>OW028575.1:67567368-68828556 GCA_932294295.1 Alitta virens | reverse complement strand
AAATCTTTTTATTATATGTTGTAAGTTGTAACAAAGACACGTTTCAGCACAGCTCAACGACTTTTTGAGGAAAAAAGAACGCTTGGCCCGACATGGCCCGCAGTTTACAGATCCTGTCTCTCATGCGGGCTACACTGCCGGTTCTGTCCGCCAGATTTCTTGTCAATGCCAGCACAGCAGATAAAGTTGTCATGACAATAAAAGTGTCGGGAGGTAAGCAAATCTTATTAATATGTTTGCTAAAATTCTATACTACATTGTAAGCAGGTTGTGCAGTGCCAAAATTCCCCCCAGGCGTCGCCACTAGCTATCCCACAAAAACACTTTGTTTACATGGCTGACTGACCAATTGAATGGAAAAGCTCTCTTGTCGTTGTGCTCGAATTCTTTGCACTAACCAAGGGGGGCACCCAAGGCTAAATCAGTTAAAAATTAAGCGTGATAAGCCTGATAGACAAGGTACAATTTGGGAGCCTGGATGCTGTTGTGTGCAGGAGTCATTTCACTGAATATAGTTATGTCCAGACAAGTTACCATAGTAAGAATGAATTAGGAGATTGAGGGGTGCACATGCCTGTTGTGTTATTATTACAATTCATTTAATTTGTAATACACATTGTATGGTACACACCATAGCAGTAAGATAATCTCAGATATATTAAGTTCTATTTGTTCACGGATTTTTCATGTATATACCTGTACATGCACCTATTGACAGTTATACACAGCAGTAATGGTTTTAATGTATTCATTTTTTCACAGTGTACGTTAATCCCTACTAGTCAATGACATTGATGTATGTTGACTTGTAATTTGACAGGTATGGTCTCTGCTAAGCGACAGTTGAAGCAGAATGATGTGCCTACTGTTTTTGCATTGAGCAAACATGACAGCCTGGAACTAAGTAAAAGAAACTTGCGAATGTTGAAGAGGCAAGTCACTGCTGAAGAGGAAGAAGCAGAGGCATGGCTGGCTGTTGAAAGCCTAAGTCATGAGGAATTGATGACCATATGGAAGAAATACATCCAGGTGCGTGTCTCTACTTTCATCATCTATTCTGTATTTATTATTTTGATAGAGTATATAATGCTCTGTCATCATTCGATAATATGGTTATTTTATCTTGCAGGTGAGGATAACACAGACTCAGTTCTAGAGTTATTGTAGATGGTACGGAATGCCCAATTATGAAACCAAAGCAACCTGTGGCCCAGCAAGCTACTTGTTCTACATGCAAAAACTGGAACACAGTTAAAGTTTTAGTGGGTATTACTCCTGCAGCACTTGCGTCCTATGTTTCCTAGCCTACGGTGGATCCAAAAGTGACAGACAGATTTGCGAACGATCTGGTTTGCCCACAATTTGTGATCCTGTTGATGAAATTATGGCAGATTAAGGTTTTAATGTCGAGGACTTTTCTTGCGATACCAAGTCCGCCTGAACATTCTGACTTTTGTCAAGAAAAGGAACAGACTCACTGCGAAAGATGTCAAGAAGGACCGTAAGATAGCCTGCAAGAGAATACATGTAATGACCAAAACTTATGATTCCTGTATTTTTACTCTGCAACTTTAGAAAATGCATCATAGCTGATGATACTTGATGATAAGAAACAGTACTTTTTTATGAGTTTATTTTCTGTAACATGACAACAACATGTACGACAATATCTAATAGACCTTCAATTACTTCAATATAGTACTTTAAAAAATTTGTCACGTTCTGAGCATAAATCAGATGAGATAAAATGACTACAAAGTAGACTAGCAGTTAAATCTGGTGAGATACAGTGAGGACAAAGTAGAAGTACAGACTGACCAGCATTTTTACTAGTAGGAGATAAATCTGACATTATGTGATACAATGACTACAAGAGGAGTACTTGGCTAGTAAAATATGAAATGTATTATGTTGACAAGTTTTCTATGTCACATCATAACATGCATTTTTCACTTTAGATTGTAAAATATTATGTGTCTTAACAGGCACATTAATAAAGTATTTTTTAACAATAATAAAGTACTTATCGAACTGAATGTTCAATGGATTGTGAATACTAAATTTATAGATAAATCATAGTCATAATTAACAATGAATGGTTTAGAACTGGGCAACCCTTCTAAGGTCATATTATCTCTGCTGGAGGCACAGATCTAATTAACATGAATTAAGTCAAATTGTTGGTTTTCTTTATAAGTTTATTATTGGTGTCCAGTCAAGTCACTTGAATTGTTCAGAGCTACAATTACTAATATAAATTTATTTTAAAAGTTAATTGTTGACAGGCATGATGATAGTTTTGTTAAAGTCAAGGCAACGTTGTGTTATAACATCACTTTCATTGTTAACTTAATTTTTTCTACACAAATTTATGTTGCGGCAATGGTGAAAATTTTTGCAGTCATCAAAACACAACATTGATAAAATGTAGAATTGTTCTTTTGGATCATTTTATACTTTGCATGTTTAGTTGCTTATTTCAATCAATTTAAACACATGAGATATGCATACTCCATGATGATACCCAGAATACAATTTTTTTGATTCAGACAACCAATCAATTACACAGAAAATCATCTGGAGACAATCTTGGTTGCACCACAAACTTAAGTCCAGAGAATGAGGCTACATGGATCAACTGCTGTAATACTGTCACAGCAATTAATGTATCAGAAAAAAAGACAAGAGAAAGAAGTATTGCATAAATTAGTTTCACTTCTGCTTTTTACATCACCATTTATAATGAACTGATAGTACAATTATAAGCATATTTGATATTAAAATGTAATCTAACCTTAAACCATTGGTGTCAAAAGTGATTAGGTGCTTCTTAACACATAAATGTCCTTCAACCTTTAACCATAAAAATTCCTGGTGAAAAACTGTTTCTTGGTATTTTTTTTTTTTTTTGAAAATAGCCATTTCTCATATTTAAACGGTCAAAGTGATCTTTAAAATTCAAATGAGTCTATGTTTAGAAATCAATATTAACTGTTCATGCAATCAATAAATGTTCATAATCACAATGTTCAGTTGACCATTTTGTAAACAAGAATATAAGCAAGTGATGATGATAAAGGTACAGTGGTTTTTCTAATGTACCGATCATCACATTTATACCAAGTGATCCTGGGTGGAATCTTTATCAATGCGGTGTAATGCCCTTTTTGTCTTGATCCGGCATGATTTACAATTGCTGTTAGTTCATAGTGGGTGTTATTCTGAGTAAATATATGTCGTGTAAGTGTCATTTTCTTCTCATTTTTCTCAACGCCAATAAATCTCACTAGAAGTGCAAAGAGAATAGGTGGACAATGAGTCATTTCTGTTGTGCATGTAGTGTAGAGAGAGGGACAATAGGCGCATCTGATGTCAGTTTGATGTGTAGGTTGCTCGACAATTATGCCCATGCTATTAAGATAAACACTGGCAAATCTAACAAAATCATAACGGGTAGTCACTGAGTGGCACTGTTCACATGTTTGCGTAATTGTGTATTGAGCAACTACTTTGTTTGTAACAGGTGAAGGATTTTGATCACAGTACTCTAACCATGTTGTGGGTTGACCTTGGAATGGTAAAGGTTGAACATGTGATTGCAACAAATGTTCATTGTGTATTTGCTGAAGCAGCCAGGTCAAATATTCATGTGCATCTTGTTGCACAGTTGTTGGCCATATATACATTTGGGGAAGATTAAAGAGCTCATTTGGTGTAATGGAACGTTGTCGGGTAGAATAGAGCTTTTGCTTGAGCAGATGCATAGTGCTCGACACTGTTTGGCTGCTTTCAAATAATGGCTGAAGATTTGGTATTGAGAACAAAACTTGTAAGATACTGTTTACAAAACAAGTATTGCCAAGATTGTTCAGTCCAGCAGGAATTCTAGACATAGATGGCATGTACAAGTTTCCAGTTGTTTCATTGTTCAATGAGTTTTGACAAGTTGATGAACATTGCTTTTGAGTCACATTTGTTGTGCCTGCTATGTGTTCTAAGTCGGCCATTGTTGATGAACTTGGTGGTTCAGTGTAGTTATCTGTTGCATGCAAGTTTTCAGTTGGCTCAAGGTTAACAGTTGGCTTATGACAAGTTGCTACATTGTGTCCTTTTGGACTATCACATGATTTCAGTGTTTGAGCATTGTTAGTTGCAGTCATGTTTGTAGTATGCAACTCCTCTTCTGTGCTAGGCAATGCTAGTGTAACTTTGACAGCATCATGGTCAGAAAAATAGGTAGGAACTATTTTGCATGTGACCATCATATTTGTCTTAGTGTAGACAGCATCAAGTAAGGATCCAAAGCGAAATGTTGCATTTCTGACATGTTGTATGTAGATGTACTCTTGAGTGAAAATATCATGAATGTGGTGCTTGGAGTCATTTAGCAAATTCTCATTGAAGTCTCCTGCAACTACAGTACTGTCATATTGTGTTGTGCCAATGAAATTCAATAAGCAACGTAATTTACTTAGAAAAGTATCCACGTTCTGTGCAGGAGATTTGTAGATGCTAACAATTACACATTTCATTCCAGTGTCAGATGTCACATCGACAGCTACATGCTCAATATCTGTCACATTTGTTTCCAATTTGTTAGTCACCAAAGGTTCTCGTACATATACTGCCACACCACCTCTGCCTTTGTTGTCTGGTCTGTCTTGCCTGTAAAATGCATAATTGTCTATATTGACAGTGGCATTTCCATATTGTGTCTTGAGCCAAGTTTCATTAATCATCAGGACATCTACATGCATTTCTTCATAGTTACTGATATCCAAAACTTTTGAATGGAGGCCTTGGACATTGTGGTGCACAATTGAAAATAATGTGTTACTTGCAACCTGATTTTCATTGAGTTGTGGCACAGATGCCATGTTCTGCATATTTGTGTGTATCTCTTCACATCTGTAGATCCTAGTAGGATCGTAGTTCTTGATGAAAAGGCCTTGCATGCTTGTTACACGACTGAGAGCTACATAAGCCTGACCTGGAGCAAAGATACCAGCCATGTCTACTACACACTTTTGCACTGTTGCACCCTGAGTTTTATGGATAGTCACTCCATAACAAAGTTTCAGAGGGAACTGCTTTCTAGTGACATTCTTTTTATGTGCCATAACTTCTTCATGCAATTTGATCAGTACAGCATTTGGGACTTGCAATTCAGATCTGTGATTTCTTCCGACTCGTGCATTGTCAAATCTGACAAAGATTCTGGGATGGCCATTATCACATGACTGATCAATACGAACAACAGTTCCAAAAGCTCCATTCACTAGCCCATCAGCAGTGTCAATGTTTCTGGTTAACATTACACGAGCACCATTTGCCAACTGCAAGGTGTCAGGAAGGTCATCACTTGCACCTTTGGACGCTTGAGGGAGCTTTGTCAGTTTACCTCTTGCAGCATCTTTAGCATAATCAGTAGCTTCATAAGCTACTATTCCAGTACATAATTTGCTCAACATTTCTGTATTGTGTTTGTCTACACTTTTGTTTTTGGCAAACACATACAAAGCATCATTTGGCATATCATCAGTTACTCTGCACTGCAAGGAATGAGCGTACTTCTCCATTAGTGGTTCACCTTTAGGTTGTTGACGGAGTGCATTCAATAACTCTGCAAAATATTGATCGTCCTTCTGTCTCATGATTTCTGTCAATTCAACCATTCTGAATAGATCATGCCACAAGTCAATACCCATACTACAGTCAGGCTTCATGAGTGACTTTGCTCGAACAGGTGGTAACTGGTAAAAATCACCCACAGCAAGTATGGACACATTTCCAAACCAGGAGTCCTTGTCTGCAAATCTGACCTGTTTGATTTGTCTCAGTCGCCCATGCACATATGCCAGGAGCTTGTGGTCTACCATTGAAATTTCATCAATTATCAGCAATTTCAAATTGCCCAATGTAGATATCAGTGTGTTCAGTGTGTCGTCACTGAGAGGTTCATAACGACGGGTTAGGTTTCTGGGAATTTTGAGCGCAGAATGCAATGTAAACCCACCTATGTTAAAAGCAGCGGTGCCAGTGGGAGCTGTTAGCAAAACGGTAGTGTCAAGAGGGCTTTCTCCATTTCTCAGTAATTTGCTTGCCTCATTGTAAATGCATTTGATTAGGTGTGATTTTCCACATCCAGCTCCTCCCGTTATGCATAGCATAAATGGTTGCATTTGGTTTCCCTGACTTTCATTTACACACCACTGACGAATATAGTAGAATACCTGTTGCTGTTTTGCATTCATTGTTCGTAGTTGCTCTCTGGTGGAAGCACCAAGCAGTTCTACCGAGCATAGTAAATTTGCCGCAGTATTTCGTACTGATTTGCCATTGAGGTCAGGTATGTCATCAGTTTCATAAGACTCATCGCATGCAACATGCTCGGCCATACTCTCAATGCGTTCCTGTTCTGACATAGGGCCTATGTTCGCCCAAGCATCTTCAAGACATCCATGCTGTTGAATTTGCTGCCATGCCTCTTGCAAATGTTCATCAAGACATTCATAGTCTGCCCTATTTTCATTGACAATTGTCATTACTGGCTGAACTTCATCAGTTGGAATCAATCTTACTGCACCAGTATTATGAAATTCCTCATATGATTCGAAATGTTCAGGTTTAAGAGCATGTTCCGACCTGTGTGGCAAGTACAGTTTCAAGAGCGACTTGTAGTGCTTTTCTGGTTCCTTTGTCAAAGAAAACTTCGGGAAACGAACTACAGCAGGAGGGGATTTTGTGCGTTTCATAATGTAACCAAGACCATGTTGCAAAGCATGAACATTAATGTTGTTTCTTGCAATTGCAGCTTCTCCTTCTGCATTTGAAATGAAACGATACTGTGATGCAAATGTTGCTTGACACATTCTTTCAAATTCATCAGTAATTGGTCTGGCTTTGTACTTGTCATAGAGACATGCAACCCAGATGTCGTCACTATCTCCATCGTATGATGCCTTATTCATAATCTGCATCAAGGGCTTTGACAATCTGACTTGATTATCATCAGTGGACACAAACACTGTATTCCTGGATGATTCTTTTAGATTCAAACCAGTTGTACGGACTACTGCTTCTTGAACTGAAACTTCCCGGTTTTCAAAATACACAAAACCAAGTTTTTTCATTTGTGCCTTCAGATCACCACTGTTAGGGTCACTGTCCATTTCAAGCTTTGCTTCTCGTAGCAATTCACCTAGTTCATGCTCAGATTTGCTGATGTAGCTCAGAATGTACATCACACAGCTATATGCATCCATGACAAATTGGATATCCATATTAGCATCCCAGGCGGACAAGATTTTCTCAGAATATGAATTTGTCCATACATCCTTGACGTCTCTTTGCAAGTATACTGATGGCTTCTTTGCAACAAGTGACATTGCTTCCAGCAATTCGTTGTGGTTGGCAAACCCGACTTTGTTCAGTACCTCTTGTGATGAGGAACTATTGGAATTGTCATTCAGTATTTCTGACAGCTTTTGCAAGGAGGCTTGTGCAAGAGCTTTGATCGTTGTCACTGGACTGTGTGATAGAGCTTGCTGTCGTTCTTCCTCAGTTTGTGGCTCTGTCTTTGGTCTGACAATGCTCGTACGTTCCATGATAGGCCTCGGAAAGTTAAATCTACAAGGTTTCTTTCCTTTCTTGCATGACCTTGTGTGTGAACTACTGTGCGTTTGAACCTGCTTGACTACATCATGTAATTCATGTGACTCATCTACATTACGCTCACTGACATATTGGTCTATGAAGGAACAAACAGTCTCATCAGGGTCAATGCCAAACTTTGGAGCATTTTCAATCCAAAATAGGCAATGGATATGAGGGGCACCCCTATGCTGAAATTCTATCCGGAAGAAGTGGTCTGTGATTTTGCCAATAAGATTTCTCGGACTTTTCAGAAGCCGCATCAAACTGTTTACTCTGTGATAGAACATTCTTACAGTAGTTACAGGATTGCTACGTAAAATGTCGCATCTTTCTGGGAAGTCAAGGGAAAAAAAGTCAACTTCTCGTCCACTTTGTCTTGCTATAGTTTCTACTATGTTTGCCCACCGTGATGTTTCTGCAGCACTGAATGTACAGAACCATGTAGGAATGCCAATCTGGCGAATCATAGCGAATAAATCATTCATGACTTTCTTCCAATACTGAGGACTACCACGTAGAGAATCCATGTGCTTGAAAGCCTGATTTGAGTTCATGAGTTTCAGCAACTGATCTGTGTCTGCTATCATGGAAGCTGTGATTTTTTGCCCACCTTTGGACTGACTGCATTTTCTACTTTGTATGCTAATGCCCGACAGTAACTTCTCCAATTCCACCTGCGCTTGTGCATAAAATATGTAACCAGAATTTTGTGCAAATCTGAGGTCTGCATTAAGTAGTCTGGCATTATAATACTTTGCACGTGACAACTTAGTATCTCTGCCATCATCATAACCATTGAGTCCATGCGGGAATAATGTTGGAAATGCTTTCATTTCATCATTGGGTGTGTTTAGCAATGAGTGAGGTTTACTGCGCTCACCAGGTGCAACTGACAGGATATGGTTTTCTAATTCATGCATAACTTCTGGCCTGATGTCTAATGGCTGTAAACATGTATCATGTGAAAGTCCACCCATCTCATTGTTGGTATTTTCCTGCTGTTCAATCTCAGAGCTTTCAGCGTCATCTGACAAATCTATAGGATGTTCATCTGTTAGAATGTCTAACTCCGTTCCTTCATCCGCCCAGCTGGGATCAAGCTGTACATCTGCGTACAATGGGTTAATCTGTCTTAGTTTTTTCAATGCATCCTCAATTTTCTTTAAATGAACCATTTTAAAGTTAGAATGGCCTCGGTATTCAAGACGGCGCTTCAGTTTGATAGGCATGATTTGAGAATTCGTTAGTGGTCTTGGCAGCACTCTTGTTATGTGTGTAAGGTCAGATCTGCAGCAGATAACTGGGCCTTTCAAACCAGGCTGACGTCCCTTTGGGAGGGGCACTATTTTCATGAACGGAATTGTCAATGCTATCAACTGTTCCTCTAGTGTATTCAATCCAGAAAGCTCATCAGGAATTGGAGCCATTGCCAGTTTGTTAGAAGCAGCTTGTGGAGGTACATTACCTGAACTCATATGCTTGTCACATGTTGGACAAATCCAGTAACAGCCACTTGGCCTATCAGTATCAGAACAAGGATCTGTACAATGATCCGAACATTGATGCAAAAATGTGTCTGTTATACATGACTGAGCAACATTATTGTATTTGTCAGGGAAACATTTCTTGACCTGGTTTTTGAATAGTAATCTTTGACAAACGCAGCAAACATATTCTGGACCCTCAGCAGAACTTGTCTTGAATTCATCGATAACTATATCAAGTTCACTTCGTTGGCGCTGTTTTTCCATGCGTTGTTGAGCAGCTCTGCGTTTAATATCAGCACGATGTCGCTCATCAGACTTGTATTTGTCAATAGAGTGCTTTCGCACTTTGGATGCATGTTCATTGTCCATAGAATACTTCTCAGAAGATCTTTTGCATTCATTTGCTCTGAATGTCTCACCTTCACTGTATTTGGATTTGAACTTTTCACACGTCTTAGTCCGAAACACTTCATTTGTGTCATACTTTTCAACAAAACTCCGTTTTTTATCAGATTTGTAATTATTATTTTTGTACCTTTTATCTTCCATTGGTTCATAGTTGTCATCGACATCTTCGCTGGCAAGTACAGAATCATGTAAAAGAGGACTGCCTTCTTCAGGCATTAATCTTGGTCTTTTACATGAGCGCATGTGTTCATGTTCTAGAGATGCCGGAGACTCATAACACTGTTTCTTTGCACCTACACATTTACCATTCTTCTCATTCTTCACTGCCTGTTGCCTTTTCAACTTTATGGACCTAGCAGACTGTTTCTTAACTCTCATGTTTCCAGACTGATTAGATCACAGAACAATGCAATTAATATAAATATAGCAAGAGAAGTATTACATCAAATGACTTCAGAATAAGCCCTGGTTTTAATTAGCAATGTTCACTGCTAAAATTATACGTGTGGACCAGACAGACTTGGTATCCTGTAGATAGTAATTTTAGTATTTTTGAGCTGCGCAAGACCTTCACTGGGGTTGCATATGCAGGCTTTCACTACGGTCTCTGCTCTGTTAAAAGCTTCACTAGTTTGGCTTGAAGGGCCTTCAAATCACTGCGTGGAACACAGGTGTTCACTAGGGTCTCAGAATTCTCTTGGTTACCTCAATTCACACGTCTCTAAATGGAGTTACAAAGATCTATAAATAATTACAGAATGTTATTACACACTTCAAATTACTATTAAAACCTTTTTTTAGTTTCAGGTATCAAAACAATAAGACTGAAAAACGAAAAACTTTCAACACAAAACACTTGTTTATTCACAATACATTCAAATCAAATACTTTTTTTGCTCTTAAAATATCCACAATATTTATAATAGCAGCAACTTAAAGTAAGCTATTTCAGAATACTAACACTGTACAGCCTTTTAAGTATGACACAGTTGAATTCAATGCTTAAGATAAAATACCCCAAGTATTTGCTTCAGGTCGCAGTCAGATCTATATTTATGGAGAATTGTTTCACTGGTAATTATTTCTGAGAAGTTTACTTCTAAGTTTCAGGTGTGTTGTGCAATAGGATATCAAGAGTAAGGCTAATTTTAAAGACTTCTTAAGGCGAGCCTTTCGCCGTTCACGCAGGCAAATTTTTATGACTTCTTTAAGGCGATCCCTTCGCCCGGCACGCAGGCCAATATTAAACTTCAGTACTCTCAATAAGTTCTCTTAATTCACTTGGTTCATTCAGTTCACTTGGTTCATTCAGTTCACTAGGTTCTCTCAATTCACTAGGTTCTCTCAATTCACTCAGTTCTTTCAACTTGTTTAAGCACTTAACAGACCTCTTGTGGCGGGTCTCTCGCACTTTCTCAATTCACTCGTCAAGGACTTCTTAAAGGCGAGCCCTTCGCCCGGCACGCAGGCCAATATCAAGGACTTCTTCAAGGCGAGCCCTTCACCCGGCACGCAGGCCAATATCAAGGACTTCTTAAAGGCGAGCCCTTTGCCCGGCACGCAGGCCAGTAATTAACAGAGACTTCTTTATTAAGGCGAGCCTCTCGCCCGTCCCTTTTTTATTGAGGTGGGAATACAGTTACTGCAAGCAGTAGTCTGCACGTTCTTCCTCACAGTCAAGTCGAAGTCAGTCAAGTCAAACAAGTTCAATCAAGATGCTGGTCTGAAC
This sequence comes from Alitta virens, assembly GCA_932294295.1. NCBI lineage: Eukaryota > Metazoa > Annelida > Polychaeta > Phyllodocida > Nereididae > Alitta > Alitta virens. The sequence continues at coordinate 68,817,276 of OW028575.1, read as the reverse complement.
TGGTGATCCGGAAGAAGGTTGCCTGTCTGGCGATCCTTGCGATGACCAAGACCCTGGGGATGCTCGAGTTATCTCGACCGAGGGAACAGTAGATGTCGTTGAAGAGACGGGAGAGCTCGGTGCTCTTGCTTTCTGTCTCTGGTTAACTGGAGGGCCACCAGATATTGGTCTTTCTTTCGGAGGAACGTGTTGAGTCCTTCACTGCGGACACCAACTGGACCCTGCAAAGACAACAGAAGGCATAATTAATTAAAATAAATTATTGCTAAACCTTGGTTGGCAAAAAAATAAGAGCAATCTAATGACAAATACAAATAACTTTGATACGTTATGATCCAATGGCAATTGCTGATGAGGAGTCAAGGCCATGCTTCTGATGTTGTAATGCTTACTTCAAAAACAAAATGCACTATATTTGGCAAAATTCTACAGAGTTCCCTCAGCAATCATGAAATTAAATTTAAGACTTAAGATACACATTCTGTTATCTGTGTAACATACAGATGGATTATATAAAACTTAATATAACTGGACTAACACTAAAATCTACCATTTTCAATATTATACATGTATGTCAATTTCCAAAATTAAATCATTTCTTTTCTCTCTAATATAATATAAGATCAATTATCTAAGATAAGATAAGATGAAAACCTTATTTAAAGTTGGTGTTGAAAATTAATATGGAAAAACAATCTACAAAACATTTGAACTTCTCTCTCTCTACAACTTTTAATGACACATGTTTACAGCTCTGTGTTTCCAGCGGTAGTATTGATAGAATATTGACATTTGGTAATCACACAGAGAAAAATCTGCTAAGTTCATTCCTGCTATTGGTTTTAATGTATACCACCATTATACAGTCAGGTACTGCTGCATGTTTAGCGCTAAAAAAAAAAAAAAAAAGTCACCCCTCCCCTGCTAGCCCAGGCTACTGTCATAATGTTTAGATTATGTCGGATTTTCTTGTACATCTCTGATTATGAGACTTAATTCACTTTGACTGGTATTCAATTTCAAAAATTTTAAGCAAATGTAAATCAATAATAGTCATATACTGCAATTATTGCACAAAAGTTAAAATGTGTAAACATGCATCGTGTGCACATTATTGCGAAAACCCATATAAAATTTGCATTTATTCTATTTATACTAACCAAAAATATCTTCTGATTCTGATATCACTGTCAGTCAGCTGCAAAAGAAAAAAGAGAAACATTATTAATAAAGATGTCAACAAAGTCAATTGACATGCACAGACGACTCCCACTCAAACCAGTGTTACACATCTTGTGGGTATAGAGTCAATTCGTCCACATGCAAAATCGTCGACAGCCAATTCGTTGACAACCAACCCATTGATATGAGAACGGCAAACTCGTTGACCGGCAGGAGTGAGCGAAGCTGTACAATATGTATATGGCATGATACCTTATGACAACTTATATGAGTCCCTGTTCAGAGTTCTTTTGAATATATATATATATATATATAAACTTTTATTGACAAATCAATATCAAAAAGATACGTGTGTAAAGTTAAAACATCAAAAAATATCAATTATATACAATAGAATAGCAGAAAGAAAGCTGCAAGAATGATACAACATGAAGTTATAATATATATTGTACACAATGAATATTTTAATAACTATGTATTTACAGTCTCTAAAATAATGTAATGTTTCCACACATAAATACACAATGAAGTAGTTCCTAAATAGTTCGATAATTAAAAATAATCTCCTATAATTTATACAAATGTATGAATGCTTAAACTTTACTGCTGTCTCTGGATTGTACAATTGTTTACAGTTCAAAAATGATTAACAGCCTCTTTTGTTTATTATCTCAAGTCAGTATCATGTACAATAAATTGCTGTAAATCAAAAAGTTTGTTTCACTTCTGAAATATACAATATTGCATACATTTTGGTGAAATGCATGTGAGAGAAGCATGATTATATTAAAAATGGCTAGACACACAGCGGTGGTGCATTTACCAATTTTAAATAGTTTTTTTAGAGCTCTAGAAGTGTAAGAGAATCAAATTTTCTGAATTTACTGTTTCACTGTATCTGGCTCCCTGGTGGAAAAAACGAAATTGGTTTGATGCTTAGTTCTTGCATATAAATGATATATTGCACAATTTTACTGGGTATAACACTTATTTTCAATAAGTAAAACTTAAAAGTAGACTAAATGTGCTAGTTCTGGAACTTTACCCTCAAAATAACAGAAAACAGCAGAGGCGACCGGAGCGCCATCTGTGGACATAAACGAGTAAAAATGCCGTTTTCTTCAGAAGTTGCAGACAACCAACAGAAGATTGAGGTGCGCATCTTTAAAACCGGTGTTACTTATTTTAAAACATGAAACCTTTTTCTACAGAATGTTGGCTTTAATTTAACATATGACACAACATTGTGCTTTCAAAATCAGGTTTAGTGCAATGACGCTGAAGTTGTGAATCGCGTTTTCATCCATTAATTTTCGAGTTAAAAAGTTGTGTCATAGAAAATAAGAAACTTTAAGTGCTGTTTTACCTAAATCCCGAGTTTCAACAAAATCCATCTATAAATAAGGTAGCGCGGAATTTTGAAAGTTGAGGTGCCGGACAGCAATTTCGCGACACGGGTTTTTATTGCAGTAGCGCGACGCTGTTATTAGCGTCAAACAAACGTCCGTAACTCGAGATTGATTTGTCCTACGCAAAATCCGATTGCATATCTAAAATCTAGACGTCATAAGTGACTACTAAACCAATTTTAATTGTAAAATTATAGGCTAGAGCGACCTCCAAAGTCGGCCTATTTTTGATCAAAATACACGCTACACAGAAGTGGATACGTCGCGGTTTGACCACCCTACTGTAGGCTGTATTCATCAATAACACAAAATTCAGCTCATTCTATTAAAAACGAAGTCATTCATTGTAGTTACTCCAGAATGCCGAAAGATGTGAGACAAAATTCACTTATGTAAGCAAAAAGTACAGGTCGGCCTAACCCTCCTGAAAAAGTGTTGAAAACGAAATGTAAATAGATGTCAATGCCCCAAACCTAGCTGAAACTAATAGAATAAAGTTATCTATATGCTCACCACATAAAACGAGTGCAGGGAGTGTTTTTTCTGAAAAATCCCACTTTTCAGCAAGAGATTTGATCGGTTATATTTTACCATGCGGTCAGTCTCAGCAAACAGGAAGCAGAAATGTTTACAATACTTCTAATATCCACCAGAGGGCTTTTCGCCACTACGCTGCCACCAACCTGTTGTATGCTGAATACACAGATCCAATTGTTCACATTGTATTATATATATATAATATATATATATATTTTATATAATACAAATTTTAATATGATTATGCAATGTGCATGAGAGGCCGCAGGAGTTGTAGTAAAATGATACTTTGTTGAAGTTTGATATTTTCATACATGTGGGTAATAACAACAACAAAATCGCGATCGTTCCGGTTGAGCAAACACATCGTTTTTCGTACGTACACAGTCATGTTTACCTTGCTACGCCGCCAAAGGAATTTTCTGTGACGTCATCAATAAAAGTTTTGCCAACTTTTGGCTTATTTTTTGTCAGCCCGGATCATGACGGCGCATTGATTTCTAACTTAAGTGCCACGGCCAATCACAGAGTTTGTTAGAGCTCGTTGCCTAGCAAATGACCTAGTAATTAAATAAGCTCTGCTCTGATTGGTCGAACGTTCATTTAGTTGGCTAGCTTTATGGAAAATCACGGCAATGGACGTAGCTCCCATGGAACATTCAAAACCATAGTTCTACTGCTTGTCTTGTCTTGAATCTCATAGAACTGATGATTAACAGTGTTCTAACGTGAGTTTCTTCAAATTTGTTGGGTAGATCTGTATTATCTTAAGTTAAGAATCATTTTTGTGTAAGTAGGTCATTATTATTTTGTGCGCATCATGGCCGCGCAGATTAATTAGGACAACATAGTTCGTCCGGTCATCTGAGAATAGCATGACAGTAGATTTTTTTTTTGGCCAATCTCTAAACATAAAAGCCCTACGGGCGGCCCCTACGGGGCCGCTCCTGCGGCCTATAATGTTTGTGTCCAGTGTCAACTGGTGGTTAAATGCAAATTTGTGCACACTAGCACTCAACAGACGAGCAATCTTCCCGAAGTAAATCGGCCGTTACTCGGCAGCCGCAAGTCGTACAAACACAATCTTTGTACCGTTTTAAAAAGGAGAAAATTCCCGTTGTTTTACTACAATAACCGCGTTTCTACGTTGCGGCATCGCCGAGTAATAATTTTTTGAAATCGCCGACAAAAGTATTCCATTTCTTGTCATTTTAACAGTATGAATCAGTATAAGAAAAAAATGTATATACATATAATTCATGGTTAAATGATGCTTTACCCATAAGGTTCAGAACATCATGCTCTACCCTAATAAAAGGGCTTGGAATGTGCTTTCCAAAAAAGTTTTCCCCATCAAAAAAGGTTGATTAGGACTGGAGTTATGAATTTTTTTGTTAAAAGTACTTTTCAAGGTCTGTGACCTTGACTGTTTGACCTTTTGACCCAAAATTTTGCATGAATTTTCCTATACTAATAAGTTAATACTCCAATGGGTTAAGGTGAAATCCAAGCATTCCATCATAGGAAAAAAAATTATAACTAAAATTTTCAGGTACATTTTTTGTAAATTTCTTTAACTTGAAAATTTCAGGGTCGGGCGATCTTTTTAACCGATCGGTCTACAGTGTCGCTCTACATCTTGTTTTAAAGAGGGGAAAATTAGCTTTCCAAATATCTCTATGCCAGTTCTGTAGCTCAATTAGAACCGGAGCTAGAGCCGATCGAAGTGCGGACAATGGTTTCGCTCAGATAGATGAAAATGCCAAAGTATTGACACTAATTCTTATCTGTGACCTTGACCGTTTGCCCTGGAGAACTCATGTTGCTCAGATCGTTTGTAGTGTATAAGGGCAACATCATATCCAAAGATCAGCAAAATCCAAACATTTCTACTATCTTAAAAAAAATCAAGAATTCAAAATATCAATTATTGTAGAATGTTTGACCTTAAATTTGACCTTGATATTTAGGTCGAAGGTCAAAATTGACAACAGATTCTGAAAGCTCATATTTGAATTGTGGGGGGTCACCAATGCTTGGCATTTGGCTAGAGTGAATATTTCCCCTTGAAATTTGATATTTAGTTGTTTTTGTATCTGTGAATCGGTTTTCTTCATTTACCATTTTCTCAAAAATTAACAGATCATGCTGTGATAATATCAATTATATATCCGTAAAGTGCGGATCAATGCCTTGTAAAAAGAAAATATCCAAGCTAAAAGGTCAGTTTTAGAGTATTTTTGTGATTTTTTAAAAAGATACTGTGTTTTCCACTTCAATGGTCGATTTGACCTTGAAAATGACCTCCAAGGTCAAATCTAAAGCTTGATTCTTACAGAATGGATATATGTTTGGGGTAGTTTGCTATAGCATGTTATGACCTAAAACCAGTATTTCATGGAGAAATCCTATTGGTGGCAAATGTTTGCAATATTTAAAATATTAAAAATTATGTATCTCATATTTCAGTGATGGGATTGTTATAAGACTCCTTTCCGCACACCAGAAGACTATTGGGCAACTTTTGGTACCATCATTGCTATTTGGCGTCTTTTGGATACTCTGGAACCGCGCGCAGACATAATACCACCATAGTACTGAATCAGTTGACCTTGACCTTGACCTACTTTTAAAAATGTAGGTCATATGGCTTCAGAAGTTGTATATGACATGAGAGCCAAGAGCATATGGCTGTAGCTTTATTGGTTGCTGAGATATGCCAATTTCTAGTTTTTGAAATTTAAAGTTTAAATGGCTGTATATCCTTGAAATGAAGGTCAAGGTCACTCAAAGTCAGTCAAGGTCATGAGGTCACCCTAGGCTCCATTCATGAAATTTTTGCAAATTTAGCTCAAAGATTTTTCCGGGAAGAAGTATAATAACTTTGACAAAAACAATATGCTTCACCTATGGTAATAGGTGAAGCCTAATAATAAAGAACTAGACTTGCAATTGTCCCTGACAATTACGATAAACTTTCCTTTCCTTTTATCTTTTTTGTCCAGTACCATGAATTTCTGCAATTCATAAAGTACCTGAAAACCTCGAAAATAGTTGCCCTAACCTCTTAAGCTATACAGGAATAGAAAGATAATGAAAAAAGGTTTAAGAAAATATTTTTTTGGTTGCTGTACCTTGTATAGGACCCAGGTTCAAAACGCCTGAAAATTGCATATATAGGACACTCTGTGACCTTGACCCTGTAACCCAAAATTCTGAAATAACTCACATTTGTGAAGCACATGTATATACACTCCTGTGAATTTTTTTTGGTTCAATCTATCAACAACATTTTGGTCTGAGTAAGCAATTCAGGCTTTAAGAGTGATAAAAAAAATTTAGGACCTAAGCTGTTTGATGAAGGTAATTGCCCTATTACAGTAATGAAGTACTACCCAGAGGACATATATGTGCAAAATATGAATGAAATTGGAGACTTTCTTCCTGCTTTTTTGGGGCGAGAAACATAAATTTACTAACATTCATTGTAAAAATTGCTGACTCAGCGGTCCAGGGTACTGGGAGGTAGGTAGGTCAGCAATTCAGGCTTTATGAGTGATAAAAAAATTCTAGGACCTAAGCTGTTTGATGAAGGTAATTGCCCTTTTACAGTAATGTAGCACTACCCAGAGTACATATATGTGCAAAATATGAATGCAATTGAAGACTTTCTTCCTGCTTTTTTGGGGCGATGCACGTAAACTTCCTAACATTCATTGTAAAAATTGCTGACTCAGCGGTTCAGGGTTGGTAGGTCTTCCCATTGGATAACATGGGAAAGAGAATTTTGGCTCCAAGTTCGAAACTGGTAAAGGTTGGTGAATAGACATGGTATTCTTTGTAAAGTCCTGATTTTTCTCTACATAATGACACCAGTTGCATGAAATTTGGTTGAAAAGAACTCAAGTTAAAAATTATTGAAATTTGTACTGAAAAAAAATTCTAGGGCCTAAGCCTTTTGATCAAAGCCCTTGCCCTTTTACATTATCATAGTACTCCTTAGAGGACATATCTATAAAAAAAATGGTGAGAATCCAAGCAGTTCTTCTAGTGTTTTTGGTATTTTTTCATTTTTTGAATTTCAAAAAGTGACAAAAAATTTTCAATGTCTGACGCTTTTCCAAACGGAAAGACCTACAACATATTGCTAGACATATCTAAAAAGAGAACATTTCAAGGATTCTAAATATGTTTTTGAGATTCCTGTATCTCACTTTGGAGCCGAGATATAAGCAGTCAAAAAATGCAACTTTGGACCCCTGTACCACCTAGACCACTTTACCAAATGGGCTCATTTTTGGCATGGTAGTTGTCCTAGGGTAGGACTATAAAAGTGTGAAATTGCAAGTCAATATCATTATTCCTTCTATGGTTTTCAAAAAAAATTTCATGAAAATTTCGAAATACTTTTTTTCAAGAATTCATAGTTCAGTCAGCAGGCTCACCATTTGGCTCAAACTCCTTTCTGCACTGCGTATTTGTCTAAGGTATCTTGAGAAAAATTCCCATGGAATTATCTCTGCCCAGTTTCCTAAAACCGTGCTCTTAAATTTGTTTTTTCTTTTGTAAATTACGCAGAAGTTTCACGAAATTTGGTCATGAAATTTGTGCTGTTCAAAGTGCGCTCTAGCCGTCTATGTGACTTTGAAGGGTTAAAGTCCTGCCTTTATTAGTTTCTGAGTAATAAGCCTTTACTTCTTCAGAAGAATAATAATAATAATAAAGAATAATAAAAAAAAAAAAAAAAAAAAAAAAAAAAAAAAAAAAAAAAAAAAAAATAAGACGTACAATAATAAGATAAACTTTCCTTCGGAAAGTTTATAATAACTAGACTTGCAATTGTCCCTGACAATTCCGATAAACTTTCCTTTCCTTTTATCTTTTTTGTCCAGTACCATGAATTTCTGCAAATAATAAAGTACCTGAAAACCTCATAAATAATTGCCCTAACCTCTCAAGCTAAACAGGTATAGAAAGATAATGAAAAAAGGTTTAAGAACATATTTTTTTTGGTTACTGTACCTTGTATAGGACCCAGGTTCAAAACGCCTGAAAATTGCATATATAGGACACTCTGTGACCTAGAATTCTGAAATAATTCACATTTGTGAAGCACATGTATAGGCACTCCTGTGAATGTTTTTGTTCAATCTATCAACAAAATTTTGGTTCTGAGTAAGTGATTCAGGCTTTATGAGTGATAAAAAATTCTAGGGCCTAAGCTGTTTGATGAAGGGAATTGCCCTTTTACAGTCAGGTAGTACTACCAACAGGACATATATGTGAAAAGTATGAAGAAAATTGAAGAAGTCTTTCCTACATTTTTGGGGCAAAACACGTAAACTTCCTAACATTCATTGTAAAAATTGCTGACTCAGCGGTCCAGGGTTGTAGGAGGTAGGTCTCCCCATTGGATAACATAGGAAAGAGAATTTTGCCTCAAGGTTCAAAACTGGTTAAGGTTGGTGAATAAACAAGGTATCCTGTGTAAAGTCCTGATTTTTCTCTGCATGATGACACCAGTTGGATGAAATTTGGTTGAATAGAAATGGAGTTAAAAATTATTGAAATTTGGATTGAAAAAAAATTCTATAGCCTAAGCCTTTTAAGCAAAGCCCTTGCACTTACACATTTACATAGTACTCATTAGAGGACATATCTGTAAAAAAAATGGTGAGAATCCAAGCAGTTCTTCTAGTGTTTTTTAGACTTTTTCATTTTGAGAAAATCAAAAAGTGACAAAAAATTTTCAATGTCCGACGCTTTTCCAAACGGAACTACCTAGAGCATAATACTATACATTTCTGAAAAGACAACATTTCAAGGATTCTAAATATGTCTTTGAGATTCCTGTATCTCAATGTGGAGCCGAGATATAAGCAGTCAAAAAATGCAACTTTGGACCCCTGTACCACCTAGACCACTTTACCAAATGGGCTCATTTTTTGCATGATAGTTGTACTAGGGTAGGACTATACAAGTATGAAATGGCAAGTCAATATGATTATTCCTTCTATGGTTTTCAAAAAAAATTTCATGAAAATTTCGAACTACTTTTTTTAAAGAATTCATAGTTCAGTCAGCAGGCTCAGCATTTGGCTCAAACTCCTTTCTGCACTGCGTATTTGTCTAAGGTATCTTGAGAAAAATTCCCATGGAATTATCTCTGCCCAGTTTCCTGAAACCGTGCTCTTAAATTTGTTTTTTCTTTTGTGAATTACGCAGAAGTGTCATGAAATTTGGTCATGAAATTTGTGCTGTTCAAAGCGCGCTCTGGCTGTCTGTGCACTCTTGAAGTGCCAAAGCCCTCTCTTTATTAGTTTCTGAGTAATAAGCCTTTACTTCTTCAGAAGAATAATAATAACTAGACTTGCAATTGTCCCTGACAATTACGATAAACTATCCTTTCCTTTTATCTTTCTTGTCCAGTACCATTAATTTCTGCACTGGAGAAGTCTCCAAGGTCTGTTGAAAAAAAATTTCATGCCATTATCTCTGGCCAGTTTCTTGGAACCGTGAAGAAAAGTTTTTTTTGTATACCCTGAAATGCACAGAAGTGTCATAAAATAAGGTCATGAAATTTGTGCTGTTCAGAGTGCAATTGGGCCTTACTAGGGGTGCCAACTTCCTGAGTATCATGGGGGTAGGAAATAGGTGTCCTCACTACAAATTGTTTTCATAAATTCAGAAATCTTTGCCTTATTGTCTTAAACTATTCATAAGATGAACACACACCAGCACTGACTTTCAAAAAATATCTATTGGGTTTTTCTGTACTCTGCATTGGGCCTGAGTTCAAAATGCATGAAAACTACATATGTAGGAAACACTGTAACCTTGACCCTTTGATCAAGATTTATGAAATTTTTCTTTTTTTTTTCAGTCATATGTATATACACACTTGTAAATTTTTTGGGACTGATACAATGAAGAGTTGTGGGTTTTGGCTTTTTAAAGATTTTTTATTCAATTTCCAATAGAGCAATTAATAAAGTACCTGAAAACCTCATAAATAATTGCCCTAACCTCTCAAGCTATACAGGAATAGAAAGATAATGAAATAAGGTTTAAGAACATATTTTTTTGGTTTCTGTACCTTGTATAGGACCCAGGTTCAAAACGCCTGAAAATTGCATATATAGGACACTCTGTGACCTTGACCCTGTGACCTAGAATTCTGAAATAATTCACATTTGTGAAGCACATGTATATATACTCCTGTGAATTTCTTTGGTTCAATCTATCAACATTTTGGTCTGAGTAAGCAATTTAGGCTTTATGAGTGATAAAAAAATTCTAGGGCATAAGCTTTTTGATGAAGATAATTGCCCTTTTACAGTCATGTAGTACTCCCCAGAGGACATCTATGTGCAAAATATGAATGAAATTGAAGACTTTCTTCCTGCTTTTTTGGGGCGAGAAACATAAATTTGCTAACATTGATTGTAAAAATTGCTGACTCAGCGGTTTCAGGGAGGTAGGTAGGTAGGTCTCCCCATTGGATAACATGGGAAAGAGAATTTTGGCTCCAGGTTCGAAACTGGTTAAGGTTGGTGAATAGACATTGTATCCTATGTAAAGGCCTAATTTTTCTCTACATAATGACACCAGTTGCATGAAATTTGATTGAATAGAACTGGAGTTAAAAATTATTGAAATTTGGACTGAAAAAAAATTCTAGGGCCTAAGTTTTTTTATGAAGGCCCTTGCCCTTTTACATTTACATAGTACTCCCTAGAGGACATATCTGTAAAAAAAATGGTGAGAATCCAAGCAGTTCTTCTAGTGATTTTGGTATTTTTTCATTTTTTGAATTTCAAAAAGTGACAAAAAATTTTCAATGTCTGACGCTTTTCCAAACGGAACGACCTAGAGCATGTTGCTATATATTCCTGAAAAGACAACATTTCAAGGATTCTAAATATGTCTTTGACATCCCAGTATCTCAATATGGAGCCGAGATATAAGCAGTCAAAAATCGCAACTTTGGACCCCCGTACCACCTAGACCACTTTACCAAATGGGCTCATTTTTTGTGTGGTAGTTGTACTAGGGTAGTACTATACAAATATGAAATGGCAAGTCAATATGATTATTCCTTCTATGGTTTTCAAAAAAAATTTCATGAAAATTTCGAACTACTTTTTTTCAAGAATTCATAGTTCAGTCAGCAGGCTCACCATTTGGCTCAAACTCCTTTCTGCACTGCGTATTTGTCTAAGGTATCTTGAGAAAAATTCCCATGGAATTATCTCTGCCCAGTTTCCTGAAACCGTGCTCTTAAATTTGTTTTTTCTTTTGTGAATTACGCAGAAGTGTCACAAAATTTGGTCATGAAATTTGTGCTGTTCAAAGCGCGCTCTGACTGTCTGTGCACTCTTGAAGTGATAAAGCCCTGTCTTTATTAGTTTCTGAGTAATAAGCCTTTACTTCTTCAGAAGAATAATAATAAGATAAACTTTCCTTCGGAAAGTTTATAATAAAAAAAAAGAAAAAAAAAAAAAAGAAAAATAAGACGTACAATAATAAGATAAACTTTCCTTCGGAAAGTTTATAAAAAAAGAAAAATAAGACTTACAATAACAATATGAACTTTCCTACGGAAAGTTCATAACAAGACTGCAAGACGCAAATCCTCACTAGTACCAAGGCAACACACCTGCAAAAACAATCATGACATTAAAAATGGAAATATGACTGCACCAAGATTACAGTAGCATATGCAAGTCTTACCACAAATGTATCACTGGGATAGCAAGACTGCAAGACGCAAATCCTCACTAGTACCAAGGCAACACACCTGCAAAAACAATCATGACATTAAAAATGGAAATATGACTACACTAAGATTACAGTAGCATATGTGATATTGGGCTGATATCACCTGTCCAACTGATAGAGGAACTCCACAGCGGCCAATTACAAACATCAAAAGCAGAACTGTCATGCCAGTGTGTTATCTGGTTTAAATATGGGACTCCAAATAAACATTTGTTATTGTTATTGAAAATGCACAACTGGTTCATACATAAATCTACTAGGGCCTGACCATAGCCATGCCGCATCTGCCATTATCATATGATTATCCGTCTTGGCCAGTGTTGCATCTATATGTATATAGTAAAGGCAAAATTTCTTTCAGCCACTTCACTTGAAAAAGTCCATTATTTTGTACAAAGAATTTTCATTGGCCGAGGGTTTGCGCAAGTTGAAATTAGTCGTTAGCCCTGGACTGCCGCTGCTAAGACAGCTTTGATATGTCAGAGCCACATCTCTGGCATATTTCCAATTGGCGAATAATTCAGCAGTAATGCTATCAAAATACTTGGTTGCCACATCTATTCCTCAACTTTAACTATTACTTTAATAAAGCTAAAATGGCACCATTTTCCTCACATGATGTAAACAAAGAAGCATTAAATGCTGCCATTTAAAAATTTTTTTAAAGTGTGCTTCTTTTACTACTCAAACACAAATTATCCACTTTAGTCCAATTAATGCAATAAACTCATGTGAACGGCAGATACAAGTCGGGAGCAAGAAGTTTATTTTATTGTGATTTCTGCATCAGCATGCATTATAAACTTAATACACTCAGTGATTCGACTAGGAACATGGAAGAATTTATAGGTAATCAGTGCATATATCGGACAAATAAAGTTATGAAGTATGTGGATTAAATATTTTGGCATAATGTTAGTTTATTTATACTTATATGTCCCAAATAACAGGGCCAAAACAAGCCTTTCCAAACTTCAACTGTCCTTCGCCAAACCGAATGTCAAAATGAGCCCATGTCTTTATGAAATATCATTATAAAATATGTCGTCTTTGGCCGGACCAAATGAAATTTGTCTGGTCAGTTCCTTAAGACTTCAAGAAGACTGCAAAACGCTGTGTGGAATCGATGATACAGATACCGGTTCAATTGATTACCAGTTTTTCAATGGATCAGAAGAGTAGTTCAAGGTCGCGTGACTCAAGATTATTGTAGAATTCAGTAATATGCATGAATAATGCAATCCAAAATGTCAGCACTTGGATAACACTAAGAAAAGCAGCTACACAAAAGTACCAACGGCTCTTGTGGATGACGTCATTATAGTATCCGTAAATACAATTCAGCCACCTTCTTGCAATTTTACCGTTTGTTGTAACTATTTAGGGAAATGTTCCCTATAAACGTCCACACAACGGCGCAGCAACAAAATTGGATTAGAAAGCGTGATTGTATAATGCGGACAGGGCGGACCGGGCGGACCAGCACTCAACAAACAAGCGCCGGTCGTCTGTTTGTTTGTTTAGACTAATACAACACACCCCTATTTTGCCATAGATTGAAAAATGCGGACGATGCAGACAATGCAGACCAAAACAAATAATTCTTCTAAGGTAGACTGTTGCTGTGATTATGTGGCCAATTAGTGAATGCAATTGCAGTTCATTCGTAATCCATGTGAAAAGCAATCCATCTTATAGTTAGCATCCCACAAAATAAAAACTGAACACAACAGATAGGATAAAATAAAGGGTACATTAAAGAACAAAATATATAGGCCAGAAAAAATTATAAAATAAATTGAAAAGTTTCACTTTGTTATTTTTGATAATTTATGTTATGTTTTTACTAAACTGCTTTATTTACAGTCATTAACAGTCATATGGTGTGGTGCCTTTAGAAGCCAGTACGATTTGTAGTTTGGTCTGCATTTTGTGTTATTCTGGTCTGCATTATACACAGAATTGAATTAGAAGGGGTTTTGGTCCGCATTTTACCTTAATTAGACACGATCGTGGTTCTTTGTTTGAACAAATTAAACCAACAACCGATCGGCGCTCCAATGTTTGTTTAGCGCTGGTCCGCATGGTCCCCCCTGTCCGCATTATACAATCGCCCGATTAGAAATGTCATGTATATATGCATTACGTACATCCATTTAGATTTAGTGGCCTTCGGCATTAACATATTACTTAAAATACTTGGCCCTACGTGGACTTAAGCTCGGCGACATCGAGATTAGCTACGACGAGATTCGCCATCCCCTATAAAATGATTAACCTTGCAAGTTGTTTTTATCATTCCGACCGACCGATTTCTAAGAAGTGGTAATCGCACTTTATTTTAAGTGGCGAATTTCGTTGTCATTGTGAGGTAATGGCCAAGCTATCCAGTACAAGCTGTGCCACAGTAAATGACGGACTTCATCATTCTTGTAAGAAGGATGGATACGCTATCTAGTGCCACAGCTGTGGACAGCGTGGTATTTAGTCGGATGAAACAACCATGAGAATAACAGAATTGCTGAATTAACGGCATCTACATAGACTATAAGTGGTGAACTCAAATTTGTCTTACCTCTTTGTACAGGAAAATATTCAAATTACAGGAAAACTCTGTGTAATCGCAACCAATCAAGCAACCAGCTCAATTGACAATCCAGATTACTTCAGCATAAAGGTCAAGGCCACGAAGTCTACTCCCAGCAGATGGCAGCACGGTCTAGTTACAGCCTATTGCAGCGCCACCACAGAAAAAGTATTTGTTGTATTCACATATGTTTTTGGTGTCTTAAAGTTGTATAGGACCCAAGTTCAAACGACTGAAAATTTTATATATAGGACCTTCTGTGACCTTGACCCTATGACCCAAAATTCTGACATTTGTGAACCACATGTTTATACACTCCTGTGAATTTTTTCTGGTTCAATCTGTCAACAACATTTTGGTCTGAGTAAGCAATTCAGGCTTTATGAGTGATAAAAAATATCTAGGACCTTAGCTGTTTGATGAAGTTAATTAACCTTTTACACTCATATAGTACTACCCAGAGTACATATGTGTGAAAAGTATGAAGAAAATTAAAGAAGTCTTTCCTACTTTTTTTGGGCAAAACACGTAAACCTGCTAACATTCATTGTTAAAATTGCTGACTCAGCGATCTAGGATTCAAGGAGGTAGGTAGGTCAGCAATTCAGGCTTTATGAGTGATAACAAAATTTTAGGACCTAAGCTGTTTAATGAAAGTAATTGCCCTTTTACAGTCATGTAGTACTACACAGAGTACATATATGTGCAAAATATGAATGAAATTGAAGACTTCCTTCCTGCTATTTTGGGGCGATGCACGTAAACTTCCTAACATTTATTGTAAAAATTGCTGACTCAGCGGTTCAGGGTTAAAAGTTCTTCCCATTGGATAACATGGGAAAGAGAATTTTGGCTCCAAGTTCGAAACTGGTAAAGGTTGGTGAATAGACATGGTATTCTTTGTAAAGTCCTGATTTTTCTCTACATAATGACACCAGTTGCATGACATTTGGTTGAAAAGAACTCAAGTTAAAAATTATTGAAATTTGTACTGAAAAAAAATTCTAGGGCCTAAGCCTTTTGATCAAAGCCCTTGCCCTTTTACATTTACATAGTACTCCTTAGAGGACATATCTGTAAAATAAATGGTGAGAATCCAAGCAGTTCTTCTAGTGTTTTTTAGACTTTTTCATTTTTTTAATTTCAAAAAGTGACAAAAAATTTTCAATGTCTGACGCTTTTCCAAACGGAAAGACCTTGAACATATTGCTATACATATCTTAAAAGAGAACATTTCAAGGATTCTAAATATGCCTTTGAGATTCCTGTATCTCTATCTGGAGCCGAGATATATGCAGTCAAAAAATGCAACTTTGGACCCCTGTACCACCTAGACCACTTTACCAAATGGGCTCATTTTTTGCATGATAGTTGTACTAGGGTAGGACTATACAAGTGTGAAATTGCAAGTCAATATGATTTTTCCTTCTATGGTTTTCAAAAAAAATTTCATGAAAATTTCGAACTACTTTTTTTAAAGAATTCATAGTTCAGTCAGCAGGCTCAGCATTTGGCTCAAACTCCTTTCTGCACTGCGTATTTGTCTAAGGTATCTTGAGAAAAATTCCCATGGAATTATCTCTGCCCAGTTTCCTGAAACCGTGCTCTTAAATTTGTTTTTTCTTTTGTGAATTACGCAGAAGTGTCATGAAATTTGGTCATGAAATTTGTGCTGTTCAAAGCGCGCTCTGGCTGTCTGTGCACTCTTGAAGTGCCAAAGCCCTCTCTTTATTAGTTTCTGAGTAATAAGCCTTTACTTCTTCAGAAGAATAATAATAAAAAAAGAAAAATAAGACTTACAATAACAATATGAACTTTCCTACGGAAAGTTCATAACAAGACTGCAAGACGCAAATCCTCACTAGTACCAAGGCAACACACCTGCAAAAACAATCATGACATTAAAAATGGAAATATGACTGCACCAAGATTACAGTAGCATATGCAAGTCTTACCACAAATGTATCACTGGGATAGCAAGACTGCAAGACGCAAATCCTCACTAGTACCAAGGCAACACACCTGCAAAAACAATCATGACATTAAAAATGGAAATATGACTACACTAAGATTACAGTAGCATATGTGATATTGGGCTGATATCACCTGTCCAACTGATAGAGGAACTCCACAGCGGCCAATTACAAACATCAAAAGCAGAACTGTCATGCCAGTGTGTTATCTGGTTTAAATATGGGACTCCAAATAAACATTTGTTATTGTTATTGAAAATGCACAACTGGTTCATACATAAATCTACTAGGGCCTGACCATAGCCATGCCGCATCTGCCATTATCATATGATTATCCGTCTTGGCCAGTGTTGCATCTATATGTATATAGTAAAGGCAAAATTTCTTTCAGCCACTTCACTTGAAAAAGTCCATTATTTTGTACAAAGAATTTTCATTGGCCGAGGGTTTGCGCAAGTTGAAATTAGTCGTTAGCCCTGGACTGCCGCTGCTAAGACAGCTTTGATATGTCAGAGCCACATCTCTGGCATATTTCCAATTGGCGAATAATTCAGCAGTAATGCTATCAAAATACTTGGTTGCCACATCTATTCCTCAACTTTAACTATTACTTTAATAAAGCTAAAATGGCACCATTTTCCTCACATGATGTAAACAAAGAAGCATTAAATGCTGCCATTTAAAAATTTTTTTAAAGTGTGCTTCTTTTACTACTCAAACACAAATTATCCACTTTAGTCCAATTAATGCAATAAACTCATGTGAACGGCAGATACAAGTCGGGAGCAAGAAGTTTATTTTATTGTGATTTCTGCATCAGCATGCATTATAAACTTAATACACTCAGTGATTCGACTAGGAACATGGAAGAATTTATAGGTAATCAGTGCATATATCGGACAAATAAAGTTATGAAGTATGTGGATTAAATATTTTGGCATAATGTTAGTTTATTTATACTTATATGTCCCAAATAACAGGGCCAAAACAAGCCTTCCCAAACTTCAACTGTCCTTCGCTAAACCGAATGTCAAAATGAGCCCATGTCTTTATGAAATATCATTATAAAATATGTCGTCTTTGGCCGGACCAAATGAAATTTGTCTGGTCAGTTCCTTCAGACTTCAAGAAGACTGCAAAACGCTGTGTGGAATCGATGATACAGATACCGGTTCAATTGATTACCAGTTTTTCAATGGATCAGAAGAGTAGTTCAAGGTCGCGTGACTCAAGATTATTGTAGAATTCAGTAATATGCATGAATAATGCAATCCAAAATGTCAGCACTTGGACAACACTAAGAAAAGCAGCTACACAAAAGTACCAACGGCTCTTGTGGATGACGTCATTATAGTATCCGTAAATACAATTCAGCCACCTTCTTGCAATTTTACTGTTTGTTGTAACTATTTAGGGAAATGTTCCCTATAAACGTCCACACAACGGCGCAGCAACAAAATTGGATTAGAAAGCGTGATTGTATAATGCGGACAGGGCGGACCGGGCGGACCAGCACTCAACAAACAAGCGCCGGTCGTCTGTTTGTTTGTTTAGACTAATACAACACACCCCTATTTTGCCATAGATTGAAAAATGCGGACGATGCAGACAATGCAGACCAAAACAAATAATTCTTCTAAGGTAGACTGTTGCTGTGATTATGTGGCCAATTAGTGAATGCAATTGCAGTTCATTCGTAATCCATGTGAAAAGCAATCCATCTTATAGTTAGCATCCCACAAAATAAAAACTGAACACAACAGATAGGATAAAATAAAGGGTACATTAAAGAACAAAATATATAGGCCAGAAAAAATTATAAAATAAATTGAAAAGTTTCACTTTGTTATTTTTGATAATTTATGTTATGTTTTTACTAAACTGCTTTATTTACAGTCATTAACAGTCATATGGTGTGGTGCCTTTAGAAGCCAGTACGATTTGTAGTTTGGTCTGCATTTTGTGTTATTCTGGTCTGCATTATACACAGAATTGAATTAGAAGGGGTTTTGGTCCGCATTTTACCTTAATTAGACACGATCGTGGTTCTTTGTTTGAACAAATTAAACCAACAACCGATCGGCGCTCCAATGTTTGTTTAGCGCTGGTCCGCATGGTCCCCCCTGTCCGCATTATACAATCGCCCGATTAGAAATGTCATGTATATATGCATTACGTACATCCATTTAGATTTAGTGGCCTTCGGCATTAACATATTACTTAAAATACTTGGCCCTACGTGGACTTAAGCTCGGCGACATCGAGATTAGCTACGACGAGATTCGCCATCCCCTATAAAATGATTAACCTTGCAAGTTGTTTTTATCATTCCGACCGACCGATTTCTAAGAAGTGGTAATCGCACTTTATTTTAAGTGGCGAATTTCGTTGTCATTGTGAGGTAATGGCCAAGCTATCCAGTACAAGCTGTGCCACAGTAGATGACGGACTTCATCATTCTTGTAAGAAGGATGGATACGCTATCTAGTGCCACAGCTGTGGACAGCGTGGTATTTAGTCGGATGAAACAACCATGAGAATAACAGAATTGCTGAATTAACGGCATCTACATAGACTATAAGTGGTGAACTCAAATTTGTCTTACCTCTTTGTACAGGAAAATATTCAAATTACAGGAAAACTCTGTGAAATCGCAACCAATCAAGCAACCAGCTCAATTGACAATCCAGATTACTTCAGCATAAAGGTCAAGGCCACGAAGTCTACTCCCAGCAGATGGCAGCACGGTCTAGTTACAGCCTATTGCAGCGCCACCACAGAAAAAGTATTTGTTGTATTCACATATGTTTTTGGTGTCTTAAAGTTGTATAGGACCCAAGTTCAAACGACTGAAAATTTTATATATAGGACCTTCTGTGACCTTGACCCTATGACCCAAAATTCTGACATTTGTGAACCACATGTTTATACACTCCTGTGAATTTTTTCTGGTTCAATCTGTCAACAACATTTTGGTCTGAGTAAGCAATTCAGGCTTTATGAGTGATAAAAAATATCTAGGACCTTAGCTGTTTGATGAAGTTAATTAACCTTTTACACTCATATAGTACTACCCAGAGTACATATGTGTGAAAAGTATGAAGAAAATTAAAGAAGTCTTTCCTACTTTTTTTGGGCAAAACACGTAAACCTGCTAACATTCATTGTTAAAATTGCTGACTCAGCGATCTAGGATTCAAGGAGGTAGGTAGGTCAGCAATTCAGGCTTTATGAGTGATAACAAAATTTTAGGACCTAAGCTGTTTAATGAAAGTAATTGCCCTTTTACAGTCATGTAGTACTACACAGAGTACATATATGTGCAAAATATGAATGAAATTGAAGACTTCCTTCCTGCTATTTTGGGGCGATGCACGTAAACTTCCTAACATTTATTGTAAAAATTGCTGACTCAGCGGTTCAGGGTTAAAAGTTCTTCCCATTGGATAACATGGGAAAGAGAATTTTGGCTCCAAGTTCGAAACTGGTAAAGGTTGGTGAATAGACATGGTATTCTTTGTAAAGTCCTGATTTTTCTCTACATAATGACACCAGTTGCATGACATTTGGTTGAAAAGAACTCAAGTTAAAAATTATTGAAATTTGTACTGAAAAAAAATTCTAGGGCCTAAGCCTTTTGATCAAAGCCCTTGCCCTTTTACATTTACATAGTACTCCTTAGAGGACATATCTGTAAAATAAATGGTGAGAATCCAAGCAGTTCTTCTAGTGTTTTTTAGACTTTTTCATTTTTTGAATTTCAAAAAGTGACAAAAAATTTTCAATGTCTGACGCTTTTCCAAACGGAAAGACCTTGAACATATTGCTATACATATCTTAAAAGAGAACATTTCAAGGATTCTAAATATGCCTTTGAGATTCCTGTATCTCTATCTGGAGCCGAGATATATGCAGTCAAAAAATGCAACTTTGGACCCCTGTACCACCTAGACCACTTTACCAAATGGGCTCATTTTTTGCATGATAGTTGTACTAGGGTAGGACTATACAAGTGTGAAATTGCAAGTCAATATGATTTTTCCTTCTATGGTTTTCAAAAAAAATTTCATGAAAATTTCGAACTACTTTTTTTAAAGAATTCATAGTTCAGTCAGCAGGCTCAGCATTTGGCTCAAACTCCTTTCTGCACTGCGTATTTCTCTAAGGTATCTTGAGAAAAATTCCCATGGAATTATCTCTGCCCAGTTTCCTGAAACCGTGCTCTTAAATTTGTTTTTTCTTTTGTGAATTACGCAGAAGTGTCATGAAATTTGGTCATGAAATTTGTGCTGTTCAAAGCGCGCTCTGGCTGTCTGTGCACTCTTGAAGTGCCAAAGCCCTCTCTTTATTAGTTTCTGAGTAATAAGCCTTTACTTCTTCAGAAGAATAATAATAACTAGACTTGCAATTGTCCCTGACAATTACGATAAACTTTCCTTTCTTTTTATCTTTTTTGTCCAGTACCATGAATTTCTGCAATTAATAAAGTACCTGAAAACCTCGAAAATAGTTGCCCTAACCTCTTAAGCTATGCAGGAATAGAAAGATAATGAAAAAAGGTTTAAGAAAATATTTTTTTGGTTGCTGTACCTTGTATAGGACCCAGGTTCAAAACGCCTGAAAATTGCATATATAGGACACTCTGTGACCTTGACCCTGTGACCCAAAATTCTGAAATAACTCACATTTGTGAAGCACATGTATATACACTCCTGTGAATTTTTTTTGGTTCAATCTATCAACAACAATTTGGTCTGAGTAAGTAATTCAGGCTTTAAGAGTGATAAAAAAAATTTAGGACCTAAGCTGTTTGATGAAGGTAATTGCCCTATTACAGTAATGTAGTACTACCCAGAGGACATATATGTGCAAAATATGAATGAAATTGAAGACTTTCTTCCTGCTTTTTTGGGGCGAGAAACATAAATTTACTAACATTCATTGTAAAAATTGCTGACTCAGCGGTCCAGGGTACTGGGAGGTAGGTAGGTCAGCAATTCAGGCTTTATGAGTGATAAAAAAAATTCTAGGACCTAAGCTGTTTGATGAAGGTAATTGCCCTTTTACAGTAATGTAGCACTACCCAGAGTACATATATGTGCAAAATATGAATGCAATTGAAGACTTTCTTCCTGCTTTTTTGGGGTGATGCACGTAAACTTCCTAACATTCATTGTAAAAATTGCTGACTCAGCGGTTCAGGGTTGGTAGGTCTTCCCATTGGATAACATGGGAAAGAGAATTTTGGCTCCAAGTTCGAAACTGGTAAAGGTTGGTGAATAGACATGGTATTCTTTGTAAAGTCCTGATTTTTCTCTACATAATGACACCAGTTGCATGAAATTTGGTTGAAAAGAACTCAAGTTAAAATTTTTGAAATTTGTACTGAAAAAAAATTCTAGGGCCTAAGCCTTTTGATCAAAGCCCTTGCCCTTTTACATTTACATAGTACTCCTTAGAGGACATATCTGTAAAAAAAATGGTGAGAATCCAAGCAGTTCTTCTAGTGTTTTTGGTATTTTTTCATTTTTTGAATTTCAAAAAGTGACAAAATATTTTCACTCTCTGACGCTTTTCCAAACGGAAAGACATAGAACATATTGCTATACATATCTAAAAAGAGAACATTTCAAGGATTCTAAATATGTCTTTGACATCCCTGTATCTCAATTTGGAGCCGAGATATAAGCAGTCAAAAATCGCAACTTTGGACCCCTGTACCACCTAGACCACTTTACCAAATGGGCTCATTTTTTGTGTGGTAGTTGTACTAGGGTAGGACTATAAAAGTATGAAATGGCAAGTCAATATGATTATTCCTTCTATGGTTTTCAAAAAAAATTTCATGAAAATTTCGAACTACTTTTTTTAAAGAATTCATAGTTCAGTCAGCAGGCTCAGCATTTGGCTCAAACTCCTTTCTGCACTGCGTATTTGTCTAAGGTATCTTGAGAAAAATTCCCATGGAATTATCTCTGCCCAGTTTCCTGAAACCGTGCTCTTAAATTTGTTTTTTCTTTTGTGAATTACGCAGAAGTGTCATAAAATTTGGTCATGAAATTTGTGCTGTTCAAAGCGCGCTCTGGCTGTCTGTGCACTCTTGAAGTGCCAAAGCCCTCTCTTTATTAGTTTCTGAGTAATAAGCCTTTACTTCTTCAGAAGAATAATAATAACTAGACTTGCAATTGTCCCTGACAATTACGATAAACTTTCCTTTCTTTTTATCTTTTTTGTCCAGTACCATGAATTTCTGCAATTAATAAAGTACCTGAAAAGCTCGAAAATAGTTGCCCTAACCTCTTAAGCTATGCAGGAATAGAAAGATAATGAAAAAAGGTTTAAGAAAATATTTTTTTGGTTGCTGTACCTTGTATAGGACCCAGGTTCAAAACGCCTGAAAATTGCATATATAGGACACTCTGTGACCTTGACCCTGTAACCCAAAATTCTGAAATAACTCACATTTGTGAAGCACATGTATATACACTCCTGTGAATTTTTTTTGGTTCAATCTATCAACAACAATTTGGTCTGAGTAAGTAATTCAGGCTTTAAGAGTGATAAAAAAAATTTAGGACCTAAGCTGTTTGATGAAGGTAATTGCCCTATTACAGTAATGTAGTACTACCCAGAGGACATATGTGTGCAAAATATGAATGAAATTGAAGACTTTCTTCCTGCTTTTTTGGGGCGAGAAACATAAATTTACTAACATTCATTGTAAAAATTGCTGACTCAGCGGTCCAGGGTACTGGGAGGTAGGTAGGTCAGCAATTCAGGCTTTATGAGTGATAAAAAAATTCTAGGACCTAAGCTGTTTGATGAAGGTAATTGCCCTTTTACAGTAATGTAGCACTACCCAGAGTACATATATGTGCAAAATATGAATGCAATTGAAGACTTTCTTCCTGCTTTTTTGGGGCGATGCACGTAAACTTCCTAACATTCATTGTAAAAATTGCTGACTCAGCGGTTCAGGGTTGGTAGGTCTTCCCATTGGATAACATGGGAAAGAGAATTTTGGCTCCAAGTTCGAAACTGGTAAAGGTTGGTGAATAGACATGGTATTCTTTGTAAAGTCCTGATTTTTCTCTACATAATGACACCAGTTGCATGAAATTTGGTTGAAAAGAACTCAAGTTAAAAATTATTGAAATTTGTACTGAAAAAAAATTCTAGGGCCTAAGCCTTTTGATCAAAGCCCTTGCCCTTTTACATTTACATAGTACTCCTTAGAGGACATATCTGTTAAAAAAATGGTGAGAATCCAAGCATTTCTTCTAGTGTTTTTGGTATTTTTTCATTTTTTGAATTTCAAAAAGTGACAAAAAATGTTCAATGTCTGACGCTTTTCCAAACGGAAAGACCTAGATCACATTGCTATACATATCTAAAAAGACAACATTTCAAGGATTCTAAATATGTCTTTGACATCCCTGTATCTCATTTTGGAGCCGAGGTATAAGCAGTCAAAAATCGCAACTTTGGACCCCGGTACCACCTAGACCACTTTACCAAATGGGCTCATTTTTTGTGTTGTAGTTGTACTAGGGTAGGACTATACAAATATGAAATGGCAAGTCAATATGATTATTCCTTCTATGGTTTTCAAAATAAATTTCATGAAAATTTCGAACTACTTTTTTTCAAGAATTCATAGTTCAGTCAGCAGGCTCACCATTTGGCTCAAACTCCTTTCTGCACTGCGTATTTGTCTAAGGTATCTTGAGAAAAATTCCCATGGAATTATCTCTGCCCAGTTTCCTGAAACCGTGCTCTTAAATTTGTTTTTTATTTTGTGAATTACGCTAAAGTGTCATGAAATTTGGTCATGAAATTTGTGCTGTTCAAAGCGCGCTCTGGCTGTCTGTGTGCTCTTGAAGTGATAAAGCACTATCTTTATTAGTTACTGAGTAATAAGCCTTTACTTCTTCAGAAGAATAATAATAATAAACTAGACTTGCAATTGTCCCTGACAATTACGATAAACTTTCCTTTCCTTTTATCTTTCTTGTCCAGTACCATTAATTTCTGCACTGGAGAAGTCTCCAAGGTCTCTTGAAAAAAAATTTTATGCCATTGTCTCTGGCCAGTTTCCTGGAACTGTGAAGAAAAGCTTTTTTTTATTCCCTGAAATGCGCAGAGGTGTCATGAAATAAGGTCATGAAATTTGTGCCGTTCAGAGTGCGATTGGGCCATACCATGGGGTGCCCACTAGGTGTCCTCACTTGTTCAATATCATGGGGGTGCGAAATAGGGTGTCCTCACTCCAAATTGTTCTCATAAATTCACAGTAATGTAGTACTACCCAGAAGACATATATGTGCAAAATATGAATGAAATTGAAGACTTTCTTCCTGCTTTTTTGGGGCGAGAAACATAAATTTACTAACATTCATTGTAAAAATTGCTGACTCAGCCGTCCAGGGAGGTAGGTAGGTAGGTCTCCCCATTGGATAACATGGGAAAGAGAATTTTGCCTCAAGGTTCAAAACTAATTAAGGTTGGTGAATAGACAAGGTATCCAATGTAATCTCCTAATTTTTCTCTGCATAATGACACCAGTTGGATGAAATTTGGTTGAATAGAACTGGAGTAAAAAATTATTGAAATTTGGACTGAAAAAAAATTCCAGGGCCTAAGGTGTTTAATCAAGGCCCTTGCCCTTCTACATTTACATAGTACTCCCTAGAGGACATATGCGTGAAAAGTATGAAGAAAATTGAAAAAGTCTTTCCTATTGTTTTTGGGGCAAAACACGTAAACCTGCTTACATTCATTGTAAAAATTGCTGACTCAGCGGTCCAGGGTTCTGGGAGGTAGGTAGGTCAGCAATTCAGTGATAAAAAAATTCTAGGACCTAAGCTGTTTGATGAAACTAATTGCCCTTTTACAGTAATGTAGTACTACCCAGAGGACATATATGTGCAAAATATAAATGAAATTGAAGACTTTCTTCCTGCTTTTTTGGGGCGATGCACATAAACTTCCTAACATTCATTGTAAAAATTGCTGACTCAGCGCTTCAGGGTTGGTAGGTCTCCCCATTGGATAACATGGGAAAGAGAATTTTGGCTCCAAGTTCGAAACTGGTAAAGGTTGGTGAAGAGACATTGTATCCTATGTGAAGGCCTAATTTTTCTCTACATAATGACACCAGTTGCATGAAATTTGGTTGAATAGAAATGGAGTTAAAAATTATTGAAATTTGGAATGAAAAAATTTCCAGGGCCAAGGGTTTTTAAGCAAAGCCCTTGCCCTTTAAAATTTACATAGTACTCCTTAGAGGACATATCTGTAAAAAAAATGGTGAGAATCCAAGCAGTTCTTCTACTGTTTTTTAGACTTTTTCATTTTGAGAAAATCAAAAAGTGACAAAAAATTTTCAATGTCTGACGCTTTTCCAAACGGAACTACCTGGAGCATATTACTATACATTCCTGAAAAGAGAACATTTCAAGGATTCTAAATATGTCTTTGAGATTCCTGTATCTCAATTTGGAGCCGAGATATAAGCAGTCAAAAAATGCAACTTTGGACCCCTGTACCACCTAGACCACTTTACCAAATGGGCTCATTTTTTGCATGAAAGTTGTGCTAGGGTAGGACTATAAAAGTGTGAAATTGCAAGTCAATATCATTATTCCTTCTATGGTTTTCAAAAAAAATTTCATGAAAATTTCGAAATACTTTTTTTCAAAAATTCATAGTTCAGTCAGCAGGCTCACCATTTGGCTCAAACTCCTTTCTGCACTGCGTATTTGTCTAAGGTATCTTGAGAAAAATTCCCATGGAATTATCTCTGCCCAGTTTCCTAAAACCGTGCTCTTAAATTTGTTTTTTCTTTTGTAAATTACGCAGAAGTTTCACGAAATTTGGTCATGAAATTTGTGCTGTTCAAAGCGCGCTCTGGCTATCTGTGCACTCTTGAAGTGCCAAAGCCCTGTCTTTATTAGTTTCTGAGTAATAAGCCTTTACTTCTTCAGAAGAATAATAATAATAATAATAAAAAAAAAAAAAAAAAAAAAAAAAAAAAAAAAAAAAAAAAAGAAAAATAAGACGTACAATAATAAGATAAACTTTCCTTCGGAAAGTTTATAATAACTAGACTTGCAATTGTCCCTGACAATTACGATGAACTTTCCTTTCCTTTTATCTTTTTTGTCCAGTACCATGAATTTCTGCAATTAATAAAGTACCTGAAAACCTCAAAAATAATTGCCCTAACCTCTCAAGCTATACAGGAATAGAAAGATAATGAAAAAAGGTTTAAGAAAATATTTTTTTGGTTGCCGTACCTTGTATAGGACCCAGGTTCAAAACGCCTGAAAATTGCATATATAGGACACTCTGTGACCTTGACCCTGTGACCCAAAATTCTGAAATAACTCACATTTGTGAAGCACATGTATATACACTCCTGTGAATTTTTTTTGGTTCAATCTATCAACAACAATTTGGTCTGAGTAAGTAATTCAGGCTTTAAGAGTGATAAAAAAAATTTAGGACCTAAGCTGTTTGATGAAGGTAATTGCCCTATTACAGTAATGTAGTACTACCCAGAGGACATATATGTGCAAAATATGAATGAAATTGAAGACTTTCTTCCTGCTTTTTTGGGGCGAGAAACATAAATTTACTAACATTCATTGTAAAAATTGCTGACTCAGCGGTCCAGGGTACTGGGAGGTAGGTAGGTCAGCAATTCAGGCTTTATGAGTGATAAAAAAAATTCTAGGACCTAAGCTGTTTGATGAAGGTAATTGCCCTTTTACAGTAATGTAGCACTACCCAGAGTACATATATGTGCAAAATATGAATGCAATTGAAGACTTTCTTCCTGCTTTTTTGGGGTGATGCACGTAAACTTCCTAACATTCATTGTAAAAATTGCTGACTCAGCGGTTCAGGGTTGGTAGGTCTTCCCATTGGATAACATGGGAAAGAGAATTTTGGCTCCAAGTTCGAAACTGGTAAAGGTTGGTGAATAGACATGGTATTCTTTGTAAAGTCCTGATTTTTCTCTACATAATGACACCAGTTGCATGAAATTTGGTTGAAAAGAACTCAAGTTAAAATTTTTGAAATTTGTACTGAAAAAAAATTCTAGGGCCTAAGCCTTTTGATCAAAGCCCTTGCCCTTTTACATTTACATAGTACTCCTTAGAGGACATATCTGTAAAAAAAATGGTGAGAATCCAAGCAGTTCTTCTAGTGTTTTTGGTATTTTTTCATTTTTTGAATTTCAAAAAGTGACAAAATATTTTCACTCTCTGACGCTTTTCCAAACGGAAAGACATAGAACATATTGCTATACATATCTAAAAAGAGAACATTTCAAGGATTCTAAATATGTCTTTGACATCCCTGTATCTCAATTTGGAGCCGAGATATAAGCAGTCAAAAATCGCAACTTTGGACCCCTGTACCACCTAGACCACTTTACCAAATGGGCTCATTTTTTGTGTGGTAGTTGTACTAGGGTAGGACTATAAAAGTATGAAATGGCAAGTCAATATGATTATTCCTTCTATGGTTTTCAAAAAAAATTTCATGAAAATTTCGAACTACTTTTTTTAAAGAATTCATAGTTCAGTCAGCAGGCTCAGCATTTGGCTCAAACTCCTTTCTGCACTGCGTATTTGTCTAAGGTATCTTGAGAAAAATTCCCATGGAATTATCTCTGCCCAGTTTCCTGAAACCGTGCTCTTAAATTTGTTTTTTCTTTTGTGAATTACGCAGAAGTGTCATAAAATTTGGTCATGAAATTTGTGCTGTTCAAAGCGCGCTCTGGCTGTCTGTGCACTCTTGAAGTGCCAAAGCCCTCTCTTTATTAGTTTCTGAGTAATAAGCCTTTACTTCTTCAGAAGAATAATAATAACTAGACTTGCAATTGTCCCTGACAATTACGATGAACTTTCCTTTCCTTTTATCTTTCTTGTCCAGTACCATTAATTTCTGCACTGGAGAAGTCTCCAAGGTCTCTTGAAAAAAAATTTTATGCCATTATCTCTGGCCAGTTTCTTGGAACCGTGAAGAAAAGTTTTTTTGTATTCCCTGAAATGCGCAGAAGTGTCATGAAATAAGGTCATGAAATTTGTGCCGTTCAGAGTGCGATTGGGCCGTACCATGGGGGTGCCCACTATGGTGCCTTATTGTCTTAAACTATTCATAAGATGAACACACACCAGCACTAAGCTTTCAAAATATATATATAGGATTTCTGTACTCTGCATTGGGCCTGAGTTCAAAATGCATGAAAACTACATATGTAGGAAAAACTGTAACCTTGACCCTTTGATCTAAATTTCTGAAATTTTTTTTTTTTTCTCAGTCATATATACACACTAGTACATTTTTTGGGACTGATCCAATAAAGAATTGTGGGTTTTGGCTTTTTAAAGATTTTTTATTCAATTTCCAATAGAGCAATTAATAAAGTACCTGAAAACCTCAAAAATAATTGCCCTAACCTCTCAAGCTATACAGGAATAGAAAGATAATGAAAAAAGGTTTAAGAACATATTTTTTTGGTTTCTGTATCTTGTATAGGACTCAGGTTCAAAATGGCTGAAAATTGCATATATAGGACACTCTGTGACCTTGACCCTGTGACCTAGAATTCTGAAATAATTCACATTTGTGAAGCACATGAATATATACTCCTGTGAATTTTTTTGGTTCAATCTATCAACAACATTTTGGTCTAAGTAAGCAATTTAGGCTTTATGAGTGATAAAAAAATTCTAGGGCATTAGTTTTTTGATGAAGGTAATTGCCCTTTTACAGTCATGTAGTACTACCCAGAGGACATATATGTGCAAAATATGAATGAAATTGAAGACTTTCTTCCTGCTTTTTTGGGGCGAGAAACATAAATTTGCTAACATTCATTGTAAAAATTGCTGACTCAGCGGTTTCAGGGAGGTAGGTAGGTAGGTCTGCCCATTGGATAACATGGGAAAGAGAATTTTGGCTCCAGGTTCGAAACTGGTTAAGGTTGGTGAATAGACATTGTATCCTATGTAAAGGCCTAATTTTTCTCTACATAATGACGCCAGTTGCATGAAAATTGAATGAATAGAACTGGAGTTAAAAATTATTGAAATTTGGACTGAAAAAAAATTCTAGGGCCTAACCTTTTCGATCAAGGACCTTTCCCTTTTACATGCATGTAGTACTACTTAGAGGACATATCTGTAAAAAAAATTGTGAGAATCCAAGCAATGCTTCTAGAGTTTTTGGGACTTTTTAGTTTTTTGAACATCAAAAAGTGACAAAAAATTTTCAATGTCTGACGCTTTTCCAAACAAAACGACCTAGAGCATATTGCTATATATTCCTGAAAAGACAACATTTCAAGGATTCTAAATATGTCTTTGACATCTCTGTATCTCAATTTGGAGCCGAGATATAAGCAGTCAAATATCGCAACTTTGGACCCCTGTACCACCTAGACCACCTTACCAAATGGGCTCATTTTTTGCATGATAGTTCTACTAGGGTAGGACTATAAAAGTATGAAATGGCAAGTCAATATGATTATTCCTTCTATGGTTTTCAAAAAAAAATTCATGAAAATTTCGAACTACTTTTTTTCAAGAATTCATAGTTCAGTCAGCAGGCTCACCATTTGGCTCAAACTCCTTTCTGCACTGCGTATTTGTCTAAGGTATCTTGAGAAAAATTCCCATGGAATTATCTCTGCCCAGTTTCCTGAAACCGTGCTCTTAAATTTGTTTTTCCTTTTGTGAATTACGCAGAAGTGTCATGAAATTTGGTCATGAAATTTCTGCTGTTCAAAGCGCGCTCTGGCTGTCTGTGTACTCTTGAAGTGCCAAAGCCCTCTCTTTATTAGTTTCTGAGTAATAAGCCTTTACTTCTTCAGAAGAATAATAATAATAAAAAAAAGAAAAATAAGACTTACAATAACAATATGAACTTTCCTACGGAAAGTTCATAATAACTAGACTTGCAATTGTCCCTGACAATTACGATGAACTTTCCTTTCCTTTTATCTTTTTTGTCCAGTACCATGAATTTCTGCAATTAATAAAGTACCTGAAAACCTCAAAAATAATTGCCCTAACCTCTCAAGCTATACAGGAATAGAAAGATAATGAAAAAAGGTTTAAGAAAATATTTTTTTGGTTGCCGTACCTTGTATAGGACCCAGATTCAAAACGCCTGAAAATTGCATATATAGGACACTCTGTGACCTTGACCCTGTGACCTAGAATTCTGAAATAATTCACATTTGTGAAGCACATGTATATATACTCCTGTGAATTTCTTTGGTTCAATCTATCAACATTTTGGTCTGAGTAAGCAATTTAGGCTTTATGAGTGATAAAAAAATTCTAGGGCATAAGCTTTTTGATGAAGATAATTGCCCTTTTACAGTCATGTAGTACTCCCCAGAGGACATCTATGTGCAAAATATGAATGAAATTGAAGACTTTCTTCCTGCTTTTTTGGGGCGAGAAACATAAATTTGCTAACATTGATTGTAAAAATTGCTGACTCAGCGGTTTCAGGGAGGTAGGTAGGTAGGTCTCCCCATTGGATAACATGGGAAAGAGAATTTTGGCTCCAGGTTCGAAACTGGTTAAGGTTGGTGAATAGACATTGTATCCTATGTAAAGGCCTAATTTTTCTCTACATAATGACACCAGTTGCATGAAATTTGATTGAATAGAACTGGAGTTAAAAATTATTGAAATTTGGACTGAAAAAAAATTCTAGGGCCTAAGTTTTTTTATGAAGGCCCTTGCCCTTTTACATTTACATAGTACTCCCTAGAGGACATATCTGTAAAAAAAATGGTGAGAATCCAAGCAGTTCTTCTAGTGATTTTGGTATTTTTTCATTTTTTGAATTTCAAAAAGTGACAAAAAATGTTCAATGTCTGACGCTTTTCCAAACGGAACGACCTAGAGCATGTTGCTATATATTCCTGAAAAGACAACATTTCAAGGATTCTAAATATGTCTTTGACATCCCAGTATCTCAATATGGAGCCGAGATATAAGCAGTCAAAAATCGCAACTTTGTACCCCTGTACCACCTAGACCACTTTACCAAATGGGCTCATTTTTTGTGTGGTAGTTGTACTAGGGTAGTACTATACAAATATGAAATGGCAAGTCAATATGATTATTCCTTCTATGGTTTTCAAAAAAAATTTCATGAAAATTTTGAACTACTTTTTTTCAAGAATTCATAGTTCAGTCAGCAGGCTCACCATTTGGCTCAAACTCCTTTCTGCACTGCGTATTTGTCTAAGGTATCTTGAGAAAAATTCCCATGGAATTATCTCTGCCCAGTTTCCTGAAACCGTGCTCTTAAATTTGTTTTTTCTTTTGTGAATTACGCAGAAGTGTCACGAAATTTGGTCATGAAATTTGTGCTGTTCAAAGCGCGCTCTGACTGTCTGTGCACTCTTGAAGTGATAAAGCCCTGTCTTTATTAGTTTCTGAGTAATAAGCCTTTACTTCTTCAGAAGAATAATAATAATAAAAAAAAAAAAAAAAAAAAAAAAAAAAAAAGAAAAATAAGACTTACAATAATAAGATAAACTTTCCTTCGGAAAGTTTATAACTAGACTTGCAATTGTCCCTGACAATTACGATAAACTTTCCTTTCCTTTTATCTTTCTTGTCCAGTACCATTAATTTCTGCACTTGAGAAGTCTCCAAGGTCTCTTGAAAAAAAATGTCATGCCATTATCTCTGGCCAGTTTCTTGGAACCGTGAAGAAAAGTTTTTTTTGTATACCCTGAAATGCGCGGAAGTGTCATGAAATAAGGTCATAAAATTTGTGTTGTTCAGAGTGCGATTGGGCCTTACTAGGGGTGCCAACTTCCTGAGTATCATGGGGGTGGGAAATAGGTGTCCTCACTACAAATTGTTCTCATAAATTCAGAAATCATTGCCTTATTGTCTTAAACTATTCATAAGATGAACACACACCAGCACTGACTTTCAAAAAATATCTATTGGGTTTTTCTGTACTCTGAATTGGGCCTGAGTTCAAAATGCATGAAAACTACATATGTAGGAAACACTGAAACCTTGACCCTTTGATCTAAATTTCTGAAATTTTTTGTTTTTTTTTCAGTCATATGGACTGATCCAATGAAGAATTGTGGGTTTTGGCTTTTTAAAGATATTTTATTCAATTTCCAATAGAGCAATTAATAAAGTACCTGAAAACCTCAAAAATAGTTGCCCTAACCTCTCAAACTATACAGGAATAGAAAGATAATGAAAAAAGGTTTAAGAAAATATTTTTTTGGTTGCTGTACCTTGTATAGGACCCAGGTTCAAAACGCCTGAAAATTGCATATATAGGACACGCTGTGACCTTGACCCTGTAACCCAAACTTCTGAAATAACTCACATTTGTGAAGCACATGTATATACACTCCTGTGAATTTTTTTGGTTCAATCTATCAACAACAGTTTTGGTCTTAGTAAGCAATTCAGGCTTTAAGAGTGATAAAAAAATTTTAGGACCTAAGCTGTTTGATGAAGGTAATTGCCCTATTACATTAATGTAGTACTACCCAGAGGACGTATATGTGCAAAATATGAATGAAATTGAAGACTTTCTTCCTGCTTTTTTGGGGAGAGAAACATAAATTTACTAACATTCATTGTAAAAATTACTGACTCAGCCATCCAGGGAGGTAGGTAGGTAGGTCTCCCCATTGGATAACATGGGAAAGAGAATTTTGCCTCAAGGTTCAAAACTAATTAAGGTTGGTGAATAGACAAGGTATCCTATGTAATCTCCTAATTTTTCTCTGCATAATGACACCAGTTGGATGAAATTTGGTTGAATAGAACTAGAGTTAAAAATTATTGAAATTTGGACTGAAAAAAAATTCCAGGGCCTAAGGTGTTTAATCAAGGCCCTTGCCCTTCTACATTTACATAGTACTCCCTAGAGGACATATGCGTGAAAAGTATGAAGAAAATTGAAAAAGTCTTTCCTATTTTTTTTGGGGCAAAACACGTAA
The DNA here is from genome assembly GCA_932294295.1 of Alitta virens. Taxonomy (NCBI): domain Eukaryota; kingdom Metazoa; phylum Annelida; class Polychaeta; order Phyllodocida; family Nereididae; genus Alitta; species Alitta virens. The sequence continues at coordinate 68,783,784 of OW028575.1, read as the reverse complement.
ACCTGCTTACATTCATTGTTAAAATTGCTGACTCAGCGGTCCAGGGTTCTGGGAGGTAGGTAGGTCAGCAATTCAGTGATAAAAAAATTCTAGGACCTAAGCTGTTTGATGAAAGTAATTGCCCTTTTACAGTAATGTAGTACTACCCAGAGGACATATATGTTCAAAATATAAATGAAATTGAAGACTTTCTTCCTGCTTTTTTGGGGCGATGCACATAAACTTCCTAACATTCATTGTAAAAATTGCTGACTCAGCGCTTCAGGGTTGGTAGGTCTCCCCATTGGATAACATGGGAAAGAGAATTTTGGCTCCAAGTTCGAAACTGGTAAAGGTTGGTGAATAGACATTGTATCCTATGTAAAGGCCTAATTTTTCTCTACATAATGACGCCAGTTGCATGAAATTTGGTTGAATAGAAATGGAGTTAAAAATTATTGAAATTTGGAATGAAAATAATTCCAGGGCCTAGGGTTTTTAAGCAAAGCCCTTGCCCTTTGAAATTTACATAGTACTCCTTAGAGGACATATCTGTAAAAAAAATGGTGAGAATCCAAGCAGTTCTTCTACTGTTTTTTAGACTTTTTCATTTTGAGAAAATCAAAAAGTGACAAAAAATGTTTAATGTCTGACGCTTTTCCAAACGGAACTACCTAGAGCATATTACTATACATTCCTGAAAAGACAACATTTCAAGGATTCTAAATATGTCTTTGAGATTCCTGTATCTCAATTTGGAGCCGAGATATAAGCAGTCAAAAAATGCAACTTTGGACCCCTGTACCACCTAGACCACTTTACCAAATGGGCTCATTTTTTGCATGAAAGTTGTGCTAGGGTAGGACTATAAAAGTGTGAAATTGCAAGTCAATATCATTATTCCTTCTATGGTTTTCAAAAAAAATTTCATGAAAATTTCGAATAACTTTTTTTCAAAAATTCATGGCTCAGTCAGCAGGCTCACAATTTGGCTCAAACTCCTTTCTGCACTGCGTATTTGTCTAAGGTATCTTGAAAAAAAATCTCATCCCATTATCTCTGCCCAGTTTCTTGAAACCGTGCCCTTAAATTTATTTTTTATTTTGTGAATTACGCAGAAGCGTCACGAAATTTGGTCATGAAATTTGTGCTGTTCAAAGCGCGCTCTGGCTGTCTATGTGACCTTGAATTGCCAAAGCCCTCTCTTTATTAGTTTCTGAGTAATAAGCCTTTACTTCTTCAGAAGAATAATAATAATAATAAAGAATAATAATAAAAAAAAAAAAAAAAAAAAAAAAAAAAAAAAAAAAAAAGAAAAATAAGACTTACAATAATAAGATAAACTTTCCTTCGGAAAGTTTATAATAAAAAAAAAAAAAATAATAATAAAAAAAAAAAAAGAAAAGAAAAATAAGACGTACAATAATAAGATAAACTTTTCTTCGGAAAGTTTATAATAACTAGACTTGCAATTGTCCCTGACAATTACGATAAACTTTCCTTTCTTTTTATCTTTTTTGTCCAGTACCATGAATTTCTGCAATTAATAAAGTACCTGAAAACCTCGAAAATAGTTGCCCTAACCTCTTAAGCTATGCAGGAATAGAAAGATAATGAAAAAAGGTTTAAGAAAATATTTTTTTGGTTGCTGTACCTTGTATAGGACCCAGGTTCAAAACGCCTGAAAATTGCATATATAGGACACTCTGTGACCTTGACCCTGTAACCCAAAATTCTGAAATAACTCACATTTGTGAAGCACATGTATATACACTCCTGTGAATTTTTTTTGGTTCAATCTATCAACAACAATTTGGTCTGAGTAAGTAATTCAGGCTTTAAGAGTGATAAAAAAAATTTAGGACCTAAGCTGTTTGATGAAGGTAATTGCCCTATTACAGTAATGTAGTACTACCCAGAGGACATATATGTGCAAAATATGAATGAAATTGAAGACTTTCTTCCTGCTTTTTTGGGGCGAGAAACATAAATTTACTAACATTCATTGTAAAAATTGCTGACTCAGCGGTCCAGGGTACTGGGAGGTAGGTAGGTCAGCAATTCAGGCTTTATGAGTGATAAAAAAAATTCTAGGACCTAAGCTGTTTGATGAAGGTAATTGCCCTTTTACAGTAATGTAGCACTACCCAGAGTACATATATGTGCAAAATATGAATGCAATTGAAGACTTTCTTCCTGCTTTTTTGGGGTGATGCACGTAAACTTCCTAACATTCATTGTAAAAATTGCTGACTCAGCGGTTCAGGGTTGGTAGGTCTTCCCATTGGATAACATGGGAAAGAGAATTTTGGCTCCAAGTTCAAAACTGGTAAAGGTTGGTGAATAGACATGGTATTCTTTGTAAAGTCCTGATTTTTCTCTACATAATGACACCAGTTGCATGAAATTTGGTTGAAAAGAACTCAAGTTAAAAATTATTGAAATTTGTACTGAAAAAAAATTCTAGGGCCTAAGCCTTTTGATCAAAGCCCTTGCCCTTTTACATTTACATAGTACTCCTTAGAGGACATATCTGTAAAAAAAATGGTGAGAATCCAAGCAGTTCTTCTAGTGTTTTTGGTATTTTTTCATTTTTTGAATTTCAAAAAGTGACAAAATATTTTCACTCTCTGACGCTTTTCCAAACGGAAAGACATAGAACATATTGCTATACATATCTAAAAAGAGAACATTTCAAGGATTCTAAATATGTCTTTGACATCCCTGTATCTCAATTTGGAGCCGAGATATAAGCAGTCAAAAATCGCAACTTTGGACCCCTGTACCACCTAGACCACTTTACCAAATGGGCTCATTTTTTGTGTGGTAGTTGTACTAGGGTAGGACTATAAAAGTATGAAATGGCAAGTCAATATGATTATTCCTTCTATGGTTTTCAAAAAAAATTTCATGAAAATTTCGAACTACTTTTTTTAAAGAATTCATAGTTCAGTCAGCAGGCTCAGCATTTGGCTCAAACTCCTTTCTGCACTGCGTATTTGTCTAAGGTATCTTGAGAAAAATTCCCATGGAATTATCTCTGCCCAGTTTCCTGAAACCGTGCTCTTAAATTTGTTTTTTCTTTTGTGAATTACGCAGAAGTGTCATAAAATTTGGTCATGAAATTTGTGCTGTTCAAAGCGCGCTCTTGCTGTCTGTGCACTCTTGAAGTGCCAAAGCCCTCTCTTTATTAGTTTCTGAGTAATAAGCCTTTACTTCTTCAGAAGAATAATAATAATAACTAGACTTGCAATTGTCCCTGACAATTACGATAAACTTTCCTTTCCTTTTATCTTTCTTGTCCAGTACCATTAATTTCTGCACTGGAGAAGTCTCCAAGGTCTCTTGAAAAAAAATTTTATGCCATTGTCTCTGGCCAGTTTCCTGGAACTGTGAAGAAAAGCTTTTTTTTATTCCCTGAAATGCGCAGAGGTGTCATGAAATAAGGTCATGAAATTTGTGCCGTTCAGAGTGCGATTGGGCCATACCATGGGGTGCCCACTAGGTGTCCTCACTTGTTCAATATCATGGGGGTGCGAAATAGGGTGTCCTCACTCCAAATTGTTCTCATAAATTCACAGTAATGTAGTACTACCCAGAAGACATATATGTGCAAAATATGAATGAAATTGAAGACTTTCTTCCTGCTTTTTTGGGGCGAGAAACATAAATTTACTAACATTCATTGTAAAAATTGCTGACTCAGCCGTCCAGGGAGGTAGGTAGGTAGGTCTCCCCATTGGATAACATGGGAAAGAGAATTTTGCCTCAAGGTTCAAAACTAATTAAGGTTGGTGAATAGACAAGGTATCCAATGTAATCTCCTAATTTTTCTCTGCATAATGACACCAGTTGGATGAAATTTGGTTGAATAGAACTGGAGTAAAAAATTATTGAAATTTGGACTGAAAAAAAATTCCAGGGCCTAAGGTGTTTAATCAAGGCCCTTGCCCTTCTACATTTACATAGTACTCCCTAGAGGACATATGCGTGAAAAGTATGAAGAAAATTGAAAAAGTCTTTCCTATTGTTTTTGGGGCAAAACACGTAAACCTGCTTACATTCATTGTAAAAATTGCTGACTCAGCGGTCCAGGGTTCTGGGAGGTAGGTAGGTCAGCAATTCAGTGATAAAAAAATTCTAGGACCTAAGCTGTTTGATGAAACTAATTGCCCTTTTACAGTAATGTAGTACTACCCAGAGGACATATATGTGCAAAATATAAATGAAATTGAAGACTTTCTTCCTGCTTTTTTGGGGCGATGCACATAAACTTCCTAACATTCATTGTAAAAATTGCTGACTCAGCGCTTCAGGGTTGGTAGGTCTCCCCATTGGATAACATGGGAAAGAGAATTTTGGCTCCAAGTTCGAAACTGGTAAAGGTTGGTGAAGAGACATTGTATCCTATGTGAAGGCCTAATTTTTCTCTACATAATGACACCAGTTGCATGAAATTTGGTTGAATAGAAATGGAGTTAAAAATTATTGAAATTTGGAATGAAAAAATTTCCAGGGCCAAGGGTTTTTAAGCAAAGCCCTTGCCCTTTAAAATTTACATAGTACTCCTTAGAGGACATATCTGTAAAAAAAATGGTGAGAATCCAAGCAGTTCTTCTACTGTTTTTTAGACTTTTTCATTTTGAGAAAATCAAAAAGTGACAAAAAATTTTCAATGTCTGACGCTTTTCCAAACGGAACTACCTGGAGCATATTACTATACATTCCTGAAAAGAGAACATTTCAAGGATTCTAAATATGTCTTTGAGATTCCTGTATCTCAATTTGGAGCCGAGATATAAGCAGTCAAAAAATGCAACTTTGGACCCCTGTACCACCTAGACCACTTTACCAAATGGGCTCATTTTTTGCATGAAAGTTGTGCTAGGGTAGGACTATAAAAGTGTGAAATTGCAAGTCAATATCATTATTCCTTCTATGGTTTTCAAAAAAAATTTCATGAAAATTTCGAAATACTTTTTTTCAAAAATTCATAGTTCAGTCAGCAGGCTCACCATTTGGCTCAAACTCCTTTCTGCACTGCGTATTTGTCTAAGGTATCTTGAGAAAAATTCCCATGGAATTATCTCTGCCCAGTTTCCTAAAACCGTGCTCTTAAATTTGTTTTTTCTTTTGTAAATTACGCAGAAGTTTCACGAAATTTGGTCATGAAATTTGTGCTGTTCAAAGCGCGCTCTGGCTATCTGTGCACTCTTGAAGTGCCAAAGCCCTGTCTTTATTAGTTTCTGAGTAATAAGCCTTTACTTCTTCAGAAGAATAATAATAATAATAATAAAAAAAAAAAAAAAAAAAAAAAAAAAAAAAAAAAAAAAAAAAGAAAAATAAGACGTACAATAATAAGATAAACTTTCCTTCGGAAAGTTTATAATAAAAAAAAAAATAATAATAAAAAAAAAAAAAAAAAAAAAGAAAAATAAGACGTACAATAATAAGATAAACTTTCCTTCGGAAAGTTTATAATAAAAAAAAAAAAAAAAAAAAAAAAAAAGAAAAATAAGACTTACAATAATAAGATAAACTTTCCTTCGGAAAGTTTATAACTAGACTTGCAATTGTCCCTGACAATTACGATAAACTTTCCTTTCCTTTTATCTTTCTTGTTTAGTACCATTAATTTCTGCACTGGAAAAGTCTCCAAGGTCTCTTGAAAAAAAATTTCATACCATTATCTCTGGCCAGTTTCTTGGAACCGTGATGAAAATTTTTTTTTGTATACCCTGAAATGCGCAGAAGTGTCATAAAACGTTCAGAGTGCGATTGGGCCTTACTAGGGGTGCCAACTTCCTATGTATCATGGGGGTGGGAAATAGGTGTCCTCACTACAAATTGTTTTCATAAATTCAGAAATCTTTGCCTTATTGTCTTAAACTATTCATAAGATGAACACACACCAGCACTGACTTTCAAAAAATATCTATTGGGTTTTTCTGTACTCTGCATTGGGCCTGAGTTCAAAATGCATGAAAACTACATATGTAGGAAACACTGTAACCTTGACCCTTTGATCTAAATTTCTGAAATTTTCATTTTTTTCAGTCATATGTATATACACACTTGTACATTTTTTGGGACTGATCTAATGAAAAATTTTGGGTTTTGGCTTTTTAAAGATTTTTTATTCAATTTCCAATAGAGAAAAAAATAAAGTACCTGAAAACCTCATAAATAATTGCCCTAACCTCTCAAGTTATACAGGAACTGTAAGATAATGAAAAAAGGTTTAACAACATATTTTTTTGATTACTGTACCTTGTATAGGACCCAGGTTCAAAACGCCTGAAAATTGCATATATAGGACACTCTGTGACCTTGACCCCATGACCTAGAATTTTGAAATAACTCACATTTGTGAAGCACATGTATATATACTCCTGTGAATTTTTTTGGTTCAATCTATCAACAACATTTTGGTCTGAGTAAGCAATTTAGGCTTTATGAGTGATAAAAAAATTCTAGGGCATAAGCTTTTTGATGAAGGTAATTGCCCTGTTACAGTCATGTAGTACTACCCAGAGGACATATATGTGCAAAATATGAATGAAATTGAAGACTTTCTTCCTGCTTTTTTGGGGCGAGAAACATAAATTTGCTAACATTCATTGTAAAAATTGCTGACTCAGCGGTTTCAGGGAGGTAGGTAGGTAGGTCTCCCATTGGATAACATGGGAAAGATAATTTTGGCTCCAGGTTCGAAACTGGTTAAGGTTGGTGAATAGACATTGTATCCTATGTAAAGGCCTAATTTTTCTCTACCTAATGACGCCAGTTGCATGTAATTTGAATGAAAAGAACTGGAGTTAAAAATTATTGAAATCTGGACTGAAAAAAAATTCTATTGCCTAAGCCTTTTGATCAAAGCCCTTGCCCTTTTACATTTACATAGTACTCCCTAGAGGACATATCTGTAAAAAAAATGGTGAGAATCCAAGCAGTTCTTCTACTGTTTTTTAGACTTTTTCATTTTGAGAAAATCAAAAAGTGACAAAAAATTTTCAATGTCTGACGCTTTTCCAAACGGAACGACTTAGAACATATTGCTATATATATATGAAAAGAGAACATTTCAAGGATTCTAAATATGTCTATGAGATTCCTGTATCTCAATATGGAGCCGAGATATAAGCAGTCAAAAATCGCAACTTTGGACCCCTGTACCACCTAGACCACTTTACCAAATGGGCTCATTTTTTGCATGATAGTTGTACTAGGGTAGGACTATACAAGTATGAAATGGCAAATCAATATGATTATTCCTTCTATGGTTTTCAAAAAAAATTTCATGAAAATTTCGAACTACTTTTTTTAAAGAATTCATAGTTCAGTCAGCAGGCTCAGCATTTGGCTCAAACTCCTTTCTGCACTGCGTAGAGGGATGTCATAAGTTTACTATTATAAAGATTTCTAGTGTTCATGTATAATCCACTAGAGGGCTACGCGTCACGACGTCAGTCGTCAGCTCTAAGGTATCTTGAGAAAAATTCCCATGGAATTATCTCTGCCCAGTTTCCTGAAACCGTGCTCTTAAATTTGTTTTTTCTTTTGTGAATTACGCAGAAGTGTCATGAAATTTGGTCATGAAATTTGTGCTGTTCAAAGCGCGCTCTGGCTGTCTGTGCACTCTTGAAGTGCCAAAGCCCTCTCTTTATTAGTTTCTGAGTAATAAGCCTTTACTTCTTCAGAAGAATAATAATAAACTAGACTTGCAATTGTCCCTGACAATTACGATAAACTTTCCTTTCCTTTTATCTTTCTTGTCCAGTACCATTAATTTCTGCACTGGAGAAGTCTCCAAGGTCTCTTGAAAAAGAATTTCATGCCATTGTCTCTGGCCAGTTTCCTGGAACTGTGAAGAAAAGCTTTTTTTTATTCCCTGAAATGCGCAGAGGTGTCATGAAATAAGGTCATGAAATTTGTGCCGTTCAGAGTGCGATTGGGCCATACCATGGGGTGCCCACTAGGTGTCTTCACTTGTTCAATATCATGGGGGTGCGAAATAGGGTGTCCTCACTCCAAATTGTTCTCATAAATTCACAGTAATGTAGTACTACCCAGAAGACATACATGTGCAAAATATGAATGAAATTGAAGACTTTCTTCCTGCTTTTTTGGGGCGAGAAACATAAATTTACTAACATTCATTGTAAAAATTGCTGACTCAGCCGTCCAGGGAGGTAGGTAGGTAGGTCTCCCCATTGGATAACATGGGAAAGAGAATTTTGCCTCAAGGTTCAAAACTAATTAAGGTTGGTGAATAGACAAGGTATCCAATGTAATCTCCTAATTTTTCTCTGCATAATGACACCAGTTGGATGAAATTTGGTTGAATAGAACTGGAGTTAAAAAATAATTATTGAAATTTGGACTGAAAAAAAATTCCAGGGCCTAAGGTGTTTAATCAAGGCCCTTGCCCTTCTACATTTACATAGTACTCCTTAGAGGACATATGCGTGAAAAGTATGAAGAAAATTGAAAAAGTCTTTCCTATTGTTTTTGGGGCAAAACACGTAAACCTGCTAACATTCATTGTAAAAATTGCTGACTCAGCGGTCCAGGGTTCTGGGAGGTAGGTAGGTCAGCAATTCAGTGATAAAAAAATTCTAGGACCTAAGCTGTTTGATGAAAGTAATTGCCCTTTTACAGTAATGTAGTACTACCCAGAGGACATATATGTGCAAAATATAAATGAAATTGAAGACTTTCTTCCTGCTTTTTTGGGGCGATGCACATAAACTTTCTAACATTCATTGTAAAAATTGCTGACTCAGCGCTTCAGGGTTGGTAGGTCTCCCCATTGGATAACATGGGAAAGCGAATTTTGGCTCCAAGTTCGAAACTGGTAAAGGTTGGTGAATAGACATTGTATCCTATGTAAAGGCCTAATTTTTCTCTACATAATGACACCAGTTGCATGAAATTTGGTTGAATAGAAATGGAGTTAAAAATTATTGAAATTTGGAATGAAAAAAATTCCAGGGCCTAGGGTTTTTAAGCAAAGCCCTTGCCCTTTGAAATTTACATAGTACTCCTTAGAGGACATATCTGTAAAAAAAATGGTGAGAATCCAAGCAGTTCTTCTACTGTTTTTTAGACTTTTTCATTTTGAGAAAATCAAAAAGTGACAAAAAATTTTCAATGTCTGACGCTTTTCCAAACGGAACTACCTGGAGCATATTACTATACATTCCTGAAAAGAGAACATTTCAAGGATTCTAAATATGTCTTTGAGATTCCTGTATCTCAATTTGGAGCCGAGATATAAGCAGTCCCCTGTACCACCTAGACCACTTTACCAAATGGGCTCATTTTTTGCTTGAAAGTTGTGCTAGGGTAGGACTATAAAAGTGTGAAATTGCAAGTCAATATCATTATTCCTTCTATGGTTTTCAAAAAAAATTTCATGAAAATTTCGAATAACTTTTTTTCAAAAATTCATGGCTCAGTCAGCAGGCTCACAATTTGGCTCAAACTCCTTTCTGCACTGCGTATTTGTCTAAGGTATCTTGAAAAAAAATCTCATGCCATTATCTCTGCCCAGTTTCTTGAAACCGTGCCCTTAAATTTATTTTTTATTTTGTGAATTACGCAGAAGCGTCACGAAATTTGGTCATGAAATTTATGCATTTCAAAGCGCGCTCTGGCTGTCTATGTGACCTTGAAGTGCCAAAGCCCTGCCTTTATTAGTTTCTGAGTAATAAGCCTTTACTTCTTCAGAAGAATAATAATAACTAGACTTGCAATTGTCCCTGACAATTACGATAAACTTTCCTTTCCTTTTATCTTTCTTGTCCAGTACCATTAATTTCTGCACTTTAGAAGTCTCCAAGGTCTCTTGAAAAAAAATGTCATGCCATTATCTCTGGCCAGTTTCTTGGAACCGTGAAGAAAAGTTTTTTTTGTATACCCTGAAATGCGCAGAAGTGTCATGAAATAAGGTCATAAAATTTTTGTTGTTCAGAGTGCGATTGGGCCTTACTAGGGGTGCCAACTTCCTGAGTATCATGGGGGTGGGAAATAGGTGACCTCACTACAAATTGTTTTCATAAATTCAGAAATCATTGCCTTATTGTCTTAAACTATTCATACGATGAACACACACCAGCACTGACTTTCAAAAAATATCTATTGGGTTTTTCTGTACTCTGTATTGGGCCTGAGTTCAAAATGCATGAAAACTACATATGTAGGAAACACTGTAACCTTGACCCTTTGATCTAAATTTCTGAAATTTTTCTTTTTTTTCCAGTCATATGGACTGATCCAATGAAGAATTGTGGGTTTTGGCTTTTTAAAGATTTTTTATTCAATTTCCAATAGAGCAATTAATAAAGTACCTGAAAAACCTCAAAAATAGTTGCCCTAACCTCTCAAGCTATACAGGAATAGAAAGATAATGAAAAAAGGTTTAAGAAAATATTTTTTTGGTTGCTGTACCTTGTATAGGACCCAGGTTCAAAACGCCTGAAAATTGCATATATAGGACACTCTGTGACCTTGACCCTGTGACCTAGAATTCTGAAATAACTCACATTTGTGAAGCACATGTATATACACTCCTGTGAATTTTTTTGGTTCAATCTATCAACAACAGTTTTGGTCTTAGTAAGCAATTCAGGCTTTAAGAGTGATAAAAAAATTTTAGGACCTAAGCTGTTTGATGAAGGTAATTGCCCTATTACAGTAATGTAGTACTACCCAGAGGACATATATGTGCAAAATATGAATGAAATTGAAGACTTTCTTCCTGCTTTTTTGGGGCGAGAAACATAAATTTACTAACATTCATTGTAAAAATTGCTGACTCAGCCGTCCAGGGAGGTAGGTAGGTAGGTCTCCCCATTGGATAACATGGGAAAGAGAATTTTGCCTCAAGGTTCAAAACTAAAAGGTTGGTGAATAGACATTGCATCCTATGTAATCTCCTAATTTTTCTCTGCATAATGACACCAGTTGGATGAAATTTGGTTGAATAGAACTGGAGTTAAAAATTATTGAAATTTGGACTGAAAAAAAATTCCAGGGCCTAAGGTGTTTAATCAAGGCCCTTGCCCTTCTACATTTACATAGTACTCCCAAGAGGACATAGGCGTGAAAAGTATGAAGAAAATTGAAAAAGTCTTTCCTATTGTTTTTGGGGCAAAACACGTAAACCTGCTAACATTCATTGTAAAAATTGCTGACTCAGCGGTCCAGGGTTCTGGGAGGTAGGTAGGTCAGCAATTCAGTGATAAAAAAATTCTAGGACCTAAGCTGTTTGATGAAAGTAATTGCCCTTTTACAGTAATGTAGTACTACCCAGAGGACATATATGTGCAAAATATAAATGAAATTGAAGACTTTCTTCCTGCTTTTTTGGGGCGATGCACATAAACTTTCTAACATTCATTGTAAAAATTGCTGACTCAGCGCTTCAGGGTTGGTAGGTCTCCCCATTGGATAACATGGGAAAGAGAATTTTGGCTCCAAGTTCGAAACTGGTAAAGGTTGGTGAATAGACATTGTATCCTATGTAAAGGCCTAATTTTTCTCTACATAATGACACCAGTTGCATGAAATTTGGTTGAATAGAAATGGAGTTAAAAATTATTGAAATTTGGAATGAAAAAAATTCCAGGGCCTAGGGTTTTTAAGCAAAGCCCTTGCCCTTTGAAATTTACATAGTACTCCTTAGAGGACATATCTGTAAAAAAAATGGTGAGAATCCAAGCAGTTCTTCTACTGTTTTTTAGACTTTTTCATTTTGAGAAAATCAAAAAGTGACAAAAAATTTTCAATGTCTGACGCTTTTCCAAACGGAACTACCTAGAGCATAATACTATACATTCCTGAAAAGGGAACATTTCAAGGATTCTAAATATGTCTTTGAGATTCCTGTATCTCAATTTGGAGCCGAGATATAAGCAGTCAAAAAATGCAACTTTGGACCCCTGTACCACCTAGACCACTTTACCAAATGGGCTCATTTTTTGCATGAAAGTTGTGCTAGGGTAGGACTATAAAAGTGTGAAATTGCAAGTCAATATGATTATTCCTTCTATGGTTTTCAAAAAAAATTTCATGAAAATTTAGAATAACTTTTTTTCAAAAATTCATGGCTCAGTCAGCAGGCTCACAATTTGGCTCAAACTCCTTTCTGCACTGCGTATTTGTCTAAGGTATCTTGAAAAAAAATCTCATGCCATTATCTCTGCCCAGTTTCTTGAAACCGTGCCCTTAAATTTATTTTTTATTTTGTGAATTACGCAGAAGTGTCACAAAATTTGGTCATGAAATTTATGCCTTTCAAAGTGCGCTCTGTCTGTCTATGTGACCTTGAAGTGCCAAAGCCCTGCCTTTATTAGTTCCTGAGTAATAAGCCTTTACTTCTTCAGAAGAATAATAATAACTAGAAAACTGAAACTGTTGAACAGTTTCGAGGCTTCACCTGCAGTGCAAGATTGTGCATACTGATTGCAGAAAGTATAACCTGATGAGGAGAAATTAAGTCAAAGAAATATGCACTGTTTGCAAGGCATTAGATTTGTTGAACCCAGGACCCAGTGGTTGGACGAGCACGCTACCATTGAGCAAGGGCCACCACCGGAGACTTCGCCGCATGTTGGGCGTGATAGCAAAGCAGGCACTGCAACCACGACACCCCTAAGGAATTGAGCCGACTTCCTGCCGCATGCGGCTTTTCAAACAGTATCAGAATCTGTGCGGTACCAGCAAAGATACGCACTGCATTTCACCCCACCTGCTTTCTTGGTGCACACAATTGAGAATCCAGTGATAATCCAATATGACAACATAGTATCCATGCTTGGTCAAGTCCCCACTGACCACCGTCCACTAAGAAATCAGTAGTTTATCCTTTCCTACACAATCATTGTCATTTTAACAGTATGAATCAGTATAAGAAAAAATGGTATACACATACAATTAATGGTTAATTGATGCATTAACCATGAGATTTAGAACATCATGCTATACCCTGATGAAAGGGCTTGGAATGTGCTTTCCAAAAATGCTTTCCCCATTAAAAAAGGTTGATTAGGACTCGAGTTACAGAATTTTTTGTTTAAAGTACTTTTCAAGGTCTGTGACCTTGACCGTTTGACCTTTCGACCTAATATTTTGCAAGAATTTTCCATTACATATAGGTTAAGCCTCACATAGGTTAAAGTCAAAATGCAAGCATTTTATCTTCAGAAAAAAAATTATAATGCAAATTTTCAGCTAATTTCTTTGGCATTTTTATTGACTTGAAAATTTCAGGGTCGGACGATCTTTTTAACCGATCGGTCTACAGCGTCGCTCTACATGTCATTTAAAAGAGGGAAAAATGAGCTTTCCAAATATCTCTTTGTTTGTGCTGTAGCTCAATTAGGACGGGCGTAAGAGCCAATTGAAGTTCGGATACTAGTTTCGGTCAGAAAGATAAAAAGACCAAAGTAGCGATACTAATTATTTTCTGTGACCTTGACCGGTTGACCTTGAGACATAATTTTGCTCAGGATGCTTGATGGATACTAGGGCAACATCTTCATGAAAGATGAGTTAAATCCAAACATTTCTACTATCTTAAAAAAATTTGTAATTCAAAATGTCAATTTTCAGAAAATGTTTGACCTTACTTTTGACCTTGACAAATACTTCTTAGGTCAAAATTGACAACAGGTTCTGAAAGCTCATATGTGAATTGTGGGGGGTCACCAATGCTTGGCATTTGGCTAGAGTGAATATTTTCCCTTGAAATTTGACATTTTAGTTGTTTTTGTTTCTGTGAATCGGTTTTCTTCATTTACCATTTTCTAAAAAATTGACAAATCATGCTGTGGTAAAATCGATTATATATCCGTAAAGTGCAGATCAATGCCTTGTAAAGAGAAAATATCCAGGCTAAAAGGTCAGTTCTAGAATATTTTTGTGATTTTTTAAAAAGATACTGTTTTTTTCCACTTCAATGGTCGATTTGACCTTGAAAATGACCTCCAAGGTCAAATCTAAAGCTTGATTCTTACAGAATGGGTATATGTTTGGGGTAGTTTGCTATAGCATGTTATGACCTTAAACCAGTATTTCATGGAGAAATCCTATTGGTGGCAAATTTTTGCAATATTTTAAATATTAAAAATTATGTATCTCATATTTCAGTAATGGGATTGTTATAAGACTCCTTTCCGCACACCACAAGACTATTGGGCAACTTTTGGTACCATCATTGCTATTTGGCGTCTTTTGGATATTCTGGAACCGCGCGCAGACATAATACCACCATAGTACTGAATCAGTTGACCTTGACCTTGACCTACTTTTAAAAATGTAGGTCATATGGCTTCAGAAGTTGTATATGACATGAGATCCAAAAGCATATGGCTGTAGCTTCATTGTTTGCTGAGATATGCCAATTTCTAGTTTTTGAAATTTAAAGTTTAAATGGCTGTATACCCTTGAAAAAAAGGTCAAGGTCACTCAAAGTCAGTCAAGGTCATGGGGTCACCCTAGGCTCCATTCATGAATTTTTTGCAAATTTAGCTCAAAGATTTTTCCGGGAAGAAGTATAATAATAACTAGACTTGCAATTGTCCCTGACAATTACGATAAACTTTCCTTTTATCTTTCTTGTCCAGTACCATTAATTTCTGCACTGGAGAAGTCTCCAAGGTCTCTTGAAAAAAAATTTCATGCCATTGTCTCTGGCCAGTTTCCTGGAACTGTGAAGAAAAGTTTTTTTTTATTCCCTGAAATGCGCAGAGGTGTCATGAAATAAGGTCATGAAATTTGTGCCATTCAGAGTGCGATTGGGCCATACCATGGGGTGCCCACTAGGTGTCCTCACTTGCTCAATATCATGGGGGTGCGAAATAGGGTGTCCTCACTCCAAATTGTTCTCATAAATTCACAGTAATGTAGTACTACCCAGAAGACATATATGTGCAAAATATGAATGAAATTGAAGACTTTCTTCCTGCTTTTTTGGGGCGAGAAACATAAATTTACTAACATTCATTGTAAAAATTGCTGACTCAGCCGTCCAGGGAGGTAGGTAGGTAGGTCTCCCCATTGGATAACATGGGAAAGAGAATTTTGCCTCAAGGTTCAAAACTAATTAAGGTTGGTGAATAGACAAGGTATCCAATGTAATCTCCTAATTTTTCTCTGCATAATGACACCAGTTGGATGAAATTTGGTTGAATAGAACTGGAGTTAAAAATTATTGAAATTTGGACTGAAAAAAAATTCCAGGGCCTAAGGTGTTTAATCAAGGCCCTTGCCCTTCTACATTTACATAGTACTCCCTAGAGGACATATGCGTGAAAAGTATGAAGAAAATTGAAAAAGTCTTTCCTATTGTTTTTGGGGCAAAACACGTAAACCTGCTTACATTCATTGTAAAAATTGCTGACTCAGCGGTCCAGGGTTCTGGGAGGTAGGTAGGTCAGCAATTCAGTGATAAAAAAATTCTAGGACCTAAGCTGTTTGATGAAAGTAATTGCCTTTTTACAGTAATGTAGTACTACCCAGAGGACATATATGTGCAAAATATAAATGAAATTGAAGACTTTCTTCCTGCTTTTTTGGGGCGATGCACATAAACTTCCTAACATTCATTGTAAAAATTGCTGACTCAGCGCTTCAGGGTTGGTAGGTCTCCCCATTGGATAACATGGGAAAGAGAATTTTGGCTCCAAGTTCGAAACTGGTAAAGGTTGGTGAATAGACATTGTATCCTATGTAAAGGCCTAATTTTTCTCTACATAATGACACCAGTTGCATGAAATTTGGTTGAATAGAAATGGAGTTAAAAATTATTGAAATTTGGAATGAAAAAAATTCCAGGGCCAAGGGTTTTTAAGCAAAGCCCTTGCCCTTTAAAATTTACATAGTACTCCTTAGAGGACATATCTGTAAAAAAAATGGTGAGAATCCAAGCAGTTCTTCTAGTGTTTTTTAGACTTTTTCATTTTGAGAAAATCAAAAAGTGACAAAAAATTTTCAATGTCTGACGCTTTTCCAAACGGAACTACCTAGAGCATATTACTATACATTCCTGAAAAGAGAACATTTCAAGGATTCTAAATATATCTTTGAGATTCCTGTGTCTCAATTTGGAGCTGAGATATAAGCAGTCAAAAAATGCAACTTTGGACCCCTGTACCACCTAGACCACTTTACCAAATGGGCTCATTTTTTGCATGAAAGTTGTGCTAGGGTAGGACTATAAAAGTGTGAAATTGCAAGTCAATATCATTATTCCTTCTATGGTTTTCAAAAAAAATTTCATGAAAATTTAGAATAACTTTTTTTCAAAAATTCATGGCTCAGTCAGCAGGCTCACAATTTGGCACAAACTCCTTTCTGCACTGCGTATTTGTCTAAGGTATCTTGAAAAAAAATCTCATGCCATTATCTCTGCCCAGTTTCTTGAAACCGTGCCCTTAAATTTATTTTTTATTTTGTGAATTACGCAGAAGCGTCACGAAATTTGGTCATGAAATTTATGCCTTTCAAAGCGCGCTCTGGCTGTCTATGTGACCTTGAAGTGCCAAAGCCCTGCCTTTATTAGTTTCTGAGTAATAAGCCTTTACTTCTTCAGAAGAATAATAATAATAACTAGACTTGCAATTGTCCCTGACAATTACGATAAACTTTCCTTTCCTTTTATCTTTCTTGTCCAGTACCATTAATTTCTGCACTGGAGAAGTCTCCAAGGTCTCTTGAAAAAATATTTCATGCCATTGTCTCTGGCCAGTTTTCAGTCACACACTTATACATTTTTTGGGACTGATCCAATGAAAAAATTTGGGTTTTGGCTTTTTAAAGGTTTTTTATTCAATTTCCAATAGAGCAATTAATAAAGTACCTGAAAACCTCATAAATAATTGCCCTAACCTCTCAAGCTAAACAGGTATAGAAAGATAATGAAAAAAGGTTTAAGAAAATAATTTTTTTGGTTACTGTACCTTGTATAGGACCCAGGTTCAAAACGCCTGAAAATTGCATATATAGGACACTCTGTGACCTAGAATTCTGAAATAATTCACATTTGTGAAGCACATGTATATGCACTCCTGTGAATTTTTTTGTTCAATCTATCAACAAAATTTTGGTTCTGAGGAAGTGATTCAGGCTTTATGAGTGATAAAAAATTCTAGTGCCTAAGCTGTTTGATGAAGGGAATTGCCCTTTTACAGTCATGTAGTACTACCAACAGGACATATATGTGAAAAGTATGAAGAAAATTGAAGAAGTCTTTCCTACATTTTTTGGGCAAAACACGTAAACTTCCTAACATTCATTGTAAAAATTGCTGACTCAGCGGTCCAGGGTTGTAGGAGCTAGGTCTCCCCATTGGATAACATAGGAAAGAGAATTTTGCCTCAAGGTTCAAAACGGGTTAAGGTTGGTGAATAAACAAGGTATCCTGTGTAAAGTCCTGATTTTTCTCTGCATGATGACACCAGTTGGATGAAATTTGGTTGAATAGAAATGGAGTTAAAAATTATTGAAATTTGGATTGAAAAAAAATTCTATAGCCTAAGCCTTTTAAGCAAATCCCTTGCCCTTACACATTTACATAGTACTCCTTAGAGGACATATCTGTAAAAAAAATGGTGAGAATCCAAGCAGTTCTTCTAGTGTTTTTTAGACTTTTTCATTTTGAGAAAATCAAAAAGTGACAAAAAATTTTCAATGTCTGACGCTTTTCCAAACGGAACTACCTAGAGCATATTACTATACATTTCTGAAAAGACAACATTTCAAGGATTCTAAATATGTCTTTGAGATTCCTGTATCTCAATTTGGAGCCGAGATATAAGCAGTCAAAAAATGCAACTTTGGACCCCTGTACCACCTAGACCACTTTACCAAATGGGCTCATTTTTTGCATGGTAGTTGTCCTAGTGTAGGACTATTAAAGTGTGAAATTGCAAGTCAATATCATTATTCCTTCTATGGTTTTCAAAAAAAATTTCATGAAAATTTCGAACTACTTTTTTTAAAGAATTCATAGTTCAGTCAGCAGGCTCACAATTTGGCTCAAACTCCTTTCTGCACTGCGTATTTGTCTAAGGTATCTTGAGAAAAATTCCCATGGAATTATCTCTGCCCAGTTTCCTGAAACCGTGCTCTTAAATTTGTTTTTTCTTTTGTGAATTACGCAGAAGTGTCATGAAATTTGGTCATGAAATTTGTGCTGTTCAAAGCGCGCTCTGCCTGTCTGTACACTCTTGAAGTGCCAAAGCCCTCTCTTTATTAGTTTCTGAGTAATAAGCCTTTACTTCTTCAGAAGAATAATAATAATAATAAAGAATAAAAAAAAAAAAAAAAAAGAAAAATAAGACTTACAATAATAAGATAAACTTTCCTTCGGAAAGTTTATAATAAAGAATAATAATAAAAAAAAAAAAAAAAAAAAAAAAAAAAAAAAAAAAAAAAGAAAAATAAGACTTACAATATTAGATAAACTTTCCTTCGGAAAGTTTATAATAACTTTGACAAAAACAATATGCTTCACCTATGGTAATAGGTGAAGCCTAATAATAAAGAATAATAAAAAAAAAAAAAAAAAAGAAAAATAAGACTTACAATAATAAGATAAACTTTCCTTCGGAAAGTTTATAATAATAAAGAATAATAATAAAAAAAAAAAAAAAAAAAAAAAAAAAAAAGAAAAATAAGACGTACAATAATAAGATAAACTTCCCTTCGGAAAGTTTATAAAAAAGAAAAATAAGACTTACAATAACAATATGAACTAAAGTTCATAAAAAAAAAAAAAAAAAAAAGAAAAATAAGACTTACAATAATAAGATAAACTTTCCTTCGGAAAGTTTATAAAAAAACTTTTTGAAAATACTAAAATGAGAGATAGTACAAATAAAACATAGCTTATCCTAGCCGAGGGCCCTAAGCCCTAAAAGATAATAGAATAAATGTATCCCTAAAGATAGTTGAAGAAAGGTAACCCTAAGATAATGCTGCCGACAAATAGAACATAGCTTAACTTAACAGAGGAGGCAAACCCTAAGAACATAATCGATTAAGGTCACCCCTAAAAGATAATTGGGGAAAGGCAACCCTAAGAGGAGGATGCTGCAGACAAATAGAACATAGCTGACCCTAGCAAAGGGCCCTAAGCCCGAAAGACAATTGAATAAAGGTATCCCTAAAAGATAGTGAGCGAAAGATAAAGCTAAAATAATGCTACAGACAAATGGCACATAGCTTAACCTAGCCGAGGCCGGAAACCCTAAAAAGACAAAAGACTAAAAGTTATCCCTAAAAGTTAGTTGAAGAAAGGTAACCCTAAGGGGATGCTGTAGACAATTAGAACATAGCTTATCTTAGCCAAGGGCCCTAAGCCCTATATGATAATGGAATAAAGGTATCCCTAAAAAGATAGTTGGAGAAAGGTAACCCTAAAAAAAGATGATCTAGGGAACAAATACAACATAGCTTATCCTAGCCAACAGCCCTAAGCCCTAAAAACATAGCAGATAATATGACACTAACTAATACCAAAAGTAATTGAGAATGAACACATGGGCCAGCCAGATAACTGACAGGAACTCCCGGGCCTCTTCCCCACAACAAAAACATCTGGCAAAGAATAATTTTAACAAGGATTACCTTGGGTACAGTGTCAAATTGAAAAACAAACAGTATGACACAGTTTGAGATTATTTTCTCATTAGTATACTAGAAAGAAAAACTAATAGCGACAAAATACAATACTCTGACGACACAACTGTTCTCACTCAGGCCCACTCACCTTAACATATCAATATCAAAGGCAAATATATTACTTTGATGCAATAGAATAAAATATTTTCTTCAAAAAGAAACTTTTTATAAAAAAAATAAGGAATGACTAAAAAATCCATGAGAAAGAGATGGGACAAAGTAAAAACCACAGAAGAACTTTGGCAAATAACAGAAGGCAAGACATGTTGCAAAAACAAAAAAAACTAGCATGAATCCAGGCTGAGGCCATCAGGCACAGTTTAGCCTAAACATTAGCAAGGGCGCATCCCAAATATGAGTTTTCCCAGGTGGGGTTTTCAATCATGAGACCCTAACTCTAACACTAATCCTAACCCTAACCCTAACCCTGACTAACCCTAACCCTGACTAACCCTAACCCTAACCCTGAACCCTAACCCTGACTAACCCTAACCCTGAATGTCAAGTATAATTGGACGGGCAGTCACCAGTTGGCGTTTGATAAATTGAAGCATGCACTGACTAGTGACGGTGTAATGGCTCACCCGAGAACAGACAAGCTCTACCAGTTGTACACCGATGCCTGCGACTATGCGATCGGGGCCATTTTATGCAAGGAAGACGACAGTGGAGTGGAGCGACCTATCGTCTACTTATCCAAGCAGGTATCCGACACTCAGAGGTGCTGGGCGACCATAGAAAAAGAGGCATATGGCGTGGTGCAGGCTCTCAAGCAACTGAGGCCCTATCTTTGGGGCGCGGAGTATAGAACTTTCACAGACCATAAGCCCATGACATCACTATTTACCAAAGAAATTAATAACACCAAGATACTGAGGTGGTCAATACTGCTGGCAGAATATGTATGTAAAGTCGAATATCACAAGGGCCGGCTCAACATAAGGGCAGATATGCTAGAATCAGACAGACGGATGAGATTGCCACATTCGACGCCGGCTTCTGGCAACTAGGAGACCAATTGCCCGTCCTCCCCCCAGATTACAAGGCACCGGATGTATACGGCCTGGATCTCCACGACGTCACGGTGCAGCAGAGGTCCATGTCTGAATGGACGGAGCACCATGATGAGGAAAACCATTATGAAGTGGTCAATGGACTACTATACTCCACCAGAAGCCCATATCAGTATGCTACAGACCACCACCGCCTAGTGTTGCCACCAGATCTGCGACAGATAGTGACTAGCAAAGCACATGTTGACGTGGGTCACATGTCAACAGTCAAGACGATGAGGAAGCTGCAAGAAGCGTTTGTTTGGTCAGGCATGAAGGGGGACATTAGGGCGTTTGTGGCCCACTGCCCCGCTTGTGTGGCCCACTCCAAAAGGATCCCCAAGGCGCCCATGGGAGAGATGCCGATTGCGACATCCCCCATACAGATCGTGGCAGCGGATTTATTTGGACCACTGGTGAAACCCCCAGCCAAGAACCAGTACATACTGACAATAATCGACCACTGTACGGGCTGGGCAGAGGCATACCCCATTCCCTTCAAAACGAACTATGAAGTCTGGAAGAAATTCAGCAGGGAGTACTTCCCCAGGCATGAATACCAGGATGTGCTGATCACGGACCAAGGGCTGGAATTTGGGGCTATGGCACTGAGGCAATACCTGCAAGGAGGTGGAACACCGACAGACCACCAGTTATGATCCCCAGGCCAACGGGAAGTGCGAGCGTTTTAATGGTACCCTTAAACAAATAATCTCGCGACTCATCAACAACTCCCGAGATTCCTTGGAAGACCAACTGGGACCCGCCCTCATGGCCTACAACAACTCAGTGTCAGATACCACACGGCACACCCTATACTTCCTCCACTATAGTGGGAGGGCTCGCCTCCCCATTTCGAAACTCCTCAGACAGGATTGGCTAGACAACCACTTGCAGGACATCGCAGACGCATTACGTACAGCGGCCCAACAGACAGAACACTCACGATGTTACAATAGGGCGCGCCTGCAGCAAGCCAACACTGGTACAATCGAGTTGGGCGACAATGTGGTGGTGAAAGCACAGGAGCCACTCTCGTTGACGGGACCCCCAATGGACAGTCACGAGGGTCAGGGGAAAAGTAGTGTGGGTGACTCACTAACAAAGTGGAAAGCAGAAGGTTGTGAACATTAACAAAGTCAGGCTGGTGGACCCCAACATCGCGTGGGATGAGCTCAACCCACGACCAATAAGGAATCCACGTGTCGCTGGGCTGACAAGACAACCAGACAGGCAGGGCCACGCACGCCCACACACCACTCAGCCTGCCACCAAGCAGACCAAAGCTGCTCCCCCACAACCAATACCAAATGTGAAGCCAACCGTGTAGAGGAGGAGGCACCCTAGCCAGTCAAGCGAGTCCAGTTCGGAGCCAACAGTTGACGACGACAACGCCCACCCTAAAAGGCGTGCAGGCACCAGGATGGACCACCAGTCTCCTAGTGACCCTCGTGACCCCAGGACCTCTGCAGTGACCAGAGCAGCACCTCCCAGGAACAGACGGGGACTTCAAGCGTATTCACAGGACAGCCACTCGCCGCACACATGACCAGGATCAGCCGGACTCTGCAGTGAGAGTTAAATCTATCGATTTTGCCTTTCCACAGTGCAATCTCCAGATACTCATGGATCTGGGGCCCGGCAGAATTACCACACCCCACCTTGTTGCCCAGGGATGGAGCTGATTATCTCCTGGCAATGACTATCTTGTGTGTGATTATCTCATGGGAAATTACTATCTTATGTGTGACTTATCTCATGGAAATGACTATCTTACGTGTGACTCATCTCATGGAATTGACTGTCTAATGTGTCACTAGAGCATAGGCTGGCCTTGGGCACTACCGCCTAGGCACCCTCGAGACATCAAGTGAATTAACTCTAGCATGTCATGCACCCCAGCATGCATCTTCTCTATGCCGGATCCCTTGGACATTACCTCAAGGGGAGACATGGTCAGGACGAAAAATAGTCATGAGATCCCCACAACAAAGAAATTGTTCTTAGTTTAGATAAAATAAGATAAAATAAGAAAACCTCTGCTTCCTCACAGGTTCCACCATTTCTTGCAGCATTATTGTAGCCATATTATTGCACATTTACTCATTGTATTGTATTTATTAATGGTATTGTCTTTAAATTACTCTTAACAGAGGGTGACTCATCTTCAATGGCACCACCAAGCATTGGATGTCATTGCATGTCAGAATTGTTTAAATTGCCAGGCTCCAGTCAATTCTATAAGCTGGGCCAGGCTGGTAACTCTTTACTAATCACTCCCTAAAGCACGCTCCTTGCTGATTAACATCAATGAGCTACAATAGGGGGGAGGGGAGTGATGTAAAGAGCAGCCCCTTGCAGCCACTTATTAATTGTGATATTACCAATATGATACCAAGTTGTATACTCATCGTTACACTTGCCTTGGTCAAATGTTTTATGTACATGTCAGGTTGTATGTATGTACATGTCCGGTAGAATTATATGTCAGGTACAATTATTGTGTACGCTCCTCATTACACTTGCCTTAGGCAAAGGTTGTACATACATGTCAGTTATTGTGTACACTCCTCATTACACTTGCCTTAGGCAAAGGTTGTACATACATGTCAGGTACTATTGTATGTCAGATACAATTATTGTGTACACTCCTCGTTACACTTGCCTTAGGCAAAGGTTGTACATACATGTCAGGTACTATTATATGTCAGATACAATTATTGTGTACACTCCTCATTACACTTGCCTTAGGCAAAGGTTGTACATACATGTCAGGTACTATTGTATGTCAGATACAATTATTGTGTACACTCCTCATTACACTTGCCTTAGGCAAAGGTTGTACATACATGTCAGGTACTATTATATGTCAGATACAATTATTGTGTACACTCCTCATTACACTTGCCTTAGGCAAAGGTTGTACATACATGTCAGGTACTATTGTATGTCAGATACAATTATTGTGTACATTCCTCGTTAAACTTGCCTTAGGCAAATTGTATATACATGTCAGGTACAATTATTATGTACACTCTTCATTACACTTGCCTTGGGCTTTTTTGTCTGCTCTAGCAATTGCTTAGCCTTTTGCACTTTGCTTGTTGTTTGATGTTTATATTATACAAGCTCATGTCAAGTGCAATATTGTTAGCACATCATTACACTTGCCTTATGCAGGCCTCTGCTCATGTGTGACTTAATGCAGTTGTGTGTACTCATCATTTCATTTTGCTAGTCACTGCTCTGCTCAAATGTGTCAGTATTTTCTGTTACTCATGCTTAGCTTTATGTTAAATTAGCCTGCAGCAAGGAATCTTTTTTTTCTAATTATGATGTGATTTGCATCGCCCTGTTAGGTTGCCTCACTACTGAGTCCTGGTTTGTGGGAGGAGCCACTTTCCCTCCAAAACTGGCTGACCAAGCCAAAGTTGGCACTGAGCACAATAGGCCATTGTGGTCCAGATTCAGCTTGGGCTAAAAATAGCCTCAGGATAATGCAGTGCACAGCAGGGGGCCCATTTCTTCCCCATTGTCTTAACTGCACTAATCCCTGCCAGATTCTAGGCAGAGATGCTGGTAGCAACCCTGTTTGGGGGAGGTCTCTCCCCACACAATGTGTTTTATGCTTGACTGCACAGCAGCAAATGGTCAGCAGCAATAGCTTTTGCTGTGCTGTGATTCATTATTAATCCCCTGCCAGCCCTGCTGGGGGGAAGCTTCATGAATTGTCTTTTAATACATATACCCTTGCACCAATAAAAATATCAGTTTTCTCCTTGACCAATATCTGGAGCTGAGGAAGCAAGATATACTGTCTTACTGTTACTTGTCTTGTTTTGTGCTGAAAGGAAACTCAGTTGAAAGTCTACTTTGGCAAGTCACTCTGACTTTATGCTACTTACTTGGAGTTGAGCAACTTGGACCTGCTATGCCATTAAACTGGAGTCTAATGGATGGACTTTTACAATGGGTGCTTATTATATATCAGTATAAACAGTTGTTAAATGTACCAGGTGCTCAAATATACATATCTTTATTATTAATTCAATATCTGGTGCTGTACATAGTTATTTATGTTATTGCTATACTGGTTTTCATATATATAATCTTGTATTGACAACGTAATATCAGTACAGATACATGAGTCAAAAAAAAAAGCAAAAGAAGGAAATAAAATAAATGCATGAAATAAAACATAAATTATGTACAGCTTTTACATAGGCAAACCATGAAGCCTTAACCGCTCATGCTGCCCAAGGTCCAGGTCTAATGAATAAAAGCATATGCTATGCAGGTGTAAATAAAAGTGCAATGAAACTAAAAGCATGAAAAACAGTATAACAATAACATATATATCTATTGTGGCTGTAAAATATATTCATTGTTCCCTTTAGTTCTTTAAGCTAGCACAGAATCATTTAATCAACTGTTCTATTGTGTGGTGTGCAAGATGATCTGTATTTAGCTGGCCTAATTTGGCTGACCTGGTTTTGAATGGAACTTAGTGGAAGCAGTTTCTGGAAGATTCTGCAATGCTCTAGAACACTCTACACTTTTCTAGACTTTTCTAGACTTTTCTAGAAATATGCAGATTAGTGGCCAAGTATAAAAGGGGGTGAGTGACAGGCAAGAGAAGAGAGATTTCATCAGAAGCCCTGGAGAACTTACGTCACCACAAGAGCCTATTGCTATACATTAGTGTGGAGTTTGTGCCATCGTATTGCCTTGTTGGAATTCATCATCATAAGAGTAGAGCGTCTGTGAAACTGTGAGTGAAGAGACATTAGTGCAAGTACGGAAGACATCAAAGTAATATCAGGACTATCGTGAGATTTTCTCAACTGTGGAACGACAGCAGGACCACACCAGGAGGGACACCACACATAACTGTGCCAAAATAAGGACGATTTTGACATTGATAGACTGTGAGTGCAGAATATTGCATTATTTGTACATATTACTTCCTGTTGGGTGTATTATTGTTTAGTAACCATTAAAGTGTTTAATTGTAAACTTTTGGGTTTGTCGTTCATTTCTGCTGAGTCGTAACAAAATTGAGGGCTCATCCGGGATCCAACCACCTTTGTAACTTTTGATATTTTGTAACTTGTTTGGGAAATTATCTGAAACTACTAGAAATTTCTAAATGTCAACAGAATCAGCAGAAATGGACAAATTCATGGCATCACCAACAGTTGAGGTTTTGAGGGCATTTAAAAAGCCGGAATTGTTAGAACTTGCTACTAGATTAAATTTAGAAGATGTGAAACCTGCGTTGAGAAAGCCTGTTATTCTTAGAAAGATAGCAGAGAATTATTTTGAAGAAGATGTATTCACTGATGAAGACTTAGAGCTGATTCCGGATCCTTCTAAAGGAAAATGCATGTCAGAAATGGAGTTCAAAATTAAAATGATGGAATTAGAAATGCAAAGGCAGGACAGGGAAATGCAAAGGCAGGACAAGGAAATGCAAAGGCAGGACAGGGAAAGACAATTTGAGTTAGATAAAATGGAAAGAGAAAGACAATTTGAGTTAGAGAAATTAGAAAAAGAGAAAGAATTAATTAGAGAAAGAGAACAAGCTGAGATAGAAAAACTTAGGATGGGGAAATCCCCAGATACGACACAATTTGAGGCTAAATTTGATGAGGTTGAAGTGGATAAGTATTTCCAGCATTTTGAAAAGGTTGCAGAGAGTTTGAAGTGGCCTGAACAGTACTGGCCATTAATGCTACAGAGTGTGATTACGGGTAGAGCCCAGCAAGCCTATTCAGCATTGTCTGTGGAGGATTCTTCTAATTATCAAATGGTAAAGCATGCTATTCTTACAGCTTATGAGTTGGTTCCGGAGGCCTACAGGCAGAAATTTAGAAATCTGAAGAAAGGTGATAGCCAGACCTATGTAGAATTTGCTCATGAAAAGGAAGTTTATTTTGAACGTTGGTGCACATCTAGAGCAGTCCAGGCTGATTTCAAGAAATTGAAGGCATTGGTCTTAATTGAGGAGTTTAAAAGGTGTGTCAAGGATGATATTAAGTCTTATCTAGATAAGAAGGATGCACCGTCATTACAACAAGCTGCTAAGCTAGCAGATGAGTACGCATTCACTCACAAGTCCAAGTTTGCTTCAAATGATAGGGCACATTTTTATAAAAAGAAAAGTGGTAGACAAAACTTCGTTCAGGGAACTGATGACAAAGGCAAAAGTAATGATGGCAAGGGTAAGGATGGAAAAAGCCATTCTAAATACCGGACTACAGGTCCAACCTGCAATTATTGTAAAAGACCTGGTCATGTGATGTCTGAGTGTTTCTCCCTGAAAAGGAAGAAGGAAAAAGAAACCTTGCCTAATGCTCTGGTGAAATCATACATGAGGACACCTCATACAGATATCGGTCTGGTCGGGCGATCTTGTCCCATTGAGGCCAAAAAGGCTGTCAAGTCTGATGGATTGAGGGAAGAGTTCCTTCCTGTTGTGTCAGAGGGATTTGTTTCTCTAAGTGAGAATTCTGCTCCTGTGCCCATTAGAATTCTTCGTGATACTGGGGCATCTCAATCACTGTTGTTAGAAGGTACTTTGCCATTCTGTGATGAGACTGCCACTGGTGATTTTGTTCTTGTTCAGGGTATTGAAGGGAGAATTGTATCCGTACCTCTGCACTTTGTAAATTTGAAGTAAGACTTAGTATCAGGACAAGTTAAAGTGGGACTAAGGTCCAGTCTCCCTGTAAAAGGTGTTTCCTTGTTGCTAGGCAATGACCTAGCTGGGGGAAAAATGGTTCCCTCTGTTCAATTGACTATTAAGCCGAGCCCTGAGGAAATTAATGTTGACCCAGATGTCTTTCCTTCATGTGCAGTGACTCGAGCTATGGCCAAAAAGGCTAAAGCAGAGGGGGAACATGTGCAGTCTGGCACTCTGACACATCATGACAGTGTTTCACTTCATGATTCAATGAAGGGCTCTATTAAGAGTTCTTGTTTTGATGATTTGTCAGACACATTTCTAAACGCAGTGTTTGGTCAGGACCTAGGTAGTTCTCAGAACTCAATTACCCTAGAGTCAGGGAAAAGTTCACAATACTTAGTGTTTGATGATATCTCCTTATCTAGAAATCAGCTGATCAAGGAACAGGTCAGTGATCCAGAGTTGTCTGGGTTGAGGGACAAAGTTCTCCCAGATGAGGAAATCGGTAAGGTGCCAGTTGGTTATTACTTGAAAGATGGGGTGTTGATGAGAAAATGGCGACCCCCTGATATTCCTGCCAATGAAGATTGGGCAGTTATTAACCAGGTAGTAGTTCCTAAAGTCTATAGGAATGAGATTTTGTCTATGGCACATGGCCTACCATTAGGAGGTCATCTTGGTGTTAACAAAACAGTTAACAAAATTCTCAAGCAGTTCTTTTGGCCTTGTTTGCGAAAGGAGGTTTCAAGCTTTTGTAGAACTTGTCATACTTGTCAGTTGGTTGGTAAACATAAGGTAGATCCTCCTGCGGCTTCTTTACAGCCCATTCCAGCTTTTGGTGAACCTTTCTCTAAGGTCATTGTGGATTGTGTTGGTCCTCTTCCAAAGACAAGGTTAGGTAATCAGTACATGCTGACTATCACGTGTGCTGCTACTAGGTTTCCTGAAGCAGTTCCACTGAGGAACATAAAAGCTGCTACATTCTCTAAGGCTTTGATTAAGTTTTTCACTTTGTTTGGTTTGCCTAAGGAGGTTCAGTCAGATCAGGGTAGCAACTTTATGTCAGGACTGTTTCAGCACGTTATCTATGAGCTTGGTGTTAAGCAGATCTGGTCAAGTGCATACCATCCTGAAAGTCAAGGTGCATTAGAAAGGTTCCATTCTACTCTTAAGACCATGATAAGGTCATTTTGTCTTGAAAATGAGAGAGATTGGGATGAGGGTGTTTATTTGTTGCTGTTTGCTGCTAGAGAGTCGGTTCAGGTGTCTACTGGATTCAGTCCATTTGAATTAGTTTTTGGACACCAGGTGCGGGGTCCGTTGTCATTGTTGAGTGAACAGTGGTCTAATCAGGACTCCCACATCAGTTTGTTGGATTATGTATTTAAGTTTAAGGATAGACTTCATAGGGCCTGTACACTAGCTAAGAAAATTTTGAGTCAAGTCAAAGGAAGATGAAAACTTGGTATGACCACAAGGCCAGGGCCAGAATATTTAAGCCAGGTGATAAAGTGCTTGTGTTGTTTCCACTGCGGTCAAATCCACTGCAGGCGAGATTTTATGGTCCATACAAGATTTATTCAAAGGTCAATGACCTCAATTATGTTGTAAAAACTCCAGACAGGAGAAAGCCTAGGCAATTATGCCACATCAACATGTTAAAACCTTATCACGACAGATCAGTCAATGTAGTAGCAGTTGTTGAGAGTCAAGCTGTTAACAAGGAATCTGTGGTTGAAGATGCGTTTTAAGATGGTGAACCCACCATAAAACCGGAAATTATTCCCTGTAAATTGTCAAATTCTGAGATTTTACATAATTTTGACTTGAAAGTGTCTCATTTGGAATCTTGTCAACAATTGCAAATGAAGGAGTTGATATTAAAATATAAAGATTTGTTTCCTGATGTTCCAAAGAAAACCTCAGTAGCTGTACATGATGTTGATGTTGGTGATGCCAAACCGATCAAACAGCATCCATATCACATGAATCCAGAGAAGGGTAAACTTGCTGAAGATGAAATTGCTTATATGTTAGAACATAAAATTATTCAGCCATCCAACTCCAACTGGAGTTCACCCTGTGTTTTAGTGCCAAAGCCTAATGGCAGCACTAGGTTCTGTACAGGTTATAGAAAGGTTAATGCTGTTAGTAAAACAGATGCTTTTCCAATCCCTAGAGTGGATGATTGTATTGATAAAGTTGGACGAGCAAAGTTTCTCACAAAGATTGACTTGTTAAAAGGTTACTGGTGTGTCCCACTAACTGATAGGGCCAGAGAAATATCTGCCTTCGTTGCACCATCTGGCCTGTACGAATATAATGTCCTTCCCTTTGGGATGAAAAATGCTCCAGCCACATTTCAGAGAATGATTCATTCAGTGACTAAGAACTTGCCAAATACAAATGCTTATATTGATGACTTGGTCACAGGAAGTGATTCATGGGATGCTCATCTTGAGGCTGTGGAACGATTGTTTCAACGGTTATCTGAGGCCAACTTAACAGTTAACCTTGCAAAAAGTGAGTTTGGCCAAGCAAATTTGACATACCTGGGTTATGTCATTGGCCAAGGAAAAGTTGCCCCAGTAGATGCAAAGGTACAGACCATATTGTCTTTTCCTGTTCCCACAGGCAAGAAAGCCTTGAGGCGCTTTTTGGGAATGGTTGGATACTACCGTAAATTCTGCAAGAACTTTGCAAATGTTGCTTTGCCTCTAACTAATCTTCTGAAGAAGAATGAGAAGTTTGTATGGGATGAGCTCTGTCAAAAAGCATTTGACAGATTAAAGACCATGTTATGTCACTTCCCTGTGCTCAAGACACCTGATTTTGGCCGACCTTTTTCCATAGCTGTAGATGCCAGTGACGATGCGGCTGGTGCTGTGCTATTACAACAAAATTATGGGGATGATGTTGATCATCCTATCGCATACTTTTCTAAAAAGTTCAATCAACATCAAAGGAATTATTCAACCATTGAAAAGGAGCTTTTGGCTTTAATTTTGGCCCTTCAACATTTTGAAGTTTACATTTGTACAGGTCAGAAACCCCTCATTGTGTATACTGATCACAACCCGTTGGTGTTCTTGTGCAAGATGAAGAATAAGAACAGACGATTGTTAAACTGGAGTTTAATTTTGCAAGAAATTGATATTGAAATTAAACATATTAAAGGTAAAGATAATGTTATTGCTGATTGTTTATTGCGATGTTAAAATGTTGTAAACTCCTTGTGGTTTTGTACATATTGTTCAGTGTATTTTGTGGTTATATATATATTGCTACGTAGATTTGATATCTATAGTAAAAGAAAAATAATTAAATGAAAATTTTGCTCTTTTGGATCAAAATTTCCTTTAAAGAGGGGAGGTGTGACAGGCTGTAAAATATACTCATTGTTCCCTTTAGTTCTTTAAGCTAGCACAGAATCATCTAATCAACTGTTCTATTGTGTGGTGTGCAAGATGATCTGTATTTAGCTGGCCTAATTTGGCTGACCTGGTTTTGAATGGAACTTAATGGAAGCAGTTTCTGGAAGATTCTGCAATGCTCTAGAACACTCTACACTTTTCTAGACTTTTCTAGACTTTTCTAGAAATATGCAGATTAGTGGCCAAGTATAAAAGGGGGTGAGTGACAGGCAAGAGAAGGGAGATTTCATCAGAAGCCCTGGAGAACTTACTTCACCACAAGAGCCTATTGCTATACATTAGTGTGGAGTTTGTGACATCGTATTGCCTTGTTGGAATTCATCATCATAAGAGTAGAGTGTCCGTGAAACTGTGAGTGAAGAGACATTAGTGCAAGTACGGGAAGACATCAACATAACATCAGGACTATCGTGAGACTTTCTCAACTGTGGAACGACAGCAGGACCACACCAGGAGGGACATCACACATAACTGTGTCAAAATAAGGACGATTTTGACATTGATAGACTGTGAGTGCAGAATATTGCATTTGTACATATTACTTCCTGTTGAGTGTATTAATGTTTAGTAACCATTAAAGTGTTTAATTGTAAAATTTTGGGTTTGTCGTTCATTTCTGCTGAGTCGTAACAAAAGCGAGAGTATGGATCTACAAAAATAATATATACATATTGTACCAGCGTAAAAATAAGGTACTATATAGGCCTAATCACTATACAAGAAATATCTAGTTTGTTATCCCTAGAGTTCGCCACAAATTTGCAGAATCAAATGTCCGTTACCAACTTACCCTGCTGCTCAATAAGAATGAAACATATATATTAGATAAAGCCCATACCCATAGTGAATCAGGATTCGCCATATACATTAAACGCCGCATCATTAGCTTATACCAAGATACTTGTCAGATCCCTAACTGCTATATTTGTGAAACTAGAAACTAGCAAACTCTACCAAACCTCCCTCCCCAGTCCTTTCATCAAAGTAAATTTAGCCTATATGATCATCATCTCCTATCATCTACTTCTTCATTTCTCTCTCATTAACATCTTCTTTTCCATTATTTTTTTGAATTTTTCATCTTTTTTTCTTTTTTGTTCAGGTCTATCTTCCATTTCTTCACTTATGTATATATATTCATTTTTTTTCCTTTTTTTCATTCTTTACTCTTATTATGAGATACTTATAATCCGTATCACTAATTTACAGCAATAACTGACCCCACAACATTCATGCAATATGTAGTGACAATATTTAAACCAAAAGGGGTCAGTGACGATAGCGTTACTTCTGTTAACTTAGTCACTGCCTCCTTGACCACATAACTCCTAATGCTGCATTATATACTTTATATATTTATAAATATGTATATTGGTTTTGGTCAAATAAAAGCATTTCTCTCTCTATATATATATATATATATGATTTCACATGGACTTTTACATAACATATTCCATCATATCCCCATTGGACGGACCGGGAGAATAGCAATACCATCAAACTCCAGAATTGTCCTTCCGGACCCCCTAGTGGAGAGTGCAGATACATGCGCTCCCGGTCGACAAGTCCACCCAGTCTGATAAGAGTGACAGAGCTGTGATGGATGAACTTGGAGAAAAATTTCTTCAGGTCCACGAAGAGCAAACACTTGATGAAATGAGCCCGCTTGAAGACGATTCAGACTTGCCTGAAGATAACACAGTCCCCTCACATCATTCAAAGGACAAAACAACTTCACATAGGACATTAAAAGCCTCAGTCGTTACTCTATGGAATAGTTTGTATGTTATGATTTCAAGTATATTGGATTTATTCAATGAGATCAATGAGTCTTTGAAGCATATTGGACACAGGGAACTGGTTTTGTCTGGAGTTGAAAGAGACTTTTTAATCGAATTGAATTCATTTTTGAGTACTTTTAAGGAATTCACTGATCTAGTGAGCGGTTGCCAGCCTCACCTTGGCCTCATATTGATGGTTAAGGAAGACATTAAGCATCTTGTAAATGATAGTAAAGTCAATGAACATCAAGCTATAAAACAAGTCAAGCAGAAGATCAAAGCCAAGTTGGACCATCGGCTTCAAGTCACTAAAGCTGTCGAAGTAGCAAGTCTTCTGGATCCATCCATGAAGGACTTCTTGGGTATGCCAGACAAAGTAGACTTATTATGTGAAAAAGTTGTTTCTTATGAGAGCAATGCATTATTCACCAAACCCCAAGATCAGTCTGATCCTACTGATCCACAACCCAGTTGTAGTTCCAATGAACAGCGAGAGGAATCGGAAAATATCAGTAAAAGGAGGAAACTCTTGAACAGATTTCAAACGTCAATGACAGGGAAGGACACATTTCAAAATTCCGAATCAGACCTTAGATCAGAAGTGACAAAGTACTTGTCTCTACCTGTGCCTACTGATGACCAAACTCCATTGGATTTTTGGAAGCAAAGCCACTGTAACTTTCCCAGACTGGCAAATGTTGCCAGACAGTACCATTCTATTATGCCAGCCAGTGTGGCTGTGGAGAACATGTTTTCTTCAACTGGACTAGTTTTAAACGGAAAGAGGTCATCACTCGCCCCTTACAAACTTAATTACATATCGTTTATTCATGAAAACTATCAACTTTTCTGTTAGTTTGAATTTCACTTTTAAAGTTTTTTGTAAAGAAATGTTATTTCAACTTATTTGTATGATTTATTTCAGAATACAAATATTCCCCAAACACAATGTTTGCCTTCCTTTATTTCAGCCTAAATTTTAAAGTATTTCATGTCATTAGTTTATACCTTATAATATAAAACCGCATGAAGCAGTCACAGTAAGCTGAAGTCAAGTGAAGTCAGAGTTCAGCAGCTTAGCCGACTTAGCATAGTTAGCAGCTGGAGTTTCAGCCAAGCTGGTCACAGTAATCACAACGACTTGCTTACAGGTCTAATGCCTAGCAACTCAACAAAAGCTTAATATCTACTTACATTATTTCATTCCTATGAAAACTAGTGTGATTTGACAGCTATGGTGCTTTGGCTGTTAACAAAAATCCATTATGAATTTGTGCTTTTGATGCTGCTGTGGTGTCCGTGGGGCAGTGGTCACTGCATTCCATGCATCTGGCTATAATTGGCCAGTTGAGTGACACACCCACACTCTGACCTATAAAATCACTGTTCTCACTCTTTCTTAAGTGAAACAGTGTAATTACACAAATTGGATTTGTCAATTGCTCTTTATGTTTCTGATAGCTGATTGCATTTGAAACTGTACACTGTAATTAATTACAAGTAATTACAAATAGGCAAATGTTGAAATGAAATTATTTCTCAAACGGTTTTAAACTCCAGATATGCAGTTCAAAAATGCTACAATCACTGAACCTATCAATTATGTATGTTAATGTGAAAAAATTAAACATGATTATATATGTTTTTAATTTTGATCTGAATTATTCTATTAGATTTGCAAAACATGTCACATTTTTCTCAAAGCCTCTGTTTTTTTAGCTGAAAATTACAGAATACTAAAAGTAATAAGGTATATTGAAAAAGAACAATTCTATGCAACTAACAAGCAAAGGTCTCTTTTTACAATTACTAATACTATAGATGGTGCAAGTAGTCAATTTGCACACAGTTGTGGGTAGCTAGGCAAGAGTAGCGAGGATCTATGGAAAAGTACATTTTATAGCACGTTCGGCAATAAATACAAAGACATATAAATTTATATGAACTATACTAATTGATTGTAATTTTTTGACATGATACCTTGTCAGTATCTGTTACCTGCAACTAATACCCTTTAGTCTGTAAAAATAGATTAATTCATTTATAATTTTTTTTATAAGGGCATCAGCAGAAACATGGCCAAACAAGTGCTCGTGTTCATGGTGGTACAGTGTACCTTGAGCTGACTCGTGGGCTAAAGGTACCATAATATTATGCTAAGCTATCAACCGTTTTCCATCAAACTTACATATAATTTTTTATGTCAAAGTATAATGAAAATGTGCCAGTAAAGATAGATATTTCAACATGGCATGTTGGTCAGCTTCAACTGGCGTCCGTGGGCAGTTTTAGAGTCCTCACAGTAGCTATCACTCTTTAAAAGCAAAGCAGCTACAAACGTTTTGCCTTCTCAACTTTATATATTGTTTACTTACTGTAAGAGTGGTTAAACGGCCATTGTACATCAACCACTTCCTGTTTCGTGTCCAGCCGCTGGTCATCTGACCTTAACAGCAAATCCTGGCCTCTTAAGATATTAATCCTTTGATGGCTATATAACCAGGCCAGCTCTTGCTCTGGTCATTCGCTTCCTTTCTTCCCCACCCACCATCCCTAATTTTCATTAATTTTTCATCAAAAATTAATTTTCAGCTATATTTCAGCTTCTTATTCCAGCCTCCTGGCATTGTATGCAAGACTGTAATAAATCTGTAATAAAACAGCTGTTTCGCGATTGTGCCTATAGCAATCGCTCTATACATGTTAAAATATATTTCGCGATTGTGTCTATAGCAATCGCTCTATATATATTAAAATGATATTTCACTTACATAGTGTGACCCATGTGGGCGTCCACAAATGCAAGTACATCTTACACTGTATAATCTATGCTTATCCAATAAAGATGGCAAAATGTATCCACTCACATATCATGTGTTGACTTACTTATTGGGGGATTTAAGTATTATTTTCCGCAGGTTATTGCTTCAACCTCAGATGAAGCGGCCCCAAACGTGCGCCTATACTCTCTTCACATTGATAGCACCCAAGTCGTGGGGGTTGCTTACAAGACGCTGCCATATACTTCGTTTCGGATGCCCTAGGTTTGTTGAAGACTAGACTAACCTATGATCATATGAATCTCCTACCAAAGAGCGCAATGAAGTGAAGCTTTCAGCACAGTAAGTGCTGCATCCAATGGCGCTTACGGCAAATAAACTAATATCACCAATTCATTTCAAAATATCAAATATGACAAATATCACAGTTATATTGCCTAGTAAATACTGCAGAATACGAAAACGAGGCACAGTCTGTCGCACAGAAGAACGTCATGGACGTCATTAGCGTCGTAACTTCGTCATATATTACACAGCTCCTTCAATTTTCGTCCAATTTTCAAAATTCAGCCGGTTTTGCCGTAGTAAAGCCGTAGTATGACGTAACGGTTATGCAACAGCTTTTTTCGCCGGGTTGGCGACTGATTCTGCTGGCAAAAAGGGTTCTACGGGTAACTCTGTGACTCGGCGGGTGACTCGGCGGGTGACTCGGCGGGTGACTCGGCGGGTGACTCGGCGGGTGACTCGGCGGGTGACACTCGGCGGGTGACTCGGCGGGTGACTCGGAGGGTTCTACGGGTCACTAGAAGTAAGCCGACGGGTAGTAGGAGTAACTCGACGGCCTCCAGTTCTACCTTTAGTACATGCATCATCAGCGTAGGGGGTCGTATATAATTTAAAAGGCCGCTGTTCCTCTAATATCAGTCCGATTTTCGTCAAATAAAGATTGTTTTGTAGTATAATTCATAGTGACTCCATAGGTGTTTTCGGGTTGAAAATAGACCAAATATTAAGCGAGATCTGAGAAGGCAGCTAGGTTGGCGGAGGCAAACAGTGGTGCTCTCGCAGACGTCCGCGCCCGGACTGTATCAATGCAGGTAAGGCTGAGCGCTACTTTAAAAGGCTGCTGCTCCCCTAATATTAGTCCGATTTTCGTCAAATAAATATTGAATTATATTCGAGTTCATACTTATTCCACACAAATTTTCAGATTGAAAATAGACCAAATATTAAGCGAGATATTTGTCTGAGAAGGCAGGTAGTCTGGCGGCGGCAAGGTGCTCTGGGCCATGTATGAGCTGGCGCAAGTCGTAAAAATGACGTCTTTTTCTGGTCTCAAACTGGTCATGACGTTGGTGACCAATTTGAGACGTAAATGAGACGTAATTTTTAAGACATCAAAATGACCAGGAAATAAGACGTCTTATCGACGTCTTATTCTGGCACTCAAGCAGACGTAATTATTTTACTTAATTTATACGCCTGTATTACGTCGATAAATTACGACTAGAATACGTAATTTTTTTCACTTGTGGTCTTTAACATACCAATTCTTTATCCATGAAGTCTCATACAATTTGCAAGTTAACATTTTTAGCAATTAATATATTATCATGACTAAATTCAAATTTAGTGTTACTTCATATAGTT
Source organism: Alitta virens (assembly GCA_932294295.1). NCBI lineage: Eukaryota > Metazoa > Annelida > Polychaeta > Phyllodocida > Nereididae > Alitta > Alitta virens. The sequence goes on along the minus strand of OW028575.1, from coordinate 68,746,731 downwards.
AATTTAGGATAGAAAAATACAATGTGATCTCCTTTTCAGAATATATATCAATGTATAGCAAATTTATCAACTTCTCTAACCAAGCTGAAGTTTATCAATTGGGGTTAAAGGGCTTTTATTATATCACCCTGACCCCAGTGCACCCTATATTATAGCCCTGTGCTTATTATCTGAACTGACTGACCATCTTGTCAGTTAAGAATTTGAAATTCATTCAGTAACTTCGGAGGGATACTAGTGAAGTTGGATTTTAAACTTAATTCATCTATGGAGGGATATATACCATTCATCACATCATTGCATGGTAAGTGAAGTTTTTCCTAAGCACTGTGAAATTTGTTGCACATGCTGATTCATATATGATATGGTGTTAAGTCTGGTTTCTGAATATAAATTTATTTCAGGGATCTATGGAACTATGGATGCAACTTGGCTGAAGATATATATGAATAAAAATATATATTTCTTTAAAATTTAATTAATTGCAGCAGTCCCATATATAGATTTACATCATATGTGCATGCATGCATCCAATACATGTGAAGTATGCTATTTTACACAATATAATAAAGTTTTTTTCTTCAATTTTAAACTTGTGTGTGTTCTCTGTTTATTCAATATGTCCAAATATTGTAAGCAAAGTTTGTCTGAAAGACGTCATCAAATGATGTCTAAAAGACGTCATCTGATGACGTATTTTAGACATCAGATATTGGTCAACTAAATACGTTTAGAAGACGCCATTTGATGACGTATTTTAGACGTCAGATATTGGTCAACTAAATACGTCTAAAAGACGTCATCTGATGACGTATTTTAGACATCAGATATTGGTCAACTAAATACGTCTAAAAGACGTCAATGAAATTTGCATATGAGACCAGTATGGGCTGGTCATGAGATGTCTTGCAGAGGCGTCAAAATGAAGTCAATGAGACCACTTTTGCCCACTGGGAGGTGACAAGTTGAAAAAGAAGGATTTGAGTGGAGGGCCTGTGCTGCCAAGCATAAATGCCCAGGTTAGATTGTGATCTAATCTACCTGCATTTAATTGGCCAGCATAATATAGACCAGATTCTTTACAGAGGACACCCACTTCATTTACTTTAATGTGTTTGTAAGTTCTTAGCTTAGGTTGCTGTGTCGTATTGTTAATTTCTGCAAATATTTGTTCTTGCTGTTTTTGGTAAAGAGTAAGTTTAACGGTTCTGCAGATATTGTGAAGATTGTTGTGACTATTTTCATCGAAGACTATACCACACGCATTTAGTATATTGATCACTCGGCTAAAAAGCTACTTCTACTACGTGTATTTAATATCTTTTTGAATATTAAGGCATCTCTTCAGTAATTTATCATCTGGCAATTTCTCCAATTTTGTCCAATAATTTATCATTCTTACTTTTTGTCTAACATGTAGTGGAAATCTACCTGTCTCACTATATACAGCCAGAGTTGATGTTTGTTTTCTTACCTCTAACATATTCTTAAGATATCCCAGTTGTAACTTTTCTAAATCATTTATGGGTTTCTCGCCAGCCCACATTTCATTATTGTATTCTAAGATTGGTAGTATATAGGTGTCAAACATTTTTAAAGATAGTTTGGAAGTTATACATCCTAATGACTGCTTAGTGTCACCTTGTAGCACAAATATTGCTTTTTTGGCCTGAGTCACAAGGTATTCGGTCATTTTACTGTGCAAGTTTCGCTTATTAGTCAACATATGTCCACAGTATTTGAAACAGTCAACTTCCTCAAGTTGTTCTGTATTGTAATAAAATCCGCAGGGTGATTTATCATTGAATTTCATTATTTTGGTTTTCTTAACAGTTACTATTAGGTGCCACTTCTTGCAAAACCCGAGAAGCGCATTCAAATTATTTTGTAAGGCTTTTGCCGTGTCTGCCAAGAACACTATATCATCTGCATACAGTATATGAGTTAAAATAATGTTGTTTATAGATATACCATTAGATTTGTCTAGATACTTTGGTAGATCAAACAGAAATTCATTGAATAGTTTAGGACTAAGAATTCCACCTTGTAAGACGCCACATTTGTTGTCAATTGAGTTGCCAGTACTACCCATATGGTTAATCCTAGCTCTAGCATTATCATACATACTTATTATTACCTTTAACATTTTATCACCAATATTTTGTTGTATTAGTTTGTAGTATAGGGCATTTCTGTTTATGTAATCAAAAGCTTAAGTGAAGTCTACAAAACATAGGTACACTGGTTTGCGTTTATGTTGGTAGTACCTAATCACAGTGTCAAGCACAAAAACAGTCAGTTGTATTTGCTCCAGGAGTAAACCCAAACGTGAAATCCAATTCACAATTAAAAAGAAGCCACTTTGAACATCACACATAACGGTCATAATGAATTGTATATAGTCCGATTATCGTCAAATAAAATTTATATAATAGATAAGGTGAGGAAAATTAATGGAGTATACTAGGCAAAAACAAGAATATTCTTGTTAAAAACAGCCCCCAACATTAATCGCCGTTCTTTAATGTAGATAGTTAGATAGATAGATATGTAGATAGATATATATGTAGATAGATAGATATGTAGATATGTAGATAGATAGTTTAGAGAGACAGATAGATTTATATGCTTATTATATAATATAGAATATCTCGCTTAATATTTTCGATCCGAAAACTCGTATGGAATCAGTATGAACTATACTACAACCCAGTATTTATTTGACGAAAATCGGACTAATATTAAGGGAGCAGCAGCCTTTGATACAGTACGGGCGCGGACGTGTGCGGGGGCACCACTGTTTGCTTCCGCCAACCTAGCTGCCTTCTCAGACAAATAACTCGCTTAATATTTGGTCCATTTTCAATCCAAAAACACGAATGGAATCCGTATGAACCATAGTACAATTCAGTCTTATTTGACGAAAATCTGACTTATATTAGGGGAGCAGCAGCCTTTTAAAGTATATACAACCCCCCTCCCTGCCTATGCTGATGCTGACGCTGGTAGCAGTCGGCAAGTCACCCGTGGAAGTCGGCGGATTACTCCTGGAAGCCGTCGAGTTACTCCTACTACCCGTCGGCTTACTCCTAGTGACCGTAAAACCCGCCGAGTGACCCGTAGAACCCGCCGGTGACCCGTAGAGGAGGCTGCAACTCTCCGACTACATGATCAATATGTATGCCTCCTTTATAATATATGCTGGTGGGGTTTGTGTCCGACTAATTTTTTGTGAAAGAGCCTTAATTGAAAAATGAGAAAAACATTTTAACAATTGAATAAAAAAAAAATTAAGGGCTGGCATTATCAAAATAATGCATTTGCCCAAATTGACTTAAGGTCTACAAGAATACAAAATTAGAACCTTAACTGTAATTCGTAAATTACAATGTCACTTTCATCAAATACGAAAAATGTACAATTAACGCTTAATATAAAAAGAATTTTGACTAATTATCTTGGCTAACATGTACTGTACACAACTCATTTTAAAAATAGGTCATTTTCAGTGCAAAATTAATAATTTCAGTTTCTGTTTATAACCAAAATACCACAATTACGATCAATTTCTTGATTTACAAAATTTCATAATTTAACCAAAGTATAACGAAAACTTTTTTGACAAGTTATTCTATAAAATGGGATGTGAAATTCTTGAAACTGTCTAAAATTATAGGGTTGTATTTCATTGTAATTAAACATTTCATATAAAAAATAATGGAAAGGTATTTTCTTTTGAATTTGTATACAAGAAGAATTACAAAGAATACATACATTTGATAAATTGACAGAATTTTTAGTGCTTTCAATAGAGGAGCCGAAGGTTCTCTAGGTCCAGATGATGTCATAATTCTTAAAACTTTTTTTTGCCAGACTTCTACACAATAAGACAAATGAGGGTAAACAAAGGAATAATATAAGGTAATGAGTGTGTGCTTACTTAAACACTTTCGTGCTTTACTTATAATACCAATGGCTTTAGCTATTTTAGATTTTGCTTTGTTTATTTCATTTTAACTATTATTAATTGTCACCCCAGGAATTTAGTGGATTCAATTTCTTCTATAATATTATTATTTATCTTAATTTCATCATTTTCTGCTATTGTCTTTCTAGGAGAGCTAAAAATCAAATAGTTTGACTTGTCAATATTCAGTGACAATTTATTGATATTCATACACTTTACTATTCTTTCCAATTCCTGATTAATAGATGATATCATATTATTAACATCTTTACCTGATATAAATATCATCTGCATATATCAAAGGTAGAATTCTATTTGAAACGTTTGCAAGATCATTAATATAAAGAAGAAACAAATTAGGACCTAAAATACTACCTTGTGGAACTCCACATTTAACAAAAGCTTCTTTTGAATTGATACCATCATAACTAACAAATTGTCGTCGCTCAGTATGCCATAAGCATATAGTCTTTTTAACAGAATTTGTGATTCACAGTATCAAATAACCTTCCTTGAATAAAATGGATCAACTTTAAATTGAGGACCATTTGTCAAGTGCCTGGTTTTATTGTACCAAGGTATTTATTAAATCTTAACTGTTTCCCCCTCCAACATCAATGGACTCATCCATAGGGGGGAAAGCTTGTGAAGGTTTTCAACAACTAGCTGTTGGAGGCCCATCATGTAAAATGCCTAGTAGACCTGTAAGTAGCCGCCTCAAGCCGCCGCTGTCAGTCACTGTTGACCTTTGGAAACCGCCATCATGATTTTTTCCACTTACCGCCAAAGTGAAAGAGCAGCTTAATGTTTGACAGACGTCGCCCTTTGCGATTAATTTTAGTGTATGAATGGTGTCACACGCATCTAAATTGTACGCCACCTGGTGTTAATGAATAGCTAAGATTTAGAACACGTGTTGCATGTGCGAATTAGGTCAAGTTGACGTGAGATGCAGAAAAAATGTCAAGGAGAAATAAAAATGTGTCAACACAAGTTCTTTCCAGAGAAGAAAGAAGGAAGATCCAAGACTTGTTTATCCAGGTTCCAGTTGAGGGAAAGCATGGAAAGTTTAAGTCTAAAGCAAGGCCCTTTTTTGGGCATTTATAGTCAGAGATGAGACAGCACTTCAATGCCCGGTTCTTGTTGATGCAAAGAAACTTTACTACAGGTATGTGCACAAAATAGGCCAATACTATGTTAAATTGTCAATTTACATGTCTATAAGTATAAACAATCGCTTGTGCAGAGTTTCATTGCTGCAGCCTGCTTTGAAAATTTATAATTTATGGCTATGGCTATGCCCAGAGAAAAATTCAAGACATTGTGTTTTCCACTTGACAACTGGTTATTGGTTTTCGACTGTTATATTGCAGATGCGATTACTACTAGTACTACTATGTGTGTCCGTTTTTTTTTTTTCTGTTTTTTTTGGTCTCTTAAGTAAACAGTGGTCCAACCATCATTTTTAATTAAGTCAATAATGAGAATATAAAGTCTTGAATCTTGAAAAATGTTGGTTTTGCTGCGAGTCATTGTCTGTTTAAAAGCTCAAAGTATTCTTAGTTAAAAATGTAGTGACAGAATGTATGTTACATGCTGTTTTCCCATTTCAACTTAATTAATTTTTTTTTCTTTTGTTTCACAGATTGTGCCTGGAAGAACAAAAAAGAAATTATGCTGAGAACAAGTCTGGCCATATCAGCAAGGTTATGGGATACAGTTTAACCACGTCAACAACAATGCTCTCTCTGCACCTTACAAGTGTGCATGATTTGCTAATGATGGAAGGGAGTGGGTCAAAAACAACTGCTAAACCTGGGCCAGCGCAGACATCATATGAATTTAACAGAGACTTGGTAGTCTGGTAAGCTCAGGATTTGTTGCCTTTCTCGTTCATTAAGGAATCTGGGTTGAGATACTGCTTCAACAAAAATTCGCCCGACAGACAGCTTCCAAGTCAAGCAACACTGAAAACGACAGCATTACGTGTATGAATTTGGCCAAAGTCATGAAAGAGCTGGGGAGCATCAGAACTGTCTGTGCTATGTTTGACAGTTGGACTGATCCTTATCATGGGAATACCTATCTTGGACTACGTATTTCATACATAACACCAGACTGGACAGCTAGGATAGTGACACTGTCATGCAAAGTTTTGCTGCATCATACAGGAGAAGCGATAGCAGAACATGTCAGAAGGGCAATTGACCTTTTTTTTCAAGGAAAGCCTGTGGAAATATTTACTACTCATAACGGTGCCAAAAATGTTGTCAAAGCCAGCAGGTTGCTTTGTGTTGAGCAATGTCATCACTGCTTTGCTCATGCTTTACATCTATTATTAATGACAGATTCATTGAACCAAGTAGATGAAGTCAAGGATATTCTAATTCGCTGCAAGGAAATTGTAAGTACTCTAAATTTTAAAGGACACGTGTTACAGGATGAAGTCACTGATAAGAGTGACAGAGCTGTGATGGATGAACTTGGAGAAAAATTTCTTCAGGTCCACGAAGAGCAAACACTTGATGAAATGAGCCCGCTTGAAGACGATTCAGACTTGCCTGAAGATAACACAGTCCCCTCACATCATTCAAAGGACAAAACAACTTCACATAGGACATTAAAAGCCTCAGTCGTTACTCTATGGAATAGTTTGTATGTTATGATTTCAAGTATATTGGATTTATTCAATGAGATCAATGAGTCTTTGAAGCATATTGGACACAGGGAACTGGTTTTGTCTGGAGTTGAAAGAGACTTTTTAATCGAATTGAATTCATTTTTGAGTACTTTTAAGGAATTCACTGATCTAGTGAGCGGTTGCCAGCCTCACCTTGGCCTCATATTGATGGTTAAAGAAGACATTAAGCATCTTGTAAATGATAGTAAAGTCAATGAACATCAAGCTATAAAACAAGTCAAGCAGAAGATCAAAGCCAAGTTGGACCATCGGCTTCAAGTCACTAAAGCTGTCGAAGTAGCAAGTCTTCTGGATCCATCCATGAAGGACTTCTTGGGTATGCCAGACAAAGTAGACTTATTATGTGAAAAAGTTGTTTCTTATGAGAGCAATGCATTATTCACCAAACCCCAAGATCAGTCTGATCCTACTGATCCACAACCCAGTTGTAGTTCCAATGAACAGCGAGAGGAATCGGAAAATATCAGTAAAAGGAGGAAACTCTTGAACAGATTTCAAACGTCAATGACAGGGAAGGACACATTTCAAAATTCCGAATCAGACCTTAGATCAGAAGTGACAAAGTACTTGTCTCTACCTGTGCCTACTGATGACCAAACTCCATTGGATTTTTGGAAGCAAAGCCACTGTAACTTTCCCAGACTGACAAATGTTGCCAGACAGTACCATTCTATTATGCCAGCCAGTGTGGCTGTGGAGAACATGTTTTCTTCAACTGGACTAGTTTTAAACGGAAAGAGGTCATCACTCGCCCCTTACAAACTTAATTACATATCGTTTATTCATGAAAACTATCAACTTTTCTGTTAGTTTGAATTTCACTTTTAAAGTTTTTTGTAAAGAAATGTTATTTCAACTTATTTGTATGATTTATTTCAGAATACAAATATTCCCCAAACACAATGTTTGCCTTCCTTTATTTCAGCCTAAATTTTAAAGTATTTCATGTCATTAGTTTATACCTTATAATATAAAACCGCATGAAGCAGTCACAGTAAGCTGAAGTCAAGTGAAGTCAGAGTTCAGCAGCTTAGCCGACTTAGCATAGTTAGCAGCTGGAGTTTCAGCCAAGCTGGTCACAGTAATCACAACGACTTGCTTACAGGTCTAATGCCTAGCAACTCAACAAAAGCTTAATATCTACTTACATTATTTCATTCCTATGAAAACTAGTGTGATTTGACAGCTATGGTGCTTTGGCTGTTAACAAAAATCCATTATGAATTTGTGCTTTTGATGCTGCTGTGGTGTCCGTGGGGCAGTGGTCACTGCATTCCATGCATCTGGCTATAATTGGCCAGTTGAGTGACACACCCACACTCTGACCTATAAAATCACTGTTCTCACTCTTTCTTAAGTGAAACAGTGTAATTACACAAATTGGATTTGTCAATTGCTCTTTATGTTTCTGATAGCTGATTGCATTTGAAACTGTACACTGTAATTAATTACAAGTAATTACAAATAGGCAAATGTTGAAATGAAATTATTTCTCAAACGGTTTTAAACTCCAGATATGCAGTTCAAAAATGCTACAATCACTGAACCTATCAATTATGTATGTTAATGTGAAAAAATTAAACATGATTATATATGTTTTTAATTTTGATCTGAATTATTCTATTAGATTTGCAAAACATGTCACATTTTTCTCAAAGCCTCTGTTTTTTTAGCTGAAAATTACAGAATACTAAAAGTAATAAGGTATATTGAAAAAGAACAATTCTATGCAACTAACAAGCAAAGGTCTCTTTTTACAATTACTAATACTATAGATGGTGCAAGTAGTCAATTTGCACACAGTTGTGGGTAGCTAGGCAAGAGTAGCGAGGATCTATGGAAAAGTACATTTTATAGCACGTTCGGCAATAAATACAAAGACATATAAATTTATATGAACTATACTAATTGATTGTAATTTTTTGACATGATACCTTGTCAGTATCTGTTACCTGCAACTAATACCCTTTAGTCTGTAAAAATAGATTAATTCATTTATAATTTTTTTTATAAGGGCATCAGCAGAAACATGGCCAAACAAGTGCTCGTGTTCATGGTGGTACAGTGTACCTTGAGCTGACTCGTGGGCTAAAGGTACCATAATATTATGCTAAGCTATCAACCGTTTTCCATCAAACTTACATATAATTTTTTATGTCAAAGTATAATGAAAATGTGCCAGTAAAGATAGATATTTCAACATGGCATGTTGGTCAGCTTCAACTGGCGTCCGTGGGCAGTTTTAGAGTCCTCACAGTAGCTATCACTCTTTAAAAGCAAAGCAGCTACAAACGTTTTGCCTTCTCAACTTTATATATTGTTTACTTACTGTAAGAGTGGTTAAACGGCCATTGTACATCAACCACTTCCTGTTTCGTGTCCAGCCGCTGGTCATCTGACCTTAACAGCAAATCCTGGCCTCTTAAGATATTAATCCTTTGATGGCTATATAACCAGGCCAGCTCTTGCTCTGGTCATTCGCTTCCTTTCTTCCCCACCCACCATCCCTAATTTTCATTAATTTTTCATCAAAAATTAATTTTCAGCTATATTTCAGCTTCTTATTCCAGCCTCCTGGCATTGTATGCAAGACTGTAATAAATCTGTAATAAAACAGCTGTTTCGCGATTGTGCCTATAGCAATCGCTCTATACATGTTAAAATATATTTCGCGATTGTGTCTATAGCAATCGCTCTATATATGTTAAAATGATATTTCACTTACATAGTGTGACCCATGTGGGCGTCCACAAATGCAAGTACATCTTACACTGTATAATCTATGCTTATCCAATAAAGATGGCAAAATGTATCCACTCACATATCATGTGTTGACTTACTTATTGGGGGATTTAAGTATTATTTTCCGCAGGTTATTGCTTCAACCTCAGATGAAGCGGCCCCAAACGTGCGCCTATACTCTCTTCACATTGATAGCACCCAAGTCGTGGGGGTTGCTTACAAGACGCTGCCATATACTTCGTTTCGGATGCCCTAGGTTTGTTGAAGACTAGACTAACCTATGATCATATGAATCTCCTACCAAAGAGCGCAATGAAGTGAAGCTTTCAGCACAGTAAGTGCTGCATCCAATGGCGCTTACGGCAAATAAACTAATATCACCAATTCATTTCAAAATATCAAATATGACAAATATCACAGTTATATTGCCTAGTAAATACTGCAGAATACGAAAACGAGGCACAGTCTGTCGCACAGAAGAACGTCATGGACGTCATTAGCGTCGTAACTTCGTCATATATTACACAGCTCCTTCAATTTTCGTCCAATTTTCAAAATTCAGCCGGTTTTGCCGTAGTAAAGCCGTAGTATGACGTAACGGTTATGCAACAGCTTTTTTCGCCGGGTTGGCGACTGATTCTGCTGGCAAAAAGGGTTCTACGGGTAACTCTGTGACTCGGCGGGTGACTCGGCGGGTGACTCGGCGGGTGACTCGGCGGGTGACTCGGCGGGTGACACTCGGCGGGTGACTCGGCGGGTGACTCGGCGGGTGACTCGGAGGGTTCTACGGGTCACTAGAAGTAAGCCGACGGGTAGTAGGAGTAACTCGACGGCCTCCAGTTCTACCTTTAGTACATGCATCATCAGCGTAGGGGGTCGTATATAATTTAAAAGGCCGCTGTTCCTCTAATATCAGTCCGATTTTCGTCAAATAAAGATTGTTTTGTAGTATAATTCATAGTGACTCCATAGGTGTTTTCGGGTTGAAAATAGACCAAATATTAAGCGAGATCTGAGAAGGCAGCTAGGTTGGCGGAGGCAAACAGTGGTGCTCTCGCAGACGTCCGCGCCCGGACTGTATCAATGCAGGTAAGGCTGAGCGCTACTTTAAAAGGGTGCTGCTCCCCTAATATTAGTCCGATTTTCGTCAAATAAATATTGAATTATATTCGAGTTCATACTTATTCCACACAAATTTTCAGATTGAAAATAGACCAAATATTAAGTGAGATATTTGTCTGAGAAGGCAGGTAGTCTGGCGGCGGCAAGGTGCTCTGTGTATGGCCCTGACATGAATGGTGTGGTCAATATTTTTGACCATTTTATATACATTGTTTGGATGAGCTTTATTGCAATTCATTTCTACTCATTCTGCCAACTGCCATGACTGTTATGTCAATTGCTATTAGCATTTTTAATGATACAAAGAATGGGTGTATAGAATACAGCAAATTCAATACATGTGTCAATTGCCTAATTGCCTAAATTGGGGTTATTTGACCTATCATTTCATGGTTTGTTCAAAGATGACACAGTAATTGCTATTAGCATTTTGAATGATACAAAGAATGGGTGTAGAGAATACAGCAAATGCTCAATACATGTGTCAATTGCCTAATTGCCTAAATTGGGGTTCTTTGACCTGTCATTTCATGGTTTGTTCAAAGATGACACAGTAATATGACATTGTCTTGATTGTCATTCACAATTACAAAAATATGTAATTGCTTTCATTAATTAAAAGCAATATATTTTATTGTAATTACCAGGCAATGATTATATTTGTATAACTTTCTTATCTTTTTGTGTTAATTTGAATCTTATTGTGATATTATGATCAGTATAAATTTGTGTATATTTTTGTAAAATTTAAATCTAATATTGATATTGTAATTAGTATTTGTGATTTGATCTGTGATTTTATTTGCTATCTTTAATTTACTTATACTGGTGCTCCCTGAAGCGTCCGCGCCCGGACTGTATTAATGCAGAAAGCTGAGCGCTTATTTAAAAAGCTACTGCTCCCTTAATATTAGTCCGATTTTCGTCAAATAAAGATTGTTTTGTAGTATAATTCATAGTGACTCCATAGGTGTTTTCGGATTGAAAATATTAAGCGAGATATGCATCTGAGAATGCAGGTAGGCTGGCGTCGGCCTATCATTCAACGGGTGACTCGCCGCTGTCGTAGCTACCTTGCTTAACCCGGCGAGACACTCCTACGACTCGGCAAGTCACCCGCCGAACCCGCCGAGTAACTCGCCGAGTAACTCGGCGAGTAACTCGGTGAGTAACCCGCCGAGTCACTTTTTCCGCCAGAATTTGTCGCCAACTCCTCGAATTTTGGCCGTTACGTAATACTACGAGTTGACTACGACAAACTCGGCTATGTGGGAACGGGGCTTTAGTAAAGGTTGCAGAACTAGTGATAATGTATTCATATTAGACACAATCATATCTTACCAAATAAATCAATTCGTTAAACCTTATTTATAACTTTTATAGACTTTTCGAAAGCTTTTGACTTTGTCAACCAATCATTCCTGTATTATAAAATGATAAAGAAAGGCTATGGCGGAAAGCTTGTAAAAATAATACAAAGTATGTTCGACATGTCTAGTGCTAAAGTTCGATGGCATGGTGAATTAGGGACAAACATTGATAGTACCCATGGCGTTCTCCAAGGTGGGATAGTCAGTCCCAAGCTATTTAATCTGTATTTATCAGACATGTGTGAATACCTAGACCAGACCTGTGGAGTAACAATATATGGGACAACATACACTCATCTACTATATGCTGATGACCTTGTCCTAATTTCAGAAAGTGCTGATGGAATGCAGACTCTATTAAAAGATCTTGAAGCTTATTGTAGAAAGTGGCATCTAATAATTAACTCTCAGAAGAGCAAAGTTATGATCTTTCGTAAATCTGGCAAATGTACAGCCCAAGATAATCTTGATTTCATTATTGAAAATGAGAAATTAGATATAGTTAATTCATACAAATATTTGGGTCATGTAATTAGTAACTCTAGCAACATACACAAATTAATGTATGAGCATTTGACAACCCAAGCACAAAAAGCAATGTATGCTCTTAAAAAAAAGACAAAGTCTACAGTTGGCTATCTACCAGCAAAATTGAGTATCAAAATGTTTGACACATATATATTACCAATACTTGAATACAATAGTGAAATATGGTTCCGAGAGAAGCAAATTGAAACTCTCGAGAAAATACAAGTCCGTTTCCTTAAAAACCTGCTCAGTGTTAGGTGTCAAACTTCAACACTTGCCATTCTGGCTGATACAGGTAGATTTCCACTGATAGTCAGACAACATGCTTCAGCAATCAAATTTCTAGGCAGGCTAAGGTCAAATACATGCCCCTTGCTCTTGCGTAGCTGTTATGACATTCAGACTAAGTTACATCAAAGAGGTGTTCCTTGCTGGCTTACAAGACTTTATAAAGTCACAGAAACTCTAGGTACAGATTCTGACAATTCCAGCATAAACAAGCAAATTTTATCCTTGTTCGAAAAGGCTCATACTAAGATGCTCACTGAGATAATGATAGTACGCTAAACCCAAAACTCAGAACATACAAAACCTTCAAGAATGATATTAGAATAGAGCCCTATCTGAATTATACCCTACCTAAATCCGTCTATTGTAATATAGCACGTTTTAGACTAAGCTCACACAACCTTAATATTGAATTAGGCAGACACAAACGTCCTTATGTTCCTGCAGATGAAAGAATATGTGCAAAAAGGCAATCTGAACCAAGTAGAAGATGAGTTTCATTGTTTAATGAGGTGTAAAAAATGGAATGATATCCGCTTAAACTTATTCCACATTGCTTGTAAATACATTGAGGGCTTTACTATTTTTGATCCAACTGAACAATTCTTACAAATATTAACAACTAAGAACACTAACCTTAACTTTGCTCTTGGTAAATTTCTACAGGTAGCATTAAAATTAGACAGTAAAATATAAATGTTTTATATAAATAGCAACTTAATGTCTCCTGGAACTGAGTGGCTTGCGGCACATTGATGAAACTGCTTCCATGTGTGTATGACTTTGTACATTTGTATATTTGTAAATATCTACTATTGTATGTCACTTCATATTGTATGTCACTTCATATTGTATGTCAACATTCCCATCTCATATTGTATATCACTTCATATTGTTTACCATGTTCATAACAGTTAGGAGTACATCATGTATATATATATCTATATATCTTATGCTTAGTGTCTAGTATTGTTATTGAACCTGAATTGTTGTGCTAAAACTATTTGTTGGTGCTTTTTAAACAGTATTATAACTATTATTTGTTTAGTTCCGGGTGCTTTAGAATTTCTTAGACAGACTATGTAGTGTTGATTAGTATTAGTTGATTAGTATATTATTATTTTAACTGTTGATCCATGTATTTCTATTATTTTTTTTATTTTTTTTTTTTTGCCATTTATTATTTTGTCATGCTGACACATGTATCAATTTGATATTTTGCTGTCAATGAAAATCTATATATAATAAGCATATAAATCTATCTGTCTCTTTAAACTATCTATCTACATATCTACATATCTACATATCTATCTATCTATCTATCTATCTATCTATCTATCTACATAATTGTGAATTGAATAGGACATGACATTAAACCTGTAATACAGGTAAATTGCAATTGACTAATGACAATTAACCTTTGTGAAGGACTTCTTTACATTTGGGTAATTAAATTGAATTACTTATGTTATGATAGCTCATGTCTCACAATGTTATCATTGTTTTATTTTCATTTTTTATATACTTTAAAAGGCTGCTGCTCCCCTAATATTAGTCCGATTTTCGTCAAAAAAAGACTTAATTGTTCAGGGAAATGTGTAGAATTTATATAATAGATAAGGTGGGGAAAATAAATGGAGTATACCACGCACAAACAAGAATATTCTTGTTAATAAAGTTAGTAATACCTCATAGAGTATAGATATGTAGATATGCAGATAGACAGATAGTTATAAGATCTTCCCCTAAAAATATGTTACTATCAATAATTCATTGAATCGTAATCAATATAAAATTTGAATAAAACAATGATAGAAACTATCTATAGATAGATATACTCTAGTTAGAGTAATCATTTTAGATATTTATTTCATTTTATATGAATTATTAACATTTCGTTCTTGTTGTTGTTTCTGAAAATAATCCAACTGGAATTAAAATTGATATTGCATGTTCCATCCATGATCAAAACAAATTATAGACAATCTCCCTCTTTAATATGCATAATAAACAGGAATCAGTTGAAATTCAGAATTTCAATAAATGCTTGTGATCAATGATGAAAAAGCATGATTTACCCCAATTTTTGTATCATTCAATATGCTAATAGCAATTGACATAACGGTCATGGCAGATTGCTATTACATATATAGGTTAATTGACTTTTACAAAACCCAAGGAAAAGTCCTTCCCATTGGCCAGTTGGCAGAATGAGTAGAAATGAATTGCAATAAAGCTCATCCAAACATTGTATATATGATGGTCAAAAATATTTGATTGTACACTTTGAAAATTAAAAGAGAAAAGCATCAGTCCAGCACCCTTTGTACATCCTGCAGCATGGCAGTATATATAGATAAGGTGAGGAAAATTAATAAGGTATACTGGGCAAAAGCAAGAATATTCTTGTCAAAAACGCCTCCAACATTAATTGCTGTTCTGTTCTTTAATGTAGATAGTTAGATAGATAGATAGAAAGATAGATAGATAGATATGTAGATATGTAGGTATGTAGATATGTAGATATGTAGATATGTAGATATGTAGATATGTAGATATGTAGATATTTAGATATGTAGATATGTAGATATGTAGATATGTAGATAGTTTAATAGTTTAGAGAGAAGATTTATATGCTTATTATATAATATAGAATATCTCGCTTAATATTTGGTTTATTTTTCGATCCGAAAGCACTAATGGAATCAGTATGAACTATACTACAATTCAGTCTTTATTTGACGAAAATCGGACTAATATTAGAGGAGAAGCAGTCTTTTAAAGAAGCACTCAGCTCTGTCTGCGTTGATACTGTCCGGGCGCGGACGCTTGAGGGAGCACCAGTGTTTGCCGCCTACCTGCCTTCTCAGACGTATATCTCGCTTAATATTTGGTATATTTTCGATCCGAAAACATGTATGGAATCAGTATGAACTATACTACAATTCAGTGCTTATTTGACGAAAATCGGATTGATATAAATGGAGCAGCAGCCGCCGCAAGACAACTGCCTTCTCAGACAAATATCTCGCTTAATATTTGGTATAGTTTCGATCCGAAAACGTGTATGGAATCAGTATGAACTATACTACAATTCAGTGCTTATTTTACAAGTCGTCGAGTGACTCAACGGACTCGAAGGGTGACTCGACGATTTCGAGGGGTAATCCGCCGAGTTGTAGGATTAACTGTTTACATTTGGACACCCGCGAGTTTGCCACGGGAATTCAATGCACGCATTGAATTCCCGGCTACCGGGCCCGAGAATCCCAGTTTGGGCTAGAGTCCCAGGGGTGACTCGACGAGTATCGACGAGTATCGACGAGTATCGACGAGTATCGACGAGTATCGACGAGTATCGACGAGTATCGACGAGTATCGACGAGTATCGACGTCGGTTTGCCGTCGGTTTGCCGTCGGCTTGCCGTCGGCTTGCCGTCGGCTTGCCGTCGGCTTGGAGCCGAGAATCACGTTGCGTAACCGTTACATCATACTACGGCTTTACTACGGCAAAACTCTCACCACAGGTTGCACTCTCTGGGGATTTCAACAGTCGCACTGGGGGACTAATTGATATTGCACAAGTCACTGTTGGGAAAGACACAGGTCCAATACTAGATATAAATACTACTTATACACAACTGAGCATATCTCACCAAAACCCAAATTGGTACATTAAAACCAGACAGACAAAAGATACCACACATAATAACTATAGTAAAGAATTAGTCCAAATGTGTAAAACCAGTGGAATGAGAATAATGAATGGATATCTTAATGCCAATAATACTGATAACTTTACATGCTATGCTCCTCTTGGCAAGAGCATTGTAGATTACCTAGTAAGCACAAAAGAACTGAGTGATGTGATAAGTAACTTTAATATCTGTCAGAAATTAGTAGAATCTGACCATACACCTATTGCATTCACAATTCCTATAAACACATCCCATGAAAACACTGGATGCATACGACCTAAACCTGCTAACAACTCACTTCATAACCGAGGATTTTATTATGTATTTGACATGGATAGACTACCTGATTATTTAAACAGACTCAAAAGTGACCCAGCACAGGATAAACTTTTCAGTATCACTGAGAGCATAAGTGAGAATGTTGGTACAGATGTAGTTATATGTTCCACTTATGATTATTTGAAGTATAGCATAGAGTCCACATTTAAGAAAAAATACCTCAAGCCTGCAACAAACACCTTCCCTGTTAATAATTGGTATGATGATGAATGTAAAGAAGCTAGGAAAATTGCTAATAACTATGCTAAAACCCATAGCCTAGATATTCCTGTGCATAATGAACAATACAAATTTCTAATTAAAAGATATAAGAATGTAATACAACGTAAGAAACGCTTACATCAGAAATCAAACAGAGATAAACTTAGTGTGCTTAAATCCACTAACCAAACTGATTGCTGGCAATTTTGGAATAAATTGACAGTAGGTAAAAATAAAATGAGTAACCAACCTGACCTCAAAACATTTCATGAGTATTTCACTAACCAGGCTTGTCCACCCGTATGCAACTATTTTGACATGGAGCACTTAACAGAGATAGATCATTATGTTGATATGTTAAAATTTGACCAACAAACTAATCCAAACTGTAATGAAATTGTAGTAGCTGAGCATATCTGCGACTCTACTATAACAGAGGATGAAGTAGCTGTACATATTAGAAAACTTAAAAATAATAAAGCATCCGGTACTGATGGTATCCCTGGTGAATTTTATAGGTATATCACAAATGAACTAGTCACACCTTTTTGCACAATATTTAAATACATTTTTGACAAAGGAGAATATCCATCTCAATGGGCAGAGGGAATTATAAATGCACTACATAAGAAAGGCGACAAGTTGAATCCAGATAATTATAGGAAAATCACTGTAACAGTAGCTATGGCCAACATTTTCGATTCAATTTTGAATGCACAACTCTATTTTAAGAATGATGCCATGTCCCTTGATGAGCCTTTCCAATTTGGCTTTACACTTTCACGTAGTACAACCGATTGTGTTTTTGTATTGGATACTGTAATTCGATACCAACAATTTCATAAGAAATCAATATTTTTATGTCTTGTGGATTTCAGTTAAGCATTTGATTATATAAATAGAAATGCTCTGTACTACAAACTTCATAAACAGAAAATAGGCAAGAAGATGCTTAATATTATTATTAGCATGTTTGATAAAGCACAGTCCAAAGTATATCAACAAGGAATATATGGTGACCCTATAGACAGCATCTTTGGGGTCTCACAAGGGGGAATTTTAAGTCCCAAAATGTTTAATGAATTTATGTCAGATCTTCCTAAATACCTAGATTCTTAAGATGGAATAGAAATAAACAGTACAGACTTCACCCACCTCCTCTATGCAGATGATATAGTCCTCATATCTGGCTCTGCTGCTGGATTACAGAATAGCATTGATTCCTTACATACTTTTTGTGCAAAATGGCACCTTATTGTTAACACATCTAAAACTAAAGTCATGAAAATTGGGTCTAAATGTACTGTAGACTTTAGATGCAACAACCAAATTATTGAAATTGTTAATTCATACAAATACCTAGGCCATGTCCTGAATTCACATAGAACTCTACATAATAAAATGCCTGAATATCTAGTCAACCAAGCGCAAAAGGCACTCTTTGCACTCCAAAGTAGAATAAAACCCTCCCTTGGCTACATACCCCCATCACTTGCTATTAAGATGTTTGATAGTTATATTTTACCTATCCTTGAATACAATAGCATGTTATGGTGTATGGGTAAACAACACAATGACATGGAGAAAGTACAAATTAGATATCTCAAAGTTTATTAGGTGTTAGAAAACAAACCCCAACCTTAGCTGTGTATGCTGAAACAGGCAGGTTTCCTCTTATGGTTAGACAGAAGATAAATATGATAAAGTACTGGGGAAGATTAATATCACTGCCATCCTATGACTTCCTAAATAAATGCCTCAAAATTCAAGAATCTCTCTACATTAAGGGTCAGACCAACTGGTACAATAAAACAATATACATCATTAATGAATGTAATATAAATAGTTGGGAAACAAAGGAGCCAGGGACTCTGGTCTCTGAAATCAAACTTAAACTGTATGAAAGTGAACAATCAAGGATCCTTAGCGAGATAAATGACTCTGAGAAGCACCCAAAACTAAGAACATACAAATTATTTAAAACTACGTATTGCTTTGAACCTTATCTAAATCTCAACCTCCCCAAGAAAACCTATAATAACATAGCAAGATTTAGACTTAGCTCACATAACCTCAAAATTGAAACCGGAAGACATGAGACCCCTAAAATACCATTAGAAGAAAGAAAATGTAATAAATGTGATAGTAATGAAGTAGAAGATGAACTACATTGTCTCTTAATTTGTAACAATTATGCAGAACCCAGAAATCAATTAATCCTAAAAGCAAATAAACTGATTCCAAATTTCCATAACTTAGATAAAATACATCAATTTAAAGCACTAATGTCAAATAAAGAACCTGAAATGATATATGCTCTTGGTAATTTCCTAAATAAAGTAATGTAGACTTTAATTACAACTGGGCTCCTCCGATATGACACTCCCTGACATGACTGTCAACACAAATTAGAAGAGCCAAATGCCAGGGTCAGCGCAATGTTGCCTGGTACTTTTTTATTTTAATACATGTTATAAAGTCTCAGGGCTAGTTCATCTTCTTCTCAGCAGCCCCAAGCTCTATGTACACTGGCTAGGCCAGTCTAGACCAGACTTGTCTTCTCATGCAATCAATCATCAATCATCCAATCAATCCTGACTCAATCAGTCATCAATATTTCTCATGTCCAAGTAAATCAAAACAATGAAGTCAGAAGTGCCTTGTTCCTTTCCCAAAGCTGGTCAGGTAAAAACTAATCTTTATTTTCAATTCATCACTATATATATTAAAACTCAATCAGATATCTCTCAAGAGATACAAAGTTCAAGCACAAGAGTTCCACAGTTCAAGTTTTAGAGACCCAAAGGTCAAGTCTTGACCGATAGATGACCAGCCCTCTCTCAATGAGCAATCCTATTTAACATAAGCCTATTATTCAATAATGCATATCAATAAAGCACTCATGTTTAACTGATATAACTCCACTCCATATTCACTACAAAGAGATATTAAGATGTTTAAGGTGCTATAATAGCTTAAAGGTCACAGGCAATAAACTTCGTGATTCCTCTGAAATTGAGAATATTAGTTCAGCCAGAACATACCTTGTCCTCTGTATGACAAAAAATGTGGAAAACCACCGTTATCTCATCTCAATGCTTGTTTTTCACACCTGCGGCGCATCGCCGTCATGAACGCCATTATTTGCAGTGTTTCTGCTGATGCCCACCAGGTGCTAATCGTGACGTCAACGATGTGATTTGATCCGGCAGCTAAACAATCTGCAGGCGTATGGGGCCCAGTAACATAGGCATGGTATACAGGGCAATTAGGTTACATAGATATATTCATTTATTGTAGATATATTAGAGATTATAGAGGCCTATATATTTAATTTTAATATATATATGACAAGCCTAGGTCTACAGAAGTGCTCAGAAGGCCTAGAAATAGGTTCACAACAGAACCTCTTTTTTTTTTCTTTCGATCACATTCAGAGTTGGGGTCTTAGACTTAATTTTTTCTAATTTAAATCATTTTAAGGTCAAAGATTTTAACATGAAGTAAAGGGAAATTCACAAAAAATTAAGTATTTTTGCAGAGTTATTAAAACAACACACGTGATTAATGAATAAACAGCGATGTCAATCAAACTTAAGCTCCGCCCCCTGCAGTGACATAACCACATTGAAATGATTACGATAATTAATGTGAGCGGGCCCAGTCAAAACACCAACTAATTGTAACGACTGTTAACTGAATAGCCAGTCAAGTGTAATTGTTTACCAAGCATCTAATAATGCAAACCATGCCTAGATCTATTAAAAACATGTAGATCATGTAAATGATTCACGGCTCAATTTTGTTGGGTTCAATGAACTTTTGACAGTTGTTGATTTGTATATTATGTAGTACTTTGGATACCAATATACAAAGCAGCCAACTTACTAAAATTACAATAATAGCCTATTTTCATCACCTTACAAGTTGGGGTTTGATTATATTTGATTCTGTCTATTTTGTGCTGATCCATAGTATAATCATAATACTATATTAAGGTATTTACATTGTAGGCCTATAGTGCTGCTGGCATTCACAAAACACCAGATATCTTTTTTTATTAACTGGGTGTGAACTTTCTTACAAGTATGGTCAGTTTCATGGTGTGTAACCTACCTCGGCATAATGCAGAATAACTATATAAAAAAAAAAGTATACATAGAATCTATTAATAATTTTTTTTTTATTCTTTATCAAAGGTCAAGTAAAACATGTAAGACTATTGACAAAAAATTTGAAAAAGCAAGGATTTTTTAAATATGGAATTCAACTGCACACATTAATTAACAAATTGGCCATATTTTATTCAGCCAAATCAGTCGGTACAGCCAAGTCAGGTTCAGTCAGTTCAGTCAGTTAAATCAGTCTGTTGAACTCAGTCAATTATGTCTGTCAGTTAAGCTCATCCGTTCAGTCAGTCAGTTCAGTCATGTCAGTTTGTCTGTCAGTCAGTAAGCACAACATAACATACCAGCTGACAACTAGTCAGTCATTTAGGCAACCGGACAGTGGTTTTATTCTTGTACCTTAAATATAATTTGCAAATTGTAGATTCAGTGACATAAACCTTAGGGTTGTCATCAGCATTTCTTTCTAAAAAAAATAAGGTATTAGTGTATTTTTTTTTATTGTGTTGCTTTAAAGGGATATAGATGATAAGATAGTTACAATTGAACTATTTAGAAAAAAAACGCATTGTTTTATCATGTATAGAAGCCAAGTAATTGCCAGTTGAAGTTTTGCACTCCTCCAACATCTTCAGGTGAGTTAAGGACGAATGTCTTTAGTTAAAGAAAGTCAGGTGAGAAGGCCAAGGCAAAAAGTGAGCAGTTTCTGAATATAGGCCAAGGCCAAAGATTTAGGCCAAGGCAAAAAGTGTTTCTGAAGTGCAAACTAAATGTCATGTTATTAGCTAAACAGTAAAATGATGAATTCCAGGTGTCTAGAAGGAAGACATTAGATTAGTTAAATAGTGTTAATTTTAAAAATACAGCATATTCCTGAGCATCTTCTTTATGTATTTGTTTTATATTCATAATTTCCCTATCTTTAACTGTCATTGTGGTCTAATGAAAATGGATAGCCTTTATACTGTGAATGAATATTCATGGCATATATATATACTCTGTCTATTCTAACCAAGGTCTTAATTGTGAGGTTTGCATTTCTTTCTTATGTATTCACCAAGGAAAATAGTCTGATTGAAATTCAGTATATTTATTAAATTAATGTAGCAATTTAGTGCTTGATACATGCTCAAATGATGTTTATATTATAATACTGTGTTTTACATCATGTTGCCAAATATCAGAAAATGTAGTTATTAATACTCCTAATAGTATTGAGAATCATAATTAAAGCAAAAAAAAAACAATTACATATCAGCCATACATAATTTATTTAAATACGCTTTAACAACAATATTGTTCTGAGATTTGTTATAGGCCTACACCTAATTACCTGCCAAACTAAACATTTTCATATTTAAGCAACCATCGCATTGTGCAGTTTTAAATTTCCTTTCTTTGGTAACTGGGGGAATTGGTATAAATAAATGCTAATATCTCTTCACAATAGTCGAATATATTAATATTCGAGCTTTTAGTTCCCTGTACTACTACTACTACTACACAACAGCAATGTTAGATTTTGATTGCCCATGACCTTTAAGCACTCATCTGGGTGTTGGTATTGGCACTGCGGATGCAGTACTGGGCTATCAACAATTTTACCTATTAATTAGCACTGCATTCCAGAAGCAGTGCCCTAGCTTAGACTGTTTTGGCTCTGTAGTGTAGCCAGCTATAGCCAGACAGTTCCGTTTAGTGACAGGTAGCATCATATAGCAGAAGTTGTCTACCTTTGTCTGCAGGGTGCGACCTAAAGACTTGCACCAGGCATCTCCTCTTTCAGGATAATTATGTGTTTACCAGTTAGCTTTACAGTGTATATGTATTTGATGTGCCTACTTTAAGGTATTTTTATACAACCTTTAAAAAGTTTTATATTTTGTTTAATACAAAAAGAAAAATATCATATAGACTTAAGCCTCTTTATTTGCTCTTTCGTAACCACTATAACATTTTCCAAAAGTTAAAATGAAAAAACCACTGAGGGTTTGTTGACGAGACATTTGGCTAACAGACATTTTGTTAGATGGATATTTGGTTTCTTTATCAGGACAATCTACAAAGAGCAACAAAGTATCCTCAGGTGGAGCTTCATAATCAGCTAGAAAAAATAATTTAGAATTGGGAATGAGTAAATCTGGAACTTAGAAAAGCATTAAAATTCACAATTAATATTGCTAAAAATGTGTTCATTGTTAAAAAATAAATAAAAATTTATTATTTACTTATGCTATAATATAAACTTAAAATTATTCCACCAATGGAGTCACTAGAGAAGGAGGGGAAAGCTCTGTTATCACACACATGCATCCATATTTTTAATGGCCATTTAAAATAGTTCCAAGGCTAATTAGGCCCAGAGAGCCGTAGAATTAATGACCATTTCATTTCATGCAGGTCCTCTTTGATGTCCTATGTTTGTCTGACTGCTGCAGCAGCCAATCCAAACCCCTTTCAGAGGGGTTTTTAAATCTTGGGTCCTAGCAGACATTGAGAGCCTCACTTTTAATGTAAGGATTTCCCAAAAATATTTTAGTCATTGTGTGCGCATAGTAGGGAATACTAGTTTTCCTGTGAAAATCCGCCCAGAATTAAGCTAATTAAGGCATTTTAAGCAAATTACAACTGCAATATGACAACGTTAGGTGTATTTTTCTTGGCTCTATTTGTCATATCCTAACTGCTGCTTGGAAAGAGCAACTTTTTGGCTACATGCCAATATTTATTTTATTTGTGTCGGTCGATGTCAGCCTGAGTTATGTTAATTTAGAAATTCATTGTCTGTCAATTAAAACGCATTTCTATCAGGCTGAACTTTGCTTTTATAAATTCATGATTTTTCATTTATAATTTTATTGATTTTCATTTGGATGTCAGATAAGACATATATTATATTAATATAATGTGACATATCATAGAAAATACATAAAATGTTCGAACAATACCTTAAAAAGCTTCCTTCTTTATTTATAATACAATATGTTGTATTATTGAATCATTTTTGCAGAATGAGTTGGGACAACTATGTTGTGAATACAATCTAGTTAAAAACATGAGAGCACATTTATAAAAATTTTGGAAACCTCCCACTTTATTTGGCCAATCATTACACAGTTATTTTGGTTTAAACCCCAGGAATGTTTATCAGCTTGGGTCTTAAAGACAGTCACCAGATTAAATGCCCATCATTAAAAGACCATCGCGACTTACATAGAATGCAATAAAACCTAGCTTTCTCATCCTTCTCTAGTGACTCCATGTTCCACCAAACATGACAAATTTTTTGTACCTATATTTAACTCAAAGGGGAATTAAGGTTCATTTTTTGCTTTACTCACTTTCTTTTGTTCTGTTATGTATTTAAACTCTTGTAATTTTTACAAATTATTTTAATTACCAATTATTGCAGTATTTTAATTTGTATATTATACACCATGACCTGTGACTTATTCTGCATGTTTTGTCAATTTCTGCAGTTTTTTGTCAATTTTCTTAAAAATATATGTCACTTTTAAGAAAATTGACAAAAAATTAATTGATAGTGACAAGTGTCCTATTGCAGCTAATTAAATTGCAAAGTTCTTCAAAATTTGTTCCACATTATCATTTTTTAAACATGTTTATTCACACACATGCAGAATAAGTCACAGGTCATGGTGTATAATTTACAAATTGTAACAGACATTTTGATAAACCAGTGCTACCAACTTAAAGCCTCTTTATTTTCTCCATTTTAAAATCAATCTTTTTTAATTGCAATTCTTGGCACTTGGTGTCAAACTGTCCACACTGTTCAACAAGTGTCAAGTAAGACTCAAGTTTTAAGTGCAATTCACACCTCGGGCTTCTACAATGGACATTCAAGTAGCCTTCCAATAACCAAATTTTGTAATTGAGCAATTGTACATTTAGTACTGTTAATTAATTGGAGCAAATACAAAGGCCAAAAGCAACTGGTCATAGGCATTTATAATAGCAATGTCAATGCTTAAATTATGATAGTAGGCCTGCTCGGCCAGTAGCGCTAAACATCAAAAGCCATCAAATAACTGGCCCAACTGTCATTGATACATGAGCATTATCATCTATGTAGGTTACTTACCTCCAGTTTATGTCTTCTAAGAAATTGAGCTTCTCTGAGCAGGATTTGCAGTCAAACACGTGGAACTGACTATTGTCAACACAGACAGCTGGCAGATCCATCACACCGATGACGTCACACATAATCACGTGACCTACTTTTGCCGTGAAGCAGGTTGGCGAGGCGGGCAGCGTTATTAAATTGTTTATAATAACGTGTTTATTTGAGATTAAAATCCCAAATTGCGCACATGTGTATTTTTAAGCATTATCTATATTATAACTTACTTTGAAAGTGATTGCCTGTGACCTTTAAAAATGCCGCTCACAAAAGCTGGACATAGATTAAAAGTTAATCACATTGATAAAAGTTAATCAAAAGCTGCCTGCTCAGATAAGAATCAAAGCCATGTTCAAACATTCAAGTCATTAATATTTAGCAAAATCTTTATCATGAATAAAACAATATTCATGGCATTAATACTCAGTACAGATCATTATTATGAATAAAATAATACAAAACAATCTAAACCAACATGCGTGCTCATTGAGAGGAGGTGGCCATAGTAAAGAGGAGCTGACATGCTTCTAGCTACCTAAACAACCTAGTTGCATATAAGGCCTACATATAAATGATCTTAAATTATTAACTTGCACCAAATTAGGGGGGTGAACTTTACATTGTGAACATTCTTATCTTTTTGTGTTAATTTGAATCTTATTGTGATATTATGATCAGTATTTGTGTATATTTTTGTAAAATTTTTATCTAATATTGATATTATAATCAGTATTTGTGATTTGATCTGTGATTTTATTTGCTATCTTTTATGTACTTATATAGATATATATATTATTGCGCCTTAATACTGAATGTTTAAGAGCAGGACTCTGTCCAGAAAACATCAAATTGTGGCAACTGGGACCTTAAATGTTAAGCTGTATATTATGTATAAAATAATGAGAACTTGTACATCAGATTTTTGTAGATGTAGTTTTAGATAGACGTAGTGAGTAGATATGTGACATATGTATCTTTTCTGATATGAAAAAGTGTCAATAAAAGCTATATATATATATATATGTTAGGCTGTCAAAATAACAGCTGTCAGTTTCCATATTCACTATATACCGTATTCATTGAATTGCAATCTATGGTGTTTGATTCATTTAGGGTGCTTTGCAATGGCTGATTTGTGACCGGCTATCCCATGCAATATGCTCACTGACATGATATTTAATCTACATGTTTGTTATGAAATTTTGTTCATGTATGCTAGCTTCCTCTGTTTTTCATGCTTCACTTGTATTCATGAGAATACAGTAAATGGGGACACATGCATAATTTGCAGTCCTGGTAACACAGATCTCTGTTATCTTTGAAACAAACCGCATGTAGACATTGGACAATAATCATATGTGATAATACTAGTATTTTGCAAGTGTTATGTGTGCCTAATAACATAATACAAGACAATGGATGAACTTGAATGGCCTTGACAAAGCAACGAAGCTTATCCAGAGGTTTTCAACACAATTCCGCCTCAACCAGACGAACTCAAAGCAGGTCAGCTTGTAAAATGCATAGCCTTTTATCCTGCTGTGAAATGACTAAAATATTAGAATTAAATACTTAAAGCTAATTACAATGTATATCACATATGTAAATAGATAATGGATAAATATGTTTATGAAATATGAATATGAAATATGGATAACAAATATGAGGGATATATGCAGGATGCAGGCTTGTGAATTATGATTATGAAATATGAATGTGGAATATAGTTAGTAATATTTGTGGGTTACTTTATATATATAAGAATGACTTTATGGGTAGAGTTGTCAGTTGCTTAAGGGGTTATAGTTTGAATGTTGTTTAAGGGGCTTAAGAAATGCCAAGGAGGGAAAACCACCATTGTAACTTCTGTGAAGGACAATAGGGGTTGGTTGACAATGGAGCTGAGGGGCATTAGATTGGTAGGGGTTGAGAGTATGGGGGTCAGCCAGAGGTCTGCTCTACTGTGGACAATGAACAGTCATCACTGGGACAGGTGTGAGGCTGGTAATGAGCAGCAGGACAATGTCCTGGCAGTTTGAGTGCATTCTATGCATTGTATGGGTCTGAGCTGACCAAGTTTGATGTGTTGGGAATTTGAACTTTAGGGCAAAAGCCACCAGGGGGGGTTAGTGGTATGTCTGTTTAGGAAGCAACTGAAAGGGGGATGTAACATTGTAAATTGACTTGTATGATTGGCCTTGGGCCTAGAACCAATCCCAGATAGGGTGGTTTCTGGGGGGAGCTGCTTTTTAGCCCCCCATGGTATATATATTAAATCATCTGGGCAGAGGCATCTTTCACTGGGATTTTGCACTCACCAGTCTGACACCAAATTCATGACTTTGTATTCTTTTGTGTTTACACCAAGTGTGTTTGGACTATGCTGCTGAGCTACAGCAATTTCTTATGGAAGATTATTTAGGACACTGGATACTTTACAACTGGTGACCCCGACGTGATTCTATCTGGAGAATAAGAATCAAGGAATTTGAAATTGTGATTTACCAGGACTTATGAGACACACTCAGGAATTAGGAGTTATGACTTGCACTCTGGAAATCAAGATAAGTGAACTATATGGAACAATGAACAACATTGGACTTGCTTGATTGATCTAAGAAATGCAAATGTTGTAAGAATTGGCTAAGGTAGTTTGAGCAGTCTGACGAGAGCAGAAGCAGAGAAAGGAGCAAATCATGAATGCTGAGCAATTCCAGCACTGGTCCAAGATCCAGAGGGAGGGGATTGTCACTGCCACCAAGATTCTGGAAAACCAGGCCACTGAGAGCAAGGAAACTTCTGAGAGGGTGAAGGCAGAGGCCCAGGTGAAGAGGATTGCCAAGTGTGATGGGGCATCCACAAGGAGGCTGAGGCAATGGTTTGCTGATGTGGAGCTGACTCAGCCCTACACTCCTTATTCTGTTTATGTGGCCTCCCAGTCTGCGGAAGGAGTTTTGAGGACTGAGCTGGAGAGAAGTCTCAATGCCCTTCCTGACAGGAGTCAAGCTACCTGGCCAGCTTTGAAGAAGCATCTCTCGGATACCTTCCTGTCCAAGCACGAGGCTGACAGGCTGCGAGATGAAGTAGACAAACTCCAACAAGGCCCATATGAAGTTTCAGGAGCCTACGGCCGCCGATTCAGAGAGGCTGCAAACCTAGGATATCCGACAGCACAGAGGTATGCTGACCAGCAGAGGATAATGCTGGGGGCATATCTGAGGGGGCTGACTGACAAGAAGCTGGTGGAGCGGGTAGTGCGTGACAGCGACCCAGCTGACTACGTTGATGCCATGGAACAGGTTGCCAGGCATGAGGGCAATGATTACAGGCTCTATCGAGCGTTGCACGGCCATGCGCCCGAAGATTCAACCGACGAACCCATGGAGATCGGAGCCCTCGGAGCGCCACATGAAATACGCCCCAGCAGACCACACGAAGCACGACCAAAGCTGCCGCCAACTGTGCGTCCTGAGCCTCACAGAAGGGACCAGTTTGAGGATTTGAACAGACGGATGGATGGGATGTCCAAAGAGTTCACAAAGCTGATGGCCTTTGTGAAGAATTCTCATTCCCAAGCGTCTGGGGCTTCAAAAGGGGTCCCAAGTAACAATTACAGAGGAAGGGATCAACGCACTGCTAATGAGCGGCCTCCTTTGAAATTCACAGAAGACGGCCGCCCGATCTGTTTGGCTTGCGACAAGCCAGGCCACGTGAGACGCGATTGCATGAAGTCGCGAAATGGTCAGGGCAGGGGCAGAGAAATGAATTTCCAGGGGGGGCGCTAAGCGCCGCAGCAGACTGCAGGGCCTTTGTGGATCTCAAGATTCACGGACAAATTATAAGGGCCTTGGTGGACACTGGCGCTGCGCGTACAGTGCTGCGGCGCTATGAGTTCAAAGATCTGTGCAAAAGATTAGGTAGGCAACCCATTTTGAAGACCACCCTGGGCCTGCAGGGAGTCACTGGTCATGAACTAAAAGTGTGTGGGAAAACTCAGGTATTAGAAGATGATGTAGGCATATTGCAGGTAATTGTAGTGGATGGAATCTCCCACCCAGCCATATTAGGTAGAGATGTAATGAGGCCTGAAGAGGCTACTGTGGATTACTCCACTGGTCAATTATTGTGGAGAGGAAAGAAGTTCCCATTGGTGCCTACTCCTGCGGATTGCTCCCAGGAGGAGGATATGTTTTCTTTTCAGAAATCTGTGCAGCCTAGTTTGGAAGAAGAAGCAGCCCAGGAAGTGGCTGAGTGCATGAACCGGAACAGAGATGTGTTTGCAGCTTCAGGCCAACAACTGGGTCGACACCCTGACATAGCTGTCAAGATCGAAACCACTGGATCCCCAATTAAACAAAGAGCCTACAGGGTGCCCTTCATGAAGAGGGAGGCCCTCAGCAACAAAGTTGATGAACTATTGGCTCAAGGGATCATAGTGCTATCTCGATCCCCATGGGCATCCCCCAGTTGTGTTGGTTGAAAAAAAGGATCCAACTGATGGGCCGAGGTTTTGTATAGATTTCACTAAGTTAAATAATGTGACCAAAAAGGACTGCTACCCAGTGCCTCTCATTCAGGATGTGTTTGACCAGCTCCATGGGTCGAAAGTTTACTCCACTCTTGATCTTAAATCTGGATTTTACCAATTGCCTCTGGATCCCAGCAGCATGGAGAAAACTGCATTTGTATGCTTCAAGGGACACTATGAGTTCACAACCCTACCAATGGGGTTAGCAAACGCAACAGCTTGGTTTCAAAGAGCAATGGATGAGGTGCTGCAGGGATTGGTAGGAGTATGCTGCATGATCTATGTGGACGACATAGTGGTATATAGCCCAGATATCATCTCGCACCAGCAACATTTGAGGGAAGTGATAGAACGATTTAGACAATTCAATTTGACACTAAATCCCAAAAAGTGTGTGTTTGGGCAGAAGGAAGTGAAGCTTCTGGGCTATGTGGTAAGTGGTGAGGGACTCAGAGCAGATCCAGGTAAAGTTGCTGCAATAGCAAACATGAGCCCTCCCAGTACAGTGAAGGAAATTCGTACGTTTTTAGGCATGACAGGCTATTATAGAACCTGCATGCCGGATTATGCTGCAGTATCAGAGCCCTTGGTGGCTCTGACAAGGAAACACACCAGGTTCACATGGTCGGACAGTGAGCAGAACAGTTTTGACTGTCTCAAACAATTGCTTATAAGTGACCATGTTATGGCTCATCCCCGAACCAATGACCCCTATTTACTCTATACAGATGCTTCTGATGTGGCTATAGGGGCCATATTGTGTCAGCAAGATCCAATAACTGGGGTAGAACGTCCAATTAGCTATCTCTCTCGCCTATTGTCAACTACCCAGAGAAGATGGGCAGCCATAGAAAGGGAGGCATACGCACTAATAACTGCATTAAAGGTATTTAGGCCATATTTATGGGGAGCTAAATTTGATGCTTTCACTGATCACAAGCCATTGACCTGCTTGTTTACCAGTGAAATGCAGAACACCAAGATTCAAAGATGGGCTGTGTTATTAGCAGAGTATGGATGTAAAGTGCAGTATAGAAAGGGGAAGTTAAATGTAAGGGCTGACATGTTGTCGAGAATTAGGCCAGAGGGAGTTGATACTTTTGATTTAGATGAATGGAGGATGGGGGATAAATTGCCTGAGGACTTGCCAGAGGATGAGCCACTTCCAATATTGGATGATCGGTTGGATCCTCTGCTGGTGCAGGCTGGGCAGAAGGAGATGGATCAATGGGGAGAGGGAAATGATCCAGAAAGCCCATATGAAATTGTAGAAGGATTGTTATATTCTATTCAGAAGCCACATCTGTATGCTCCAGAATACCATCGCTTGGTGCTGCCTCTTCAATTTCGATCCGAGGTGATCCAGCAGGCACATCAGGAAGTGGGGCATATGGCACATGTGAAGACCATGAGAAAGGTGCAGGAAGCCTATGTGTGGCCTGGTATGAGAGCAGACATCAGGGACTGGGTAAGGAAATGTACAACTTGCCAAGTCTATAGCAAGAAGAAAGTGTATGCTCCCATGGGAGAAATGCCTAAGGCTGGCAGTGTAGGGCAATTTGTGTCTTTGGATCTTGTAGGACCCTTGGTGACATCCCCTCAGGGAAACAGTTACATAATGACACTCATTGACCATGCTTCGGGTTATGCGGAATGCCATCCCATACCTAGGAAAACGAATGAGTGTGTGTGGCAAAAACTGCACCAAGAGTACTTTCCAAGACACGGATATGTGGAAACTCTGTTATCCGATCTGGGTCGCGAATTTAATGCCCTGGCATTTGATGAGCACTTAAGATCAGTGGGGATCAAGCACAAGAGGACCACTCCCTATCATCCACAGTCCAATGGTAGGATAGAACGGTTCAACCGCACTCTGAAGGAAATAATGGGTAAATTAATTAATAATGACACTTCCCAGTGGCAGGAGCAACTGGGACCAGCTACACTTTGCTATAATTGTTCTGTTTCAGAAGTCACCCAACATACCCCTTCTTCCTGCAATACAGCCGGGATCCACGCCTGCCCCTTCACAATGCCATGAAAGGAGGTGAGTTGTTGAATGGTAGGTTGCATGACTTGTATGAAGCCATCAGGACAGCACAAGCGTTGACAGCAGATTCACGCAAGTATAACAGAGAGCGACTGGCAAAAAGGGCAAATACTGGAGATGTACAGGTGGGTGATACAGTGATTATCAAGGCAGAAGAACCACTGACTCTGACCAGCCGCTGGGATCCACAATGGTTAGTGACCCAAGTTCGTGGCAAGGTAGTATGGGTGACACACCAACACACAGCCAAGCAAAAAGTGCTCAACAGAGAAAAGGTCAAGGTTGTGGATTCTGAACTGGCATGGGACAAGGTAAGGTCAAGGCCACACAGGAAAGTCAGACCAGCAGCTCAGAAGCTCTGGCAAGCCACCAGAGGGACAACAGTAAAGGTTCAACCACCAGGGGTTCCTAGGGAACCTCCAGCTGAAACCCCCTCTGCAAATCGTGCTATGCCTGAGCAAGCGCCGGCGGCGGCGCCACTGCCATCTGAGGAGCCATGGAGCGAATCTGATGAGGAACCGTTGCGTCCCGTCAGGGCGCTGCCGTTTACCGCGTCGTCCACGCTCCACTGACTCGAGCGGCCATGACCTTCACGAACAGCCACAACAGCGTCACTTCCACAAGCGACATCGCCCGTTCCTAAACAGAGCCACGAAACAGCTTAGATGAAGACGCAAGCACTACGAACAAACCAGTGACACTACCGCTCAAGAGGACTCAGCCGCTCCAGCGAAAAAGCACCTGAACAAGGACTTTACGCTTATCAAACGCCAGCAGCCTTCCAGCGATTCAGAGACGCCAGCAGAACGCTTCAAGGGAGTCAAAGAGCAGCGCAAAGACTTCACTCTCATCAAGCGCCAGCATTCATCAAGTGACGCTGACGCTGAGCAGAAAGCACAACGAAAGGATGATGACACTGACTCCGTGCTCGCCCATCCATCAGCTTTGGAAGAGCAAACATCCGCTCTCGTTTAAGGTGGGAACTCTTTTCTTGTTTTTGATTGTCTTATGTTCACCTGGGGTTAGAGCAAATGACCAGGCGAGTAAGATTCACACCTTGCCTGCTCGGATTGGAAGGGCATTTAATGAAATTGAAGGGCCCACTGCTCCTTATGCTCTGCAAGATGGCATCCTTGTAAGAGGAGGCACAGCATTGCGGACATTGGAGGCATCATGGGTGGTTTTGGTGACCTTGGAGACACCAACCTACCCACCACAGTTGGCTCGTTTGATAGATGCAATTAGAGACAGCCGCAAGGACATCAAGGTGCTGGGATATATTCAAAGATCCTGGGAGTGGAGGCTGAGAAGGCTGCAACCATTGGATGGCAGCTATGCTGGCAATTCTCGTCAGTGGGGTCAACCTCAATTGAGTCGACGCAAGAGAGGGCTTTTTGATTTCATTGGCACTGGTTTGCATGTTCTTTTCGGTGTAGCTACAACCACTCAGGTACGCCAATACATGGGTGCCACCAGGGAGCTGCAAGCTAAAATGCAGGAAATGTCCCATGTATCTGCACAAATGATGTCTGTCATTAACCAGAACAGGTTGTATCTAAAAAATATTTCTATTGAAATGAGCCAGCTGGGGGACCATGTCCGCCACCTCACTCTGTATGTTAATGCCATAGCAACTAAGTTAACTGCTCTTGGACGACGGCTGACGACAGTGGAGATTCGCCTCGAGGTCCAGAGGGCTATTGAGGAGAGTGAGTATTTGTATGAGATGTATCGCGAGCAAATGCGGCTCTATCAGCAGCAACGAAGTGCTCTGGAAAGAGGAGACCTCACTGAGGATATCATACATCCTCAGCAACTCACAAGTATCCTAAGAGCAATAGCCCAGGCAGGTTACCAAACTGTAAACGAGGTAACCTGGTACTACAAACACCTCAGGATTGAGGCAATCACCATTGACAGGAAACAATTGATTTTTAGATTCAATGTGCCTACTGTTAATAAGGCCAGTTATTTATTATATTCGATTCAGAGTTTCCCAGTGCCTGTCGTCCATTCAAACATCACAGTGCAGATTAAAGTAGGTAGCAGTTATGGGGTGGATACATCAACAGGCCAAATATTTAAACCTGAAGCTTGTCTGGGAGAGGAACCACTGGTATGTAGGGCGGGTCCACTGTTTGATGCAAGGCACCAACCGTGTGCAAGGGGGCTCATCTTTAATCAGACTGATTTGATAAAGGCCTGCAGATTCGACATTGCCAAGGTATCCAATACCACCTCTGTGGAGAGGGTGTCACTGCGGACTATTGTCATTATCACCTGGGGAGAGATGATCTCTACCAGATGCCCAGGTAAGGTGTATCCTCCAGTAAGACTCAGCCCTGGTACATACATGATGCACTGCCCAGCTCCATGCAATATTGCTGGCACTGGGTGGAGAGTGCACTGTATACCGGAAATACACATGTCCCAACGTGTGGCACTCCCTCCCATTCGAGTTGAAGGTCAATTTAATTTCACCCACAATCTTAACCATCAGGCCATTATAGAGTCCTTTCCGCAGCTAAAAGGGGCAACGGCGGTACATGTCAGAGATGTGAGTGAAGAAATGCTATTGAATGCCATAAAGCTGAGTAGCAAGCCCTGGGTCAAGGTCAAACGCTATGCTCCAGCCACCTCTCTGGCAATTTCATGTATAGGTCTATTAATTATTTTTGCTATCTGGGGCTTTTGGGCTGCCAGAAAGAACGTCTGGGTGCAGTCTATTAAAAGCAGGATAGTATGTTGTAAACTGAGGGCAAGTCCCACGGCAGC
Source organism: Alitta virens (assembly GCA_932294295.1). Classification (NCBI taxonomy): domain Eukaryota; kingdom Metazoa; phylum Annelida; class Polychaeta; order Phyllodocida; family Nereididae; genus Alitta; species Alitta virens. The sequence continues at coordinate 68,712,148 of OW028575.1, read as the reverse complement.
TTACACGGTAACTGATAATTATGCTACGATTAGGCTGCCTGTAGGTCCCTTGGCTCAAGATCAAGGTGACTTTCTGTCTTAGACTCCAAATATCTGACTCTAGTGAATTTGCTTTAATTCTAGAATAGGGCCCAGTAGAGAGCTAATTGGTAGTTAGATACTAGGAGTCAGCCAGGCAGCACAGATAGTAATTATTCAGGGAAATAGGAATGGAAGATGTAAAACTCTGGAGTATTCAGAAATTTTTTTTTTGTGCTGGTATTATTATCATTTTAGTTGATGTCATTATTGTCTCTGCGAATGGATGGGTATACAGGTCACCACCACTCCAGAGGAATTGTGTTGCCTTTAATGTTTTTCTTTCTGTTTCAGGCATGTTTTTCTTTACCTTTTCTGTTTCAGGCATGATTTTCTGTTTCAGGCATGTTTTTCTGTACCTTTTCTGTTTCAGGCATGATTTTCTGTTTCAGGCATGTTTTTCTGTACCTTTTCTGTTTCAGATATTCTTTTCAGGTATTGTTTCTGTATATTGTTTCTTTCAGGTACATTCATTGTATGTATTGTTTTGTAAATTGCTTTGTAATTGTCTGTGAGTGCATCACTCCAGCCAAAAATTTCTTTATTTTTGTTTGAATGTATTATTATCATTCTTCAATTATTGTATGTATTGTTAATTTTTTTCCAATTGTCTGGAAAATTTTTTTTTTTCTATGTATGATTCTTCTCATTCTCCAGAAGAATCAAGATAAATTAGTTAGATTATGTGAACGCGTTTAAGTTCCACGTGTCCTATTTTTTTGAAACTGTGGTTAGTTAGTTCTCTTGAAATTTAAAAAATGTCAGATTGTGTCGTTTCGGTTATAATTGTATTATGTTTTTTTTTAGGTTTCATCATTTCACCCTGAGTGAAATATATGTCATTTTGTTTTTTATTTGCACTCCATGTACATATATCTCACTTCGTCGCATGGAGTTGTGTAAAATGCATAGCCTTTTATCCTGCTGTGAAATGACTAAAATATTAGAATTAAATACTTAAAGCTAATTACAATGTATATCACATATGTAAATAGATAATGGATAAATATGTTTATGAAATATGAATATGAAATATGGATAACAAATATGAGGGATATATGCAGGATGCAGGCTTGTGAATTATGATTATGAAATATGAATGTGGAATATAGTTAGTAATATTTGTGGGTTACTTTAAATATATAAGAATGACTTTATGGGTAGAGTTGTCAGTTGCTTAAGGGGTTATAGTTTGAATGTTGTTTAAGGGGCTTAAGAAATGCCAAGGAGGGAAAACCACCATTGTGACTTCTGTGAAGGACAATAGGGGTTGGTTGACAATGGAGCTGAGGGGCATTAGATTGGTAGGGGTTGAGAGTATGGGGGTCAGCCAGAGGTCTGCTCTACTGTGGACAATGAACAGTCATCACTGGGACAGGTGTGAGGCTGGTAATGAGCAGCAGGACAATGTCCTGGCAGTTTGAGTGCATTCTATGCATTGTATGGGTCTGAGCTGACCAAGTTTGATGTGTTGGGAATTTGAACTTTAGGGCAAAAGCCACCAGGGGGGGTTAGTGGTATGTCTGTTTAGGAAGCAACTGAAAGGGGGATGTAACATTGTAAATTGACTTGTATGATTGGCCTTGGGCCTAGAACCAATCCCAGATAGGGTGGTTTCTGGGGGGAGCTGCTTTTTAGCCCCCCATGGTATATATATTAAATCATCTGGGCAGAGGCATCTTTCACTGGGATTTTGCACTCACCAGTCTGACACCAAATTCATGACTTTGTATTCTTTTGTGTTTACACCAAGTGTGTTTGGACTATGCTGCTGAGCTACAGCAATTTCTTATGGAAGATTATTTAGGACACTGGATACTTTACAACTGGTGACCCCGACGTGATTCTATCTGGAGAATAAGAATCAAGGAATTTGAAATTGTGATTTACCAGGACTTATGAGACACACTCAGGAATTAGGAGTTATGACTTGCACTCTGGAAATCAAGATAAGTGAACTATATGGAACAATGAACAACATTGGACTTGCTTGATTGATCTAAGAAATGCAAATGTTGTAAGAATTGGCTAAGGTAGTTTGAGCAGTCTGACGAGAGCAGAAGCAGAGAAAGGAGCAAATCATGAATGCTGAGCAATTCCAGCACTGGTCCAAGATCCAGAGGGAGGGGATTGTCACTGCCACCAAGATTCTGGAAAACCAGGCCACTGAGAGCAAGGAAACTTCTGAGAGGGTGAAGGCAGAGGCCCAGGTGAAGAGGATTGCCAAGTGTGATGGGGCATCCACAAGGAGGCTGAGGCAATGGTTTGCTGACGTGGAGCTGACTCAGCCCTACACTCCTTATTCTGTTTATGTGGCCTCCCAGTCTGCGGAAGGAGTTTTGAGGACTGAGCTGGAGAGAAGTCTCAATGCCCTTCCTGACAGGAGTCAAGCTACCTGGCCAGCTTTGAAGAAGCATCTCTCGGATACCTTCCTGTCCAAGCACGAGGCTGACAGGCTGCGAGATGAAGTAGACAAACTCCAACAAGGCCCATATGAAGTTTCAGGAGCCTACGGCCGCCGATTCAGAGAGGCTGCAAACCTAGGATATCCGACAGCACAGAGGAATGCTGACCAGCAGAGGATAATGCTGGGGGCATATCTGAGGGGGCTGACTGACAAGAAGCTGGTGGAGCGGGTAGTGCGTGACAGCGACCCAGCTGACTACGTTGATGCCATGGAACAGGTTGCCAGGCATGAGGGCAATGATTACAGGCTCTATCGAGCGTTGCACGGCCATGCGCCCGAAGATTCAACCGACGAACCCATGGAGATCGGAGCCCTCGGAGCGCCACATGAAATACGCCCCAGCAGACCACACGAAGCACGACCAAAGCTGCCGCCAACCGTGCGTCCTGAGCCTCACAGAAGGGACCAGTTTGAGGATTTGAACAGACGGATGGATGGGATGTCCAAAGAGTTCACAAAGCTGATGGCCTTTGTGAAGAATTCTCATTCCCAAGCGTCTGGGGCTTCAAAAGGGGTCCCAAGTAACAATTACAGAGGAAGGGATCAACGCACTGCTAATGAGCGGCCTCCTTTGAAATTCACAGAAGACGGCCGCCCGATCTGTTTGGCTTGCGACAAGCCAGGCCACGTGAGACGCGATTGCATGAAGTCGCGAAATGGTCAGGGCAGGGGCAGAGAAATGAATTTCCAGGGGGGGCGCTAAGCGCCGCAGCAGACTGCAGGGCCTTTGTGGATCTCAAGATTCACGGACAAATTATAAGGGCCTTGGTGGACACTGGCGCTGCGCGTACAGTGCTGCGGCGCTATGAGTTCAAAGATCTGTGCAAAAGATTAGGTAGGCAACCCATTTTGAAGACCACCCTGGGCCTGCAGGGAGTCACTGGTCATGAACTAAAAGTGTGTGGGAAAACTCAGGTATTAGAAGATGATGTAGGCATATTGCAGGTAATTGTAGTGGATGGAATCTCCCACCCAGCCATATTAGGTAGAGATGTAATGAGGCCTGAAGAGGCTACTGTGGATTACTCCACTGGTCAATTATTGTGGAGAGGAAAGAAGTTCCCATTGGTGCCTACTCCTGCGGATTGCTCCCAGGAGGAGGATATGTTTTCTTTTCAGAAATCTGTGCAGCCTAGTTTGGAAGAAGAAGCAGCCCAGGAAGTGGCTGAGTGCATGAACCGGAACAGAGATGTGTTTGCAGCTTCAGGCCAACAACTGGGTCGACACCCTGACATAGCTGTCAAGATCGAAACCACTGGATCCCCAATTAAACAAAGAGCCTACAGGGTGCCCTTCATGAAGAGGGAGGCCCTCAGCAACAAAGTTGATGAACTATTGGCTCAAGGGATCATAGTGCCATCTCGATCCCCATGGGCATCCCCAGTTGTGTTGGTTGAAAAAAAGGATCCAACTGATGGGCCGAGGTTTTGTATAGATTTCACTAAGTTAAATAATGTGACCAAAAAGGACTGCTACCCAGTGCCTCTCATTCAGGATGTGTTTGACCAGCTCCATGGGTCGAAAGTTTACTCCACTCTGGATCTTAAATCTGGATTTTACCAATTGCCTCTGGATCCCAGCAGCATGGAGAAAACTGCATTTGTATGCTTCAAGGGACACTATGAGTTCACAACCCTACCAATGGGGTTAGCAAACGCAACAGCTTGGTTTCAAAGAGCAATGGATGAGGTGCTGCAGGGATTGGTAGGAGTATGCTGCATGATCTATGTGGACGACATAGTGGTATATAGCCCAGATATCATCTCGCACCAGCAACATTTGAGGGAAGTGATAGAACGATTTAGACAATTCAATTTGACACTAAATCCCAAAAAGTGTGTGTTTGGGCAGAAGGAAGTGAAGCTTCTGGGCTATGTGGTAAGTGGTGAGGGACTCAGAGCAGATCCAGGTAAAGTTGCTGCAATAGCAAACATGAGCCCTCCCAGTACAGTGAAGGAAATTCGTACGTTTTTAGGCATGACAGGCTATTATAGAACCTGCATGCCGGATTATGCTGCAGTATCAGAGCCTTTGGTGGCTCTGACAAGGAAACACACCAGGTTCACATGGTCGGACAGTGAGCAGAACAGTTTTGACTGTCTCAAACAATTGCTTATAAGTGACCATGTTATGGCTCATCCCCGAACCAATGACCCCTATTTACTCTATACAGATGCTTCTGATGTGGCTATAGGGGCCATATTGTGTCAGCAAGATCCAATAACTGAGGTAGAACGTCCAATTAGCTATCTCTCTCACCTATTGTCAACTACCCAGAGAAGATGGGCAGCCATAGAAAGGGAGGCATACGCACTAATAACTGCATTAAAGGTATTTAGGCCATATTTATGGGGAGCTAAATTTGATGCTTTCACTGATCACAAGCCATTGACCTGCTTGTTTACCAGTGAAATGCAGAACACCAAGATTCAAAGATGGGCTGTGTTATTAGCAGAGTATGGATGTAAAATGCAGTATAGAAAGGGGAAGTTAAATGTAAGGGCTGACATGTTGTCGAGAATTAGGCCAGAGGGAGTTGATACTTTTGATTTAGATGAATGGAGGATGGGGGATAAATTGCCTGAGGACTTGCCAGAGGATGAGCCACTTCCAATATTGGATGATCGGTTGGATCCTCTGCTGGTGCAGGCTGGGCAGAAGGAGATGGATCAATGGGGAGAGGGAAATGATCCAGAAAGCCCATATGAAATTGTAGAAGGATTGTTATATTCTATTCAGAAGCCACATCTGTATGCTCCAGAATACCATCGCTTGGTGCTGCCTCTTCAATTTCGATCCGAGGTGATCCAGCAGGCACATCAGGAAGTGGGGCATATGGCACATGTGAAGACCATGAGAAAGGTGCAGGAAGCCTATGTGTGGCCTGGTATGAGAGCAGACATCAGGGACTGGGTAAGGAAATGTACAACTTGCCAAGTCTATAGCAAGAAGAAAGTGTATGCTCCCATGGGAGAAATGCCTAAGGCTGGCAGTGTAGGGCAATTTGTGTCTTTGGATCTTGTAGGACCCTTGGTGACATCCCCTCAGGGAAACAGTTACATAATGACACTCATTGACCATGCTTCGGGTTATGCGGAATGCCATCCCATACCTAGGAAAACGAATGAGTGTGTGTGGCAAAAACTGCACCAAGAGTACTTTCCAAGACACGGATATGTGGAAACTCTGTTATCCGATCTGGGTCGCGAATTTAATGCCCTGGCATTTGATGAGCACTTAAGATCAGTGGGGATCAAGCACAAGAGGACCACTCCCTATCATCCACAGTCCAATGGTAGGATAGAACGGTTCAACCGCACTCTGAAGGAAATAATGGGTAAATTAATTAATAATGACACTTCCCAGTGGCAGGAGCAACTGGGACCAGCTACACTTTGCTATAATTGTTCTGTTTCAGAAGTCACCCAACATACCCCCTTCTTCCTGCAATACGGCCGGGATCCACGCCTGCCCCTTCACAATGCCATGAAAGGAGGTGAGTTGTTGAATGGTAGGTTGCATGACTTGTATGAAGCCATCAGGACAGCACAAGCGTTGACAGCAGATTCACGCAAGTATAACAGAGAGCGACTGGCAAAAAGGGCAAATACTGGAGATGTACAGGTGGGTGATACAGTGATTATCAAGGCAGAAGAACCACTGACTCTGACCAGCCGCTGGGATCCACAATGGTTAGTGACCCAAGTTCGTGGCAAGGTAGTATGGGTGACACACCAACACACAGCCAAGCAAAAAGTGCTCAACAGAGAAAAGGTCAAGGTTGTGGATTCTGAACTGGCATGGGACAAGGTAAGGTCAAGGCCACACAGGAAAGTCAGACCAGCAGCTCAGAAGCTCTGGCAAGCCACCAGAGGGACAACAGTAAAGGTTCAACCACCAGGGGTTCCTAGGGAACCTCCAGCTGAAACCCCCTCTGCAAATCGTGCTATGCCTGAGCAAGCGCCGGCGGCGGCGCCACTGCCATCTGAGGAGCCATGGAGCGAATCTGATGAGGAACCGTTGCGTCCCGCCAGGGCGCGCTGCCGTTTACCGCGTCGTCCACGCTCCACTGACTCGAGCGGCCATGACCTTCACGAACAGCCACAACAGCGTCACTTCCACAAGCGACATCGCCCGTTCCTAAACAGAGCCGCGAAACAGCTTAGACGAAGACGCAAGCACTACGAACAAACCAGTGACACTACCGCTCAAGAGGACTCAGCCGCTCCAGCGAAAAAGCACCTGAACAAGGACTTTACGCTTATCAAACGCCAGCAGCCTTCCAGCGATTCAGAGACGCCAGCAGAACGCTTCAAGGGAGTCAAAGAGCAGCGCAAAGACTTCACTCTCATCAAGCGCCAGCATTCATCAAGCGACGCTGACGCTGAGCAGAAAGCACAACGAAAGGATGATGACACTGACTCCGTGCTCGCCCATCCATCAGCTTCGGAAGAGCAAACATCCGCTCTCGTTTAAGGTGGGAACTCTTTTCTTGTTTTTGATTGTCTTATGTTCACCTGGGGTTAGAGCAAATGACCAGGCGAGTTAGATTCACACCTTTCCTGCTCGGATTGGAAGGGCATTTAATGAAATTGAAGGGCCCACTGCTCCTTATGCTCTGCAAGATGGCATCCTTGTAAGAGGAGGCACAGCATTGCGGACATTGGAGGCATCATGGGTGGTTTTGGTGACCTTGGAGACACCAACCTACCCACCACAGTTGGCTCGTTTGATAGATGCAATTAGAGACAGCCGCAAGGACATCAAGGTGCTGGGATATATTCAAAGATCCTGGGAGTGGAGGCTGAGAAGGCTGCAACCATTGGATGGCAGCTATGCTGGCAATTCTCGTCAGTGGGGTCAACCTCAATTGAGTCGACGCAAGAGAGGGCTTTTTGATTTCATTGGCACTGGTTTGCATGTTCTTTTCGGTGTAGCTACAACCACTCAGGTACGCCAATACATGGGTGCCACCAGGGAGCTGCAAGCTAAAATGCAGGAAATGTCCCATGTATCTGCACAAATGATGTCTGTCATTAACCAGAACAGGTTGTATCTAAAAAATATTTCTATTGAAATGAGCCAGCTGGGGGACCATGTCCGCCACCTCACTCTGTATGTTAATGCCATAGCAACTAAGTTAACTGCTCTTGGACGACGGCTGACGACAGTGGAGATTCGCCTCGAGGTCCAGAGGGCTATTGAGGAGAGTGAGTATTTGTATGAGATGTATCGCGAGCAAATGCGGCTCTATCAGCAGCAACGAAGTGCTCTGGAAAGAGGAGACCTCACTGAGGATATCATACATCCTCAGCAACTCACAAGTATCCTAAGAGCAATAGCCCAGGCAGGTTACCAAACTGTAAACGAGGTAACCTGGTACTACAAACACCTCAGGATTGAGGCAATCACCATTGACAGGAAACAATTGATTTTTAGATTCAATGTGCCTACTGTTAATAAGGCCAGTTATTTATTATATTCGATTCAGAGTTTCCCAGTGCCTGTCGTCCATTCAAACATCACAGTGCAGATTAAAGTAGGTAGCAGTTATGGGGTGGATACATCAACAGGCCAAATATTTAAACCTGAAGCTTGTCTGGGAGAGGAACCACTGGTATGTAGGGCGGGTCCACTGTTTGATGCAAGGCACCAACCGTGTGCAAGGGGGCTCATCTTTAATCAGACTGATTTGATAAAGGCCTGCAGATTCGACATTGCCAAGGTATCCAATACCACCTCTGTGGAGAGGGTGTCACTGCGGACTATTGTCATTATCACCTGGGGAGAGATGATCTCTACCAGATGCCCAGGTAAGGTGTATCCTCCAGCAAGACTCAGCCCTGGTGCATACATGATGCACTGCCCAGCTCCATGCAATATTGCTGGCACTGGGTGGAGAGTGCACTGTATACCGGAAATACACATGTCCCAACGTGTGGCACTCCCTCCCATTCGAGTTGAAGGTCAATTTAATTTCACCCACAATCTTAACCATCAGGCCATTACAGAGTCCTTTCCGCAGCTAAAAGGGGCAACGGCGGTACATGTCAGAGATGTGAGTGAAGAAATGCTATTGAATGCCATAAAGCTGAGTAGCAAGCCCTGGGTCAAGGTCAAACGCTATGCTCCAGCCACCTCTCTGGCAATTTCATGTATAGGTCTATTAATTATTTTTGCTATCTGGGGCTTTTGGGCTGCCAGAAAGAACGTCTGGGTGCAGTCTATTAAAAGCAGGATAGTATGTTGTAAACTGAGGGCAAGTCCCACGGCAGCTTACACGGTAACTGATAATTATGCTACGATTAGGCTGCCTGTAGGTCCCTTGGCTCAAGATCAAGGTGACTTTCTGTCTTAGACTCCAAATATCTGACTCTAGTGAATTTGCTTTAATTCTAGAATAGGGCCCAGTAGAGAGCTAATTGGTAGTTAGATACTAGGAGTCAGCCAGGCAGCACAGATAGTAATTATTCAGGGAAATAGGAATGGAAGATGTAAAACTCTGGAGTATTCAGAAATTTTTTTTTTGTGCTGGTATTATTATCATTTTAGTTGATGTCATTATTGTCTCTGCGAATGGATGGGTATACAGGTCACCACCACTCCAGAGGAATTGTGTTGCCTTTAATGTTTTTCTTTCTGTTTCAGGCATGTTTTTCTTTACCTTTTCTGTTTCAGGCATGATTTTCTGTTTCAGGCATGTTTTTCTGTACCTTTTCTGTTTCAGGCATGATTTTCTGTTTCAGGCATGTTTTTCTGTACCTTTTCTGTTTCAGATATTCTTTTCAGGTATTGTTTCTGTATATTGTTTCTTTCAGGTACATTCATTGTATGTATTGTTTTGTAAATTGCTTTGTAATTGTCTGTGAGTGCATCACTCCAGCCAAAAATTTCTTTATTTTTGTTTGAATGTATTATTATCATTCTTCAATTATTGTATGTATTGTTAATTTTTTTCCAATTGTCTGGAAAATTTTTTTTTTTCTATGTATGATTCTTCTCATTCTCCAGAAGAATCAAGATAAATTAGTTAGATTATGTGAACGCGTTTAAGTTCCACGTGTCCTATTTTTTTGAAACTGTGGTTAGTTAGTTCTCTTGAAATTTAAAAAATGTCAGATTGTGTCGTTTCGGTTATAATTGTATTATGTTTTTTTTTAGGTTTCATCATTTCACCCTGAGTGAAATATATGTCATTTTGTTTTTTATTTGCACTCCATGTACATATATCTCACTTCGTCGCATGGAGTTGTGTAAAATGCATAGCCTTTTATCCTGCTGTGAAATGACTAAAATATTAGAATTAAATACTTAAAGCTAATTACAATGTATATCACATATGTAAATAGATAATGGATAAATATGTTTATGAAATATGAATATGAAATATGGATAACAAATATGAGGGATATATGCAGGATGCAGGCTTGTGAATTATGATTATGAAATATGAATGTGGAATATAGTTAGTAATATTTGTGGGTTACTTTATATATAAAAGAATGACTTTATGGGTAGAGTTGTCAGTTGCTTAAGGGGTTATAGTTTGAATGTTGTTTAAGGGGCTTAAGAAATGCCAAGGAGGGAAAACCACCATTGTGACTTCTGTGAAGGACAATAGGGGTTGGTTGACAATGGAGCTGAGGGGCATTAGATTGGTAGGGGTTGAGAGTATGGGGGTCAGCCAGAGGTCTGCTCTACTGTGGACAATGAACAGTCATCACTGGGACAGGTGTGAGGCTGGTAATGAGCAGCAGGACAATGTCCTGGCAGTTTGAGTGCATTCTATGCATTGTATGGGTCTGAGCTGACCAAGTTTGATGTGTTGGGAATTTGAACTTTAGGGCAAAAGCCACCAGGGGGGGTTAGTGGTATGTCTGTTTAGGAAGCAACTGAAAGGGGGATGTAACATTGTAAATTGACTTGTATGATTGGCCTTGGGCCTAGAACCAATCCCAGATAGGGTGGTTTCTGGGGGGAGCTGCTTTTTAGCCCCCCATGGTATATATATTAAATCATCTGGGCAGAGGCATCTTTCACTGGGATTTTGCACTCACCAGTCTGACACCAAATTCATGACTTTGTATTCTTTTGTGTTTACACCAAGTGTGTTTGGACTATGCTGCTGAGCTACAGCAATTTCTTATGGAAGATTATTTAGGACACTGGATACTTTACAAGCTGACCCAGGAACAAATCAAACAGTTCTTCGCGGAGGTGAGTGCATATTATGGGTCAAGGCCTGGTATATATTGAACAAGCATTCAGCATCACTAATTGGACAAAAATGGCGGCTATAGTAGTAGGTTTTAGTCTAATCTATTGACATTTGCAGCTATGTAGATTATACATAAAGAAATTGAGTATGACGTAAAAAGATATAAAATGTATACATGCAGCAAGGGTAATGATAGCGAAATGGGGGATTGCATAAAAACAACACAGTTTAGAAATTAAAATACAAATTAAGCAAAACTTTTTATTTGATTTAAAAAATGTTTTATTTGATTTACTGGTTGCAATTGAAATTCATCATGATCCAATAATTCATTAAAAAACACTTAGGCATTCAGAGTTGAACACTGCAAAGCTTTTTGTTTTATTATTCATATTTTGACCACCATATTGTCCAACAGTTTAATGTATGACAAGGTGTGGATTCAAAGAATTATGTCATTATTATATTCAAGTTGAACTTGGCCTGTGGTGTGAATTCAAATAATAGTCTCATAATTAAATTGGCCTGTGGTTGCAGGTCTTGCGTGAATTAGCTTAGCTTTAGTAGCAGTAAATAGCAGGCGATAAGATGTGTATACGCTGATAAAGAGATTTTGTCATTCAATTTCAGGGTTACCTTGTAGAAAATTACTTCAACACAGAAAACGAGCTGGACCCAGTGAGAGAGGACATTAATCAGTTAGTGGACAATTTGGCAAACAAGCTGTATAATGCTGGCAAGGTCAAAGGTAATAAAATAAGATCAATTGTTTTTTCATTTGGGCACTAAGATGAGTCCGCAGGTAGTATATTGAAACTATGTAATCATTAAGTGACATACTGGGTTTGGACTCAGCCTCATTGTCAGAAACATTTTTTGCCAGCTCCACATTTACACCCTTGTCAAAGACTATTCAAAACGAGTGGAGGGTAGTGATGGCACTCAATTCAAAGTATACCAGAGTGCCATATTATGACTCTTTGTTTAGGATATTGCCATGGAATAACACGGAGGGGACGAACATTAACAGATGCCCTGAAGGAAGATGTCAGATATGAATCAACTGATGCGCTGGCCATCTGCATGTGTTGCAGGAATTCGCTTTATTTTTGTTATTTAATTGATATAGTTGCTTTCAGACTTGCACAAGGAACTTGGATTTCTGCATCGCCTGAATAAACTTGAAGAAGAATTTCCAGGGGCCAACATTTTATTGCACAAAGATGCTGAGGCCTCTTTACCTCATGTAGGTGACAGTCTTTTAAGAGTTCGTAAAAAGTACCTGATATTGTGCTAAAGCAAACCAAATCTAGCCATACAATGGTACACATCACTAAAGACACTTAATATACTTAATAGTCAGCTGGACTGAAATCCCGCATTTTCACAAACTTGCCTGTATCTTTTCTGCAGTCATGAAGTAGCCATTGTAGTGCCACTGACATGGTGAACTTTTAAAGTGAATTACTTTTTTTATTTTTTTTGGCGACTAAGCAATTCACTTTAAATAAATTGTAGATAGTATTCTATATCTTACACTATAAAACTAAGGTATTTGCATAATGACACTTAATAATGTTGTAGTTTATTTTATTAATAAATTATCAATAATTCCAGTCATTCAGGAGACTCTGGGCTAGCGAGAGACTCTTAAACCTTGTAGAACAGCTTCTAGGTTCATCTGACATCATTGGTCACCCCGTTTGGAATCTTCGACCTAAGACCCCCAAAAATGAGGCCACCACTGTACCCTGGCACCAAGGTACCAAGGTTTAATTTTCATTCTTTTGCCCAAGCAATTAATTTGCTGACTGTTCTGGGCCATAAATGCTGCACGTATCAATCTATCATAACAATTATTTTGACAGATGTTGGTTACCTGGACAACAGATCCTACAATGTGCTCCAACCCACTGCTTGGATTCCCCTGTTGGATGCTGATGAAATTAATGGCTGCATGCAAGTAACTGTCACACTGGTTGCATAAATGCACTTTTAACGTACACTTTTACAGCCAATAGATAATTTGTTTAGATATATAGATAGATAGATACGATAGATAGATAGATAGATTGATTGATTGATTGATTGATTGATTGATTGATTGATTGATTGATTGATTGGTTTGCAGGTGATGACTAGGGGACATCGCAGTGGTAAAGTTGCCACCCATCAATGTTGTCATGGCGGCACCTGGTATGTCATTCTGGAAGAAGAAGAGATGAAGAAATCTCTTGGTAATCATTAATAATTCAAAAACACTCAGCTGAAGTTGAAGCGTCATTAATTAGACAGACATCCTTTATCAATAATATGGCTAATTTTATGATAACCCGTCATGACATTGTAACTATAGGAGTTGACCCAGAGAAAGATCTGAGGACCTGTCCAATTAAGTATGGAAGTTTCCTTCTAATCAACAACCTCATTCCACACAGAAGGTAAATGTCAAGTGTCATACTTATTTTACTACTAGGATGAACAGCATGACTTCTTAATACATTACGGGTCCTAAATCTAGGAAGCATCCTCCCACTTTCACAAAAATAAATAGTGAGATTTGAAACTTTCAATTTAATCAAACTTTAAAAATAAGAATTGTTGTCTTTCTTTTTTTGCTGTATCAAGATTGACTGACAATTTTCTCGGGCCCATGGTTTACTTAAATGTTGGCAAATGACTAGCTCAGAAGTTATCAAATTTTTTTTTTAACAGCCTAAACAACATGTCAAATATGACTCGCTGGAGCCTAGACCTGCGTTGGCTAAAAGCTGACTATCCTGTGGCCTTCTATAACCTGAAAAATGGGGTCAGAATGAGGTCAAGCACTGACCCTGACCTAGTAACCAACTGGGAAGAATTCACAAGTGTCAACAGGATTTCTCAGGCGGCAAAACAGCAGAAACAGGTATTGATAAGTTGAGAAGTAGTTCATACTACAAAAGTTGTCATTGGCCACCTTTACTGGCATTCCGTGTGATGCAAATGTCAATCTGCACTCAGCTGATCATAACATGTCCATTTTGAATTGAAAGTTGTCTGCAAGAAACCCTTTAGAACATGCTACATCGACCAAATGTTGGCCTGATGTTGGTCCAACGTCACTCGCATCAGGCCAACGTCGTGCCAATATGACATGCAGTCCTGAAATGTTGTTTTTTTTGTAAAGAGAAATGCACTTGAAACTAGTTTTTTCTACTTATAGGAGATGAATGAATTTGACACATTCATTGTTGGACCATGGATGCAGAAATGGCAGATTGTCCATGTCAATAAACATGTCAAGGAAATGATGAGGATCAATGGAAATTCTGATTATCAGCATATTCCTTAGATATGCTCTGGAAAATCTAGTATGCCCTTATTAGTTTGCATCTTTAATTGGGCACTCTTCCTGAGCTTTATGTGAGCAAAATTAAACTAATTTGCATAGTAGCTGTGTCTTAACGGGGGTGGGGGCGGGCCCGTGCCCCCCCCCCCCCCAGCCAAGACCTTGCCTTGTTTATTGCAGATAACTTGGCTGTGGTGTACAATACTGCCATAATAGATTTTTCTCAGATTGAACTTCTTATTACAGTATTTGCTGAATTTCCTTGTTACTCTACTAAAACAATGCATTCAGTACCTAATTGTCACTATCCAATCTCTAAAAGTCTTCTTGTCTACACATTTACCAAATGGCACTATGATGTTTGTAGATCTTTCATTTTTAGCAGCACAGAAATGACCTTTGCTTTGACAAGAAAAGTCCCGCCCCTATTCTGGTATATATATATACTATATAAAATATTTTTTCGTAAAGTCCAGCGCTGGATCATCTCGAGTTGGATAACGGCTCGATTAAATTCTGAGTATACATTTTCCAGTTGGACCCCCTGATTCATACCCTGGAAAGCAACACTCTCCGAAATTAGCAGCTCTGCACTGACAGGGCCTTGAAATTTTGTTGAGTTTTTAATCACCCACAATACATGCTAAATTGGTTTAATTATTATTTTTCTACCTGTCTTCATTTAGTCTAAGCCCTAAATTAAAAAAATATAATCATAAAGCCCATATCCAATGAGAATTCAGCAAATTCTTAACTTCTTACCCAAGACCGTGTTGCCCTTTCGCTGGCCCGCTGCGACTAGCTGACGCAGTACGCAGGTAGGGGCTGCCATTAGCCGGGAGGGATTCCTCCCGGTAGCGTGCGTGCGCATCCTAGGCTTTAACATTGGAAAAGCCTAGACCGGAACGTGATCCCCGTTCTAAAAATAGCACAGCCAATCAGAAAATTCAGTTCTTGGCCAATCAGCCATCCGGGATAGGTAGAGGTGACCTGCCTATCGCGTTCACGCTTAGGCAGGTCCTAGCCAATGTTGCCCTCCGCCAATACCCTTGTGTTGATTTTGGCAACTTCTACCTGTATGGCACAGTATTGGTTGGTGCATAGAAGTTCATAATAAAAGGTTTTATTGACTTTTGCTAAAGTGCAAAAACGCAATTCTTTAATATTTACATCAAAGCTTGAGTAATTGTTACAGTAATTTAGATTAGGCCACAAAAGCATAATAAAAACAGTAATGTGTATAGTGATTGTATCTTAATCTCTATAACAAACATTGCCAATTCCTCATTTTTCAGCTCTGCTGAATGTCCTGAGACCAATTTCCGGCCCGGGCTACTTTTCTTGAGCTATATCCCAGCTGGATGTCAACCTCATGAGACAGTAAATTAGTGTCTATGCTGAGGCAAGTAAAAGACCCCACCCATTGGGTAAATGTGTAACATAGTGTTGACTCAAGCCTTATCATCTCATCATTATACCTGTGGCTGGCAGATTGCCCTACTAGTTGGCTAAGCTTCAGACCTGTAGCATAGAGGCAATGAGACGTTTGCCTAAAATCCTACTGTGCTTCCTCATGTGGAACGAGGACAGCAGTCAAAAAGGTCACGTTCTTTTATTTATACATCAATTTTTCACCTTAGTTTAGGCATAAAATATATAGCACATACAAAAAAAATAAACACTTAGATTTATTGAAATTCAAATCCATTATTTGAGAAGGACCAAAAGGGAAAAAGATTTAAATCTTAAAAACTACATTTGTTGGCAATTGAATGTCAAGTAAATGGTTAAACATAATAATGAATGTCAAGGCCACAGCTAAAGTATGTTAACAATTATGTTACCAGTGTATAAAGCGATTATGCTAATGTCAAAAGCTTTTCAATAAAGCAATTAAATGGGTTTGTATTTTAACTGCTGGTACTTCATTACAATGTATAGTATGAAAACGATGGTCATGTGTAATGGCACAAGGTCAATGTTCAGAACTTCATTCAAATATCATTCCCTTCAGCCTGATACTTTTTATAAACTAAATCGTTGTATCTCTTTTTCTGTTGTCACAGAGCCACCAATTTGTGTTGCTATAAGGTTAATACAGATGTAAGAAATGGAAACACAATGACCTAATGATGAATCTTCTTTATCAAAGTAGTTACAATTGAGCGTCTTTCCCATAGTTTACTAACTTGTTCTATTGTAAGACAAAACTTAAATGCTACATTTTCTGGAGGGGTGGGGGCCTAGCTCAGTGGTACCGCACTGGGCTTCCAACCAATTGGTCCTGGGATCAATTCCCAGTCGAGCCTAAAGGGGCGTTCACACTGTCACGGATCAGACCTACATATACTATGGGAAAAATTGACTATACTTGCTCACCCGTGGCTCTGTTAATCATGTATAAATTCTTTCCATGAGCGTACATGAGGCAGTCGTAGATTGCTCGCCGAACATCCATCAACCGCTCGCCGAACGTCTGTCGCCAAGCATCCATCAGGCACTCGTAGGCACTCGTAGGCACTCGTAGGCACTCGTAGGCACTCGTAGGCACTCGTAGGCACTCGTAGGCACTCGTAGGCACTCGTAGGCACTCGTAGGCACTCGTAGGCACTCGTAGGCACTCGTAGAGTGACCCCCGAGCGAGTTACGTTCCTAATATAAACAATTTACTCATAGTGTATGTCCAAGGATGAGCAAGATTTAAAAAGATTGTTCACCCGTCAGGGTCTTTTTGGATAGATGTTTCACCCATCACCTCATTGCCATGTTCCCCCGCATGTCATAATTAGGCTATGAAGCTTTAAAAGGGACATAGCGTTGCCCATTCGAGGTATAATTATGAGTGAACCATGTGCTAATTTCTAGTGAACTTTACGCTAATTTCTAATGAACTTTGCACTAATTTCTAGTGAAGTGTGTGCTAACTGCACACTAATTTCGCCTTAATTTCACACTAACTTTGAACTAACTTCACGCTAATTTACAATTACTTTAATTTCCTCTTCCTTCCTTAATTGTTGTCGGATTGCTGTAAAAACCGAAATATTGCCAAAGATCTACTCTACGTGAATCCTCCTCCTCTTCCTCCTCCTTCCTTATCTTATCTCATCCTCATCTCCCAGCCTCCTGCTCATCCTTATATCTCATCTCTTCATCTCTTCTTCTTATCTCCTCCTTATCTCCTCCTTCTTGCTAATTTCTAGCGAACCGAGTGCTAATTTTGATTGAACTGAGTGCTTTCGAGTGAACTTCTAAAGCACTAATTTCGAGTGAACTGTTCACTTATTTTATGCTCATTTTGAGCTCATTTTGCCAGAAGTTAACCTGATATGCAACACTGAAGTCGTGTGTCGCCAACCATTAATGGAGAATAAATTATAGCTACTCAATTAGATTAGTTATCATTCATGTGACTGAAGAAAATTTGAAGGATTCAGAAGCTCACAAAAGTTTATATCAGTTAGACATAAAAAAGCCCGGTACTTCCAGTAAAACCTTCTGGGGTATATCAAATAAAACTATCGCAGAAAATGCAATGCCACAAATGATATATGTATAACTGATGTGCCTGTTCTACTTTTGATTTCTTAATCTGCAGTAAGACATTAATAATATAACCTTCAAAGTTATCTGCTGGATATGGATTCTTCATTTTGTTAAGTCTGGCAATAGAAATATTAATATTATATAAATGAATTTAATATCTTCCATGCATGGAGACGTTTTATTTCATGAAATTGTTATTGTACAAACCTAACGAGACAACCAGTGTACTATGACAATCATGTCACCGCAGTTTGCCGCTTTTCTAGACATCTTGGATAACTTTGGTAGTATTCCTGGGTCTAAATTGAATCTGAGTAAATGTAAGGCTATAGTTTCCAGCAATAATAACATGAATCTTCTGTTCAATATTCAAGTTACGGCTGGACCTAAAAATATTTTAGAAATCAATGTTGGAAAAGAAGTGAAATATGATCTCATTTGGAATGAAAAGATGAAGAAACTTGAACTCAGAATCATTTATTTCATATTACATATATCAACTACATTTTATCATAACATGTATACAAGAAATAATTGTCTTCGTCCGGACTTCACGGAGACCCCAACAAGAAAATGTATTATTAGTTTGGGGTATGAGAACATTGTCCTTGCAAGGTAGTGTATATACTTAAAAGTATCGGGTTGTCATCAATATGATGTGGAAAAGCATGAGACAAACAGAAAGGTAACGAAGAAATTAGTAAGCACCAGTTTCTATTTAAGAAATCAATGTTGTTATTATTATGAAGATACCCATTGGTATGCAGGGAAATGTGAAAAGGATAACTCGAAGATGACCTTGATGAACAGTGGAAAGCTTGCCCTTAAACTATTTCCATGATATTTTCGCTGTAGACTATTTTACATTAAAAACGTCTGATAGCAGCAGCATGTTAAATGGTACCAATTTCTCACAATATTACAAAGAATGCAAGTCTAACTTTCAAGAGTTTGTGAGGGAAACTTGTCTATTCAGATGAGATTGTGTGGTGTAATAGCAAGTTTTTAAATGAAAGTATTGCACGGCCATATTGGTCAAAAAGAGGATTAAAGTCGGTCAGTCAAGCTATTAACCAAGGGGTGAGTTTGATTTTGAAAATATAGATGCTCATCTAATTAAATACGCTGGAAAATATTTCGAAATTCCTAAATTAGCGCAGAGTTTCCCTAAAGAATGGCAGGAGGTAAATGATTTTAGAGAAAGAAACGAAGTGTATATGTTTCCTAAGGAAATTTTGAAAACTAATGTTGATATAGACGGTGAAAAGAAAAAGAACCTTGAAAGTTTGAATAGTACAGAAATGTACAATATCATGATAAAAAAGAAAGATATGTTCGTAGTTTCCTACTGGCAAGAAAAATGTTATATTATGGATTCAACATGGACCGAATATTTTCGTTTTTTTATTTTCAAAATGTTATTGCCTCGGGAAAATTTTAGATTTTAATTGGAAGCTATATCATGGAGTTCTAAACACTGAGAAAAGATTAGAAGTAATGAAATTGTCTAATGGAACATTTAGCATTTAGTTGTTAATTTTTTATGACCTCGGAAAGTTTTGGTACTGTGTAGAAAACACTGACATTAGTATTGCCTTTGGATATTGGGATATTTAAATAAAAACACAAAAATTGTGATAAGCTTTTGCAAATTTTATAATTTCAATTGAGCATTACGTAATGGAAAGTGAAAAAACTTTGCAAAATATTAAAAGTGAGCAGAGACAGCATTAATTGGTTTATTAATGACGTGATCATATGACAGCACTTCACGGATTTTAGTTTATAAACGAGATTTTAAAATTATCACATTATTGATAGGCATTAATATTTTTATTAATGTATCATGTACTATTATTATTGGATGCATTAATATAAGTTGATATGGTGTATTAATATTGCATAGTACTTTATTTATTTAGGCCTTGTTATACGTTTCATCTTTATTTTGGGTTAAGATTATAATTTTCTGTAACATTATAAGTCTTAAAACTGTACAATGATCAGTTATCACTGAAATGGTTTTTTAGGTATTAAAATCTTGTGGATTTTGATGGTATTTATGTTTCTTAAGTCTTGATAAATAAAGGAAACAAATTCACTTGTTGACACGAGGGGGCTTGTCTCACTGTACCCCCCCCCCCCACCCCGGCCATATGTTCCACTGCATTACTGTTGCATTATTTACAGTAACCTGTTCTTTCTTGAATTACATAGTTTTCAAAACTTGAAGTCATAATTCTTTCTCTCAAGAATAGTTTAATACAAATTATGCGTTATATAAGTAGTATTAGGCCTACTGATATCAGTAGTGACTTATTGGCCTGATCGATTGCGCATAAAAGTGGCATTCCAGGGGAGCTACTGTTTGGTTTGAACCTCAAGATAATTATATTGATAACTTTTTGCATAAAATATAGTGCAAATACACGCCTTATTTGTAATTACATTTATACAGGGATGTTTACTCGATAGGTGCTACCCATCTGAATTGTATCAGACACAACATGTCAAATATAAGGGACAGTCACCTCCCTTTTGTTGTTATATTTGGCTGCCCTATTGACCCGTTTGAATATTTGACATCATACGTGCAAGCCTATGGGTGTTACAATTGAGACTCATTTCATACTTATATAGTAAGTGGTAAGACGTTCGCAATGGAGCCAAAATTTAGTTTTCATGTGTATGATGGATGGTCATGAGCTCTGTGTTTCCTGCCACCAGCTTGGACACAATAAAGCAGACCGCTTTTCATGATGAGGATGTCATAATTTCGACGTTTGCAA
Source organism: Alitta virens (assembly GCA_932294295.1). Lineage (NCBI taxonomy): Eukaryota > Metazoa > Annelida > Polychaeta > Phyllodocida > Nereididae > Alitta > Alitta virens. The sequence continues at coordinate 68,691,719 of OW028575.1, read as the reverse complement.
AGTGTGGTACGCATGCATTAATTATTCAATCATACCATAATGTATTTTTCGTTAATGAAGAAGACGTGTCCATATTTACCTGAGTTCATCGTTATTATACACAACCTAAATCGTTTCCCCAACTTTTTGGAGAAGAGAGGGGGCAAAATGGATGATGTCCTACTCCTCCCCCTTTTTTAAAAAGTTAAGATTAAGTATTTAACGAGTAATGTGGACTTAATCATCCAGCAAAGTCGGACTATGTGAAACTTAAATAAGTTCAATTTCATTTTATTTTCATCAACACGTGTCTGTTAATATATCCAGCCTATTGCGGGCTTACGAGGCACAGAATAACAAGAAATAAAAGGCAAAGACTGAAGCTTAGTAAAACATCAATTGATATAATTTGCTAGTGACTTAATATTAACACTGTTCACACATATTTTAAATTTTTCTTAATTATTTATGAAGGACAGTGTTGGTATGGTCTATTATTTTGTCAATTAAAAAAAATTTAAAGTTAAAGTGCTGCTAATTTTTTTTTATTTTGCCACCTTCACAATAGAAGAATAATCTACATTCTGGTGGGACTGAGGTGTAGGGAAGTATGCCTGGACGAAACTTTCTCATCTGTTATGTATTCTATACTCGAATCATTTCCATAATTGCTTTTGAATGAACAGTAATTTTTTAACAGTCCAGTGAATTACCATGAAACAGTAATGCTCTATCATTACCACAAATATGGTAGCGATAGAAGAGCTACCATAAAAGAGGAATGCTCTACTGTTACTAAATTCTGGTAGCCTTTGCAGTTCATTAATAATAGGCCCCATTTAACCCCATAATTCCCGCAACTCCAATTATTCCCGTAACTCCCAACAATTCCTACCAATTCCTGGAAGTCCCTGATAATTCCCATATTTCCTAATAATTCTCAATAAGTCCTCGTGGTTCCCATAATTCCCAATAAGTCTTAGTGGTTCCGATAATTCCCAATAAGTCCTCGTGGTCCCCATAATTCCCAATAAGTCCCTGTGGTTCCCATAATTCCCAATAAGTCCTCTCGGTTCCCATAATTCCCAATAAGTCCTCTTGGTTCTCATTATTCCCAATAAGTCCTCGTGGTTCCCATAATTCCCAATAAGTCCTCGTGGTTCCCATAATTCCCAATAAGTCTTAGCGGTTCCGATAATTCCCAATAAGTCCTCTCGGTTCCCATAATTCCCAATAAGTCCTCGTGGTTCCCATTATTCCCAATAAGTCCTCGTGGTTCCAATAATTCCCAATAAGTCCTCGTGGTTCGTTCCTATAGGTCCCTGTTAATACTGATGATGTCCATAATACCTAATAAATCTAGACCATTCATTAAATCCATCCAATTCTTAATAAGTACCATAATCATTGCATAATTCCTAATACAATCAGACCATCGTTGTAACTCCTCACAAGTTTAATTTTTCCTATAGTCCTGTCAATTTCCATTTATATATATATATAGTAATTAGGCAGATTCACTTCAATTTTTTGTGACTGCTTTTGACTGCAATAACTTCATAAACTATGCCTTTAACCAATAGCAATCATAATAGCTCAAGCTGGCACTACTTATAACCAAACTCTTGCAAGATATCTTGAAAAAGCGCACCATAATGTTATCAATGAGGTAGAAACCATTGTATTACTGGAGTGTGCTTCCACCAAGCCGGGTTGTCAACCTTGCCACAAAGAAGCAAGAAATTCCTATGATGAACATTGACTGGATACCCCCCCCCCTCAAAAAAAATAATAAGACATGTATTTCTGATGACTTTAATCTTTACAAAATTTTCTTGACTAGATATAGCTGTGAAAAGTCTTTATTTTGGTTGAAAATATTAGTTTGGGGTTTAGTGCAGTATAGCGGACCCAAATTTATGCCAATATTTGGCGACCATTAAAATTAAATTTTATCAAATATTTCACAAGTTTTAAGTTCTAGCACAATTAAAATAACATTTGGTTTAGATAAGCAGGGGTTTAGGGACGGAGCCCCCAAGAAAAAACGAAAATAAACACTGTCTTTACCCTGAAGATTAAACCGCCATTATAACTACATTAATTTTTGTGACATTTCAAGCATTTTAAGTCATAGGCCTGGCAATGAGGCTTGTTAAATATGGTCATAAATCTGGGTCCGTTATACTGCACTTTTTCCTTAGTTTGCCATATTGCAATACTCTCCATGGCTACTTCTCTGTGACAAGTCTACTTGGCCATAATAATGATGAATGACATGATGGCAAAAAAATTATCATTGGATAGATAGGATACTTAAAGTTAATTTGGCTGAATGAAAAAATGGTTTCTGATTTCATAGCTCTCACAAGGTTGGGTCAGTAGGTCGGCCAAAGTTTAAATTTTTAGTTATAATTTGGTGGCCTTAAATAACATTTTTTATGTGCTGGACCATTGGCGGTGTTGATCCAGTTTTCCTGTAACACTTGATGGTTCTGCATAGAGTTTCCTACTTCATGGTATGTTAGGCATTCATCTGTGAGTAGTGTATTGGTGATACCCTAAGCTTCTAGTCAGCGATGTCATTGGCGTACACCAAAAACTTGGTACTTATTGGGGCTCCTGATGCCACTGGCACTTCATTCAGAATAAGTCACTCCACCCACTACTACCTGTTGTTGGTGATTGCTTTTGTAATATGAGAGTTTGCTACATGGCCAAATAAGTCACAAGCGTTTCCATGACTTGGATAAACACATGGAAAAGCATGGTTTTCATCTAATTATAAGTAGTCTTGGACTTCCTCTGTACATTACATCAAAGTGCAATTTGTGGTTGGCAGACATGATACTATTATATAAAGCAGCTAAGATGCAACTTTTTAATGCATTTATTCGAAAATGCTGGTGCGAATGCAAAATGCTGGATGTCCAACACCGAGGGGTTTCTGGTTCAGGTATAGCTTACTTAGGTAATGTATGTTATAGAGTAGAAAACACCTTTGTGGAACAGTACTTTTAAAAACATGTGTTCAATTTACATTCCAAGAAATATTCAGTTGATAAGATACCTATTTGGAGTGATAGGTTTCAGCATAAGGAGCTTCGTTTGTATCACACTGGCTTCTTCAGCTTGTGTTATTGGATAAAGTTCAGGGTGTGAACTGCCTTGTTGTATCTTATTGTGTTGTATAGTGCATATATTATGCATTGTGAAGATGCCAAAGAACTACTTGCCAAGAATATAAAAGTGGTGTATTGTGTAACTCAAAATTGATATGTAAACTTTAATTCACTTGAAAAGTAAACAATTGCACTTGAAGAGTCATTGTTGATACATAGAACTATATTTTGTGGAGGTTTAAGCTCCCTTGATGACTCATACAGACATTCATGGCAATGGATAATCCTGTATTCACTGAAGCTTGTCATTGAGGACAAAGTTCAGCTACGGTGACACCACTTGCCTTCTAGTGATAGAAGACTCCTACCTTATGAGTCATCATGGGATAGAAAAGCTGTAATAGGACAAATGGGAGTATGACTCATCAATTCTGTTTTTAGTAGACTCTAACAGACTTAAGCTTTGTAACTTCTTGTTGATGTGTAGACATCGTGTGCACTTCTGGCATTGTCCGGGGCTATCCGGTAACACCGTTGGACTCCGGCAAAAAAAAAAATCAACATTTAAAAATTTTTCATGCCCAGGTACTGGAGTAATTTCATCCGTGTTGCTCCGTGTAGACTCCCAGTAGACTCCGCCGATCTCCGGGAATCTCCATATTGACTCCGGAATACTTCGTGTGATCTCCAATTAAGTCCGGTGTCAACCACGCATAAAAATTCCACGCCGGAGAGTACAAGGAGCAACGCGGTTCCACATGGGTGAACACGTGGCAACACGCAGTCAACACGGAGTCAACAAGTAGAGAGGGTTACGGGTCAATTGCTTGACCGCGGTAACCCCGTTAGGCACACGGTGTCACACTAAGTCAATACGGAGAGGCCGGAGTGAACAAGGTGTCAACACGGTGTCAAATAGACTGACACAGAGTGAGTACGGATGTCTTCGTATATATAGCACGGTGTCAAATAGACTGACACAGAGTGAGTACGGATGTCTTCGTATATATAGCACCGCCATCTTGGGAGAAGCATCATTCTGGCGCACGCTGTTCATCGTTGATCATCGAATTAATTGCATTATCGCTCACTTCTTCTGGATTGCTGAACTCTACCAAAGCCTTGGTACTACTGCCGTTGTTTGAATAACCACCATGCCACCTAAGAGAGGAAAAGGGAGGGCTACCAAGAAGACTGTCGTGCAAGAGAAAGCTGGACCTGCTGTTGGAGAAGATGCAGGAAGTAATACCTCTACAGTTTCAAGACCGCAAAGTCCACAAGGCATGCCTGATTTACCTGGGCCTGTTGTACCTGCTGCTGCTGAGGTACCTGCTACAACTGCAGCTGCTGCAGCTCCACCACCACCTAGAGCAAAAGCGAAAAGGCACAAAAAAGAACCCCTGAACCTGACAGAAGACCAGGAACAAGATGTGACTGACTGGTACCGTGCCCAGGAGATGCTCTACAACCAGCAGCTTGCACAATACAAGCAGATAGACATTAAATCGCGAATAATCCAGCAGAAGGCGAAAGAGCTGTCATGCACATCCCAGCAGCTGAAGACGTGGACGACTCCATGCGGACATCAGTGGGGATGCTTACTGATCCATGCAAGAAGCCTTCTGGTGGGGCCGCCAGAATCCTCACAGACCGGGACAACTGGATAATGGAAAATTTAGGGTATCTGGAGAGGCACATCAAGAGGGTTGACGCTGGGAAATGGAAGAGAAGGTGGGCAGCTTTTCCACAGTTTATCGGCAAAAAGCGCATCAACCAGTAACAGAGGTACCACTGAGGATGATGACACTTCTGATGCAGAGGTCATTGTGGATACTTCGGATGATGGTGGCAGAGATTCGGATACTAGCAGGTCCAAGGGTGGGCCTTACAAAGGCAGCAGGAAGGGGGCCCCTACTCCAACCAAGAAGACGTCAAGACGCCATCACGAGCCTCGTCATCATCATGACTGTGATGCATCCAGCCTTGCAGGTAATGGAGGTGGATGCTACACAAGCTGTCACTCAAGTAAGTATACTGCTTCAGTTTTCGTGATAATCAGGAGAATGTAATTGTAATCTTGTAGTGTAAATTTGTAATTGTAATCTTGCAGTTTAAAGTTGTAGCTTTTCCATAGTAGCAAGTGGTAGCTTTGTTTCTTGGCACTTCCAGTGTTCACTGTATGGTGATGTGTCTTTTTCATTACATTGTCAATAATGCACATGCTGTTGCAGTTGCCATGTGACTTACTGTAATGTTCTGTTCTTTCCTATTTCCCGCTGATCGAAAAGGCCACCGATCTCCAGCGGGATATCGAGACCAAGATAAGTCAGCCGACTGACTCAGCCAGCTTGTCGAATAGGGTTTTCACGGACATGATATACCACGAGGTCATGCAAATGGACACGGACACTTGGTCGGATTACCAGGCACAAGCGTTGCAGCACCTCATGCAATTCAAGCAGGAGTATCGTCGAAAGCGCCAGTTGCAGCAGCAACAGCAGCAGCAACAGCAACTGCAACAGCAACAGCAGTATCATCCCTATGTGCCTCATGTCCCTCAGCAGCAGCAGTTCATCCTACTACAGGCACTTCGACCGCCCCTGTTGGGCAGATGTTCCCTCGTCATTCTTTCAGCCCTGCTGCCCAGATGTTCGCGCATTCTTCCAGCCCTGCTGCCCAGATGTTCGCTACTGCTTCCGGCCCTTCGCCCCAAGCGCACATGTCGCCTGCCCCTTCGTCTGTGCCTGCACCGACCCCCACTCCTGAGATATCTTCGACGATCATCAGTCAGGCATGGTTGACTGCATGTCCTTCGCACGGTCATCCTTCCATGTCACCACTTGATTGCAGCATGCCTCAGGATGCTTCTCTCACCAGCTACTTGCTGAACACTAGTGTGGGGGGGGGGATAGTGGTGGTGATGACCATAACTCCTCCTTTTTCGGTGCCCATGCCTCCAACTACCACAACAGAGTAATCTTCACCTGAAAACAAACAATGAACTTTTATTAAAAGCAAGTTTAAACATTTAAAGTTACAGGTTTTTGTAGTTTTAACTTTTATTTTTACATGTAAACTGTATTGCATACATTTGCATGACAATAACTAAATGCTGTGTCATTAAATGCTGTGTACTTTTTTGCACTTGTGTGCTGCAGATGTCTGAGGTTTCGTTATAATTAAATATTCAAACTTACATCATTCATCTTGTCTTGTTGCCATGGTACACTCCCAGCTTCTGAGTTGACGTAGTTGACCAAGTATTGCCGCATTTCCTTGTCTGCTCTGTTGGTGTTGCCTCTGTACATATCTCCCATGTCTGGTAGATTGGCATTCTCCCTCCATGCACCTGGGATGATTGCATGGATGTCTGCATTTTCCTGGTCCACAGCATTCACTTGAGCAGTTGGATACTTCAGCCTCAGTAGGTTGTGCAGCACACAGCAAGCAAGAGTTATGGTGCACACTCTGTCAGGACTTTGAGGCATTGTTGTGAGGAGACACCTGAACCTGGCAGCCAAAAGTCCAAAGGCATTCTCTACCACCCGTCTAGCTCTAGAAAGTCTGTAGTTGAAGATTCGGTCTTCCATCGTCATGTTCCTGTGAGGCAGAGGCTTCATCATCCTGCAGTCAGTCTGCAGTCCAAAGGCATCATCCCCAACTTTCGGCAGGTTGTCTGGTTCAGGTAATCCAATGTTCCCACTTTCTAGCGCTTCCTTCAATTCTGTCTGACTAAACACTCCAGCATCTGAGCCTGATCCACTGGCACCAATGTCAACATAGAGGAACTTGTATTCAGCATCAACTACAGCCAGTAGGACAATAGAGAAAAATCCCTTGTAGTTGTAGAACAGGGATCCAGACTTCCTAGGACATCTGATGGCAACGTGCTTGCCATCAATGGCGTCGACGCCATGGGGGAAGTTCCATCTGTTGTAGAATCCATTGGCAACTTCTTTCCAGGCTTCTGGGGTTACAGGACAACGCATCACTTCTGCTGAGTATTCGTCTATGATGGCCTGGCAGACTTTGATGACAAGGATAGAAATGGTATTGAAGGCTACCCTGAATCCATACTGCAGAGACATGTAGCTGTTGCCCGTACCCAGGTAGCGCAAGGTAATAGCCAGTTTCAGTCCAGGTTCAAGGGCCCTCGTCCGAAAGGTATCCTTCTTTGTAATCCTAGGTCCCACTCTTGCCAGAACTTCATGAAATAAGTCAGGCTCCATCCTCATGAAAGTCTTGAAGCCACCCACATCTTCTGCAGTCAATTCAGCCATCAGCTTTTCATACTGCCCATAAAGAGGTCTTCTTAGAAGCCAAGGTCGCACCCACATTCGCCTTCTTCTTCGGGCAGCACCAGCATTTTGTAAGAAGTCATCTTCATCAGTTGCTGATGCGGCCCTCTCTGCAGCATCTTGCAGTTTCTGTTCTTCTTGCAGAAGTATATCATTTGCAGTAGTAAGTAGCTGGACTTGCATGTCCAGGTACTTCACATCCAATTCCACCTTGTCGTAGTGTGATAAAGACATAATAATTACCTATTCTTGTGTAGTAGCAGCAACACCTTTGCAGTATGGTAGTCCGAAGTGGAATGATGGCCAGTGAAACGCATCCACCTTAAATACCAATTTTAGCGCGTTCCATGAAGGCCCCATGTAACATCCGGTTCACTCCGCACTCATCCGGGACATCCGTGATACATCTGGCAACAACCATGGCTTGTTCCTTGGTGCACCGGAACCTCTGTGTACTGCGGTGTTTCAACCGTACATATCCGTGTAGCGACCGTATACATCCGTGTATAGCCGTGTTGCTCCTTGTCACCAACGTTTTGCCATCGTGTCCACTCTGCCAAATTTTTCGTTTGTTGACATTTCCAACTTTTTCGCCTGGACCGCCCTGGATTGAAGAAATTTCATTCCGGGACGCTCCGGTGTCTAATCCGGCTATGTGTGAAGGGGCCTTTAGCCAATGCCATTGGCTTGTATGAAGCCTGGCAACTTAACATCTCGGGATCAATACCCTACATGCATTACACTTGATGAGAAAGTCTATATCACGAGGTTAGTGACCCCTGTGTACTAACTAGTAATTGGGTGTTCATGCCAGGCTTGCTAAATCTGAGCCAACAATTGATTGGTTGTATCAAACCTGTGAGCTATATTATTGGCAAATTCACGTTATTGTGTTGAAGATATATCTGGAATAGAATTAGCTAATTCCCATAAAACCCACGAGTCCGACTATTCCAAGCTCTAGCTCCTTCAAGGTCCCATATATAGTGGTTTATATTTCCCTTACATCCTTACAAGTTCCGAAAAAACCTACATAATCACCTTAAATCCCATAAGTCCCTGTGGTGTACCACAATTCCCAACAAGCCACTGTAAGTCCCATAATTTCCGTAAGTCCTGAATAATTCTGCAATTCCCTAGAAGCCCTTCTGGGTCCCCATAATTCCCGTAAGTCATTAATAATTCTGCAATTCCCTAGAAGCCCTTCTGGGTCCCCATAATTCCCATAAGTCCTGAATAATTTCGCAATTCCTGATAAGCCCTTCTGGGTCCCCATAATTCCCGTAAGTCCTGAATAATTCTGCAATTCCCTAGAAGCCCTTCTGAGTCCCCATAATTCCCGTATGTCCTCAATAATTCCACCAAGTCCTAAATAATCTCTGTTAGATCAATAAGTCCCTATGATGCCCAATAAATCCTGCAATTCCTTTACATCCTTAATAACTCCCCTATCTCCATATGGGTCCCATGAGGTCCTTCAATTCCTATCTAATTCCAGCATTTCCTGTAAGTCCTCCAAGTCCTGCAATTCCCAAATGGGAGTCCCGCATGGGAATTATGGGGTTAAATGGGGCCTAATAATATGTTAGATGGCAGCAGTATCCACTTGAAAAGGGGTAATTTAGATCTTTATCACGGATGATTGACACCAGCTGATGCTGGGTGTTCAACACCCTCCCTTCACCTCTCTGGGACTTCACCCCCTCTCTCTCCTCACCCCCTCCAGTAGCAGCTGATAGCCCATCTTATCATGTACATTGTATTGGTATCAATTAAGAATGGGGTGTAGAAACTCTCCATAGAAGCTGGAGAAGAAACACATTATTTGTATATACAGCCACGAAACTATTTAAGCAGAAATCTAAATTTTGTGTTCAACATTGATAATAAATATCTAATGTTACATTCACATTTTAATCTAAAAATTTTTTTTTATTGCACACAGCCAATCAACCAATCAAATCAATCAATCAATCAATCTATCAATCTATCAATCTATCAATCAATCAATCTATCTATCTATCTATATATATATATATCTGTCTATCTATCTATCTATCTCTATCTAGCTAACTACATGTCTGTCTGTCTGTCTATCTCTATCTAGCTAGCTACATGTCTGTCTGTCTATCTCTATCTCGCTAGCTACATTTCTGTTTGTCTATCTCTATCTAGCTATAGCTACATTTCTGTCTGGCTGTCTATCTCTATCTAGCTAGCTACATGTCTGTCTGTCTATCTAGCTAGCTACATGTCTATCTGTCTATATATCTAGCTAGCTACATGTCTATCTGTCTATCTGTCTATCTGTCTATCTATCTATCTATCTGTAACAGAACAATAATTTTAACTCTGGCTTATGGCTATTATGCAGTGTGTGAAATATCATTATATAAGTTACTGTCGTTCTTTTCTTCTTTTCTTTCTTTCTTTCAATCAATCAATCTATCAATCTATTGTCTATCAATTAGAGCTGTACACCTTTATCTTTATAATGATACGATACGTATCACGATACAGTAAAACCGATATGATACGTATCATGATACATATCGTTAAGCTATATCAATGAAAAAAGCCTACAATACTGACAATCCATTATGAAATGTAATGAACTAATCTTAATGGAATAATCCAGACTTTTGTTTAATATCATTAAAATTAAAGTGGCTGGTATTTTTCTTTAAAAACACGGAACATCTGGGTAGCAGGTGTCTTATTTGCTTAAAAACGCCACTCTGCATGCCATTTAATCGTATCGTTATTATTACCTAACGGATATCAATACCCCTATCATTAACCATGTACCGTTACCTGCGGTATATCGAGAACCGGTGTACAGCCCTACTATCAATGTATCAATGTATCAATCAATCAATCAATCTATCTATCTATCTATCTATCTATCTATCTATCTATCTATCTATCTATCTATCTATCTATCCATCTATCTATCTGCCTGCCTGCCTGCCTGCATATCAATCTATCAATCAATAAATCAATCTATCTATCTATCAGTCAATCTATCAATCAATCAATCAATCTATCTATCAATCTAATCCATCTATCAATCAATCTATCAATCTATTATCAATCTATCAATATCACTCAATCAATCAATATCAATCAATCAGTCAATCTATCAATCAATCAGTCAATCTATCTATCTATCAATCAATCTATTAATCTATCAATCTATAAATCTATCTATCAGTCTATTGTCTATTAATGTAACAATGTATAAATCAATCAATCAATCAATCTATTTAGCGTTCCTTCTATCCATCTATCTATCTGCCTTCCTGCATATCAATCTATCAATCAATCTATCTATCTATCTATCAGTCAATCAATCAATCTATCAATCTATCAATCTAATCCATCTATCAATCAATCAATCTATCAATCTATTAATCAATCTATCAATGTCACTCAATCAATCAATATCAATCAATCAGTCAATCTACCTATCTATCAATCAATCTATTAATCTATCAATCAATCTATAAATCTATCTATCAATCTGTCAGTCTATCAATCTATCTATCAATTAAATTATCCATCATATATCTAAGTATCAATGTATCTATCGATCTATATTTCCTTCTATCCATCTATCTATCTGCCTACCTGCCTGCATATCAATCTATGAATCAATCAATCAATCTATCTATCAGTCAATTTATCTATTAATCTATCAATCAAACATTAAATCAATCAATCAATCAATCAATCAATCAATCTATCTATCTATCTATCTATCTATCTATCTATCTATCTATCAATCTATTAATCAATCAATCTATCTATCTATCTATCTATCAATATATCAATCAATCAATCATTATCAATCAATCAATATATATATCAATCTGAATATCTATCAATCAAGCTATCAATCAATATCAATCTATCTATCAATCAATCTATTAGTTAAGTTATCAATCTATTAATCAATCTATCAATTTATCAATCTATCTATCAATCAATCTATTTATCTATCAATCAATCAATATCAATCAATCTATCTATCTATCTATCAATCTATCTATCAATCTATCAATCAATCTTTCAATTCATCAATCAATCAATTTATCAATCAATCTATCCATCTATCAATCTATCTATCTATCTATCTATCAATATATCAATATATCAATCAATCATGATCAATCAATCAATATCAATCAATATATCTATCAATCTGAATATCTATCAATCAAGCTATCAATCAATCAATCTATCAATCAATCAATCTATCAATCTATCAACAATTAATAAATCTATCAATCTAGCTATCAATCTTTTAATCAATATATCAATCTATTAATCAATCTATCAATCAATCAATCAATATAAATCTATCAATCAATCTATTAATCAAGTTATCAATCTATTAATCAATCTATCTATCAATCAATCAATATCAATCAATCTATCTATCTATCAATCAATCTTTCAATTCATCAATCTTTCAATTCATCAATCTATCAATCAATCTTTCAATTCATCAATCTATCAATCAATCTTTCAATTCATCAATCTATCAATCTATCAATCTATCAATCAATCAATCAATCAATCAATCAATCTATCTATCCATCTATCTATCTATCTATCTATCTATCTATCTATCAAACTATCAAAAAATCAATCAATCAATATCAATCTATCAATCAATCTATTAATTAAGTTATCAATCTATTAATCAATCTATCAATCTAACTATCAATCAATCCTTCTATCTATCTATCTATCTATCTATATATCAGTCAATATATCTGTCAATCTATCAAACAAGCTATCAATCAATCAATCAATCTATCTATCTATCCATCTATCTATCTATCCATCTATCTATCTGCCTGCCTGCCTGCCTGCATATCAATCTATCAATCAATAAATCAATCTATCTATCTATCAGTCAATCTATCAATCAATCAATCAATCTATCTATCAATCTAATCCATCTATCAATCAATCTATCAATCTATTATCAATCTATCAATATCACTCAATCAATCAATATCAATCAATCAGTCAATCTATCAATCAATCAGTCAATCTATCTATCTATCAATCAATCTATTAATCTATCAATCTATAAATCTATCTATCAGTCTATTGTCTATTAATGTAACAATGTATAAATCAATCAATCAATCAATCTATTTAGCGTTCCTTCTATCCATCTATCTATCTGCCTTCCTGCATATCAATCTATCAATCAATCTATCTATCTATCTATCAGTCAATCAATCAATCTATCAATCTATCAATCTAATCCATCTATCAATCAATCAATCTATCAATCTATTAATCAATCTATCAATGTCACTCAATCAATCAATATCAATCAATCAGTCAATCTACCTATCTATCAATCAATCTATTAATCTATCAATCAATCTATAAATCTATCTATCAATCTGTCAGTCTATCAATCTATCTATCAATTAAATTATCCATCATATATCTAAGTATCAATGTATCTATCGATCTATATTTCCTTCTATCCATCTATCTATCTGCCTACCTGCCTGCATGTCAATCTATGAATCAATCAATCAATCTATCTATCAGTCAATTTATCTATTAATCTATCAATCAAACATTAAATCAATCAATCAATCAATCAATCAATCAATCTATCTATCTATCTATCTATCTATCTATCTATCTATCAATCTATTAATCAATCAATCTATCTATCTATCTATCTATCAATATATCAATCAATCAATCATTATCAATCAATCAATATATATATCAATCTGAATATCTATCAATCAAGCTATCAATCAATATCAATCTATCTATCAATCAATCTATTAGTTAAGTTATCAATCTATTAATCAATCTATCAATTTATCAATCTATCTATCAATCAATCTATTTATCTATCAATCAATCAATATCAATCAATCTATCTATCTATCTATCAATCTATCTATCAATCTATCAATCAATCTTTCAATTCATCAATCAATCAATTTATCAATCAATCTATCCATCTATCAATCTATCTATCTATCTATCTATCAATATATCAATATATCAATCAATCATGATCAATCAATCAATATCAATCAATATATCTATCAATCTGAATATCTATCAATCAAGCTATCAATCAATCAATCTATCAATCAATCAATCTATCAATCTATCAACAATTAATAAATCTATCAATCTAGCTATCAATCTTTTAATCAATATATCAATCTATTAATCAATCTATCAATCAATCAATCAATATAAATCTATCAATCAATCCATTAATCAAGTTATCAATCTATTAATCAATCTATCTATCAATCAATCAATATCAATCAATCTATCTATCTATCAATCAATCTTTCAATTCATCAATCTTTCAATTCATCAATCTATCAATCAATCTTTCAATTCATCAATCTATCAATCAATCTTTCAATTCATCAATCTATCAATCTATCAATCTATCAATCTATCAATCAATCAATCAATCAATCAATCAATCTATCTATCCATCTATCTATCTATCTATCTATCTATCTATCTATCAAACTATCAAAAAATCAATCAATCAATATCAATCTATCAATCAATCTATTAATTAAGTTATCAATCTATTAATCAATCTATCAATCTAACTATCAATCAATCCTTCTATCTATCTATCTATCTATCTATATATCAGTCAATATATCTGTCAATCTATCAAACAAGCTATTAATCAATATATCAATCAATCAATATCAATCAATCTGTATATCTATCAATCAAGCTATCAATCAATCAATCTATCAATCTATCAATAATTAATAAATATATCAATCTATCAATAATTAATAAATATATCAATCTATCTATCAATCTTTTAATCAATCTATCAATCTATTAATCAATATATCAATCAATCTATTAATCAATCTATCAATCAATCAATCAATATCAATCTATCTATCAATCAATCTATTAATTAAGTTATCAATCTATTAATCAATCTATCAATCTATCTATCTATCAATCAATCAATCAATATCAATCTATCTATCTATCTATCAATCTATCAATCAATCTATCAATCAATCTTTCAATTCATCAATCAATCAATCTATCAATCTATCAATCAATCTATCAATCTATCAATCTAAAATCATCTATGTATCTATGTATCTATGTATCTATGTATCTATGCATCTATGTATCAGTCCATCAATCAATCTATCAATCATATCAATCTAAAATCAATCAATCTATCTATCTATCTTTCTTTCTATCTATCTATCTATCCTTCTGTACTTCTATTTATCTATCTATCTTTCTATTATTTCAAAAATCTTTAACCTTGGAGAAATTGGACCATCCAGACAATCTCACTATTAGTAAGGCAAGGTGCTCTGGGCCATAAATGCTGCACGTATCAATCTATCATAACAATTATTTTGACAGATGTTGGTTACCTGGACAACAGATCCTACAATGTGCTCCAACCCACTGCTTGGATTCCCCTGTTGGATGCTGATGAAATTAATGGCTGCATGCAAGTAACTGTCACACTGGTTGCATAAATGCACTTTTAACGTACACTTTTACAGCCAATAGATAATTTGTTTAGATATATAGATAGATAGATACGATAGATAGATAGATAGATTGATTGATTGATTGATTGATTGATTGATTGATTGATTGGTTTGCAGGTGATGACTAGGGGACATCGCAGTGGTAAAGTTGCCACCCATCAATGTTGTCATGGCGGCACCTGGTATGTCATTCTGGAAGAAGAAGAGATGAAGAAATCTCTTGGTAATCATTAATAATTCAAAAACACTCAGCTGAAGTTGAAGCGTCATTAATTAGACAGACATCCTTTATCAATAATATGGCTAATTTTATGATAACCCGTCATGACATTGTAACTATAGGAGTTGACCCAGAGAAAGATCTGAGGACCTGTCCAATTAAGTATGGAAGTTTCCTTCTAATCAACAACCTCATTCCACACAGAAGGTAAATGTCAAGTGTCATACTTATTTTACTACTAGGATGAACAGCATGACTTCTTAATACATTACGGGTCCTAAATCTAGGAAGCATCCTCCCACTTTCACAAAAATAAATAGTGAGATTTGAAACTTTCAATTTAATCAAACTTTAAAAATAAGAATTGTTGTCTTTCTTTTTTTGCTGTATCAAGATTGACTGACAATTTTCTCGGGCCCATGGTTTACTTAAATGTTGGCAAATGACTAGCTCAGAAGTTATCAAATTTTTTTTTTAACAGCCTAAACAACATGTCAAATATGACTCGCTGGAGCCTGGACCTGCGTTGGCAAAAAGCTGACTATCCTGTGGCCTTCTATGACCTGAAAAATGGGGTCAGAATGAGGTCAAGCACTGACCCTGACCTAGTAACCAACTGGGAAGAATTCACAAGTGTCAACAGGATTTCTCAGGCGGCAAAACAGCAGAAACAGGTATTGATAAGTTGAGAAGTAGTTCATACTACAAAAGTTGTCATTGGCCACCTTTACTGGCATTCCGTGTGATGCAAATGTCAATCTGCACTCAGCTGATCATAACATGTCCATTTTGAATTGAAAGTTGTCTGCAAGAAACCCTTTAGAACATGCTACATCGACCAAATGTTGGCCTGATGTTGGTCCAACGTCACTCGCATCAGGCCAACGTCGTGCCAATATGACATGCAGTCCTGAAATGTTGTTTTTTTTGTAAAGAGAAATGCACTTGAAACTAGTTTTTTCTACTTATAGGAGATGAATGAATTTGACACATTCATTGTTGGACCATGGATGCAGAAATGGCAGATTGTCCATGTCAATAAACATGTCAAGGAAATGATGAGGATCAATGGAAATTCTGATTATCAGCATATTCCTTAGATATGCTCTGGAAAATCTAGTATGCCCTTATTAGTTTGCATCTTTAATTGGGCACTCTTCCTGAGCTTTATGTGAGCAAAATTAAACTAATTTGCATAGTAGCTGTGTCTTAACGGGGGTGGGGGCGGGCCCGTGCCCCCCCCCCCCCCCAGCCAAGACCTTGCCTTGTTTATTGCAGATAACTTGGCTGTGGTGTACAATACTGCCATAATAGATTTTTCTCAGATTGAACTTCTTATTACAGTATTTGCTGAATTTCCTTGTTACTCTACTAAAACAATGCATTCAGTACCTAATTGTCACTATCCAATCTCTAAAAGTCTTCTTGAAACAACAGCCATCAGGACTTCTTCTGTTGTTATGTTATGTGTTCTCTAAATATAATGATTTTAAAATAATATATTGTCTTAAAATTGTGATTCAATTGACACCACTAGGGTACACATTTACCAAATGGCACTATGATGTTTGTAGATCTTTCATTTTTAGCAGCACAGAAATGACCTTTGCTTTGACAAGAAAAGTCCCGCCCCTATTCTGGTATATATAAATACTATATAAAATATTTTTTCGTAAAGTCCAGCGCTGGATCATCTCGAGTTGGATAACGGCTCGATTAAATTCTGAGTATACATTTTCCAGTTGGACCCCCTGATTCATACCCTGGAAAGCAACACTCTCCGAAATTAGCAGCTCTGCACTGACAGGGCCTTGAAATTTTGTTGAGTTTTTAATCACCCACAATACATGCTAAATTGGTTTAATTATTATTTTTCTACCTGTCTTCATTTAGTCTAAGCCCTAAATTAAAAAAATATAATCATAAAGCCCATATCCAATGAGAATTCAGCAAATTCTTAACTTCTTACCCAAGACCGTGTTGCCCTTTCGCTGGCCCGCTGCGACTAGCTGACGCAGTACGCAGGTAGGGGCTGCCATTAGCCGGGAGGGATTCCTCCCGGTAGCGTGCGTGCGCATCCTAGGCTTTAACATTGGAAAAGCCTAGACCGGAACGTGATCCCCGTTCTAAAAATAGCACAGCCAATCAGAAAATTCAGTTCTTGGCCAATCAGCCATCCGGGATAGGTAGAGGTGACCTGCCTATCGCGTTCACGCTTAGGCAGGTCCTAGCCAATGTTGCCCTCCGCCAATACCCTTGTGTTGATTTTGGCAACTTCTACCTGTATGGCACAGTATTGGTTGGTGCATAGAAGTTCATAATAAAAGGTTTTATTGACTTTTGCTAAAGTGCAAAAACGCAATTCTTTAATATTTACATCAAAGCTTGAGTAATTGTTACAGTAATTTAGATTAGGCCACAAAAGCATAATAAAAACAGTAATGTGTATAGTGATTGTATCTTAATCTCTATAACAAACATTGCCAATTCCTCATTGGTCAGCTCTGCTGAATGTCCTGAGACCAATTTCCGGCCCGGGCTACTTTTCTTGAGCTATATCCCAGCTGGATGTCAACCTCATGAGACAGTAAATTAGTGTCTATGCTGAGGCAAGTAAAAGACCCCACCCATTGGGTAAATGTGTAACATAGTGTTGACTCAAGCCTTATCATCTCATCATTATACCTGTGGCTGGCAGATTGCCCTACTAGTTGGCTAAGCTTCAGACCAGTAGCATAGAGGCAATGAGACGTTTGCCTAAAATCCTACTGTGCTTCCTCATGTGGAACGAGGACAGCAGTCAAAAAGGTCACGTTCTTTTATTTATACATCAATTTTTCACCTTAGTTTAGGCATAAAATATATAGCACATACAAAAAAAATAAACACTTAGATTTATTGAAATTCAAATCCATTATTTGAGAAGGACCAAAAGGGAAAAAGATTTAAATCTTAAAAACTACATTTGTTGGCAATTGAATGTCAAGTAAATGGTTAAACATAATAATGAATGTCAAGGCCACAGCTAAAGTATGTTAACAATTATGTTACCAGTGTATAAAGCGATTATGCTAATGTCAAAAGCTTTTCAATAAAGCAATTAAATGGGTTTGTATTTTAACTGCTGGTACTTCATTACAATGTATAGTATGAAAACGATGGTCATGTGTAATGGCACAAGGTCAATGTTCAGAACTTCATTCAAATATCATTCCCTTCAGCCTGATACTTTTTATAAACTAAATCGTTGTATCTCTTTTTCTGTTGTCACAGAGCCACCAATTTGTGTTGCTATAAGGTTAATACAGATGTAAGAAATGGAAACACAATGACCTAATGATGAATCTTCTTTATCAAAGTAGTTACAATTGAGCGTCTTTCCCATAGTTTACTAACTTGTTCTATTGTAAGACAAAACTTAAATGCTACATTTTCTGGAGGGGTGGGGGCCTAGCTCAGTGGTACCGCACTGGGCTTCCAACCAATTGGTCCTGGGATCAATTCCCAGTCGAGCCTAAAGGGGCGTTCACACTGTCACGGATCAGACCTACATATACTATGGGAAAAATTGACTATACTTGCTCACCCGTGGCTCTGTTAATCATGTATAAATTCTTTCCATGAGCGTACATGAGGCAGTCGTAGATCGCTCGCCGAACATCCATCAACCGCTCGCCGAACGTCTGTCGCCAAGCATCCATCAGGCACTCGTAGGCACTCGTAGGCACTCGTAGGCACTCGTAGGCACTCGTAGGCACTCGTAGGCACTCGTAGGCACTCGTAGGCACTCGTAGGCACTCGTAGAGTGACCCCCGAGCGAGTTACGTTCCTAATATAAACAATTTACTCATAGTGTATGTCCAAGGATGAGCAAGATTTAAAAAGATTGTTCACCCGTCAGGGTCTTTTTGGATAGATGTTTCACCCATCACCTCATTGCCATGTTCCCCCGCATGTCATAATTAGGCTATGAAGCTTTAAAAGGGACATAGCGTTGCCCATTCGAGGTATAATTATGAGTGAACCATGTGCTAATTTCTAGTGAACTTTACGCTAATTTCTAATGAACTTTGCACTAATTTCTAGTGAAGTGTGTGCTAACTGCACACTAATTTCGCCTTAATTTCACACTAACTTTGAACTAACTTCACGCTAATTTACAATTACTTTAATTTCCTCTTCCTTCCTTAATTGTTGTCGGATTGCTGTAAAAACCGAAATATTGCCAAAGATCTACTCTACGTGAATCCTCCTCCTCTTCCTCCTCCTTCCTTATCTTATCTCATCCTCATCTCCCAGCCTCCTGCTCATCCTTATATCTCATCTCTTCATCTCTTCTTCTTATCTCCTCCTTATCTCCTCCTTCTTGCTAATTTCTAGCGAACCGAGTGCTAATTTTGATTGAACTGAGTGCTTTCGAGTGAACTTCTAAAGCACTAATTTCGAGTGAACTGTTCACTTATTTTATGCTCATTTTGAGCTCATTTTGCCAGAAGTTAACCTGATATGCAACACTGAAGTCGTGTGTCGCCAACCATTAATGGAGAATAAATTATAGCTACTCAATTAGATTAGTTATCATTCATGTGACTGAAGAAAATTTGAAGGATTCAGAAGCTCACAAAAGTTTATATCAGTTAGACATAAAAAAGCCCGGTACTTCCAGTAAAACCTTCTGGGGTATATCAAATAAAACTATCGCAGAAAATGCAATGCCACAAATGATATATGTATAACTGATGTGCCTGTTCTACTTTTGATTTCTTAATCTGCAGTAAGACATTAATAATATAACCTTCAAAGTTATCTGCTGGATATGGATTCTTCATTTTGTTAAGTCTGGCAATAGAAATATTAATATTATATAAATGAATTTAATATCTTCCATGCATGGAGACGTTTTATTTCATGAAATTGTTATTGTACAAACCTAACGAGACAACCAGTGTACTATGACAATCATGTCACCGCAGTTTGCCGCTTTTCTAGACATCTTGGATAACTTTGGTAGTATTCCTGGGTCTAAATTGAATCTGAGTAAATGTAAGGCTATAGTTTCCAGCAATAATAACATGAATCTTCTGTTCAATATTCAAGTTACGGCTGGACCTAAAAATATTTTAGAAATCAATGTTGGAAAAGAAGTGAAATATGATCTCATTTGGAATGAAAAGATGAAGAAACTTGAACTCAGAATCATTTATTTCATATTACATATATCAACTACATTTTATCATAACATGTATACAAGAAATAATTGTCTTCGTCCGGACTTCACGGAGACCCCAACAAGAAAATGTATTATTAGTTTGGGGTATGAGAACATTGTCCTTGCAAGGTAGTGTATATACTTAAAAGTATCGGGTTGTCATCAATATGATGTGGAAAAGCATGAGACAAACAGAAAGGTAACGAAGAAATTAGTAAGCACCAGTTTCTATTTAAGAAATCAATGTTGTTATTATTATGAAGATACCCATTGGTATGCAGGGAAATGTGAAAAGGATAACTCGAAGATGACCTTGATGAACAGTGGAAAGCTTGCCCTTAAACTATTTCCATGATATTTTCGCTGTAGACTATTTTACATTAAAAACGTCTGATAGCAGCAGCATGTTAAATGGTACCAATTTCTCACAATATTACAAAGAATGCAAGTCTAACTTTCAAGAGTTTGTGAGGGAAACTTGTCTATTCAGATGAGATTGTGTGGTGTAATAGCAAGTTTTTAAATGAAAGTATTGCACGGCCATATTGGTCAAAAAGAGGATTAAAGTCGGTCAGTCAAGCTATTAACCAAGGGGTGAGTTTGATTTTGAAAATATAGATGCTCATCTAATTAAATACGCTGGAAAATATTTCGAAATTCCTAAATTAGTGCAGAGTTTCCCTAAAGAATGGCAGGAGGTAAATGATTTTAGAGAAAGAAACGAAGTGTATATGTTTCCTAAGGAAATTTTGAAAACTAATGTTGATATAGACGGTGAAAAGAAAAAGAACCTTGAAAGTTTGAATAGTACAGAAATGTACAATATCATGATAAAAAAGAAAGATATGTTCGTAGTTTCCTACTGGCAAGAAAAATGTTATATTATGGATTCAACATGGACCGAATATTTTCGTTTTTTTATTTTCAAAATGTTATTGCCTCGGGAAAATTTTAGATTTTAATTGGAAGCTATATCATGGAGTTCTAAACACTGAGAAAAGATTAGAAGTAATGAAATTGTCTAATGGAACATTTAGCATTTAGTTGTTAATTTTTTATGACCTCGGAAAGTTTTGGTACTGTGTAGAAAACACTGACATTAGTATTGCCTTTGGATATTGGGATATTTAAATAAAAACACAAAAATTGTGATAAGCTTTTGCAAATTTTATAATTTCAATTGAGCATTACGTAATGGAAAGTGAAAAAACTTTGCAAAATATTAAAAGTGAGCAGAGACAGCATTAATTGGTTTATTAATGACGTGATCATATGACAGCACTTCACGGATTTTAGTTTATAAACGAGATTTTAAAATTATCACATTATTGATAGGCATTAATATTTTTATTAATGTATCATGTACTATTATTATTGGATGCATTAATATAAGTTGATATGGTGTATTAATATTGCATAGTACTTTATTTATTTAGGCCTTGTTATACGTTTCATCTTTATTTTGGGTTAAGATTATAATTTTCTGTAACATTATAAGTCTTAAAACTGTACAATGATCAGTTATCACTGAAATGGTTTTTTAGGTATTAAAATCTTGTGGATTTTGATGGTATTTATGTTTCTTAAGTCTTGATAAATAAAGGAAACAAATTCACTTGTTGACACGAGGGGGCTTGTCTCACTGTACCCCCCCCCCCCCCACCCCGGCCATATGTTCCACTGCATTACTGTTGCATTATTTACAGTAACCTGTTCTTTCTTGAATTACATAGTTTTCAAAACTTGAAGTCATAATTCTTTCTCTCAAGAATAGTTTAATACAAATTATGCGTTATATAAGTAGTATTAGGCCTACTGATATCAGTAGTGACTTATTGGCCTGATCGATTGCGCATAAAAGTGGCATTCCAGGGGAGCTACTGTTTGGTTTGAACCTCAAGATAATTATATTGATAACTTTTTGCATAAAATATAGTGCAAATACACGCCTTATTTGTAATTACATTTATACAGGGATGTTTACTCGATAGGTGCTACCCATCTGAATTGTATCAGACACAACATGTCAAATATAAGGGACAGTCACCTCCCTTTTGTTGTTATATTTGGCTGCCCTATTGACCCGTTTGAATATTTGACATCATACGTGCAAGCCTATGGGTGTTACAATTGAGACTCATTTCATACTTATATAGTAAGTGGTAAGACGTTCGCAATGGAGCCAAAATTTAGTTTTCATGTGTATGATGGATGGTCATGAGCTCTGTGTTTCCTGCCACCAGCTTGGACACAATAAAGCAGACCGCTTTTCATGATGAGGATGTCATAATTTCGACGTTTGCAAAGTGTGGTACGCATGCATTAATTATTCAATCATACCATAATGTATTTTTCGTTAATGAAGAAGACGTGTCCATATTTACCTGAGTTCATCGTTATTATACACAACCTAAATCGTTTCCCCAACTTTTTGGAGAAGAGAGGGGGCAAAATGGATGATGTCCTACTCCTCCCCCTTTTTTAAAAAGTTAAGATTAAGTATTTAACGAGTAATGTGGACTTAATCATCCAGCAAAGTCGGACTATGTGAAACTTAAATAAGTTCAATTTCATTTTATTTTCATCAACACGTGTCTGTTAATATATCCAGCCTATTGCGGGCTTACGAGGCACAGAATAATAAGAAATAAAAGGCAAAGACTGAAGCTTAGTAAAACATCAATTGATATAATTTGCTAGTGACTTAATATTAACACTGTTCACACATATTTTAAATTTTTCTTAATTATTTATGAAGGACAGTGTTGGTATGGTCTATTATTTTGTCAATTAAAAAAAATTTAAAGTTAAAGTGCTGCTAATTTTTTTTTATTTTGCCACCTTCACAATAGAAGAATAATCTACATTCTGGTGGGACTGAGGTGTAGGGAAGTATGCCTGGACGAAACTTTCTCATCTGTTATGTATTCTATACTCGAATCATTTCCATAATTGCTTTTGAATGAACAGTAATTTTTTAACAGTCCAGTGAATTACCATGAAACAGTAATGCTCTATCATTACCACAAATATGGTAGCGATAGAAGAGCTACCATAAAAGAGGAATGCTCTACTGTTACTAAATTCTGGTAGCCTTTGCAGTTCATTAATAATATGTTAGATGGCAGCAGTATCCACTTGAAAAGGGGTAATTTAGATCTTTATCACGGATGATTGACACCAGCTGATGCTGGGTGTTCAACACCCTCCCTTCACCTCTCTGGGACTTCACCCCCTCTCTCTCCTCACCCCCTCCAGTAGCAGCTGATAGCCCATCTTATCATGTACATTGTATTGGTATCAATTAAGAATGGGGTGTAGAAACTCTCCATAGAAGCTGGAGAAGAAACACATTATTTGTATATACAGCCACGAAACTATTTAAGCAGAAATCTAAATTTTGTGTTCAACATTGATAATAAATATCTAATGTTACATTCACATTTTAATCTAAAAATTTTTTTTTATTGCACACAGCCAATCAACCAATCAAATCAATCAATCAATCAATCTATCAATCTATCAATCTATCAATCAATCAATCTATCTATCTATCTATATATATATATATCTGTCTATCTATCTATCTATCTCTATCTAGCTAACTACATGTCTGTCTGTCTGTCTATCTCTATCTAGCTAGCTACATGTCTGTCTGTCTATCTCTATCTCGCTAGCTACATTTCTGTTTGTCTATCTCTATCTAGCTATAGCTACATTTCTGTCTGGCTGTCTATCTCTATCTAGCTAGCTACATGTCTGTCTGTCTATCTAGCTAGCTACATGTCTATCTGTCTATATATCTAGCTAGCTACATGTCTATCTGTCTATCTGTCTATCTGTCTATCTATCTATCTATCTGTAACAGAACAATAATTTTAACTCTGGCTTATGGCTATTATGCAGTGTGTGAAATATCATTATATAAGTTACTGTCGTTCTTTTCTTCTTTTCTTTCTTTCTTTCAATCAATCAATCTATCAATCTATTGTCTATCAATTAGAGCTGTACACCTTTATCTTTATAATGATACGATACGTATCACGATACAGTAAAACCGATATGATACGTATCATGATACATATCGTTAAGCTATATCAATGAAAAAAGCCTACAATACTGACAATCCATTATGAAATGTAATGAACTAATCTTAATGGAATAATCCAGACTTTTGTTTAATATCATTAAAATTAAAGTGGCTGGTATTTTTCTTTAAAAACACGGAACATCTGGGTAGCAGGTGTCTTATTTGCTTAAAAACGCCACTCTGCATGCCATTTAATCGTATCGTTATTATTACCTAACGGATATCAATACCCCTATCATTAACCATGTACCGTTACCTGCGGTATATCGAGAACCGGTGTACAGCCCTACTATCAATGTATCAATGTATCAATCAATCAATCAATCAATCAATCTATCTATCTATCTATCTATCTATCTATCTATCTATCTATCTATCTATCTATCTATCCATCTATCTATCCATCTATCTATCTGCCTGCCTGCCTGCCTGCCTGCATATCAATCTATCAATCAATAAATCAATCTATCTATCTATCAGTCAATCTATCAATCAATCAATCAATCTATCTATCAATCTAATCCATCTATCAATCAATCTATCAATCTATTATCAATCTATCAATATCACTCAATCAATCAATATCAATCAATCAGTCAATCTATCAATCAATCAGTCAATCTATCTATCTATCAATCAATCTATTAATCTATCAATCTATAAATCTATCTATCAGTCTATTGTCTATTAATGTAACAATGTATAAATCAATCAATCAATCAATCTATTTAGCGTTCCTTCTATCCATCTATCTATCTGCCTTCCTGCATATCAATCTATCAATCAATCTATCTATCTATCTATCAGTCAATCAATCAATCTATCAATCTATCAATCTAATCCATCTATCAATCAATCAATCTATCAATCTATTAATCAATCTATCAATGTCACTCAATCAATCAATATCAATCAATCAGTCAATCTACCTATCTATCAATCAATCTATTAATCTATCAATCAATCTATAAATCTATCTATCAATCTGTCAGTCTATCAATCTATCTATCAATTAAATTATCCATCATATATCTAAGTATCAATGTATCTATCGATCTATATTTCCTTCTATCCATCTATCTATCTGCCTACCTGCCTGCATATCAATCTATGAATCAATCAATCAATCTATCTATCAGTCAATTTATCTATTAATCTATCAATCAAACATTAAATCAATCAATCAATCAATCAATCAATCAATCTATCTATCTATCTATCTATCTATCTATCTATCTATCAATCTATTAATCAATCAATCTATCTATCTATCTATCTATCAATATATCAATCAATCAATCATTATCAATCAATCAATATATATATCAATCTGAATATCTATCAATCAAGCTATCAATCAATATCAATCTATCTATCAATCAATCTATTAGTTAAGTTATCAATCTATTAATCAATCTATCAATTTATCAATCTATCTATCAATCAATCTATTTATCTATCAATCAATCAATATCAATCAATCTATCTATCTATCTATCAATCTATCTATCAATCTATCAATCAATCTTTCAATTCATCAATCAATCAATTTATCAATCAATCTATCCATCTATCAATCTATCTATCTATCTATCAATATATCAATATATCAATCAATCATGATCAATCAATCAATATCAATCAATATATCTATCAATCTGAATATCTATCAATCAAGCTATCAATCAATCAATCTATCAATCAATCAATCTATCAATCTATCAACAATTAATAAATCTATCAATCTAGCTATCAATCTTTTAATCAATATATCAATCTATTAATCAATCTATCAATCAATCAATCAATATAAATCTATCAATCAATCTATTAATCAAGTTATCAATCTATTAATCAATCTATCTATCAATCAATCAATATCAATCAATCTATCTATCTATCAATCAATCTTTCAATTCATCAATCTTTCAATTCATCAATCTATCAATCAATCTTTCAATTCATCAATCTATCAATCAATCTTTCAATTCATCAATCTATCAATCTATCAATCTATCAATCAATCAATCAATCAATCAATCAATCTATCTATCCATCTATCTATCCATCTATCTATCTATCTATCTATCTATCTATCTATCAAACTATCAAAAAATCAATCAATCAATATCAATCTATCAATCAATCTATTAATTAAGTTATCAATCTATTAATCAATCTATCAATCTAACTATCAATCAATCCTTCTATCTATCTATCTATCTATCTATATATCAGTCAATATATCTGTCAATCTATCAAACAAGCTATTAATCAATATATCAATCAATCAATATCAATCAATCTGTATATCTATCAATCAAGCTATCAATCAATCAATCTATCAATCTATCAATAATTAATAAATATATCAATCTATCAATAATTAATAAATATATCAATCTATCTATCAATCTTTTAATCAATCTATCAATCTATTAATCAATATATCAATCAATCTATTAATCAATCTATCAATCAATCAATCAATATCAATCTATCTATCAATCAATCTATTAATTAAGTTATCAATCTATTAATCAATCTATCAATCTATCTATCTATCAATCAATCAATCAATATCAATCTATCTATCTATCTATCAATCTATCAATCAATCTATCAATCAATCTTTCAATTCATCAATCAATCAATCTATCAATCTATCAATCAATCTATCAATCTATCAATCTATCAATCTAAAATCATCTATGTATCTATGTATCTATGTATCTATGTATCTATGCATCTATGTATCAGTCCATCAATCAATCTATCAATCATATCAATCTAAAATCAATCAATCTATCTATCTATCTTTCTTTCTATCTATCTATCTATCCTTCTGTACTTCTATTTATCTATCTATCTTTCTATTATTTCAAAAATCTTTAACCTTGGAGAAATTGGACCATCCAGACAATCTCACTATTAGGACCATCTCACTATTAAGACCACATCTCTATTAAGCCACAAAGGCCACCCCAAGAAGACCATCTCACTATTAAAACCACCTCACTATTAAGACCACCTCTGAAACAGGCCACCTTACCATAAAGACCACTTTATCCAATTATTGAACACGGTAATTATCTTTTTTATATGCTTGCAAATAGATTTATCTATTTCACATTTTATGTCTCGCCAACTCTACAGAAAATGTATGCAATAATACCCCATGATCACATTATTAAAATAAACTGAAATTGAACTGTCATTTATAAATAGCTATTAGAGAAACTGGACCTAATTGCCTAATTTAACCAAGATAAAATGTCTCTTGTCTCCATGTAAAATCCCCATTGCAGTGTGACCTTGGATTATCCAAGGTGTGACAAAGCAGCAGACTGGGTTGCTTGGCGGTATCAATTTTCAATTCTAGTTTCTAAGTTAGCAAGACTTGGTTTTCTTGGTCATTGGATAACACAAGTGTGTCAAGAAAAATACATGAAAAAAGATACAAAACATGATATTATTTCATAATCAAGACAGGACAAATATGTCCAATTTAAGGGCACCCTCATTTGTGCACACCTCCACAGGAAGTAATTACTCTCCAGTAGAAGTCTGGACTAAGAGTAATTTTGTAAGCAGTATAAAATGAAGTAAATATTGGTTAGACTACACTTCCCTTTTTCCTGGTAGTGCCTTCAATTTCTAGTTTTAAGTTTTTACCAACTAAAGTGGTTCACTGATTCATCAGGGAGGTAATTTCTATTAGTCATGAGGGATAAATAAATTAAAAAATTCTAGATGTCAACAAATGCAACTACCAAAATGGATGCTTCTCAATAAAATGGCATTCTTTGGTGAAGGCACCACCATTTGGCTGGCACTCTGGAGTTAAACACAGATGACTGGCCCCTTCACCAAGAAGTTTAGCTTCAAAGCAGAAAGTCCCCTTTCAAGGCCCCCACCCCCTGCATATGCAGTGCCAATATTCTATATATTATACATGTGTATAGCACCCAAGCCATGTATGCCCCTTCCTCAGGTTGAGAGGCTTAATTAACACTTTTCCATGTATTTTGAAAAAAAAAATCTTAGGCAGGGTGAATACAACGGTCAGTCAGTCAGTCAGTCAGTCAGCCAGTTATAATGAGTAATTTTTAAGCTAGCCACTTGAATTTGGCTATATTATGACATTTATATTTCATACATGTCCACATTTGGGTTCAGTATTATAGTCATGCAAGATATACTAGCCCATTTTTTTGTTTCCCTTTCCTTTTTTTTCCTGTCTTAATCTTAACATAAACTTTTTTGGTTACTCAAGACCATTTTGCATAATAAAATACCCTTCTGGCATGATGAATTGATTGAATTCGGATAGTGCAGCCTTCTACTATCTTGACAGACATACGTAAGAACTTTTATTTCTTTTGAATTCACACATGAATGTAATCAGATTATTATAGGCATAATGATAATTTTTAGGCTCTAAACATAGTAATTTGTTACAATGAAATAAGCCAAGTATACCATGGAGAAAAGGTTATTACATACAATAATTTTGAGGCATTGCTATGTAGTCTCTGTTTTGAGATGGCCCCTGCTTCTGTTAATCAGAACAAGCACCTCATCATGCGTCTTGGGCTACATCATTGGGGACCATCTCAAAACGATAAACTGCTGAGAATTTTTAATTTAAGAAACTTTCTACTTTTAATCAGAAGTTATACAAATCAGGTTATTTATAAAATTATTATTATAAGTTAAACATGTTATGGTACACTTACTTTATGCCCAGCTAGCAAATGCACTTGACAATATAACAATACAATCAGAATCTAAAAATCTATAAAATCGAATTAAAATGAAGTCAATTGATGTATATAAACTTGAAATAGAAGAATCAGGTAAAGGCATATTGAATAAGTGAGTCTTTCAGCTCTTCGTGAAAACTGACGTTAAGAGTTTTTCGTTAAGTGAGGAGGTAAGCCATTCCACAGCAAGGTATTATTGTTATGCATATACATTTTTGTCTTGATGAATGGGTCTAATTGTGTTTAACAAGTCTTAGAACCGTTTCGGATGGAGACAACTAAGAGAAATAAAGCTAGATATAGAGATAGATAGATAGATAGATAGATAGATCTTAAGAATAATGTGATTTTAACAGTGAGGTGGTCTTTTGTAACAGTGAGTTGTCTTAACAATGAAGTGGTCTTGATAGTGAGGTGTTAATAGAGATGTGGTCTTAAAGTGGTCTTATTGGTGATGTGTTCAAACTAGCATGTAGACACTGTACATGCCACCTCGTATAGACTACAACACTATGAATATATTCCCGTTTTCGGATTAGTTAATACAGTGTATATACTGAGATTAGGTATGATCAATCAATCAGTCAGTCAATCAATCAATCAATCAGTCAATCAGTCAATCAATCAGTCAATCTATCTATCTATCTCTCCATCTTTCTTTCTGTCTGTCTGTCTTTCTGTATTTGTCTTTCTTTCTTTCTGCCTGTCTACTTTCTGTCTTTCTTTCTTTCTTTCCTTATGCCTGTCTTTCTTTCTTTCTGCCTGTCTTTCTTTCTGTATTTCTTTCTTTCTGCCTGTCTTTCTTTCTTTCTGCCTGTCTTTCTTTCTTTCTGTCTGTCTTTCTTTCTGCCTGCCTTTCTTTCTTTCTGTCTTTCTTTCTGCCTGTCTTTCTTTCTTTCTGCCTGTCTTTCTTTCTTTCTGTCTTACTTTCTTTCTGCCTGCCTTTCTTTCTTTCTGTCTTTCTTTCTGCCTGTCTTTCTTTCTTTCTGCCTGTCTTTCTTTCTTTCTGTCTTACTTTCTTTCTGCCTGCCTTTCTTTCTTTCTGTCTTTCTTTCTGCCTGTCTTTCTTTCTTTCTGCCTGTCTTACTTTCTTTCTTTCTACCTGTCTTTCTTTCTGTCTTTCTTTCCTTCTTTCTTTCTGCATGTCTTTCTTTCTTTCTGTCTTTCTTTCCTTCTTTCTTTCTGCATGTCTTTTTTTCTTTCTGTCTTTCTTTCTACCTGTCTTTCTTTCTTTCTGTCTGTCTTTCTTTCTTTCTGCCTGTCTTTCTTTCTTTCTGTCTTTCTTTCTGCCTGTCTTTCTTTCTGTCTGCCTTTCTTTCTGCCTGTCTTTCTTTCTTTCTGTCTTACTTTCTGCCTGTCTTTCTTTCTTTCTGCCTGTCTTTCTTTCTTTCTGTCTTTCTTTCTGCCTGTCTTTCTTTCTTTCTGCCTGTCTTTCTTTCTTTCTGTCTTTCTTTCTGCCTGTCTTTCTTTCTTTCTGCCTGTCTTTCTTTCTGCCTGTCTTTCTTTCTTTCTGCCTGTCTTTCCTTCTGCCTGCCTTTCTTTCTTTCTGTCTTACTTTCTTTCTGCCTGCCTTTCTTTCTGTCTTTCTTTCTGCCTGTCTTTCTTTCTTTGTGCCTGTCTTTCTTTCTTTCTGTCTTACTTTCTTTCTGCCTGTCTTTCTTTCTTTCTGTCTTTCTTTCTGCCTGTCTTTCTTTCTTTCTGCCTGTCTTTCTTTCTTTCTGCCTGTCTTTCTTTCTTTCTGTCTTTCTTTCTGTCTTTCTTTCTTTCTGTCTTACTTTCTTTCTGCCTGCCTTTCTTTCTTACTGTCTTTCTTTCTGCCTGTCTTTCTTTCTTTCTGCCTGTCTTTCTTTCTTTCTGTCTTACTTTCTTTCTGCCTGCCTTTCTTTCTTTCTGTCTTTCTTTCTGCCTGTCTTTCTTTCTTTCTGCGTGTCTTTCTTTCTTTCTGCCTGTCTTTCTTTCTTTCTGCCTGTCTTTCTTTCTTTCTGTCTTACTTTCTTTCTGCCTGCCTTTCTTTCTTTCTGTCTTTCTTTCTGCCTGTCTTTCTTTCTTTCTGCCTGTCTTTCTTTCTTTCTTTCTGCCTGTCTTTCTTTCTGTCTTTCTTTCCTTCTTTCTTTCTGCATGTCTTTCTTTCTTTCTGTCTTTCTTTCTGTCTCTTTTTTTTATTTTGCTTTTCTCTTATATTACTAATGTAACTTTTAAAAGACTTTTTTCAGTAAACTTTGTGTAAAATTAAAAATGAAGTTCCTTCAATTGTGACTAATATCTAGCAAACAAGCTCAAACAGCTATTGACTTGTGAACTTTATTATTAAGACAAGAAACTGAATTAATGAGGCTGACTTATCAAACAAGATGGATTAGCATCATAATGTACACTGCTATCTGCATACAATAGACATCGGGTCAAGGGGTGCAGCTGATAGGAAAGGGGGCAGTCAAAAAGGGGGGGGGGGGGGTGTTAATTGGCTATCAGATAAGGGAGAAGTGCCTCTGCCTGACATCTGGGGTGAATATGATAAACTATGATTGGCTGTTAAGAGGGGTAAAGTTCTATCATTACCATTCTGTCCGAACACTAGAATTTATGAAAACAAACTCTTACGAGCACTTTTTTTTCCTTACGATCACTTTTAATGAAAAAAATCATGAGTAAACTAGAGACCCTGGGTCAACTTTTAGTGAAGGTTTCAAGTCGATAGGGCAGCTGGAACATATTCAAAAAAATGTTTAAAGGTGAAAATGAGCCTCAGAGCATTACCACAGAAGTGTAGCTGTTGCTGCCTGCCTGCCTATCATTACCAATTAAATGGTAGCGCTAGAGCGCTACTATTTCGTGATAATTAACTCGACTGTTTAAGTTTGATATCTCCTAAGTTTAATTTTGCCATGTATAAATTCCATGGAGATCTCTTTTCGCAACTGCCAAGTCCACACATGATAAACTATTAAAGATACAAGTTAAATGTAAATCAGTGAAAAACTTTATAAACATCACTTGACCAACTACCCTCGCTTCTACTACAACATACCCATCCAGTAAACCCATTTACAGCAGCCTTGAATGCAAACCTATTTACCCCTAGATTGATTCACAATGCATTACGCTGTACAGCATATATTCAAGAAAATTGTTTAGATGTATGATACATAACTGGTACTATTCCAGACTAATACAGAGTTGTATATGTAAAAAACACATAGCCCTTTAACTTTTTGAAGCCCAGGTTTATACAAATGTATTAGTTGAGTGGAAATGGTGAAGCAATTTCCAAACAAGTTAATATTGCACATTCACAAGATATTGCAGTTACTTTTGTTTACGCTATTATTTAGTTAGTTCTACATTCAGGGGATAGATTTGTATGACTGGTTTAGCTGCAATCTATGTGCAGGCAATTTATGTGCAGCTGTCGTAGTAGCCTATTTAAGTGCCGTTCCTATGTGATTTGTTGCATGCCTGTCTCCCAAACATCTCAACATGCTCAATTGTTGATGAGCACAATTGAACCATTGGTGACATCATCAATTGTTTAGGAGACAGGCATGCAACAACACACATGATTTGCATGCCCTAACTTTTTTGAGCATCCTTTTTTTTTACTGCAGGGACCACTTGGATGCAAGAGATAGTTTATCAGATTCAAAATGAAGGCAAGAATTCTACTAAGCAACCTCTCTCAGCACGATATCTGTTCATTGAATCTGATTTTCCCAGAGGTGGA
Organism: Alitta virens; assembly: GCA_932294295.1. Classification (NCBI taxonomy): domain Eukaryota; kingdom Metazoa; phylum Annelida; class Polychaeta; order Phyllodocida; family Nereididae; genus Alitta; species Alitta virens. The sequence goes on along the minus strand of OW028575.1, from coordinate 68,658,743 downwards.
TCAGACATCGAGAAATGGGCCTTGACTCCACCTCCACATTTGATTAAGACACACTGTGGACCAACCTTCTTTCAGAAAACTCTTGCAGAGAAGAAGACCAAGTTCATTGTTGTGCTACGTAATGCCAAAGATATGCTCGTTTCGTTCTACAACTTTTATAAGATGAACGAAATATTCCAGTTTAATGGTACTTGGGATGAATATTTCAGCTTGTTTAAGGAAAACAAACTAGTTCATGGTGATTACTTTGAGCTTCAGCTAAACTGGTGGAAACTTCGAGACAATCCAAGAATTTTGATCATGAAGTATGAAGACATGTTAAAATCACCAGGGGACGCCATCAGCCAGGTGGCAATGCATCTCGGAAAGTCACTCTCAGAAGAGATGGTGAAGGATATAGCAAATAAAACTTCTTTTCAATCAATGAAAACAAACCCCCTGTCAAACAACTCCGACATATCAGTCATGCGACAAGATATTTCACCTTTTATGAGGAAAGGAACTGTAGGAGACTGGAAAAATTACTTCAGTAAAGAACAAGCTGACTATGTTGACAAGTTATCAGCAATTCATTTTCAGGCAAATGGATTGTTTTTGCAAGACACATGATTCAATAATTATGATTTGCTCTATTAACATTGTCAATGCAGGCAATAAAAATGAATAAACTGTGTCTGTTAATTGTCATTACCAAAAATGAAAAGGTACTGATTATACCATTAATATTGTAAATGCACAGTGAAATTATTTTCATCTAAAATATGCAGACATTTTGTCTGGTGTTGAAATGCAGAGGTGAGCTTCTGAAAGTGATAAAGCCGTCATGTGCATACTGTAGGAAAGTTGATTATGCCGCATCAGAATAAGTCGCTTGATTTGGCCAATTTTGGGATGTAGACTGATGTGACATTCTATCTGGGATGTGCACCTGTATTTCAATTTCAATTATGTCCGGTTTTTATGAAACGTTGTACAGAAGAGACACAGTCCAATAATTTTGGCTCTTATCTCAGCAGTGTAGGTTCTTACTGTCCTATAGGGAAGTTATTGTGGGCTAATTTGATATGTAGAAAATAATATCCAGTGAAGAGAATAGCTCTATGGAGATCTGAGTAATGGCCTCTGTGATAATGGGATCAGAATATTTGACCCCAACTTAAAATTTAAAAGATCATGAAGGAATAATCAATTATTTTTAAATTTATAAAAGCACAAGTCATAAGCTATGAAAGTTTTAATGCAAATTTATTAGGTTAATAGGTCAAACTATCTAGATGCTAGAGGGTGCCAAAGTTGTAATTTTGAGAAGTTCATATTTGGCTCTTAATTGAGCTACAGCTAGAAACCTTTATAAATAATGAATAAACAAATTAGTACCAGCGCCTGTTTCAGAAAGATTTTTGCTTCCCGGCACTTGGATTATTTAAGAAACATATTGTTCATAAGCAGTTCTAAATAGATGGGTTCTTAATTTCCTCTTAAAGCCATCTATGGTGGAGATTCATTCGATATCTTCAGGTAATCTATTCTAGAGGTGAGCAATGACCAAGAAAACACAATCCCAAATTGGTCACTAGATTGAGCTTTGAGGAGCAAGATATTGTCATTTCTTCTGAGGTTTATTGTTTGCTGAGGGTGTTTGCTCAATAGATTTCAGACAATTTAACATGTTCAGGGCCAAATTTCAATGCATTCCAGCACAAGTGAAAAATACTTTGTTTGTGGCGTATTGCACGTCATTGTATGGAATACAACTGTGTGACCTATCACAAACTACATGTGGCATACAGGAAGAGCATCAGAACATTGTGGGGTCTTCCTTACAGAGCCCGCTGCAGTCTACTACCTTGTATTACCAAAAGCAATTGTGTTATCGCCCTCACAATTACACCAAATGAAGTAGTGATGGTTCGAATCTTTATTGTTGAATTAAGATAAAAAACCCTGTAACAACATAACACAAACATTAGTGCTTTGTACAAAAAACAATATAATATGCTTTAACCACTTCATTGTTAATGACAGTAACATAATTTATGTCCTAAATTATTATTAAAGTTCATACAATGTACATATCACATGATTAGAAATTATGTGAAAACATCAATGTATATAAATATACGCTATATAAATTCAAACATTTAATGAATGAATTTATACAAATGAGAATATTTAGTAAAAGACAATTACCCTATCTGGGGTCTTCTCACACAATGGTTGACAACTATTATTCTCAAAGAAAGGTGTTTTGTGCCTAAAAAGTGAAATGTCATGTTATATAGGATTTTATAGTACCATAAAAAACTACTTTAATGAACTGAATAAATAAAACTTACTTTGTATGTGTATTCTATACATAGAAATGAATTCACATGAACATAAGTTCCTGAGGTCTTGCTGCTTCAGTGAATTTTCCAGTAGTGCAAAAGTCCCACCAGAGAATTGGCTACAGGCACCTGTGGCCACCTGGTGCCTCCTGCACACATCACTGATCACAGGTCACTGGGAGAATCTCCCTCTAGTGCCACATAATGTTATTATACACATAACAAACAACATGCTAATATTTCTAGTCATTATTTATTATACACAATATTTTATATACACACCATATATTATATACAAATAAACCCTTACAATTGTTCAGTACACATACGGTTCATCAAATTTGCAAATAGTGTAATGCAACAGGAATTCCCAGTTGTCAGATATATATATTTAAGATGGCCCTCAGCCATAGCAACTCTGTAACTTATGTGGTCTCAACACTACTAATCTGGTGAATTTGGATGTAGCGGAATTATGTCATCATATAGTGAACAAAGACTTTGAAGCCATTTTCTACACACAAGAAGATACTGTCACAGGAAAAGCTATTAGTGACTTAGCTCTTGTCTCACAAGGACAGTTGTTCTCAATTATTGACGGACATGATACTTTTCAATTTCAAAAATTTTTTATGTACATCTTGATTTTTAATTTTTTGTACTGATGCTGCTATGAACTGTTCGCATATATTTTTCCATAATTTTGTACTATCGAAGTACGAATAAACATAATAATAATAGTGCTTTTTACAAGTTTTATTAAATAAAAATAATTTATTAAGAATATTGAGAAAATAAACATTGGTCAGTGATAACTTTCTTTTTATTTTGAAGAAAGGACTAAAAAACGATGTTTCTGGTTATAAATTTTGCTCATGATTTTATAATTTTGGCTATTTAGGCAATAAAACATACTAAGCATAATAAAATATTTTCCTAATAAGAAAACAACAAGGGAAAACCTGACTAAAATTCAGATTTTTGGTGGAAAAAACTCTATTTTGCCTGTTATTTTCTGTGCCAATACTCGATCTGTAAGACACAAACTAAATGACCTATCCATTTCCGCGAAATTTCATCAGGCTGACAATGTGTGTGTTGTTGAATCCTGGCTGGATGATGAGGTTGATGATGGGTGTGTAATGAATGGTGATGATCACAGTTTGTCACAGAGGCATGATCGCCTCAACCGTATTGAGGAGAAGTAGCTATATTCAGTTCAAATTATGGAATAACCTGATTGTGAATGAATTTGAAACTATGTGATTCACAGAATGGTCCCATCAAATGCCACTTGATCCTCGGTGTTACATATTAAACTGGAACTTTCGTTCAGCAACACAATGATACGCAAATCACACCATTAATGCTGTGGATTATGTAAGATATTTGTTAAATTTGCTGTAGAAACAAAGCTAAAAGTTCAAAATGAACACAATCATTGAAATGTTAATCCTTGCCTAATTTATAGCTGCCTGAGACACTCTCTGATAGGAGTCATGCGCTAACTTCTGCTTATTGTTGCCTAACTCTGGCAGCAATATATTAGATGAATCACAGCATATATAGGCATAAAAAAAATACTAGATATTACCATATAAATGCTCTAATAATAACAAATTTAAGTGTAAAACTTTGGCTAAGCACTCTAAAAACAAGTGTTTTAGAATCAACGCCTTTTTAAACACTTTTTGGTTACACTTTTTAAACATTTTGAAGTGTTTAAATCCATTAAGATAAACATGAGGAAGCGTTTATCAAAAATAAACACGAAAACACTTTAATGAGCTTGTTGCACTTTATTAACACAGCAACATGTTTTTCATCTACAAGTGTTTTATTATAAACATATAGGGGTTTTATACAGATGACTGCAAGGAAGGTGTTAATCCACTCAACAGTGTTAATCAAGAAGTGTTTATGATTAAACACTATTGGTAATGGATAACAATGAAACAATCAACATGGACAGTCACATTACAAGGAATATTACAAAATATAGGATAATCCATTGCAACATTATTCTCTTTCAAATGAAATTCTTTTTAAAACCCAGAAGAGACTCAGTCTGTTAAACTGAATTCAGTTAAGTTCTTCAACATGATATCTTCTAAACTTTCAAGTATTAAATTGATGATACCTATACCTAAGAGTTTATCCAAAAACTATATAATTGTATATTTAAGTTGAAGCAATCATTTCTTACAAAACATCAATAACATGATAAGAATTAATATATCATTATAGACTACATAATTATTGTCACCCTAATCGTTTCAGTGATAAAATATAGGCTGCAAAGCAGCAAGCCTCAGCAAACCCACTGACTTCAATAAGGCGTTTCATGAAGTGTCCAGCCAATTTCACATGCATTTTATCGTAACTATTTAAAAATCAGCACATGATATGCACCCCTCCCCAATTTATTCCTATTATAATTATTATTTTTCTGAAAATACATAACATACCCTCACAAATGATTTGTTTAGTGATATTCAGAGACCAACTTGAAAACCTTTAAATATAGATAAGCAGTTCTATTATTTCATGTTGTTGATCTTGTTACAGTAGCTTTGAAAATTTGATCCCTTAAAAAACGTATATGGTTCCTTAAGAATATGCTGTTGAAGAAACCCAAGCAGTTGCCCATAGATGGCTGGATAGTGTAGTGTTTTATAGATGTTACATGGAGTCAAGACAAAGTTCAGTAGTACGCTTGGCAGAGAGAGAGGGTGGCCTCTATATTTATTTAGGAATGGATCAACTCCAAACCCAGAACTGAGGGCTCTAGGGCTCCTCCATGGCTTTTCTTTCTTGCAGGCCATTGCCTGTCTTTTTCTCATTGGCTCACTGCAGGCTTCCTGTCAGTGCTCTATTGGCCAAGAGGTTCTGGTCTCATGACCTTCAACCATGACCTTTGGCCAGGCGTAATACATCCTTAACATTGACTCTTAAACTTTTAAGGTTTACGTAAGTCACAAGACTTTAAAGAGTCACAATATATATGATAATGCCAGATTTATGAGATCTAAATATAAGATTAGTTTTCATAACATGACAATAGTTCAGGTAAAATATGTAATATACAGCTAAAATTTCCACAAGAGCATCAAATACCTGAGTGGACTGGCATTTCAAGATAGCACCTTCTGCTACAATGTATATTGCTTAGATTTAATCTCCAATTTTGAGAAATCTGAGAGAAGGTGGGTCTGTATCGGTAACTTGCACCACTTTTGTCTGCCTCAGGAATGTCAATATATCAACTACTGCACTGCATGGTGATGGACTTGATAACTTCCGTATTACAGCAAATTTGCTGTGTAGTAGTCTGCTACCAGCAAATAATCAGAATGTTCAAATAAAAAAATTTCCATACCCAATCACCCAATACACTCCACGGGCAAGATGAATCTCATGGGGTATTATAAACTGTGTCTTTCTTGATGAGCTTCTCTAGTATCATGACCAACGGCTTATGATCAATCAACATGAAAATGTCTGCCATATAAATACTGTTGGAATCTTTGTGTAGCAAAGACTATGCTTAACAACTCCCTCTCAATACACGCATCTTAGTCGTGGTCAGGCTCTTGCTGGCATATGTGACAGGACAACGTTTTCCAGACTCATCAGGCAGTAACAATATTGAACCTACACCTTTTTGACTAGCATCGCAATGGAGCTGGACAGATTTCTTCGTATCGTAATACTGCAAAGCAGGTGTTTCTCACGCTTCAGTTCTTTGAAGATCTTCATGATTTCTGTCCCCAACAAACATATTATCCTGACTCAGCATCTCTCACAGTGGAGTAGTCTTGGTGCTTAAGTCTTTCACAAATTTTGACAAATAGTTCAAAGGTCCTAAGCACTGCAGCTGTAGTTCGACTTTACTTGTTGGGCTTGGCATTTGTTGCAAATGTTTGACCTTCTGCGGATCTGACTTCATTCCACTAGATGCATACAGGTTTCCAAAGAATAGAATACTGTCTATTTTATCATCTCATTTTGCTGAATCCATGGGCACTTTCATGTAATGTTTCAAATTTTCATCTTCTCCTCGGTAGTTCCTTAGATTACAATATCGTCAGCTATTCCACAACTTCCTAGACATTACTCGAGAATCCTATCCATTTCCATCTGGAAAATATCCTGACTAACACTAAGGCCGAAAGGTAAGCGTACAAAACAATATCTTCCTAATCGAGTATTAAAAGTTGTCAACTTATGACTCTCTTCGTCTTAGGTTATAGCCCAATACCCAGCTTTGGCATCTAGCTTTGTGAAGTACTTGGCATTGCTGAAACGATATTGACGATATTGATGATAATGCCTTGTTGAGAGCCCTTGGAACTAAGCAAACTCTCAAGCTGCCATCCTTCTTGGTTACATATATGGTCACCATAACGACAGTCAATCTCAACAGTTCCCTTGCAATCAATTCTGGTATTGTTGTACGCAGACAGTGTGTTTCTAGTTGGATGAAGGTGCTTGTCTGTTTCCTGCAGGTACATATTCTTCAGTATGTGATAAGGTAGAGTGTTGGCTTGCGCACCAGTGTCTATCTTCAATTTCAAGTTATGTATACCCGGTCTATGATGCAACTTGATGTCGAAGTTGACATATGCCTCATCCATTTGCTTGTCCCCTTGCCATTGCATAGAAGATACTTGAATTGTGCTGAAGCTCAGATTCTTGTATTGATCTTCGAAATCATCAGTTATGCATGCATGGACCGTTCTCTGCCACGATTTGTGGGTCTCCCGTTGTAATAAAACTTCGTCCTCGGGGCTGTTGACGTTGGTACTTGGAGATCAAACACACCTTCTTCAGGTGTCCGGTCCTGTTGCAGGAATAGCAGACTTCATCACCTGCTGAACAATGTTCTTTTCCAAATTTATGACTATTTCCACAATTATTGCAATGTGAATTAGTAGGCTTGTGATCTTCATACCGTGGTTTGCTGTATTCATGCCTTGATTTACTAACTGCATCAAACTGCGCAGGCTTTTCATATAATTCATGAAGCTGTTTCACATGTGATACAGCTGCTTCATAACGACTCAATCTGAAGTACAGTTCCATTCGTTGTCGAAAGAGTTTGAAGGTTTTTTCGATATCTGATTGAACTGCTGTTAGCCATATTGTTTTGAGCAATAATCGATGTAGTGGACGTACTTGGGACCGCGTGTTTCCGGGGCTGCTTCTGGTGTTAACTTCGGATGTTTCTGGCGTTGTTTCCTGGCAACTGGGGGCGACAGGTGATGGTTCTGTAAGACTGCTGGGTCATTGTAGTAAGTTTGGTGATTTTATCCCACGGCCGCCACCATGTGATAGGCCTTTGTTGTGTCCTGATAACATAGAGAAGAGGGATTTTTATTCCGGAACTCTTTACCCTCACAGTACCGCTTACAACATTACAAACATTGCATTGGCCGCTTATAGCACTATACTACAATCATAAGTGCATGTTTATTTTTCTGATAAAGTGAAATTTTTGTTTTTGGTTAGTAAAATTTCCACTGTGTATACAATTGTTCATTGACAAAAATTGATAGAGGATATATTAGAAATAACATATTGTTATAATCAGCACATAATCAGAGTACAGACATGTAACTGCCATGAGGATTTCTACATGTGGAAAAATATGGTTGTTATCAGCTTTGGTGAGAACTGGGCCACCTCAGGTGGGGAGACCTAGGCCCCTGTCCTATGCCTCCCTCTGTCATAAAGTTTTGATAAGGAAATAATAAACCACCTGGCATTAGAAATTACTAAAACACTAGCTTGCACTTAGAAAATGAAAGGAAAACCATAATCTTATCTATGTCATATCATAGTTGACTCATGGCTTACAATACAAGTTGGTTTAACCCATGCATACACTTTCGGAGTTTAAATTATTCAAACATAAATTCAGTAGGCTTATTTCCCCTACATTAAATCATTTGTCAAATGCCTATATGACATTGATTTACTGTTGTATTACAGCTAAAGTTGAAATATATTACAGGATACATTTTTGGCGATTACATAAAAATCTTTAAATCCTGTAAACTTTCCAATGCAGCTTTGATTAGACATACAAAATTATTAATTATTAGAGGAATACTTAAAGCATAACTAGGAAAGACGATTTTGCTTTATTATTTAAATAGGGAAAAATTAGACTGGTCCAGTTCTCCTTACTTTCCCCTATTTACTGAGACTATGTATGCATGCTGGCATCAGAGAAACTGAATTAGCATGCATCTATACCACTTTAATTCGCTCTGCTCTGGAATATTGCTCTGTCGTTTGGCACCCATGAAATTAATATTCCCCGAAGGTAACTATTCCTTAAAAATACAGTGTCTTAGTCATAAACTTCAAGTCTCCCATCAATTCCTGAAACCACCTACGGTTTACGCCAACACAAGATTCCAAGTGTGATATGCCAGACTGCAGGATACTCAAAGACTTTTCTTCCTTATTGCATAAAATTTACAAATAAAGTATTGCACTTGGCAAGACTTTTAGACCTACAAGCGATTTGTTCAAAAATGTATGGTTGTCCACATATGGGACCTGGTAAGTTTTTGTGAAAAGTATAAGGTAAGCGCCAAATTTTTCTAATTGATTGATAGATTGATTAGATTAGATTAGATTAGATTAGATTAGATTAGATTAGATTAGATTAGATTAGATTAGATTAGACACCGTGGGTTGATTGATGAGGTGAGAGAGGAGGAGTCCAACCATGTTACACATTCTACCCATGGGTGGGATCTTTTACTTGCCTCAGCAACAGAAATTGCTTCATTGGAGGTCATTCCTAATATTACATAATGTGTACATTATGCTGGACAAACACATTCGTGTTCACTTGTACAGTCTATACTTGCCGATGTAGGACTAGTTTGTGTCTGAAATAGCAAATGTTTTTCCGTAAGATATATACGCTTGAACCAATCAGGAAACAATTCAAGTAAACTCAGTCGAGAGTTTATTCCTTTGAACATGCCATATCAATTATGGTAAAGCAAGGATGATTTGACTTCCAGATGTCAACATTAGAAAGTTGCAGAGACTACAATATGTAGCTGCAAGATTGGCAGCTCCGGAATCAGCATACACTATAAAAATAGATCTGATGGCTCTCATGACAGAAAAACACAGCAATCATTGGTGATGAATGAATGTCTGACCAGAGTGGCTCACTGAACAGTTTTTAAGCTGGAAATACTTATTTGGAAACATGAAACCAGTATAATTTAGGACATAAGGAAATAATGAAATTAATGTAGCTTATCTGGTCTATTATTCTGGTTTGTACCTTGTTTTGGCCATGGCCCTTGAGAGATTGCAGTAGTTCTAACATTCACCACCAGGGCAGGGGCACTGAAGTAAGCACTGGTGGCTGCATACTGGGCCAAGCTTGTGACAAATACAGAACCCTATAAGGTCCCACATGGGATCCACCACTAGGGTATTTGGGACAACCATATACCATGGTATTTCAAGGGACCTTGAGATCTTTTAAATACTTTGTACATGTTTTACTTAAAATATATATTGAAAGACCCGTGCATGATAAATAAAAACAACCAAGCGTAGGATTTGAACTCATGCGGGTTGTGCGCCTAGTATTCAAAAACCAGTGTGTCAACCAATTATCAAAAGGTAAAAAGAAGTGTAAAAGTTTAAAAGCAGGACAAAGACTGTCTGAATAAAGTCTTTAATTTTGATTTAAAAAGTTCATTTGGTGGCACAGACCGGATATCATATAGCAGAGAGTACCAGAGGCGTGGAAAGCCCTTGATTGAACTAGTGAGGATGATGTATATGGTACTTTGAAAATATGTTGATCGCACAATCGAAGGTTGCGAGATGGCATATAATGTACAAGAAGATCTTGAATATAAGCAGGAGCAAGATCATGTACTGCTTTAATTGTATACGAGTAGAAGGCTTTTATATTCAATTCGCTTCTGAATAGGCAGCCAATGAAGTGAACGCAGCCAGGATCCTGGCTGCGGTGTTCTGAATCCTTCGTAGGCGACCAAGGATAAAGGTTATTCACACAAGACAGAATTACAGTAATCCAACTTCAATGTTATAAAAGTATGGATTACGCAATCAAGGAATGATCTATCCAGATACTTCTTTAGAACACTGATGTTCCTGAGCTGGAGATATGCGCCACAACACGTATTCTGGATGTGGATGTCCATAGCAGCATGGTGATCAAGTGACACCTAGAATTCGAACTGATGTTGAGGGTACAATAGGACTGTCTTTGATAGTAACAGACAAGGGTGCGATTTTACTTGCGATCCTCTTGCTGGAAATGACCATGAATTCCAGCCAGCTAACAAAACTATAGATAGAACTGCTGCTTTATTGTGATCCTTGAAACACCAGCAGGAGAAAGGCGTCCACGGTGTAATGGTTAGTTTTTTCTACACTGAAGCTGAGCTTAACACCTCTGAAGAACTTTCTTGAGGGCTTGGTGGAGACAAAAAACTTTGGCTCAAGTCTAATATAAACACGTGACGTCATATGCATTGATACAAAGAAACTTCGGCTCAAGTCTAATATAAACTTAAAATAATAAACCAAATTACTACAATGTTACCACACCATTGGCACTATTTAAGTTAATATTAGAATTGACCCAAAACATCAACATGCACTAATTGTACCATTATTTCTTAGAGTGTAAGGATGATTTACACTGGTTGCTGTGAAGTATCACATCAACCATAGACTATGTGTCCTTGTTTATAAATGTTTGAATGGAATAGACCCTGACTGCCTGGCTGAATTGTTATCATTTCCAGACGTCATGCTACTTCAAGTGCCACGCATGCGAACAGAGACATTTGGAAAGAGGTCTTTTAGATAGGCCACCCATGGAATGATATGCATGCCATATGCCATAGGAGACACTGACTCTTTAGAGACTTTTAAAAAGAGACCAAAGATTTATTACTTCAATCAAGCTTTTAATATATAGATTTTTGTCATTTAAATCCATTTTATGTATATATCAATCTAAGGGAACGATTATAATTATGGAACCACATTATTGCCAGTTTTGAAGTGAATTGTCATTGTTTTGAAAATCATATTTATTGTTAACAGTGTCTGAATTGCCTCATTAAATTGAGTGTGCTGCTGATCTCTTTATCTGAAATATGTATTAGCACTAGGAGTTTCAAGGGTTTTTAGCTTTGAAGAATTTCACAAGGTGGCGTTTTAGTCTGTATTTGCAAAGTGCCATGCCATCTTTTGGGTAATGCAAAAGTCTTCATCCCTCTGGAGTTGCAACCAGATACATCAGCTATAATTCTATACCGGATAAGATTTTTGAAGGGGATTACTTACCATACCAAACATTTTATATAGAAAATTATAAAGGTTATATCATTGATTGATACAGTATATCCCTGATATACTCCCCCGAGACTCAGTATATTCCCGAGACCCGAAGGGTCAAAGAGCAATATATATATTGGTAAAAAAATATTACATCTTAATTTTTCAAAAGCCAATCTTCAGTTCTTGTACTTCAAAATTACATTGATTAATACCAGTTTAGTCAATGAACAGCCAAAAGTGAAAGTTTCCAAACAGACACCCAAATATTACTATTTAATCAAAAGAAGTAAAAAAATATATTTATTATTTTCATGAAACTAAACCATGTGGTAAGGCCACTTTAATTAAAAAAGCGTCAATGATATATCAATATTTTATCTGTAACTAAACAGCTGATGTTTGAATAAAAAAAAAGCAGGATCAACAATAGTGACGAGACAATAGACAATAACATGCCCCTACCCTAAAATGGCATGTTTATGAGTTTGCACTAGCACAGGTTATGTAACATTAGATACAAGTTGTAGAATAGCTTAAAATTTGGCAAAATATGGTAAATTTTCACAGAGAAAATCGTGATGCTTGCATACTTTTGTAACCCACTGTAGGTAGCAATTATGTTGTTTTACCCATGCATGGTGCATACCAAATCAATCTGTTTTCTTTACTGTATAATATTTCAGTAAAGTTTTGAGAGAAAGTAAAGATAACTTCTGTAACATCGGTTTAAGTCCCAATGTGTGACATTCTGATGACTGCTGCTTGAGATGAGAACGCAATTTCGAGCATGGAATCCCGTTGAAAGCGATGCTACGGGTTGTCTTTGGTACAAACTTGCCACAAAAATCGGTAGTTTTTGTCGGAATTTCGGCCGTCAATTCATTGCTACAGCTAAGAGGTCTGACAGAGTCCACTGCCTTCCGGCAAGTGCCTGTGATCGAGGGAACACTGTCCTACAATTTTTCTGGGACAGCGGTCTAGTTAACTGAAGTGAAAAGATTGACATGATAAAATTGAATTGTGTCCATTCAAATATAGTTTTCTTATCTGTCAAGTTTATCAAAAGTCAATACATTTAGTTGTTGATTGTCTGATTACTTTGACTGATGGCTACATATATACATTCTGTTTCAAGGACTCCGGCTACTCGGACAACATTTAAAGCTCTAACTTGCAAAGATCTTCTCTACTAAGATTTACAATGGAGAAGAATAAGCCTGGATTCCACGAATATGATGGGGTGGTCATGAGCGGACTGTTTCCAGCCAGCAGTCTGGACAGAATTAAGGAAACAGTATTTGATGATGAAGATATCATAGTTGCTACCTACCCAAAATGTGGTGAGATTTACGTAATGAATCTGGGTCAATTCAGGATAAAGTGTTCAAGGACGCAAGGTTTATACACTGCCCCATTATTGTTGCAATGAAACTCATCTTGACTAATGAGTGCATACCTTAGTTGTTGTTTTTTTCTCTTTTTTCCAGACATCCAACTTTTATTTTTTCATTTGAGTCTATTATCTAACAAGTTGGTTATATATATCTATCACCCTATAATCAATGTGCAGGGTGACATGTTTTGCAAGAAGTAAAAGAGGCTACGGGTGTCATGCATTCATTCCAGACCCAATCAATTTTTTCTTATTTTTTTTACAGCCTGGTCAGATAGATTTTTAGTATGGGATCATGATCTCTTCGATTTATGTTTAAGGCATGGCTTTCATGACTGATAAATTACCAGATGGCTAACTTACACTCAACCACAAAAGAAACGCAAAACTGTTTGAAACTTCACAGGTAAACATGTGACAAACTTTTTTCTGAAAGGTACAGACAGCATCTGCCTGGTTTGCCAGATCGGCCATTGTGCTTAGACCAAAAATGTTATCAAAACTGTAAAAGTTTTCATTTTTACTGTAGCCAAAGTAGTTGTCATTGCTTTAGTCTTGGAGCTGACCTGGAGCTATTTCTGACTTGCAAAGGCAGCTGTGGCATAGGTGGACTTTATACACTTCTTTCACCTTTTTGGCTGCAACCTAATTGTGGCTTTAATTCATGCCTTAATTTACATTTAAGACTTGCATAACATTGTGGGTCAGTGACTAATCACTGAGCTATGAAACAAAGACTGACTAACCCTTCATTAAGTTCTGCAGGACTGCACAACTTTTCTTAAGAGACTAAAGCAATGTCATAACCTTGGCTACAGTAAAACTGAGACCCTTTACTGTTTTCAAAACATTTTTGATCAAATCAAAATGTCAGTATATATGACAAACCAGACAGAAGCTGTCTGTACCTTTCCTCAGAAAAAGGTTTGTCACATGTTTACCCTTGAAGATCCTGAAGCAATTTATTGGCTTTCTGCCTTATTTCCCATGGGCTTTACGGTGATACTTTATTTCTGGTGACAGTGTAACAGTTGTGTCATGTCATGGTCTAATGCACATATGTCAGTGTGATAAACAATTAAAGCCTCTGTAGACAGGAACTGATCACACTTGAGTGAATTCACTTTCCTGGGGCCTATACCCCTTTTGGATCAGGTTGTATATGATGAATTATTCCCCCTGATAATTTCCACCAAAAAAAGTTAGTTCAAACAGTTTTGCGTTTCTTTTGCGTACATTAAATAATATCATTTATGGATCCCCAAAACACACTTTTTAGGGCCATTGCTAGTATTTCCAGATTACGGTGACAATTGCAATTGTGTATTTGCAGGTCATTTTGATAAATGAAGAAAAGCCAGTCTTGATTGTTACCCATGTTTAGAAAAAGTTTTAAAATGAATGGTGAATGAGTGTCTCTATTCAACTTTTTTGTTTAGGAACCACATGGATCCAACAGATTGTCCTTTTGATTCAAATGGATGGTGATGAGAGTAAATTAGAAAACAAGCCTCAAGCAGAGCATTGGCAATTTATTGAACAGGCAAAGGAAGGACAACAATCCGAACTAGACAACTGGGCTTCCAGATCACCTGCTCGTCTGGTGAAATCTCACCTCAGTTCACATTTCTTCAAGAAAACCTTAGACCAAAAGAAAACAAAGTTCATCATTGTTTTTCGTAATCCAAAAGATGCTCTTGTTTCCTACTACCACTTCTACAAAATGAACACCAGCTTTCAATTTGAAGGAACCTGGGACGACTTCTTTCAGCTTTTTAAAAATAAAGAGATTTGCCATGGCGATTACTTTAAGGTGCAGCTGAGTTGGTGGAAATTGCGGAGTGATCCAAGAATGTTGTTCCTGACTTTTGAAGATATGTTGAAATCACCAGAAGACGCGATCAGGCAGGTGGCGAGTCATTTCGGAAAGTCCATTTCTGAAGAAGTTGTTCAGAAAATTGCCCAGAAAACCGCATTCAAAGCAATGAAAGAAAATCCTCTTACTAATTACAGTCAAGTAAGGGCCATGAAACAAGCATTCATGAGAAAAGGAACTGTGGGTGATTGGAAAAATTACTTCAGTAAAGAACAGTCTGAATATGTTGACAATCTTTCAGCAAGTCTTTTTGAACCAGAAGGAATTTACTTAAGGGATGAGTAAAAAAAGCTTATTTTTTGATCGCATCACATCTTGTGAATAATACTGATGGTTATTTTTATATGGGATTTGAATATTAAATAGCTGTTTGCAGTAGAGGTAGAGTGTGGTCTTGTAATTCTAAGTTTAGATTCTGTACATGTTTATTGTATATCATGACACATCATACATTTGTAACTACTTTTGAGAGACACTTAATTTCAATGAGTAACAGTGTGGTTTAAGGATCGAAACAACCATCGCATTGAAACCATTTGACTAGCGGTTTATCATAATTGCTAATAAATAGTTTTTAATGTGAATAAATATTTAAGGTTGATTCTACTGTTTTCACTAAAGCGTACGTATTTTTAAAATATTCATAACAACCTCTCTCTAGCTCTGGGTTTGGCGTTGCTTAAGATGGGGCAGTAACAATGACATTGATATAAGTGTGATCATGCAGCCGGTTTTGGTCGTTTGAAAGTTGGTAATTCTTTTTGCTGCAGTTTCAGAAAAACTGAGTTGAGACACATTAATTCTGATGATTACGGATAAAAGAAAACCTTTTTTTGTGCAATTTTTTCTATTAGGAAATATTGTTATATGTTCTGACTTAACCATGTTAAAAGTTACAGCGAGTTGATTACAGGTCATAGTGAAAATAAGCGAACGTACCTGCCTAAGGTAACATTTTTTGTGAAATTTTAAACTTTACAATAAGTTTTATCCTCAACAAAGCTATATTCAAACTTTCATGCTATGAAGTTGTATAAAATGACGCCTAGTTTTTATGACTTATATAACAATGTACAAGTACCTAAGTATTCTTAGTATTCTCAAATTTGCAGCATACAAAACAGCGTATTTTCAGAAATATGTGGCCTTTTTTTGCAAATTTTTAAATATAATTCAGACCCACATTCATCCTGTTTTCTCTGAAATAAACTGAAGTGTTGGTATGTGTGTTTTCTATGGGTTCATTTACCGGATCGATGTCTTTTTTAAGTATGGTGTGCATGAACAACTGATCTATTATTACAGTATACAATGCCTGTGGAGTGTGGTTCGACATTGGCTCGTAGTTAATTGACCATGTCATTGGTCCAATGTTGGCCCTATCTTGCATACTATCTGGAGCGCGCTTCCCTTGTGCGGCGTTAATTGGTGATGGCCTTCGCACTGGAAGTTGGGAATAGCCCAACATTCACCAAGCAATAATGTCTACCTGCCTATTTTTCTAGTATATTAGCAACAGTCTGAGGGATTCTGAAGGTAATGTCTCGATCTATATCTCTGACCTAGCTAGGTTGGGATAATTGCCTGTAGTCAATGACTGAACATCAAATCATCCGCCAAATGGTATCGATTATTGACCTGGATACTTTGCAACCCCAGAATGAAGGGCCTGATATATTTGGCGTTTACAGTTTCATGCATGGCTAGAAATGTATTGAAGTAATAATTTGTAAGCCATTTCTTCGATCCCATTTTGTTCTCCCATTTTATTTTGTTTTTAGAGAGCAACAATGCACGCCACATGATCTGGCCTTTTAGAATTGCCATCACTTTCCAAATACTGTAGCAATTTTATTTTATGTTTTGATTTTTTGATTGGTAGAGCCGAAGTTGGCTGGCTGTTTCATTCTTCATCTCATTGCCATGGTCCCTGCCTGTCCTAGTTAGCCCAACAGGTGC
The DNA here is from genome assembly GCA_932294295.1 of Alitta virens. Classification (NCBI taxonomy): domain Eukaryota; kingdom Metazoa; phylum Annelida; class Polychaeta; order Phyllodocida; family Nereididae; genus Alitta; species Alitta virens. The sequence goes on along the minus strand of OW028575.1, from coordinate 68,641,822 downwards.
AGAAATACAGCTAGCCCTAATCCACCCGCCCATGAAACAGCTAAGACTGGTGAACTAATTATATCCCTAAGTTTCAGTCTCAAAGTTGAAAAATGTTTTAATTCTGTATGAGTGAAGTGCCATTTCAATATAAGCGCAATGAATGATACCAAAGCAGAGTAAACCTGTCTGGCAGAGATAAAAGTTATAATAGAACAGAAAATTATACGAAAAGAAGTAAGTCATTGAGATTACCCAAGTTCACGTAGCAAGATATTTAAGGTGAATGTCCAATTATATGTTGGCCATATTTTTCATGCAAAGCACTGAGCAGTGATTTGCTTTAAATGTAGAAAATTTGTGATGATAGCATGCTGAGCAATTTGTTGAAGCAGTAATATCTTCCCGTTCATTTTTCATTTTCTTTTTTTATACCATGGTATAAACTATTTTGTATTTGCATATACTTCTTTTAATATCATTATTTGACTTCATTCAACAATGTCTTACTAGCTTGCAAGAAAACTCATGTGATCAAAGTTTGTATTATCGTTTCTTTGTTTTTTTTTTCCTCGACACAGAAGTGATCTTGCTGTACATAGTACTGTACACAAGAACCTGGTCTAAGGGAGGTGTTTGGCAGCATAGCCTTGTTATGGGTCTAATGCCAAACCTTTCGTTCTCATCACCACCAAATTTTACCTAAGTGCCATCCACTTGCCTGGCGCTATTACGTTGGACGCTACGCAATCTGGGCCTTACCAACGTCATGGAAAGCGGCCATTTTAAGTCCCTTAACAAAGATGTGCGGTGACGAGTGACCAACCTCATTGTGCCATAAATGGATTTATTAAAGGGACCATGTGCAGTGCATTAGTTATTGCTCATTGGGTAAATACATGCGACTACCATAGATGAATTAGTAATTGAAAGATCCACACATTTATGTTCATGCTGACCAAGCAGCAATTGTAATGGAGCTGCTGTCTACTGGTCATTTATGCATGCTTCCATTAATTGTACCAGGGTTAGGGTTAGGGTCATATGACTGGTGATAAGGCACTTGCTATTCCATTAGAAGAATTATCTGTAATATAGAAATGTTCTAATGCTTTTTTTTTTTTCTTTCTTTTTTCTTTTTTTTTTTAAGTCATATTATTTTCATAAATTGTCGGCTAAAGTCAAAACAGTAACTTTCTCTCTGATGATAACGCTTATGTAACCATTATCATTGTAGTGATGGATGGAATACCTTAGTTGGGGTTATTGCAGAAAAATATGCGGTGCTTCAATTTGAATCCTACTATTAATAGTGATTTTAATGCAGTCCTAATGATAATGATGGACCTGCATCTCCCCCACCAATCATTAGCTCGACTAACTAAGGTATCAATTAGCTACGCATTTGGCAATGCAAACTGAGTACTATGTATGAGCAAATTCCCACTGGGTGTCATTACATAATGTTGATAACAATATAACTTACCTGATGTCTGTGTTGAGGCAACAAAAGGACCCACATTCAGGTATGTAAATGTGTATCATGGCATGGGTGCCTTTTATTTATCTCAATTCTCTGTCAGTGAGTACTAATGCCAGTTATGGGTAATGTAAGGTATTGATTTTCCTGGTGAGAAGACTGTGCACCATCCCAATTATAAACTTTTAACCCAACTCTTTCAGTTATTTGCGCACCCCTTCACAGCAATCCCTGTCTTTACTTTTTTATCAGGTTCCATTCTATTTTCATTGTTTTGCTATTGCAGCAGAAAATGTGATACACCGGGTACAGTTGGACCGTATATAATAAGCAGTAACAGTGAGTCCAGTAACAGCAAAGTCATCCCAGGAACAGAGTTCACCTGGAACTGTAGGTCTTTTAAAAGAAACTCAGTTGTTACGTAGACTCTTTGACAGTTCCATATGGTTAGTTGTATAAGGGGGTCCGACTGTACGTACCCAGCTTCAATGCAGTTGAGAGGGATCTGATGTGTTGGGATATAGTGATACCGTGAATAGATTGTAAGGGTAAACTATTAGTTCAAAGTTGAATGATATTTGCTACAATGTAACCCAGTTGTTTTGATGGAGTTGATGGACATGAGTAGCCCTGGTCGTGCATCAAACAGGCAAGGTTGCAGATCGGAGCAGAGGCTGACATTTGGGAGAGCATCAGCCAAAGCAGCTCTGCCTGGCATAGCGAATAGAGGCGGCCACAGTGTTCTCCCTGCAGTACGCACTACGGTCATTCCAGCAGCTGCAGTGAGCTTGCTTAGCAGCATATACGTAGCTAGTCGTTCTAAATCTGTCCTCGGATCATTCAGTGTCTGTCCTAAGTAGCAATGATGAGGCCTACACAATATAGCTTTGCACTGGATTCTTGATCATTGTCTACGCAATATCATTAAGAATTTCGTAGTTGGGATTTTGGATGCAATTGGATGTACATGAACATCATCTCAAGACCACATCATGTAAGTATACCTTTGTCATATATATATGTGGGTATGTATATAGCACTGCTATGTGTAGCTGCCATGGGGTATACAGCAGACTAGAGGCTTCAGATATAGAACATACTGAGAATCTCTGCTATATGCAAGTTTCTCCACCAATTTCCTGATCAAACATGAACTGTTGAGTTTCATCATAGCATTCTATAATACATTTTCCTCATGAGAATGTTCAGAAATGTCTCACTGCATATAAGATCATTTGATATATAATTCCTGTTCTGGGACATTTGCCAAACTTTGTTAAATTAAGCACTTTCTTTACTCTTTGAAAGTTTCTATATTATACATATTGAAGAATCTTTAGTTTGAATGTGAATGTTTTATGATTAAGTTTTCATATCAAACATAACTGGGATATTTAGAGGTGTATCTGTAATATGTGTACTATTAATATGTTATATTGCGTTGGATAATATTGGCTGCATGTTTCAAATTCAGCCAGCCTTTACATAACATTACTTAATGATGCCCACTGCGTTTGACGTTATATCAAGTTCAACACAATGAAAAATAATAATTTATCTTGACTTTGATTATTCAACATCATGCTGTTTTGATTATCATAACTACTGCAGATTGCCTTGACAAAAATAATTTGCAAATCAATCTAGTATCATCGCCCTTGATTCTAAGTAATCATTTTCAGGTGGATGAGCAATGTTTATCATGTCAACATTAGCGCCATCTATTATTCGTAGCAGCGCCACCAGGTGACGGGTGGCTTCATTGGTGAAATATGGTAAAACACATAATTGGAAAATATATGTTACATTCACCTGCGGTATGCAAGCGAGTGGGTCTTCTATTTAGAAAATGTTAGTCATATACTTCACACAGATATATTACTGATATTTGTTCATGATATATTTTCATGGAATAACCACAAATTGCCTATACTTGATTGAAAAAACTACAGCGTACTTTGTAAACAAAAGTTCTCCAAATTCCCTGCAAAATCCAATGAAAAGCTAACAAGCAAGCAACCCAACCAAACTGCCATGCAACTATTTACTCACCAGTCTAAGTTCAACCCAGTACCACAATACTGGAGCAGCGCCAAGGGTTGGGCAGTTTTCAGTTACCATAGGCCTAGCTACTGGCTTTACAGCACAGAGCTGCCTGTAGTAGAGCATTCGAATGTGCTTTATGAGTTAGTAATATACTGAAAAAAAAACATAAAACGCCTTATTTTCAGTACACATATTCATTCGTATGAATTGTACTCCTGTTCACCATCTGTGTACAAATAAACTGAATATGTGAATACTTTGAAAGGTATCTTGGCATTGAACAAAGGTTAACAGGGATAGGAAACATGGGAAAATTGATCGAATGCAGCAGTGATGTACAACGATTTCTGCCAGTAAACATCAGCCAACACGAGTCAACCCCATAGTTGGAAGGACTTAGCTGCAGTTTATGCTTAGTCCTGCATTGATTCTGGATTCCAATGGTTGATCATGATAAATCTGGAGGTATTCGGATGTGCAAAAAGCCTCTTAATGAATCATTTGTCAATTGCTGCAGAAGTTTGTGTCAGTTACAGGATGTAAGATAATAGATATATCTACTAAGTGCAAGTTTCATTTTACTCAAACCGGTAGCAAAAGAGGAAATTCGTTTAATGATATCTCAACCGGAGATCAGAGAAGGAAGTCGTTACTTGCATATTCCCTATAGAATAGAATAGAATAAAATAGAATAAAATAGAATAGAATAGAATAACAACCACTTGGCAGGGTTGTTGGTAGATGCACATTTCTGAGATGGGTGTTTTATAGAAGTTGCCTCCTACAACTGCAGTCAAGGGGTGAACTTCAGTGGCCTTTACAGAGGGGTACCACGTGGTTATAGCATCCCAACACCTGGAGCACCAGTCACCCAGTGCAATCGGAGGCATCCGCCATTGGAGGAGCATTCTGCAGCTGTAACGAAAGTCAGAAGACAGGATGTCGCCTCTCTTTATTTACCATTGAGATTAACTCGGGTAAACAATAAACACGGGCAGCTGCGAGTCTCATTAGTCGCCTAGGTGTAGCCCGGTCAGTATTTCAACCAAGAAAGTCAATTAACAAGGGCTTTGTTGCCATGGTAACATCCTTAGAGACAGGGGTGGTTGGAAATTACAGTTGACCCTTATGCGTAGTCTTCGCTATTAACTCTACCACATGGTCGTACGGTAAAACCCGTTATAAATTGATGTTTGTTTTTGTTGCAATAAGTGTCATTGCTGGTAGGGCCTGTCAGTGGGCTAATCACTTGTATACAGTCGAGGGCGGAAGGGTGATGCTGAAATAGTTACACGCCTAGACAGCAAGATACACATTGGATCACATGTTTGCTAACATTAACGCACATGTATGCATGCCATGCTACCACAGGTGGAAAGCGTGTGCATGCATATGCATTTATCAACGTGTCAATGTTACTTGGTCTGAAGCTTAGTCAGTTTATATGATCAGATGCCAGAGGCACACGTAATAGTGAGATGATAAGGCTTGGATTCCCATGTTACACATATATAGCTCATGAAGAGTGTTCGGCCGAGGATTGAAACCTGTACCTCCAGAAGAACTGGTCGATGTGGAATTTGCAGATGCCTTGACCATTGAGCCACCCAGCTGCATATATTCGACTTTTATTCAACTTATGTTGTCACAGTATGTACTAAGTGTCTTTGCTAAGGCAAGTAAAAGATCTGGGGTAAATGTTTAACATGGGTGGACTCCTCCTCTCTCTCACCTCATTAATCAACATGGGTAGCGCAACAACTTGCCTTAGAGGGCTGCACTTCCCATATCTATTTATCTATCTATCTATCTATCTATCTATCTATTTATCTATCTATCTATCTATCTATCTATCTATCTATCTATCTATCTATCTATCTATCTATTTATCTATCTATCTATCTTAGTACGAATTTAGCTATTTCTAAGAGCATCAAATGATGCATCCGGTGGCTCTAAACTTACAGTTATCCCATTATGCATATGAACACAATACTTTTGAATTCTTTGAGGTATGTTGCAGATGATGCAACTGCTTTTTCGTGTCATAATTCTAATTATACTCCACTTAGTTTTTGTATTGTTCTGAGCGGGATATAACCAACGAAAATGTTAGTTAACTCCTCCTACTCGGGATATCACTATTACGAGAAAATGATCTAAAATGTCCTTCTACTGCTTTCCCAATGTTCAAGAAGATGTCTTCCTTATATTCTTCTTTTACTTATCAGTTTATGCCCTAGCACCAAACACTGCATATCAGTACATACCAGGCAATACTCTGCACTGCACAAATGAAATATCCAAACATACAGATAAGCCTTTCCAAGGCAGCAACAGCATCAAATCTGTCAGAGAATGTCAAGCAACTTTTGGGCATCTTCTTTGAGCGACTAATCTAGCTACAATCACTTCACAAATTTGAAGTTGGGCAGCTTCTCAGAAATGCATGCTTAAACTGTTTAGAACAATCAGCTTAAGTTTGTTGTTGACTTAAATTCTCAATTGATACAGATATATGGCTGCAATAGTACAGATGACAATGTCAAGCACTGAAGGATTTGTGACAACTTGAGCAAACAATAAACAATCTTATAAGTAACATTTACGTAATTGAAAACAAACTGCAACATTTATCACAATTAAGCCCAGTTGGAAAAGAAAATTAAATGGTAATTGTAATATAATTTTGAAGCATATAGTCCATGTCATCCGCTACCATGTGTGAAACAAATAACTAATATTACTATATATATATATCACTGAAGGAGATGTGGCAAAATAATCACCCTGTGTCAGTCTACTGTCAGATATAGCTGGGACAACCACTTGAAATGCTTTATGCAATTGGATGTATGAATATTTCAACTGACCTAAGTGGTCTTAATAGTGAGGTGACCCAAACCACCAAGCGATAAAGACCACCTCATTTAAAACCACTTCATTATTAAGACCACCTCATTAGAACCGCCTCACTATTAAAACCACCTCATTATTTAGCCACTAAATTTTGAAAATAGTGATCATTGTATTTATAAATCACAATGAATACCACATTTACTGCATTGCAAACACTTACAGTTAATATTATTTTCTATGATTTCAAATAAAAATCTACATACCTGAACATCCAATAATATCATTATGAAAACTAAGATTCATGTGCAGTGGAGAATTATTGCTTCAAATACACTCATTGCAGACAGTGCCTGTTGTGTTTAAAATCCATCACCTGATGATAAACAACTAATACAAACAATTCTAAGAGGGATTAAGTTTCTGTTTGAATTTGTTTTAAGTTGTGTACTCTCATGGTATTAGTGAGTTATTGCCCTTGGGAGGCTGATTCAGGCTTATCACACTGGAGCGCTAACATGCTCAATGAGATAAATCCTGAATCTACCTCCCAAGGGCAATAACTCACTAATGATGAGATTTATAAAGTTGCTAGCCAATGTACAACATTAAGAACATATTTTTATTGCCCAATTGCAGAATTATCAGGTGAAAGAGCGGGTGATACGGGCTGGTTGGTCTACATTTCATACCACACAGAATGACGTCCATGAAGGCCCAATAGGGAGGCTCAAGACGTTGCTATCTCCAAATAAGGACAAAACGCGTACTGCGGTTACAATGCAGGCGCGACACTAGTTGAAGTGACGGATTAATACAAACCTATATCATAAGAGTAAATAATTTATGTACATAACAAAATTTAAATTTTGGGGTTATAGCAGACCCAAATTTGATCTTAGAATATTCTGGTTATGGAGGCAAAATTCTCTCCTTGAATGCAACCAGCACTGACTGCTCCAGCACTTCTGAATGTTTATAAGACAGCATGAGTAGTGGAGGATCAGGCCTTAAATTTTACAGAGCACAGTGAACAAGTTCATGTTTATTCATTTCTTTTTTTTTATTTGCATTATTAATTTTTTACAGAGCACAGTGTACAAGTGCATGTTTATCCTTTTTTTTTTTTTTTACATTATTTATTTCTGTCATCCACCCAATGAATTACTCAAATGAGGTACCCTGGTCAAACAAGGCTCCATATATCCAGGTATATGCTTGAGTAGTCTAAGTGCCGAATGTTACCCATGAGATAAACATAGCAGAGGGTCGCTTCATTAATATCAATAAAGCCAGCCTCAGGACATGAGTTGCAAAGTGATGTGATCAGTTCAAGGAGTCCTCTGCCTGCACGCATGCGGTGGGTGGTGAAGTATGTTCACTGTCTCGATGCTACTGGGTCTGAAGCTTCGTCAGCCTTATGGCAGGTGTAATGATGAGATGATAATGCTTGGAATCCACACCATGTTATGCATTTACCATATGGGTGGAGTCATTTACTTGCCTCAGCATAGACACCGAGTACAAGGCACCTCCAATTTAATGTCTCATGCGATTGCACGTCCAGTTGGAATATAGGTAATGAAGAGTACCTGGGCCGGAGATCCACCTGGGAACCTGCAGCAGAGCTGGCCATCACGGAACTGGCGGATTTCTAGAATGATGTAATTCAGTTATACAGCGACAATACAGCTATTGCTAATGCAACATTCATTTAAAGGGGTTAGGGGTAAAGGTAGTTGAAGTGAACAAGGTTTTAAGCTACTATAAGGTCATTAAAGGTATATTTCAACTATGTATGCACTTCCAACATATACATTCGACGAAAACGAGGTGAAATTCAAAATATAATAGGCCTAAGTGTCCATATGGATATATTAAGAAGTCTCTTATTGTCTTCTTTTCTAAAGTAGTCATGCTATTCTGCTCACTTTGTTGTGAAAACTAAGAAAGAAATATCGATATTGAGGTGAAGAGAATGCAATAGTAGCATCCATATTTTCTAAAGTCTTATATTTCTCCCAATGCTTTGTCTGCCTAAAGTTTCTGTCTGTTTCAGTCCATTCTCCAACCTTGGAATCCATTTGCATTTGCCCTGATGGACCAAGTACATTTCCAGAACCGGTGCGCTGTGCATTTTAATACTGACCTTTAGGAGTAGCAAATCTTGGCTGGAATCCACCTGGGAGGCTCAATGCAATTTCTCGAAGTCTTCTTGTGTCCCCAAATCCCTCCCTCCAATTTTTAACCCTCAGCGAACAAAGTTCTAAAAGGGTTTTTGTCATCATCAATATCTGTCCGACTGGCGGATACTCGGGCGGGCGGGCAGTCGAGCGGGCGGGCTTAACACTTTTGTTTCCGGAGCAGAACTCTAACACTAATGCACTTACCCTTACAAAATTGTGTAAAGTAATATTCTATATGGCCTAGTGGTGCCTTTTGATAGTCACATTGACATATGTTGGCTGTGTTTTACAAAATTTGGAAAAAATAGAAAAAAATATTTATTTTTGTTTCCGGAGCAGAACTCTGACACGACTGCACCTACATGCTTAAAACTTTGTCATAATATGTCTAAAATAATGTAGTGGTGCCTTTTGGGGGTCTCGTGGTGGTAAATTTATATAATTTTCAAAATTAGGGCAAAATAGGGAAAATTCCTACTTTCAAACCTCCATATAAAAGACACTATGTACCTCAAATGAATGAAATTGTATCAATAACATATCTAAATTATAGTTTTTTCACTTTTTAAACTTCAAAATTGTGTTAAATTGTGTTTTCGGAGCACAACTCTACTGCATCTACATGTGTACAAAACTTAGTAAGAATATGTCTAAAATAGTGTAGAGATAACTTTTTGGGGTTTCATGACCATTTATGACATGTTATTTTATTTAATAAGGAAAATACGAAAATTTGGATAGGTACTCTTTCAAACCCTCATATCAATGACTCTATGATCCTTACATCAGTAACATTTTGCCAATGATATATCTGGATTATAGTTCTTTCAGTTTCAAGCTTCTTTTTGACATTTATTTCATCATTCCTTTTTTGTTCATAATATTGGAAAATCTGGAAAAAATTCAAAACATTGTGTTGCTTCCTTCATATTCCTTAGCATTCCATACTTAGCAATGACAGCCGTAAATGTTGTAGAATTCATGTGCAATATTAAATATTTGATCATAGTATTGCCATGCTCAACCCATTTAATAGTTTTTGTTTATAATAGTAACTTAATATGCAAGTATTAAGATAGGTTGAGTCAAGCGGTGAATTTATTGGCTTAGTATTAACATTGCCTATAGTTATTGATTCTTAAACTTCTATTATCTAATGTACCAAAGCCGCACTCATTGAACCGGGCTTAGGCTGTTCTTAAGCCCATTTCTGTTTGGGGCTTTTCTATATAGACTAACCGTCTCCCTTCATCGCACTTCTAGTTAACCCGCCCACCCACTATAATAATTTATTTATCTCTTTCTTGGGTTATCTTTTTTTCTTCTTTTTTTTGCTTTGCTCAACTTTCGTTTTCTATAAGTCATTCTCTATGATTTACTTATATCTAACTTTCCCTTCGTTACATGTCTGTTGTATATTGCTTGCTTGTTTTCGTACTTGCTTTCGTTCTCTCTTTTTTCTTACTTTCTTTCTTCATTCTGTCTTTATCTACTTTTGTCGTTCGTTTGTCTTTCTGTCCTCTATTTCTCTTTCTTGAAATGTCTTCTCTGCTACAGGTTCTGAGCATTGCTTATATTGATCTAAACAAAAGGTTATCGACACAATTTAGGCGATGGTAGTGATGTCATATAGATGTTATTATAGAATATCAACAACATCAATAATAGGGGAACATGATAACAACATTGAAACAGGGAGTCTTTTGCACTGTGAGAAGATGAAAATTACATGTAATTATTCTATTTTTATCAAAAGATACACGGAAAAAGAACTCAAGAAAAGGTCACATGAGTCACTTGTCACAGGAAGGACCAATGATGCTGGTGCAGCATCCTAATGTTTGATGTCATTTACCCATATTTGGTGCACACCGAGTTACTTAATACTTATGGATGGGCAAGTTCGTTGCCTCTTAAATTGGCATGTTTAGAATACTTAATTCTGTATATGATCTTAAATATGTATGAGATAAATAAATGATGAAATCGGCATCTTAAAAGACAATCTTGCGTAAAAGATATCATATATTTCTGATATCTTTAATATCACAGCATTAATCGAATTCATGGAAATAGTACCGAGTAGATCAATTTGTTATTAATGATCATTTGTTTTTACCCGTTGTTTTCTGGTAGTAATCATGGTTATAGATATAACTACAAAGATGAAGATGAAACGATTTATTCAAGAAATAGTTATAGATGGCCTTCAATCTATAAACAGACTGGTTCTTTTTCTTAGTAATTGTGACCGATTAACCAAGATTTATCCATTAAAAAATGTTTGCAAATTACAAATCGTATTTAGACATAAGTTTTCTACAGGTTTTCCAGCAAATTCATGCCAGAGTAGGGTGTGGATAAGCAATGCATATAGCAACCCTTTACACACTGACCCCCTGAAGTGACCCTGTACATGTCAGGTGCGATAGGATAGGTTGCAGGGATATATTCATATCATGTGCTCTGTCCAAATGTTGTGCCTGATATCCTCACGTTTGCATATGTTTCTGCAATGTAACTTACATTTTCTAAAGACTTTATTGGCAGCATTTTGTTTAAATTGTATGTTCTGCTTTTAACGTGTACTGATATCAAAAAGTGTAAATAACCTTCACAATAAGTGTAAATAAACTTTATCTCATCATGACGTCACCCTCAGGTGGCACTTTATGCTAGTCTTCCAGCTGCGATTCAGACTAGTATGAATGAAATCATAGGTCTTAGTCGACGTCCTTGCAGTATTCTTATACTGGAGAGTACGCCTTGCAAATAGTATGCAGGGTAAATGTGTTTTTTGAAGTTCTGCCTCTAATCTTAGTATTAACATAGTAAGCCTGGTAGAGCAAAGACGAGTACAACAGGGCAATTCTATAGCAGCTGCCGTACAGTTTTTGTTTCACCTAAAATGCATATTTGTATACAACAGGCGCCATTTTTCTTTTTCTTGCGTTGTGCATATATATTCTAGCTAAGTCAAGGAATTACGGGGCATGCAAAACACGCCATTGTCAATATCACAAAAAGAAGAATAAAAGAAAGAAGAACTGGATCATTTTGGCTTTTTGGCAACACTTCTGTTGTTATTACAGTACCATACTTAGTTTGATGCATATGTTTATCCTATGATCCATAAATCCTTGTAATATATTGAGTCACAAAAACTAATTACACGGCTGCTGAAGTATAAGCCTTAACTTACGTGGATCTCCGCCAAATGACAAGTCATCATTGCTTTATATTTCAACGAAACCTGTGCCTTCCTTTAGGGCCAATTTCTTATTATTTGAAATATGATATTATGAGGCGGGTGTGTTTGGGTGCAAATATACCATACATTATGATGATACGAATAAACTTCTATGTTGTCAGAAGTTCAGAATTACAAAGCTGGTCCATTTAATGTAATAAAAATAGCTTAATTTGATATTCTATTGGGAGAAACGATAGAGGAAAACGAGCATAAAATGTCAAATAACTTAAATTGAGGCTTATCTCAAATTTTCCATTGGAAGCTTCGGTTATTAATTGAGACAGCAAATATGGGTAACATCAACAGTCAGTTAGCACCCAGTATGAGTCTCTTACGTGTAATATGCCTTTAGTTCTGCACGCCCATTCTGCCAGTGGTCTTAAACTCGCCAGTTTGCAGTAGGGTTGCCGACTGTCTCATGCTGATTATATTCCTGGGAGAGATAAGTAGAAGCTAAACCACAAATAAAGAGACATTCCTCTTATGACCAAATGACAAACGGTGAATAAACGTCAGTAGGATAGTGGACAATGAGTCACATGAGACAGGCTGACCACTCAGTTCCCCCGCACTAGTTCCTCTCTTATGTAGATGTCTTTAGAGACTCAGCATTCCAGAAGACTGAGCTTTGTGCATCTAATGCTCCATTAACCAGATGAAAATGTCTGCACACTTCACGTATTAAATGATGAATGATAACCTCCAACAAGGGGGTTATAAATCATATGAATTAAAAGAAGATATCTTCAGCTCAAAGACCCCTAATGACATTATCCTCCATATTCATTTGCTTCTCATTTTGCAGCCTTGAGTCTTCATTTACATGAAATCCTAAGAAATATTGAAAATGACAGTTAGAAACTTTACTTTCCACAATGCCACAAACTTGTTTTCCGAGAGCATACTATTGTAAACCTAGAGCGGCGTGGATTTCTAAAATGGTCAGTGAAGACTGCTTTCATTATATATTACAGCAAATTTCATAGACTTTGAAACAAAACTCCAGAGGATATCATGCAGATTCAGGGCAATTGTTTAAGGATCGGCTTTAGCCAATGGGAGTACGATAATCGGCTGTAAAGCCCCGTTCCCACATAGCCGAGTTACTCGTAGTCAACTCGTAGTAACAACAAAAATTACGTAACACCCAAAATTCGAGGAGTTGGCGACGAATTTTTGCGGAAAAAATGACCAGGAGTGACTCGCCGAGTTACTCGCCGAATTACTCGCCGAGTTACTCGGCGGGTTCGAGGAGTAACTCGGCGAGTTCGAGGAGTAACTCGCCGAGTTGCAGCCAATTAGTGAACGATCTCGAGGAGAGTGTCGGCGAGTTAGAGGAGTAAATCGCCGAGTACCAGGAGTAACTCGCCGAGTACCAGGAGTAACTCGCCGAGTACCAGGAGTAACTCGTAATGTCGACGAGTTATACTCATGATACTCATCAAGGTTATTACTTAAATTATTATGCAAATAGCTGTGTTTAATTACAAAAATATATAAATAGGGGCTGCATCTTCTGTTCTTGATCATTCTGTCTGTAGCTGCTGAAGAGAGAGGACCATGGACATGCATCAGACAGAACATCAGAATAGAGTCTTGGTACTACTAGCTGCTCATGCGAATCTGCAACTTGCTGTTGTTGCAGCAGCATTACTTGAGGATGAGGAGAGTAAGAAGAAAGAAGAAAGAAAATTAGCAGCCATGAGGAGGAAGAGGAGGAGGAGGTATTGGGTGAGGCCCTGGCTGCTGAGAAGACCTCAGATGGGACAGTATGAGCGTCTACTGACTGAACTGATGCAAGAGGACACTTCTAGTTATACTAACTTTTTGAGAATGGAACCAGCCATGTTTCAAGGGATCCTTGGCAAAATAGGTCATAGGATTACCAAAGAAGACACCTTCTGGAGGAAATCTTTGGAGCCAGGACTCCGACTTGCCATCACCCTCCGCTATTTGGCAACTGGAAACAGCTACAGGTCCCTCATGTATGGCTTCAGAGTGGCTTACAATACCATCAGCAACATAATTCGAGAAGTCTGTGAAGCCATCATTGCGGAGTATAATGAAGATGTCCTGGCATGCCCCACAACTCCAGAAGAGTGGAGAGAAGTTGCGAAACTGTTCTATTCAAGGTGGAACTTTCCTCACTGTATTGGAGCCATTGATGGGAAGCATGTGGCCATCAAATGTCCTCCAAAAGGTGGTTCAGTGTATTTCAATTACAAGGGCTTCCATTCCATCGTACTCATGGCTCTTGTGGATGCTGATTACAAGTTCCTCTATGTAGACTGTGGAGCAAACGGCGCTGGATCTGATGGAGGAGTTTTTAATGATACACTCCTGAGAGAAGGACTTGAAGAAGGGACCATTGGATTACCTCCACCTGAACCAATTCTTCCTGGTCACAGACCTCTTCCCTACTTCATTGTCGGAGATGATGCCTTCCCCTTGAGAACCTGGCTGATGAAGCCACTGCCTCTCAGAAACATGACCAAAGAGCAGAGGATATACAATTACCGCCTCTCCCGGGCAAGAAGAATTGTGGAAAACGCATTTGGGATCCTTGCAGCAAGGTTCAGGTGTCTCCTGACTACCATGCCACAAAGAACTAAGACAGTGGAATCTATAGTCATTGCATGTTGCTGCCTCCACAATCTGATGAGAATAACTTATCCGACTGCTCAGAACATCATGCTGGACCATGAAGATCCAATCACACATCGTATCATCCCAGGAACTTGGAGGGCAGCTGGAGAAATCGATGAAATGCCACCAACAAATAGAGGGCATTCTATGACTGAAGCAGCCAAGAATCAACGGCAGTACTTGGTGGACTTTGTCAATTCAGAAGAAGGAAGAGTGCCATGGCAAGATGACATGGTATAAAGATTCCACAAAACAACCCCGGCCTTTTTCAAGGCCACCAAATCCTCCCAAAAGAGCAGACCATGTACACTTCTTGTGTAATAAAAAAAACGTTCCTGTCTGACCCACACAAAATATTTTATTGGTTCAGAAGTGCCGTAGTTGTTGGTTGTTCAGAAGTGCCGTACTTTTTTTTTGTTCAGAAGTGCCGTATTATTTTTTTTGCTTCAGAACTGCCGTAGTTGTTTCTTGTTCAGAAGTGCCGTATTATTTTTTTTGCTTCAGAACTGCCGTAGTTGTTTCTTGTTCAGAAGTGCCGTACTTTCATTATTTTCATTGCAGTATAATAGAAAAATCTACGGCAGTTCTGAAGCAAAAAAAATAATACGGCACTTCTGAACAAGACACAACTACGGCACTTCTGAACAAAAAAAAAGTACGGCACTTCTGAACAAAAAAAAAAGTACGGCACTTCTGAACAACCAACAACTACGGCACTTCTGAACCAAAAAAAGTATGTCTTCTTTCATCAAAATTATTAACCCTTATTAAAAGAAATATTACAAAAAAATGGACCAATATCTGTGCTGTAATGAAAAGGAAATATGAACAAGTTACTTGAAGTGAAGAAATTGATTTTGGACTAAAATATTATACTTTCGTGGACAAAGATAGAGAAAAGTTTGGAGGGTTTTGGAACTTTTTTTTTTGATTGATTGTTTATACACAGATATGTGTACAAGGCGTGCTCTTTTGGGAGGATTTGGTGGCCTTGAAAAAGGCCGGGGATGGTTTTAAAACTGTTGTCTTCAAACATTCAAAAACTGGCTTATGTTCAAAGCAGGAGTTGAAGTGGTGGGAATCTCGGAAATCATGGATGGAGGTCCGGAAGGTGGCATTGCTGAGGTTCCCGCTGGCCAATTCTTTTCTGGACTTATCATTGGTGGGAAGTGCACCTGATGCTGGGATCCAGAAGGAGGATAGAACTGGTGCTGCTGCTGGTGCTGCTGCTGGTGCTGCTGCTGGTGCTGCTGCTGGTGCTGCTGCTGGTGCTGCTGCTGGTGATGCTGCTGGTGATGCTGCTGGTGCTGCATGAATTGCTGAGGTTGATGCTGGGGTTGATGCTGCAGCTGGAACCTGGCTCTAATGGCATTCGCTTTGAGCTGCATGAATGTGGGGATCAGGTTGCTGTGCAGGTCTTCAAATGCTTCATCATCCATGGACAGACATTCCATGACAATGAACTCCCCCATCGCCCGGATTCGCCTCTCCTTCAAATCCTTTGGAGGAACGGCCATTTGCTGCATAGTCTGCTGGATGACTCCAGTAGACTGTCTGGCAATGTTAACAAGATTTTCTATGCCAGATTGCGGTGGCGTGGACCTTTTCCTTTTCTTGTATGGACCACCCTTCGTCTGCCGGACAGGAGGGATATCCATAGAAATGTCCGGATCAGAAATTTCCTGGGGCCCGGAATCATCAGCTGGAGTAGAGCTCCCTTCTTCTTCCTCGAGATTTTTAAGTGTCTCCCGTGCCTTGCCAATTTTCTTCTGGAGGGCAGTGTTCCCCCGGCGACTTGGAATACGTGTAATGTGGTCCACAAGGAATCCAAAATTCGATATAATCCACAACTCCTTCTCTGTGGGGTTCCTCTTCGCAGTTCCAGATGGTCCCTGCCGCACTAGTTTCCCTGCGACAGTCCGCATGGATTCCATCCAGGTCTTCAATTGGAATCCAGTGCAGGGGACACTCAGTTTCCTTGCCATCTCATTGATGAGGGCCATTTTCTTTCCTGAATCCTTGTAGGCTTTCAAGGTCCGGTCATAAAAAATGGGATTTTCTCTAAACCAGTCAGCGATATCCTGCTCATCGGTGGCTGGCAGGAACAACTTTTCCTGTTTTTTCCTGGCAACATTGGAAAGTGTAGCAGGCACTTCGGACGTAGCAGGTGAAGTAGCAGGCGAGGGAGCAGGCGAAGGAACAGGCGAAGAAGCAGGCGAAGGAGCAGGCGAAGGAGCAGGCGAAGGAACAGGTGAAGGAGCAGGCGAAGGAGCAGGCGAAGGAGCAGGTGCAGGCGAAGAAGTAGCAGGTGCTGCAGCAGACGCAGGAGTAGCAACCTGGGGCTCATCATTACTACTGCCAGCATCTGATGACGTTCTTGTTGGCACTGGCAGACGCGTCTTGGCAGTCCTCTTGGCAGGAGATCTTGCAGCAGCAGTCCTCTTGGCAGGAGATCTTGCAGCAGCAGTAGTCCTCTTGGCAGGAGATCTTGCAGCAGCAGCAGTCTTCTTGCCAGGAGATCTTGCAGCAGTAGTCCTCTTGGCAGGAGATCTTGCAGCAGCAGTAGTCCTCTTGACAGGAGATCTTGGAGCAGACTTCTTCATTTTCTTCACAGGAAGAGCAGTCTTCTGCGATGTCTTTGTCGGGTTTTCAGAGTCATCAGAAGATCCAGCAGATAGTTCTGTGTCCACTGCAGGCCTTTTGGCGAACCTGGTCTTTTTCATCGGCATGATAAAAAATTTCTGGAGCGGTCTTTTGGTCTTCTATGTGTGTTAGCAAAATGCTGAATGATCCCCTGATCACTGGTCAATCTTTATATACTACCTAGAGAGCGTACCCCGCTGTGATGACATAACAAACCCAGATACCATTGCGTCATTTGCAGTTAGTCCAAGCGCGTTGGATCTACATCATTCACTGGTTAAACCCACGGAGTGACACTTTAAACCCCCTCGACTGAATTCTGGCACTCCTACAACTCGGCGAATTACTCCTACAACTCGGCGAGTTACTCCTACAACTCGCCGAGTTACTCCTACAACTCGCCGAGTTACTCCTCGCACTCCTCAACATCCCCCCCGAGTGTAATACGAGTGAAAATAGCGCCGAGTAACTCGCCGAGTTCGAGGAGTAACTCGGCGAGTTCGAGGAGTAACTCGGCGAGTTCGAGGAGTAACTCGGCGAGTCATGGCCGAGTTTTTGGACTCCTGGATAACTCGCCGAGTGTGCCGTGCAGCACGGCATACTCGGGAGACTCGGCAAACTCGGCTCCAAATCCCACGAGTTCGCTACGAGACTCAGGAGTTACTCGCCGAGCATCTCTCGAGTGCGAGGAGTAATCGCCGAGTTTAGTAAGAGTTGGGCCCGAGAGGCGTGTTACGTAATCCTACGAGTTGACTACGAGTAACTCGGCTATGTGGGAACGGGGCTTAAGGACCTCGCTGAAATGCTTCAAAATATCAGCCACCGTTGTGCAAGTAGTGTGCAGATACAGAACTAATTTAAGTGCAACAATGTTAAATTGGAGGCGCCTTGTACTCAGTGTCTTTGCTGTAAACGTGCCACCCATGGGGTAAATGTGCAACATGGTGTGAACACCAAGCCTTATCATTACATCATTACGTTTGCCTCTGGTAGCTAGTCATATGAGCTGATTAAGCTTCAGACCCAATAGCATTTGAGACATTGACAACAAAGACGTGTAATATGCTTTACAATGTTTGCAAGTATTGTAGAAAATGAACAGCTGTCTAGCCAGTCAGCTGCACTCTATATTAAATGTTAATATTCATAAATATGGACCGTCATAAGGTCAGTTATATCACTGCAACTTCTATCTGAAATAAAAACCAGAACTCATGAGGTAAAAGTATGAAATGGCGTGGATTATATCATTTCGTCATTACATTTGCCTCAGGTAGATGGCTATAGTAGTCCCACTACAAACTGGTGGAAACCTGCAGGACTCAAAATAGTTTCTGAACACGTTCTGAAAGCGCAGGACTTCAGCAGAATGACTGTCAAGGTCGATGCCACAAACCTACAAGATATATGATCGTTGTTTCTCTCTTCAAACCAGGAACACAACCATACATTTTCCTGAATGGAAGCGTTTTTCAGTCCTTACTATGGAAACTGGAAAGACAGCCTCTTGTCGCTGACTCACCATGAAACTGAACCATTTTGTCTTGGTAATGTCTACTGTCACATTTCATAAATTTTAAATCGACATTATCAAACTGCAATTTATTTTCCAACTTATTCATAATCTTCCGATTTTAATTTTGTCTTCAGCTTCTTAAATTGGTCCACTTAGTCCAGAAATCAGCAAGCAGATCCAGGCTGTTTTCATGGCTTTGCTTATTTTTGCTCACTGAGCAATTCTTGACAACCACGAGGGAAGGGACTTTGTCTGGCAAGAGGTGACAACAACAGTGGGCATGAAATATTGAACATGACATTGACAGATGACGGTATCTACAATGACCCTGGCCCTCAGGCACACGTGCTGCAAACAAATAGCTATATGCCAGGACTGAATTATCTCAACTTGACAAACTACATGTTCATGTTTATTTCTGAATTATGATCTATAGAAATCTGACAATCATATAATCGTTCAATACCAATATTCAAGAATGAGTATTAAATTGCTACGATTCCTCGGTGGCAAACTATCAAAGTGGAAGAAAACTGCATTTTCGGGCTTTTTACGACAAAATCTTTTACACATATTACTGATAACTCCTGTATTTTCCAGTGGTCATGAACTCCGTGAATTGAATCAAATATTGATCTCGTTAATGGACACTGGCCATTTTCCCACTTTGATGGCCGACAGTCTGAGTAGGCCTGATGCTTTCAGTCTAGTTGCTATTGACCCCAAATCGTTGCGAGAGCAAATTTGGTTTATTTTCTTTGTTATTCACCTGGGAGTGTCACAAGAACAGGCGTAACAAGTGTGGGTGGGTGCACATTCTTGCATTGTGCCTCGTCCTAATTCCTAGCTTAGCAAGCTATGAAATATTCAGCAGCTTCTGATTTATGGCAGCCACAGCGGAAGAGGAAGTGAGGTCGAAGTGACGACACCCAATTACCCAGCAGCACTAGCATCCGTATTGTTTCAGTATTTGACTCGCCGCAGATTATCTGGCTAGTCCTGTGGCATGCTGGGCCATTGGTGGGACCCTCGAGGTGAAAGTGCAACGCTGATCTATGGATGTATGCTGGAACCTGCATACGAAGTGCCTCTAATCACATTACACTGATTGCCCACCCAACCAACATATGCAACGCTTATGCAGTGGTTGTGTGTTCTTGGCTCTACATACACAGACACCAGTGTCTCTTGAAGTTAATTTGACTCCATAAATGAATAATACACCAAGAGCACCTCTAACTTAAGATGTAATGATGAGATGAGGCTGGAAGTCCACACCATGTTACATATCTATCTCAATATCCCAAGGGTGGAGTCTTTAACTGCCCCAGAAAAGACAGTTTTAGACACCACAAATGCAACGGCTCATGCAACTGATATATAAGGACAAATTATGGATCTTTACTCGCTCACAAAAGCCCAGTACAGCATTACCGCTATTTCACTAACCACGTAAACACAGTTTAATTTATTCTAGTCTAGAGAATTGGTACGTCATCTTTTTGCTTAGTTTTATTGGCTGACAAGTAAAACGTCAAGCCTTCACTCTTAACTGGACGTGGTTCTGACTGACTAGACGTCTGGTTCCAGTGAACTGCTTGATGTTGATCAGCCTATCAAACAGCCAGATGCACTTACGCTAATTGACCTAAACCTGGATACAAGTGATTTTTGTACGTGGTTAGTAAAATGGCAGTAAGCGTTCCTGTTTAGGATAAATAACTATCGGAGCAAAATTATCCATTTCAGCGTCTGTGAAAATGTCTCATACTCTGCACCGGTTAGTTGTGCCTGAAAACGAAGCACCAAGTCCTTCACGATTCATTGCATCAGGATGCCAAGGGCCTAATCCCTTCCAGGAAACCAAAGCCCAAACATGGTCTCCAACCTTTAAGGGTTATTTAGGAGACATGTTCAGGATTGACAGTACCAAAGGCCATAATTCCGACAGATCAGTTCAATTACCTGCCCTGGGGGCTGTAGAGCAGGAAGTGCTGTTCTGGGGTCGGGTCAGGGGTGGAAAGTGAGGCACTCAAGCCTCATTTAGATGCCAAATCCTGTGGCTCCATTGCGATGTTTGCTCAGTGGAAACTTGGCAGATTTTGGTTTGCTTTCAAGGCTTATAATCCATTTGCGTTGACGAAAAGAAATTCAGAAATGACAACAGTGTGTATCACAGTAAGAAAACTTTACCGGAATACGCATCCATGCTTCAACCATTTCCACACTATGTTCAAAAATTATCTTTTTTGTATAATGACATGTATAGCAGTATAAAAATGGTCGAAGCATGGAATCAAAAAACAATTCAACGGCCGTTCAACCAATCAGACATGGCGATTTATCAAAAGATGAACAGCATGAAGGGAGTTCAATTACCTCTTTTCGGACCGCAAGTTTTCTTAGTGTATCACTCTTATGATTTGGTGAAGCAGAGAAACTACACTGTGCATCCTCAGCAGCAATGAGCTACAGCTTAAAGCTGTCAAGGGTTGTCAATTTCCTACACATTTTAACATATGGGCTTAAAGTCAGCCAATAAGTAGTAAACACAATGTGTTGACTTTACAATGACACCCTTGGCAGGCCAATCCGGAGTCTTTCTCACAACTCCCTACTTTGACAGAAGCTTAAGAACTCCATCGCTGTGCGTGGGATTGTGGTTATTGTCCTCATCGATCAAAAGTTTAATAGGTTGCCATCGAGTAATTAGCAATTTAATACAATGGTAAGTTAAAGATAAGTCACTAGCAGTTCCAATTAGAGGGAAGCATGGTTTTGCATTCAAAGCACTTGTCTAGCCTCTTCAGTTATCACAAAGTATATAATATTATGTCAAAATATAGCTCAGAATTTTTGTAATTTGGCTCCTACTTCATTGGTGAAAAATATTATAGATAGATAGATAGATAGATAGATAGATAGATGTTCATTAGCATTGTCAACTGAGAATAGAATGATTTGTTAATTGACCATGACATAACGAATAATGCATTGGCATAGAATGGCAGTATTCAATGGGGTTTTGTCATTTCGGGTGCTTTTGTAATGGTCTCATTGTCAGGGTGTATTCCATTGGGGATGAACCAGAAAGAGAAGACAGACACCCTCATGCTCACTGCACTGGCCGGATCAAGGAGACCAGTGGCTTGAATCGAAGGCAGTAAAAACAACAAGTTTGGATAGCTAGTCTGCAGCAGCATCTGTTTGCCAGCAGCATCAGCCCCATGTGTCCCTCCCAGCCTCCTCATCCCTTGCAGATGCTTCTCACATGTCTCCATCAAATGCAAGACCTTTTTTAAAATTCCTCTTTCACCAATCTGCTTATTCGTTTCACCAATCAATCATGGAAAGCCAAGTTGTGTCATCTGCACATTTGCATACTCAACGTGACAGGCATAATTTCGCGTTATTGCAACGAGTAAGCTCCATCTTCACTTCATTAATGCGAGTCAGGATGCCTAATCCTCAATTTCTGAACTTAAAAAGTGAAGTTACGGAATTACTGCTGCATTTTAGCATGAAGACATCCAAACTAAGAGGATGAGCAATGACGGTGTATGCTTTTATGTCCTGAAATGAAATCATTACATAATTTAGATAATGCTATTTTGCTTTTCACTTTTATTGATATAGCCACGACCGCAACCTTGTATGTTTTACGTTGTGAAGTGGCGACACCAGTGGGCAAGTAATGGCAACAGCACAGGCTTTGATGACGTAAGCAGTACTTGGAGCCCACTTGAGAGATCTTGAGGCAGTCAGGACTGTAACTGGGAGGAGAGCACTTCAAAGGGATGAAGGCAGATGTTGGTGATAGCACACTTTGGGCCAAATAAAACTGTCTACAGTTTCGCCTTGGATATTTACAACTTCATGACTCTAACATTTGCTGGGTAATATAGCTAGTACAATACATACATTCACTGGGTAGTATAGCTAGTACAATACATACATTCACTGGGTAGTATAGCTAGTACAATACATACATTCACTGGGTAGTATAGCTAGTACAATACATACATTCACTGGGTAGTATAGCTAGTACAATACACACATTCACTAAGTATACACGCAGGTGAAGTTTGTTTCTGTTGCACTGGCTGGTACTTCATGCTCTTTGCTCCGATATTTCCACATCAAGGCACATCTCAATGTAGATGCACTTACGCTTCATTATGTACGTGCGTAATTTAGATGGTAGCAACACAATAATTCGTCATGCATAAGGCCATGTATTTGCAAACTACTATTTGATGACAATTTGATGAGCTCATGCGTGAAGAAGATGAAATCTGTGCCAAATCATGGACTGACTGACAGTGAAAGACTTTTATCATTTTAACTAATAACTATTAAAACTTATCTTAATGCCACAATTTTTCTAGATTTTCTCTTTTGTTATACATTGCTTCTAATTTAATCTTCAATTTCGGCTTTTGATTGTCACATTTGCATTGTAGTATTTGTATACATGTATATCTCTTCAATGAATATTATTATATTATATTATTATAACATATATTATGCTAATTAACCTGCAAGAAAACCAGTCTAGTAAAAAAAATAATAAAGGCTATGGGGGTCACATTCTAGACACATTCCAAAAGTAGTTGCTAACATACACTGAATAGCAGCATAGAAAATGGTATAATGTTACATACATGGCAATTATAGAAGCCATTTTATTGGATTTTATTATAAATTCCCTTATCAATCTCATTGTGTCTTTCAAAATTCAATCTCAATTACTTTTTTTTTTTAATACCTTACATGCTACATCTCCACAACTGATGATAATTTAAATCAAAAACACATTTAATGACAAACAGAAGTTTCCATATCTTCACAATGCCTCTGAAGTGTATTTAATTCAGTAAAGATTGATATAAGTATCCTAAATCTAATCTCTGAACGATTTTCCTCTTCAATAATTATTATATATTCCAGAATACTTAAACCAACTTACAGCGCGCTGGCCCACTGTGCTTCCAACCACTCGGTCCCAGGTTTAATTCCCGGTCGAGCCTAAGTTGGATGGCTGTTTCATCCTTCATCTCATTGCCATGGTCCCTGTCTGTCCTAATTAGAACATCAGGTGCAGAAATAGAGGACTTAAAGCCCTATTTCACCCACCTACCCATTAACCAACTTAAAAACTGTATGTTTCGTTTAGAATGGGGTATGAATTCTTAGATTTCCGATTTTGTTCTACAAATGGCTGGCAGCCATGAAAATATGAAATGACATGCTGTATTTATCAGCTCAACAAAAACATATTCATGCATGCAAAACATCAGATAAGTATGTACATACCACTGGTGGAACCAGGAGGGCCATTTGGGCTATGTCCCCCTCCCCCCGTAGCAGCCTTTATGTCTATTACAGGCCTATAACATGACTGACAGGGACATCTGACAGTCATGCCTTTGCCCCCCCCCCCCCCCCGGTAGAGTCAGGGCTGGATCCGCCAGTGGTATATACTGCCTTTTATATGGGATTGTAGGAGTGCACAACTTGCAAATTGCTGATGACAGAATTTGCATTGATTTTGTTTCAAA
The DNA here is from genome assembly GCA_932294295.1 of Alitta virens. Taxonomy (NCBI): domain Eukaryota; kingdom Metazoa; phylum Annelida; class Polychaeta; order Phyllodocida; family Nereididae; genus Alitta; species Alitta virens. The sequence continues at coordinate 68,617,656 of OW028575.1, read as the reverse complement.
GAGATAAATTCATTCGTGAATAGTTTGCAGACAATGGATTCTCCAAATGGGTGGGGTGGGTATGACCGCGAAAGCAAGATATTGGATGAATTGAAGCGAATGAAATGACAGGTGCAGGGTGTAAAAGCACGCTAGATGCACAATATGATGAAAACAAAATAGTAAGTTTGGTTCTTTCTTTATGATCTATCAGGTTCAGCTGAGCACCGTTCGATTCATGATTCATGAATGTTTCTATCATACTAGTGCATATATGAATGATTTAATATTGTGCTATGTGAACGCCCATCCCAACTCTAAAACAAGTTTTGAACATATTGTACAGTGTACATGGCATGTTGGCCCATTGTTGGGAAACCTTATCTCACATATTATTTTGCCAAGTTTGCTCATTAATATCACTTCTATTTTCTGCAGGCTTTTCTAGGGTCCCTATTTTTATAATGTGACCGTATGGTCTCCATATATTAACAAAATGTAAGTTAAACATGATAATCTAAATGTTGTGTCAATATTTTGGCATCTGGGGGTAACCTTTTCTCAAATATCACCTTGCGACAACGTGTTCTGGACCTTAGAAAAGCAATGTTTGATGCACATCCTAAAACTGAGTGATGCATTCATGAGGGGTGAAAGAGGTGGTCTAAGTATTTCACCTTGAGGTAAACCATTCCTGAACCGGAAGTGATTGATAAAGACGGGAAGATGGATCGGATGTTGTTCAATCTGACTTTTTCCTGAGGTATTGGGGAAGGTATCTGTCAATTGAATATACATGATGCTCTCAAAAGATGAATGATGGTACAGGGGCACTTACCTTTTGCACAATTGAATGCTCTATTATCTTAACTCGTTTAGATTTATATCATTATTGCATTTTCAATGTATAACATTCCCATGCGTGGGATTTACTTTTGTGTTTTGAATGGAAAAGATAATAAGTAATATAATACGTAAAATGATTTAAATGGTACACTTCTTCCATCTGATTGCATTAATTCAATTCATATTTGATTTTTGTTTTTTTTGGTCTGAAATCTGATGTCAAATGTTCCAATTCACATATAATAAACACATAACAGATGCTTTTATAAATTGAATTGCCTCATACAAACTAGACATAAAATGTTATGTGACAGATAGACAGAGCTTTGTAAATGTATGACAATTTTCTCAAACGCTTTACAAACAGATATCTGCCCTTTAATTCCAATTATGACAAGGATGTAGATTTTTTATTCCATATGTTCATTACTTTCAGATATAGAAATGATATATTACTCCGAACAAGGCAATATGCTAGTGTCATTGTGTTTTATGGCCACGCTTATAACCGAACAACAAATCATGTTTGTAGGTGTGTAATACATGTGTACTTTTGTATGATGTGATATATATTTCAGTCGACATGCGATAATTTGCAGGAGTTTGTGTCATTTTTCCTTGCCAAGTACTGCTTGGTGTTCCTTGTGAGACTTGAATGTTAATCCAGAGCAAGACAGAATTAATCAGCCTAATCCCTGCACAGAATGCTGGGCCATGCCCACGTCCAGTAAGGCAGATTGCTGGCAGGTGGAAGCTGTTGTGCATGGCATTCATTCACTCTGCATGGTAAAGAATTACTTGGATGCATGTATAACACGCTAATGTATTTTTCTTAAAGTATGATTTTAATCACTGGTTGAAATTACATAATAAGTACCAACAAGCAAAAGCACTTTATTAATTTTTTTCACCGATTTAGGCTCAACCAGTGCAAGCACATGTCTAGCTCCTTTTCTCTCCATTATCTCCAGAGCCAAACACCGGATTGTATGAGACCAGTAAAGTTCTACTGCGTGACCCAACCGCATTTTTTACCTGGGACCAAATACTTAAACGAAGGGTTAATTTGAATGGAATGGGATTAAGTGAATGGGGCTAAAATTTGAGACTTAACTGCGCTTAGTTCAGACAGTGCATTGTGAATGGTGTTAGTATCATTCAGTTTGACTCTTCTCGACAATAGTTTTTGTATCAAAGCCAAAATTACATATTGCTGAGTTTAACAAGCAATAAATTTACAACCAGTTCAGTCTAAGTTTCTGGGCAAAGAGTTAATGGTGAGGTGGTCGTAATCATGAGGTCATTAATTGTTGACATGTATACAAATAACACAAGTCCTGCGATATTGTATCACGGAGCCATGGTTGCAGGTCTACTGGAAATTGTTCCTGAAATGTATAAATATAAAATATAAATTGTCTATGTTGCAGCCCAAGCATTGCAGCACATGCACTCACTGAATGAACTTCAAGGTGAACTTTATGGTAAAGGACCTTTTTAAGGTACACAGAACCAAAAGTCGATTTACAGGCGCGGAATTCGCAATATTTAGGGAAACCTTCGAATTCTATAATGTCGGTCATTTCGTAATTTTATGTTTTTTCGGTAAATTCGTTTTGTTACCACATTTTCGATTAGCAAGGGCTTAGCTCAGTGGTAGCACTGGGCTGCCATCCATTTGGGCTGGGTTAGAATCTAGCCCATGTAAGAGGGATGCCTCATTAATTGCCTTGGCACCTGCCTGTCCTGATCAGTTCTATGTGGTGCCAAAATATGGCACGTAAGCCCATCTTGCCCGCCCAACCACGTTACCGGATTTCTCAAAAATGGTATGTGTTCAACTTACCACTGATAAAGAGATGAATACATTTTTGGTTTATTATTTTAGAATGTTCATTGACCAAAATACAATATGATTGTATACAGCGTATTTCCCAGTCTAAACGGATATAAGCAATCCAAAGAACTGTCATCCTCCCAACAACCAGTCTTACCAAGTCTAGCAGTTGTGCACAAATCCGTCCCTAGTGCTGCTAAGTGTCTCCTAGTGGCATTTCTGGCTGTTCGTGCATATTCCAGGACAACTGGGACAGGCAGGATGTGATGTCTGGGGAAGCACCCTATGCCCATGGTCAATGGGTCGATAATGTGCCACTAGAAAACAGTCTTCTGAATGTCTATGGAAGACACAAGTTCGCACTCACAACTTAGAAGTGAAAAACAATTGTAGGTGCGGCAATTTTGTACTCCTGTTTATCACACCAAATTGTTAACAACCGATGTTCAATATACATATGCATTTATTTCTAATTCAAACCTCACAATTAATGCTGTTGGATAGATACAACACTGGTGTGCAGTAATCAATAACTACTCATTCATTTATTCTCATATCAGTGAATGAAGAGCACCTGCTCAGTCATGTATGCTGGTATTTTGCATGAAACTAAAGCTGTGTGACATGTCAGGAATTTTGGCATATTTACCATTATAAAACAATTCACCTTCCATTTCTGCGTCAATGAGTCCGTGAATATCAGTTTTATTATCATGCTAATACAAAAAGGAATTACAAGCAACATGAAAAATAATATAAGCATTGAGCAGCTGAGCCTGAATCATTTACACACTGAGCTTGGCATCCAGCCATCATTGAAATTAAAATTTGCAGTCGGTTTTTTAAATTATAAACTGAAAGTGCAGTCAACTTGATGATAACATCCTTCTTCACCGAGAACCAAGTTATTAGCAACTGCTTGACACTTTTGAGCATATTTGAAAACAATATTTCATTGTTGAATGTATTTGCTGTATATAGACCATTTGGGCAATTGCACAACAGTAAAAACATTTCAGTTTGCGATATTCACCATTGTAATTTCTGCTGCTTATCTTTGACCATGACAAATGGCCATAAAATTATGATAAGAAGGGGGAAAAAAGAACTTTGGAAAGATGGCAAATGTGAAGTTTTTTGGTACAGAGAAGGGTTTAAGGTTATGAAAGTTGGGGTGTCACTTATTAATAACAGTTATGTCCATTTTATGCTGCTTCAAGCTTTGTGTAATAAAAAGACAGAGCCTACTAGAGACTGCACATGTGCAGGCCTATGAGCTGTTTTAGGTTAAGGAGTTAATCACCATCTAAATGTGCAGTCTTGATGTGTAGTCTTGATGTGCAGTCTTGGTGTGTAGTCTTGATGTGCAGTCTTGATGTGTAGTCTTGATGTGCAGTCTTGATGTGTAGTCTTGATGTGCAGTCTTGGTGTGTAGTCTTGATGTGCAGTCTTGATGTGTAGTCTTGATGTGCAGTCTTGGTGTGCAGTCTTGATGTGCAGTCTTGATGTGTAGTCTTGATGTGCAGTCTTGATGTGTAGTCTTGATGTGCAGTCTTGGTGTGTAGTCTTGATGTGCAGTCTTGATGTGTAGTCTTGATGTGCAGTCTTGGTGTGCAGTCTTGATGTGTAGTCTTGATGCGCAGTCTTGGTGTGTAGTCTTGATGTGCAGTCTTGATGTGTTTTTGTCATTATATGAAGGAAGTTTATGTATCTCAGTACGTCTGTAGTTCTATAAGAATGTGTGGTCTACACTACCCTGGCACATTCCACTTCACTTTGATGCTACCTCCCCCCCCCCTTGATGATACCTGGAATCCGACCACAGAGGTTGCAATAAACATTAAACCTTTGCCAACGTGGCCTATATAGCGAGGTAGTTGTATTAGTGAGGTGACTTGTAATGCAAAACTTATCATGAAATCCACGGAAATGTCAACTATTTGTTGAAAAAATTAAATGCTTAAATACCAGTAGTTATGTGATGGGTTTTTATGATTGCTATGTCTAATATATGAAATCACGTTTAAATTTTGATTTTCCCGCCAAAATGTGAGTACCAAGCTTTGATAATTTGATTTTCCTTGTTTATATTGTAATTCTTTGTTTTCAAATTCTGCCCCTGGAGAGAGTTGGGTAAAATGCCAGTCTTGTAGCCAGTGGTCACACGAACAGTGTGCTTGCTACGAATCTGGCCAGTTTGTTTGTGACTTTTGTAAGTAATAGCATGTTAACAAGTAAAATAAAGGCGTTTGAAATCAGAAATTATCTTGTGTTTGAATATATGTCTCTAATATGATTTGAGTTTCAATTTTTATGTTGCCTCATTGTCCTTCCATTACAAAGGTTTTGTCCTTCCATCACACTGGAAGTAAGCTGCTGTATATAGTACTTATTGTCTATATTGAATTACACTTATATTATAAATTTAAGACCACTATTCAGGCAATTGTATTCTGCCATCAAACTAATTGTGTGGTTTATGAATTCACAGAAAGCCTCATATATGTAACCAGAAGTCTTGAGGTTGGTTGCAAGAAATCTCCTTCCATCACGCAGCTATTAAATTGACTTTCCTATATTTTTTACATGCTTGTAAGATTATGCACATTTTGAATTGTTCACAGATATGTAAGCTAAACCATATCACAAATCGTTTTAACAGATCGAGTACCTATTTATTTATTGATTATTCAATACAGAAAATTCAAATTCCATCAATTTATGTCCTTCCGTCACTATGGATTTCATGTTATGGAGTTGGCCTAACATAATGAGGTGGTTAAAACAAGGGTTACATCATTGGAAATATGGGAATATGTGAAAATATGCACCTGACTTAACTGCCCCTCACACCCCCCCCCCCCCCTCCCCCTTTAACCCTGGAGCGGCCACAGAGAGATTCTGCTGTGTACCATGGAGGTATTATAGATACCTCCATGTGTGTGTGCCAATACCTACACTATGCGTGCATGTAGGAATGCATTATATCACATACAACCCACCTGAATATTTTTAGTCCACTTTTTTTCACATCTAAATATAACTGAAGGTGTACTACAGTCGTTGGAGAAATGGCAGCATGTACAATGTATAAGCCGTTTGTAGTGATAAAATTGCACAATTTATACCTATGTAGGCAATAGCATTAAAATATTTAAAACCTTTTGTTTCTAACCACAATATTCCAATCATAATTATGGTATCATAGTACACGCTAATTGGTTCTATGTGCTGTGTTCGTTTTTTCGTCTAAGTTGACCAAACACTGTGTAAAATATAATTGATTTAAACTGGAAGGGGAAAAGGCTTTTCTTTTCCATAGAATTTATGGGAAGAGGTTCTCGTGTTGTAGGTAGCGTAATTTGACATTCGCTCTGTGGTGCAAAGCAGTAAGTCATAAGTTTCATTGAAAATATTCAAATAAACCCACAATAATGCTAAATCATATTTGTTTCACAATATGGCAGGTACAACCACTGTGTATTGTGCACAGGCTACTATGCTCGCCAATCAGAATGCTTCATTGTCATAAAGCGTGGGTGTATTTTGTACAACAGTACAATGTATAGTATATTGGATGGCAGCAGTGTTTGTTGGATGGCTGCTGTGTATTGTGGATGACTACAGTGTATGTTGGATGACTGCAATGTGTGCTGTACTATTATATACTGTATATATGTCAGCAATAAGTATACTTCATGAAGAGCTATGAAGGGGTTTCCACCGGGCTGCAAATCTATGTTTGTTTCCAATATGGAATGTTTTTTGGCCAGTAACCTTGGCAAGGGAGCAAATGCAGTTGTACAGTCTGGAATAATATCTTTAAATCTCAGATCTTTGCATCTATTGATTTATCAATGATGATGAAATCGTTATAACATAATAAAGAACAAGCTGCTGCCATGAACTTTGCATATTAATGATTGCTCTCCATGAAAAAAAAGGAACACTCAAGAAGTCATGAGATGTCTGTTGTAGGATGAAGAGAGAGTAAGTTCTGGGTTGAATTTCAATCAGTCGCTCTAGACAAGGATTTTAAGAATAACTCACTTCATCAGTTTGACTCTTAGTTGCCAGTTATCTGAAACAACAGACGGTTATAGGCCTACATGGCCAAATGTGCCACGTGCGTTTTCTAAGGCCCCATTTAACCCCATAATTCCCGCAACTCCAATTATTCCCGTAACTCCCAACAATTCCTACCAATTCCTGGAAGTCCCTGATAATTCCCATATTTCCTAATAATTCCCAATAAGTCCTTGTGGTTCCCATAATTCCCAATAAGTCCTCGTGGTTCCCATAATTTCCAATAAGTCCTAGTGGTTCCCATAATTCCCAATAAGTCCTCGTGGTTCCCATAATTCCCAATAAGTCCTTGTGGTTCCCATAATACCCAATAAGTCCTCGTGGTTCCCATATTTCCCAATAAGTCCTCGTGGTTCCCATAATTCTCAATAAGTCCTCGTGGTTCCCATAATTCCCAATAAGTCCTCGTGGTTCCCTATTTCCCAATAAGTCCTCGTGGTTAGGACTGGTTCCTATAGGTCCCTGTTAATACTGATGATGCCCATAATACCTAATAAATCTAGACCATTCATTAACTCCATCCAATTCTTAATTAGTATACCATAATCATTGCATAATTCCTAATACAATCAGACTATCTTTGTAAATGCTCACAAGTTTAATTTTTCCTATAGTCCTGTCAATTTCCATTTATATATATGTAGTAATTAGGCGGATTCACTGAAATATATATTGCAGCAGTTATTTAAGTATTTGAAGAATGAAAATATGGTGTAACAAGTTAATTAAATTAAACATAGGTTTGATATGAAATAACGTTTATCTCTTAATTTCCAGTAGTATTGACATAGAGATCTTTCAGAGACTGGAAAGGACATCCAGCTGGGCAAATACAGACTCAATGGCTTTATGAATTCTGCCAGCTCGTGATCACTTTTATGAGTCTTCCAGCTAATAATCACTTTCATTTTTTGTGACTGCTTTTGACTGCAATAACTTCATAAACTATGCCTTTAACCAATAGCAATCATAATAGCTCAAGCTGGCACTACTTATAACCAAACTCTTGCAAGATATCTTGAAAAAGCGCAATATAATGTTATCAATGAGGTAGAAACCTTTGTATTACTGGAGTGTGCTTCCACCAATCCGTGTTGGTCCCTGGGGTTCTTTGCCCAAAGGGTTGTCAACCTTGCCACAAAGAAGCAAGAAATTCCTATGATGAACATTGATTGGTCCCCCCCCCCTCCCCCCAAATTAAAAATAATAAGACTACAAGAAGGAATGTACTATTTTATGAACTATATTCAGAATGTCCTCAGGAAGAATAATGTCACTGTTGATATTGTACAGCCAGCAAGTAAAGAAGATGATGCTGATATTCAAGAACTAGAATTTCAAAGGTACATGTATTTCTGATCACTTTAATCTTGACAAAATTTTCTTGACTAGATATAGCTGTGAAAAGTCTTTATTTTGCTTGAAAATATTAGTTTGGGGTTTAGTGCAGTATAGCGGACCCAAATTTATGCCCATATTTGGCGGCCATTAAAAATTAAATTTTATCAATTTTTTATCAAGTTTTAAGTTCTAACACAATTAAAATAACATTTGGTGTAGATAAGCAGGGGTTTGGGGGCGGAGCCCCCAAGAAAAAACGAAAAAAGACGCTGTCTTTACCGTGAAGATGAAACCGCCGTTATAACTACATTAATTTTTGTGACATTTCAAGCATTTTAAGTCATAGGCCTGGCAATGAGGTGTTAAATATGGTCATAAATCTAGGTCCGTTATACTGCACTTTTTCCTTAGTTTGCCATATTGCAATACTCTCCATTGCTACTTCTCTGTGACAAGTCTACTTGGCCATAATGATGAATGACATGATGGCAAAAAAACTATCACTGGATAGATAGGATACTTAAAGTTAATTTGGCTGAATGAAAAAATATTGTTAGGTTTCTGATTTCATAGCCCTCACAAGGTAAGGTCAGTAGGTCAGCCAAAGTTTAAATTTTTAGTTATAATGTATAGTAATGTATTTTAAAATAGTTTAAAAAAAAAAAATTAAAAAAAAAGTTTAGGCAGGGAAATGGAAACAAAAAAGGCATTGCATCTCATTGAAACTTCTTTTACTTGTTACTGGTTCCCATGCAGCAGGAACTGAGTCTGCGCATCTCTTCATCATCAGATGAAAATCGAGCATTTATTTATGGTTAATTTTGAGGGCACCCACTCATTATTAGTGAAGACTTGTTTTTGATTCGTTTGCTGTGTCACAATGAGTTTGAGGTAACATTTTCTGCTTCATGTGTTCTTAAGTACTGTGAAGGCTTGAATTTTGACAGATCAAATTGATGCACGCAAACATTTAAAGGCATGAATAATGGGTACATGTTCAGAAACTGATTACCCTAGATCTGATTAACCGAAGATGTAGCAACATCATGAGCTTAGAATAAGTGTGTTATTACTTTTTTATTTTTTTCCTCCCTACTAAAAGGATTTATTTAGTTGAACCCCAAGATCGGGCATGTCATCTACTTTTTCTAAATTCAGTTAAGTGACTTACATGGGGAAGCATTTGGTGGCATTAAATAACATTTTTTATGTGCTGGACCATTGGCAGTGTTGATCCAGTTTTCCTGTAACACTTGATGGTTCTGCATAGAGTTTCCTACTTCATGGTATGTTAGGCATTCATCTGTGAGTAGTGTATTGGTGATACCCTAAGCTTCTAGTCAGCGATGTCATTGGTGTACGCCAAAAACTTGGTACTTATTGGGGCTCCTGATGCCACTGGCCCTTCATTCAGAATAAGTCACTCCACCCGCTACTACCTGTTGTTGGCGATTGCTTTTGTAATATGAGAGTTTGCTACATGGCCAAATAAGTCACAAGCGTTTCCATGACTTGGATAAACACATGGAAAAGCATGGTTTTCATCTAATTATAAGTAGTCTTGAACTTGCTCTGTACATTACATCAAAGTGCAATTTGTTGTTGGTAGACATGATACTATTATATAAAGCAGCTAAGATGCAACTTTTTAATGCATTTATTCGAAAATGCTGGTGCGAATGCAAAATGCTGAATGTCCAACACCAAGGGGTTTCTGGTTCAGGTATAGCTTACAAGAAATATTCAGTTGATAAGATACCTATTTGGAGTGATAGGTTTCAGCATAAGGAGCTTCGTCTGTATCACACTGACTTCTTCAGCTTGTGTCATTGGATAAAGTTCAGGATGTGAAATACCTCATTGTGAGGTTTTTTAACTGCCTTGTTGTATCTTATTGTGTTGTATAGTGCATATATTATGCATTGTGAAGATGCCAAAGAACTAGTTGCCAAGAATATAAAAGTGGTGTATTGTGTAAAATTGATATGTAAACTTTAATTCACTTGTCGCAATTTTTCATGCCGGAGGTACCGGAGTAATTTCATTTGTGTTGCTCCATGTAGACTCCCAGTAGACTCCGCCGATCTCCGGGAATCTCCATATTTACTCCGGTATACTTCGTGTGATCTCCGATTAAGTCCAGCGTCAACTGGCGTGAAAATTCCACGCCGGAGAGTACAAGGTGCAACACGGTTCCACACAGGTGAACATGTGGCAACACGGAGTCAACACGCAGTCAACACGGAGTCAACAAGGCGAGTGGGTTAAGGGTCAATTGCTTGACCCCGGTAACCCCGTTAGGTGCACTGTGTCACACTAAGTCAATACGGAGAGGCCGGAGTTAACAAGGTGTCAACACGGTGTCAAATAGACTGACACGGAGTGAGTACGGATGTCTTCATATATATAGCACCGCCATCTTGGGAGAAGCATCATTCCGGCGCACGCTGTTCATCATTGATCATTGAATTGATTGCATTATCGCTCACTTCTTCTGGATTGCTGAACTCTACCAAAGCCTTGGTACTACTGCCGTTGCTTCGAATAACCACCATGCCACCTAGGGGAGGAAAAGGGAGGGCTACCAAGAAGACTGTCGTGCAAGGAAGCTGGACCTGCTGTTGGAGAAGATGCAGGAAGTAATACCTCTGCAGTTTCAAGACCACAAAGTCCACAAGGCATGCCTGATTTACCTGGGCCAGTTGTACCTGCTGTTGCTGAGGTACCTGCTACAACTGCAGCTGCTGCAGCTCCATCACCACCTATAGCAAAAGCGAAAAGACACAAAAAAGAACCCCTGAACCTGACAGAAGACCAGGAACAAGATGTGGCTGACTGGTACCATGCCCAGGAGATGCTCTACAACCGGCGGCTTGCACAATACAAGCGGATAGACATTAAATTGCGAATAATCGACCAGAAGGCGAAAGAACTGTCGTGCACATCCCAGCAGCTGAAGACGTGGATGACTCCATGCGGACATCAGTGGGGAAGCTTACTGATCCAAGCAAGAAGCCTTCTGGTGGGGCCGCCAGAATCCTCGCAGACAGGGACAACTGGATAATGGAAAATTTAGGGTATCTGGAGAGGCACATCAAGAGGGTTGACGCTGGGAAACGGAAGAGAAGGTGGGCAGCTTTCCCACAGTTTATCGGCAAACAGCGCATCAACCAGCAACAGAGGTATCACTGAGGATGATGACACTTCTGATGCGGAGGTCATTGTGGATACTTCGGATGATGGTGGCAGAGATTCGAATACTAGCAGGTCCAAGGGTGGGCCTTAGAAGGGCAGCAGCAGCAGCAGGAAGGGGGCCCCTCCTCCAACCAAGAAGACGACAAGACGCCATCACATGCCTCGTCATCATCATGACTGTGATGCATCCAGCCTTGCAGGTAGTGGAGGTGGATATGCTACACAAGCTGTCACTTCAGTTGTCGTGATAATCAGGAGAATTTAATTTTAATCTTGTAGTGTAAATTTGTAATTGTAATCTTGCAGTTTAAAGTTGTAGCTTTTCCATAGAAGTGGTAGCTTTGTTTCTTGGCACTTCTAGTGTTCACTGTATGGTGATGTGTCTTTTTCATTGCATTGTCAATAATGCACATGCTGTTGCAGTTGCCATGTGACTTCCTCTAATGTTCTGTTCTGTCCTATTTCCCGCTGATCGAAAAGGCCACCGATCTCCAGCGGGATATCCAGACCAAGATGAGTCAGCCAACTGACTCAGCCAGCTTGTCGAACAGGGTTTTCACGGACATGATATACCACGAGGTCATGCAGCAGTTCGTCCCTACTACAGGCACTTCGAAACCCCCTGTTGGGCAGATGTTCCCTCGTCATTCTTTCAGCCCTGCTGCCCAGATGTTCACGCATTCTTCCAGCCCTGCTGCCGAGATGTTTGCGCATTCTTCCAGCCCTGCTGCCCAGATGTTTGCTACTGCATCCGGCCCTTCGCCCCAAGCGCACATGTCGTCTGCCCCTTCGTCTGTGCCTGCACCGACCCCCACTCCTGAGATATCTTCGACGATCATCAGTCTGGCATGGTTGACTGCAGGTCTTTCGCACGGTCATCCTTCCATGTCACCACTTGATTGCAGCACGCCTCAGGATGCTTCTCTCACCAGCTACTTGCTGAACACTAGTGTGGGGGGGGGGGGAGGATGGTTGGTGGTGATGACCATAACTCCTCCTTTTCGGTGCCCACGCCTCCAACTACCACAACAGAGTAATCTTCACCTGAAAACAAACAATGAACTTTTATTAAAAGCAAGTTTAAACATTTAAAGTTACAGGTTTTTGTAGTTTTAACTTTTATTTTTACATTTAAACTGTATTGCATATGTTTGCATGACAGTAATTAAATGCTGTGTCATTAAATGCTGTGTACTTTTTTGCACTTGTGTGCTGCAGATGTCTGAGGTTTCGTAATAATTGAAAATGTTCAAACTTACATCATTCGTGTTGTTTTCAAAACTTGTCTTGTTGCCATAGTACACTCCCAGCTTCTGAGTTGACGTAGTTGACCAAGTATTGCCGCATTTCCTTGCCTGCTCTGTTGGTGTTGCCTCGGTACACATCTCCCATGTCTGGTTGATTGGCATTCTCCCTCCATGCACCTGGGATGAACGCATGGATGTCAGCATTTTCCTGGTCCACAGCATTCACTTGAGCAGTTGGATACTTCAGCCTCAGTCTGTCAGGACTTTGAGGCATTGTTGTGAGGAGACACCTGAACCTGGCAGCCAAAATTCCAAAGGCATTCTCTACCACCCGTCTAGCTCTAGAAAGTCTGTAGTTGAAGATTCGGTCTTCCATTGTCATGTTCCTGTGAGGTAGAGGCTTCATCATCCAAGTCTGCAGTCCAAAGGCATCATCCCCAACTATGAAGTAAGGCACTGGCTGGTCATCATTCGGCAGGTTGTCTGGTTCAGGTGATTCAATGTTCCCACTTTCTAGCGCTTCCTTCAATTCTGTCTGACTAAACAATCCAGCATCTGAGCCTGATCCACTGGCACCAATGTCAACATAGAGGATCTTGTATTCAGCATCAACTACAGCCAGTAGGACAATAGAGCAAAATCGCTTGTAGTTGTATAACAGGGATCCAGACTTCCTGGGACATCTGATGGCAACGTGCTTGCCATCAATGGCGCCGACGCAGTGGGGGAAGTTCCATCTGTTGTAGAATCCATTGGCAACTTCTTTCCAGGCTTCTGGGGTTACAGGCCAATGCATCACTTCTGCTGAGTACTCATCTATGATGGCCTGGCAGACTTCGATGACAAGGATAGAAATGGTATTGAAGGCTACCCTGAATCCATACTGCAGAGACATGTAGCTGTTGTCCATACCCAGGTAGCGCAAGATAATAGCCAGTTTCAGTCCAGGTTCAAGGGCCCTCCTCCAAAAGGTATCCTGCTTTGTAATCCTAAGTCCCACTCTTGCCAGAACTTCATGAAATAGGTCAGGCTCCATCCTTATGAAATTCTTGAAGCCACCCACATCTTCTGCAGTCAATTCAGTCATCAGTTTTTCATACTACCCATAAAAAGGTCTTCTTAGAAGCCAAGGTCGCACCCACATTCGCCTTCTTCTTCTTCTTCGGGCAGCACCAGCATTTTGTAAGAAGTCATCTTCATCAGTTGTTGATGCGGCCCTCTCTACAGCGTCTTGCAGTTTCTGTTCTTCTTGCAGAAGTATATCATTTACAGCAGTAAGTAGCTGGACTTGCATGTCCAGGTACTTCACATCCAATTCCACCTTGTCATAGTGTGATAAAGACATGATAATTATCCATTCTTGTTTAGCAGCAGCAACACCTTTGCAGTATGGTAGTCCGAAGTGGAATGATGGCTAGTGGAACGCATCCACCTTAAATACCAATTTTAGAGCGTTCCAGGAGAAAACGGGTTAACTCCGCAGTAAGATCGTGTACAGATCGTGTATATCCGTGAAGGCCCCACTCATCCGGGTTTTCTGCACTCATCCAGGACATCTGTGTTACTTCCAGCAACAATCATGGCTCGTTCTTTGGTACACCTCTGTGTACCGCCGTGTTTCAACCGTACATATCCGTGTAGAGACCATATACATCCGTGTAATAGCCATGTTGCTCCTTGTCACCAATGTCTTGCCATCGTGTCCACACCGCCAAATTTTTCGTTCGTTGACATTTCCAACTTTTTCGCCTGGACCGCCCCGGATTGAAGAAATTTCATTCCGGGACGCTCCGGTGTCTAATCCGGCTATGTGTGAAGGGGCCTTTAGCCAATGCCATTGGCTTGTATGAAGCCTGGCAACTTAACATCTCGGGATCAATACCCTACATGCATTACACTTTATGAGAAAGTCTATATCACAAGGTTAGTGACCCCTGTGTACTACTAGGGCGGGCCTAAGTTGGATGGCTGTTTCATCCTTCGTCTCATTGCCATGGTCTTTGCCTGTCCTAATTAGCCCAACTGGTGCAGAAATACAGGACGTAAAGCCCTAATCACACACACACCCCTGTGTACTAACTAGTAATTGGGTGTTCATGCCAGGCTTGCTAAATCTGAGCCAACAATTGATTGGTTGTATTGAACATGTGAGCTATATTATTGGCAAATTCACGTTATTGTGTTAAAGATGTATCTGGAATAGAATTAGCTAATTCCCATAAAACCCACGAGTCCGACTATTCCAAGCTCTAGCTCCTTCTAGGTCCCATAGTGGTTTATATTTCCCTTACATCCTTACAAGTTCCGAAAAATCCTACATAATCACCTTAAATCCCATAAATCCCTGTGGTGTACCACAATTCCCAATAAGCCGCTGTAAGTCCCATAATTCCCGTAAGTCCTGAATAATTCCGCAATTCCCTAGAAGCCTTTCTGGGTCCCCATAATTCCCATAAGTCATGAATAATTCTGCAATTCCCGAGAAGCCCTTCTGGATCCCCATAATTCCTGCAAGTCCTGAATAATTCCTGATAAGCCCTTCTGGGTCCCCATAATTCCCGTAAGTCCTGAATAATTCTGCAATTCCCTAGAAGCCCTTCTGAGTTCCCATAATTCCCGTATGTCCTCAATAATTCCACCAAGTCCTAAATAATCTCTGTTAGATCTATAAGTCCCTATGATGCCCAATAAATCCTGCAATTCCTTTACATCCTTAATAACTCCCCTATCTCCATATGGGTCCCATGAGGTCCTTCAATTCCTATCTAATTCCAGCATATCCTGTAAGTCCTCCAAGTCCTGCAATTCCCAAATGGGAGTCCCGCATGGGAATTATGGGGTTAAATGGGGCCTTTTCTATGAGAAAGATAAACGCACGGAAAACGCACGTGGCACTATTGGCCATGTATGAAGAATACAAATAGTGTATACTGTGATTATAATAACTTTAATATGAATTACTCTTTCTTTTTTCAGATGAACAACTACAAAGATGAGGTTGAGGAAGCTACGAGTATCGATCATTTTCATTGTTGGATTTTAACAGATTGCGCTTGACATAAATATCATTGGATTTAAATTTTTTTTTTTTTTGTGATCAAATTTAAAACTTACGCCAGCCACCATGCCCTCTATAGTGGTGGACTTAAATTACACAGTGTCTCCATCTGGGATGGACTTAACATCAGAGACGGCGAAAGAACCAACAATCTCGAGATATTATTCCGACATGGAGTTGAACTTCTTGATTGTGGGAGTGCTGTTCGCAGCAGTACTGGTGTTGGCTTTTTTTAATGTGCTCATACATTTTGTGGAAAAAAGACAAAAATCAGTGCGCGAGGGATCAATGGCTGCCTTGGGGGACAGAAGTCGCTTCCCACGCGGTGGGGGCGGCGGTAAGGTTAGTGGTAGCCGGACTGGCAGAGCCCGCGCTATGTTATTATTTTGATGCTCTCGGACTCTATTTAATAATACATCATATACTCATGGATTGTGTAGGTTCCTTCATCATTTATCGCCCACCCATCATGGCTGACAATTGACTTCACATTGTTTACATCATCCGTCATGTAGCTAATGGAAATTTCATGGATAATCATATCTTCTCACTATTTTATATTCCCTTGAACAATCATGACCTGTGCTGCTTCAGTCTCGCAATGTGCTAAACATGATCATTCTTTGAATCGACAACCTGCAGTTATATAGAATTCCTTTTGATAAGTTTTTTTTTTTAACATATACATGTACTAGTTTAGCTATGTTATTTATATCTTTCTTTTTATATACATTTTAAGTTCATGGTGATAATTTCAGGATGTTTGATACCTCGATTGAATTAATCACGATCTCAAGTAATTGACATATCCACCGGCTGTAATTCATAACAGGGACGGCATCTTTCTTCATTGATTATTGAATTGAAATAGAAACACGATTTAATAAAATCTCATAACCCTTCTCAATTATAGGACCTGAGATTAGTTCTAAACCATTTCAATTGAAATATTTTTGATAAGATATTAGTTGTTTTATAGTGCCTAGATTGACTAATTTTACCAACAGTTAGTCAGCTTTGTCTAACAGGTTCATCAACTATAGTCAATGTCAATTGATGACAAGTTTGAACTAATTTATGACTAAGAAGGAAGTTAGTCATCATGACTGATGATTGACATAAACTGAAGTGACTAACTTGGCAGATAAAACTGACTTATATTATATTATCTATCAGTCAAAATAGCCATTCTAGACACATTCAAATCTTCTAAAGGTTGGCCAAACTGTAAAAAGTTAGCCGATTTGACTAACAGTAAAGAGATTATCAGTGCAAACAAAGCTTGTATGAATTTAGCAATGTATATAAGAGTATAGCATTCTGTGTATCAGTCGAACCATAATTATTATCGCTTGATTGATGTACATAATAATGTTCTTTACTACATTCATCAATAAATCTTGTACATTTGGATTTTCTCTGGTTGCATTCTTATTTGCAGATTATATATGATGAAATTCAAAACCCTCCCCCTCCCAATTATCCCAAGTTAATACAAATGACTCTGGTTAGAGACATTCATGAATTCTAATGAACTTCATTTTATCAAAAAGTACAGAATTTACAAGTTCAAGGAGCCTTACCTAAGGTGAAGTTTAACTGTAATTATGTAGGTGAACTTAATTCAGGATGATATTAGGCCCTTTATTGGTAAACTAATTTACTCACGGACTTACAGTCAAACTTCAACTTAGGTAAGGCTGGTTTAATTTCATGCACCTGACCAGGACCTCGACCTCTATTACAGCCAGCTAGAGACCGCGGAAAAGTGGAATTTGTAGCTGTGGTCTTATTAGTAAGGTAGGTATCATACAGTATTATAATAACTATATATTACAAAAGTTTTTGTGGACTGCAACCTGCAGCGCACATCCGAATGAGTTTTACCACTAGATGTCGCCAACAATCGACAGAAGCGACATCTTGTGTCACTCCATAAAATTCGGCCCTGTTCATTTTCTTCTCCAGGAATTTGAAGGCCAAAAAATGTATTTGTTTATTTACTTATTCACTTTGGCATGTTCTAGTCAAGCAAGTCAAGCCTCTAAGACTTAAAATATCATTTGGATTCCCTTATTAGAGAGTTAATAGCGACCATAATGTTAAACAACAGGTTGTCAAAATGACTAACAGGACAGTCAATATACAGCACCCAAGTACTGACAGGTAGTCATACTATTGGCTACCATGGAGTGCATAAACACATTTACTAAACAGGGTAACCTGTATCAGACTACTGTGCAAATATAGAAACAAGGATAAATTCATCAATAAAAATGTTCCATTGATACTCCGAATTTACGCTGAAAATAAAGCTTACGTTCAAAAAGGTCATTTAAGTATGCTTTACCTTTCTGAACAAAATAAATGTCACTCGCATTTCTATGTCAATAAACAAAAAGAAAAAAATTAACCCCATGGTGTACTTAGTTCTGCTTTATGGAGTGGTTGTGGGCGGTACAGTTCTTTTTGCCTACATTTTGTGACACACACACTTGTTATTCTTGTAAACATAATGAATACATTTCGTAGAAATCTTCACTTTGAAGATTTTTATCCAGTTTGGACAACCACGATAATTTTTCTGGACCAAATAAAAGCCTTTCATGGTCTAGTTGTCCTCATGAGCATGCCACAGTTAAAGTGTCTTACAGTGTAAATCAGTCAACCATAGTGGTAGTAGTGGTAGTAGTAGTAGTAGTAGTAGCAGTAGTAGCAGTAGTACGTAGTAGTAGTAGTAGTAGTAGTAGTAGTAGTAGTAGTAGTAGTAGTAGTGACAGTAGAAATAGTAGTGACAGTAGTAGTAGTAGTAGTAGTAGTAGTAGTAGTAGTAGTAGTAGTAGTAGTAGTAGTAGTAATAATAGTAATAATAGTAGTAGTAGCAGCAGCAGCAGCAGCAGCAGCAGCAGTAGTAGTAGTAGTAGTAGTAGTAGTAGTAGTAGTAGTAGCAGTAGTAGCAGTAGTACGTAGTAGTAGTAGTAGTAGTAGTAGTAGTAGTAGTAGTAGTAGTGACAGTAGAAATAGTAGTGACAGTAGTAGTAGTAGTAGTAGTAGTAGTAGTAGTAGTAGTAGTAGTAGTAGTGACAGTAGAAATAGTAGTGACAGTAGTAGTAGTAGTAGCAGTAGTAGTAGTAGTAGTAGTAGTAGTAGTAGTAGTAGTAATAATAGTAATAATAGTAGTAGTAGCAGCAGCAGCAGCAGCAGCAGCAGCAGTAGTAGTAGTAGTAGTAGTAGTAGTAGTAGTAGTAGTAGTAGCAGTAGTAGCAGTAGTACGTAGTAGTAGTAGTAGTAGTAGTAGTAGTAGTAGTAGATTTCCTTTAGTGCTACAATTTTAAACAAGATTTATTAATTTTTGGAGTAGAATTCTCTCTCTTGAAGAGACGCACATACTTAAATTAGCATAAATCATTAGAATTACATTATGAGGGTCAGTCAAATTGGTGGACAGTAAGAAACATTCTCGAAAAGGCTAATTACAGAAAACAGCAAAACTCATAGCTTCAAAGAAATTATCCATAGACCTATATGGATGAAATTTATGGCTGTAATACAAGATAGCATCAAATATCCTGAGCTAAGAACTTACAAATTGTTAAAAAGAGAATTCAAATTCGAAGAATATCTTTCTTCCTTACTAGATTCAGACTAAGCTCCCACAACCTGGCCATTGAAACTGGGAAATACACTAGGCCTAAAACTCCAGCTGAAGATAGGAAATGTCTCTATTGCAACCAAGTTGAGTCAGAGCAACACTTTCTTTTAAATTGTTCTACCTGAACAACATAAACAATAAAGTTAATCAATGGCTTGAACAACATGATAGACAGACACTGTCCCCATAAAAATAATAAAATAATAATAATTATAAATTTTGTCAGATTGGCAGAAACAACTGACACACAGGGTACACAAAAGAAATAATAAAGGTCGTGTAGGCTAATGTCAGATTGGACTAAACAGAGAAGAATGTCATTGTGGCTGAAACCTGTGACAACTACTATATATGTATGGGAGGGTACTTGTTTTCCTAGCCCTAAAAGGGGCGTGGTTAGAGGCGTGGCTAATTAATATTCATGAGCTAATTAATATTCATGAGCTAATTAATATGCATTAAAAGGGGCGTGGTTAATATTCATGAGCTAATTAATATGCATGACCTAATTAATATTCATGACCTAATTAATATTCATGACCTAATTAATATTTGTGACCTAATTAATATTCATGACCTAATTAATACTCATGACCTAATTAATATTCATCAAAGGTTTTGGTCCTAATTAACTCGTTAATGAGGAAAAGTTATTGAGAAAAATCAATTTTTTTTTCTTTAATGGATTAAAGTGTTCATAATTACTTCATTAGAATGCTAATTATCTTAGGGCGTGGCTAATTAATATTCATGAGCTAATTAATATTCATGAGCTAATTAATATGTATGACCTAATTAATACTTGTGACCTAATTAATACTTGTGACCTAATTGATACTCATGACCTAATTAATATTCATCAAAGGTTTTGGTCCTAATTAACTCGTTAATGAGGAAAAGTTAATGAGAAAAAAATCTTTTTTTTTTTCATAATTACTTCATTAGAATGCTTATTAACTTTATGAGCTAACAATTTTAAAATTTATAAAAGTTTAGTTCATGAATATTAATATTCATGAACTAATTAATATTCATGAACTCATCAATATTCATAAAGGAAAAGGAACCCTTATTAAATAAGTATGCTTGCTACATAACTTGTAATCCTAAATATATTATTTAGATCAAAGTGCTCAAAATAGATGAGGTATGTGTTCCACACAGTACAACCTCTTGATATTGGTCATGAACACCTGCATATCCTGAGGCATTTTTTTTTTTCTTTTCTTTTTTTTTTATGACCCTTCATAGTTTTTATATACCTAGAAATATATGTGTGAACATGTCTCAGGGCCAAGGGTATTTTACCCAATTATTGTGAGTGTGACATTTTCTATGATGCATAAAAGAGAGTTATACTATCATAGGTCTAAAAATAAAATATGTTATATAATCTATTCATATATAAATGTCTCCAGAATTCATCTCTCTCCATAAGTCTTGATATGTTCTTCCTGTTAACTCTAACAGACCAACTTCTTAGAGAAATGAGGGCCTCAAGAAAATGTCAACTCTGCAAACAGCTAACCCGCAAAATTTGCGTACTCATGCTGTTACGTACAGAGTAATAAAAGGATGCAGACCTGCCACAGATGTCTTCAGAAAAACATCATCCGTAACATCACTCTAGCTGTACTTGATCTAAACAAAGATCCGACAAAGGCTGTAACCTGTCCATTATGTAAGACAAAGGATATAATGATCGTTAACCCTCAAGGACAATACAGGGATATTGATGTCATGGTACAAGTCAATCAGGTAACAGAGGCTGCAAATGTTGCAAACTTACACCTCGAGGAAACTGTAGAAAAGATGAACATACGTCAACTCAATCAAACGCATGCGCTCTTTACCAGGGTTTTGAGGCCGTTAAATGAAATTTTGCATGTTACAGACGAGTCACTATTTTAAAATGAAACCTTCTGTAAATCCTTGTATCTATTGACTTGAAAATAAAAAATATTTCAACCTGATATAACAGTTGTCTTTTACTATTTTAACTCTATAAAACCAAGAACAAGTCGTGTTTAACATTTTATCATGTATTTTATTTTAGGTTAAAATTAAAAAAGACATAAATGGTGATACAAAAATTAGATGTTTAAGAAAACGATAATAAAGTATAATACAAAAAATAAATTACCAAACAAAAAAAAATGTTGGTTGTTCAGATTTATCTGCAAAAAATATACAACATTAAATCAATAACTTGATGGATTCTAAAGTCCTTAAAAGCTTTTACCATATTTTATCTTAAAAAATTACCTAATAACAATTCTTCATGCTGTCGCAAGCATCCAAGAAGGCCTTACGTCTTTGTCGACGCTGTCTGACTTCTGGAATAGAACGCTCTGAAAATGAGTCCCTCATATATATATATATATATATATAATATATAGATATTATCGCTTTACTCGTTGTATATAATTAATCTCATCATAATTTACCAGTAAAATAATGACATATACATACCGCTGTTTTCGCTACCCTGACTTGAAGTATCCCAATTCTCTCGGTGAAAGTTGAACATAACTAAAAGCAAAATACTATGATAGTAAATATACTAATTACTTCTAGACTAATACATTATTTATATACATATATATATATATATATATATATTATAAGTTTATTCACCTTCTTCATCTGACTCTTCATGAGGTATGATAGCTGCAGCATTCATCTCGTCCAGCTCGTCCAGTCTCCGTTGCAGTCTCTCCATTTCCAGGGCTTCCCTTTGACGAATATCCCGGTCAATTCGTTCAAAATGGCGAAATCTCTTTATGATTACTGCAAAAAAAAAATATATATATGTCTAGCTTATCATGTCTAATAATATTTAAGTCTTGTCATAAATTCCTGTATATCTAGTAAATTTCAGTATATATATTGTTACTTACCCTTGATACAGATAATAATCACCACTAAGACTGTCACAGTCGATCCTATAGTCACAGGTATGATCATTTTCAAAAATGCAGGGTGACTTCTCGACATCCTGATGGTTTTCATCTTAGGAGACTTCGTGTGTTGTTGACCCTCTGGGGCTTTATCTGTCAAGTCAGCGTCTGTCAATACGTCGGTTATCGGCGCAGTATTGGTGGCAATTGTTACGGGGGCGGCCTCAGTTGTTGTAGGTGGGGTGTCTGAGTGCCGAGGTCTTGAAGCCTCCAGAGGTATGTTGACAATCCTGCCTGACTGAAACACGATCTTGACAGATGCGTCTGTTCCTGACAGCTGATCTACAACCTTGTCTTCATAGCGTGTGAAAAATCTGAATAAATGACATAATTACCAATGATATTAAAACTTAACATCTTTGAAAAAATTTTCTGTCATATATTTTAGGATTATTTGATTCCTAATTAGGTAAGTTGGCAAATATATGAAATGCTGATTATGAATAATAAATAATTTTTCTGATTAATTATAACTTAAACATCTCTCTTGGGGTACATGTTTTTAATGACTACTAACTCTTACATAAAAATCATGCAACCAATTACTTAGGATGCTTTAATAACTATGGCATTATGACGCTATACAGGTATATATAATGGCCTTTATCTTCAGCTATCATCATATCTATTAAGGTGTAACCAAAATGCATAGGGGCTGCATGCTGCTATATATTAAAGCGCTGTGCAGTCCTTACCCATTATATTACAATATATGTGATTAAAATTATAGTCCTTACCTAATCTCTTCAATGGTGTCTAGATTCAGATATCTGACATCTTCAACGTCATCGTCACTGCAGATCAGTATTCCTGGCGCTTCCTGACGACAGGCCAACACGCATGACAAGATAAAAACTCTCAGCATAACGGCGATCATTGCGGTAATTCCTTAATTATATGTGATAGTATTATTGTGATCCTGTAGTAACTGTAGTAGAATGTGATATGGTACCTCTCAGCCTGCTACATATTTATATGGAAATCATATTTGATGTATCAGTGTCATCAAAATGTATTACTTGCAAATATTGTCTTTGTTTGGCAGTTATGTTCATTATTAATCCCCCTGTATACTTCGTTCTATTGAACCATATTATGTAACGTCCGAGGTGTTCGGGTTAAGCGTGTCAAGACTCCAGCTGCATCTTAAGCCTCCTGCTCTTTACCCTGTCTCAAGGCCTGAGGCTAAACAAGTACAAAGCTGTTTTATTGCAGAATTGCATAACTGTTCTTTCATGAATAGTTCTTAGACTCCGGTTATTTTAAAAATAGCTGTCATTTTCACCTCATACACGAGCTACTTAATACAAATTACTTAGCTACTTTTTTTTGGCAGTCTACAGTAGTAGTCAGATTTATCATTGGTATATGGTGTTGAAAATAACTTAGACAGAGATATATATACATAGGGAAATTCTCTTTAATATCCAATTTAAAGTGACAATAATACAGATCAATCAAATACCAATAATCAAGAATTAATAAAAGGAGAAAAGTTTAGTTTATTAAAGAATATATCAGGTAATTTAATCAATCCTATTTACAGTTGGTAAAGTTCATGATTAACGTCTCGGTGTGACAAGTCGTGTTATGCGCCTATGCTCAACGTTCAGTAGACGTGTCAAAGGTAGAAGAACCTCCTCAGTCATGCGTCTTCTCTGTCCAGCCATTTGACTGTGATGATGATCTCGTAAATTGGTTCTCAGAGTCTCCATCTCTTCCCTATAGTGTTCTTTTGAGAGCTTGATAAGGACTATTGATTGACCAAGATTGACGAAGTCCTCAATCATGTACTCCCCCCATCCTGTCGAGTCGTATATCATGTCGTAGTTCTGCCGGCAGAATGGACATTGTAGTTTGTAGCTTTGAGACAGGTCAATTGGTCGACTTTCGGCAATCTCGGCGATGAGCTTACGCATTACCAGGGACTCAATGCAATCCCTACATAACTTCATTTCCTCGTTTCTAAAACAGCATTTGAAACTGTGTCTAGAAGGCTGTTGACAACAGATATGGCAGGGGTTCTCGTCAGCGTTCAGTAGAGTTGTAGCCATTTTCAAAATAGGTGAGCGTATGTCTGTAGCTTGATAAAGAGTAACAGTTTACATGAAAGCCTCAACATTGCAGCATCCTTCAGGCTAAATTAACACCTTCCTACATTATACGGCCAATCCTGCAGAGTCTGCTGAAAACCCTCCCCTTAAATTCAAGTTCCCCTTTTTTTCAAGTTTCAGTAGTCATTCTGATCACTGACATTGTCAAATCAATATAAATCGTCATTTAAAGCTAGTTTCGAAAGTATGGAAATTACTATGGAGGCTTTTGCTCATATTGAGTCAAATCATATGTTAGGACTTAAAAACGTTATGGTAAAGTCACAGTTTAAAGTCAACCCTACGAGGGAGATGCTCTTATCACACTGCACAAAACTCACAGAAAGACATCTCGATCCTTATGATAATGGAGGGAGCGTAAAAAATTATTTTCTACGGCTTGATGACGTTGCAGGATGGGAGCCTAAATGCGGGGAAACCTACTTTATTAGAATCAGCGTCAAGGGCCGTTTTGTCAAGAGTATCTACCCTGCACAACCTCGTCCACACAAGTTGAAAATACTTATGCAACGAGGTGTAGCCTAAGTTAGTATATTTTATATCTCTATACTTTCTGTGTAATGTGTCTTAGATATATATATATATATATTTATATTTATATTGTTTTTACTTCCAGATTCATCCAGGAGACTGTAGGCCTAGCTTTATATATATATATATATATATTGTAATATTAGTTCTATTCAGATCTATATAAATATTTAAAACTAAAAGTTGTTTGTTTGTTTGTCTTACAAGTCTAGAGCATCGCTTTCGCGCTTTTTGGTCATTTCAGTAGACTTATATTAAATGTTAAAGATTTATTTTGACTCCTTTTACATGTAACATCTTAAAGTAAAATCTCGGGTCAAAGGTATCATGAGTTAGCATCCAATTATCAGACGCCTCATGAATTTACCGCTAGGGGCGCTGAAGATGCCTGGTGTTATGGCGCCTGCCTTTACTTTGTCCTGGATATAGATTATGTAATTTTAGAGCGGAGACTCGTGAAGCTTGATTATATACATATATATATATATATATATATTTTCTAATTAATTACTACCCTAAATTTAGTGTTTGTCATAGATGCTATGTACCTGTTTACGAAAATATTTCAAGAACTGCCGACAGTTATTTCCACTTGAGGTGCGTCGATGTTAGAGTTAGGCATGCGTGATGTTGACAGTCTCTTCATTAAAAGATCGCCGAGAGACGAGCTAGAAGTTGGAGGTAATTTATGAATGAAATGATGCTCATGTACTGTATTTAGGTAAACTGCCAATTTCTGTATGATGTGTTGAAACTTTATGAGTATGGCGCCATCTTTATTCGTCCTACAGTAGTCTGTAGAGTGTTCTGTTTTTATAACTATCTTTACAGGCCTTCAAGTCGCATTACAAGAGATGAATTAGTTTCTGTATGAAGTGGATCAGTTGAGGTAATTTGGATATGGTGATTAAAAATTGTTTTTATTTTGATGTGTTTTTATATCTCTATATTAAACTGTTCATGGTTAAGTTGTGTTTTTCCTCATGAAGTCTCCTCATAGCTACCAGCTGCCAAATCAACCCATCGCGGCAAGGATCTTTTAACTCTATATGATATATGATATTCTTTTCTAAATTAAAAGATACATACTTTCGTGGTTTAATAGTATCGGCCTTGAAATAGATAGGCTTGTGTGGTTTAGACATGACAAAGTCAAGTGTTCAGGTTGAAATGTTTATTTTTTAGACAGTTAATACATTAAATGAAACATTGATTATGATCGTTTAACAGATCAATAAGCTGCTCAAATTCATATTGCTTAATGTAGAGGCCTCTCTTGGTGAAAACCTTCTCAGTTTCATAGGGAGGTGTCCATCTCAGCCGAATATCAATACATCCTCTGGTAATTGATAGTCTTATGTCTTCGTTGAGATCAAAAAATCTCTCTTCCTTTGCTGCCAAAGCTTGTGAAACTTGTGGTGTCAATTGTAGTAGACTCCTGACAGCTCCTTGTGGTAGATATAGGTATTTTCTTGCAGGGTAGGTGCCATCCAATACTCTAAGGCTTAGTCTTCTCTCCCCTTGCCATTCTGTTAAGGATACCTGGCTGTTCTGCCCGAAATTATGCTTGAAGACGGTTGAGGATGTAGTAGACACGGTGTTCAGTTCTGAATAGTTAGTACTGATTCTGGTCTTCTTATATATGCGGTCTCAAGACTAAAAGTGTCTGTTGATTGGTAGTTATTTATAGATATGTTACATAATAGAAGTTATTAATATCTTGAGGGTATACCCTCTGTAGTTATTTATAGCTATGTTACATAATATCAGTTAGCCCTCAGGCCAAGGTTATTGATTGATGGTTATTTATAGATATAATACATAATATCAGTTATGAATGTCTTAGTGTGTTAGCCATCTGGATCTCTTAATTTGTACGCCTGGGGGTGTTAGAGTCATGAGTGACAAGGGAGTATTGATATGTCTCAAAGCTTCTAAGAAATCTGTCCAACCTTCAGGTTTTCTTATTGTACCATTAATGGCTGCTCTAAGTAAATCGATAATGTTGGATCCTTCAATCAGCTTGCCGCCAACTGTGACTACTCCATTTGATGACCATGTTATTTCAGGATCATGTCTTCTGATGTAGGTGACGAGTCTCAATGCCCTTTCTTTTGAAGATTTAGGAAATGCATCTGTGATGAATGAATCGTTGGTCTCTTCAGGCTGTTCAAATATTACGTCAGACTATTTAGTAGATTCTGGTTGATGATCCTTTTTCTGCTTATTCTTAAGTCTATGATATGCTGACTCCGGTATTACAAAATGTTTCATTATTCCAGTAGTTCTAGTTGGGGTAAAACAGCTTTAATAATGCGAGGCCAAGCTGTTCTGAGCTTTAGACAGAGTAGTTTTCGTCCTTTCTCTCGGCTATCTGCCAGCTTAATGAGTTTGTTTTTATATCTACCTAACTCTTTATTAGACTGTTTGCTGACAATCAACTCTCCTTCGATAATATTTCTTGCTAATTGTCTAAGCAGTTCTAGCTGACTCCTGCTCATTGTGTTAAGTAGGCTATCTTTCTGTTTACTCTCCGCTGTAGCTAATAGCTTGATAAAGGGCATGTTCTTTTTTAGCGCTGTCATAATGGTGAATGAACATTTTAAATGTTACTCAGCCTTATAAATAGCTGTAGGGCCCTCGTCAGGAAAAATGTCTGACCGTAATCTTAAATTCTTATCAGTTTTAGTATGTAAGTCAATAACAAAATATGAGTAAGGTGTAGTTGTTGCTGCTAGGTAAGCCTGTAGGAGCTGTCTATAACCTAGCTGTCGACCTAGAGAGGTGATCTGCCCCTTATCTCTGTTGTTAGCCATTATGACAAAAACATGTGTGTTTAGATTTAAAGTTCTTGAATGTTTTGACTTTAAAAACAAATTATGGGTCAGTAGGATAACTGAACAGTTATTATGATGTGTACCTATTGTGAAAAGTTTTAAAATTGCATCGGTGTTCATAGCATCAATCATTAGATCATCAAATACAATTACAGAGTGGCTACTACTTAGAGTCTGAAAGGTTTCCAAATCATCCTTGCTGGGCATGCCATAGTGAAATGATATATTATCCATTTCTGATTCTAACGTACTAAACATTGGCTGCCATACGCTGTTGTAGCAGTATAGAATTTTTTCGGGGGTTTCTCGAAACATATCATGTTTCAGTAAACGATAAACAAATGTTGATTTCCCTCCCTGACTGGGCGATGATATTATTATATTACAGGGTGTATTTAAAAGTGCGAGCACTTTGTCTTCAGACATGGCCTTCCAGGAGTCAGGGGTATTAGCCGTTACTGTAAAAGATGTGTCTACTGTGGCTGGTCTCTGCATGACGAATGAGTTCGTTGTAATAAGATAACAGTTATTTAACGGTGATGTTTCGAGTGTTTGTTATTTCCATAACTGCCGGGGTTTCGGCATGAATCATCAATACTACAGGCTCGTCCAAAGCTTTCTTGAAATTCAGAGACAGACGGACATGTCCATGGTCAGACGTGTAAGATGTACCATAAGCAGGCTTTATATTAAAAGCATACATACAGTAACTGTGGGCATAGTCATACAACGAAATATCATTACCAAAATCATTACCCAGCTCTCTAAACGTCTCATAGAGACTGAGATAGCTGGCAGCAACTCCGTTCCCCTGCTCGTGATCAAAAGTAGGTGTAAAGGTATTGATAGTGTCATTATTTACGGTGAGCGTTATTCTTTGCAAATCATATGGTTTGAAGTTGAAGGGGTTGAGTTTAAAATCGCCATTGTATGCTTTTGCTGGTACCAGTGTGATAAGAATTCTTGAGGGTAGTCTGTTGGGGAAAATGTTATCAAGGGTCCCTGAGGTAAATCCTGTGTTTATATTTTCTACTCTAATTTCTCTTTGAGTGTAGCAGTAGAGCGCTGGTCTAGTTTCTAATGACTTGCTGATAGCAAACTGTGTGCGAGGATCGAGCTGGATCATGTGAGCTTTAAACAATACCTCTTCCAGGTGAATTTTATAAGTACCTGTAGGTTCATGGTTAATGAGTGCAAATTCATTAGAGGTTCTATCGAGTTTTATATTTAATCTTGTATTGTTTAGTAGATACCTTTTTTGCATAAAAATATCCTCATAAAGAGGACCCTGAAATTCTACAATGTTGGACTTTTGAAAGAGGTCCTTCTTTATCTGAGCTCCTTTATTAAGATCAATCAAGTCTATCTGATCCGAATCGTCCTTTACATAGCCTTGAGCTCTTAGTTGAGAATTTTTAGCATCCTTACCATATGTCAGTAAAGTACTAAACATAGCTTTATAGGGGTAGTTGCTAGATGAACTAATTTCTTTACCCTCCAATGAAACAGAGATTTTCTCAAATAGTGAATGTAGACTGTTGTTTACAGGTGCTATTTTCTTATTTGCAGCCATACCTGTATTGTCCTGTTTAACAATCTTCATTTTTACATACAGCTGACTGTTATAGAGGTCCAGAAAATGTTTTTGTTCGTTGATATCGAATAGGATAGGGCCGTCATCTGTCAGTTGGTTGACAGGTCTGTAATCCATATAATACTGCCTTTCGACATTTTGTTGATGTGCTGGTGGTGAGAAAAGGTCAAGTTGTGGTAGACTAGTTGTTTTAGCATCCATTATTTCTTGCGATGTTGACTGCTTGACTTCTTTTTAATGTATGGGCTTTTTCGACTTTTGGGTTTAGATTTATTTGATGTTGTCTTTCTTCTCTTAGTCGGCGGCTTTGTCAGGGTTTTCCTCTTACGTTTAACAGTAGACATCTCCTCTTTGGTCTGGTCAAAAGTTTTTTTGATATCCGATATCAGCTCAATCTTGATCTTGGGTAGGTCTTTGACAACCTTAGAGTTTTCTATAATGTATTGAGGGTTGTCTGCTCCTGAATAACGTCTGAGGCCATCAGTTAAAAAGGGTGTAGGTCTACTTCCCTGAGTAGAAAAATATGCTTCCATGTCGATGTCTTTGATGAGAATGATTAGAACCTAGTCTGCTAAGGTTTATATACAAAGTGTAGCGTGATGAATGTTGCCCCTTCAGTCATCTCAAGTTTTTGTTCTGTAGAGGCATTTAATATGTAAATGTGTATACTATCTATAAAGTTCTGAGCTACGTTACATAGTAACGGTCTAGATTCTTTTCTTTATCGGGTACATATCTTAGTATATTTAGCTGCTTTTGACCGACAATGGTAGAGTTGCAGATGTTACTGCATACATATATATGAGGGGCTACTGTAGATCTGTATTGGCAGAGTGCTACTTTCCAGCCGGCCTCTAGTCTTAATGGTCTGTTAAGCCTGACTTTAAAATTAACTGGTGTGTTTTCAAAAAATTTCTGAGCTATGATTGCTGTTGAGTATAATATAGAAGTCATTCATATTTCATAATTTCTGAAGCTTGAATCCAGGAGTCAAATTTCTTGCTGTATCCTAACCAACGAACTAGTGCCTCTCTCACCCCTTGTCTAATGCGGTATCTGAGAATTTTCTCGATCTTATATAGGGTCTTGTCGGTGATCAAGCTCATCTGTAGTTCCTGCTCATAGAAACTGCCGTCAACGTCTTCCTCATTTAAATCGGTTACTCTATAACGTGGTGGGTGTGAAGCAGTTCTTTTATCAATTTTGAAAATTTCCTCTGTCCATTTCCTGTCAAACCCCTTCTCGAACTGCATTCTGGCTAAGGATAATCTTACTTTATCTCCTATGTTAAATTTATATATAATGAGTTCTCTTTCTCTTTTAAGCTCGATGGGTAAATATAGCTTTTCGTAAAGTTCTTGCTGATTCTCTCTGGTGACTTGTGAAGGGGGCATACCTATTGAAGAATGCTTGGTATTATTATAACTAGAAACAATCTCTTGAAGCTGATAGATGTATCTATGAGTTTGATGTTTGGTAAAGAATTTGTATATTCGTGATTTGATTGTTCTGATTACTCGTTCAGCATAGTTTGCATGGTAAACATTATAAGCTAGTACATGGTTTATGTTTCTAGACTTCAGGTAATGTTGGACAATTTTAGCCGTGTATTCTTTACCCTGATCGCTTCTTAACTCTTTTACAATGAGCTTATCTTTGAAAATTATTTTCATGACTTTAACCATATCTTCGCCGGTTTTACTTTTCATGGGTTCAATTCTTAGATATCTTGAAAATAAATCAATGAATACTGCCAGATATTTTACTCTATCATTACTCCTGCTAAATTTCTGAACGTCCATTAAGTCAGTATCCATAATCTCGTTCATTTCCCCTACTATAATTGATTCTCGTTTAAATTTTAGTGTAGGTTGTTTGTGTACCAGGTAGGTGTACTGCTCTGATAACCATTTCTTTACATCTTTAAACTTGAGTTTATGGGGGTTACCTTCGGCTTTGATACTTTGCCAGAGCTTGGTTATTCCTGAGTAACTACCAGGCTTACTAGTATTATAGTAAATAGAGTTTAAATAATTATCCATTATTGATTAGTACTCTTCTGTCTTTTATAGTAGGGTTCGGTAGAAGAAATCCTATACTGCTGCTTAATGATAGACATATCTCCCAGTTTCATACTATGTACAACCGGTGTGTGAGAAGGATTTTAAAACTACCATATAGAACCCACACAAGATACTTGCCTCTGCTTTCTGAAAGGGCTAATTCTAGGGAGGAGATAGTTGCTAGATTTGTGAGGTTGTTGTTCACAGCTCTTCAGAGTGATAACTCACTCATCAGACATGTGTCCAACAGAGCACTGACAACAACAAACTCAATCATTGGAGCCAACATAGACTTCATCAAAACCACATATAGAGTACAATTCTCAGAGATAAATACATTTAATTTTAGAAAACAATATTTACAGACAATTACTCCAGAAGATATGTGCAACGTCCAAGCAATTAAAGATATAAGGAACTTTGAGATCGATTTTTTTGAAATTAATGAATTTTTTTCCCAACTATGTATTAATTAACTCAAAATATTCATTGTATTGATATTATTGATTTATACCATGTAACTTAATTTCAAACTATGATGTATTATACCTCTGATGAGCGTATGAATAAAGATATATATATAAAAGTCCTACCTAGAGCTCGCTGAGAGGGTGACTGATTGATAGATTGACGATGCATGCTATTATTACTACGTAGAGTATGATAATTTGGCTAAAAAATACTACCTCGTTCTTGGGTATCTTAACTCCCAAGACATGCCAGTTCTCGTTGTTTATCGATTGAGTCTCCATGACAAACTGATTGGGAATTTGTTTGATCTCTTTATTTATAGCTCATGTAGAAATAACTGAATCGTTACAAACATTGTACAGCCTCTTTGCTAAGTATACATATATTTACATATTTACATATTTACATATGTACACATTTACATATTAATATCCATATGGTAGAGTATCGTAATTATCTAGTAATACCCTTTTGGTATAAACCAGCTTTACAGTCTTGTAAGAGGCCTTGTTAAAAACTCGGCCATGTACTTTATCTCTTACAAACATATTGTATGTGGGGAGTCTGATGATTTGACCTTGGGTAACGACCTGTTGGATGTTTTCGAAAGTTACGAGTTGACTGTTGGCTGGGTTCATGACGATGCCTTTGAATTTGACTATTTCTGTGTTGTCGTTAAGTCTGTAGCTGTAGGACTTTGGTCCTGAAGAGATGAATGCTGTTATGTATTGGCCTGGTGGTAATTCGTCGGTCAACTGGCCTAGGAAGTCTCCTAATGGTGGTATATCTTGGTCTTTGAAGGATGTGAAGATGACAGAGTCTGTATCCATGTAGAGAACTCTTCGTCCTAACTGATCGATGAGTCCATAGAGTTTTAGCCTTGCCCAGCATGTGGTGAATGAGGCGACGACATCGTTAGTCTTGATATTGTCAGGTTCAAATGTTTCTCTACTTTTGGTTTCTATCATCAAGCAGTCTTCATTGACCATGTAGATCATTATGATTTCGTTAGACGGATCGTTGGCTAATTGCTTGAATTTGGAGGGGTCAGTGATATACTGGCTTCTGACTCGATTTGGTTTCTCTCCAAATTTCCCCCAAAAGCTGTTGAGAGCTAGTTTGGCTACTGTTCTTAGCCCTGGGTTGTGATTGATGTTTTCTTGTCTCAGACTGACTCCTTCTACATCTTGATAGTTCTGGGTGTAAGTCTCTTGGTCTTCTAGAGTTTTGACCCATTCGGGGTATCCTGAAGCCTCCTGCTTAATCCTGAGAAATGTGTCGACATATTCCCTGAACAGTTTGTCTGAAGTGTTTTCCCAGTGATAAACTTCGTAAATCTTGAGGATGATGTAACCTTTCTCTATAGCCTTCATGATTTCTGGAGTGCAGTATGTGCTGATAATGGACCTCTGCTCCTTACTGCATTGACATGGCAACAGTCTGTGCTCATCCGCACATGTTCGACATAGAGGGAATTTAAGACGGCCTCCTGATCTGTAAGGTAGAACGGGGTGATAGAGACCTCTTGGTGGTAATACTTTAATTTTGGCTATACCGAAGTAGGCTCTCATGGTGTAGTCAAAATCTTTGGTTAATATCTGAGGGTGTCCTACAGGTAGAGAGCTGTATTTATTTACCGAGGGGTAGAGGCTTGTATAATCAAAATAATGGATCTTCTCATCCTCTCCTACCTCATAATGAAGATGTACAGATGATGTCCTCCCTCCGAAGAATGAGTCTCTGATATGGAGTCTTGGTGGTATATCCAACGAGGTGACGAAATCCTTCATCATCTGGTCTTCTTTGACATGTTTGTCAAAATGACATTCCCATATAGTGGTGACTGTTGAGGCTGTGGTCCTTAGAAAACTCTCTCGTTTTAAGGTCTTCTGATAAAGCTCCTCAATTGTTTGATGGTTGTAACTGTCTTTGATATTTCTGTCAGGAAAGCATGAGGGACAGCCGTGCCACCGGCAACCGTAAAATTCATAGAGCACTCCGTTGCTATCAGCTCCATCTACTTTATATTGACCTACTGACAGCTCGCCGATGTTACGTGCATGCTGAATGAAGACTTTGTGGGTATGACTAAGATATTCAAGCCATTGAATTGCCTTGTAACTGTGCCCCTGTCGTGCTGTATATCCTTGAGGTGGTATGTGGGCGATGTCGGAATTTAGGAAGGTTTGTTCTTTAATCTTTCCAGCAGTTAGTATCTGGTTGTTGTGGTAGTATTGGCCTCCTACCATTGTGGCTTTAGTTGTGGTACCGTCTTCAAGAGTTACTTGGTAGTGTTCCTTGAGAAAGTTTTGTCTGAAGATCTGCATACATGTAGAGGCTATGGTGACCTGAGAGAAGGGATCTATAGTCGCGACTCCTGTTTCAGTTTCCAAGGCTGTTACGGTCTTAATGAGTTGACGGAATTTCATGCATGCTTCTCTAAGAATTTTGACATCGGTCCTACAGTACTCCTCCATGTCTTTGTGCATGTCATAAGGACCTTGTAGACTATTATGCCATTGTAGGTCAATGTCTTTACCGTAGAAGTCTGTTGATGGATAGCTCGGGAAATATCTCTGGTGAAAGTGTTGTCTGTTATTGAACATGTGAGGGAAATATCCTTTCTTTAATGATGATGAGAGTCCTAATGTCTTTGGTAGTTTCTTGAGAGCCATTGGTAGAAAGTTGAGCGAGTCTATGAATCAGATGTTTGTCTGGGGTACACTCATGTACATTATCTTGGTTCCTACTTTGGTGAGAGAGGGTTGTATTCCATTTTGAAGTAGATATCCCTGTAGGAAGAGGAAGTCGTACCCTTTTCCATTGTGAGCTATACATGTGTAGCCTTTGTGATAGTCGTTGATGAGCCATTTACCAAAATCTTGAACTGTTGCATCTCCTTTGAAAATAACCTCCTTCTGGTAGCAGTGTTGGCATGCGTGCTTTTGTTCCTGGGTGAGGCATTTGATACCGCATTGCTGGCAGTGTGTCTGCTCATCAGTGCAGTCGTTGCAGGTAGACTGAGCTACAACAAAGTTTGGTATGTGTTGTTGCAGACCGCAGTACCATTTGTCGCAGTTTCTACATCTTCTACATGTTGAGCATATGTAGTCTTCTGTGCATGTAATGCATCCGTTCTTCTTCGAGTGTTGCTTGTAGCCTCTTTGGCATTGGAATATCTCGTCTTGTGTAGACTCGAAATCGAAGATGATGAATTTACCTGTGTTGGCTTTTTGTTTTGATGTTCTCATGTAGCAGAGATGGTGTCCTGTAAAGTAGTCTTGACAGAGACGACATAGCCATTCGCCGCAAACATGATCTTCTTTTGTTCTTTTCAGAGTGTCGAGTAGCTTCTTACAGCCTCCGCAAAAGAAGTATTGTTGACATTTGGATAACTTTTCTTCTCCTCTGCGAGGTCCCTTTTTGAATAACTCCGCTTGTCGATGGTTGGTAAAACAGTCTGAACTGCGACATGTTCTATTACAGTCTTGACATTTAACAGCCTGCTCCCATGTGCAGTCTTTTCTCAGGCAGACCATGCATTTGTTTTTACAAAAATGTATGGTTTTTTTGTTGTGGTATTTGAGGCATTCAGTGCAGATTTCTTTATTGGCGAGAAGCCCTGATATTGATGTAATGGAGTGAAAATGTTGTCCGTCTTTGTAAAGAAATATCTTGTCGTCCCTGGTCTTGGATCCTGCATAGATAGTGCCATGGTCTGTATCCTTGTCTATGACGATTATCTGTACATTGAGATAATCTTCAAATTTGTAGAATTCTCTAATTTGAATCTGTCTATCTGCTGGAAGGTTGACATCTTTGAGAAGTTGAAGACCTCTACCTAACTGGGAATTTTGGCCTTTTCTGTGAGCTCTTGATGGTCTGCAGAGTGTTTTAAATTGGGGGTCCTGTCGCAGTTTAGCCATGCAGATAGTGATTGCCCTAGCTGAGCAGGTGTAGTCGTCGGGTAGTTCGGGGACGAATATTGTACATCTTTTTCTGATGATAGAGTTGTTCTTGTCCTTTATATCTGTGTTTGTGATGGTAAGAGAATTTCTATTTTTTTTTACCTGTGGAGGTATTTGTTGATTAGTAGATCTACATATGTGATTGGTCTTGTATATGGAGAAACATATTTTGCAGATGTTGCTTGAGTGTAGTAAACTCTGAATATTTGTGACTGCATTAATGCCTTGGCGGTCCTGGTAGAGATAAATTGTGGCCTCCTTGGGGGGTCCTCCATATAAAATCTTGCGGTCTTGGTCAAGTAGAATAATCTGCATGTTGAGGTGATCCTCAAATCTTGGAAGATCTTCAATCTTTACTTGGTGAGTGGCGGGTAAAGGAATATCCCTTAAAAGTGAAAGTGCCAGACCTAGTTGAGATCTGGGCCCTGCTTTGTTGGCTCTACAGGCCTTACTGATCTCTGCAGCTCTGGGGTGGTTTTGAGCTCTGGCTCTGGCAACAACTATTGCTCTGACAAGTTGTGTGTTGTCGTCTGGTAGAGTGGGTATGGTTATGTAGGCCTTACCTCCTCCTCTGTCATGATGAAGCGTCCCTACTTCTACGTGGAATGAGTTGTCAACACTCATGTTCTGAGCTGATTGTAGGACTTTTTCCATTCTGTCCATGATAGTCTTTGCTGTGATGAGGTTTTGAGGCCTCATGTGAATGACAATGTCCTGTTTGAGGTCATTATGTTGAATGATTATCCTTGCTCTATCTTCAGGTTGATGTTGCTGTCCTGATCTGTCAATGACTTCTTGAAACATACCTTCAAGTTCTTGATGTATGTCCAGTAGTCTGTGTCCTACATAGTCTTGGTTAAATGTGGCTCTGAAGCTTCTTTCTTCATAACCAAACCTTCTGGCTACTCTGTGATGGGTTTGGCTGATCTGGTAAGGTGAAGGCCTTGGGATCTTTGCTCTGGGTGGATCTGGTGGATCTGGTGACAAGCTCCTTTTAGTCATGATGACTGTATGAAGGTGTGGTGGTTGAGAGCTCTTATATACTGATGATTATGTAATAAAAGGCTATTTTTAGATATGTTGTCATACCCTTAGGTATTGAAAATAGGCTGAAAATCATAAACCCTGTCATGTTGTCTAGAAAAGGTGTCATTGTGAAATATACCCTAGGGCTAGATAATAATTGTGTAAAATATCATCTGATCAGAGACATGTTGACCAATTATATATATGATGTTTATGTAATGAAGGATATTTTTAGGTATATAAAAATGATAGACCTCAAATGCCCTTGGGGTGTACAGGTGTTCCTATGTGTATTGATGTGTAACACCTATCATATTGCCTTGGGGCCTGCAGGTGTTTATGGTTGACCTCAAGTCTGTGTTCACTGCTATGAGAATGTATCTTGTCTTTTATGATAACTTTGGTTTAAATGATATATAGACCCCTCCTCCTTTATGAAGATTGATTAGTTCATGAATATTAATTAGTTCATGAATATTAATTAGTTCATGAATATTAATTAGCTCATGAACTAAAAGTTTATGAATATTAATTAGCTCATGAATATTAAAATTGCTAGTTCATAAAGTTAATTAGCCTTATAATGAAGTAATTATGAGTACTTTTGACAATTAAAGATTATACTAGTTAACTTTTTCTTATTAACGAGCTAATTAGTCTAAAACCCTTTGATGAATATTAATTAGGTCACAAATATTAAATATTAATTAGGTTATAAAGATTAATTAGGTCATGTCTATTAATTAGGTCATGAATATTAATTAGGTCATGCATATTAATTAGCTCATGAATATTAATTAGCTCATGAATATTAATTAGCCACGCCCCTAGCCACGCCCCTAGCCATGCCCCTTTTGGGCCATGAAAAGGGGGGCCCTTACCAGGTATACATAGTAGTGTGACACAAGGTTGCAAAATAAAAATATATAATATGGTATTATCTAGGGTCAGTTGAAATCTAAGATGCCCATTCTGTACTATCCCACAAGTGGTTGGTATTAACATTTTATATATATATATATATATATATATATATATATATATATATATATTATTCTTATATCAATATTGTGATTATATGACTCATTTAAAAATTAAAAAACCTAATAAACAGGACCGTTATATTGATCGGTGTTGCGTAATATTATATTTTGTACTGCTTGTTTCTTTTTTTCCTTAAATTTAATAAACTCTGATTTCGGTTGATGTTGTGTTACATTTTAATAAAACCTTCAGCTATTTTTGGACATATATGGGACTTACATAGAGTGCAGTGTAAACAGCACTATAAATCATCGTCATGGTTGAAATAATGTCGGTTAATTTTCTTATTTAAATTTTGTTATCTTTTACTGCAGGAAATAAAGGCGCAATAAGGTCACTAGGTGCCTCGTGGTAGTGAGCTAGAGACAGACAGTGCTTGCGTTATGAAGTATCTGATCATGTGTGCCAGAAGACTTTACGCAGGTTTGCCTGGGTCACATGGCCAGTCGATTACTTGCTTTTGGAACACACCTGTCTTCAGGAAGTTACACTTATATGTTTTTCTTTGTTTTTCTTTGCATACTTGTTAAATTGCCATGTAAAATTAAAAATGTCTGAATCTTAGTCATTGTGACTGCAGTTTGTTTAACCTTGTTTAATAGTGGTACTGAACAAGAATATTCTTTTCAAAAAAGAATAGATACCTGGTGTTCTTTTAAAACTGTTTTAACTTGCGCTTTCGTAGTTTTGGGAGTAAATCTATAAATGACCTACCATTAGAACGGCGATACAAAAGCGCAACTTACAAATCAAATTTGATTATAGTACAAATTCAGGCCGGGCAAAATCCCCCTCCTGGCCTACGGCGTTTTAGGCGATCCCGTGGACGATTTGTACGTCAAAAAATCACGGATTTTGACAGGCTTGAATTTGTACTATAATCACACTTTTCTCGGCTTCTACTGGTCGGATCTTCGTCAAATTTGGTTTGTAAGTTGCGCGTTGGTATCACGGTTCTAAGAATGGTGTGCAATTTACAGCTGTACACCCAAAAGTTTTTGCAGAATTTCCTATTATGTGAAACCGCGCTATTAACGCTGCCTACGCTGCCTACACTGCTGCTGCGTTGACCCATACATTTTCAGTCCTCAGAGCGTTCGTTCACTTAAATATACCTGGTCTGTCCTAGAACATACTATGATAGTTCTATACTTGATACAGGCCTAGGCCCAGGTATGAAAATAATGGGAAAAAAGGCACTGCAATTTATTCCATAAGTGCGATGCCTGGTACATTGTACATGTTCCCAAGACAAGAAAAATATGAGCAGCCGTATTTCATGATCCAGTTCAATTCTGTCAAACAGCATTTTGATTTAGGAATCCAACAGCACAAGAAATACATTTATAACTGGTAAATTAAGGTTCATATATTACTATATTTACATGAAAGAGGTTTCTCTAGTTAATGTCTCGTACAAAATATTGGATTTTAACTCACAGGCGGTCCATAAGCCCAAGTGTACTCAATTGTGACCCCATCAATTGTCTGTTAGGTCTTGTTTATCTCATTGGGGTATGTTCAATAGACCATGACATTACCCACATCTTGCACCGAAAGTCAATGTGTCACATGAAACATGACAGCGAAAGTTGGAAATTGGAAGCTGCAGTAAAGTAAAATAATTCTAATTTTTGTAGTATAACCAAATACTTTACTGACAAGAAACTGATGAGTCATGACCTGCATATTTCCAGTCATGATTTTGTCAACAAAGTGAGACAAACAAAATATCTATCTATCTATCTATCGATCTATCTATATAGGTCTACGTACTAGCTATCTATCTATCTATATATTATGAAAACGAGGCACAGAACAAGCAACATCAACTGTTCACACGACAGTCTGCATATATTCAATCAAACTGTCACTACAGAATAAGGTAACACAAAATTATCAAACTACAACTGTTTATCACGGAGAAAATTTTCAACAGCAATTTTCAATAAATGCTGCCTATCAGCTTCTCCTTGAAGGAGAAATGGTTCCCTATGCTGGAGAGCACTTTGGCGGGAACTCTCTGTACATGCATGAAAATGCACCAGAACAAAGAGCACAACAAATATAAGAATTTCTGCAAAGGAAGACGTTGAAGCATAGCACAATTTGTCCCAAAGAAGTATAAAGGAACTGATTGAATCCACGCCTAGGAGAATACAGTGTGTGATAAGAGCCCATGAAGGATGTACTCGCTATATATATATATATATATATATATATATATATATATATATATATATATATAATAGGGTTTTTGCAATGCCCTTGTATTAAATTATATATGCCAGTGATATTCCTTGAATGATGCATTTCTCTTGTAGTGTCATTGCAATATTTTTGGTGAATTTTTTATGATTTTCCAAAGTAACTCTTAAAATAATAGAAATAATTCCCTCAGTCAGTGCTTTGATGTAAAATAGTTTATGTGTGTAAGAAATATTTCAAAACATTTTATAGATTTTCTAGCAGGATAGTCATAAAGTTTTAGGTCACTGAAAACTCAAAAGTGCTTTGTCATCCTACCTGATTTTTATTGCAGTGCTCTTAGAATCTCATCATCGGGGAGTTATGAATAATATGAGACTAAGTAAGGCTCATTTGCAAACCCCATACTTTTACCTGTTTTCGATAATGACTTTGACCTTTGCAATTCGATTCATTCCAGTTTGTGACTTGCTGAAGTTTTGTCTGATACACGAAAGATTCTTGAAGCATGCAGGGACCAAGCTGTAGTGCCTGGACTGACCCAAATACTAAAACCTGTCAAAGATGCAGACTGCATAAAAAAGTTAGTACATATTGCTATATCAATTATAAGCATTTATAACCTAAGGCTTGTAAAATTCGAGAGTGTAAAGAAGACAAAGAAAAGAGAGTTGGATAGGCATCAGTATATCTATTGTATATTCTCAATAATTATTCCAGTGGGCCCGCTACTTCCGAGGGCCAATGCACCTCCCCAAAAAAGATAAATGAATAAATGATAAAAGATAAACACAAGCTAAATAACACAGCAGATGATTATAGAATAAACAAGACATTGTAGGTAGCTCTAGGTATAATACGAAAATTATAGCAAAAAAGGAAAAGAAAAAGGCTAGGCATGTCATTTACACATAGTCTCCTGGAGGTTAAAACTTAAGTTATATTATTCATTTGTTGCTACTAGTTACAATAAATCAGGACAGCCTTCATTCATGTTTGTTCCAAGCTGGGTGTGAACCTACAACCTACCTACCTTTCTGCCTAACCACTTCACCAGCCATTCACAGGGCTAGGGTTAGGGTTATAGAAACAAGGCAGCGGTGTAATCAAACAAAATGTATAAGCTGGTGAAGAAGTAAAACCCCTTTTTTTAAGTCATACAACATTACAATGTAATTCATATATATTTTTGGATTGATGTGGTGGAACTCTCTTGATGTCTTGCTGTGCGCTATATCAATCATTTATTGATGACAGTTACTTATGGAAATGGTACAAAATTGAAAGGAGGATCAACTTATTTTTGGCATGATTATGTTAGCAGATATTAAAAAAACTGAGGGTACTTTTTTTTTTCAAACCTATGGTTTAAAATGCCCAGTTTATAGTGGACTTGAACCCAAGTCCTAGAACAACAGCTTCAAATGGCATACACGCTACCAAATGACCTACCACTGTACTTCCACTGGATCAATTTGCTAACATGCAATCAATATCAATTATTTTTAGCCTTATTAGAAGTACTATTTCACATTGCTATTAGCACATGTTTAAAGCAAAGAAATTGTATTACTCAGAAATTGAATCTTGAATTTTATCAAAATGGTATAGCAACCTAATCAAGATTTCCAGAAACAGATTTGAAACCAGTTCCTTTCGATCTGAGCTATTCAGTACTTGGCTCTTATTAATTGTTTTAACTAACCAGAAGTTCTGTTTCACATTGATATTTGTAACAGATGTTTGAAGCAAAAATATTATTCAGATATAGAATCGTGCATTTTATTAAAATGGTATGACAACCAAATCAAGATTCCCACAAAACGATCTGAACCCAGTTCCTCTTGAATAGAAGGTCAGTGTGCAACCAACTGAGCTATCCAGTACTAGGCTCA
Source organism: Alitta virens (assembly GCA_932294295.1). Lineage (NCBI taxonomy): Eukaryota > Metazoa > Annelida > Polychaeta > Phyllodocida > Nereididae > Alitta > Alitta virens. Next base: position 68,575,704 of record OW028575.1, on the reverse strand, counting down.
TTTGTTGCTTTCTACTAGCCATCAAATATGTTAGACAATTCAATAATAGTAATAAAATGTTCATGTTTATTTCACCGTCAACAAATATCAATATATATACATCATCCATACTATGGAATACAAAAATCTAAATTTGATCTCCCTCAGAGCTCCCTTAAAGACAATTGCGGGTATCATCAGTGCCCTCTTGTGAGAATTATGAAAAGTGCCGTTTTGTCCACAGATAGCGCTCCAGTCGCCTCTGCTGTTTTCTGTTATTTTGGGGGTTAAGTTCAAGAACTAGCACATATAGTCTACTTTTTATGTTTTATTTTTGAAAATAAGTGTTATTCCTAGTAAAAATGTCCCATATTTCATTTATATGCAAGAACTAACCATCAAATCAATTTCGTTTTTACCACCAGGGGGCCAGATGCAGTGAAACTGTTGATTCAGAAAATTTGATTCTCTTCAACTCTTAAGACCCTAAAAAAACTAATTAAAAAATTGGTAAATGCATCACCACTATGTCACTAGCCACTTATGATATTACCATGCCCCTTCCCCATGTATTTCATGAAAATTTATGCTTTTGAAGGGTTTGGGACTTTTTAGAAGGGGGGTGGGAACAACATTAAATGTCATACAGCTTCATTATATGGATGGTGACCTATACTTTTTTTTTTCTTAAAAGATGTTGGGATAACTTAACTTAGTATTCACACAATAGTGGTAAAAAAACTGGGGGGGGGGGAGGGGGGCAACTGGGCCCTTTTAATATTAAAATGCACCAATTACAAATAAAGACACACAACGTTTCTGCGTATTTCTTCTTCTTTTTTTAAGATGTATTATATGCTGTCGCTGAATTGTACGAAATAAATTTCATATATAAATGAATGGATGAATGAATAAATGAATGAATGTATTAACTGGGTATTCCCCTTGTTAGCGACAGCTCAGCTATTATATATATTTAAATTTTTATTGACAGCTAAATATCAAATTGATACATGTGTCAGCATGAAAAGATATTAAATGGAAAAAAATTAATAAATAAAAAGAGGGGCCCAGTAAATTGCATTGTTTTTTAAGTGACTGTTTGAATAAAGTTTTTTAGAGTTCTGGGTATAGGGGTTTTGTGTAATATAATGCTTTATCTGAATTTTTTACATCAATGAGCTTGTCAATAGGCAGTTTATCCATGGTTTAGTGATTGGTAAATGTATTCTATGTCCACAGTATTATGATGAAAATGATGAAACAGTGGCAAAGAGGCGGGAAGACTGTGCAGAAGTTGTAAACTTTTTACTAAATTTGTGCAATAAAGATTATTTCACAAACAAGTATGAGGAAGTTTAAAGAGAGAATTTATTGGTAACGCTTGAGAAGCTCTCATGTAGTCAGGTGACATGAATAGCAATTCCCACGACGTAATCTGAAAGTCATACAACTATCCACTCTATCCAAGGTAAGTTATCTGTTTCATTTCCATTCTCTTTTTGTCATGAGGTTTTCAAGCATAGCACCAAATAATTCATCTTTGTGTGTACGTGACACGCTTGAATTGGACTGTTTTCATTCGTGGCCCACAGTAAATAAGAAAACTCAAACAGTTAAAATAGCCACACACAACTAAATTTTTTTTCATTGCAATTTTTCTACATAATTATTTTAGAATTTGTTTTAGGCTACAAAATTTATTTTCATTTGTGGTCAAGAGAGGGCTAACTGCCCAGATGTGGAACTTGAAATATAGTTTCAACGGTAACCAATTTAGAGAAGAAGACCAATATGGCGGCGAACCATTAACCATATTTGAGAAAATAAATTTAATCAGTCACGCAAACTCATATTGTAAATTCCACTCAGTCTGATGACTTACTATCTTCAATTCCATTCCCGTCTGCAGTGGTTCATCCCTTCAATCCTTGGTAAATAAAATGAACAACACAATAGTTTGGTATCCAACTGCCATGCTTCAGTCACTTCTCCTTCCGATCCTCAGCTTTGGCTTTTTATTGCTTATATAGCTTCCCCCACACAAAGCCCATCCCTCAATCTGGGAACACAATCATCAGGCTCACAAAGCCCTTTATTCATCAATTCATTCACATTCATTTATTCATCATGGTTGATCATTCATCTCCCCTTCTCCCCTTGGATCATTGATCCTCTGATCAAGGTCAGACAATTGACCCAGTCAAAGGGATGCCCTTTCCACTCTCCCCAGTTAATCACCTGGCATCTGTGCCTCCCTTCTGCTGGCTAAGCATTCCTTCCCTTTGTGCCAGTTGCTCCCCCCCCCCCCCCAAACCTAGCATCCTCCCTTAATGACTTGGTGCAATCAAGCACACACTTAACTGCTATCAATCCTAACTCCCTCAGCCCACATCTCACTATCATAAAAGAGCACATCTTCCATGGCCAACAATGCCTGGGTTCAGGGAAGGGTCAGCACAGCTCATGCCCCACACAACCAATCTGGTCTCCATTGTTCTTAAGTGTTTGCATTCTGAGCTGAGCCCCTCCCTTATCACCTAAATGACCACTGGTCAACTCTGATGACCATTTGCCTGCCTCCCATGGTCAGTCTTAATGAGCCCTACACAATGGGCACTGGAGGACCCTTTAGCCTGGCTCTTTCCACCCTCCAGTCAGCCATCTGCTAAGCCCCCCTGCTCTGTTTGCTCCTAAATGATTGTTCTTGTGATAGTGATACAATGAGCAAACAATACAATATTTATCCTTCAATTCTAAATACTAAATGACACATAATTTCTACACAGTATTTCCATTATTAATAAGTACTAAAATGACATATAATTCCTACACAGTATTTTCATTCTAACTATATAAATGTTCACATGGCATATTGCTACAACCTTCCTATTCTATATATATTAAAGCTTCTACCTTAATGACTTTCATGATTTCAATGCAGGGAGCAAAAGGCCCCTGCCTTTTACACTGCATATCCCTACCATGAGTGAGATGCATGGTAGACCAACAACTGTGCCTCTCACTACATTGAAATATAGAAACAGTTGATACCCTTTTTCTAACATGTTTTCTGTAAACTACTGGCTATAATCATCACGACAAAAGTTACAAAAAATATAATATAATAACAAGACCGTGTAACCTGCAGACAGGTGTAATGAATAAGGCCACAGTGCACTGAGTACTCCATGTGCGGTTGCGATATATATATAAAAAATTATTCCGATCTGTTGGATCAGTGAGTCGGCCAATGGCTCTGAGCTCATTACTATAAAGGTACTTTTACAGGTACAAAACTAAAGTTCAATTACAAAGACATACGCTGAAGTGCTGTGAAGGAAATCGTCGTCCTCTTAGAGACCACTGGGGCCCTCTGGCAGACGGATAGTTGTGACAGTATCCCCTGGCATGTGATGGACAGATTCGTGGGATATCTTGGGTGTGAAACAGTTCAAACGTCCCATCACCTGGGTGCACCAACCTCGCTTCCGAGCGACCCAGTAGAAGATTCCCAGGGCCAGTAGAGTCAACACAACGAAGGATAGTACTAGTGAAGCCACCGGAGCACGCCTTTTTATATTGAGCCAGTGTCCTTGGCTCAATTCAATGGCGCTGAGGAGCATTCCTTCGCTGATGTCTTGTACCTTGTCCGCCGTGGCTCCCTGCAGTTGCGGAAAGGACTCCAGGATGGCCCCAGGATCCAGCTGACTGGTAAAGTTGAACTGGCCATCCATGTGGATGGTGGACAATACCACCAACTGCACCATGTGTAACTCAGGGATGCAGTGGACCCTCCAACCTGTTCCTGCCACATTACATGGAGCAGGGCAATCCATCGTGTAGGTGCCTGGCAGCAATTTGAGTGGAGGATATACTGCCCCAGGACATCTGGTAGATACTTCCTCTCCCCATGTTAGTATGACCAAGGTCAAGCTGGATATTGCAGATATTTTGTCTGGATCAGCTTTTAGTCCCTGTCCACTTACGACATATTCCAACAGCTTCACTTCCTGTTGTCCAAAAGTACACTTCTTGGGATTCAGAGTCAGATTGTAGGCCTTGAATCTGTCAATCACCATTTGTAGGTGATGCCAATGGCTCACCACGTCTGCACTATACACCACTATGTCATCAACGTAAATCATGCAGCATACTCCAATGAGGTCTTTAAGCACCTCGTCCATGGCCCTTTGAAAAGACGCGGTCGCGTTACGTAATCCCATCGGCATCGTAGTGAACTCGTACTGCCCTCGAAAGCAAGTAAACGCTGTTTTTTCCATGCTGCTCTCCTCCAGAGGAAGCTGATAAAATCCAGACTTTAAATCCAGTGTGGTGTATATCGCCGACCCATGCAATTGGTCAAAGACATCTTGAATCAGTGGTACTGGATAACAATCCCTTTTTGTCACATTGTTTACCTTTGTAAAGTCTATGCAGAACCTAGGGCCATCAGTGGGATCTTTTTTCTCGACCAAGACCACTGGGGAGGCCCAAGGTGACCTGGAGGGAACTATGATGCCCTGCTCCAGCAACTCATCAAGCTTCTGCCCCAGTGCCTCTCTTTTCATAAAGGGCACTCTGTACGTACGCTGTTTTATTGGTGGTCCTGTGGTCTCAATTTTGACTTGAATGTTGGGATGTCTACCAATAGGTTGCCCTGTAGCACTGAACGCAGTGGGATTCCTTTGCAAGCACTCAGCTATTTCTTTGACTGCCTCAGAGTCCGCAGCCAGCATACTCTCCTCTCTCAACACATTCATGGCTCCCTCCCTCTTGCATTCTCTTGGTGCTGGTCTCAAAGTGAATTGTTTGTCTCGCCAGCACAACACGCCTCTTTTATAGTAAATTTTCGCCTCATCTCTGCTCATCAGATCCCTCCCCAATATAGCAGCATGAGGTATCTCATCCACCACCACCATTGTCATTGTACCCACTCAATCCTCAGCCAATTGTGTGGTCCCCCACACTTTTAATTCATGTCCAGTAACTCCTAATAAGCCCCTGGCTGCCCTCAAAATGGGCTGCCTACCTATCCTTTCACATATATCCAAAAATTCCCTGCGCCGCAGCACCGTGCGCGCTGCGCCGGTGTCTACCAAGGCCCTTACGAAGAATCCATGGAGCTCCAACTCCACGTGGGCCCGGCATTCCGCTGCGGCGCCTAGCGCCCCCCCCCCCCACCCTGGGAAGTAGCATTTAATCCTCTTTGGGGTCCCTGTGGACCATTTCGGCACTCCCTTCGGATATGTCCTACTCCGCCGCAAGACGCAAAAATCGGCCTGCCCTCCTCTGTGAATCGAAGAGGTCATCGCTCTCGGCCCTCCGCCGGCGCCCCCCTCCCTTTTCCAGCATTGGGAGGATCATAGGCTCTCATCTGCCTGGCTCCCCCATCCAGGCCAGTCCCTGGAGACCGTTTCAAAGAAGCCACTAACTTGGTAAATTCTTTGGACAGACCATTCACCCGTCGAGTTAATTCATCAACCTCTCCCTTGGTCTCCCTTTGTTTTGGCTCCCTCTCTTTGTCCACCAGGGCGCCAATCTCCATGGGCTCCTCCTGCGTCTCCTCCGGAGCTGTTGCATTCAAGGCTCGAAACAATTTGTACTAGTCTCCCTCGTATTGTGCAATGTACTTCATCGCATCAATATAATCAGTGGGCCTTCCCTCTCTCACCAATCTCTCTACTAATTTCCGATCCCGAAGCCCTAGCAGATATGCACCCAGCATAGTTCTCTGCTGATCCACATTTCTGCTATCTCGGGGGTAACCTAAGTCAGCAGCTTCTCTGAACCTCCTTCCATAAACAGCCGTTGTTTCATAAGAGCCTTGACTCACCTTTTCCACCTCATCTCTCAGTCGATCAACTTCATGTTTTGAGAGAAATGTTTCCATCAAGTGCCTCCTTAAATCATCCCACATCACGTTATTCCTATTATCCTGAGCAGCTAAATGTCTTTCTAGCTCCACTCGGAGTGGTCCTGCCGCTGTCTGAGCAGCCACAAACACGGTCCTCTCTGTATAAGGCAAGGAGAGCTCCACATCTCTGAACCATTGCCTCAGTCTTCGGGTTGATGATCCATCACAGCTGGTGATGCATTTCGATTGAGCCTGTGCTTTACCTCTCTCCGAATTTTCTTACAACTGTCGGTTCTGAGTATCCAACATCCCAGCGGTGGCTCCATGACTGTCCACTTGGATCTTCCGAATCTGCTTGAATTGCTCGGCGTTTATCATGATTGCTGCTTTCTTGGTTACTTGCTTAAGCTGGTTATAGGGTCATTCCTGAGTGATGTATCTTAGCTCTGGCCTTCCTATCCTCAGGATCCTTCCTGGCTTTCCTCATTCCTTTCCTTTCTAGTCTGATCCAATCAGATCACGTCGGGGTCACCAATGTAAATTCCACTCAGTCTGATGACTTACTATCTTCAATTCCATTCCTGTCTGCAGTGGTTCATCTCTTCAATCCTTGGTAAATAAAATGAACAACACAATAGTTTGGTATCCAACTGCCATGCTTCAGTCACTTCTCCTTCCGATCCTCAGCTTTGGCTTTTTATTGCTTATATAGCTTCCCCCACACAAAGCCCATCCCTCAATCTGGGAACACAATCATCAGGCTCACAAAGCCCTTTATTCATCAATTCATTCACATTCATTTATTCATCATGGTTGATCATTCATCTCCCCTTCTCCCCTTGGATCATTGATCCTCTGATCAAGGTCAGACAATTGACCCAGTCAAAGGGATGCCCTTTCCACTCTCCCCAGTTAATCACCTGGCATCTGTGCCTCCCTTCTGCTGGCTAAGCATTCCTTCCCTTTGTGCCAGTTGCTCCCCCCCCCAAACCTAGCATCCTCCCTTAATGACTTGGTGCAATCAAGCACACACTTAACTGCTATCAATCCTAACTCCCTCAGCCCACATCTCACTATCATAAAAGAGCACATCTTCCATGGCCAACAATGCCTGAGTTCAGGGAAGGGTCATCACAGCTCATGCCCCACACAACCAATCTGGTCTCCATTGTTCTTAAGTGTTTGCATTCTGAGCTGAGCCCCTCCCTTATCACCTAAATGACCACTGGTCAACTCTGATGACCATTTGCCTGCCTCCCATGGTCAGTCTTAATGAGCCCTACACAATGGGCACTGGAGGACCCTTTAGCCTGGCTCTTTCCACCCTCCAGTCAGCCATCTGCCAAGCCCCCCTGCTTTGTTTGCTCCTAAATGATTGTTCTTGTGATAGTGATACAATGAGCAAACAATACAATATTTATCCTTCAATTCTAAATACTAAATGACACATAATTTCTACACAGTATTTCCATTATTAATAAGTACTAAAATGACATATAATTCCTACACAGTATTTTCATTCTTACTATATAAATGTTCACATGGCATATTGCTACAACCTTCCTATTCTATATATATTAAAGCTTTTACCTTAATGACTTTCATGATTTCAATGCAGGGAGCAAAAGGCCCCTGCCTTTTACAATATGATTGATTGGATACTTTTGCCTTTATTGGCACACATATAAAGAAGAGAAGACACACATATAGCACAGAAATATGGCTCTTGTAGAAACCCCAGTAAACGAGGAGGCATGCCGAGAGTAATCCCAAGAGCCAAAATGATCTAACAAATGATCTAACAAGATGAAAAGTTAGCGAGACATGTAGAAGAAGTTAGTTACGAAATGCTGCGACTTATGAGGTGACTCATGAGGGTGGGTGGGTGATTAGGGCTTTACGTCCTGTATTTCTGCACCAATTGGGCTAATTAGGACAGGCAGAGACCATGGCAATGAGACGAAGGATGAAACAGCCATCCAACTTAGGCATGACCGGGAATCGAACCCGGGACCCAGCGGTTGGAAGCCCAGAGCGCTACCTCTGAGCTAGGCCTCTGCCCAAGGTGACTCATGAGGTGAAGTGCAAGGTGTGCCTAGTGGTGAGAGATAGGCCATGAGCCTGCGGCTAGCCTTGCGGACACCTAAGCAGACTGAATCTGAGAAGGGCGGATGTAAGCCCTAAAGGCGACAGAGCGCCACCTACCCAGTCGCTAAATATCTGATTCTGTTAAGTTAAGCTTGGCAGCGTCTGTGGCCGCACCAGCCCTTAGAGAATGGGGCGTAACTCTATGATGGGATGAGAAACCTGCGATCCGATGAAACCTCTTTAATGCGGCTGAAAGCACGCGATGAGTGAGAGGAGAGCCGTCCCAAAGTGTAAAAAGCGGGGTATGCAATGGAAATGGCCGGATTGACATATAAGCTCTAAGAGTACAATAAGCACAAACCGGAGAACCAGAACAACCTACTATTACTTCGAAGCCTCGAACTGATGTCTTAGCGGAGGCTACATTGAGTGAAAAATACGGCGGATGTGCAACAGAGATGAACTGTACAGAAGACGCAAGCAGCGGAGATGCTACCTCGGATTGGAAGCAATATTTGGCTGACCTAAGGCAGGCGAAATAAGCCACTAAAGTGGCTGAATAAATCGTGAGATTGTCAAAGCTGTGTTGTAAAGATTGGTAAATTGTAAACAAAATGAATAATGAGACAGGCTGAGCCTGAACCAGGGCCGAAGAATATCAGGAGGAGGAGCACCCGTAGTAATGAACCAGGCCCGAACCCCTGACAAGTAAACTTTGATGGTGGAAAGCTGCAAAGACAATGAAGTAAGATGAGCTATAAACCATAGAATGAGAGTCTCAGAAAAATTGATTGGATATAAATGATGATATTTACAGAACTGGAGGTATCCACGAACCGCAGCTGAATATGATCTGCGCGAATTAGGGGCAAGCTCAGAGCCGAATCCAAGTCTTAAAAAAAAAAAAGAAAAAAGCTTTCAGACGGGCTGCCCGAAGTAAACAAAGGGGCCAGGCCAAACACGACTACGCTCCCTAGTGAAGAGAATGAAACTCTGCCAATGTTCCCCTACTGAGAAGATCTGCTTCGACATTGAGGTGAATAGACATATATACAATCGCCACCTCTATCTGAAATAACTCAATAAGCAAACACCAATGTCTAACCAACTCAAGAAGCTTGGGGACTGGAGAGTAGAGCTTGTTAAGGACGCAGCAAGTGACTGTATTGTCTATATGAAAAAGAACCTTGGCGCCACGAAGGCTGCCCCCCTCCCCCCTGTAGCAAGCACCTTGACTGCAGCATGGAGCTCTCTCCAGTTAATAGAATGAGTTGCGAGGGAATGGGAATCAATGTACAGCGTGGCGAACCAGCTGTCCCTGCACATTGCCCCATATCCAAGGTCACTCGCATCTGTGAAAACATGAGACACGTGACCTACTGACCAATCAATGGCAAACAAATAAATACCATTGTGTGATTCTAAGCAGGTGGCTCACCAGGTCTTGCATTGTGTCATGTATTAGTCACACCTTGTAGTGGAGATGCTGGATCTCTTGGCTATGTGGATCATGCAACCTAGAAATGCTCGCCCAGATTTTACGACATGTGCTATGAAGGCGAGCTTTCCAATGAGACTAAGAAGCCTCTTCTTGGTGCCGAATTTCTTGTCAGACCATTCGGCTAGGATAGCCTTAGTTTCAGCCACTCTCTCAATGAAATCCTGAGCTCACTTTTTCTGAATCTATGACTATCCCTAGAAATTCAATGCTAGTGGCTGGTTGATTGACCTTAGCTGCTTCATCCACGAAACCTGCCTTTTTACATGTGGTTAGCATGACAGATAGTTTGCTGGCACAAAGACTCTCATCAGCTGCAATAACCAGGAAACTATCAACATATCTTACCACTGCCTTGCACACACCCTAATCGTGCATGAAGAGCTGTAGAGCTGCGGTATAAGCATTGAATATAGCTGGCGCCTAGCGCAGCCCGAAGTTGAGAACCTAGGAAAAATAGTATTTGGGGGAGTCCCCTTCAAAGGCCCATCGCAGGCCAAGTAAGTGCCAGCCTCAGGCGATACTGGGATATGTTATAAGCGCTCAGAGATCGAGCTTTGCCATAAACTCTGTGTCTAACATACAAAATGCTACAGTGTCATCAATGCTACTATACTGCAAAGAAAGGTCATCCGGGTCGATAGACGCATTGACTGAATCACGTGCTGGGTAAGAAAGATCACGTATAAGACGGATCTTGGATCCATGACGCTTGAGAAAACCAGTATAACGGGAAAGCAAGGACGTCTGATACCTGCTGGAAGAAGTCTAAAGCATATGGCCAGTTTGGAGAATGACCTTGGCAGCAGGTTTACGACCTACACTCCTGGGCAAAAAAAATGAGCCAAGTCAGAATTTCATGTCATTTTAATGTTGCTTGATTTCTACACGAAATACAGAGCCATGTTGCATTGTATTGTTATGTATCACACAAAAATAGCTTAGATTTAATAGGAGATAGCTTTCCTTTGGCTTTTTTAAGAAGAGTTAGTTTTTTTGCCACACTTCTAGAGAGCCTTAAACACCTGTGTTTGCAAACTTCCGTCCAGTTAGTTTGCTCTCCATGTAGGCCTACAGATTCTCTATTGGATTTAAATCCGGACTTTGTCTCGGCCGAAACATGGAAGTAATAGAGTTGCGTTCTAAATATTGTTTTGTCACTTTTGCTGTGTGAGCAGGGGCATTATCATGCTGGAATACTACACTCTCATTGTTTTCACCAGGGAAAAGTTTCCTGATGCTAGGAAGAAGGCCTTTCTTCAAAATGTTCAAGTTTTTGGCTGCATTTACAGACTTATCACATCTGATAAGCTCGCCAACGCCAGCACTTGAGAAGGCACCCTAGACCATGATTCCACCTCCACCATACTTGACTGTAGTGGAATTACAGTCAGGGTGAAATCTTTCATTGGAACATCTTATGCAAAGTCCGGGAGCATCAGAGAACAATTCGAACCAAGATTCATCACTCCAGATGACCTTATCAAACCACTCTTCATCAAGATCACAAGATTCCGAGTGGAAACGCAGCCTATCCCTGATGTTCTTTTTGGATAGGAGAGGCTTGTTGGCACACCTTTTTGAAGAAAAACCATATTGTGATAGCCTTCTGCTAATGGTCCGTCTTGAAACCTTGTTACCACTGGCAGTGAAAAACTCCTGTGTTTTGAAGGGATGTTTTCCTGTCCTTTAACACAGTAAATTTGAGACGCTTGTCATCTTTTTTGGTGGTCACCCTTGGTCTTCCAGACCCCCTTTTCCATTGAATGGACCCTGTGGTCTTGAATTGCAGACCAATTCTCTTTATTGTCAGCAGTGAGACTGGTATTTTCCCACTTCTCAGCAATTTATGGATGTTTCCATATGTCATGCCACCCTGGTGCAGACCAATGATGCGGCTTTTGATCTCAGCATTGCAGTGATACTTGCGTTTCACCTTGGCCATATTGCATTTGTATCGATAGGATGGATGGCCTACTAAGTTTTCCATCCATTACTAACAATCTAATTGTCAAACATTTGGGTACAAAGTGATATTTAAAGGCTTAAAGGACTAAAGGATGAACATGACATAGGCCATCATACAAAATCTGGGCCCTGGATGCATTGTAAACTTTAAAGAGCATATGGAGCCAATAGGGCTTAAGCAGACAGCTGACCAGCCTGGGATCGGAGTTTTGCACACTTTGCACATCCCTTGATACTGTCTGGACCTCCGTAACCGATACAAACATGGCTCCGCTTACACTTGGCGCCTGGTTTGCAGAGATCTTGCTGGTACAAGAGACAGAGATCGCCCCCATAGACTCCTAGCATTTTGCCATATTTGATAAGGCAGTCATTGGTGGTATGATCCACTGATGTACACATAGTGCACTTATTAGAACTACGACGTTGCATCAAAGATAGTGATATAAAGCTCATGATTAAGCCGGGCAAAATGAAAAGACCTGCGAAATTATTTAATTTGCCCGTGCCTTGCATCATATGTGATAACCTATGGAAATTAGAATTTCTGGAACATATTCAATATGAAAGACCGATAAGCTATCATTTCTTTAAACACATCAAGTCAATAGTGGCCACAAAGCAATAATCCATACACTCCCCATGCTTTAAGCCAGCGGAAGGAGTTTGCAATGGACTTTCTGGACCTCTGACACTTTATATTAAAATTTCCATATTCGTCTGCAACACTTCCAAATTCATCATTATCAGGCCTCACATTCGAAACCAAGTCAATCATGTCCACAAACTCCCGCACAATGCAGCATCTCGCTGCCTCTGGGACACGTGCTCCGCCCCTGATAAAGCATTATCTGCTTTTGTGGGGTCATAGCCTCCTGGCCAGGCTACATCGTGCAAGTAGTCTGGCTCTAGGTTTCGCTCGCACGTTTTGACTGTTCACAGAATGGGGCTGCCCTGGTGCATGAAGTAGGGGTTCCTCTCACGCACATCGAGATTATGGCGCGTGGCATAATCCTCGCCACATGGGTACCAATACAAACTGGCTGGGGGGGGGGGGGGGGGCTGTCATGGCTGCCCTCGTCCTCGGACGTGCATCCAGGAAGAAACCATCTGCTCCACACACTTGGTTCTCCTGCTGACATGTCACTAATTGAGCGTCCAGGGGGACGACCTACAATCCAGAGGAGGTTGATACCACGGATGACCTGTATACCGACCATATTGCTATCGCCCATGGTGCCCATCCAAGCCTTCTGACAGAGGGGGCACTGCAAACCACGTCTTTTGAACCCTGACTTCTGTCTGAATTAGACGGTCTATGATGGGGGCCCATGCCTTCTTCACCGTCAGGGACCTGAGTGGGCACAAACGTGTCATGCCACCCACAGTTGGCAAGGAATGCCTGTTCAGACATTACATGTCGCCTAGGTGGCCCACTCTGGTCTAAATATTCATCTCTTTTACCCTGGTCATTATAAGCACCCGTGTCTTGTTCTCCGTAAACTAGCACCGCCATCCTGCCCAGATTATCACGAAGCACCTCAAAATTACTGCAGCCATCATCCGACAGAGCCTCGCTGCGACTCGTCGTAGGCAGGGCGTTACACTTGCCCTCTCCGACCGGACCAGTTTAGCCGCGGATGCAAGGCCTCTCAGTGCGATGTATATGACGGAGTGCTGACCAGTGAAATAATGAGACGAATATAGACCCTCAAACCCACTTGGCGCATCCAGCTCTGAGTGGTCAAGAGAGGGCTAACTAAAAAAAATTATGTAGCAAAAAACACAAATCCTAAAAAAATATGTAGAAAAAACGCAAATGAAAACAATTTAGTTGTGTGTGGCCCTAATAGGCTTCCGCAATTGTCTAACTTTTTTTGCAGAATGTATTTAGATTATATCTTTTCTACTATGAAACAATCTCTAGGTTTGAATGAATAGAAAGGGAATGAATAAAGATCTTGAAATAGCCAGATTCAGCTTCATTTAGTGAAATGTATATGCGCTTCTATTGATGTACACACTCTTTATTCCTGTACAGTCGGCTGCAGCAGTTCACAGACAAAATCATGCAGAACCAGGCTGTCGTGCCTGGCCTGACCCAGGTGGCAAAACCGGTCAAGGAAGTTGATAAATCACTTGATTCTTTTGTTGCAGTAAGTTGTTTTTTTCACTACGGTTAAAAGATTGACAATATACAAATTTAAACAACTTGCTAAATATCATACAATAGACTATATTCTTTACTCAGTGTCTCTCGATTGTTGCAAATAAATATACTTACTTACAATTGATTGCATTGACATTGCTGGAGCGTTATAAACCATGCATGCTGGCCAATTGCACTGAAATACGGGTAATGTTTGAAGCATAAATAGGGTCTATATAAAGAAAACGCATTTATCGATACTTTTTTTTAGTTGTTTTACTCATTAGTTACTAATATAGTTGGTTGAGTTTGCCATTTTCATATTCACCGAACATACGGTATACTATGGAGCCTCTAAGTGAACATGAAAATTTGTTTTAAATGGCAAATGTATGCATTCCCTCACAATAATTCTGCGTTCCCTCGCAATAACTTTGAGGAAATGCGAGGAAACACAAGATCATGAGTGAACACGATCACGAAGGAATGCGATAACTTTGTGAGGGGACTTGATATATTCGCAAGGCAATGTGATACATTTGTGACATGTCCTCTAAGGGGCTCTGTAGTATTCACAGAACATAAGGTATTTATGAGTACATATTGCATTTGACAGTATTATGATGACAAGGATGAGGTCACGGCAAAGAGACGAGAAGAGTGTGCTGATGTTGCCAATCTGTTTTACAACCTTGTCACAGACTTCTATGAGTATGGCTGGGGACAAGGTTTCCACTTCTGTCCAATGAGGAAAGAAGAAACATTTGAACAATCCATGGCTAAGTACCAGTACTACATTGCCTTGAAGCTGGGACTCAAACCTGGCACGAAATGTTTAGTAAGTTTTCTTATTTTTTGCAGTTTTCCTCTCACATAACTAATAAAGTATAATGCTCCAATGCTTTTGCAATTAGTAAGTAAACCTGTTTGCTGGTTCCCCCTCAACTGCTTAAAGTGCACTAATAATATCGAAACTAGAAAGTTGGTTGAAATTGGCTCTCCAGAAGCAGCTAGATTGTCGATCCTCCCAAGCCCCAGGTCTGACAAGATAGTCGTCCCTAGTCAATTTCATGCATGTCAATAGATTAAATCATGAAATTAAACAATGAGATTAAATATTTAGATTAAATCATACTAACTTCTTCGTCAATGCTGACTAACTTCTTAATCGAAGCTACAAATATAGAGCTGAATGACTTTACACTCAAGATAGATATATATATATATATATATATAGATAAATAGATAGATATGGGAAGTGCTGCCCTCTAAGGCCAGTTCTTTCCGGTATCGAGGGTTGGGTTAGGGTTAGAGAGGAGGAGTCCACCCATGCTACAAATCTACCCCATGGGTGGGATCTTTTACTCGCCTCAGCATAGGCACTGAGTACAAGGGACCACCAATATCTAGCTGGGATTTTGCTCATGAAAGGCTGCCCGACCTGGGATTGAACATGAGTCTTTCAGAGGAGCAAGCATCTTACCACCAGACCACCCAGCTCCTCTAAATAAGGAAATGTAACAAGAGCATCTTTTGTGACCAGACACCATCAACAGCCATCATAATTACTCATTGTGCAAATTAAACAATATAAAAACACATTTTTCTCCAATATATATACCAGATGATGAGTTTTACATGTTGTGTTTAACATCTTAACTTATTAGTCAGTTCATATTATTGCCAGGACGTGGGATGTGGTGTTGGAGGTCCAGGAAGAAGCATTGCATCATTTTCTGGAGCAACAGTTGTGGGCATCAATATAAACAAATACCAGCTTAAAAGATGTGAATTCCTGACTCGTGAATGTGGTCTTGACCATCTCTGCAAATTTATTGAGGTAAGATTAAATGTAGGTTTCTGCATAAAATGCATGGCTTTGAAAAATATGTGTAAGCATGAGTTCAAATGGTGACAATACGTATTATATGTACTAGATATGTATATCAATTTTACAATTAAGCAAGATAATTGCCTGCTTAAACTACCCTAAACATGGGTGCATATCGGGGGGGGGGGGGATGAAGGGAACACATACCCTCTCATGAATTTGTATTTTCCTTATATATTTCAATGTAAATGTTTACGATTTTGTGGCTCTGTAAGGATTCCCCTATAAAAAATATGCAAATCTTCGCCACTAACCCTGAAACAAATGTATTCAGCATCTACAATATATGGCTATAAAATACAATACAGTTACTATATTAAAGTCTTTCTCATTCACTGGCACTTAATTGCAAGGTTTGTGCATAGGTAATAAAACAATAAACTTGTGATTAAGTAGGGTTTACTAAGAACATTATGTTGTTGCAGGGAGACTACAACGACATGAAAATATCTCCTAATTCATTGGATGCAGCCTTTGCTGTTGAAGCAACAGTCTATTCCAAAAACAAAGAAGTTTATGGAGAGGTATTCAAGGTATTGAAGCCTGGGGCTCAGTTTGCATCTTATGAATGGGTTCTTACCGACAAATATGACCCCAGCAACAAGGAACATGTCAGACTCAAGAATGGAATCATGGTAGGACACAATATATCTTGTTTATTGGTTGTGGTAATTACAGGTGACTAACTCCAAATATCCTAATTAAAGGTAAACATCTATTGTTTACATTGAGCAAACTGTATCTTAATCTTTTTAGCTTGGTAATTTATTCGCTATCACTGAACTTCATTGTACTCATGGCATGCAAATTCCTTATTGGCTTGCCCTAACATTCTTTATGAGACGTTAAATTTGAGGTGCCTTGTATTCGGTGTCTATGCTGTGGCAAGTGAAAGAGTCCACACATGAGATAAAAGTGTAATATGTGTAGACTCCAAGCCTTATTATTTCAGCATTACATCTGATTCTTGCTGGTTATTAAGCTTCAGACCCAGTAGCATTGAGACAGATATAAACATAAGACTTATACCACGTCAAGGCTAGACTGCATTGTTGTTATAACTGAGCTTGCTGAGGCAAGTAACTATCTAATAGGTGCAGAATTTGTTTTGAACAAGCTTGTACATCTTTTGTAGATTGGCAATGGCCTGCCTGAGATTCAAACTTCAGATGAAGCCGTGGCTTCTATGAAAAAAGCAGGTTTCAAGATTATTGAGGCATATGATGTGTCAAACACTGGGAACCTGCCCTGGTACTATTCCTTGCAAGGACGTTGGACACTTCAAAATTTCAAGAGCACCCCACTCGGAATGT
This sequence comes from Alitta virens, assembly GCA_932294295.1. Classification (NCBI taxonomy): domain Eukaryota; kingdom Metazoa; phylum Annelida; class Polychaeta; order Phyllodocida; family Nereididae; genus Alitta; species Alitta virens. The sequence goes on along the minus strand of OW028575.1, from coordinate 68,558,961 downwards.
TTATGACCCATTGTCTGCTTGTTGCCATGGAAACATTACGATTTGCTCCGCAAGGTTCTGTTAAAGTGCAGAATGTGCTGGTCCAGGCTGCAAAAGACCTCAGAGCTGCTGGGGAGCTTGGTATCTTTGCTCCATGCTTTCTCGTAGTAGCAGAAAAGCCAGCAAATTGGGACATTAAATTATAATGTGAGCATACATATCTGGAGTCTAGGTCTCAAGTACAGTGCACTCGGAATTCGGTATACATTATAAGAATTTTGCCAAGGTATATACTCATATTCTATTGTATTCTATTGGTTTTTAATAACTTTTTATTTCAGGTAATGATTGCAAATTGTTATGATAAAAAAGACATAAAGCTGAACAAGGACATTAAAATGTTATGGCTTCATTTACATATCACACAAATAACAGTCATCCGCAAGCTTCACTATAAGTTTGTAGTTTGAAATGACAAGCACTTGAAGGGTGCCCTTTTTTCTTGTTGTAATTATAGATATCTTTTTAATGACAATATTACTGCAAGGTAAAATGATCCTTCACCACATATGTTGTTCAAATGTAGTTACAGCATTCAAGCTCATAAAGATTCTGAAATGTTGGTATTTTCTCTGCTTTGAATAGTGCTTTGCACTTCTAATTGCTAATCAGTTGAGCAAGATGTCTACAAAGAAACAGGTGTTAGAAGCTACAATTTCATGTGTCTAGGTATTATAATTTTTGTATTCTTCACACTCACAATTCTCTCTCCAATGCATGATAGCGATTGCCAAGTTGTACGAGCATGTGAATTTCATCTAAGAGACCTTGAGGCAGTGTACCCCTTCTCAACATGGACCCTGGAGAAATAATGTATGTCAGCATTTCTATACTTCTTTGTATAAATTTAGATTATTTCTAATGAAATGGAATGAAGCAATTAAATTTCTATAATAATTTCTTGCTTCATTTCATTATCTCACTCTCATGATTTTTCTAACTGGTTTTTCTCAAAGCAACCTTTATTGAGTTCCGTGGCCACCAGTAATCATCATTATTGTCAAAACAATTTTTTTATAAAAAAGGATCAGACTATTTCATAATTAGCTGTCGGCCTTTTGGTGCAGATGTAATGTTTTTGAAAGGAGAGTGCCCGTCCCATGAATCGAACCTAGGACCTCATGCACGGCTCATTGACCATTTCACCAAAGGGTGACTCTGGTGCGAGGGCAACATTCTGCTCACACCAGGACCACTAATCTACACTCCACCCTTCTCTCCCCTTCTCTCCTGCGAGCCTCTCCCGCAAGCCCCGTTCGCACGCCTCGACTGCAAGCCTCGCAATTATTACACCTAGCCTATTCCAGGCTAGCAAAAGAGCGGTCCACAGGTACGTTCACATAGGGTGCCATTTGTCACAATTCTCCCGGTGCATGGAGTACACCTACCTTTTGAGTAAGGAGGAATCAGTCACTAATTTTCCCTTCACTACTTTTAACACCCTCTGAATCATCCCCTCCCTTTCACTATTCATGAATATCTTTCAAGTACAGCTACTGCCATTTATATTCATTGATACCAACGTTTTGGGATGTCTACCTTTTGATAATCATAATCATAACCCAGCAAAAATTATCTTCATTTAGAAAAATAGGCTGCGCTGCAGCTAAACCCTTGGAATCCCACATAGCACATAGGCATCATTAAAATTGTATGTGTTCGTCCGACAGGCAGGAGGGTGGGCGTTACACTTTCATTTCGAGAGCAGAACTCTAACACACACTTTCGTTTCTAGAGCTGAACTCTAACACTAATGCATTTACCCTAATGAAATTGTATACAGTAACACTCTATATGGCCTAGTGGTGCCCTGTGATAGCCACACTGACATATATTGTTTTACAAAAATATTATTTATTGAGTGTTTATATAGTGTGTGCGATGAACCGAAACAAGCCTGTTATGCAATGCTAATTAGAGTCCAAGATGTCCAATTTTTTTAACTCTTGAATTTCTTCATTATATTCTGTCAAGTGTAAAATAATGCAGAGTTCCCATGGGCTGTAAAAAAGTCTGAAAAAGTTTTACCTTATTTTTGTAAAAATTAAGGACCGTATTAAGTTATACTTTTGTCCACTAAGTCCTATTTTGATGCCAATATACTTGGATATTAACATATATATTGTAATATTCAGATGATTTGGTTAATATAAATGAATAGAAATAATTTTTTCTTTTAATACACAAGAACTGCATTTCTTTTATTGCCTAATAGCCAATACCCGGATTGAAATTAAATATATTGGTGTATATTACTATATTAGTGGTCTTATTTTTTATATGTGCATGATATTATAATGTCTTACAAATATCTTACGTCTTGTGAAGGCAAACCTGCAGGAACCCTGTATTAACAGCAATCCATTATGTTCAGAGTAAAGCCAAGTGAGCATAAAAAGTATTCTCTATTCTTTTCTTGCCATTTAATTGTTCCGTTTTAATGATTTTATGCACTATAAGGATTATTCAGTTCACTAGAAATATCAACACTATAGCATGTTCCCTTAACCAAAACAGTCATATATGGGCTATGGCAATGATCCTAAGGAATATATATGAAATTCAGCAATAATGTTATGCCACATAAAGATGTTGGGTATAATTTCATACAAAATTAACCTTCAAGGTTTTTATTTACTTGTATTTAAATAAATAAAGTCTAAATACAAATAAATACAAAATCTGAAAGGTTTTATTTCATATGGAATGATACTCAACCCACCCATTTTTATGCCTTTATAAGTCAAAATATTTTTTGCTCGCTGTTTAAATTTAGCTGGCAACTGAAGGAACTATGTATTATCAATTGCCATATTACCTTCAGTTACTGAATAGTCGGGTTGCTGATTTGCATTAAATCTATGGCATTTAAAGTGTATATGAAGAAAACAATATAAAGTATTGGAGTCAAGTGAAAGTAATATAGATCCTCATGCAACTAATTATTATAAAATTGCTAATTATAAGCAAAAACTATTGAATGGGTTGAGCATAGCAATACTATGATCAAAAAATTGCATAATTGCACATGAATTGTACAACATTTACGGCTGTCATTGCTAAGTATGGGATGAGAAGGAATATGAAGAAAGCAACACAATATTTTGCATTTTTTCCAGATTTTCCAATATTATGAACAAAAAAGGAATGATGAAACAAACGTCAGAAAGTAGCTTAAAGGTGAAAGAACTATAATCCAGATATATCATTGGCAAAATGTTACTGATTTAAGGATCATAGAGTCATTGATATGAGGGTTTGAAAGAGTACCTATCCAAATTTTCGTATTTTCCTTATTAAATAAAATAACATGTCATAAATGGTCATGAAACCCCAAAAAGGTATCTCTACACTATTTTAGACATATTCTTACTAAGTTTTTGTATGCATGTAGGTCCAGTAGTGTGTGAGTCCTGCTCTGGAAACATAAATTTTTTATGTTTTTTTTTTTTCATTTTTCTCTTAATATTTTAAAACACAGCTCAGATATGTCAATGTGACTATCAAAATGCACAGCTAAGCTATATAGAGTAATAACATATACAATTTTGTTGGGTAAGTGCTTTAATGGTAGAGTTCTGCTCCGAAAACACAATTTAACAAAAAATTTCAGATTTTCCATTATTTTGTAATTCACAAGTCAAAATGAGGTTTAAAAAGTAAAAAATAATATAATTTAGATATTTTATTGATACAATTTCATTCATGTAAGGTAAATAGTGTCTTTTATATGGAGGTTTAAAAAAGTAGGAATTTTCTATATTTTGCCCTAATTTTGAAAACCCCAAAAAGGCACCACTGCACTATTTTAGACATATTATGACAAAGTTTTAAGCATGTAGGTGCAGTACTGACACAATTCTGCTCCGGAAACGAAAAAAGAAATGTTCTTCTATTATTTCCAAATTTTGTGAAACTTAGCCAACATATGTCAATGTGACTATCAAAAGGCACCACTAGGCCACATAGAGTATTAATGTACAAAATTTTGTTAGGGTGGGTGCATTAGTGTTAGAGTTCTGCTCCGGAAACAAAAATGTTACGCCCGCCTGTCCGCCCTCTCGCCTGACTGTCCGCCAGTCGGACGGACATTGATGAGAACGAAAACCCTATTCGAACTTCGTTCGCTGAGGGTTAAAAAGCAACATTCAAATGCTGGTTGCACTGGCAACACTGCTTCACTTGTCAGCACAATCAACACGTGATTGATTGATTGAATGAATTAATGTTTGATGCTTTTTTGCATTTTTGAAATACTTTTATTGTACCAGTATGAAAAACCATGGTTAGTTTATTCCTGATATTATATGCATTTCATTATGTATTTAAAAAAATAAACACCCAATAAAGCAGAGAATAATATGTCATCCAGCAATAAAAGACAAAAATAACCAACACCATCAATCAAAGAATCCTTGTTTACACCCCATTATATAAAACTTGGCCAAATATATCATTGTTGTTGGAGGTGCACCTATAGTACCTCAAAACCTATTCAGTTAGAAATTAGCAGATACAGGTAAGGATAAGGATGAAATTCATAAATTGAAGTCATACACTAACAATATTAACTATTCAGTCAGGAATTAGCAGATATAGGTAAATTGTTAAGGATAATATTTATAAATTGAGGACATACACCAAAAAGATCAACGTAATGGTTTTTCGGCCACCAAAAGGAAACATGGCGAAAAGATTCCCAGTTCACCAGATTCGATCAGATCCTTAGCAGCCTTGACTAACATGTCATGGACTTTGACAGAGCCCTTTGGGGACAATCTGAGGGATTCCAAGGCCCACAGCATACAATGAGACATGAACATGCCAAGAGGAGTGCTCTTGAATTCTGCTATGGTCCACCTGCCTTGCAGTGAGTAGTACCATGGTAGCGGTCCAGTACCACAAATATCCTCCGCTTCTAGAATTTTGAAACCAACCTCCTTCAAAGAAGCTATAACTTCACTGGCAGTTTGAAGCTCAGGCAGACAATTTCCAAGCTAAAAGTAGAAAACGAAAGACTCAGTTCATGGTGTTATTCATTGTAGTGAATGTTAATAAAGACCCAGATTTTAGATAGCATGGCATAGTTGTACTGTCATTGTCAAACACACAAACTGAATCCTGTTCACTGCTTCATTGGCCCTCAGTGTTGGCATGGATGCAATTCTCTGCTCATGCAGTTGACATTTTGTCATAACTAGGTCCAGTAAATTGGCAGTGACAGATCTCCTTTTATATACCACACAGATTGTGCAATACTTTCACCTTCTTGTTGATATCTGTCATCAAATTGTTTCATATCCAGCTTTGTGACTTTCTTTGGTTAAAAAAAAGTATCCTACATTTCAATTACATTGTCATATTTGTTTATATATATATATATCTATCAGACATTTGAAGGGTAGGTCTGAATCCATTGCCAAGGCATCACATGGTCATCGCCCTGATGCCATACTCATACATGCTGGTGACATTGAGGCTCGCGACGATTCTACCTCAGTGTCCTCTATCGCCAGTGCAATGCAGGAACTAACCACGGACCTGCATCGAAGATTCCCTGGCACTCGCATCATACTGAGTGGCCTTCTGTTTGTGCCAGGGAATAAGCCACTCAATGGACGCATTGCCCATTTGAACACTATCTTCGCCAAGATGTGTCAGGACTTGACTGGGCATGCGTACCTTTGCAACAAGAGAGCAAAACTGCAGCGGGACAAGATCCACTTGACTCCACTGTCTAGAGACTTGATTGCTCGCACCACTGCCTGCTATGTGAAGAAGTGTGTTTAATGTGCTGCCTGCTGCCTGTGATCCTTGTGTGATGAATGTTATTGACATAATGGTTACAAACGATGAGTTTAATGTTAAGACTATCACTACTAAATGTATCTCGAATTACTTAATTAATGTACCTAGTGCTAATTTAGAGGATGTAAGTAGTGAAGGTAAAAACAGCATGAATTGCAATAATCAGAATTACTCAACAAACCCAGATATTAACACTTTTGAGATAAATAACAATAGCCCTAGTCAGTATAGCTCTTTAAACAGGATCACACAAACAAATGATGATTTAAGTCTTATGAACAAAAATAGCAACAATGATATAATTAGTGATACAAATTTGAACATTATGACTTGGAACATTCAGGGATTAGGTGCTAAACTCAGTGACTGTGATTTTATGACCTACATTAATAAATTTGATATTGTAGTTTTTTTTTAGAGACCATGATACTGGACACCTATAACCCCACACTTCATAATTATTCTTATAAACACTACCAAAGAAAATTTCAGCATCCCCGAGCGAGGAAACCTGCAGGTGGGATAGGGGTATTAATCAACACACTGTTGTCTGAGAATGGTACAGTAACTGTAGTTAAAAACTCAGACTTTGCTGTATGGCTGAAAATTAACAGAGGGCTTATCCAGACTTATATTTGGGAGTAGTATATATTCCCCCCCTTGATTCATCATCAACTATATCTAGTTTCCAAGATAATAATGCATTCCACCTGTTGCAAGAAGAAATTACACATTTTAGTCAGAAAGGCACTGTGGCAATAAGTGGAGACTTTAATGCGCGAACAGGTAGACTTCCTGATTTTACATTGTTTATAGATCCTGATAACCACAACATTCTAACTAGCTTCCAGCAATACAATATATACAACTTCTCACAGCATAACCGCCATTCTGATGATCTGTTGGAATTGTGCAAGTCCAGTAATATGAGGATTATGAATGGATATAATAATAATGATGCTACAACTGGTACATTCACATGTTATACTGCGAATGGTAGAAGCTTAATTGACTATTTGATCTGTGATTCCAAATTTTGTCAGGCTTTAAGTAGTTTTAGAGTGGATCCTCTAGTTTCTGACTCTGACCATAGACCCCTTATATTTTCTATAAACTTAAAGACAAGAAATACTCATAATTATTTTAACAGGCTAAATGCAAATCAAACGGAACAGGTAGCAAATGAGAAGTTTGGTAGATACATTTTCAATATTGAAACTGCTAGAGGTCTCAATCAAACCGTTGTAAGTGATCAGTGTGTATCACTTTATGATTCATTCATAAACTGTGTAATAACAGACAGGGGTGTTGATGAAGCAGTCAAGGGCCTTTATTTACTTCTTGATACGGCTCTTTCAGACAACTTCTCTAAAAAGTATATGAAATCAATTCGTAATAACTTCCCACAAAATAAATGGTTTGATGAAGAGTGCAAAACACTTAAACATGCATTGAATAGCTTCTCAAAAAATAATGACTTAAACAGTACAGCTTCCTTACAAGAATACAATTTACTGAAGAAAAACTATCGTGCAACAACCCAAAGAAAGAAAAGGGAGTATCAAAATAAACTTAGGGAAGAACTTAGCACAATGGATAGCAATGACCCCCAGGAATACTGGAAGTATTGGGATAGGTTAAATAAAAACAATTCAATTACAGTAGCTAGTGATATCTCTCTAAGTGCTTTTGAAACATACTTTGCTAGTGTTCAATCCCCACCAAGTAGTGCCCTTGCCAAGTTCGATATGCATTTTCTCAAAGAAATAGAGGAATATATGGTTATATATAATAACAATTACAGCTATGCTCCCACCATGACTGATGCCCCAATTACATTACATGAGGTAGAAAGAGAACTGAAAACACTAAAATCAGGCAAAGCTCCAGGTATAGACGGCATTAGCAATGACTTTTATAGATATTTATCAGACTATCTATCTGAACCTTTAACTATATTATTTAATTACACCTGGGAGAGGGGCATTTTCCCAGAAAAGTGGGCTGAAGGAATAATACAACCACTCCACAAAAAAGGCAATCTCATTGAGCCGGATAACTATCGTAAACTCACTTTAATGGCTTCTATGGGTAAGGTGTTTGAATCTATAATTAACAAAAGGTTAGTCTTTCAGGGCGAGGCTACCAACTCAATAGATCAGAATCAGTTTGGGTTCTGCAAAGGGTGTAGAACAAGTGATAATGTTTTCATCATAGATACACTAATTTCCTATCACAAATCAAAGAGAAAGAACCTGTATATCACTTTCGTAGACTTTTCAAAAGCTTTTGACTTTGTTAATCGTACTTTTCTTTACTATAAACTTATTAAAATGGGATATGGTGGTAGATTATTAAAAATAATACTTAGTATGTTCTCCAAATCTTGTGCCAAAGTTAGATGGCAAGGGCAGTTAGGTTCAAGTCTTGATAGCACACATGGCGTCCTCCAAGGCAGAATTTTAAGTCCTAAATTGTTTAATTTATATCTTTCAGATATGAATGAATACTTTGATCAAAGACATGGAGTCACTATAAATGAAAATAATTTTACACATCTTCTCTATGCAGATGACTTAGTCCTTGTCTCTGAAAGTGCAACTGGTATGCAGGTACTTTTAGACAACCTTGCAGTCTATTGTAAAAAATGGCACTTACTAATTAACTCACAGAAGAGCCAAGTAATGATAATTCAACCAAATCGTAGGAGTAGACTAAATGTAAACAACCCAAAATTCTCTATTGATGGTGAGAATTTAGAAATAGTTGACTCATATAAATATTTGGGGCACGTCATTAGTAACTCTTTGAAGACACATAATACAATGTACGATCATCTGGCCACACAATCGCAACGAGCCATGCATGCTCTTAAAGAAAGAATTAAATCAACTGTAGGCTACCTTCCACCTAAAATAAGCCTTAAAATGTTTGATACACACATTTTGCCAATTTTGGACTAAAATAGTGAAGTCTGGTTTCCAAATAAAAAAGAGAAAGACGTATTGGAAAGGATACAGCTCAAATTCCTTAAGAACCTATTAGGTGTGAGAAACCAAACATCATCTGTTGCTGTACTAGCAGATACGGGCAGATTCCCATTGATATATAGACAGCAAGCTTCTGCTATTAAATACTGGAATAGGCTAAAATCTGAAAATTGTCCCTTATTATTACGCAAATGCTATGACGTTCAAGTATCCCTTTATCGCAACAACCAGCCATGCTGGCTAACTAGGATACATCAGGTTACAGATAGCTTAAATATTAATGATGATGAAATCCCAGCTTCAATTATCACTAAGTTGTATGAACAGGCACAAAGCAAGATGTTAACGGCTATTAATGACAATGTAAAAAATCCTAAGCTTAGAACTTACAAACTCTTCAAAAAGGAATTTGTATTCAGTATTAATCTTCTATGGTGCATATATTTCTGCTAATTCATATGCTTATAGTTGTACATAATTATCAAAAGATGCTTTTAATATGTAACTAAATTATGTTCATGTAGATTGTTCTTTTATTTTACTTAATCATTATATATATGTATATTTTAATTTTTTTATCCTTGTATTTTATTTTTTATGACACATGTATCTCTTTGATGCTCTGAGGTCAATAAAATTCTATATATATATATATTTTTTTTTTTTTCATCAAAAGTGAAATTCTGAAGGACAGTTTTGTTTGTTGGACCCAGGCTGAATAGCAGCATACAATTTTTCGTTCCTTTGATTCGCCGTACAGGCCGGCTTGTTTCTAAGTTACTCGGTTTTGGGCTCCAGACGAACTTGTTTGATCACCAACTCATGGCAACTCACAACATTCCGTAGAACCATCTTATAATCTCTTTTTTATTCCGCTCCTGAACACCATGCTATGTGTCTGCTTAACAATGACGACACAACAACGCCATGTTGTCTCAAATCTGGGTCTTACCTTTATTTAGCAATCTCCTAGATGTCTCCAGCGTTGAACAAAAGTATTACTTAAGATTAAAGTAAACTTCTGCAATGTTTTGGAGAAGGGCAATAAAGAATTATGAAACAAAGCTGCCACTTGACGGGTTCTTTTGGCATGCTTGCAATACAGTGTATGCAAACTTAATTGTTTAATGCATACACTGGCAGAAAAATTCATATTATTGCTGCAAACAATTTCTGAAGAGAAATCCATATCTGAAATAAGGTCATGACTCTATATTTATAGAATACCTTAGGAAACCAAAAGAAAACTAAAAATATCGTGTAAATTTAAATTCTTGAGTGTAATTTACAATGTTACTGACGAAAACTGTGGACGTCACTGAAAATGTTGGCAAATTTGAGTTTCTGTGTAATAATTATACAGTCTGTATCTGCAAGTAGGAAAATTAGTTATGAGCAACTCTCCAGATGGCATGGAAACATTGGTCAACATCATTTCAACTTTGGCCTTCATTGAACGAAGTCGCGACAATGTCCAGCCGACATATGTTTTCAAAAATATTAGTGAAAGAATAGCCAAAACCTAAGTTTTAGATATAATTTTACTGCGTGAAGTTTTGGCGTCCATAAGTAGGTTTCCCTCTGGAATGTGCCCAGTAAGGGGGGTTGAGTGGAGAACGGTGGCCTAAAAAAGGCGGTCTTTTCAGCAAGGTCTTGCTTTCTTTAGCTGCAACAGAAATTTATGTTTAGAATCAAGCAAGAAGGATGCATGTTTTGATCTGGGAAGGAGGCGGAAGTGGGATTCGACCAATCAGAGCGCACAAAACAACGTGCGTCGGTCTCCCCAATGGCGCGAAAGTACGCGGCCTGCGAATGGCCCCACAAAGTCATCATAATCGAGCGCTACATCGTCGCGTTTGCCCACCATGGCATGGTTTCCACATATACAAGTGGCTCCATCTACAATAATTCATTTGAATTAAGGTGCCACACGAAATCCATTAAAATACTTTAATTTATATAATTACTTTTTATACTACATCCAAGAGACAACTTTAAAAAAAAAAGAAAACAGGAGCACATTCCCAGATAACGTGCCAAATTTGGCCAACGTCGGCCTAAGGTGTGCCCAACATTGGCTTGTTCTTTTTGTTTTCTTTCTTTATTGCCCATTATCAGGGTGTATCAATGGGTTTTTTTTTAATAATTTGCCACATCAGTTGAACATAGCATATAGCCTAGCACCCCCAAAGGTTAGTCCAACAGCGACATAATTTTGCATACTATCATATTAGTCCATCAGCAAATAAAATATATCAAACCAGAATTCCATTCTTGATTCTGACGTGGTTGCTATTATTAGGGTCGTATTTGTCTGTCACAATCCATTCATAAAATGCAAACTTTGAGCCTGGTTTCAAAACCCTGAAGATTTCCCCATACACTTTTTTACCCTCTGAGTGGCAAGTTGATTCAACGGAAAAAGCTGAATCGAAGGAATTGTCAGCGATGGGCATGTGGTTAAAATCTCCCTGAAATTAAACAGATTTGAAACACATCATTAATCATTAGTTAGAGCTCTTTATCATATTTCCAATCAATCAAAAATATGTTGTTGAGTGTGGCAAAGCTAGGGTTTTCATGTTCCAGCATATGGTTGTTACCCTGAGTAGCCCTTTGTCTGTCATTGATGATTATCATATAATCGAATTTGAGCAAAGTCATAGCATTATTACGGACAAACCCATCGTGTGGTTACTTTATAATTACAATGTACAGTTGTTCATTGTAGCTACAACAGTTTCTGAAAAAGAAATCACCTCAATGTATTTGCAGATGTGTTCAAGGTGATGAAATTTGGCATGGAATTCACATCGGCTAATACTTGTTGTAATTTATTCCCACAACTGTAGCTCCGGACACGATAGCAATATTCCTCCCTGGTCCTCCAACACCACATCCCACATCCTAAAACAAAACACCACCAACTGCATATATGAGACACAATATAAGACAACTAACTGCACAAGATACAGCTAATTGTCAATAAGACATGTGTAACTGCTTATAAAACACAAAAACAACTACATATATGAGACACAACTAACTGCAAAGACACAACTAACTGCTTGTAAGACATAACAAACTGCAAGTAAGATATAACTGGCTGCATGTGAGACATAACTAAATGCATATAAGACACAATAAAAGACACAACTATCTGTAACTGCATGTAAGACACAACCAACTGCAAATATTATATAACTATGTAAGACTTAACCAACTACATCTAAACAACTAAATGCATATACGAGGGAACTAAGTATAAGGCACAACCAACTGCATATCAGCCACAAGTATATTTAGTTTCATAAAATATGGTCCACTCTAGACAGCTGTGGCAACCTGTTCTTGGCTGTAGCTGTCTACTCCTAGCTTATAGTCGGCTTACACCTAAAAATGTAAACCTTGGTTAATGGTTTTTTGGTTTTTTTTTCGTTTTGTTTTTTTAATCATAAATATGTATGTACAATATACAGACAGTTCTGTTTAGTGGCAGGTAGCATCGTATAGCAGAAGTGATCTAGCTTTGTCTAGGTTCAATTTGACAGGCAGTTTTTTTACTAAACGTAACTGTATATTAGACACAACGAACTGCATGTAAAACATACATTAACTAACTGCATAAGTTTACGAATATTAAAATGCTGTACTGTCCATACGATTAAAATCATCATAATGTTCAAAGTATTAGGAGTTGCATGTGACAAAAAATACCATATTGACTGAAAGTTATTCTACATTGTACCATTATGACTGATTTTCAACTTCAACTTTATAAAGTTAATTTCATGTTCCTTGGCATTTGGGCCACATCTGAGCATATTCGCATTACCCCATGGCAATAACATAGACCTCATATTCTGGTAAATCTGGTCTACTGAATCTCAAGGCGTAAACAGTTTATGCTAGAGTAAGTTTGAAAAAAACCTAAATTAACACTTGAATTGGAACAGGGCCATTTTTTGTAGTAATATAATGTAAATATCAAACTAGTAAACACCAAACATAAAAAACATAATTTAGGAGTGTGTAATTATTGTGGTAATCTACACCATCTGACATCATATTTACTATGTGACAATTCAGCTGTGAAAAATAGCTTACAAGACACTTGACTCCCGGCTTGAGTGCTAGTTTTAAGGCCAGTCGATCTTCATATCTTCCCATTGCATGCTCGAAAGACTCTCCATGCCTCATCGGGCAAAAGTGGAAGCCCTGCCCCCGGCCATACTCGTAGAAGTCAGTGACAAGATTGTAGAACATGTTGCAAACTTCCACACACTCTTCCTTTCTCCTGGCCACAGCTTCGTCATTGTCATCGTAATACTAAAATTGAAAAAAGTCAGTTACTGTACAATTTTGTAGGAATAGGCCTACATTAGGATTACCAGCATTCACTCGAACATTCTAAATGACACAGGTCTAACTCTAAACCGACTTTCAGTTAACATTCATTTGGCTCGACCTTTGCATTCAATGTTGCTGCTGCAATGATGATGACTGGGAATAATAGCAAAAATTCCAATAGGCCTATTCGAAATATTGATTCTAAGACTTTTAGAAACATATATTTGTAGTAAAACTGTAGGTTAGAGGTCATGCGGCTTTCATGAAAATGAGGGACTGCTTTAGCGAATGGGAGTTCTGGATTCACATGACGTCATCTGGACGTTTGACAACAACATATTATGTCAAAGAGAATTAGCGGCCACCCCCAGTAAACTATGAGTTGAAACCGGAAAGGTCAAAAATCGCGTCCCAAAACTTCACTTTTAGTTCAGACGCCGACAAAAAGGAATTGAAGCTGGTTTTCAGTGAGACTATTATATTATAGCATACGAAGTCCTGGCTCCCGGGAAATTTTATAATAAATTATGCAAAAAGTTGCTGGAAAGACTGGGACTGGTCTGCTGTATGAGTACAGATGTGCAATAAATGGATATGCTGACCCCATCCCCCCTTGGAAATTGCAAATCTTTTTGTCAGCAAATACAAAGAATTGTATGACAGTGTACCAGTTGATGAACAAGATTACACATCTGAAAAGCTGTGAAGATCAATTTGCTTTTATATCTTACGATGTTGTAAAGGCTGCTGTGTCTAAGCTAAAGCATGAAAAAAGTGATGGTGACACTGGATATGTATCTAGCCATCTGATATATGCAAGTGACAGTTACCACAGAGAGATTGCTAAATTGTTGAGTGCTATGCATGCGATAATAACTACAGGGGCATTGCCCTTTCAAACTCCATAAGCAAATTGTTTGACACTATATTCCTCATGAGGAACAGTGAGTTGTTTAAACTCAGCACCACCATTTGTACTGCTGTTTTGAAGGAAGTGGTGAAGTATTACAGGAATCACAAATCTGTTGTTTACGCTTGCTTACTAGATGCTTCCAAAGCGTTTGATCTGGTTAAACATGATATACTGTTTTTGTTACTGCAAGACAGGAAAATCCCAGCTCTGGATCTTAGAATTTTATTGGACCAATATGAACGACAGAGGATCAGAATTGTTACAAAGACTGGAGTCATCCGGTATAGGATGTTGGGTAAGCTATAAATACTATGGTGCCATAGCGTATGCAGACGATGTAACTCTGCTCAGTCCAACATGGACTCCAGAAGATGTTACTTATGTGTAAGCAGTTTGCAAAGGAATACCATATGGTTTTCAACACACTTAAAACAGCCTGCATAAAATTTGGAAGTATGAATAGCCAGGCAAAGCACTTATTTTATTTTATTTGTCACACAATGATGTGTACATGGTGTGCTCTCTTGGGAGGATTTAGTGGCCTTGAAAAAGGCCATACATTTTTTTGGAGTTTTCTTGTTTTTTCTACTGCAACATCTACTGGAACAGGAACAGGATAAGGTGATTACTTCTTCTGAGACATCAGCTGGCTCATGTTGAGCAGAGTCGACCTGGCAGGAAGGTTGTCACTGGCGGCAGACAGCAAGGATCCCACTGAAGGAGGGTTTAAGGAAGAAGAACCAGGCACCACGTGAGAAGTAGCAGAGAAGACACCCAATGAAGATAAAGGCACAGGTCCAGAAGCTTCTCAAATCATATTGTCTTGCCATGGGACAGTTCCTTCCTCTGAGTTGACATAGTCTACCAAGTAGAGTCGTTGTAATTTGGCACTCTGGGTAGCATAGTTCTCTCCGATCCTATGTGCTGGCATTTCAGCAATTTCTCCAGCTTCCTGCCAAGCCCCAGGATTGACCTCATGGGTGACTGGATCTTTGTGGTCAAGCATGTTGTTCTGAGTTGTCGTATATCTGATTCTCGTGAGGTTGTGGAGGCAGCAGTATGCATGGACTAAAGATTCCACAGTCTTGGTTTTCTAGGGCATAGTGGTTAACAGACACCTAAACCTTGATGCCAGCAATTATATGTTCAGGTGGAGGTAATCCAATGATCCCATCTTCTGGAGCTTCCCTCAGGGCTGTAGCAGCAAAAACTCCTCCATCAGATCCAGAACTTTTGCTCCACAATCCACATAGATGAACTTGTAGTCTGCATCCACAAGAGCCATGAGTACAATGGAATGGAAGCCCTTGTAGTTATAGTAGAGTGAACCTCTTTTGGGAGGACATCTGATGGCCACATGCTTCCCATCTATGACACCAGTGCAATGGGGAAAGTTCCATCTTGCCTCAAACAGCTGTGCAACTTCTCGCCACTCTTCTAGTGTTGTTGAACAGGAGATGACATCTTCTGCATACTCGGCAATGATGGCTTCACACACTTCAGGAATGATGTTGCTGATGGTGTTGTGGGCCACTCTGAAGCAATACATCAATGACTTGTAACTGTTGCCAGTTGCCAAATACCTCAGGGTGATGGCAATCCTGAGTCCTGGCTCCAAAGCTTTCCTCCAGAAGTTGTCTTGCTTGGTAATTCTAGGCCCAACTTTGGCAAGCAGCTCTTGGAACATTGCTGGCTGCATTCTCACAAAGTTCTTGTAGTGGGTTCCATCCTCCATCAATAATTCATTCATCAAGCATTCGTATTGGCCCACCTGAGGTCTTCGCAATAGCCATGGCCTCACCCAAAATCTCCTCCTTCTCCTTCTCTTAATGACTGCTTGTCTTCTTTCAGCAGCTCTTCTGGACTGTTCTTCATCGTGCATAATAGCCTGGACAATAGTTGCCAGTTGCACATGTAATTCCAAGCTGGCCTGAGCCAGTTTTACAATGGCTGTTGGTAGGTCTACTGCATGTGCCATGGTCCTTTCTCTGTGGTAACAAGGAGCGGAATGAAGGCTACAGACAAGCAACCACTTATAGATTCACATCTGGCCCCTCCACCTTAAGCACTGCCCCTTTTTGCTCCCAACAACCATATTGAAGTCTTCAAAATGGGATATTACATGATTCTACAAGAGCAATACGCCTTCAACGGGAAAACCAGCTATGTGAGAACCCCCCTTTAGACTGTATATCAACATTATAAACAGTGACAATGAGAAAGTGAGGTTTTTGGCCAATATGGCCAGTCAATCTGCACAATCTTTGATTGGTGGAAACCTGGACTGGTACAGGAGACAGTATGGAGGCCCAGACATATATTAAATGGCCATTGTCAGCTCAACTCAATTTTCTACACTGATGATGAGCAATCAACTGTAGTAGCTGTGAAAGACTTTATTTTTGGAAAAATAGACAAAGACTTTAAACCATTAATCTTCCAGACTAGGCTATTTGATTTTGTTGGTACCTCTGTCTCTTCTTTATGTTCAAACACCTGTCGTTAATGGTGGGTAGGATCAAACTATTATCTGATCCAGATCACATTCTGCATACTGGATCCAGAGGACTTTTTCTCATGATATTATCATAACGAAATGACAGATTTTGCTCATATAATGTATAGAAACAGATGATAGCATTAAGAAAGAGCCTTTTTGGATCATCCAGGCTACACTTTGCCAACAGTGCACTGGCGCAACATTGAGCCAACAGTAGGCCAACATTAGGCCAATGCCAGGCAATAATTAGACCAAATGGAGAGTGGACTGACTGGACTTTGATGTCAGTCATTTTCCCTATGGTGGGTGTATCTGATAGCGGACCAGTCTGCTGTTGACCAAAAGTGGGCCAAACCAATGTTGAACCAACAGGGCCAACACTGGCCCAAAATTAGGCTGATGTTGGGCCAACTTTGAGTTGAGCCATGGGTAGACCTATGTGACATTGCGGCTGACCTGCTATTGGCCAAATGTGGATTGATTTGACATTGAACCAACATTGGGCCAACGTTAGACCAACTTTGGGTTAATATGGCATTTGGCCAACGGTTGGTGTATAAGACAGTGGGCCAAGCTGCTGTTGACCAGACGTAAGCTGCATTGACATCAATTACGACAACACTGGGCTAACATGAGGCCAATGTTGGGCGACTTTCAGTTGACATGTCATTAGGCCATTGATAGGCCTATCTGACAGTGGCTGACCTGCTGTTGGCCAAATGTGGGCTGGCCTGAAAATTGGGCCAACAAGTCTGCACAATGGCCAACACAGCACTTGGGCCAAAATGTGAGAGAAAATTGAACGAAATGTGCAAACATAATGGGTCAGCAGCAATTGTGAGTGCTCTCCAGTTCATTATTTTGTTTTCGAGCTTTCAATCAAACTACATTTCCATGAGAATTGTGGAAGTGTTGATGTGATGTCATGCCGTTAAAGAAGTTCTGACCTACCCCGGAGTTTGTTGTTTGCCCAAATAATTGTTGATTCAGGTAGGGTCTTAAATATTAAATGGGGGCCAGATTGTTTAGCAGCAAGTTTTATATATTTTGATTTAGTGGCCCCCTCCTAACCCACTAGTTCACTGCTACTTTGAGTCCACAATTACATACGTCACATGATCAGTTTTGAGTCCACATTTACATACGTTTTGGTGGGTTGTCTGGACTCCGTGTAGTCAGTTTGATTGAACAAGCAGTAATCAATGTGCGACATTTTGACTTGAAGTTTTTCTGCAATAAAGAAGTCACTGCCAATGCAGAAGCAGTTTTGTGGGCTTACTAGGTTGCCACAGTACATAATTTATGAAATGTCTTCTAACTTGCAAGCAATATATGAAAATTTTCCTTATCTAACAGAAAAGACAATTGTTATATGGTGTCTTGTGACTCCGTCACAGTTTTCCGAACAGCCATACCTAATGGTGACTTAGCCTTCCTCAACACCTGGCTCAAACACAGTAAGAGTGTTTCACTTTTACAGGAAATTCATTTTTTACCATGTATAAAATATGCTGAAGCAGGAAATGCAACTGAAAGTTTGATTTTGTGAACATATGGTAAAAATCATGCTACAGCGTCTTTTCATTAACACATGAGGAAGCTCTGAATTCATTAATATTTTAAAGAAATATTAAGTAATTAATTTCTAACATAATATCTTACTCGCAGTGTGAATTGCTCTGTAGATTCAATAATATTGTAAAATTTCCTATGAAAGTAGTGAGCAATATCGAACTTTGGCCTCTAAACTGTTTAGTCTATATCTTTTAGATCTTAAAATCGCACTAATTTGAATTAGTTCAGGTTTTATCTAATTTTGTTATACATCATGCCCTTAATAGTTTCTCACTTAGTAAGTAACGCTGTTTTAATAAAACATTTTCTACACCTATCTTAACTATTGACTGTGTGCTGTCACCTCAAGCCCAGCGACCTAATTATGGACTTTTTTGCTAGTTTACCCAGTTAAACAATATAACTGGTTAAACTATGTAACCGATAGGCTGTGTATACAAAAGAAGTGGATTCATAATTTTTTAGTTTAGGCAATTTGAACTACCTGTCATATTTGTACAAGAATTGTGTGTAAGCACATGAAAATGTTATTATTCGGTAATTTTATTGTTAGCCTTCAATAACATATAGCCAGGCTATAGGAAAAATTGATTAATTTAGTTTAGGTAAGTAAATGAGCAAAAGTAACAGCATCAAATTTGCCAAAGAACACACAGGAGTGGTATCTCAACTTTACTGTATAATATATGCAGGAAGTCTTTATTTAAAAAAATAGACTTTTCACTTGGGTGGATTTGCTAATGCTCTAATAATGCCGAAGGGCTTACACTTACCACAACTGAAAAAATACAAACCTTGGTAAACTCAAGAGATTTATCTGATATATCATTAATATGTATGTACAATAGACATGCATCAAATACTGACCGTTTTATACGACTGTTGAATCTCACTGCCACCTTGGTCCACAGGTTTGATTACTCGAGTGAGATTGGAAATAACTGCTTGCTTCGACATCTTAAGGGGTATTCCTTGGCCTGAAATATTGTTTATGTTTATTGACAACATTTAAGCCCTTGTCATTATATCGCAGCTAGTTCATGTAATTATTTTATGTATTGGCATTAAAGCCAATTTGAAGTACTTAGCAAGTTTAATTTTAGCAATCTAATCTCTCTGAATACTATATAATAAAGCATAATTTATTTACTATTTATTTATTTGCATAAATTTGAAAATTGAAGTCGCTTTCATGCAATCATGTCCTTCATTACAGCCTCAATAATCAGTCTAATACACAATTGGAAATTGCTTTGTAGGTCATTTTAATGTTTGTTTAAGACAAGCTAACTTCATTCTAATCATTCTGGGACCAGTCAAAATGTCTTGGAAAGTATCCGTTTTCACTAACTTTATAGTCTTCAAGTTTTTTTCACTGATAACAAAGCAATCATATTTATAAATGTAAACTGCTTCTAAAACTAAGCGAACTTCAAAGTGTGACTTGTGCACTTACCTCAGAATTGAGACTATTTTTTTTTTCAATGATGTATCAGACCATATACAATATGAGCAATGAAAAACGTAGGCTGCGCTGTAGCAAAACCCCCAGCGAATGACCACATACCGACACACAAACACCATTAAGATTGTTCAAGAAAACTTCTGAAACAAATGTAGTTTAGCATCTGGAAATCATACTAAATTTAGGTTGCAGGCATGACACTTTCTTTTCCAGAGCAGAACTCAAATACTAATGCAGTTACCCTGATGAAATTTCATACAGTATACACTATAAAAAGTGGTGCCTTTTGATTGTCACATTGACATGTATCTCGGTTATGTTTCACAAACTTTGGAAGACAATTTTTTTGTTTCTGGAGTATTCATATGACTCTCTCATTCAAGACCTACTGAACGGCCATCCCTACAACAATACTAGTCACAGACTCATCCAACGCACCATTTCAGCGAGCTATGCCACAGGCTCCACACCTTCAGAAGCACTAGTGCAACTAGCAGTAGTAGCTGTAGTTATAGTAGTACTAGTGGTAGAGGATTTACCTGGCAAATGAACTTACCTCACTGCAGGGTTCTCCTGAACTGAAGAGGAGGAATTTACCCAAGAATAAGACTACCGCACCTGCATGCTTAAAACCTAGCCATAATTCAGTAGTCCCTGCCACAAACTGAGGAATGACCATTTCCCTTATGCGACCAGTCATTGTCGGCATTGAGATTTTCTTCATATAAATACACCCTAAGGAGGGACCAACTTGTCTAAAATGACCAACGACCACTAAAATCATCAATTATGTAAAGGCAAACGAGGTTACAATTGCACTTGACATTCTATGAAATAGCTTACTAATCAAGGAACTCATGACTAATTGTCATTCACTTCAACTGGACAGTGGTCATTGCCAAAAGCCATTGTGTATTAGGCAGAGATGTCAAAATGATATATCGACTCTTAGTTGATATTGTGTGGGAACTATTATCTTATGAACTTGAATACTATAACTGCTGTCATTGCAAAGTATGGTGATCCTTAGTAACAGATTGTAGGAAATATAACAACATTTTTAGCATTTTTCCAGTTTTGTATTATTCTGATTAATGGGATGAAATGAATGTCAAAATATAGTTTATAAGGTGGGCGAAAGAACTATAATTTAGATAATGTTATTTGCAAAATTTCACTAATGTAGGATTAATAGTGCCTGTGATATGGATGTTTGACAACGTATGAATTTCATATGTGTTTTCCTTATTTTAAAAATGATCTAATATTTATGACCATGAAACCCCCCAAAAGGCCCCACCCACTACATAAGTTTAGACATATTATTTAAAGCATGTAGCTGCAGTAGTGTCCGATTTCTGCTCCGGAAATGAAAAAAATTGTTTTATTTCAATTTTTTCCCAATTTTGTGAAATATAGCTGACATCTGTCAATGTGACTATGAAAAGGCACTACTAGACCATATAGAATGTTGCTGTATGAAATTTCCTTGGAGTAAGTTCATTAGTGTTCGAGTGCAGCTCCGGAAACAAATGAGTTACGCCCGCCCACCTGCCTGCTGACTGGTGATAACAATAACCCTCTTTGAACTTCGTTCATTGAGGGTGAAAAACCAAGGTAGGGTAGGGCAAGTTTTACTGGTCAAGCATTGAGTTTTCTACGTGGCATCTAATAGATTTATCTGTTTGCACTAAGTGTTGTGGGACGCTTCGCCAACCTAGGTTCTGTGTGTTCTAACCCTTGTCTTGGTGGCCTCTGCCCAAGTACAGATGTGTTTCGTCTTCTATTAAGGGGCAATTCTGTGACTGGGTGAGGGACTGGTGGAACTGGGGACATTGGTGGGCTTTTGACTTGAGAATCTCGTACATTGGAATCTCGTACATCTATCTATCTATCCATCTATATATATATATATATATATATCTGTCTGTCTGTCTGTCTGTCTGTGAGTCTATCTATCTATCAATCTATCTGTCTATCTATCCGTCTAACTATCTATCCAGCTATCTATCTATCTATCTATCTATCTATCTAGCTAAGCTAAGATAAGATAAGATGAAACTTTATTTATAGTCGGAGGTATAAAACAAACAATAGAAAATAAGCTATAAAGCTTTTAGCCGACTAGCTGTCCAGCTATCTATCTAGTATCTATCTATCTATCTATCTGTGTATCTATCTGTGTATCTATCTATCTATATAAATATCTATCTTTTTACCTATATATCTATCAACCTATATATCCATCTATCTATCTATCATCTATCTATCTATCTATCTATCTACCTATGTATCTATCAACCTATTTAACAATATGATAAACGACCCATTTAAGGTTTGGACATAATTGCATTTTATTGTAGAACACAACAAAGAAACATAGAAGGTCAGGTGCGTATCATACCTCCGACTATAATTTTTGGATTCGGCACCCATCTCACAAAGATTGTGAGATGATGAAGAAGAAGGTATAAAGCTGAGGAATGAAGTGGGAGAATACATAAAAATTAATTTATATAATATGATGAATGTGAAGAAAAAAGGAGTGGGTGGGTGGGGCAGATGAAAGGCAAATGATATGAAGGAGTATGAACAGTCTATATATAGTGATAGGTGCATTGGATTTTGCAGGAGCCGTGCAAGCCCTCCAGCATTGGATGCAGGGGACCACGTGACCACTTAAGAAGTGGAAATAGTAAACGATGAAGACAGAAGTGTGGAACAAGCAGGCAATGGCGACCAGGAGCACATGTTAACCAACTTTACATGAGTAAACTATATTTAACAAAATGACAAACGACCCATTTAAGGTTTTGACATAATTGCCTTTTATTGTGGCACATGACAAAGAAACATAGAAGACGCACAGACAGACAAGTGAGGACAGTAACTTAGTGAGGTACATAAAAATTACATCATAATTTTTCTGTGGACACCCAACCATGATGAAGGCAGGAGCCATCCCAGAGTAACTCAGTTAAAGAAAAGGATAAAAAGGGAAAAGGTGGAGGAGGAAAAAATACATATAATACATATATAAAGCCCCGTTCCCACATAGCCGAGTTACTCGTAGTCAACTCGTAGTAATAACAAAAATTACGTAACACCCAAAATTCGAGGAGTTGGCGACGAATTTTTGCGGAAAAAATGACCATGAGTGACTCGCCGAGTTACTCGCCGAATTACTCGCCGAGTTACTCGGCGGGTTCAGCGAGCGACTCGCCGAGTACCAGGAGTGACTCGCCGAGTACCAGGAGTAACTCGCTGAGTACCAGGAGTAACTCGCCGAGTACCAGGAGTAACTCGCCGGGTGAAGCAAGGTGTCTACGACAGCGACGAGTCACCCATCGAATGATAGGCCGACGCCAGCCTACCTGCATTCTCAGATGAATATCTCGCTTAATATTTGGTCTATTTTCGATCCGAAAAAACCTATGGAGTCACTATGAATTATACTACAATTCTTTATTTGACGAAAATCGGACTAATATTAAGGGAGCAGTAGCTTTTTAAAGAAGCGCTCAGCTTTCTGCATTAATACAGTCTGGGCGCGGACGCTTCAGGGAGCACCAGTATAAGTAAATTAAATATAGCAAATAAAATCACAGATCAAATCACAAATACTAATTACAATATCAATATTAGATTTAAATTTTACAAAATATACACAAATTTATACTGATCATAATATCACAATAAGATTCAAATTAACACAAAAAGATAAGAAAGTTATACAAATATAATCATTGCCTGGTAATTACAATTAAATATATTGCTTTTAATTAATGAAAGCAATTACATATTTTTGTAATTGTGAATGACAATCAAGACAATGTCATATTACTGTGTCATCTTTGAACAAACCATGAAATGACAGGTCAAAGAACCCCAATTTAGGCAATTAGGCAATTGACACATGTATTGAATTTGCTGTATGCTCTACACCAATTCTTTGTATCATTCAAAATGCTAATAGCAATTACTGTGTCATCTTTGAACAAACCATGAAATGACAGGTCAAAGAACCCCAATTTAGGCAATTAGGCAATTGACACATGTATTGAATTTGCTGTATGCTCTACACCCATTCTTTGTATCATTCAAAATGCTAATAGCAATTGACATAACAGTCATGGCAGTTGGCAGAATGAGTAGAAATGAATTGCAATAAAGCTCATCCAAACAATGTATATAAAATGGTCAAAAATATTGACCACACCATTCATGTCAGGGCCATACACAGAGCACCTTGCCGCCGCCAGACTACCTGCCTTCTCAGACAAATATCTCGCTTAATATTTGGTCTATTTTCAATCTGAAAATCTGTGTGGAATAAGTATGAACTCGACTATAATTCAATATTTATTTGACGAAAATCGGACTAATATTAGGGGAGCAGCAGCCTTTTAAAGTAGCGCTCAGCCTTACCTGCATTGATACAGTCCGGGCGCGGACGTCTGCGAGAGCACCACTGTTTGCCTCCGCCAACTTAGCTGCCTTCTCAGACGAATATCTCGCTTAATATTTGGTCTATTTTCAATCCGAAAACGCGTATGGAATCAGTATGATTTATACTACAATTCAGTCCTGATTTGACGAAAATCGGATTAATATAAATGGAGCAGCAGCCACCGCAAGACAACTGCCTTCTCAGACAAATATCTCGCTTAATATTCGGGTTTTTTTAAATCCGAAAATACGTATGGAATCACTATGAATTATACTACAAAACAATCTTTATTTGACGAAAATCGGACTGATATTAGAGGAGCAGCGGCCTTTTATATTATATACGACCCCCTACGCTGATGATGCATGTACTAAAGGTAGAACTCGGCGAGTTACTCGGCGAGTTACTCGGCGAGTTACTCGGCGAGTTACTCGGCGAGTTACTCCTACAACTCGCCGAGTTACTCCTCGCACTCCTGAACTCCCGTGCAGCACGGCATACTCGGGAGACTCGGCAAACTCGGCTCCAAATCTCACGAGTTCGCTACGAGACTCAGGAGTTACTCGCCGAGCATCTCTCGAGTGCGAGGAGTAATCGCCGAGTTTAGTAAGAGTTGGGCCCGAGAGGCGTGTTACGTAATACTACGAGTTGACTACGAGTAACTCGGCTATGTGGGAACGGGGCTTAAGCGTGATTCATTCATGAGGTGTAATAACGAAATGTGCAAGAGGGGATAGAGGACCTTATATCCGGTAGCCAGCTTCTTTGATTTGGCCGCAGCCTGGGTATTAGAGAAGCATATATAGTGCTGATACGCACCTGACCTCCAGCAACCCAGGTGCTGGACCATTGAATCGGAGGACCCAATCCTTGAAGCATCCGTGGCAGCCCCCGCCTGCAGTGAGTGAGGAGTAATATGTGACGACTGAACTACAATCGCAGAATGAACTCTGACCCCAGATACCGTTGCATGCTACAGACCACACAAAGCTTGGAGCCGGAACAGCCCACTATCACCGAGAAGCCCTTCACCAAGGTCTTAGAGGAGAGTACCTTTATCGAATCGAATGTGGTTACATACAGCTCCTGATTGAGCCTCGCAAAGTTAAATGATTTATGCGCATCAAATAACTGTCTGTGTCTTGTGTCGTAACTAATGACATATGGTAATTTGAATAGTTTGAACATGGAAAGGATGAACAATCTATATGATACCATCTTATGAAACAGGGTGACACCATACGCTGAACATAACAATAATTCAACAATGCTACAGGCTTCTATCCATTTACATGAGCTGGCCACTAATTTTTTGGCTCTTTGGTACCTGAAGCTCATCTGGCCACTATCAACAATGAAGCTTTTGAACTCTCCTCTATCAGCCACAAGGCTGTTTAACAAGTCACTTAGATCAATGAACTCACCAAGCAACGCAGCTTGTCGAGTTCTGTTGCTGACGTGTTCAGTCCCTGTAGTGGGATAAGAATCCAACGAGTCGTGCTGGCTTGGACCAGCCACCATGGCGTTTGGGGGACACATAGCTGAGCAGTTTGGCATTATTGCACCATGAAAAGGGGAATGGGCAAACACATCATTCATCATATTTGGTCTGGGCAGATCCTCAGACCGGATATAGGGGGGCAGGAGTGCTCTCGCCTTGAATCAAACGGTGAACGAGGCACCTCATAGCGGACGTAGCAAGGATCTTGACCACGCATGGACACAGGCGGGGATAGTGAACCATTAAGTGCTGAACCCATTAGCGAGGGTGCTGCATTACTCATGCACGACTCTGGTATCCCACCTGTGTCCCCCAATTCACCTTCCACGACTGCTTGTATCGCCACTCTCTTTTGATTCTGCCTATCTATCACATCAAAGTTCAAAAATTCTTCTGCACATTTGCCTAGTCCCATCAGGGCATCGCACCTCCTAGCTGCCCTACCACATACAGTACACATTCTCGGTTAACTATTCCTAGGCATTTTGAAATGGGTTTGGAACAGATAGACTTTCTATGCCTTAGCAGGAGGCTGGAATACGCCTTGGAAACGACAATGCTGGCAGGAAGTTACTGATGTGTTACTAGCAACAGCTTATGTAATTGCGTTGGGCAGCTTAGAGGGACTTACCAGCATTCGATGACATGTTGTCGGCTTGTGTGGCTCATGGACTTAGATAGACAGGAAGCTCCGGAGGATTATGCAGAAGCTGTGAACACCATTCCAAGTACGCCCATCAGGGCAAGGTCTTCTCGGTGCATGTGTAGTGCAGATGAGTAGAGGATGAGGTCTCTCAGGCAGATGAAAGGCGAATGATATGAAGGAGTATGAACAGTCTATATATAGTGATAGGTGCATTGGAATATGCAGGAGCCGTGCAGGCCCTCCAGCATCGGATGCAAGGGACCACGTGACCACTCCATATATCTAGCTATCTAGCTATCTATCTAGCTACCTAGCTATCTAAATATGTATCTATCTATCTAACTATCTGTCTATCTACCTACCTATCTATATATCTATTTATATATCTATCTAAATATCTAGCTATCTATCTATCTGTCTGTCTATCTATATATCTATCTACCTTTCTATCTATCTATCTATTTATCTATCTACCTATCTAGGGTTAGGGTTATCACAGTGCCACTTCATGGAGCTAGCCAATATATATCCCTCACTCAATTTACCTATAAATCCAAAAGAGGGCACAAGATCTGGTTTAACATATTCCAACTACCAGAAAATAACATTTCATGGCATACCTGGAGCGTATTAAATGCAAGAAACATTTGCACTGCATGGGAAAGTAAAAAAAATGGCGGCCTCAGTAGATCACAAAACGGGGCTAATAAATGCACGATATTTCATTACCAGCGCACACATATACATTATGAATAGCTATCATCTGAGAGGTAAAGTGCAAAAGGGGTTTTTCCCCTTTGAGAGCAAGACTTCAGCCATATTACAGAAAAGCTAATATTTTGACAATAGAACGCCTTATTGACCTGTCTTAACTTAAAATTTCTTATAGACATATTAGTAATATACTCCCAAAACGCATAGTAAATCTCTTTGAAATTACTACTCATAATTATGCAGCTAGAAATAGAATTGGCCCTCAAGTGCCCCAACACACCTCACAAATATACATTAAATGTTTTCTTGCTAGATCACCACATTTGTGGTGTAATAAGAATAATATTTAATATATTTTACTAAATATTATGTAAATTACAAATGTAATTATATGTAATTCTTTATAGTATGCTCATTGAACTTTTTCCCAAATAAGTTGGATATATTGTATTTATTTTTATTTTGTTACGACAAATACTCATGCGTGTTTCTATGAATGTTTTTGTTTTTGTTTTTGTTACTATATAATCAATTTTAATTGCTAAACATAATAGGGGATCCCCTTTCAACACATTATATTTTATTATTATATCACATTGCATTTATTTATACTTGTAAACCAATGTACTGAGTGTTGGAAAATAATAAAAAGTATAAATGTTTCTTCCCTAAAGGCCTAGTGCAAAAATAATGAAGCCTTCGATATCATATTTTGTCTCACATTAAACACAACTGAACTAATTCTACAGTTGTTATTTTTTATTGATCTCAGTCTAGCTTCCTAAACTAAGAGAATTTTGTAGTTATTCTTTGCTCTGCCTGTTCACTGTTCATCTTACAAAAGAGACTCAAAACTAAGCATAAAAAAAATCCAAATTTAATTTTTTATCAAAAAATGAAGCAATTAATCTAGCATAAATATTACTAAAATTTTGCTGAAAGATAGCAATAATAGTTGTGAAAATATCAGTAGCTCACATTTTAATTTAGCTATTTCACTGTGTCACTGGTATTCATCAATTAGTGTACAGCTTATTTTGTTCCGAGCGTTATGCTCCAGTCATTACTCACATTTTTACGTATTTATTGATCTAGTAGAAAAAAGTTTATAAACAAAATCATGGTTTTTATATGTTCTTTATTTCATTCCAGACTATTTTCAAACTTCCTTAAGTTTACAGTGTAGTCAGAGCCCAATAAAAATAGAAAATGGGTGTCCCGAGCGTTATGCCCTAATGTTAATGTTCTTAAATTATCTGCCCCAGCCAATAAACTAAACAATCCTTTCACAAAATAATCAAAAAAAAAAAAATTTTTTGCACAATGCTTAAAGTTGCTTCTTCAATAAATCAATAAAAAAGGGAGCCTTGAAAAAGTGGCTAAATTCTCCCCACCTAAGGTGGCCCAGTTCTCACCATAGCGGCTGCTCAAAAGAAATGACAGTCAAGTTTTTAGTGGATAAGGTCCTTGACTCGTAGGTGCTTGTCGTGGGTTCAAACCCAACAACAGCATGGGGGAATTGAGCTGATCCTCCTTGAACCGCTACTTCACTCTACCCAGGTGAAATTGGTACTTGGATATAGGCAGTGATGGCAATGGCAGAGAGCTTGACCAAAGGAGCACTGTATAGGCTGCACACTGGAAGTATACTCCCCAGGGAGTTGAGAAAGACTCAAGCTAGAACAGGCCTGTCAAGGATGTAAATTGTAATGTCAGCTGAGCTCGTTGAGGATAGCAGACACTAAACCCAATTACATTAATAATTGTGCTCTGATGATTCTGGGCTAATCATAACAATTTGTTTATTTCTAATTTACCCTCAGTCAGATTTTTCTGTAAACATTTGTATGCATAGGAGAATTTGACTTACTGACACTAAAATCGTAAATTTGGGCAGGTGAAAAATTTAACATGCTTCTTTGTTTCCATATTTGACATAAGAATGCCCTGGGAGTCGTGTAACTCAGTCCCAGGTAATCCCAATACAGTGTATTAATTATTGTCAGCTGATTTCTCCCTTAGGCCCAGTTCTACTTACTTGCCCAAGGATACAATTCATACATAAGCAGATACGCAAACTGGCTTCTTTTACATTTAGATAGCATTAATGACACATTACGTAGTGTAAACACACATAATTTTATTCATACAGCGCAAAACATTCTACAAAATGAAAATGTACACGAGATATTTTACACAACATCATTACTCAACAAACACCTCAGATCGAAAACAAATGTGCAATTCAATTAAAATTATTTAACCAGGCCCTTTTTTATTAAAGATTAGTCAGTTTTATCCTACAAGTTAGTCTTTAGCCAAGTTTTCACTACACATTTAGGCATTATGACATACATGATATTGACATTATCAAAAATAGTTATGAGGTTTCAGTCATTAGAGATACAGTAAACAATTTCTAGAAGTGTAGCCGCTTTCACTGACAGTCTATACTTAGAGAGATTTTCAGTGTACCTTCAAATCCAGACCGGTTTTGTTGTCTTTAGTTGAGGACTTCAGGTTCTGTTGTAGCGTATAGTTAATAATACAGTTTAAAATAGTCACAATGTCACTGAAGAGGTTTTTCTGCCACCACAAGAAATGCTGGAGTGAAGATTCCTTCTTCACCAGCTTTTACTAAGGCCTCTGCTGCCCTGACTAACATGTTGTGGACTTTGACAGAGCCTTCTGGTGACAACCTCAAAGATTCCATAACCCAGAGCATGCAGTGGGTCATGAACATCCCCAGTGGAGTGCTTTTGAATTCTGACAAAGACCATTTCCCTTGCATAGATGTGTACCACGGCATGGTGCCCGCGTTTGCAACATCTTCTGCTTCTATGACATTGAAACCCACTTTCTTCACAGCCGCTACCACTCCAGCTGCCGTTTCCAACTCTGGTAGACCGTTTCCTTCCTGTGTGGTAAAAAATCATTCAGTTTATTTATTATGACAACAGTACAGCAATTATGTGACCATTCCTAGATATCATGCCATGCAGTCTGATATTGGCCCGGTGTCAACCCAATGTGGGCGACGTTTAACAACGCTTAGCCGATGTGTCACATATGGGTTCCACAACTACAACATGCACATTAATTTTACATCAGGTAGAGTAATACAAATACCTAGAACAGTTGTAATGATCTCATCAATCATTTAGAATGATTGGTTCAATAAAAGCTGTATTTGTATGCCTTGAGGCAATACATTTTGAACCATGAACGTCATTTGCAGGCATAACACCCTTACCAAAATATCGTCCTTGATTTTGACATGGGTTTTGTTGTTGGGATCGTATTTATCGGTCATGATCCATTCGTAAAAGGCAAACCGGCCTCCAGGTTTCAACACTTTGTAGACTTCTCCATACACCCGGCTCAAGTCATCTGAATGACATGTCGCTTCAATTGCAAAGGCTGCATCAAAACTGTTCTGGGCAAATTCCATATTGTTGAAGTCTCCCTGGGTGAAAAATAGAAAAGAAAACTGTGAAGATGATATATAATTAAAATATTATCATAATGTTTTCTGGTCCCCACATTGATGGAGGCCCGATTGACATACCCCAAAAGGCAGTGAATGTCAACCCCAGATCAGGCCTCTCTGCAGGAATTAATAAAAAAAAGATGAAATTTGTCAAGAACTTGCACTTCATGAAACAATGCAATGCCACATTTTGCCATTATCAAAGCATAACTTTGCAGCCAATTTAAATGTTACAGGTGCAGTGATTGATGTACGTTAATATTCATTTCGCTCAGACCTTCATCTTCCAGACTCAGCCGGAAAGCCTGCATGCAGACTTTGCAAATTAACGAACACCATATCAAAAATATTTGGCGTAAAATAGGTCAACTGTAACGAATTACTGCAAAGTGTTAGTTTTTTTCTACAAATTTGATCAATGATTCATCATGAATATTTTTGGAATTACCACTGAAATTTAAATTATGCAGTTTTTTGTGCCGATTCCATCGTCAACATCGTCAAATTGGCTTGATGCAAATATTTAAATTGAGATGACTGCTGATTATTTACAAACAGTGAATGGTTAAACTGGCATAATATTAAGGCACAGGAACCAGTTTCACTATTTTGCAAAGCCCTTCATATCAGATCTACACGGTTAGTGGCACAGACTATGATATCGTCAATTAGTTTCTAATAGTTTCAAAACAAGCATTAGGAAAAATCGATCCCATGCTATCTCTTCGAATGTTTGATACCTATATTTTACCTATCCTGGAGTACAATAGTGAAATATGGACAAGTGAAAAATCTATGCCTGAATTAGAAAATTTGCAACTTGCATATCTTAAAAACATATTAGGAGTTAGAAAACAAACACCATCTTTAGCAGTCTATGGTGAAACAGGTAGATCCCCATTGCATGTCAGACAGAAAATTAGAATGGTGAATTACTGGATAAGATTGGAAAGAGCACCTGATGACAGTTTACTTAAGAAATGTTTAAATTTTCAGAAGGAAATTTATGTGAATGCAGTAAATGGAAATAACTGGTTCAATAAAGTGTGTCATGTATTAAATAACTGCAACATTGAATATGATATTAGTAACCTCAGAAACTTTGACATTGATAATATCTCTAACACAGTGAAACTAAGACTCTATGAAGCCGAACATGAGCGACTTATAAATGCAATAAATGACAGTTCACAACAACCAAAACTTAGGACATATAAACTATTTAAAACTGATTGTAGAATAGAACCTTATCTTGAATTGCAACAAATTCGCAAAGTGTTAACTTAAATAGCTAGATTTAGGACAAGTTCACATAGCCTGAAGATTGAAACAGGTTGACACCATAAACCAATAATTCCCGCACCAAATAGAATATGTGAAAAGTGTACGTTAAACTTTGTAGAAGATGAAATTCACTGTTTGATAGTCTGTCCTGGTAATGAGCAACACCGTGTTAACCTTTTTTTGAATGCAACTAAATTTATTAACAACTTCTTGTCTCTAGATGATATAACTAAGTTTACAGCAATAATGACAAACAAGGAACCTGAGTTATTAAATAGTTTAGGAAAGTTTCTCCTTCAAGCCGATGTGTAGAGAAAACCATCTCCTGTATCCACACAGTTATTAATTTAGTTTATTAGTTTATTAGTTATGATGTGCTTGTCATGTTTTGGACTTTAAGAGTGAAATGTTTTTATTAGCGGCTTGTATTTTTTTTTTTTTATTGTGTATGTGGATTTTAAACACGTATTAATAGTTAACTTGGTGGCTGGAACCTTGATTATTGAAATTTTATTGCTTTCTGTATTTACATCAATGTCTCTTTCATGTTATCTTTTAACTAAATGACATATGTATCACTTATGATATTTTACATGTCAATAAAATCTATATATATCTAATAAATTTAGTCATTTACCTGAACATATTTGCAGAGACGTTCAAGTCCTGCATTTTTGGTGTGGAATTCGCATCTGCTAATTTGGTATTTGTTGAAATTCAGTCCCAAGATGTTAGCTCCTGAAAACGCTGCAATGTTTCGTCCTGGACCACCCACACCACAGCCAACATCCTGAGCAATAAAATAATATATCTAATCATCATGCCATAATATTAAATATATATTGTCACAATGTGTAAGGGGGCTTGGTAAGGGCTACTGCTGTTCATTACAGTTGGTTCACATAAGTGCTTCTCTTGCTAGTTTTTCATACTAAAATGCCCATAATGACTCGTGATCCTTTGCGAGTATGACAGCTTAGGACCCTGAAAAGCCAGCTGGTCCACACTGGAACTCTTTTGCATGGCTCACTGTATCTCGGACAAAACTAACAATTAACGGTGGAGATAAGCAACAGAGGTGCAAGTGTCATTACCACCAGGGTGACTGTAATGAAACAGATAGAAACAGAAAAACACGCAAAAGTAAGCACTTTACGTGAATTAACTGTAACACTAGCAAAAGATTTTCCCCGCTAGCTGTGCTGTTTCTCCTTTAAAATAAATTAGAATATTCAAAATCTCAACAAATTATTGGGCTTTCGGACAACAATGCTATAACTTGATATTTTAATCGCATTTTATTGACTTCTATATATTTTATTATTGAATTTTATAAGTACCACCATGATACAAACTGAATGATATCTAATTCGTGAAAACTTACCAAACATTTCATGCCTGGTTTGAGTCCTAACTTCAAAGCCAGTTTGTACTGATGTTTAGCAATAGAATGTTCAAATGATTCTCCTTTTCTCATGGCACAGAAATGGAAGGACTTGCCCCAGCCATATTCGTAGAAGTCTGTGACCAAATTGTAGAAACTGTTGGTCACAGCAGCCGACTCCTCCTTCCTCTTGGTTACTGCTTCACTTTTATTTTCGTGATACTAAAACAGAAATCACAATCATAAGTTCAAGTGTTTATCCACCATATATTAGCATAAAACGAAACAAGTGCAATACAACAGATATTTCATGAATAAAGTAAATATAATTCGGGTGCCGCTTGTCATACTTTTGAAAATCAAATCAAGCGCTATATAACTGATTCACAACAGTATTTCAAAATTGGTCAGCCATTTGGCCTATAGGTCACAAGGTCACAAGGTCACAAGGTCATAAGGTCACAAGGTCACAAGGCCTGTGGGTTCAATTCCCAACCTGGGCTTTCTTCATGAGCTAAATATCAGCTGAATGTCGTTTGCATTTTAAATCAACGATGCCTTATACTTGTTGTCCAGCTGAGGCAGGTGAAGGATCCCACATATACCGTATATATATGCATGGTAATTATTATGTGGACCCTCTCTCATATTATCAATCCGCCCTCGAAACTTGTGAGTGGTAGGTACAACATGTACTTGCCTTAAAGGGCTGCACTATCCTTATAATCCCAAGTCTTAGAAGCCTTTATCATTATTATACCTCTGCTATGTCTCATGATCTATTTATTATATATCCTAAAGGCTTATGCCTACACTTCGTCGATGTTTTTCTGATAAATACAGTATGATGTAGACTGTTACAGCACAGAATTGTCCCAAATATAGTTTACAACTGTTGTTCACATACCAAAAGTTATTATATAGGCCTTCCTATGCTGCTAAACTTTTTGTTGAATGCAGCTCCCTTCGGCACGGACGTCATCAGTAGAAAGGCTCAGGGAAATACGGCTCTCTGATTGGCCGAAATGCGGAAATATGTGACGTCAGTGCCGGATTGGGCCAGAGACCTCTGTTTGGGCCATAAATGATATATTTACCTTGTTATTATAATAGAGCGTGTGCCGAAGGCGGCGAACGGTAATTGGGGCATGGACTGTGGCTAGAAAAAAAGCTCAATAGGAACTATTTGGTTTTAAGCTAATGCCTAAATTTGGTTTTGACAAACATCTGTAAAATTGAAAAGAACTTGTGTGGGCCTATAATATAGATTAATCATTTTTTTAATTGAATAATTGTTGCTTGTGATTCACAAGCTTAGTAAAAAAAATTATAGGCCTAAATTTCAGCTGATGGAGGTATAATAACAATTATGGACTGGTCACTCAGGGCAATAGAAAATTTAATCTGACCCTTGGAAGTGATAGTTGCCACAATAGGCAGCCCTCGAAGGTTCTGGGCCTCCACGCGGTGAGGGTGGAAACACTGGGGGTGAAGTCCTCTATCCCCAGTGGCTAAAACAGGACAGTGCGCATTGCACAAGCATGCTTCTGGTTTCTACTACCACCTATAGATATTCAATCTTACCCTAGAGAGCCTCTACATAGCCCACTCAGGTGCTGATGAGGCGTTAAACAATAACACTACTACTACTACTGCCACAATAGGCAACTATCATCCCTAGGGTCAAAAAAATTTACTAGTGCCCTAGCACAGTCAATATTTGTATAATAATAAATGCTACTGCCAGAACAAGCATAAACCTTAGAAATAGGTTAATAGTGACTTTAACCAATTTTTATTTATTTATTTTTTGTGTAATCCAAACCCATATGAATAGCCTTACAGTGGCCAAACATGGCATTGGTATACCTGCATATACCTTCAACATTCTAAAGGTGCGTTTTATGACTGCTTAGCAATGTCAAGTACCACCAGATAAGCCATATTGCCAACAATAAGGTTAATTGCACTTCAATTGACATTAAGGTCTGGAAATTGTTGAACTTTGGTCGTAGTACCTCGCTAACTGTAAACAAGTCGTTACTATAGATAAACACAGTATACTATGTGTGTTTGCCTTGGTTCAATCCAGTCAATACTTTCAAGTAAGGCAAGTTCCTATAAAGGGAAACTCCCACCTCGTAATTGCAAGAATATGATAACATCCTATGTCCGCACGATGTTGGTCCGACATCGCCCACATTGGGCCGACATCAATACGATGTCAAATGCCATCTGGGAATTTGACCGATGGGTATTGCCCTCCCTAAGTTCTTACTATTGCATTTTACGATTGGGAATTTCATAGACTTGGAATCCAGGCTTCAGATGACGTCATGTGAATTCAAGACTCTCATTGGATAAGAAAGTCCTACAGCCAATGAGAGTCCTGGGTTCACATGACATAGTCTGGAATACAGTTTCCAAGTCTATGAAACTGGCTGTAAACACCATGGAGTACCAAGAGTAGGAGTCACAATCAAATCATGTAAAGCTCTCTTAAAGATAATTTTGCACTGTAATTTTTTAAACCAAACTCCAGATGAAGTCTGGTCAATCCAAGGCTCCCATTTGTTAAGGGAGTCACTCAGCCAATGGGTGTCCTGGATTCACATGACGTCATGTGGAGTTTAGCCTCCCAGACTATTGGATTTGTTTCCAAGTCAATGAATTTGGCTGTAATGCAGCCTTTTAGTCCGAGTTGTTCGCCCGTTTTGTATTACACCAAAGAGTAGATGTAGCTAGCGCACTTGTAAATACGAAAAAGAAACTTACTGTTAAGTAATTTTCGATGGTTTTGTTGACCTTTTCCTCTTCCACTGGTCGGATTAACTGTGTGATGGTCGGGGTGGCAGGCTGTTCGGTTATTATGCTCATTTTTATGTGTATGCAATGACAAAATGCGTCCAGTAAATGTTTAGAAAATATTCCAGGAACAGTCTCCTTGGACCTGTCTTGTCAGGTAATCGTGGTAGGCAGGCCAATGTCAAGATAGCTAGGCCGAGCACGCTTCAATAGGCTGCAATAAAAGAATCATTAAATCAAGATTTGAAGAAGAAACATGCACAGTGGCGTAGCTGAAGTATGGAAAGGTACTAGTTTGTGTGCAATATGGAATTTGGTTGTTTTGCAGCAAACGTTCATGCCAGGGGATACAAATCATATCGCAAACAGTAGCTAGAAACATTCATTTTTGTCATAAATTATATGTTATGCAATCAGAAACCAATCATGCATTGACATGAATATTTTGGCTGTGGTCTGTCGACTAAATATAGCAACACGTGACCAGGCCAAATCACAGGTGTTTCCAAAATTTGGCACGGCAGTGTATAAGTTTTTAAAATTTAGATAATGATAGCAAAACAGTAACAGCAATCAGTTACTGTGGTAATGCTGTTAGAAATGTTTGTGCTCATCTTGTGGATCAGTTTACATCTACCTTGGTAATTAGAAGTACCAATATCAGTCACATTCAAATTATTGAGTTTTTCTAAACTTGTGCACGGCAGTGTGTACCTCCGAACAATATATTTTGGACGAAAGAAGAAACTATTTTTGACAACTGGCAAATACACTAAAAAAAAAAAAACAATTTATTTTGGCCAACTGACAAATATATGGGCTAGAGGCGAAGCCAAACTTATGCTTTTTTAATTTTAATTCTATTTGTTTATATTTTAACTCGGATACATATAAAATATTTATAAATTGCTACATACAATTTTCGTTTACTTCTTCTGAATGAGTTTTGGCAGTTTGGACTGATTCAAACTTTGCAGACCTCTAGGAAGGCCTATAGTGAATAAAACCCAAATAAATATGAAATAATGGTTTAATAGTCTTCTCAACCATGCATTTCAATTGTTAAGGAGGTACTTAATTAACAAAACTAATCGATGGTCCTGGGTGGTCTAGTGGTAAGACGCTCTCCTGCTCCTGGGAGGGACCCGGGTTCAATCCCACTCCCGAGCAACCTTTCATGAGTATCATTCCAGCTGGATGTCGTTCGGATAATGTCCCTTGTACTCAGTGTCTTTGCTGAGGCAGTAAAATATCCCAATCATGGGGTAAATGTGTAACATGGGTGGACTCCTCCTCTCTCTCACCTCATCAATCAACCCCCGATAGTGGCAAGAACTTAGAGAGCTGTACTTTCCACATCTATCTATCTATCCTGTATATGTTAGTCTGTTTCATATAACCTAGCTAGTTTTCAAAAGTTGGACAATTACTATCCACCATTTCTTATATATTTTCCACTCATTGTACAACATACACTGCAGCCGTCCAACAAACAGTCCAGTCATCCAACATACACTCATGCTGGATGACCTTGAAGCATTCTGATTGGCCCACAGCAGCTATATGTTTAGATTATATTGAGATGTTTGATATATGTAATATGACATGAGGGAATGTAACATAATAAAAAAATCAATCCAAAAGAAATCCAATGTATATGTCATGTGCATTGCTATGTTTATTTATGTACCTGTTCGAAAGGTTGTTGTGTGATTATGAGTCATGAAAGCCAGACAGTGACCCCCCAGGGTCAATGTTTACCAAGAAAGATAATGCTATTCCTGGCAAAGATAACAATCCCATATTTCTGTATTGAAACACATTTCTCAAAGATAAGAAGTGGCAGACGAGAAAAATCCAGGGAAAGTTTGCAAATTCGGTTAAGGAATTAAAATGAGGAATTGAAGCATTGAAGTCTTATATTTTGCAAATGGATATTTTTTGACTCGTTTCTTTTATGAGTTTAATAAACACTGTCTCCATTAATTACAAGTTTAAGTATAGGCCTTATGCAGCATTAGATTTCCATATCAAAAGCTATGAACACTTAAAAAAAACTATCAGGGAGAACAAAAATCACCATCATAGAAAATAATCACAAAATTCACAACGTGGAAGCACAACGACCCATGTTGCTGACAATATTTTCAGATTAAACTTTAGTAATTCTAACACAACTTACCCTGAAATGGTGATTTAAGATTAACTCTTAAAATCTTCCTCTTTTACCCACTTATTGTATCTCCTGAATGGTGTTCCAATATAAAATGAATACTTTAAGCAGGAACCGGCCTTAAGTTCCCAGGAAGGGCAAAGCAATGACAACTGGAACCACGTGATATCTGGTGGCCAGCGTGAATGATATTGCTGTTTTAGACAGCTCATGCGGTTTACCTGTGAAATAGAGCAAAGGTCGGAAACAATGCTGTGAAAATGCCTAATCGTCAGTTATTAACCTGTAAATTACATTAGCGATAAGGAATAACTTGAACGGTAGTCCGTGGTAGTAATGTTAGCAATACAGGGCCATGGTGAAGGTACACAATAATGACAATTAAAAACAATTACTTGTATTCTTTTTATAACTACCTTTATTCCCATAAGGTTTGCTATTAATATTACGTAGCAGCTATTGGTCAACTGATTAAATTTGAAATCAAACTTCGCAAGATTAACTAAATCCAATATTCACTTGATCGAAGTGTAGCTCAGTAATGTATATAGTTCACAATAAGGAATACAACTGGTTAGTGGCCACCCAAATTGTGTATGCATGCCATGACAAGATTTTGTAGTTTAATAAATACATAAAATGAACACGCATGTCTGTGCATGTGCAATTTATCCTGAGTCGTTTGTGATCAGATAAATGTTTAAATAATGTCACATATGTTATACTAAGCAATCAAATAAAAATAATAATAAATTATGAATACAAGTCATACCTAAAGTTATTGGGACACTTACAAACTGTCAAAGAATTGACATATATAT
This sequence comes from Alitta virens, assembly GCA_932294295.1. Lineage (NCBI taxonomy): Eukaryota > Metazoa > Annelida > Polychaeta > Phyllodocida > Nereididae > Alitta > Alitta virens. The sequence continues at coordinate 68,520,053 of OW028575.1, read as the reverse complement.
ATGACATTTCCATTGTGTGTCAATGGTGTCTATGACTGTGGTTTCAATGTCCGAATACTTTTTTGCTTTGACAAATTGCATCGTGTGCTCATTGCTCATTCAAGATGGTGTGATCAGCCAGCCAATGAGAGACTGGTATACCATCGCCACATTCTTATCCGAAAGTGTCCACATTTCCTGGCCTAGAAGTGCAGGCAGCCGTTACATTCAATTCAAGGAATTCATAAAAACCACGGGATAATGTTGTTGTGGGTGGCATACTATTCAGACATAATCATGATATCACAATAGTATAGAATCTAATTGGATAGAATGGAATAGAATTATTCAAATAATCCAATAACTATTTAATATAATGGGATGCGTTTTGAGACTACTGGAATGAGAACTATAGTCATTCTCCACAATATTATAACATTTAAGTAAGAAAGATCAGGAATGCGCCATGTTAGTCAGATAGCAGCCAAAGAATTATTTATGGGAGTGTGATTTTAGCCAAAGACATTTTTTTATATTTGAACAGCTTGTAAGACATGTCGCAAACTTTTACATAGACATTTATCTTTGACTGCACTGACCCATATACTTTGACTAACAGACAAATCAGCTTTATGTAAAAAAAACATGTATGATTTACTGCCGTGCAAAAGTTTGCACAATTTTACAATAATATCCAAACAATGACTGCAATCCGTTACGGTGAATATACTCTTGGAAATATTTGTGCTAAACATGTTAGATGCGGTTTTTTTTCTACCTCTGTTATAAAGTATCAATTTCAGTCACAATCAAATTATTAAGCGCGGCCTGATGTACATGACCGATCAAGCAAATCACGTTTGATATAATCTAAAGATTCTGTCACTACAGTGTTTTGCATAAACTCTTATGATTAGCCTAACCAATCAAGTGTGACTGAAATGCACTTAATGTCAATGAATTGTTATTTTTTTGTATAAACTATAATAAATAGCATTGCATCGGATAACAATCTCAGCACTGCACAGCAACATGCAACGTGGAATATTTCCACTAGCTCCACTTTTTTCATTTGGATTTCAATTTTATGATTATATGAATGAGGGATTTTTTGAAACTCATCACAGCTAACTATGGATCATTTTATGCTTACATATATTTTTTATTTCTGTGCGATTTTCTGGTTCGTTTTATCAACTGACGGAACTTGTTCATTCCTGGAAAGGTATAGCCGCTATAGCCTGGTATTTTTATGACTTTTAAGCATTTTTATGGCAGAAAAATATAAGTAGGACTCTATTGTAAAAAGACTCTAGGTGCCTAATATATTTATGGGTATTTATACATTTGGTTTCTTTTTTTCTTTGTGGGTGGCCTCGTGGTTAAGCCATTGACATAGGTTAGCTTCACTGAAGGTCCCAGGTTCGATTCCCTGTCATTAGACTCCTAATACCAGGTATAGCATTCTAAACTAGTCCGACATTGGCCAAATATTAGTTGCTGTCTGAGAAATGTCGACCTGATATCAGATGCTAATTGCCAGTAATTTGAATAGGCTTGATTTGGCTTGATTTGAATTGATTTGAATTGATTGTCATTTGCATGAAGCGATGACTGAATTGAGGCAAATAAAGATCCCATCCACGACCCATGCTGTGGATTCCAAGTCAAAAAGACACTTATTTTGTCCTAATTTCATTGTATGTGACAATATGTAATAGACATTTGCTATATTTATTAAAATCAATTCTTTGTTTGGAGTAGCAAAATACAATTCTTTGATTTTTGTTGATAAGTATCAACAAATTCTTCCGATATTGTCACGCTTGTAGTAGAAATTGTCTTTGGGGTGTCACCTCCTATTTATAGGGTAAACGAGGATGTTGTTTTGGGGTGAATAAATGCAATCGTGACTCACTTACTTTCGTGTCTTGTGATATTTGTGACTAAACTTTATACTGATAATGACTAAACATCACACCAGTATATAAAAAATGCCTGCATGGTATATCTGGTCTAAGACTCAGAGTCACATGAAGGTAGTGGTTATTTTTAGCTACCAAACCCCGCCATGTCTTCTCAGGTGTGAACTTATGATCATTTAATCATGAGAATGGTTCATGGTATAAACAGCATTTGAAAGGGGATATCAATCACAGAACTTAACCTTAAGCCTAGTTTGCTTTGTTCTGACTCACTATACTTCAGTGATGGTTAACAGCCGTTTTCATAGACTTGGAAACCAAAATCCCCCCTCCAGAACACGTCGTCATGGGAATCCAAGATACCCATTGGTTAAGGCAGTCACCCAGCCAATGGGGGTTCTGGATTCTCGTGATGTCATTCGGATAGATAGATTTATGCTTCCAAGTCTATGAAAACTGCTGTAATATTCTACCCAAGTAAATAAGATGTTGTAATTAAATTAACGACATTATTACTAGACATCCCTTGCTCACTTGTCGTTACAACATCGTACTAACATGGCCGACATCACGTCGACGTTGAAACGATTTGGAATGCTATCTGGGAAATACATATATAGGCATATTGTAGTTTGCAGGCAGATGGTTCCAGTCTAACGAGAAATATTTTGAAAGACGGACGGACCAGACGATCAAAATAGAACTTGACTGGTACAATGGCAACAAAGCAAACATAATTTACTCTTACAGGGTGACACACAGTTGAAGTGATTTGTATCTTTTATTAAATTTTTATTACGATGCTATCAGAATGTTTATTGCCTTAATACAAGAGCACTTCAGAGAGTTGACATATGGCGTAGATTACACGACCTTCAATTTGCTAGTTTTTGATTGCAATTGTAGAGTTCCTCAATGTGATGAAAACGTTGTATTGAAATTATTTCAGGAAAGACAATAATTGTTTGGAGGAACAGGGGTCCCTGTTTAATACAGACGAAAAGGGAAGGTATTATCTTAAACGTGAGAGGGAAAAAGGTATGGATGAATTGCATAATATGCATATGTCAAAACTATAGTGTAAGAAAGAACGGTTCCTATCAGCGTTTGTGAAAAAAAGATGGCACAAGAATCCATTGTAATCCTCCAAACAAACAAGTGAAGACATGATCACTCTTTAAACTGTTCACGTCACAATTGAATATTTGTTCGTGCAAGATGTGTCCATAACAACAAATTGTATCTATCTTATTTCAGCCATTCACTCGCTGAATATAGTAACTACCCACTACGCATCATATGCATTGGTGAGCATCTACTCCGGGCATTCCAGGCTTTTAAGCAATCAAACAACAGACTGCAAAGAACCCGAGTCCTGGATTCTGGGCAGACACACTTCCATAAGAGAGGAAGATCTGCAACTGATTGAGAATCGAAAAATCCACTGATCTCCCATAATTTTAAGACCATGGATGCCTCTGCGCTAAAGTTTCCATGTAAGAGTGGACATTTGACCAACTGGACTGTTTTTAATGTCAAATGTATATTCATGACATTTTACTGTCAATAATAAATGACTGTGTCAAGAAAGACTGACTAAGGGCTGTCTGTGTTAATATGACTGATGCATCCCTGACTCAACAAGTTATCTTATATTGGTTTTCATATATATGTAATAGGCCTACACAATAAACCATACACATACATGTATGTTCTCTGATCAACTGATAAAACACAAACTATATCGTGACGTCAAATGAATTTATCTTTATTACAAAATTTGCTTTTAAAATCGGACAAAAAATGTATTGGCCAGAAATAAGCCTCGATTCTAGGACGTTCGTGACGTTAATGGAATCGCATAGACAGGCTTCGTGGCCCTTTTACGATTTCAGAATTAAATTGTCTATCATAATATCATAACTTGTCTATCATAATATCATAATGTGCTTAATATACAGACATAGGCTACGCTACACATAGGAGCAAGATCTTGTCTAATTTAATGTACACATATTTGATTTATGGTATAGATATTGTCATTATGTCATTCAAAAGTAGTAATTCAACTTCTTCCCAGATTAAACATGTCACACGATAGATAGATAGACAGATAGATAGATAGATAGATAGACAGGTTAAACTAGCATATTGTGGCTACGTGAGACCTTTTTTTTATGACAGTGTCAACGACCGCTAAATTACTTTCTAAAATTGTACCATTTATGGTCAATTGTGCAAAATGTAACAATGAACAATAGAAGGGACTTTTTCTTTATTTTATAGAATTTTTTTTGCCAGTCAATACATTATAGGGTTGCATATGCCACAAAATTGGTTAAAATCTGATTATTTATTGTCATTAATGTAGTCCCGTTTAAGTATTTTGAATAATAATTATTATTATAGTCATCTTGCACTGGCCTAACCTTCATCATTTAGCTCATTCTCTCTCACATTTTGTTGCATAATCATAGCCATAAATTTGTAAAATACCCAATTACTGGCCAAAAAACGGAAGTGGAGACCTGCGTTGATGTCATTCTTTGGTTATACCATACAACGGAATGGTGACAAGTCATTAATGAAACTGCATGAAATGTCAATAATAATGTGGTCATTCAAGAAGTGTTTTGCAGTTGGTAGAATTAATATGTAAACTTTTGTTCACTTTTACAGTTGGCGACATCACCTACGTGACGGCATCGTTAACGTCATTGTGTCAAAGCATTATTTTGTAGAATAGAATAGAAAAGAATAGAAAAGAATAGAAAAGAATAGAATAGAATAGAATAGAACAATCTTTATTTAAAGTCGGCAAAAGACAACAATAAAATTAGCCGTGAGCTATTGATCGACTGTATATATGTTCAAAATTAAAAAAGTGCAGGTAAAAAAATAACAATAAAAACGAATTAAATTAAAAACGATGATAGTAATGTCGTCACGTAGGTGATGTCGCCAACTGTTGCACCTATACTTTGAACTGGTTTTCTTGAACATTGTCACTAAGTAGATATATATATATACTGACAAGGATTAGAAACGGTGACACCACCAGCCCTCTAGTGATAGAAAACTCAGGTAGCTGTGATATGGACTTTCAATGAGTCAAAAATACCATGTGAGTCATCATGGCATAGAAATATCTAGATAAACTATAATAGTACAGATATAATAGGAATGTCACTTATCAATGCAGTTTTTAGTTTTAGAAAGCCAGGAAAGTTTACATATCAATTCTGTAACTGTAACACATGATCAAGTCGCAAAAACATGCCACATGGTCAATAGAGTGATGTTACCTTTTATTTTCAGTAATGCTTTCTCAGTCTTCCCGAAGATCAAATGTCCTTTGCCGGACCGAATGTCAAAATGAGCCCGTCTTTATGAAATATCATTGTAAAATAGGTTGTCTTATGCCGGATCGAATGAAATTTTGCCGGTCAGGTCAGGCGGTCCGGCGTACTTCGGGAAGACTGCTGAAAGTTTCTGGTCAACTTTGGGACTTACCACGGTGGTAGACCGATTCATCAGTACCTACAATGCCAATTGTGATTTTAAGAATAATTTAAATTTTCTGACACAATTTGCTTAGTCAAAGGCTCAAAGCTACATAGCCTAAATGGTGGATCTCACATAGACGTACGTAGACCTACGTTGACGTATTGGCCACTGAGGATTCTTGACTAAAAAAGGGGCGTGGTTTAGGCGTTGACTTATGGCTGCATATGCGTTGTCGTATGCGTTGGCATATATGCGATGTAGAAATGGAGGTACGACGTATACTGTGTACGACCTGCCGACTATGAGCTACGCTACCTATGATCCAGGGTATACATAATCTGCCATATCAACCACGGAAGTAGAAAGAAAAGACCCAAAATCAAAAGAAATCACCAACATTGATGGCCGCAACCACGTACAATATGTGGTAGTTGCTGTTCGATCGTCGCAATCTTAGATTCTTCTGTCATAGATCTATATTGATTTTCCATACTTTGTTTACTTCGCTTAAGGGGGTTTCACACATAGCCCGCTCAGACGCCGGAGCGTCCCGGAGTAACATTTTATTACCTCCGGTGGGTTCCGGGATCAAAGAGCTGTTAAATGTCAACAAAAAATAAATGTTTGACGATGTATACACGATGTCAATACGGTCTCAACAAGAAGCAACACGGAGCTAACACGACTGTCCCGTTTAGAGTGCGGAGTGAACTGGATTTTCACGGTGCCTTCGCGGATATCACCGGTTTTTACACCGTGTTCATTCGTGTGGAACCGTTTTGCTCCTTGTACTCTCCGGCGTTAATGGCGGCGAAATATTCATGCCCGGTTAACGCCGGATGTAGCCGGAGATATGCCGGAGTCAATACGGAGATTCCCGGAGATCGGCGGAGTATATTGGGAGTCTACACGGATCTACACGGATCTACACGGATCTACACAGATTAAATTACTCCGGGAACTCCGGCATGAAAAATTAAACATGTTTAATTTTTTCCCCCGGAGTCCCAAGGTGCTCCCGGAGCACCCCGGACAATGACGGACAATGTCGGACAATCCCGGACATGAACACGATGTCTATACGGCTTTCCCCGGAGTATGCGGGAGTATTCCGGAGTTGACCTCCGGGACGGTCCGGCGTCTGATCCGGCTATGTGTGAAACCCCCTTTACGTAGAAACTGACAGAAGCTATGTGAAACCGACCGAAGGCGAGGTAAGACTCACGTAAATTTTGGTGTATGCCACGTATTCATGATCAGCCACAGGCCTAAATTATCTTCTCACAAATATAGCTGACGAAAACGCAGCGGGTTGTATTACAGTATTCCAACTTATGCCTACACTTCTTCGATATTTTCTGTGATAAATACACCATGACATGAACTGTTAAAGCAACGGTACCAAATAGGCCTACAGTTTGGGCCAAGAACGACGTTTACCTTGAGGTTATTATAATAGATCGAATGCCCAAGTCGCCGAACGGTAATTTGGGCCTGTGGATCAGCAGACTGCAGTGTATGATCCAAGTATTGAGTGATCTTTCCGGCCCATTCCGGCTCGGTTTCATGGAATTTTCATGCATTTTTAAAATTCCGTCGCTACAGCCGAAATTTGACGGAACAGCCACCTCAGCGAGGAAGGGCGAAGTAAAAACGTAGATCTAAACCTCACGTAATTCCACGTAAGGCCAAGAAATGCTTTAATATTAGACCTGTGGCCGATACGGCGCTTTAAGTCGACGTTTCCGGCTATGTGAGATCCCCTCTTTTAAAAGTGTAGGCAATACAAGATCGAAATCACAAAAACGTGTGTTATTATGTTCACGCCGTCCTGAAAAATATACTCTACACAAAGCAATGAATCGGCGCTTATGACGTCATAGGCCATTCCTCATAAATTAACAAGTTGTGGCGTCACAGAACTATTATTTGACATCCTAACGTGTTAAACACATCAATTATAGCTTAAACACATTAACTAAATACCTGAAAATGCAATATAGGCCCTAGACCTTATTATCTCATTTTGAATTGTGAATCGGAGGTCTTCTTTACCTGTTTATTTGCACATGATCGACCCAACGTCGTGGTGGCACGTGCGTGGATTTTAGAGATTACAAAAGTTCAATTATTGAATATTTACATTATAAAAAATAAATGTGTCACAGTTTTAAAACTTTATAAGAGTTTTATGCTCATTCAAGATAATCTGTGGCATGGCAAATGGCAAGTAATGTTTTTATGCTAAATCATCGGAGATTATATAGCCTATATATATATATATCTTCACAGAGGGAGCTGCAGTGACGTGACAGGTGCGCCACCACGCTTGCATAAATTTAACATCCTCATAAATAAGATTTTTAGCTCTTAATGCGTTTAGTAGCAATAATATAGTGGATTTAGATAATGAAACGAAACAAGGCCCTGGTCCACCAAAACAACATCCGCCAAGTTTGTTTTCTCTTGTTGCAAATATTGACTTTCAGCCAACGTCAAAAAATCACTACTGTTAGCTCCTGGCCGCAGCCCAGGGTTTTACTGTTCCGACCCATTGAAAAACTGGCAATCATTTCAGCCAATCTTCAATCTTGGAGTTCTAAAGGGCTTGGATTTTCAGTTGATATGTTGCACCTAATGGTATGTCATTAACAGAGCTCTGTAAACCAAAACTGTATCAACGCAAAACATTACCCAGTGCAATGTGAAGTCAGCCACAAGGAGCTCGCAAGAATTAATGTACACCTGATGCCTGGGTCACACATGATATCATTAGTTAATTTTGAAGTGTGACTCTGATGTCACAGTAATGTTTAATTCAAGTGATCAGGAGTCATGGCAGGGGTGGGGGCCTAGCTCAGTGGTAGCACGCTAGGCTTCCAACTGCTAGGTCCTGGTTCAATTCCCAGTTGAGATGTGTTTCATCCCTCATGGCATTGCCTTTCCAGAGTCATGGTTGCATACAGATATATCATGACATGGTTGGTGCAGTCATGTTGAACTCACATTAAATTTATTGGCAACTCTCCGAGGTCAATTCAACAGTCCTCCCCCAGCTAGCATGCACGTTATCTGGGTGTTCGACTCAATCAAAGATAATGATTGAGATTAAAAGAGTTATGGTGCAACCATCTTTAACTCACACTGAATATATTGTCAGTGACCTCAAAGTTAACTCACTCTGAAATCATATCATGATTACATACATTCCAACATTCCATATAAGTTACAAATTGACAAAACAGTCTGTGCTCACTGCCTTTACATCAGATTTCATAAAATGGGAAGACTCCAGATGACGTCACGTGAATCCAGGATTCCCATCAATTGGCTTGGGGATTGCTTTAGCCTAAAGAAGTACTGAATTCAATGGCATCATCTGGAGTTGAGTTTCAGAATCTATGAGTTCTGCTGTAGTTGATTCTCAACATTTTGTCACATATTACATAATCATCTTGAAAGACTTCATCATGTGACGATGTATGATGCATATGAAAAATAATTTGACCCAGGAATGAAGAATATTAAGATGCTGATGCAGCAATCATGTGGTCTTTTCTTTTTATCTCTTTTTTTTTAATCTCTTTTCAGGATGAGCCTTGTTTTATCTGCCGGCCTCATATCAGCCATGTCCATCATTTTGACCAAAATCTGGCTGTAAACGCCTCAAGCTGTAATGGGCTGACAAATGATAACAAACTCCAAGACATTTTTCGTATTTACACCTAATCTATTGTTCTTGTAAACGTTATGAAAAGAGACAAATATCACAACGTATGCTTTTTTTTTCTCTTTTAAAAAAAAACTTGAATAGACATTTAGTAGTGAGAATAGAACTAGCAAAAACATAGTCATTGGGGTATTATTTAAATCCTATTTCATTTTATATCTGTTTAATTTCAAAGAGATATAATCGTAAATCTGCACAATATAATTTCCGTGATAATTGTTGCTTCAAACCTGTCCGGTTTTCTTACTTACAATGTAGCTGTTGAAATGCCTAGAGAAACCTCTCCCATCACTATGCTAACTGATTTTCTTCCTTCTTGTCTCCCAGTCTACATTTTGTATGTACATTTCTGTATATTAATTATAACTTATTTCATCTACTTTTCACATGTTCTAGCTATTGTATACTCTTGCATATATTTTCCTTTATAAATCCACAATTCCATTACCATTTAATAAATTAAAAATCTATCCCGATTTTTAGTGTCTGTCGTTCCTGCACAATCAAATTAACTGGTGATATCATTCTGCCTCTTTGCAAAGACTTGTGCAAATCGCATTCAGGGAAGAAAAAAAAAACTATATTTAGGCAAAAATAGAACAGTATTTAAAATCATCATTGTGGTCAGTTTATTTTTTACTTTTGTGAATTGTCCATAGGACATTGATCAAGAAATAGGACCACGGTGTATTCTATGATACAATGAGAAATAAATAGAGATTGGAGTTCTATGGGTTTCTCAAGATGCCCCAACGTCCACAGGAAACAGCGATTTAACTAAGATGGATACATTTGTTGATGCTGATACAGCCGGCAAAGTCGGCCAGGCATAGTGATTGTCAATATCGCACTGATATCCTTGTACACTCTGAAAAAAGATTGTCTGTTTTTCAGTAGGTAGGGGCGTGCCTACAACTAGATACTCCTATTGTCAATTGTCGTTTTATCTCCAAAAAAAATTTAAACTTTCAAACTATCTTTAGGCAACGATTCTCTTAAGGGGCGTTCACACTGTCACGCATAAAGGGCCTATCTCACATAGCCGAGTGACAATGCCGAGTGATGCCGAGTGCTTAATAAATTAGGCAGTTGGGAATACACGGCTCTGCACGCCGACCACTCTGGAAAAGCTCCTAAATACACGGCAATACTCGTAGAACGATCGTAAAATTTTAAACATGTTTAAAACTCTTTAGGATTGTCGCCGAGCAAATTTGCTCTGAAATTGCTCGGGATTTACACGGGATTAACTCGCCGTGCACTCTGAGAGTACACTTGGTTACTCTGGGAGTACACTTGGTCAGATGGATTGCTGAGTGGACGTGATTTCAATCTGGGAGCAATCTGGGAGAAATCTGGGAGCAATCGGCGAGTAATCTGCGAGCGATCTGCGAGCGATCGGCGAGCAATCGGCAAGGCCTTGCTGACTGAGTGGTCGGCGTGTAAAGAAGAGATATTGGCTTGACACTCAGATCAATGTCGGTGAGCAATCGCCAAGCAATCTGCGATCAATCGGCAAGCAATCTGCAAGCAGTCGGCGTGTAATCGGCGATAATTCGTTTTCTAGGCATAAAAGGACCAAGAGTAACCAGGAGTGAAGCCGATTGACTTGCTTGCCAGCGATCGGCATCACTCTGCATCGTCACTCAGCCATGTGTGATAGTGGCTTAAGACCTACGTATGACCACGGATGGCAAAAATGGACTATACTTGCTCACTCGTGGCTCATGCTCATGCTTGTGCGAGTAAGGATAGGGTGACAGACTTCCGCCGAGCGTTTTACGAGTGTTCTACGAGTGGACGCCAGTGGATGCGAGTGGGTGGCGAGTATATATGGATGAACAGTGGCTACGTATGGCCAAGGATGGCCACGAACATACGTAGAACATATGTAGAACGTACATAGATCATAGAACGTATGTAGAACGTATGTAGAATGCTCAGCGAGTGAATCCTGAGCGAATTACGTAAAGTTATGTGAACAAATGACTCGTAGAACGTCCGCCAAAAGTTTTAAACATGGTTGAAATTTTGTATTTTCTCGACGTATGGACACGGATGATTAAGCGCTACCATGGGCGCCCTACGAATTAGCGCAAGTATATATGGCCAAGGATGAGCAAGAGTAAAAACATTTTTCATATGTGGTCACTCGTAGGTCAACAATTTGTTTGAAAACCGACAATTTTTTGTCAGAGTGTATGACTTCGTCGTCCTTACAATTGCATATGAGTTATTTAAAGATATTTGAGCAAAGTAGCATCAAAAGAAAATTGACCTTTTCAGCTGGTGATAGAGTGTTATAGATTGATTGAACAGTATAGCCTTTCAAATGAAGCGATCTCATTTCCAGGCTCTAATGTTCTTCCGAATAATCATAATGTCTGTGAAGTTGCAATAATATGTTCATAATGGGTGGCTTTTTGCAATATTAACTTCTAGTCACTTCTATCTAGTGTTCTGCTGCAGAAGTCGACCATGAACTTATATTTAAGTGTATTTTTTTAAGAAAAAAATAATAATATAAATTATATAGGCCTATATGTCAGTGGAAAAGATTCTCATACGCCTCAGTTACTTTTAAGTCCAAGTCTGAAAATAATTCGCTTCGACAAACCTCTGGTCTGTCTCCGACTTACGCAGTTTACAGGTAAATTACTAGATACTTCAATTTTGTAACATATTGTGATATATGTGCTGCCGGCATAGACAAATGTTCAGTCCCATCTTTCCAGATTGGGGATCAACGTCACACCAACGTTGGCTGTCATGGACAGTCACCCGACGTGTGTCTGATGTTGATATATATATATATATGTATGTTGCGATCATCCATTTAGAATTTTTATCAATATTTTTCACATTCTCAAAATGTTAGGAGATTAATAATGCCAACTGATAATGAAAAACCACTCTCAGACTGAGAATTTTTAGCAAATAAATGTTATAAAGTGACCATAAGACACAAAACAAATTGAGGCTCGCAGCGGCATTCTGCAAGCATGATATGTTATTTATTTATTCTTTTTTAAATTCAGATGATAAAATCGTGTGGCCCACAAAGTCGTCCAAAATAACATCATGTTATTTGCACGTATATTGTATGTTAGAATATAATATTATGTATCTCTAGGACATTCTCACAGTGCACTGAATAGAATTAAATGCAAAGTAATTGAAGGAGTCATCTTAATGGGACCAATGGGAGCTTACTTTGGTAGGATAGCTATACAAAGCATGTGAACTCGTCACAGTGACCTACGCAATTTCCTTTGAACTACTCAGTTACCCCACTTGGGGTAATGGGGGGGGGGGGGGGGCTTGTGTCATGTTTTTGTTGCTCTGGGCTCCCATATTTCCTCATATATGTATTTATTTGGTTTACCTTAACTTTTTTCTGTTAAACTGGATATACTGTTGTTTTGGAAAGGTTTTTGTTGGGGTCTCTCTGAAGTCAGGGGGGGCCCCTCAGCAGCACGCCATGTCTTGGAGGTGTCCCCTCATATTACATATACAATGAATATAATTATCTCTTGTATATACTATATATGTTAGTTGATATTTGAATATGAAATAAATGGCTCTGAGTTTTGAGTTCTACTAGCTTAGTAACCTATCTACCTAACTACCTAACTGCATAAATACCTATCTATATATCTATACATCTATCTATCTATATATATATATACCTATATATATATATATATATATATATATATATATATATATATATATATATATATATATATATATATATATATAAATATATCTACCTATATATCTATATATCTATATATTTATCTAATTATCTATCTATCTATCTATCTATCTATCTATCTATCTATCTATATATTTATCTATCTATCTATCTACCTATCTACCTATCTATCTATCTATTTATGTTCTCATATTTCAGATCAAGAATAGGCCTACTTCAAATGAGTTATTTGGATGGTGCAGGCACTATGGCGATTTCAATCGATTTTCTCTCCATATTAGTTTCTTCTGTGTTCTTGTTGGGACTCTGCAATGGTCAGACTCCTACTGTGAACATAATGCAAGGAAAACTGAATGGAAGGTTGACATCTGGTGTAAGTGTGTTCACTGCAATTCCATACGGAGCGCCCCCTACTGGAAATGCAAGGTTTGAAAAACCCCAGAAAGCTCCAAATTGGCAAGGCACCAGAGATGCTACACAGCAAGGAAACATCTGCGTTCAATTCACAAGAAATGACATGAGTGAAAATTCCCCAACACAAAGTGAAGATTGCTTAAATCTTGACGTCTATGTTCCAAGAGATCTGAGTGCCAATTCAACAGTCCAACCAGCCTTGCCTGTGTTAGTCTTTGTTCCTGGAAAATCTTTCAAGATTGGCTCAAGAGCAGATCACAATGGGACAACCTTAGCCAAGAAAGGTGACATGATTGTTGTGATAATGAATTACAGGCTGGGACCTCTTGGGTTCCTTGGTCTTAATGGGACTCCTGCAAACCTTGCATTGCTTGACCAGCAACTCGCTCTACAATGGGTCAAGGAAAATATAGAATCATTTGGAGGAAACCCCAACAAAGTGACCATTTATGGACAAGCAAGAGGATCACTGAGTATTAGCATCCTTCTACTGACTGAATCATCAAGAGGTCTATTTCATCAAGCTATCTTGAGTAGTGGTGGATTCTTTGACACATCACATAACCTAACATATTCCTCTGCAGTTGTAATACGCATAAGTGGTAATAGCTTAGGATGCAATGTAACTTCCACTTCGAATATATTAACATGTTTGAGAAATCTTGGAACAGAAATCTTAGTAGACGCTTTCAGTGGAGATACATTCGGTCCAGTTCTTGACGGCCAGTTCTTAACCGATCATCCAAAGAATTTGATGATAGCCGGAAAGTTTCTTCGAGTTCCAATCATTGCTGGTTTCAACTCGGAGGATGGTGAAGCACTGCTTCGGAGATATGGCACAGACATCTTGAATACAGGCATTCCACGTTATCTCATTCCACAACTTGTAAAAGAGAGAATCTCCTTCGTACGCCCTGGTTCATCAGAAGAGCTGAGAGAAACTGCAAGTATTTTAGCAGAGACTTACTATTTCCCAGACACATCAGACCCACTTGTGAACCTTCGATCTGTCATGGACTTTCTTCGTGATGTGCATCGGGCTTCATTTGCGGTGAAGGTATGCAGCATAGCTTATTTTTAAGTCACAAAACAAATTTGGTTTACTAGTTGATGGCCAGTGTTTAATATTTCGGTCTTAAATGTATGAAAGGCTGGGAGAAATACTCTTAACGCATTTGTATTGCTACTGAAAGCCTTCCGAAATTTTCAGTGGCCTCACAGTGACAACTTCCCTTGTCTTTGTCAGGTCTTCCTGCAAAATATTCATTTCGTTCAACTGTATGTTTGTATATGTCATTTAAGCATATTTTCCTTTTTAAAATGTATATTTTGAAAACGAAAAATAAGCTGAATCTAAATGTTGCTATTTTCTTTGATTGCTTTTTTCTAATACAGTTTGCCAGATGGTTTTCAGAAGTGGGTGTCCCAGCTTATCTTTATGAGTTCGATGAGTCCCTATTATCCAACAAGCAAGGAAGTACGGCAATCGCATTGGGAGCCTCGGATGGTGAAGATTTGCCTTACATTTTTGGCTCAATCGAAGACAAGCAACAACATCCCTTGGACAGCAATGCTGAGAAGCTTCAACTATCCTCAGCTATGATTTCTGCCTGGTCAGAATTTGTCCACAATGGGTTGGTTTTTTACATTGCCACTGATAAATGCATGTTTAATTCAAAAAGTCTCCTCAAAATATGTGGATGGAATAATAAGTTTTCCTTTTCAGAGCACCGACTTTTGAAAAAGCTGAAGGTTATGAAGTCGAATGGAAACCGTACACAGAAGATGACCCAGCATATGTGCTTATCAAAGCCAGTGCAATTACCAATAGATTACATCCAGCCAGGGTGGCCGACAATGTGTGGAACAAAGTCCTTGGTTCTTTCCAGGACACCCCCTCTTGTGAAAAGGTACTGCCTTGAAGTTTCACTGTAAAGATCACTGTGAAGATCACACTCTCAATGAGGCTCTCATTAGGGCAGTTAGACCAACGTTGGTTTGGATTGTAATTTGATTTTATTCATGACAATCATGTGTTCTTATAGGGTGGAGGTTGCACAGCATGGTTTGTCTCAAAACTTAAACAAAGTATTTGTTCTGTCATCTATTATTGTCAGTTGTGAATTGATATTTTTCAACTTCAATTGGCTGTTTGAAGGTGCAGCCATCAAGTGAAGGTGACCCTGATCCAGTTGTCATCACCGAAGCTGGTAGAATTCGTGGACGACGCAACATGGCCAGTGGTAAGACTCCAGACTCAGGACGAATTCATATGAAATGTCATCAGCAATAGTAGTTTTCTGTGTTCCCTAGTTCTGAGTCAGCTGTCATTGTCATGTGACTTCTATTGTTGATAGAACAGATGCCAATTGTTCCTAATGACGTCACCAGACAATTAGGCTCAGAATGTATTCATGATAAAGTAACAGTTTGTAAGTAAGGAATATTTTCTTCATCAATATAATCATTCACAAGTTTCATTGACAGGATATTTTGTGACATATGCAATTATTATGCATATATAATAATATTATGATCATGATAATGACATTTCGTAATAGAGGGGAAAATGCACCTAAAGTTTGATAAAATAAACTGTACAAAGAGGTGCAACACAAAAAAAACCAACGACATGATGTTCCATCTTTGCCTATGACCTCAGGAAATACTGAACCATCAATACATGCCTTTCTGTTTCTACTTTTAGGCGCAGTCTGGGAAACTTTCAGTGGTGTTCCATATGCAGCCGCACCAGTGGGTGAGCTGAGATACAGAAAACCCCAACCTGTCAAACCTTGGAAGGGAGAATTCGATTCCACTAAACTTGGTCCAAGATGTCCACAGACATATCTTTTTAATTATGATCCATCCACAATGTCTGAAGACTGTCTCAGGCTTAATATTTGGGTTCCGAGAAGCACAAAAGAAGCAAGGTGACTGAAATTATTTGCATAGAAACCTAAACATATCCTCAGGGGCGTCAATGCAGGGGGAATGAGATATATATACCCCCCCCCCCCACTTTTTGGGAAGAGGAGGATCGATGCAATCAACCCCCCTCCCCCTTGAAATTCACAAATGAAAACGGCCTCTTTTGTTTTGGGATATCAGTACTTACAGCTAACTCCAAGAAATAGTTTGCCATCAATGACCCACCATAATTTTACCCCTTGATTGGTGTCCATGTTGACTGCAGACATTTGTATGAGGGAAAGACATGATGTGACAGAACTTTCATGACATATTGACGCCTCTGATTGATATCCTGTTTCTTTAACAAAACCAGCCTGGTGAGACAGCTGAGGTTTATTCCAAACTCGATTTAATTTGGTCTTTTTTCAACAGAGAGTCCCCACTCCCAGCATTTGTTTTTCTTCACGGGGGAGGTTATGTGTTTGGAGACAACCGCTTGGACTGGTCAGGGCTGTCATACCATGGCAATATGACAGTCTTCAGCATTCAGTATCGCTTGGGTGTCTTTGGTTTCTTAAGCACTGGAGACAGCACCGCTCCAGGAAATCTGGCTTTCTGGGATGTGATACAAGCTCTGGAATGGATCAAAGACAATGGTGGATATTTTGGGGCAGACACAAATTCAATCACAATTGCTGGTCACTCTTCAGGGGCAGCCATTGTCTATGGCCTTCTCTTGTCTCCAAAGGGCCGAGGATTATTCCATGGTGCTATAACACTCAGCGGGTCAGTAAAGCTTATTCGGGTTGAAACGAGGATATTTATTATGAAAAATTACTTATTTCATAAAATGTGTTAAAGCTTACTAAATATATTCCATGTCATCCCAGATGTTGATTGTGCCAGATATCGTAACACAGTCGTACACAGCAACTGACTGCCAATTAGTGGAGCTATGCTGTAAATATGGTTGGATTGAAAAATATATATTGATTATATTACATTGAGTTGTTTCTAAATTCCTCAACTCTGATGTTTGTAAAACTGAAACTAACTTCTTACAGAAAATTTTATACAGTTTGAAACCAATCTCATAAAACTCCAGATGACATCATGTGAATCCAGGACTCCCCTTGGTTTAGGGAGTCACTCGATCAGCCAACAAAAGTGATTCACATGACATTATGGAGTTTGGCTTCCAATGAATCATAGTTTGGCTGTAAAATTTTAATGGCATAAAAGATCATCAAAGGCATTCACCGCATATATATAATTGAAATGATACTTCCAACCAAACTCTTCGCTAGCAAATTGTTTTTTATCTTTTTTTACAGAACCATATTTCCTCCCAGGAATATTGAACCCGATCCAATTCAAAGATTTAATGCATTTATGAAGCTAGTCAAGTGTGATAAACCGAAAGCAGCTGAAGATAAATTGGATTGCGCACGTAAAGTTCCATGGAGGAAAATTCTGGAATTGACCAATGGCACAGAGTATATGCATGCCAGACGACCTTACATTGATGGGGTTTTACTGCCTGACCTCCCTCAAAAGCTTAAGGATGGGTCTCATATTCACAAGGTGCGATAAAAATGTCATTCTGTTGTAACGACAATCATGCCATCAATTCGGCCACACAGGATTTTTGGCCAAATTAAATTTTATAGGACAAGTAAAAACCCTTTTGAATGTTCCACAAGAAGTTTTAGGAATGCCACTGGTGATTGAATGCATTGGATATGACCTAAATGACTGAGAATATCCACAAACACTGCTTATAAAATTTTGAGTTTAAATAATTTATTGATAACATTCTTGGCCATCGGTTATGGGTGCTCCAAAAAAGAAGACTCGAGTCGCTTTTCATCACTGCTTAGACATTTAATGGAGACCATACTAGAAAACAACATAATATATTATTATATACATTATCAGTAATATCACTATACAGAATGATATATTCCAGTACTTAATATCTTACAGGTTAATTTCCTGGGAGGTTCTCTTCTACACGAGGGTCGTGGGACTGGAGGCCAACCCACTGCTGGCAAACCAAATTACTTCATCAACCAACTGAAAAACCTTTATAGCAATTCGGCTGCTGCGGCACCAGCTGTGATGCAATTTTATAATTTAACTGGGGAAGAAGATGATGCTGCAAAGTATGATGCCTTCATCAGGGATAGCGGCTTTGTATCAGGAGTCGAGCTGATGGCACAAGCCTATGCCGAGTAAGATTTTAATGTTAATCTGACACATCATTCTGGACCCAGCGAAATAGAAATTGTAGTATTATTTTTTACTTGTGCTGCTTGCATCCAGTCCACAGAGGGCTTACAAGAAAAAAAGAAAGATCTACTAGTTCTATATATATTACAGGCGCTGTTTTTTTGGGTTTAGTGCAGTATAGCGGACCCAAATTTATGCCCATATTTAGCGCCCATTAAAAATCAAATTTTATCAAATATTTCACAAGTTTGAAGTTTTAGCACAAATAAGATAACATTTGGTGAAGATGAGCGGGGGTTTGGGGGCAGGAGCCCCCAAGAAAAAGCAAATATAAACTCTGTCTTTACCGTGAAGATGAAACCGCCGTGATAACTACATTTGTTAGTGACGTCATAAATAGATTTCAAGCCTTTTTACGTCATAGGCCTGGCAATGAGACTCGTTAAATATGGTCATAAATCTGGGTCCGCTATACTGTACTTTTTCCCACATGTACACAGCCTTTATAATCACATGTAAGTCGGTTGCTATGGGATGCATTTTGGGCTCGCTTTGAATTCCAAACCAGAAAGAGGCTGATGAATGTGGGCTTCTGGCACCATGGCAACTGTGCCTCTGGGTCACATCTCTCTAGTTCCCTGAGTGAATAACACTCAGGGTGGGTCTGGCGAATTCTGTGATCTGACTGGTTGATATCTAACATCCATTCTAAACTCCACAAGTTGCGCAGGTATCCTACTAGTATATATAATCATTTATAGTATAATATATAATTATCATTTCAGTGCTAGAGGATCTGCCTATGTGTATGTGGCAAATTTTAGCACCCAAGCAAGCCCAGAAGGGGCTCGTCATGGCGATGAAATTCCCCTGCTAGCTGGAACACCACTCATGCAACAGAACCAACATAGTGTGGACCAAATGGGATTCACAATTAACTTTATGAAGTACTTGGTCAACTTCATTCATACAGGGTGTGTTATAGTATGAATATTTTGAATTAGTCTTAATGCTACAAGCCACAGACACACCAAGCTAAGCCAGTAACTTTTTCCCTACATTTACTCAATTAAAACTAATAGTTGTTTGCCAACTCATACCTTGAATAATATTATGCAACAAATCACCAGACTACAGCATTCTGTATCTCAATTTCCTAATTAATTTTTATGACTTTTACCAACTCTATATGGTTATGGATTTGGGAGACATCAACTTCACCATACTTTTCAAGTAGTGCAATGGGCATGTGTAACAACCATTCATATACATCCAACTCTTTTGTGTGGCACTCCTGTTTTTTGTCCTTCCACAGAAATCCGAACGATGGCGATGTACCTGTTCAATGGCCAAAGTATGATGCCAGCCGGCCAAGTATTGTCATATCTGGGGAAATGGACAACCAGGCTGAGCCAATATTACGTGGTCACAGGGCCAACTATGTTGACTTCAATAACAATGTGCTTCCTCGACTCACCAGTGCCGAAATGAGCACCTGTATTTCTGGTGACAACATCGTTCAACGAGGTGAGTTCCTCAATCTAATGAGATCTGCTTCAATGATGGGCATTTCTAAATGGTATAAATGCAAGACCCTTGCCTCAAACCTCTCTTGGCATAGCTACAAAAGTATTTTTGTCATTCACCTTCCAAAATTATTTTTAGATGGGGGTAATCCATGGACATTTAAGTCTTGTTATTTTCCTTTATATGGTTATATAAACAGCAATAATACAGTGTAGTAAACACATTTAATTCTGGTAATTTCTAAACAACCTGACATGAAGAACTTGCAAGATGAGAGATTTAAGTTGCGTGACAAAATTACATTTCAGATTATTCAGAAAATACTGGAGGAAATACTGGAGGAAATACTGGTGGAAATACAGAAGCGCATTGTCCAACTACTGGAAAAGCTAGAAACCCAAGGGAAGATGTAAGGGCAAAAAAACGTTCATGATATGGATATGCCTTTACAAGGAAAATAATGTCTCACAAAAACCAGATAATTTGTACTGGTATTCCTAACGGGGTTTCACACATAGCCGGATCAGACGCCGGAGCGTCCCGGGGGTCAACTCCGGAATACTCCCGCATACTCCGGGGAAAGCCGTATAGACATCGTGTTCATGTCCGGGATTGTCTGGCATTGTCCGTCATTGTCCGGGGCGCTCCGGGAGCACCTTGGGACTCCGGGGGAAAAAATTAAACATGTTTAATTTTTCATGCCGGAGTTCCCGGAGTAATTTAATCCGTGTAGATCCGTGTAGACCCGTATAGACTCCCAGTAGACTCCGCCGATCTCCGGGAATCTCCGTATTGACTCCGGCATATCTCCGGCTACATCCGGCATCAACCGGGCATGAATATTTTCGCCGCCATTAACGCCGGAGAGTACAAGGAGCAACACGAATGAACACGGTGTAAAGACCGGTGATATCCGCGAAGGCACCGTGAAAATCCGGTTCACTCCGCACTCTAAACGGGACAGTCGTGTTAGCTCCTTGTTGAGACCGTATTGACATCGTGTACACATCGTCAAACATTTATTTTTTGTTGACTTTAACAGCTCTTTGATCCCGGAACCCCCCGGAGGTAATAAAATGTTACTCCGGGACGCTCCGGCGTCTGATCCGGCTATGTGTGAAACCCCCTTAACCTCTTGATCTTCAATGAATAGTTGCATCTGTATAATTACGATTATAATTTATGTGGTAGAGCAAAGACAACAGATCAAATTTCATCACGATCTCTCATTTAATTTACCTTTCAGATTTCATTGGCCTTGATGGTGACTGCAGGCATCATACTCGCACAAGTTCTGTGGTAATACTGTGCATGAAGATGAAGGCTTGCGTAAACCCGTGTATGTAGATAGCCTTGCAGCAGTCCTGCCCTTTTTCGTGGTATTTTGCAACCGGGAATAAATATTGTCTGGATAGCATACACGGATCAGTGCAAACTATCATCAGTTTATATCAATGAAAATGAGGAATTAGGTTTTTATCCGAGATGAATAAGTCATTCAGTGATAACATTAAACATTTTTAGGAAGTAAAAGTGAAATTGCTGATTATTGCATGAAAATGATAGCTGAAATGATGATTGTGGAAAAATAACACCATGACAAGATTAGTAATATTGTGTGCACTTATTATTTTTCAGTATAAAATAGATTTAGGTAGATATAAATACTGTGTGCACATATAGTCCCATGAAAAAATATAAAGACTGCAAAAGAGGGCAATGCTTGCTTGGCTAGTATGTAGACATGTCTGAAATATAATGTTAGACATTGGTTATACTTTAGTGTAGTATTCATATACAATATACAAATGAAAACATATATCTTAAATTGTGACTATATAATGTCTTATAAACATTAAAAAAAGAGTATGACAATAAAGTGATCAAATTTCATTGTACCTTTTTCTCCTAATTTTACGGAATCCCATGCCATTCTAAACAGTATACCAGTACTAGCGCAAACCCGTGGGGCTAACATTGGCATCATCTTGGTCTTAAGTGATTTGGTAATCTTAGTGAATATAAAAATGGCTAAGTAATGATATGGGAAAACATCATTGTGATCTCACATGAAAATTTGCATTTCTACATAAAAAGAATGAGTTCCCTCATGAAAGTATGTGTGCATTCCCTCATAAAAAGTAGGTGTTCACTCTTGATCATTGCATTCCCTCATGCACTAACGTCAGGTTCCGTGATCATTGTGAGGGAACGCATCACTTTCGAGGTAACGGGATATATCTACGAAGTTGGCATATATAAGCAGGAACACAAATGTATTGCGAGCTATAAATTTTGGTAGTGATTGTGAGGATAATGAGAGAATGCCAATTTTAGTGAGGGAATACGAAAACGAATGTCCATTTTTTATTTGTCGTATCTGCATGCTTGGGGGCTCCATACAATTTCATTGTCACTGGGACTATCTTCATACACTTCACTTCCAAGAATTTGTGGGATGCACAATAAAATTGAAATAGGCCTACATTTAACATTTTAATTGATTTATAAATAAATTCACAAGTTTGTAGTCAAAATTGTATATTTAGTTATAAACCTATTCATGGTTGCTGCAGCAATAACTTATGTTTATTATTTTCATGGACTTCCGCAAAATAGTGTGGCTAAAGATAAATATACACCAACATTGTTGAATGTTGGCCTTGGGCCTTATATTTGTAGGGTGAATGTAATGGTCAATGCAAAACAACCTGCTACATCAAACAATATGTAAAACGTACGTGTCATGCACTATAAATTTAAAAATCTTTGTAATATTTAAGAAAGACTTTTATATAATAATGACATCCAAATGTCTTCAAATTTTCTTTTTTCTGTGACATTTTAGCTACTGATTGGTCAATCCTGTTAACTGTAATTCTTTAAAATAGCAGATGTGAAATCATGGCCATACACAGCTTGGATCTTTGGTTTATCCAAGCACACAGCAACGCTGTTATGACTTCAACATGATGTCACTATGAGTTTTGTTACCTTCTGAAATGTTGCATGAAATATATGCAAGCACAGAAAACTGCTATGACACTCACAGATTAAAATTGAAGAGTGATTCTACAAAATACACCATGATAATAACAGTGCAATGCTCAATCAAATGCTTTCAGATGTAAATTCAGGGTAGAATGAATTGATTTATTCTATTTTATATATTTCTTTACGCCTCCATTTAATTTAAAAACCTAAAGTTAATAACCTAATTGATGTATTTGTAGGGTGAATGTAATAGTCAATGCACCAATCTATGTTAGGTTTTCAAATTTGTTACCATTTTAAAATAAAATATGTATTTATTTTATCCAAGTTGTCAGGAGCAGTAGGTACTACAAAGCAGTATTTATTTACTCATTTATTAAAAAAAGGATGGCATTCGAACAAAGTTATCAATGTAAATTAAATTCAATGCTCCTTTTTAATACTTGATAAGTTAATTACCATATATATAAATCGGTGAATAAACAAACTTCACGTGGTTAGGTTATTTTTGGTATCAAGTCGAAACGTCCAAAAACCGAAACGTCCAAACCCATAATGTCCGATTCCCTAAACGTACGAAAAGTGTCCGAAATAGTTAAGAATAGGAAATTATATTTACTTCAAGATAAAAGAGTTCATGTGTACATAGCCAAAATTTAAAAAAAATAATCGGATGTTTCGGACATTTTTCGGACGATTCGGGAATCTGGCGTTTCAGTTTTCGGATGTTTTGACTTGCATTCCCATTTTATATACACGCGACTGCAGCTCCTAGGGGCCGTTTGCAGAACTGGCAAGCCAACGTCGCCATGGCGAGAAAAGAACTTGCGGCCCCCGTTGTAAAATAACCTGTGCTTTGACTCAGGGTTTTGACTTGTGATGTCACAATTTCAAAAAGAGGCTGAAAGGCCCTTAGCAACGACCTCACAATGGACGCGCAAATGTCTTCCTGGTTACTGTACACTTTTACCTTAAATGAGGAATAATGAAGTAAATAACACCTGAAAACATGCAGAAATTAAACCTGAGCTAAGTTAGTACATAAACTATTCCCTGGTAAAATAATACTGGCCCAAGATCCAGCCAGATCGGAGTTTACCTCTGGCAAAATTCGCCGACCATTACAGACCTTAGCACAATATAGAAGTAGATATTAGAAGGAGTAGTGTTTATTGACAATTAAAGTCCAGCTTGCAAATATAGCAAACAACACAATTTGAGAATTGGTTCCATTATCATAAAAAGTGTGAAATAAATGCCAAATTAAAGTTATTCATGTGAAATTGCTTTCCTTTTTAAAGCCAAATTTCATATATATAGGTATAGTAGGAGTTGAAATCTAAAGGTTTAGGAAAATTTGTCAGTAAGGTTATAAAATTCTAAAACAAACATGTATCACCGTGATCTTATGGCTCAGTTCAGATAAGGTATTTTGCCTTAAACGATCAAAACTGACAGATTCCAAAACATTCCCTTGGAGTACCGTTTATATAATTCTTGCGAACAAAACTTATTGGTGGATGAAACTCAGTTTGTTAATTTGTAAATTGCATAGAATTTAATTGTTTACTAAGGCTATAGGTACTGATTATAACAATATTTTCTTTAGGAATTTACTGCAAATTAAAAAGACAATATTCAAGAGAATGATTACTCTTTGTTTCACTGATCTCACAAATTCAATTCATAATACAAATAAATCTTAGCGTTGATGAAAACGATAAACCTATTCCTTAACATGAACTTTGGCAGATTAACGGTTTAACAGGATGAAGAGCATCAGATTTGCAATAATTAGTTGATGCACATGTATGGTTGACAGATGAGGGGAAGTCCCAGTTCCTTTACAGAGTTTTCCTTACAGAGGTCAACTTTATTAGCCTCTTCATGATAATACTTAAGTGGGTTTATTAACTATCTTAAACTGATGACACCTAATTAGACATGCAACATATCTTACACTGTCACGAAGACTTCTTGCAAACAGTATTAATTATCTCTGTATGTCGTCATTCTCGAGACCAAGCTATATACTCTGGACCAAACGTAAAAATTGCAGTTTGCAGCGCTGGGCAACTTGCTAAGTGCTGCAGGGTAATATGGAGGCATCCCATAACTACATGACAGGTAATTAACTACATTTTATCAGTGTGTTTAATAATATTTTTAAGTGTCATTTATTTTCAACCTAAGGGCTTCTACAATTCAAGTGATTCATTTTTTATAAGAGCTGCTACACCTATATGAGTACATTGTTCTGTCCACTAGGCCACGGCACCCACCCACTAGGCAACGGCACCCACCCACTAGGCAACGGCACCCACCCACTAGGCAACGGCACCCACCCACTAGGCCATGGCACCCACCCACTAGGCCATGGCACCCACCCATTAGCCACGGCACCCACCCATTAGCCACGGCACCCACCCATTAGCCACGGCACCCACCCATTAGACCATGGCACCCACCCATTAGACCATGGCACCCACCCATTAGACCATGGCACCCACCCACTAGGCCACGGCACCCACCCATTAGCCACGGCACCCACCCATTAGCCACGGCACCCACCCATTAGCCACGGCACCCACCCATTAGCCACGGCACCCACCCATTAGCCACGGCACCCACCCATTAGACCATGGCACCCACCCATTAGCCACGGCACCCACCCATTAGACCATGGCACCCACCCACTAGGCCACGGCACCCACCCATTAGCCACGGCACCCACCCATTAGGCATGCACGGTATAAGAAAGTACCTTGTTCGCTTATAGAACTTTGTTAGAACTTGTTGATTGTGTGACACTGACTTTTATATTAATTATCAGACTGAAAGTTAGCTTTTGTTACAAGTTCCTTTAAATGTGAATATTCCCACAATTCCTTATTGATATATATTTATACTTTACCAGTTTTTATTTATTTGTAATGACATGGAAGAACTGAAAGTTTGGTCTAGAAATGTGAATAATGCATGTATTGATCACTGCATGTATTGATCACATACATGGACTTTTTTTAAATTTACAAAGCGTTTCTGAAGTGGTTGTGGAAATTGTGGCCCTGGATTCCAATCAAGATAATAATGGTAACCATAGATTGTTCCTCTTCAGCATATAGGGTGCGCAATATCCGTTGTCGCCGTCAAGTGCATATTCCCATGCGAAGAGCCCTGGTAATACTTGTCACGATCCTGCATTTTTGCTTGAGGGCTAAGGGGGATACCCCCCGCTCGTGTAACAGACGACCAACAGGTAAGCTCACTTAACTAATGTCAGGTGCTTTGTATATGATAGTACGATTATACAATGGTTACTTGTGAGATATGAAGATTACGCATTGAGTAATTGCTGTGTAACTTCGGACCACACCCTCCCGCTGGACCTGAATATTTCCTATTTAATTAGGATTGAATCGGGGCCAAAAATAGCTCTCCTTCTACACTCGAATTAATTAATTCAGAAAAACAACATGAAAACTGAAGTTATTAAAGAACATGTACAAATAACTCGGACCACGAGGATTTTTTCCTTCGCTTGCAAGATGCTGCATACATTGCTCTAGGCTTTTAATTTATATCTCAAGATGTTAAGTTCATGTTTTGTTTTTGCCAGGTAAAATCATCTATGCAGGGGACGTCTTTGGTACACCCTTTTACCTTTGTAACACATCTATCTCATCATGTTGGAATTATTGTGGTACTGTAGGGGCATATGACATATCTTGTAATTGCGATGAAGCGTGTTTGTTTTATAAAGATTGTTGTATTGACTATGAAAAAGTTTGCATTGAAAATGGAACCTACCAAGTTTTGTCTAATTTGAAAGCTAATGATATAGAGGACATATTAACACAACGTATGACACTGAAATTTAATATTCCACAGGAAAGATATCTCTCTTGCTTAAGATTCCCCATTAACGACAACTACCAAGAAAACCAATATTTAACTGTCACCAGTTGTCCACGGAACACATCTCCTGAGCAGAAACAATTATGCGAAAATATAACTAGTGACTTCAGCTCCATAATCCCAGTAGTTGGAAAATACAGACTATATAGAAATGCATTCTGTGCTTTATGTCATAAAATAAATGATTTTGAGCCTTTAGAAGTGAAATTTAAATCACAAAATGACACGCTCGTTAAAAAAGCTGTGGAACTGTTTTGGCTTGATGAATCGGACCAGTTTATGAAGTTAATTAAAAGTAATTTTGACTACAGTTTTGATGAACAAAATACCCAGTTCAGTCGCTTAGCTTCACGTTTAACCTGTGACAACCAAAGTCTTCACTTCACTGACGCTGTTGATGAAGCTGGACCAGCATTTCCGAAACATTTCAAAATGACTGTGAACTTCTGTGATGAAAACGGAAAATTTACTGCTGCTAAAAATCCAGCCCAAGTGTTTCTTAAATACCCTAAATTTCCACCAAGCCAGTTTATTTGCTTGGCAAAGGGTTTTGCGTGGGCTCTTTTTGGCGACGTTTATAGCTCAACATCATTTTCTGTGTTGTTTAACCCCCTAAAGGAAACAATCAATCGTGTAACACGCGGCGAACATATGTGCAAAAAAGGCGAATTATTGGAAGCTCTAAGTGGAAAATGCTTTAAATTCACACCTTGCGTAGATACTGTAAATATAAGCGTATTAGAGCAACTCAGTGAAACTTTTTATGCATGCAACAATATGTTATCAGCTAGGTCAGTAACCATAGACGAATACCCCATGTACTGGACATATGTTTTCACGTACGAATCTGCAAATGATGTTATCAGTAAAGAAGACATCATCTTTTCCTTTTATATTAATTCCAATGAAGTGGTGGACTATTACCACAATATCAATGGTCATCCCTTTCAAACTGTGTTGAAATTAAGTGCAGGAGCTCCGAGTGTTATCGTTAATAAAGACTACAAAATTTGGGATGGAACTAGGCAATTGATCTCAAGGACAAATCTTCGTTTCATAAGCATCAATCTTTACACATATGATATTGACAGGCCCATGACTTGCATTCCACCAACCAGTTTATCTGAAATCCAAGCAAAATTTGTTCTTGTTGGAGCTGATGAACTGCCGTACATTTACAATTCTGAAAATGAACAACTTTACAACTTGTCACACATCAGTTTGGACCTACAGCTCTACAATACCACACCATTTACCCTGTCATTGGCAAAAACATGCCTCCCGCCAATAGCAACCTGTCCAAAGAAACAGTTAAGCCCTGAAACCTACCATGTCTGGCTCGAACCCAATGGTAATGAATCTCTGATTATGGCAAATGGAAAGTTAATCACCAAAAATGATTTTATTTTAACAAACAACAATGGTATTTCGGAAGCATGGGTTTGTGCAAGTATATTGAATAGTTTAACAAGTAACACCTTGTCAAGTTTGCAATTCATTTTGGTGCTTGGTGGTACAATAGCATCAATTATTGGTCTTGTTGTGACAATAATGACAATCTCCTGCATTGACAAGTTAAGAACTACCCCTGGACTGATTATTCTTCATCTCAGCATAATGCTCCTGCTTGCCCAGGTCTGTCATTGCAAGATGAATCTGTGGACCATCAATGACGTTCTTTGTCAGGTTATGGCTGCCATTCAACATTTTCTGTGGCTTACAGTATTTGGTTGGACTGCCTTGTTGGCATGGGACATGAAGAGAACTTTCTTAGTGAGGTCTTCAGAACTATCGTCGTTCAGCATAATTAAGTACAGCATTCTGGTCTGGGTTGCTGGTCTAGGAATTGTGGCTCCATGCCTTATCTTGTCACTCCTAAATTGGCCAATTTATGGAACTGATGCCACATGCTGGCTGACTGACAGAATTGCTTTTATCATAACCTTCATGACTCCTGTGTGTCTCAATTCAGCCTGGAATTTAGTCAACTTCACCAGGGTCATAACCATGTTACACAAAGTCATGGATGAAACTAGAAACGCCACAAACAGAGCAAAGGCAGATGAGGTGATGATCTACTTCCGCATCTCACTCTTACTGGGATTCAACTGGATCATTGGCATCATTGCAACGTTTGTCAAAGTACAGTGGCTCTGGTTTTTGTTTGATGTGGTCAACACTCTCCAAGGCGTGGGTATCTTTCTGGCAATAGTTGTTCGGAAGCGAGTGTTCCACATGTACAGGATGAGTGTCGTGGAACAATCAACGGCATCAAGGGGAACATAGTGTCCCCAGACATATGGTCTTGTTGAATGGAGTTTACCACAATGATCATTAAAATGTAATAAACTTTGACATAAGTAGGACTACCAAAAGACTTAAAACATTTATTTCCATTTTGTATAATTTACTGTTTTAATTGTAGCAACCTTTAATAAAAGCAGGCAAACATTTCCCTTTTCTTTCGTGAATATTTTCAGTCATCCATGCAATCAGCAAGTTTCATTTTTGCGTCTCGTTGTCTTCAAGTCGTTTTCAGCTGAGCAGTTGTTGTGGCTTTATCTATACTTCAAAGCTTGCTCAAAAAATATTGATTGTTTTTTTTTTTTTGAAGTTGCATAGATCAAGGATCAAATGCTAAGACTTTATTGCCTTATTTCCAGTGTGGTACCAGTGGAACTAGGACTGCTATTAAATGTTAGAAATAGTAGGAAGTGCTGTTCCATAGCATGTGGCACCAAGAGCTTTGAGCAGAGTATGTGTGCCTAATGAGAGTGAAATTTTGGTGTAACTGGTTCAGAGCTTTTTTTATTTTTAATATTGACAATGTGAGTTTGGATCATTAGCTTGGCTCGATCATTTGTATTTGGTAGACTAATTTTGTGCAAATAAATATATTTGAAAATATGTAAAAA
Organism: Alitta virens; assembly: GCA_932294295.1. NCBI lineage: Eukaryota > Metazoa > Annelida > Polychaeta > Phyllodocida > Nereididae > Alitta > Alitta virens. Next base: position 68,490,281 of record OW028575.1, on the reverse strand, counting down.
CAAATTATAATTTAATTAAAAAAAGACAAAGCCACAAGGAAACTGATACTGCACAGGCAAAATGACTGAACCACTTACAGTCAACACAGGAATTAGTTTAGTTTCTATGACGATAGAGAAATTTTAGACAGTTGGTACATTTTTTTGGGTTATCTGTGACAGAGCGTTAAAAAGTTTTAATCCTAGTTCTATATTTTTTTATTTGTGGATCTATTTTCCTATTTCTGCATTTGAGCACTTCTGGTTTGTCCAATCGTATATCGACTAACTGTTGTGTGTCAGCCAATTAGAAGTTTCACATGTCTCACAGTTAATCTGGCAAGTGATTTGTTTTTCCTCTTTTTTCTCTCGTTTAAATTTTTTTTCTCCATATGTTTCTTTATTAGAACTAGATTTGGCTTGTAGACAGTTATTGAAGTTTTTCTTAGCTCAGCTGGTGACAATTGCAGACCAGGCCCAAACTATGCACAGTAATTAAAATTGAGCAACACTTTGAACTACATAAAAACGAAAAAACGAATAAATTTTTCTTTACCACAGGAATCGATACACTGAGGTAAGATGGAGGGCATAGCATGTAGCATGTAGCATGTAGCATATGTCCCACAGTTGACATAAACTTTATTTTATATTGATTAATTTCTGAACCAATGCAGATCTCTATATGTACCACAAACCCTTCAACACTCTTCGCTCTCAGTTGGTGCATCCAAAGGACAAATCAGAACCTGGTAAAAGTTCAGGGGTAATTTATGACATCAAATGCAAAACATGTGCAAAACACTACCTTGAAGAAACTAGAAGACCAATAAAGCCCAATGTAGACGAGGGTTTTTCCTGTCTCAGTCTCATGAGATCCGATCTCAGCCCCCTTTCGCACACAGCACCCTTGTGTGCATCGACATGAGACTGGCATGTTATGACTTGCGACCCAGTCTCAAGATATCTAGTACTATTCTGAGACTTTAGTCTCAAGACATCTCCATGGCAGATTTTCTCGCGTGCATTGGCTTGGCGCTGAGTCTCAGTGAATTCAGCCAGATTTTAACCACAGGACTTAATTATCATAAAGGGGTTAAGATTGAATCTCAAGAAAACCCTCAGTGTGCATGAGTTTGACTAGTTCCCCGAAACTTGGCAAAAGGGGTTATATCTGAATTGAGTCTCTGAACTTTTTCCTGCGTATACAGTAAACTTAACAGCTGTCATCATTACACTTTAATCACCTAAACTGCATCACAACACTGAATAAGGCCGAGTGAAATGGAAGAAAGCTTTGGTAAGCTAAACCATGACTCTTGAGAAAAAGTATATCATACACTGATTGATTTCTGTATGAAAGCAAACTAAAGACAAGAAGAAAAAATTTCATTATAAGCATTCGATGTGTGAAATTTTAAAACAAAAAAGGGTAAAAGTTGATTGTGAACAGTGGCGTGGGCATTGTCAATTTACGCAATATTGCTGCTTAATGGATTACTGTAGTTTCGACAGCGGAATACTGAAAAATTGGCATACAGCATGCTACCACCATCCTTATCAAATAGAATGAATACTCATAGTATCAAAGGTTTATCCTTTTATTTCAACAAAATTTGCATAGAATCCTACAAAATCAGCTGCAGCATCCAAGGATGCTTTGTAGGTAGCTAAGGTGACCCACCTGCCTGTATAGGCCTTTGTAAATGAGCCTGGAAACTTTGCCAACTTCCACTCACAGTCTCTCACAAACCCTCCACTGTATACTTATATAACTAAAATGATATTTTTCATAAACTATGAAATTTCCCTCTAACCACTTTTTATGTTAATTCAATTTTATTTATCTTTTATCTAATCCCTTCATAGGGGGATGTATTTACTAATGTTAAATGTACTTTCAAATGAAATCCCCTGGTGGCAGACATGCTAGCGGCTGTATGCCAAAATGTCTGTCTCCAACACCATATATAAACTTATTGTATACAAATACTCTTATTGTAAACATGATTATGATTATGGTTGGAATTAATGCATCTCTCTCCGTTACACCGTTCCCTGCATGACATACAGTGTATAATTGCAGTACGACCAGTCAACATGTCTTCAGACCTCGCTTTGACTACTTCATTATATGGCATATAACCTGCGCAGACAACAATGTTATAAATTAAAGCTTTTTCCCCAGAGGACTAAGCAGTCACAAAGTGACTATAGCGTGACCATGTGACTATTATACAAGACTTTCACAGCACTATTTACTTGACAGAGTTCTCAACTACTGTTGGTTCCATCTGACTCGATGGTCCAGTGGTAGTGTGCTCAACTGATTCCAACATTCCTGATTCAAGACGTTTCTTTGAACAGGTGGGTTTTGAGGGGACCAAATGTTGTACTTGTTATCCAGAATAAGATCTGGCTGTCCACTAGTTAATTAAATATTGTTGTGATGTAATAATCATTTATTTTGTGGCAATAATCTTCTGCAGATTCAAAATCAATGTGAAAGATCTTTATAACGTCCATTTTCTTCAAAATACCCTCGGTTCTTTCCTAAGTCAAAACAAGTGTCCGGAGCATGGTCCAGTTTGCAACATTTTCTGATGCAGTTGGCAATGCTCTCATAGAAAATATACTCCAACAAAGAGCAACTCTGCTATACACAACTAATCAAATCCACCTGTAGTGGCCTACCTGCATTCCCTGAATTATAAACATTCTACAATATTACCACCCCTGTCTGCAATTTCCCACTACCACAAAATGAATGAACTCAACGACCCAGTTGCCAGTTATCCCACTGTGAAACTACTTGCTGGGGTTCGAAATCTACAGACAGCCCCTCCAGATAAGCGTCAACCAATAACAAGATCCATCCTACTTGGTCTGGTCACTGTTTTGAAAGCATGCTCAACTACCACATATGAGGCAGAATTACACAAATCTATACAGCATCATGTATTATGCCTACGGGCCAGTAAGTCACCCCAACACATACTCAACGTGGACTATATTACCATGCATGAGCACTCTTTCACCATCACATTCTCCAGTTTCAAACACTGTACTCAGTGAGACACCACCATCCATATTGAGTCTACGGGTGGTCCTGATTGTCCAGTGCAAGCACTGCAGGCATATCTGAGACTACGACCCAATCAGCCAGGTCCACTGTACAGCACAAAGGAAGCCCAGTACACCGCACTGCTTTCATAAATACACTACATGCATGTTTGCGATATCTGAACATTGCCACGGGTAATTACAACATTCACTCTTTCCATATTGGACGCACCACAGATATGGCGGAACAGAACATCCCGCATGACACCATTCAAAGAGTTGGTCGTTGGAAATCCAACGCCTATTTAAAATACATACGGCCTCAACACATCTTGGCTTAGCCAACTGTATGACATCCCGGACAACCAAGTAGTTCTTGGGAACTATGTCATAGCTCATTTCCCTGCTACTGCTAACTTCAACGAACCAACTGATTTCATTATAGTGGCCAAAACAATACTTTGCCGTGATCATTGTAAACTACATGACAGCCCCGGACAACCTAGTAGTTGTTGGGATCAGTGTCATGTGCTTCCCAGTTACATCAACCTAAAGTGCCAAACCACCACCAGTATTCTGATTAGTATTATTTCTGTCCACTACATCACTTTCAAGTGCTTGTTGTATATGCCAGACGGTGCTGGTTGTATAATTGTTAAATGTTATCACACCAGGGCACCCAAGTTTTTGTTTCATCACTGAGATTTCTTGCTATGTAAATGCAACCTTACTGGTTTAGTCTTAGGTCTGTGAAGCACCAGAACAACCCACTAGTTGTTTGGTTCAATATGTTTGTCATTGTTTATTTTTCAACAATATTTCACCTACTGTTATGCATGTTTGATACTCTTATATACCATGTAGCCTACTATTTGTACTAGTCCTTAAACTACAATCGTACTTTTAGTACCAGTCATTGTACAACTAGCGTAATTTGTACTAGTCATTATACTATTAGCTTACTTTGTACTAATCTCCATACTACTAGCCTACTTTATGTACTAGTCATTCCTCTACTGTTCAGATGCATCACTTGCATATATACACTATGTTACTATGTACCAGGACAACCCAGTAGTTGTTTGGTCAGATACTGTGTACTCAACTGTAACAGCCAGTGTGAAAAATGTTTTGTCTTAGAACTATTCATATTGGCTTATATTGCCAATAATAGCATTTTTCTTTTCCCTTTTGTTTTTATGGCAGCAGCTGAGCTCGCTCAGCTTTGGCTATTTACGTGCTGCCAATTATTACATTTCATTTTGCATATTATTCGAAGGGGTTTTTACATTATGTCAACTTTAAGAACTCTCAGCCTACAGCTGATTGGTCACCTGTCTTTTGTTGAGAACAAAATAAAAAAAAACCTGTTTATTTTAAAACCAAATCAAAGTGTTCGTTTTGCTGTTAATAAGAAAAATATTGTTACATGGTTGAAAATGTTTAATCGTACCCCCAAAGGTACTTACATTGACCGTGTCCATGCAAGATGGAAATGTAATGCATTTTCTACTTTGCATATCTAAAAGTTGTCAATACTTACACGTAAGTTTGTTACTTTGTATGTTGTCAATAGTGCCTTGTAGTGGGTTAAATAACACGTAAACAAAGATATGCCACCAAATTTGAAAGAGATTTTCTTCGAGACACGTCAAGCAATCTGGAAAAAGTTCGAATATTTAGAAAACACCTCCGCAGGGTTTTGTGCCACAGTGGCGTTGCCATCTCTATCACGGTAGTGGCATAGTTAAAATTTGCCTTCATAAACTTGATAAGCTTTCACTGCTTGTTTAAACAGGATATCATCATCAGAATAAAACTTCACTTTGAGGGGCTCAAAATCAGGTACTCCATGGCACAATGCACAAAATGCATTTTTGAACATGTTGTATTTCGTTATAACTGGCACTAATGCATAACTCGTTTGTGATGAGTTCTTGCACTGATATTTGTATTCGCTTAGAGCATCTTCAGGACTGGTATCCACAGTGAAGTAATGTTCCACTTTAGGTTTTGCCAGATGAATGGGAAATTCCAAACAAGAGAGATATCTATCTTGAGGTACATTACCAAATGTCAGCGCCATACATTGACATAATATTTGCTCCATATCATGTACTGTTAGCAAAGGTAATATTTGTTGAGCTGCTTTTTCAATGCAAACCTTTTTCATAGTCAATACAGCAGTCAATATAAAATAAACAGGCTTCATCACAGTTGCAGGAAAGGTCACTTCTGCCAACAAAGCCACAACGACCCCAACATGATGAAGAAGAAGTGTTACAAATATACCAACCACTGGTATACAGTGAAAGCAAATTTTACAATGCATATGTATAACCCTCAAGACCAATGAAAAACTCTTAAGGGTGTTTATTTTGCTGATTCTCTCTTGTAGAGAAAAGAAATAAAACAGGGCAATGTAGGAATTAAAGAAGAGTATGTGGTGGGCCTGTCTGTTTCGAAACTGATAAATTCTGAAAAATTCTACTATTTTATACTTTATGCTGGATTTTCTTTAGCAAGAATACAGCCATGCATTTTCAGCAACGGGTCACTCTATGCTTACAATATAAGGGAAAAGGTACTAAGTATTGGGCCTTAAGTAAATTAAACATATCTATTAAAGCGCAGTAAACTTTTTCACAATTTGACAAGTGTCAAAAGTGTGAGTGTACATGATGCATTGATTATTAATTATGAAAATGTAAAGATCGTCGAAAGTTACAAATATCTTGCGTACATAGACAACTGATTTTCCTTTAATGAAAATGTTAAAAACTTGTATAGAAAATGTTCACAGAGAGTTATCTCAGGCGACTAGCCAGTTTAAGAGTTGATGGTGATATATTGGCATTGTTCTATGGATCTATTATCGAGTCAGTCATGTCATTTTGTATAACTGCTTGGTTTGGTTCATCCAGTAAGAAGGATTATAGAAAACTAGGTGAAATTATTAAAATTGCCCAAAAAACTGGGTATTAATTCACAAAGTCTAAATGACATTTACAACGAACGCATCTACTAGATGACATTAAGGATCATGAAGGACTCAGAGCATCAGCTTTGTAACATCAAGTATAAGACACTACAACTATGTAACATAAAAACAGTTGGTTCCATGAATTAATGTAAATAATATGTTAATATCTTATCTTATTTCTTCCGTTTGCCACTCTGTAGGGGCCTAGCTCATAGTCGCGCTTTAGGGCATCCAACCACAGGGTTGCGGGCTTAATTCCTGGTCGAGCCTAAGTTGGATGGCTGTTTCATTCATCATATCATTGCCATGGTCCCCCCCCCCCCTGTCCTAATTAGCACGTCAGATGCAGAAATACAGGTCCACTACACCTCAGTTTGCCACTGTCAATCTGGTTTTTATAACTTATTTACGGGGAATGAATTAAGTAGGGTTAATAGTTTACATAAAATCATTAACTGTGATAATGATGATAGGATTGTAACAATCCTATCATCAGTTTCTTGCACTGGTGAACTGTTTCATGTGTTTAAACTGTTTTGTTTTTAATTAAAACTGCAGAATTACAATGAAAAGCGCAAGAGTTCTGCGTTCATGAGAACATGATTGCTTCTAATAGCATGACTCACAAAGCTAAGTCACGATACCTTAGTTAAAACAGAGGTTTCTAGAATTCAATTGGTTTTTGCCAAATTTATCCAGTTAATAATCACCTCAGTGATCCAGACAACATGATTAGCTTTTCAGTACAGAAGTCATGTGATCTTTTTAGAGGAAACTGGTAGTGTCTGTCTTCCCGGGCAATATATAAATTCCATCTGATGTTGTAATTTAGACTGCAGCTGACAATAATTAAAACATCTTTATTCTATAAACTGTTCTTTTCAAGTTGGAAGTTTGAAAGTGAATTGGGCTTGGTCTGCATAAGTAAAAATGCAGCACATGACGCTAGGTATTTTCATCGATTGAACAGAGATTAAACAGTATTTTTTCAGTGAGAATTTCACATCTTATACTACCGTGGTCAAAAACAAGAAGTTTGAAATTTCCTGTCTTGACCTCCTAACAAGGTTCAATGTGACCAAAACAAATTTTGGCCAAATATTTGGTCTGTAGGAAACTATTTTAATTGTGAAAAAGACCTTTATAAATACCTCGTAAACTGAAATTCTCTGGAAATTGTATTATATTTATATCATACTATTTATTATTATTTGAAAACATAATAAATCATTCAAACTACAAAAAAAAATAGACTGCGCTGCAGCTTAACCCTCAGCGAATCCCACATAGTACCCAGGCATCATTCAAATTGTTATGTGTTCGTCCAACAGGCAGGAGGGCGGGCATTACATTTCATTTACAGAGCAGAACTCTAACACACACTTTTGTTTCTAGAGCTGAACTCTAGCACTAATGCACTCACCCAAATGAAATCTTACACAATAACACTCTACATGGCCTAGTGGTGCCTTGTGATAGCCCCACTGACACATATTGGCTATGTTTTACAAAAATATTATTTCTTGAGTGTTTCTATAGTGTGTGCGATGAACCGAAACAATTGCCACTTGGCCTACATAGCCTGTTATGCAATGCTAATTAGAGTCCAAGATGTCAAATTTCTTTAACTCTTGAATTTCTTCATATGTTTAATATATTTTGTAAGTGTAAAATAATACTGCATTCCCATGGGTTATAAAAAAAGGTCTCAAAAAGTCTTACTTTATTTTTATAAAAATTAAGGCCCGTATTAAGTCTTTCATCCACTAAGTATTCAGACGAACAGATTGTAAAGATAGGACATTAAAAGTAATTGGTTATCTCTGAAAACTGGCATTCCACAGGGGTCAGAAACAGGGCCACTTTTGTCTTTCTCCCTCTTTGCCTGTCGTTTCTCCTCCTCTGTTTTGTATTTCTTTGGTGGCATGGTACCAGAATGTTGCAAAAACTGGCCAAACATGTTGAAAACAAGCTAAAACTTGCCTAAAACAATGTTGCAAAACTTAACTCCAATGTTTATCGCACTTCACATATGCTAATGAAATGTTTGAAACGGCCTGAAGAGCTATGTTCGGGTCGAACATAAATATTTAATGCTAATATTTATCACTAATTGATGAATTATCTTGGGTTCTGAGCAAATGAATAAATTTATTCACTGGACCAGACTTAAAAATGTATGTATGATTCTGATTGCTGAACAGTCCCTGTTATTCAGCAAGTGATTGTGTTGGTTTGCTCTAAGCCTCGCTTGACTGTAAGTTATCATTTTTCAACATGTATCTTTGATAAGCGAAAAAGCTGCCAAACAAATAAATGTATTACAAAGGTTATGCAGAAGTTTTGACAACTAAACAAAGTTAAGAATATACAAAATGAAAAGAAAATTAAAAACTAAATGAAAGAGCACTGCGACTTGTATGCAATGACTACTGTCAGACTGTTCTGTGCTAAATCAATGCCATTGTGGCTCATGTTTGTTATGCTTAGCCCATAATATATAAATTGTATGTCTTCCTTTATTTTTATGTTACTGCATAATATCAAGCAAATTTTAATATGATTTTTCTTTTCATACCTCATTTGTAAATAATTTCACTTTCATCTTGGTGTGTTATTCTTACCTATCGGTCAAAAGCTTTATCAGCGACTATAAAAAAAGTTTTATCCTATCTTATCTTATCTTTGTAAACTGCAATTTATTCTTTAAATTTGACTTCATGGCCAAAATTACAAAAGAATGTGACAACCTTTTATTTGTTATCAAAGTTTTTCTTCACTATTTCACATATTTCTGGTCATCATCTCCATTTTGAGACCTGCCAAAAGCAAATGGAAGCTTGGCCTATTTGGTAGAACAAAAATCATCGATGAATATTTGATGAATACGAGGAATTCTTCAATTCAGTAACTTCCCTGTTTATTTTATTTTTATTTAAATGTATGTACTTATAATATTTTGAAAATACAGGTTTGGCGGTCTGCACCGAGGTCATTCTCGTCTCTGCTCTACTGCTATAGCCCGTCTCACTGAATTCACATTATATATCCTGCTAGACCTTATTTCGAAAGTAGAGTTTGCTGCTTCCGATTGATTAGCAAACTGTCATTAAATGTCTCAGACACAAGAAATTACTTGATAAATATCTTCTGTCGCAATTTAACACAAAATTAAAATAGAAAACATTCGATTTAATGCTGTATATTTATTGCAAAAATGGTACACTAATTAAGAGTTCTGAATGTTTGATATCTGAAGTGGTACATATAGAGCAGCTGTAAAGGCCACATGGCAAGAATTAAGCATTTATTCTTGTTTCATTCCTGTGCTTCATCAGCTTCATTCTGGCAATGTAAATCACATACTTCCTTGTGACCACTGCAATCAAAATCCAAATGCACTGTAAGCAGTTGATTTTCTCAAAGAGGTACCACATCCATGGCATATCACCAAGTGTGGCTATTGTTCCAACAACCCAGTTTATTCCCAAGAGGACTGATATTGGAAGGTAAACCTTGATTTCATCCGCTCTGTCAGATGTGTTGTCAATACATCGTCTGAATGTTGTTACAATCCGGATGGCAAGTGCTACATTCCATGCCGTCATAAGACACAGAGGGGTTGCGAAGCTGGCAATAAAGGCAATTCTGTCTCTCAACCAACACGCTTCCTTGGATCCATAAATTGGCCATTTCAAGATTGACAAGATAAGGCATGGAACCGTAAAGCAAGATGCAGTACTCAAGACTAAAATACTGTACTTCATCATATACCGGAAATATGTCGATAGTTCCGAGGCAATTCTCCTCAACTCCCATGCTAACAAAGCCGTCCAACCAAATACAGTAAGCCACAGAAAATGTTGAATGGCAGCCATAACTTGACAAAGAAGGTCATTGAAGGTCCACAAATAGTTACAGAAGTGACCCACCTGTGCAAGCAGGAGAGCAGTGCTCAGGTGAAGAACAATCAATCCAGGAAATGTTCTCATCTGTCTTATGCAGGAGATGGTCATAATTGTGAAAATAAGGCTTATTGCTGAAACTGACATTCCAGCCAGGACAAGAACATCAGGCATGTTCGATCTACCATCCTCACGTCTTTTCATATCCAAGGCGATTGTTGGGCAAACCCAAACTTCTTCATAGTTACTATTATAGACAGATTTATGGTAAAATTCATGCTTAGTTAATATAATACCATTCAATAAAAGTATTGCCAATGTACCATCCTTTTCATATATAAATTTATATGTACTTGAATTGAGTAACACCTTTTTATCACATTGGTCAATTATAGACCAGCATGTCCTGGCAGACTGAATTGAGTATGGTGACGTGAAAGAGCCATTCTTGTAGGTTGTCAGTTCGAGCTCAACTTGCATTATATCGTATAGATGTCCTATATCTCTGTCATAGATATACAATTGTTTTGTAGTATCAATCTCCACTAGTGATGCATTAAATGAGGTCATAACCATTTTTGGCTTACAGATGCCTGAACCGGGAACTCTATTGGAATGAAGTGTTATCCTTACACTCAAGAACGAAAAGTCCATCCTTTGCAGTAGCCAAGATGTTCTCTTCCACATATCTCTGACACTGTCTTTTATTATTTTGGAGCTTGTTTGGTTCACACGCACATTGGTAACCAAATCCTTCGAGTCACTGGTTGAGTGATCAAGATGCCAATTGACTCCTGATAACCCCATGAAAAAGGTTGAAATATGGTGAGGTTGAAGCAAACCTCTATCAGGATTGTAGACTAAGATAATGTTCCATTGAGACAGGGCGGATTCACTAGATTGGGCAACCTCTGATGAAACCTGTTTAAGAAACTCGTAGGAGACCTTCAACTTGTCAATCGAACTCAGAGGAGTTTCTGAATTGGCGTCATTACACAGTTTAAGTTGTGTACATTTATTTATTGCAAGGTCCAAAGCCATTCCAACGACACAGGTTATACCTCTGTTACTTCCATCATCGTTATGAAGAAAATAGCCATAGTTCAGTGTCCCCATTACTGGATCAAAGATGACTGAGAGAAATTTATTGCTATCGTCAACAGGTTGTCTTTTGAAAAACATCATTTCAAATTTCACTTGTGAAATATTTTTGGCATACGGATAGTCAAAAATGCCTTTCAAAGGATTTTTTGCTGTTATAGAAAAACCTGTTTGTTTGCGGACAATAACAGGCATGACAAAATGGTAAATATATTCAGGAATATTTCTTCCTGGACTAGCAGTTGGCCTCATAGGTAAGCCTCCTGACTGTATGGCTGCTGTTTCACTAGGACACCCTTGTCTGAATCTATAAAGAAGTGTCTTGAATTTTGTAAAGTTAAAATCAGTTATCATGTATTTCGGTGACTTTGTAAAAACTGTTGATGCATAATTAATCTCATCAAACCATGGCATGTCATCAATATTAGAAGATAAACTGTTCTCTTCAGAGTAAAATGTTATTGCCAGGGGTGTATAATTTACTCCAATGCATACAGCACATTATGCATTTTTTTATAGAAGATAATCATCTTTAACAGGAATTATATACTGTAGCTCATTTTCAGTAGGGTTTTCACACTTTTGCTTTATATCATTGTCTGGGTAATTTGATGGACAGTGGGAGACAGCAATATATTCATCCCAAAAAGGTGTCTTAGGGTAACCACTATAAACAGGTAATGTAATACAAGAGAACTGATGAACCCGGATGTTATGTGGATATTTTACATGTAATCTCTGTTGCAGTATTTTCTCTATATAGTCACTAGTTAGTGAGCTCATGGCTGGCTGGGTGGCGTTCTCTATGCAGGTTTTCTCATAGTCAAGACAGCAGTCCTTGTATATCAAACAAGCTTCATCACAACTGCAATCCTGTGGAGTATTCCCAATTGCTCCGCATCTTTCCCAACAGGATGCTGGCCTGGTGTCACAAATATAGAAAGGTCTTCCAAAAACCTGTCCTACAAGATATGGTGTAGTCTCTGAAATGTATGAGAAAAACAAATATTTTAGTGTCTGTCTCAGGGAAAATACCAACCTTTCTGCATGACCATCTCTAATTTATTTTTCAAATTTGGCACATAAAAACATAGGCTGCGCTGCAGCTAAATCCTCAGCCAATCCCACAAAGCACACAGGCATCATTAAAATTGTTAAGTGTTCTTCTCTATATGTTTTTATATATGTTTTAGAAAAATATTATTTCTTGAGGGTTTATATAGTGTTTGCGATGAACCGAAACCATTGCCATTTGCCCTACATAGCCTGTTACGCAATGCTAATAAGAGTCCAAGATGTTCTATATTTTAACTCTTGAATTTCTTCTTTTGTTCATTATATTCTGTGTGAAATACAGTGTTCCCGTTGGTTGTTACAAAGTCTGATAAAGTCTTACTTTATTTTTGTAAATATTAAGGCCCATATTAAGTCTTACTTTTGTTCCCTAAGTCTTACATTGTCTTATGCAAATATACTTGGATATTAACCTCTACATTGTAATATTTAGACGATTTGGTAAATATAAATGAATAGAAATTATGAATTTGCTTTAAATACACAAGAACTGCATTTATTTTATTGTTAAATGGCCAATATCCTGATAGTTTTTTGGACGATGAAATTAAAAGTATTGGTGTATATTACTATATTAGTGGTCTTATTTTTCAAGTGTGCATGATATTATAATGTCTTACAAATATCTTATGAAGGTAAACCTGCAGGAACCCTGTATTAACAGCAATCCATTCTGTTCAGAGTCATGAAACCCCAAAAAGGTATCTCTACATTATTTTAGACATATTCTTCTTAAGTTTTGTATGCATGTAGGTGCAGTAGTAAGTGAGTCCTGCTCTAGAAACAGAAATATTTATGTTTTTTAACCATCAGTGAACAAAGTTCAAAAAGGGTTTTTGTAATCTTTAATATCCGTCTTTTGTTTCCGGAGCAGAACTCTAACAATAATGCACTTACCCCAAAAACATTGTGTACAGTAATACTCTATATGGCCTAGTGGTGCTTTTTGATAGTCACATTGACACATATGTTGGTCCTGTTTTGCAAAATGTGCAAAAAGTAGGAAACATTTTTTTGTTTCCGGAGCAGAACTCTGACACTACTGTACCTTTGTGCTTCAAACTTTGTCATAATATGTCTAAAATAGTGTAGTGGTGCCTTTTGGGGGTCTCATGACCGTAAATACTATAGAATTTTCACAATTACGGCAAATAGGGAAAATTCCTACTTTTTCAAACCTCCATATAAAAGACACTATTTACCTTACATGAATGAAATTGTATTAATAACATATCTAAATTATAGCATTTTCACTTTTTAAATTTCATTTTGATATTTATTTCATGCTAATTACAAAATAATGCAAATTCGGAAAAAAATGCTAAAGATTGTGTTAAATTGTGTTTTCGGAGCAGAACTCTACCATTAATGCATTTACTCTAACAATAAAATAAAAATTCTGCTTCCAGAGCAGGACTCTCACACTACTGCACCTACCTTTGGACAGGTACTCTTTCAAACCCTCATATCAATGACTCTATGATCCTTAAATCAGTAACATTTTGCCAATGATATATCTAGATTATAGTTCTTTCACTTTTATAAGCTTCTTTTTGACATTTGTGGAAAAATCCTAAAAATCGTGTTGCTTCCTTCATATTTCTTAGCATCCCTTACTTAGCAATGACAGCCGTAAATGTTGTACAATTCATGTGTATTTATTAAATATTAGATAATAGTATTGCCATGCTCAACCCATTTAATAGTTTTTGTTTATAATTAGCAATTTTATAATAATTAGTTGAATATTACTTTCACTTGACTCCAATACTTATTGTTTTCTTCATATACACCTGTAAAGTGTTCGGTTATAAATACTCATTTAAATGCCACAGATTTAATGCAAATCAGCAACCCGACTATTCAGTAACTGAAGGTAATATGGCAATTGATAATATATAGTTCCTTCAGGTGCCAGCTAAATGTAAACAGCGAGCAAAAAATATTTTGACTTATAAAGACATAAAAATGGGTGAGTTGTGTCATTCCATACTAACAAACCTTTAAGATTTTGTATTTATTTGTATTTAGACTTTATTTATTTAAATACAAAGTGAATAAAAACCTTGATGGTTAATTTTGGATGAAATTATATCCAACATCTTTATGTGGCATAACATTTTTGCTGAATTTTATATATATTCCTTAGGATATCATTGCCATAGCCCATATATGACTATTTTGGACATACAAATGATAATCTTAGTTGTAGATTAGTTAAGGGAACATGCTATTGTGTTGATATTTCTGGTAAACTGAATACTCCTTATTGTGCATAAAATCATTAAAACAGTACAATTAAATGGCAAGAAAAGAATAGAGAATACTTTTTATGCTCACTTGGTGGGAGGGCTCTGAACATAATGGATTGCTGTTAATACAGGGTTCCTGCAGGTTAATCCTTCGTAAGAAGTAAGATATTATTTGAAAGACATTATAATATCATGCGCACATGAAAAATCTGACCACAAATATAGTGATATACACCAATATATTTTCAAAAAAAAAACAATCAGGGTATTGGCTATTAAGCAATTAAATAAACGCAGTTCTTGTGTATTTAAAGAAAGTTCATAATTTCTATTCAATTATATTTACCAAATCGTCTAAATGTTACAATGTAGATGTTAATATACAAGTATATTTGCATCAAAATAGGACAATGTCAGACTTAGTGTACAAAAGTAAGACTTAATACAGACCTTAATTTTTACAAAAATAAAGAAATAATATTTTTGTAAAACAAATACCAATATTTTTGTAAAACAATTTATGTCAGTGTGGCTAAAATTTCATTAGGGTAAGTGCATTAGTGTTCGAGTTCAGCTCTAGAAACAAAAGTGTGTGTTAGAGTTCTGCTCTGGAAATGAAAGTGTAATGCTCGCCCTCCTGCCTGTCGGAGGAACACATCACAATTTTAATGATGCCTGTGTGCTATGTGGAATTCGCTGAGGGTTTAGCTGCAGTGCAGCCTATTTTTTCATTTTTCTCTTAATATTTTAAAACACAGCTCAGATATGTCAATGTGACTATCATATATACAATTTTGTTAGGGTAAGTGCATTAATATTAGAGTTCCGCTCCAGAAACAGAATTTAATACTATTTTTAGCATTTCTTTCAGATTTTCCGTTATTATATATTCAGCATGAAATGAATATCAAAATGAGTTGAAAAGTTTATACTATAATTTAGATATGTTTTTGATACAATTTCATTCATGTAAGGTAAATAGTGTCTTTTGTATGGAGGTTTGATAAAGTAAGAATTTTCCCCATTTTTCCCTTATTTTGAAAATTCTATAGTATTTACGGCCATGAGACCCCAAAAAGGCACCACTGCACTATTTTAGACATATCATGACAAAGTTTTAAGCATGTAGGTGCAGTAGTGTCAGAGTTCTGCTCTGGAAACGAAAAACAAACAAAAAATTTCCAAATTTTGTAAAACATAGCCAACATATGTCAATATGACTACCAAAAGGCACCACTAGGCCATATAGAGTATTACCTCACATTTTTTACAAAATTTTGTTAGGGTAAATGCATTATTGTTAGAGTTCTGCCCAAGAAATGAAAGTGTTACACCCGCCCACCTGTCCGCCTGTTGGACTGACATTGATGATAACAATAACTCTTTTCGAATTTTGTTCGCCAAGGGTTACAAATTTATCCTTCAAACAAAGATATAAGCAATAAGATGACCAAAAATGGGTTGGCCACAGGGAAATGCAGCATTTTCAGTATTTGTAGAAATGGTCAAAAATATTTAATCTTTCTAAAAAAGAGTAATAATGTGAAAATATACATAAAGAAATATAAAAAAACTGACTTATGAAAAAAAAAATCTGTTATATTGGTATAGTGCTGAAATTACATTGTTCAGTCAGTATGGACTTTTTTTGTAATTCTGCCGTATTCAAGGCCTAATATCTCCCATGGTGATGCTTTAATTTAGACACATGAATTTTACTACTTATTAAGAAAGAAACCCGTGAGTTTTTCTCAGGAAAATGTTACATTTTCAAAAATTCTAATCGCATCATTTGTAAGTTAGGAAAACTTGAATAACAGGATCCTCATATGGGGTAAAAAATGGTTCTAGAATTATTCAATGACTCTAATTTATAAATAAGGGTCCCAGAATGATAAAAAATATATAAAAGCGTCACCATGGTAGATATTTGACTCCAAAGTTATATGTTCGAAAATTACAGAGAGAGGCACATTTTTAAAATGGCTTAATTTTGCTAAGAAACATCCAACTGAGATAACAAAAAATTACGAAACCATTCTTTTCGACCATTGAATATTTTGCTAATTTTGTAAAAGGAATTTGAGATCCAAAATTGCTTGGTTTTCTCTGAGACAGACAGTTTAAATGTCATGGCCAGGTGTTGTGTAGCAAATTGTAAGGGACACCACTGTCAGTCTGTTTTAATGTAACAATTGAAAATAATCTTTATGTTGCACAAAATTTGATTTCAGTACCAAAATATTTTATGGGAATTTTCGTGGACCATGTTGTGATTAGATTCTTAATTACCAATCATAGTCATCACCATAAAGATGCTTGAGGTGAATCAGCAAAAGAACCTAATGAGGGTCATTTGTTTCCTCATCTCTTCCTTGCTGAGAAATGTAATCCCAACAACTAGAAGAGTACAGTTAAGCATGTAATGAATTTGCGTAAGCCAGTTGCTCTGACTTTTGTATCATGTGTGAGATAGATAGACAGATAGATAGATAGATGGATAGATGGATAGATAGATAGATAGATAGATAGATAGATATGGGAAGTGCTGCCCTCTAAGGCAGGTTTTGGCCTCTATCGATAGTGTCAGTGTACGGAGTTGTACAAAACATTTTAGGGTGTACCTGAGCTTTCAGAACATTTTTTTAAATTTGAGAATCAGATACAAACTGACGAAATTATTAAATGAAATATACAAGCAAGTCAGATCAGGAGAATTGCCTGCACTCGCACAATTCATGATTTCTTGCGCGACTTGCATCTGGCCCAGCCCACTTTCTGCTAGACTACCAATGGCACTGTGGTATGGCTCATAACTGTTGTATCTGAAGATTTTTACAACGGCATACCTCATACTAAGTTGCACTGGTGAAAGGTACACTGTATTTTGTATGGTACATAACAAGGATGGATACCTGTGCTGCTTCCCCTTCCTCTGCTGACTTCTAGTTGACCATCAACTTCGCTGAGGAGTAAAAGCAATACCAGCTTTACTGTGAGCTTCATGATTGTGCATTCCCAATGGCTTATGATACATGTATCATCTGCCCACAGTCATCATCAATGAGCAGCTAAGTCAGTGGAACAAATTTCTTATAAACTAAACCGTACAGTATCTTCCTGACCTGCTATCAGATTTGTCACAAATTGCCGGTTAACATTACCTCGAAATATCGGTTCTGTCAGGAAATCCCATTTCTAGGATTTTAATTTAATGTTCTTAGCCGTATTTGTTTACACCCATAACTAATATCTGTTACTAGAATTTTCAAACTGAAATTGATGCAGCTCATTACAGACTATTTCACAATCTGCAGCATCACGAAGTCCTAATGCAGCATTCACACATGTAGTTGAAATGGTAAGGGTGGCACTGATGCACCACCCGCTTGTGATGGGGGTTTTGTCTTGACCTTTTTGTTATGCATTTCTCTCCACAAATCCCCACTACACTTTTATAATCCAGCATATCTTGACACCATTATATTATTATTATGAAACACAGGAGCATCACTCAGCGGTTTTTACTAAATGTGTGATACACACACGACAGTTATATGACAGTTTTTATTGATGACTTTGGTTGACAAACTCTTATTACAGTTTAGATCCACTTTATTGTAAGCTGAGCATAACTCAGTTAAATCTACAATAAATAGAAACCAAAAAAAGGAAATACATAAACCATACAATTAAACTGATGCCATAAGAATGACTGCTAATTCAGTCACAATAGACACCAAATTACACAACATATTATTGACAATACAATATATTGTTGCATTTAAATCTTGCTTTAAGCTGGATAAATGTTCTGCATGAACTCACAATTCATTCACATAAATGTGACTATGGCAATCATTAGACATTAATCATTTATTAATCATCTAGCAGTAAATACAATATAAACATGAGTACTTACAACAACTTGTGGATCATTGTGGATGTATCGGATTAAATAACCAAAAACATCAGGATATCTTGCAGCATGTTGCTGCCTTGAAATGCTGTCTCATTATAAGAATTTTAGTGGAATACAGGATAAGGAAATATGAAAGGAAACTGTGAATAACTATGACAATGACACTCAAGTTTGTTAGCTGTGAATACCAAAAGCTGCAGTGAATCACTGCAAGCATGAATGCACATGATTACATTGAGTGAATGTATTGGCAAGTACAACAATACATAAAATGTGGAAATTATAGTAATTCTATGATAAATATGAATGAGGCTTTTACAGTGTACAATAACATTACATAGGTGAATGTAACAGTTCTTACTCACACTGATGCTGAGAGTGTGGAAATGCATGCTGTGATAATGCAGAGCGAAATAAAGAGGGTTTAATGATGTTTTCACCTCTAAGGTCAATACCATCTGGCCAAAGTATTGACGTAAAAGTATGGATAGCTAGTGCATATGAGAACACTAGGTATAGAAAGAAAACACCACAAGTCTGTACCTATCAAGAGTAAATAATCCACAGAAACATGAAAATGGAGTCCAAAAGGCAATGGGATCATGTAAGGGAAGAACAACAACAGGGAAGAGACAAGTTGAGAGAAAGTGCTAGAATACAATTGCTGAAATTCGCTTGTCTGATTCCACTCCCATTGCACTAAGCCCCTTCCCCACTCCAGACCATAACTGAGCAACTGCAAAGTGGCCTATCTGATGTACTGCTTTTATAACAACCTCGATATGAGCCAAAGCTCTGTAGTTAGTGAACTAAAATGGTTGTGGGACAGTTTGCTTGACAGTTTGGTATCTCCTTATCCTCCTCTACTTCTCTAGAGTGGCAAATTGCCTTTGAGAAGCTGCCAAATGTTCTTTGATAAAATACATGCATGAATGACTGATGTGAAATATGACAATACAACTCAAATTCTGTATTGTTTTCTTCTCTCCTTGTGCGAAACAAATCTGGTTTCCGTCTAAGACTGTGTGTGTACAAATTGGAAGACAGCAGGCATTTGCAGGAGTTTCACCAGCTGCCTTTAGCAGATAACTGATCAAACAACTCTCCTGTAGCTGGCAGCCGTGAGTGGACACTTGGCACATCAGAGGGTGTACAGCAAAAGGATTTTATCTGGACCATTGTGTAAACAAATCACAAGGATAGCATGCCTGGCACATGGAGTATGTGCATTATGGCCAGTGTGCTCTCTGCAAGTACAGGGTAGTCTGCATATCTGACCATGCCCCATTGTTACAGAAACATATTGTTAACAATGTAAATATTCCAATAAGAACAAATATAGATACAAAAAATACCGTATTAATAAGTCACCCACAAAATTATCTTGCCCATTTCTCTTCTCAGAATTTCCCAGTTTCAAAGTAGTGTAGAGGTTTATTTTTACATTATCACACACAAAAAAGAACACATAGTCTTCACTTTCTTCGTCAACCTGTGCCATTAAGTTTGAATTACTTTTCTGGTTTAAATGAAGGAAGACAGTTAATCAGGGACATTCTAATGCATTAAGTTGTGATTTAATTCAATATATACAGCTGTGGCCATAAGGTGTTGGACACTAGCTATAGTTGGGGACTACGGTGCTTTTTTGATCATGCATCATAGGTTTTTGTTAGCCATGGCTGGGTATATGGCCTAGGGTATTGCGATGGTCTGCATATCGGTCAGTTTGTCCCCCCCCCCCTTTGTCTCTCTGTTTGTCTGTCATACATACTTATAGATAACTTCAGGTTTTTTATGTTACTTAGTGGAAGATCTTGAATGGGTTCAAAAATGGACAACTTTGGCATTTTTTTTGTCACAAGGGTCAAACTCATCCAGAACCTTCTGGCTATTCACTCAACTCACAGCAGCAAAACATGCGGAAAATGAGGCTCTTCCCTCCAACCATCCATAACTATATTTAAATATTGGCATGATTACTGCGCAAATGCATTTTCAGGACAGTAAATAAGATCCTTAAAGAAAATAATTCAAGAAAAAGTGCTTTAAAGGCACAAACCAGATCAAAATTATAGTGTTTCAAAGCATCCAAAATCGTTTTGCCACAGCTGCATTTCATGTAACCATCTGTCACTAACATTCAACTCTGGACCATTTCATTCAACTATATGCAATATTTGCATTCTGAAGAGATTACTGCAATGTAAGTCAGCACAGACTGTCCATGGCATGTTGGCCAAGTCCTTATAAATTGGCTTGCAAGATTAGTGTGGAAAGCGATGTGCTCTAATGCAACTGGATTGCGTTGGTCCATTTTCCAGCAAGAGGGCAGCAGTGGTGCTGCATAAATTGCCAGCAAGGGCAAATATCTGTCGACTTTATCTGGCGTGTGGAAAGGCCAGCGTATGCCTTTATTGTACCAACTTGAACGGACTGCCATTGCTCTACTCTATTCTCAGTGTGTGATTTGCTTCGTTTGTGAAAATCGGTTTTATGGCACCTGAATTCATATAATATCTCATAGGATTACGTATTGGGCATTATGCAGTCTTATTGTGCAAGTCAATGGATTTCATATTCAAATGGATACATTAAGTAACAATCCACAACAAAGGAACAGCTGATACTCATTAGAAATTAAACTAATTTGATAATTTAACACTTATATAACAATCTGCAACACAAATATTGGAATATTGCTTCAATATATTCTTTTAATTGTCCCAATCTTACACAATAATGTCACATGCATACAAGTGATGGCAAGTATGGCCAGTCTGATACGACGCTCCAGTTTTATGAATTTATTCAGTTCCAGGAAATCCAGTGGGTCATGCTACAATGAACAAGAAGGACCAAATGAGGATTCAGAATTTGAGCCTCTGCTAACCTCAATGAGAGTGCTTGGTATTTATTTCAGAAATGATAGGATCATCAAGGCAAAACCTCCTGATGTCAGGAACAATAGTAGCTTTGGATATGCCAAACAAACAACTAACAACCACGATTCAGATATTTTTATGTTGAAGAAAGTCTCGCTTACAACAGATTTGGTTTCCAAAAAGGAACATTTTCTGGAGTCAATTGGCAGCCATGGTATATACTGCATTTTTGTCAATCTCCTGGTTATTTTTAACCTCATGAGATACGTAATAGCCATGTTCCAACTTAAAGATGGGTTTTCCGTCGAATCTTTGGCTTTTCCTGTAACAAGGCTGACATGGGCCTTACACTGTGCTCTTAACGGGATCATCTTCTTTGTAATGTTTTATAGAAATCGCCACATTAAAATGCTACTGTGTCCCCAGCTATCTAGCTCCCTCTGGTTAAATGAAATGAGGAGTACATTTGGCAGGAAATCAATTAGATACACAGCAGTGACTGTGCTACTGATGTTGGTCAACTGGATTTTTATAATCTACATCTCCATCCTTGCTTCTCCGCAGATGCAGATCAATGTATTCGATCCTTTCCCAGAATCTCTCATCTCCAAAATCTTCGGAGCCTCTTTGCATTGCATTGGAACAGCTTTCTGGTGTTTTCCTGTAACGTTTTTCGTTCTGATCAGCTACCACCTAAAATCCTCGTTCAAATGTTTGAGGCAAAACTTAGTCAAAGACATTGTGGAAGCTGGAGAATCTTTCCCGCCAAATTTTTCTGAAAGCAGACGAAAGCACGTGTGGCTGTGCACAGTTGTTCAAGGCATAGACCGCGACTTCAAATTTTTCATTGCTATTTCATTTGCAACGGAAATTCCGTTAACCTGTTTTGTCATGTATTACATGATAGCTACACCGATGAGCGCCTTCAATTTGTTTGTCTGTTTGTTTTGGAACTTTGGAAACGTTATTATGGTTGCTGTTCTCTCAATCTCTGCAGCAAATTTGCATGAGGAGGTAATTTCCTTCTGCTCTTTTGTCTTTAATTTTTCATTTGGAACCACTATTCCTGGAACTTGGAGTAAAATAATACCTTCAAAAATATAAACTTAGACATTATTACAACACCCTACAGACTTCTTCATTAGAATTTAAACTTATTTCACCGTAGATTTTGACAGATTTACCAATACATTTTAAACAACTGCAACATTTATAATTACTTAAAATCATATCGCAAATATATCAGATAGTTGTTTAGTTGCCATGGAGTTATGAGCAATGATGAGTCATTGGCATGATCATGAATTAATAGCCTTTAATTATTTTGCAGATACATTGCCTTGTCGAAGTTTTGTACAAAGTCTGCACCAACAACATTTCAGTCCATGAAAGTGCTCAGGTAGGCTCACCAAAATCTCCAAACATTGCTGCCTATTTGCTGCCTATTTGCACACATGTAATGTATTGCCTCAATATCAATTATTCATGGCGGATGTTAATGACCTGTGTTATTGAATTGTTTTTTTGCTAGTGTATATTTGAGGAGCTCTTCCAGCTTGATGGAAGTAAAATGACATACCATCCACGACAAGCAGTATGATAGAGGATCATGTTGACTGGATACTGAAAATAAATATAAATAAGCAAAAGCACGAGCATGGTAGAAAAAACAAGAATTAGGGACGAGACAGACAGCTAACCACTTGCCAGACAAAAAGACAGACAAGTAGACAGACAAACAGATGGACCGCCAACAATGACAATATGTATAACATTTATCAATTTATGGGCAAAAACATTGATAGAAATATAAAAGATATGAAAATAGATCATAAAATATATAATAGACAGTCAGTATGCACTATTGAAGCCAAGCTCTTCTTTCATCATCAAGTTATCTGCGAGAAACTCAGTTCAATAAATCATGTCTGTACTTACCATTAGCACTTGAATTATTTTTGCACCCACGGCATTTTTAAGATATAATATATTGTAACTATATGCATTGCGTAAATTCAAGCGCTCGTGATCCTTCACAGCCATAGATCTTACATTTGTCCACAGTGCATTGCTATATGTCAGGCTCAAATAGACAAACTGGTCGGCAACAGCACATTAATTTTTTGCATTGTTTCTGCCCAGCACTGCTTTAGCAGCTCCCCATTTTACATGAAATATTTCTATCAATTAAAGAAGCACTCACTCCCAAACAACCTACCAACTCCCAAACAACCCACCACTCATTGGTCCATTAATTCCATGTACAAAATCATTGGCTTTCTTAGTGATCCTGACAATTACAAAAACATTATTGTTTAAATATCAAACTACTAATAAAATAATGATATAAGTATAATTCATCGCATTTATAAATGCTTACAGATATACAAAGTCATGTATAGGCCTCTATATATTATGAAATGAGAATTTGAAGAAAAAAAAATGTTACAGGGTTGTGAGAAAACAAAATATGATTTTTTAGAAATTTCATGTTGAGTTAATAGAAGTACATGATATCTATTTTTTTCCAGTTGAACCTGTTCTTGAGCAGATTAACCGGTGTCCGGATTGGTTTCACAGCCTGGGATCTGTTTGTGGTGACCAGGGATGTCTTGCTAACGGTGAGAGGATTCTGAGTTTTAAACCACTGCTGACACACCCTACTTGGTCCCTCCCTGACTAAGCTTGAGACCCAGTAGCATTGCAGTAGCAGATTTAGGGGGGAGGGGGGTTTACGGGTTCAAACCCCTCCCCTGGCCTAGTATTCTGTATTTAAAAAGTGGTTCCCGCTGTACATTTTAATTTGTCAACCCCCCCCCCCCCCAAGTTAAATTTGTTTCCAATGGTGTTTTTGCTAATTTGGAGGTTCACTTTAGCCTGCTTTTGCTTCAGGTATTTGGACATTTTTAAAAGTAGGTTCCCATTCTAAATTAAATTGTTTATTATATATCTATGTTCAAATTTCAGATCTGGGGTGTATTGACGACCTATTTAGTTGTCATCATTCAGTTCCACCAAGAGCATAAGTCTTCCAAGACCAATGCATGAGATTACATGAAGGCCTATGCCTAATATTTATTTTAAAAAATATCCAATTTTTGAATACAATAAACAATGGAAATGGTAATACAACAATATATTTACAATGGACGTAATACCTGCTTTGACAAATTCCATGAATGTACATTGTTTGATTAAATATTAATTGTTCGTGTGCCTCTAAAATTATAATACAGTATGTATAATTTAAGATACATAACCAGCTATCACCTCGTATCTTATCTGTGGTTTATCGGGCAAAACAATCCTTTCAAATATATAATGTATTTTTTTAATTGAACGATAACATATCTGATGAATGAATGTATTGATATCAACAGTTTACTGAAGTGTTCATCTACATTGCATAACATTTGCTTCGAATTATAATCCATAATCCAATATTTATCAGCATATTTTCTTGTAAATTTACAGTGTGCAAGTAATCTAGAAAGTCATCAAAATTGTGAGTGCATGAATATGAGTGCATGAATTATATGTAAACAGATGCAGTTTAATATAAAATAATATGCATTTCTAAGTGTATTACATTCATTTGTATATGCAAGTATATTAATGGGGAATCTGTAGTGCAATACCTAAGACTCCATGTGTACCAAAAATGTCAAAGTAATGTTCATTGTTTTATCTATATATCTATCTAAACATATATATACATATATATATATATATATATATATATATATGCAGGCTCCATATCTTAAGGGCTTCATTATTTATAGCATTGCTCCCTTGTGAGTTTTCCTTTGTTAAGCATTCTTAAGTTACTATTTAGTGTGCCAGTGACCTAGATACATGTATTGATAAATGCACAGTTAGTTGTCAATGAACCCTTGCAGTTGTCATGGGGCTTCTTAAGAAGTTTGTTTTTGTTGTTTTGCTTGCTGTGGCTGCTGAAAGGATCATCAGATTTATGTAAGTATCACTTTGCATATTCACAAAGCCATCAACATTTCAATTTACAAACAAAATTATTATTAATTAGGGTAAATTGAGATTTGAAGAAATAAATGAGATTTACGTACCATGTAAATTTGGTTAAAGTCACTGGGCAGCCATATTGGTTTCTTCTTGCTAGCCACTTCCTGTATGGCCAGGAAGCGTTCTGGTCTCTTGACCATCAGCTAGCCAATCAGGGGGCACTTCCTTGCCCCTAATCCTGGGAGCTTATATAAGCGGACTCTCCCGCTCAAATTCAATCGTCTCATCAGATTCAGTTCTGAATCATCTCCTCATCTCGTTCGTCTGCACTTCACTTCACTTCACGGAGAGCTAATTCTGACAGTTTGAATTGAGCCAGCTGATCCAGCACACCTCAACTAAGCCGGATATCTTCTGTGGACTTCTGTGAATGCTGATTGTTCATGCCTAGGTGCGACCAACACCCACATACGCATTTAACGAAATTTTGCGTTCTACGACGCCAAATTCATCAAGCTAACGAATTTCGTTAGTATACGAAGTAAGCATACCTTTCTGACATTGTACATTTTGATAAGTTAATCATGACCGGTAGAAACGCTCGTACATGTACGGCCTGTGGGCGGTCCGCCCGTGGTCATCATGGCAGAATGGGTCGCTATTGCGAAATTGCCATGCCATCCGGTCATTTTGATTGCTTGTCAGATGATTTAGAGGATGTAAATTTGGGTGATGTCCAGAACGAGAGAGAAGAAGTAAGAGACGATTTACAGGGGGGGACAGAGCAGCCGGTAAATTTGCTAGGTGCCACAAAATCATACAGCAACGTTATTCAGCAGCAAATTACCGGTCAGTTTAGCCTGCCTCCTCCAATTGACGACGGGCGGGACAGAGTCCCACTCAACAGGTCGTCGGCACCAGTAGTACCAGAAAATCATGTTCCGACAAGTCAGCGTTTTATTGATACACATTCCAAAATGGCGGACGAAAGCCAGTTCGGGGCAGTAGGAGGTTTATTGCCGATGTATGATGTGTATGTTCCAGCAGAGTACAATCGTCACGAAATGGGATACCCCCGAGAAAGCGCCCCTCTTCATCATGAGCCGTACAACCGAGGAAACGGCCCCCCTCGTCTCGAAAGAGAATACGCCCAAGGCGACATACCACAGCGTCTAGAGACTGCATACGCACGAGCGAACGACCCCCCTCGTCAAGCGATGGAATCCGCCCAAGTGAACCCAACCCCCCCACGAGCAAACGGCCCCCCTCGTCTTTTTACGGAGCCCTCAAGAATGAACACTCCTCCTCGTCGTGAGGTTGGCTACGCCCGAGCGAACGGACCTGGTGCGCTCGAGCATAACATTATGTTTCATCGAAGTGATGCGTTGCATGGCCCTGTTACACCTGGGCGCAACGGAGGTGCTTATGGACAGATGCCAGCTCGCCAGCAATTACCAGGCCACGCTGTACCACTAGATCGGCAAGTGCGTCATGGACTTATGAGTGTAAATGTAAACAATCGTTCAGATGTATGGCCTGGATATCACGGCCAGCATATTGATTATACTGTTGTTGGCACTGAACAGGTACCTACAAGATCTGCAGAATCAGCTGTTAATGGTGAGTTCATTGACCTCATTGACTTCGTTAACAGCAGTATATCTGTCTCAGAGACTGATGAATTTAAAACATTTATTGATGAGTGTGGCAATGTAAACTTTAAGTATCAAAGAAATAAGAAAGCTATTACCAGTGCATTTCGATGGTTAGAAGCCTGGGGCTCTTACCAGTTAATTGTTTGCAGGATGTACAGTTACAGTGTCTTGCACCATATGATTTCTTACCAAATTTTCATATTATCCCTATTTGCTAAATACAAGTTGCCTTACGTCATAACTTATGACATAAGGCACCGTCAAATATTGGGTAGGAGATCTTTTGAATTTTCTAGACTTAATCAGGAGCTCTTTGTTACAACTTTTGATGCCAATGCCATTCGCAGTGTAAATCGCTGCACCAAGTGTTCTGCAGTTGACCATGCCACAGGTGACTGCCCCTTTCGTGGCACTGGGCAGACTGCAAATCTGCCCCGAGCCAAAAATTCAGATCAATCCAGTGAAATCTGCCTACTCTTCCAGCAAGGGTTATGTAAGCCCAGCAGAAAATGTAGAAGAAAGCATGTCTGTATGGGCTGTGGAGGCAAAGAAGGGTTCAGGGATTGTGCAAAATGCAGTAAATCAAAAACTAAGCCAGCAAGTTTTTTCACAAAATCCTACTGGCAAAGAATGTTGCCCTTAGTTTATTCTAAACAAGAGGCAGCTAATTTGTTTGAACAACTCTGCAATGGAGTTCGCATAGGTAGGTCAGCTGCAACCATGACTGTATCATCTCCTAATTGGCCTTCTGCATTAGAACATGGTCCTGCAGTGTCAGAAGTCATTTCAAATGATTTAAAGATGGGTAGGCTATACGGTCCTTTTGCCGATCCCCCATATGAACATTTCATTGTATCACCTTTAGGAGCCTTTCTTAAGCGAGATAAGTCCAAAGTTAGAGTAATACATGACCTCTCCTTTCCATCAATGGGTTCAGTAAATGGTGACATAGATCCAGCAGATTATTCGCTTCATTATTCATCAGTAGATGATGCTGCCCGATTTTGTAATGAATTTGAGGGAGCATTTATGGCAAAAATTGACCTTAAAGATGCCTACAAGCATGTGCCTGTCCATCCTAGTGATTGGCATATGCTGGGTTTCCAGTGGGCAATGATTAATGAGCCAGTGTACATTTATTATTCCAAGGTTCTTAACTTTGGTTTAAGGTCTGCTCCTGCATTATTTGATCAATTTGCGCAGGCATTGCAGGAATTTATGTGGTACAAAGGTGCCACCAAGCGAATAGTTCGTTATGTTGATGATTTTCTAATTGTAGAGGGATCTAAAAGTGAATGTGCCAGGAGTCTTCAGGTTGCTTTAACTACATCCACAGACTCAGGTTTCACAGTTCAGCATTCAAAGGTCACTCCTCCTGCCAAGGTCATAGAATTTTTAGGCATTATTATAGATTCTCAAATGGGTGAGTTACGTATATCTGAGGATAGAATAGTGGAGGTCAAAGGTATATTGGCTGGTTGGTTAGACAAACGAGTAGGTACAAAGAGGTCATTGTTAAGCCTAACAGGCAAGTTAGCCTTTGCCGCTCGAGTTGTACGGACCGGCAGAGCCTTTCTCGGCAGGCTCATAGCCCTCTCAAAAAAGGCTAAATATTTGCACTACAAAGTGGGTTTGTCCAGGCAAGCAAGAGCAGACATATTATGGTGGCATAAGTGTCTAGTTAGCCACAATGGTACTTGCCTGTACAATGTGGACTGGTCCACAGGCCAGGTTATACATGTCTATACTGATGCCAGTAATATAGGATTTGGTGGCCTATGTAGAGGCGAGTGGTTCGCCCATCTGTATAAGGGACAAAGTGAATCCCTCGCAACAATGTCCATTAACTGGCGAGAACTTCATGCAGCCATTAAAGCAATGGCATCATGGGCCCCAGACCTGGCCGGCGAAAAGATTATTTTTCACATTGATAATATGGCGGTCTGTGGCATTTTAAACAAACTTTATACAGCTGTAGAGGAGCTGATGGAGCTCGTTAGGCATTGGTGCCTACTATTGGAACGTCACAGTCTGTTGGTTGCCATTGTTTACATTTCTACCACAGACAATATCGAAGCCGATCACCTCAGTAGAGACAAGATCGAAAAGTTTTTTGAGGTTACTGGCTTATCTCCAGCTGGCAGAATTTGGCCAGCCACTGTCCCTTATTTCAACTCAGCCATTTAGCTTTATCCTTATTCCTTCATTTTATATTTCAGAGTTGGACCAGCGAGTCCATGACCTTGTGTCTACAGGTCTAGCCTTTAATTCAAGGCGCTCATATTCCACTGCTGTTACAAGGTACATCAGATTTTGTCAAATATATGCTATATATCCTCTATTTTTTGATGAGCATAATGCACTTCGTTTTATCGCATATCTTGATTCTTTAACTTTGCTAGTTAGAACCATTAAAGTGTATTTGTCAGGAGTAAGGGCTTGGTTGATATCACAAGGTCAATCACCCCCATTCACTTACACTGTAAGAGTCAAGTGGGCGCTCAGATCACTCGAGCGTAGCCATCCAGAGCCGCGTCGGGCTACTCCGGTATCTTATTCTTTGTTGGCTCTCATACAATCATCCCTGTATTATTCCTTTGATAATCTTATGATTTTTGCTGCTATGACTCTAGGGTATTTCGCTTGTTTACGAGCAGGGGAGTATTGCTATAACCCTTCGGTTTCTCCTCCTCTGCTTGCTTCATATATATCTTTTCACGTGGCTTCCACGCCATACTTTTCTATCAAAGTAAAGTCATCCAAAACTTCGCTAAAAGGTTTTAGCGTCATAGTAGGATGTACCAGAGCAGACGTCTGTGCTCATTGCACTATGCAATTTTACCTGCATGTACGGCCCTTTCCACAATCGGCCCCTTTATTCTTACATCAGTCTGGTCAACCTTTGACCCATAGGACTTTATCTGCTGGGATCAAAGCAGTTTGCTCTCGCCTAGGCCTTGATCTACAGTCTTTTACACCACATTCATTGCGAGCAGGGTCTGCCACTGACGCAGCTGCAGCAAATTTGCCAGATACAGTCATCCAGCGACTTGGCCGCTGGCGTTCGCATGCATACAGCACGTATGTCAGACCTTCCCTGGATGACATGGCATCCATTGCTCATCAGCTGGCTCATTCTCTCTGCCCGCTTTAGCTCTCCCTCACATCACTTTCACTAACCCACCATCACTTTCACCTTTTTTAGTCGCCTAACTCCTCTTGCTTTTTGGGAAATACGCTCTGCTGTATCTTGGCTGTCTACAAAAGCAAGCTGTATATATATGTTTTGTGTTTCATCTGTCTCTGTGTTGTCTGTCGTCTATCTGTGTCCATCCATTTCTTGTTTAGCCAATAAACGGCAATGTGTCCAAACGTATTCAAGCTGACTTGTGTTTGTTAAATGAGATTTACGTACCATGTAAATTTGGTTAAAGTCACTGGGCAGCCATATTGGTTTCTTCTTGCTAGCCACTTCCTGTATGGCCAGGAAGCGTTCTGGTCTCTTGACCATCAGCTAGCCAATCAGGGGGCACTTCCTTGCCCCTAATCCTGGGAGCTTATATAAGCGGACTCTCCCGCTCAAATTCAATCGTCTCATCAGATTCAGTTCTCCCACCCACCCATCCCTATTTTTATAGGATTATCTTCACTAATTCTTATATAGTGTTTTCATTCATTGTGACTGTACAAATTCCTAGATTTATACTGTGTTGCATCATTACCTTTGCTTTATTGCACATTCAGTATTATGTGCTTGTTCAATTGGTACTTAAAAAATGTATAAACTTAAGTTCCAATCAATGTCAAAACATTTAAAAAACATACCATTATGTATGAATTCAAAAAAAGTTAATAATTGCCACCCATTGTTGGGAAGCCAGATATGTCTATTATAATTTTAGAAACATGCATTTATGGTATGTCATAACACCCATTGCTTTGGGCTGTCTACAAAAGGAAGCTGTATATATATGTTTTGTGTTTCATCTGTCTCTGTGTTGTCTGTCGTCTATCTGTGTCCATCCATTTTGTTTAGCCAATAAACGGCAATGTGTCCAAACGTATTCAAGCTGACTTGTGTTTGTTAAACTTGTAACGTGGAAGTTCTTCAATATTGAAGATTGCCATTGGTGGATCTTCATCAACTATAAATGTTCCAAAAAGAGTCAACCAGTCTCCAGAGTGGCCTATGACCTGAAGACAGTCCTGGTTAGATTACAACTGATTAAAATAAACAAATCTACTAAATAAAAATGAGATATGAAGACCTAAAAGACATTTTGATTCTGTTATGTTTTTTAACACAGAAATTAAAATGTCACATTAATCAGTTTGACGGTTTGCCAGTTTTATTAGGGAAATAACACCAGCATTTTAGGCTGCTCTACGTTATGCCCAAGACAAATAAAAACAAATAAATATACAATAATACATAAAATAACAATGACAAGAGTAAAACATACAATAATGATGGTTCAGCACTCAAAGTCAATTATCACAATAGTTAATTAGCACATAAAAATTGGTAAATAGCACTCAAAGTCAATGGTATGAGGCTGCCAATATAACATCTCATCTGAACGACATTCCTCATGAAGAGTGCCCGGGCCGGGGATCGAACCCATTGAATTAAATAGGCCTATTAATTATAAAGATATTCAGGGGAAAATTATAAGTCAAACTGGTGTACTAGTTAATTATTTAATTATTTGCAGAATTTTAATGTAAAATGTTGTATTGCATGTCAATAATCTTACATTATAATTTCAGTACCCTATTAGATATACACAAAGTTGTGTACTACCATGAACCTGGTCCCTGCCATCTTGTGCCCAATGTTGGTAAGTAGCATTATTATTTTACTCATTATCATTAATGTGTTTTATTGCATTTATGTTTGAGTCCATGCTGTATATTGTCATATTTAGGCCAATTAGTGGTGTAGTATACTAGCTACAATGTTATGTGGCATTGGTCTAATTGTAATGGACTTTAAGTTAATTGCTAAAGTTCTAAGGTAAAGCTTATAGTACAGGCCTATATTAGGTCATCATAAACAAAAGTTTGTTGCAAATGAAAAAGTGTCAATGCTGGGGTGCCACAAGGCACAATCTTGTTGTAACTTTTTATTAATGATATAAATATCAGACTAGATGAAATAATGCTTGTCGTTCAGTACCTTAACTGCGGTATCTTTGGCTGCCTATGAAAAAAGAGATTTTGTTTTACTCTGAATTGACTTAATACAAGTAACTTATTTTTGCGTAACTGAGATTTATGACCTCCTAAAAATAAAATATCAAGATCATTAATGCAGTCTATGCTGCTCTAGGGACTAGGGACAGGCATGTGGTTTTAAATGACACAGCAGTTGCGATATACTTTAGTCTAGGAAACCTGATTGTAAACATGCCATTAACTTGGAATGCTGGTAGTTTGTAGAGAATGTCCCACAGATCAAAATGGTCTTTAGGTAATTCAAACTATTTTAAAAGTCTTTCTTGGTACATCCAAAGAAACTTAGCATTTCAGCCCTCTGAGGGTTAGTGCAGGTTATCTTTGACCGTGGCCAAAATTAATTCAAGGGTCCCCACCTTTGTGGAACATTAATGCAGTCTACATGAAGTATGTGCAGAAATATGTTCAGCATTCTTGCTGAACTTTAAATGCTGTAATTGTGATAAACCATCATCATTTTTGGGTAAATAGGTGTAAATTCTTGATGAACCTGGTTCAAATTATTGCTGCTGTCCCACCAATGGTACCTTTGCTGGAGTGACCAATGGTTGTGAAATTGATTTTTTCTAATAAATTTCATGGCCATAAATATAGGCTGCATCATTTGCAAAAGCCATGGGCGGCCAAAGTTACTGGATGTGGGGTAACTTTTGCCACCCATTATTTTGTTAAATAAACCTGTTATGATTATGACTATCAAAAAGCTGTGTGGTGTATGTATATCTTCCCATGCAAGGTCCATTTAAGTTGCATGAAATGCATTAATATTTCTTTGTTTGTTTTGGTTGCGCCAATAATGTTTCCAAAAGCGGCCAAAGATATCCCAGTTGACGGTACTATATATTACCATATTATGTAAATATGTTTTATAATTTATTCCAGAGGAAGGCTCAGAAGATATACAAGTCCTGAGTAATGGGATTGCTCTAATAACTGCTGTGAGTATTTGGAAATCAACAGCCAAATTAAAGTGTTTTGTCATAAATTAAGTTAAGATTACGACGATAAGACAATGTGTTCAGAATTAAAGACAGAAATCATTATATACAATGGCTTTAATTGATAATTTTGGTAAAATAATCAATTACAACAACAGCGAAATAACCTAATGATACTTTTAATACACAGGGAATGAAGTTCCCTCCGCCAGGCAATCAGTACACTAAACATAGAAAAGGCAGAATCCTGAAATTCGACTTTAATAATCCGGAAGCTGGGGCAGAAGAGGTGAAGATTGTGAATGAACATGAAGCACCTGAATTGAATCCTCATGGCATTAGTTTGTGGGAGAATAAGGGCACAGGTAAAAAGCAGGAAATTCTCTTAAGACCACTTTTTGCATCCAAGCTATAGCTATTATTTCCAGTGTATTCTACCTTACTATCAAGACCAGTTCGTCATTAAGTCCACTGAAATTTGTAACATGGATGGTCTTAATGGCGAGGCCATTCAGTTTTATGAACTTGAAGAGTACCTTTTTTTTTCAGGGAAAATAACAGTTTTTGTTGTGAACCACCCAACTAACGAAGTTGTAGACTACATAAGTGTCTATGACTATAATTCAAAATCCAACAATATGAAGCACTTGAAATCAATTTCATCAGGATTTTGGCTTGTAAGTAATGCATTCTTTGTTTAAATGTTTTCATAATAGGGGAATTTTCATAATAGGGGAAGGTAGGGCAAAACATGGTCATGGTGCAAAATGTTACATAAAAAATTCTCTTGTTTTTTGGCACTGCCAACAGGTGTAAATAGTATAAATTAATTTATGACATCGCAAAGCCTTCCATGACTGTAATTTTGAATGATGCTGACACTCTGCATTAATATGCCATGGAAAAATTGGTTTTTCATATTTTTCTGTAAATATTTACCTTTTTATGGAAATTGTAATTAGTATGATAATGAACATGACTCATTAATTTACAATATTCACTCTTGTGGAGCAATTACTGTAGTTGATTTTCAGATATACATTTTGAGTGAAATGGACATTGTTATTGTTGATTAACTTCATTAATTAAGTCCATTTGGGGCAAAATGGGACAGACTGAATGGGGCAAAAGGGGGTCACCCAGATACCATTGCGAGTGTCCCATTTTGCCCCATTTTTAACCAAGAATCACTGAAGCTTTTTTTGTTATTGAAACTGCATCATGGTATAATTATTAAATAAAATAAAAAATACAATGAGACACTTATAGTCAGAAATCAAGATGTGACATAACCAATTCTCTGCCATTACATCTGTAATACAAATAGCCTCTCCTGACTATAGTATATATTTGGGACTTGATTCTTGGCAATCCAATCCAGAAGTACTCAGAAATCAGAACAATTTTTTCAAAATATCATCTATTAAAATATGTACATTTGTAAGGCAGAAATTCTGCCGTTATCAAAGGCCACACCCTAGTTAACAAACAAATAACAAACATCAAAAATTCAAACCATGATAATTTTAAGACCTTCAAATAATGACATTGCAGATGTATATAGATACAGTCACTGATGTAATGTCAGTGTTAATTAAAATGATGAGTTGGCAGAGGGATGGTGAATCATTGATGATGCTGGTGCACCTTCGCACTATGGATGCCGAAAAATAGGAAACACCGAAACTTTGTCCCATTAAATGAATTCACATGCTGTCAGAGCTTAGCATTTTCTAGATTTGAAGGTGCAGAGCCTCAGTGATCCCTACACCCCAGAACTGAAGGATGGAGGTATAAGTATTCAGGAAATTTATTTATGCATGACAAAAACTAAAATTAATTCCTCATACCAGAGGAAAAGAATAAAAGAAGAATCCCAAAGGGAACTGATAGAAACAAAAAGATAGTTTAAGAAGGGGCAAAGAGAAACCCCCAAGGAAAAAAGATAGAACATCCAAAAAATTAAAATTAAGAACAGTGAAAGAAGAGGATAGTCGGGGAAATAAATTTTCTTTGATTCACATGAGCTGAATAACTTGCACTTTTAAGCTTAATTGAGACAAATATAACAGTTTTGTACATGGCAAGCTGTGTCATATGAATTGATGAAAGACCTCTTTATATACCTTGGGATATATTTCTTAAAGCCATATAGGCTTTGGGTATGAATTTTACTAGTTATAATCGAAGGTGTATTATTATAAGTGTTTGGAATTCTATAATGAAGACCAGTTTTCATAAAGGCATGTTTAATTGGGCAACTGATATCTATTAGAATGTTGTGTGTTATG
Source organism: Alitta virens (assembly GCA_932294295.1). NCBI lineage: Eukaryota > Metazoa > Annelida > Polychaeta > Phyllodocida > Nereididae > Alitta > Alitta virens. The sequence goes on along the minus strand of OW028575.1, from coordinate 68,455,014 downwards.
TCTGTGAATATCGGAGAATTTTTTTAACATATGGTTACTCCATAGTTCAGGTGTGGCAAAGCTAATGTATTGTACAATGTTAATAGAGTAGCTCGTGGCAAAAAATGTTTCAGCTTGTTTGTAATTCCGGAAATTCTTGATAATTTCTGTTTTATGACATCAATAAGAGAGTTCCAAGTGAGATGCTTATCAATATGTATACCTAACTATAAAATTCATTTACATATTCTATTGGCTGATTATCTATTTTTAAGTTAAGTGAATCAACCTTCCGTTGAGGATTGTGAAATATCATTGCTTTAGTTTTTTTTAATATTCAGTGATAGTTTGTTTAACTTTAACCAAGTAATCACATTTTGTAACTTATTATTATTTTCTTTTATGACATAATATTAGTTTCCAAAACTGCTTAAGCAGGCTCCTAAAGTTATGTCATCAGCATATATCACTGGACGGAAACAACTGGTGACATATGTAATGTCATTTATATAAATCAAAAACAACAAAGGGCCAAGAATCGATCCCTGAGGAACACCTGTAGTAATCAATAAATAATCGGAATCAACATCATCAAATCTGACAATTTGTCTATGATTTTCCAGGTAACTTCTCATTCAGTTTAGTGAAACAGAACTAAAGCCATAGAAATTTAATTTAGAGAGTAAAATTTTGTGTTTCTTATCCATTTGGAAATGATTTGATCTATTACTTCATGTGCAGCGAGTTCCATGGAATGGCCTGGCCTAAACCATATTGACTATTGTAGAATAAATTAGAATCAATGAAATATTTTTGAATTTGGGAATGTTATACTTTTTTGATGCTTGGAAGAATAGATATATGGCTACTTAATGTTTTTTGCTCATGGTATGAAGCAGAACTCTTAAATGAACATTCAACATACACTTATAAACAATGTGTCCCATTTTGCCCCATAGGGTGTCCTATTTTGCCCCAGGAATGGAGCAAAAGGGATTTTATATTATTTTAATTTTGAGATTATCCTAAAAGAGGGAATGCATTAAATTGTTATCAATATGATGAATTTGTGTGCCCTCAACAGTTTTGTTTTTTTAATTTGGTGATTTTTGGAACACACTATAGGGGTTTAAAGTTGGCGGTATACCTGCTACTGACATCCCTTGTCCAATTTTGGATTTTAGAAACGTACTATTTTAATATAATTTTATTTTTATTTTTAAATATAACATGTCATTTCTTTTCTCATCCCCCCATCCTAATTAGTTGGTCCATCTAGTAATTGATGCAGTGAATATTGCAACAACATGCAGATCTACGTCCTTACTACATCTTTAGAAAATCCTTTATTTCAGGTTAAATGATGTGGTAGCAGTGGGCCAGAGTCATTCTACACAACTCGATGCCATTACAGTAGAACCAACTTCTAATACGCCAGGCTGAGATGCTTTTGGGCCTTCAACTTGGGGCTGTCTTCTATTATGATGGTCAAGATGCCAAAAGGATGGACAGTGGTCTACTCATGGCCAATGGTATCAATGCATCCCCTGATGGCAGGTGGGTTCAATACATTATTACAGTTAAGTGCTTTGATGGAAAATAAAATTGCATGATGAGTCATTTTCATCAGGACAAGAAGTTACCTTAGAAGGCTGCACTTTATCTATCTATCTATCTATCTATCTATCTATCTATCTATCTATCTATCTATCCATCTATCCATCTATCTATATATCTAAGTCATTCCAGGATAATATACGTTGCTACAACAGGGGACAAAGTTCTGAAAATGTACAGGAGACACAATGATAATAGTCTGACATTGATCAGGGTGTGTATTGAATCTTTTCTTAGTCAATTGGTCTATAGAAGGATGCATGTTTTGTGATAAGCATTTGGAAAAACTTAGTATGATATGTTTTACCTTGTGTGGAAGACACAAAGCATTATAAATCGACATTGAAAGACATTCATTATAGTACTTGTCATTCAGGACATCCCAGTGGGCACGTTATTGGACAATATTAATGTTGACAAGGAGAATGGCGATGTGTGGATCACACCCTGCACCAGCTCAGGTAAAATAAAATAAGAGATAAAATCCATGTGCTAAAGTCAAAACAAAACAAAAAACATAACCATCAATTCAGACATAGTTTACTTCTAAGCTGAAATACATTGTATCTCCTTGTGCTCTTCTGTATGCTAGACATACAATTTCCAGACATTTCAGTCTTCTTTTTGTTTACTTGTCTTTCCAGCTTTTGTATATTCCTTCCAAAAAATAAAGACTCCAATCTGTCTGTCCATTTTGTAGGAGACTTGTCACCTCGGTCAGATCACGGAACCACCAGAATTCTCCATGGTCAGATAGAGGGGCATAAATTTAAGGTCCTCTTGTTAAAACATTTAAAAGATGTTCTAATAATTCCCACCATGCTCCTGGTTTTCTTAAATGACTGTTGATGTGCTCCACGTAATCCATTATGTTGTAACAGTGATTCCCGGGTCTTTTTTTCTGACCCCTGCACGTCTCCTATTCCTTGGTTTCTGGTCTTCAACTGTCTGCCGTCTATTTATGATTTTTTACTTTCTTTATATGATGATCTGCTTACACTATGTAATTCTTCAAACTAGCTTGGACTTCTCGAAATTCTTCAGATCGTCTTCCAATAAAAAACATTTACAACATAAACAAGAGGGGTCCAAGCACTGATCCTTGTGGTATACTGCTTGTGACCTTCAGAAAGGATGAAATAGGGTTCCTGTCAATCCTTAAGTCAGAGATCTTTCACCGTTTGAGGAATGTACCAATTCAGCACCATATTTATGACTTCACAAAATTTTGGAAGAAAAGCTATTCAATCTTAGGCCACTTCAATGAATCTTAATTTGGCCCTGGATCTCAGGAATTGAATTAGGCCTACTCATGAGGTTCCGCCATCTCTACTAATAACACTCCACCCATGACTAAGCTTCACACCAGTTTAGCATTGCGACATAGACATGGAGGATCGAGGGGACCTACAACACCAGGGGGCGAAATTATTTTACGCCCTCTTGTGAGTTCATTGCGTACTGCTGTACTTCTATTGGCCTTCAGAATCTCGTATGATATCATGACATCCAGTGATTGTTATATTTGTGGGATGGGTTATTAAAAATAGGGTTTCTTGGAAAGACGAGAAAACTCTTTATTAATAGGCCTGTGCTTATTGCTGTGCTTATTTTTCAGGTTTCAGAGACTAATGTAATTTTGAGTCAGCTCAAGGATTCGACTGTAAAGAATGACAAAACAATTTCTTCCTTTTTTCTTTCTCATGGTCTATTTTTGTTTATCTTCAGGTTTTACGAATCAGGATTGAGGGAGACCGCGAATTCATAGAAGAAGTCTTTTTGGAACCATCAGCCAGACTGTATGCTTCAACTGTGGCTGAGAGATACAAGAATGCCATTCTTATAGGGACAGTCCAGCACAAACTCATGTATTGCAAACTTAACCACATTTCTTCTTACCATGGATAACTTTGTGAGCTAAATAAAAACCAGTTAGAGGGAAGGGCGTGGAGTATTGGTTAGCCGTATGTGTGGCATTCAGGAAAGATCAACAATTCGAATGATCAGAAAACAATTTATCAATGGGAAGCTGAATAGTGATTATTGAAATAGCAGTAATAATTAAGCATTCTGAAGTGAATAATTATTTTAGAACATGAAGGGGGGGGGGGGTGTTGAGCAATGCAGGCTTGCACCCTTCTAAGTGATTTAACCAAATTATGTTATAAAATTCAAGGTCTTCTCTGAAACATAGTCAACAAAAAGAATATGTGCAGTAGAACCTCACAATTAAGACCAACAACCCTTGCAGCAAATTTAACAGGTTTTAATCAATGGCAAGGCTGTCTTACAGAGATGTCATTTATGTAAAATATAATGGAAAAATAATAGTGAGGTGGTTTTATTAGAGAGATGGTCTTAACAGTTGGTCTTAATAGTGAGGTGGTTTTAATTGTGATGTGGACTTAATAGAGAGATGGTCATAATAGGGATGTGATCCTAATGAATAGGTGTCTTAATAGTGGGGTGGTTTTAATATTGAGGTGGTTTTATTAGAAAGGTCATCTTAAAAGTGATATGGTCTTAATAGTGAGGTGGTAATTGTAATTTGTAATTATAATTGACTGTAATTAATTATTATGTTAGCCAATGAATTAAAAGGCTCCATGTTGTAATTGAATTAATGCAATTAGGTAATTGTTACTGTAAGTAATTACTTTTGCTTTGCTTGTAATTGTAATTGTGTGCAATTGATAATTCTGGTATAGAGTTAATGTGCCTAATTCCATGAGGACCTAATTCTGTGAAAACCTGCAACCATAATCCACAGCTGCTTGAATTACTAAACATCAGAATACTATTTTTTTTTGTATTTATGTGCCTTGGCTGCCAGTTGTTTATCGGGTTTAAGGGCAACCATGTTATTAGGCCCATAACGTTATTAGGGGTCCAGTCCGCATTAAGCCATATCACTTTTAAGATGACCTTTCTAATAAATACTGTAATAATTTTAATTAATTACATTCAAAGTAATGGTACATTATAAAATGCGAACTGAACCCTGTCCCGGACCCGGACTAGGACCCAGACTTGGATCCGGACTTGCACGTGTATGTATCATAGGCATTGTTCTCCAAGAATATGAGTGAAGTGATGCATAGATCTACTCAATAGTTGTTAGCACTTCCGATTATGGTTACTTTTCCTTACTTAATTGTGCTCCTATTTCTTAGGTCAATAGGCCTGTTCCTAATTGCAATAACATTCACAGCAGAAAGATGTAAATCAACAAAGAATTCTAATATTGCTATTAAAGTAGCCAACAACAGGATTGTAATTTTTATTAGAAGTTTGCTTATTATATTATCATATCTTTACTCTTGGGTGAACTAATTCATCGAAGTACATTTCAATAAGGAGGAGACTGTAGATCCCGAGAAATTGAGTCCTTGCCCTAAAAAAGAGCCTAATTTGATGATAATAAAACACTTTTATTAACTTAATGGTATTACTCTTGCAAAGATTGATGTAAGTATCTAGTTGTACTTTCTTGATTACCGTTTCACATGTCAAAAAACTAACTACATAGCCAAAGGTAATTAATAATATGCCTCAAAATTTCAAAGACAAGATCTATACTCACAGTTTCTTTGGAGTTAAGTAAAACATTAAGCATACCTCACTTCAGTCTTACGACTCTGTATGTACCATATGTAACTGCTACATCTATATTATCTGTCAAACTTTTATATGTTATAAGTAAAAATTGATAATGTTGATATCGTTATATATTCATATATTTGTCAAAATCGACTGTTTAACCATACATTTATATATAAACCTACATTTTCCTAAACTAAGTGTCTCAGCTATTGCACTTTAAATTTTTAGAAGACTTAATTGATCTTTTTCATTCTGTACTAATACAACTGAACCTGAGCTTGTAAATGACTTTTGACCTAGACACAGTCAGCTGAATGAATAATGGGTGGTCCCCCTCGAAACGGCCAGACATGATTATTGGGGGATCTCGCGGCTTTTTTTATACATTTTTTTAAATTAATAAATGTATTCTTGGAAAATTTCTATACTTGTCTGTTTGCCATGTATGTGTTGTTGTTGTTTTTTGCTGATTAAATGCAAGTCTGAGACTGAGTCTAAAAGATAGAAGGAATATTAATGTGCAATGATTTCTGAGGTTACGTGTTTGATATATAATAATACCTGACAAGTACAAACATATGTTAAACAATTTAAGATAGTGCTTAATGATTACTGAGTGTCATTTAATGACATATAACTGACCATAAATAAGAACATTTTAAAAAATCAGGGCAAATATTTGTGAAAAACGTGCTTAATCACAAAATTCTTCTAACCTATATCAATGTTTCGTACTGCTAGTACAAGCAGGGTACAGTATCTGAAAATTTTCAGAAATAGTTGTTTTAACGAAAAATATAAAATTGTTTCAGTTCCAAAAAATGTAACTTTGCGTTTTTTGACTTCCCTATAGTATATTCTATCATATAAAAAATTTGAGTCCTGCCAAAAGCAAATTGTACTGAGGCCCATTTGGTGAAAGAAAATCTTTCATAACTACTACTTGATTTTGTGTATCATATATATATATATATATATATATATATATATATATATATATTATATACAACATTTTTGTAATTAATTAATGAGAAAATATTTAATAAATGCAAGAAATTCTTCAATTCAGTAAATACCCTTTATTATTGTTTTTATATAATGCATGCTGTTGTTACATGTGACAGTGTGAGATATAAGACTTCACTTGGTATATTAAGGGGAAAGTAAGGAGAACTGGGCCACCCCCTCTACAGCTAAAAATAATATTGATATTACCCTGAAATTGAGTCACATTACTCCGAAGTGAAACCATTTGAATTATTTCTTTTTCAGATAAAGTTTTTTTTGTTAGTTGTGTCAGTATGTAAAATTTCCGCTAGGTATACAATTGTTCATTGACAAAAACTGATAGAAGATAGATTAGAAATGAACATATTGTTATAATCAGCACATAATCAGAGTACTATCATGTAACTGACATGTTGTTCTTCAGCTACTTGAAGGAAAGTTTTCAGTCACTGCATAACTAAACATCAGAATACTATTTGTTTTTGCATTTATGTGCCTTGGCTGCCAGTTGTTTACTGGGTTTAAGGGCAATCATGTTATTAGGCCCATCACGTTATTCGGTACACCTACTCTAATTGTAATTAATTACATTCAAAGTAATGGTGCATTACTCGGACTCGGACCCGGACTCGGACCCGTACTCGGACCCGGACTCGGACTCGAAAAATATGTGGGAAAATTTGGTTGCCATTCCTTTCAAGCAATAGCTTTGGGGAGAACTGGGCCACCCCAGGTGAGAGAACTGGGCCACCTTAGGTGGGAAGAACTTGGCCCCTTTCCTAGGCCTCCCTCTGTTATAAAATGCGGTCAAACATTTGGATAAGGGACTTATAAACCACTTGGTATTAGAAATTATGTTGAAACACACTTTTACTAGAAAAGGAAAAACCATAATCTATGTCACATCATAGTTGAGTTATGGCTTACAATACAAGTTGGTTTTAGGCCATGCTTGCACTTTCAGAGTTTAGATTATTCAAACATAAATTTAGCACACATATTTTCCCTACATTTAATCATTCACCAAATGTCTATATGACAGTGATTTAATGTTGTATTACAGCTAAAGTTAAGATATAGTAGGATAGCTATACAAAGCATGTGAATTCATCAAAGTAACCTGCGCAATTCTTTTGAACTACCAATTTACCCCACCTAGTGCAATAACGTCATCTTAATTCATATGAGTGTTGTTTTTGGGGGGTGCTTGTATCATGTTTTTATTGCTCTGTGCTCCCATATTTCCTCATATGTAATATTTGGTTCACCTTAACTTTTTTAACCCTCAGCAAACAAAGTTTGAAAAGGATTTTTGTTATCCCTAATATCCATCCAACGGGCAGACAGGCGTAACACTTTCATTTCCAGAGCAGAACTCTAACCCTAATGCCCTTACCCTAACAAATTTGTGTACAGTAATACTCTATATGGCCTAGTGGTGCCTTTTAATAGTCACATTGAAAAATGTTGTTTATGTTTAACAAAATTTGGGAAATTTTTTTTTCATTTCCGTAGCAGAACTCTGATACTTCTGCACCTAAATGCTTAAAACTTTGTCATAATATGTCTGAAATAGTGTAGTGGTGCCTTTTGGGGGTTTCATAGCATGTAAATACCATAGAATTTTCAAAATAAAGGAAAAATAGGGAAAATTCCTACTTTTTCAAACCTCCATATAAAAGACACTATATACCTTACATTAATGACATTGGATCAATAACATATTGTGTTTCCGGAGCAGAACTCTAGCATTAATGCACTTACCCAAACAACATTTTATATGTTATTACTCTATATAGCTTAACTGTGCCTTTTGATAGTCACATTGACAGCTGTGTTTTATAACATTTTGGCTTCCAGAGCAGGACTGATACACTACTGCACCTACATGCATACAAAACTTAATAAGAATATATCTAAAATCGTGTAGAGAATGACCATTAATAACAGATAACTTTTTATAAGGAAAATATGAAAATTTGGTACTCTTTCAAACCCTCATATCAATGACTCTTTTAAGCTTCATTTTTACATTTGTTTCATCCTTTTTCTTTTTTCATAATAATGAAACATCTGGAAAAATTCTTAAAATTGTGTTGCTTCCTTCATATTCCTTAGCATCCCATACTTAGCAATGACAGTCATAAATGTTGTACAATTCATAGGATCATTGCCACAGCCCATATACCTTTTGGACATATAAATGATAAAATTTTAGTTGTATATTAGTTAATGGAACATGCTATTGTGTTGATAATTCTAGCAAACTGAATACTCCTAATTGTGCATAAACCCTTTGAAACAGAACAATTAAATGGCAGGGAAAGGATAGACAATACTTTTTATGCTCACTTGGCTTTACTCTGAACAGAATGGAAGGTTTACCTTCATAAGAAGCAAGATATTTGTAAGACATTATAATATCATGTGAACATGAAAAATAAGACCACTAATACAGTAATATACAATAATATTTTTCATTTCATCATCCAGAAAACGATCAGGGTATCAGCTATTGTGCAATAAAATACTAAGCAGTAACTAATGGTGTTTTTGCTAATTTGGAGGTTCAATTTGGCCTGCTTTTGCTTCAGGCATTTTTATGAGGAGTAGTTGTACTGGTATCTAGCCAAACGAACAAAGGATGTTGGTACTCAATGCTCTTTATTCAGTTAGGTGAGTGAGGGTGAGGGTGAGTTCCCTGTAAAATGGAACAGATGGTAAATATAAATGTATAGTATAATAGTAAATATAAGTGCACAGTACAATAGATGCACAGTACAATAGTCAATAGATAATATTGCAAATAAATATGATAAGACAAAATCATGATAATTGATGTATAAATATACTTACAATCCCAATGCCTTCAGGGCTTCAATACCAATATTATGCAGTTAGGCTGCATTAAGCCCCTGTCACACGGGCCGGTTGTGCCGTAGTGAACCCGTAGTATTACGTAATAGTTGCGGAAATCGCTACCCGGCTCCAAGCCGGCGGCCCCAATACGGCCACCCGTGGATACCCAGGGATACCCGGCAAGCAGCCGTGGGACCCTTGGCCAAGCCGCGAAACCTGGCCCCGGTAGCCGGTTGTGCCATGCTTGCATGGCACAACTGTAGAAATCTCACGGGTGTAAAAAAAATAAAAAATAAAAAATACCCGTGGAAGACGGCGGGTGACCCGTGGAAGCCGGCGGGTGACCCGTGGAAGCCGGCGGGTGGCCCGTAGAACCTGGCAAATTATTCGTCCCTAATTTCACCCGGCGGCTTGTTGAGGGGTTCTACGGGTAACCCGGCGGCTTTCACGGGTAACCCGGCGGCTTTCACGGGTAACCCGCCGGCTTTTTGCTACCAGCGTCAACGTAGGCAGGGAGGTATATACTTTAATATTAAGCGAGATATTTGTCTTAGAAGGCAGTTGTTTTGCGGCGGCTGCTCCTCCATTTATATTAATCCGATTTTCGTCAAATCAGGACTGAATTGTAGTATAAATCATACTGATTCCATACGTGTTTTCGGATTGAAAATAGACCAAATATTAAGCGAGATATTCGTCTGAGAAGGTAGCTAGGTTGGCGGAGGCAAACAGTGGTGCTCTCGCAGACGTCCGCGCCCTGACTGTATCAATGCAGGAAGGGCTGAGCCCTTCTTTAAAAGGCTGCTGCTCCCCTAATATTAGTCCGATTTTCGTCAAATTAAAACTGTATTGTAGCATAGTTCATACTGATTCCATCATGTTTTCGGATTGAAAATAGACTAAATATTAAGCGAGATATCCATCTGAGAATGCAGTTCTCTGGCGGCGGCCAGGTGCTCTGTGTATGGTCATGACTTGAATATTGTGGTCAATATTTTTGACCATGATATATATACATTGTTTGGATGAGCTTTATTGCAATTCATTTCTACTCATTCTGCCAACTGCCATGACCGTTATGTCAATTGCTATTAGCATTTTGAATGATATAAAGAATGGGTGTAGAGAATACAGCAAATGCTCAATACATGTGTCAATTGCCTAATTGCCTAAATTGGGGTTCTTTGACCTGTCATTTCATAGTTTGTTCAAAGATGACACAGTAATATGACATTGTCTTGATTGTCATTCACAATTACAAAAAGATGTAATTGCTTTCATTAATTAAAAACAATGTATTGTATTGTAATTACCAGGCAATGATTATATTTGTATATTGGTATTTTTTTTATACATGTGAACATTCTTATCTTTTTGTGTATATTTTTGTAAAATTTAAATCCAATATTGATATTGTAATTAGTATTTGTGATTTGATCTGTGATTTTATTTGCTATCTTTTATGTACTTATATGGACCAAATATTAAGCTAGATATTCTATATTATATAATAAGCATATAAATCTATCTGTCTCTCTAAACTATCTGTCTATCTACATATTCGATTTTCGTCAAATAAAGACTGAATTATTCAGGGAAATGTGTAGAATTTATATAATAGTTAAGGTGGGGAAAATTAATGGAGTATACTAGGCACAAACAAGAATATTCTTATTAATAAAGTTAGTAATACCTCATAGAGTATAAATATGTAGATAGACAGATAGTTATAAGATCTTCACCTAATAATATGTTACTATCAATAATTCATTAATTCGTAATCAATAAAAAACGAAAATAAAACAATGTTTGTTTGCTTGTTGCCAATAAAATTCCGACTTGATAAAGATGTCTATGGAGCTATAACAACTATCTATAGATAGATATACTCTAGTTTATATGAATTATCAATATTTCGTTGTTGTTTCTGAAAATAATCCAACTGGAATTAATATTGATATTGCATGTTCCATCCATGATCAAAACAATCTCCCTCTTTAATATGCATAATAAACAGGAATCAGTCGAAATTCAGAACTTCAATTAATGCTTGTGATCAATGATGAAAAAGCATGACTTACCCCATTCTTTGTATTATTCAAAATGTTAATAGCAATTGACATAACGGTCAATTCAGAATTTCAATTCATGCTTGTGATCAATGATTTCAATTCATGCTTGTGATCAATGATGAAAAAGCATGACTTACCCCATTCTTTGTATTATTCAAAATGCTAATAGCAATTGACATAACGGTCAAGGCAGATTGCTATTACATATATAGGTTAATTGACTTTACAAAACCAAAGGAAAAGTCCTTCTCATTGGCCAGTTGGCAGAATGAGTAGAAATTAATTGCAATAAAGCTCATCCAAACAATGTATATATAATGGTAAAAAATATTGACCACACCATTCAAGTCATGAACATACACAGAGCACCTTGCTGCCTTCTCAGACGAATATCACGCTTAATATTTGGTCTATTTTCAATCTGAAATTCTGTGTGGAATAAGTATGAACTCTTCTATAATTCAATATTTATTTGACGCAAATCGGATTAATAATGGAGCAGCAGCCGCCACCAGACAACCGCCTTCTCAGACGAATATCTCGCTTAATATTTGGTCTATTTTCAATCCGAAAACACCTATGGAGTCAGTATGAATTATACTACAATCCAGTCTTATTTGACGAAAATCGGACTAATATTAGGGGAGCAGCAGCCTTTTAAAGAAGCGCTCAGCATTGATACAGTCCCGGCGCGGACGTCTGCGAAAGCACCACTGCTTGCCTCCGCCAACCTAGCAATCTTCTCAGACAAATAACTCGCTTAATATTTGGTATATTTTCGATCCGAAAACGGGTATGGAATCAGTATAAACTATACTACAATTTAGTTCTTATTTAATGAAAATCGGACTAATATTAGGGGAGCAGCAGCCTTTTAAAATATACTCCTGGAAGCTGCGAGTTACTCCTACTACTCACCGGCTTACTCCTACAACTCGGCGAGTAACCCGTAGGACCCGCCGAGTAACCCGTAGAACCCGCCGAGTCACCCGTAGAACCCGCCGACTCACCCGTAAAACCCGCCGAGGCACCTGTAGAACCCGCCGAGGCACCCGTGGCAGCCGGCGGGTAACCCGTGGCAGCCGGCGGGTAACCCGTGGCAGCTGGCGGGTAACCCGTGGCAGCCAGTGGGTAACCCGGCGGGTAACCCGTAGCAAAAAAAGTAAGTGTAATTCATTACTATTTATTGCTGTGATAGATATTAATTTATATAGTAATCATTCAATTGTAGTATTATGGTATTCACTGTATTAATTCTAAACTTGCAGTCACTGTGGCTGATGTAACATGTGGGTCTAAAGCCCCTGTCACACGGGCCGGTTTTGCCGTAGTGAACCCGTAGTATTACGTAATAGTTATGCAACAGCTCTTTCCGCCGCTTTGGCGACAGGTTCTGGCAGCAAAAAGGGGCGGGCAGCACCCGCCGGGTTACCCCGCCGAGGCACCCGTGGCAGCCGGCGGGTAACCCGTGGCAGCCGGCGGGTAACCCGTAGCACCCGGCGGGTAACCCGTAGCACCCGGCGGGGTAACCCGGCGGGTGCTGCCCCGCCCCTTTATAGATATAAGTACACTGCACACATAAAAAATTAGGCTTATAAATAGCAATATATCATAACACTTATTTATAGATACATTCTGACCCAAGTAGTTGCTTTCTGACTACACAGTCTATCTATCTATCTATCTAAACATATATGTATATATTCTTAAAATTCTTCTAATAAGTTTAATTTAAAAAAAAAATTTTCAATTCATCAGTAATTAAGGATTTTAATATTCCATTCCTCTCGCACTTTAAATATAGGGCATGGGATGCAGGCTCCATTACTTAAGCTAAGGGCTTTGTTAATTTATATCATTGCTAGTGCTATGCTGGCTATTCAGTGTGCCAGTGACCTAGATACGTGTACTTATAAATGCACAGTAAGTTGTCATTGAATGCTTGCAGTTGTCATGGGGCTTCTTAAGAAGTTTGTTTTTGTTGTTTTGCTTGCTGTGGCTGCTGAAAGGATCATCAGATTTATGTAAGTATCACTTTGCATATTCAAGTCATCAATATCGACAAATTGAATTGAAGCAGTTATGAGCGATTTTTACTCAGCCTGTTGCAATGGATGAGTTCCCTGCTATATTTGGTCTTTTTGACCTGCATGGCTAAACAAGGCAAGGGTTTCTCTGTAAAATAGACCTGCTACACACACACACGAAAAAGCAATTCCATTTACTCACTAGATTATAATTAAAATTGTTAAATTCAAATTTGAAGAAATAAACTTGTATCTTGGAAGTTCTGCAATATAAAAGATTTGCAGTTGGTGGATCTTCTTTAACTACAAATGTTAAAAAAAATGGTCAACCAAGCCTGTGACCTGCCGACAGTCCTAGTTAGATTACAGCTGATTGAAATAAACAAATCTACTAAATAGACATGAGATATGAAGACAAAAAAGACATTTTGATTCTGTTATGTTCTTTAACACAGAAATTAAAATGCCACGTTAATCAAATAAGGCATAGATAGACAGATAGATAGACAGATAGATGGACAGATTGATAGACAGATAGACAGATAGATAGACAAATAGATAGACAGATAGACAGAGATAGACAGATAGATAGAAAGATAGTAAGACAGATAGATTGATAGATAGCTAAGATAGATAGCTAAGATAGATAGATAGATAGATAGAAATAGAGATGGATAGTTGATAGGTAGATAGGTAGATGGATGGATGGATAGATCGAGAGATAGACGGATAGAAGTATGGATAGGTAGATAGATAAATAGATGGATAGATAAGGAAAGTACAGTCCTCTAATAGTTCTTGCTGCTAGCATGGGTTGATCACCCATGTTATGCAAAACCCCATGGGTTGGCATGTACAAGGGTCATATCTCATCTGAACGACATCCAGCTGGGATGTAACTCATTAAGAGTGCCCGGGCCAGGGATCGAACCCAATAAATTATATAGGCCTATATAATATGAAGATATTCAGCGGGAAATTATAAGTCAAACTGTGGTGTACTAGTTAATTATTACATTTGTGGAATTTTAATGTACAATGTCATATTGCATGTAAATAATCTTACATTATAATTTCAGTACCCTATTAGATCTACACAAAGTTGTGTACTACCATGAACCTGGTCCCTGCCATCTTGTGCCCAATGTTGGTAAGTAACATTATTATTTTATTCATTATCATTTAAGTGTTTTTTGTTGCATGTATGTTTGAGTCCATGCTGTATACTGTCATATTTAGGCTAATTGGTGGTGTGGTATACTAGCTACAATGTTATGTGACATTGGTATAATTGTAATGGACTTAATGCCAAAGTACTAAAGTAAAGCTTATAGCCCAGGCCTAGGTAACCCAACCACAGTGGTGGATCAGCTCAATGAAACCCATGAGTGAGCTGTCTGGCAGAGGAACTCACGAGTGGTGAACCCACCACTGTGGTTGGGTTTTATTTATATTCCACACTTTTACAGCTAATTTCAGTATTTTTATGGCGAAAACTAAGAAATTAAGAATTGTTTTGACCAAATTCTTGTACTTTTCCTGTTGATATTTCTACACAAACAGTGAAGATAAAAAATCTCTTTAATATTCATAAGGGCCTCACCAGCCAATCACAGAAGAGAACCAAGCAAACAGAGGGACGTCACAACGTCTTCCCATTCACAATTTTGAAGTCTCTTAGCAGAAAAACAAACCTTTGCTAGAATGTATTTTTTATAGAAACTTTTGTTTTATTCATGTAGAAAGATGTATGTACTAATTTAATGTGAAAAAATTTCATAATTTAGTCAGAAACCATGCCTTAGTGCAACCAAATTCCTCAGTGCCACCACCGTGTATTTGGTCTCCATGGCAACCACGTTGTGAATGCATGACTGTTTGAGTGTAACAGATTGTTTCGTCGGCAAAAACGAATCGCCGGTACAGATAAACAATGAGATATAGAAAGCAACTGTTAGTAGATATGAAAAGAACAGAAATTCAGCTTCAAGCCAGTTTGAACGGGCAAAGTGAAAGTTAAAGCGCTATGACGTGTCTGCTCGCTTGGCTATGACCAATGACCATTACAGACAACTTTTATTTTTCAAAATTACTTTTAAATGGCGTATTTAGTTTGAACCCGATTTTTGTTACATGAATAGTGTATAATTGGCTTAGCTGTGTTCTAGTGTGCAAAGTGAAAGTAAACCAGCTCAGCCTGAAGTAGTCCGTCCAATATGTAAATCAGTGATGGTGGAACACAATTTATTATAATTAGGGATGGTATGAGGAACACAGCAAAGTGTAGGATATCAGACAAGATGAAATAAAGTTTGTTGCTCAGTACCGTCAACTAGGGTATCTTTAGCTGCCTAGGAAAAAAGAGATTCTGTCTCACTATGATTTGACTTAATACAAGTAACTTATTTCTATGTAACTAAGATATATGACCTATATAAGTATCCTAAAAATAAAAAATAAAGATCATTAATGCAGTCTACTTTAGTCTAGAAAACCTGATTATAAACATGCCATTAACTTGGAATGCCGGTAGTTTGTAGAGAATGTCCCACAGATCAAAATGGTCTTTAGGTAATTTCAACTATTTTAAAAGTATTTCTTGGTACGTCCAAAGAAACTTGGCATTTCAGCCCTCTGAAGGTCAGTGCAGGTTATCTTTGGCCATGGCCAAATTCAACTCAAGGGTCCCCACCTTTGTGGCATATCAAAGCAGTCTACATGAAATATGTGCAGAAATATGTTCAGCATTCTTGCTGACCTTTCAATGCTGTAATTTGGTATTGTAATAAACCATCAACATGTGTGGGTAAATAAGTGTATATTCTTGATGAAGCTGGTTCAAGTTATTGCTGCTGTCCCACTAATGGCACCTTTGCTGAAGTAAACGATTACTGTGAAATTGAAATTTCATGGCCAAAATTATTATCTGTATCATTGCAAAAGCCATGGGGTTTTGGTGCCCATTATTTTGTTAAATAAATCTGTTATGATTATGAGTATCAAGGAGTTGTATGGTGTATGTACATCTTCCCATACAAGGTCCATTTAAGTGGCAAAATAAAATGCATTAATATTTCTTTGTTTGTTTTGGTTGAGCCAATAATGCTTGCAAAATCTGCCAAAGATACCCCAGTTGACAGTTCTATATATTACCATATTATGTAAATATATTTTATAATTTATTTCAGAGGAAGGTTCAGAAGATATACAAGTCCTGAGTAATGGGATTGCTCTAATAACTGCTGTGAGTATTTGGAAATCAACAGCCAAATTAAAGTGTTTTGTCATAAATTAAGTTAAGATTACGACGATAAGACAATGTGTTCAGAATTAAAGACAGAAATCATTATATACAATGGCTTTAATTGATAATTTTGGTAAAATAATCAATTACAACAACAGCGAAATAACCTAATGATACTTTTAATACACAGGGAATGAAGTTCCCTCCGCCAGGCAATCAGTACACTAAACATAGAAAAGGCAGAATCCTGAAATTCGACTTTAATAATCCGGAAGCTGGGGCAGAAGAGGTGAAGATTGTGAATGAACATGAAGCACCTGAATTGAATCCTCATGGCATTAGTTTGTGGGAGAATAAGGGCACAGGTAAAAAGCAGGAAATTCTCTTAAGACCACTTTTTGCATCCAAGCTATAGCTATTATTTCCAGTGTATTCTACCTTACTATTATGAACTTGCACAGTACAGTGTACAATTTTATTCATTTCAGGGAAAATAACAGTTTTTGTTGTGAACCACCCAACTAACGAAGTTGTGGACTACATAAGTGTCTATGACTATAATTCAAAATCAAACAATATGAAGCACTTGAAATCAATTTCCCATCAGGATTTTGGCTTGTAAGTAATGCACATTCTTTCTTTAAATGTAGGATTAATTTTAATAATAGGGGAAGGAAGTAAAATGGGGTCATGGTGCAAAATAGGACACCTCTTACTTTTTGGTAGTATAAATAGTATAAAGTATAAATAGTATAAATTACCTAATGGCATCGCAAAGCCTTCCATGACTGTCATTTTGAATGATGCTAACACTTTGCGTTATTATTCCATGAAAAAATATTTCATATTTTTCTGTAAATATTTTCCTTTTTTCTGCCCAATCGCCTACCCATATGTCCGCCCGTCGGATGGACATTCATGATAACAAAAACCCTTTTCAAACTTTGTTCGCTGAGGGTTAAAACAATACAATGAGACACTTATAGTCAGAAACCAAGATGTGACATAACCAACTTTATCTTGGCAGTCCAATCAAGAAGTATTGGCTACTTGATGTTTTTGGCTCATGGTATGAAGCAGAACTCTTAAATAAACATTATACATACACTTATAAACAATATGTACCATTTTGCCCCAAAGGGTATCCCATTTTGCCCCAGGGATGGGGCAAAATGGGACAGCACAGCATTTTACATTATTTTTATTTTGTGATCATCCTAAATGAGGGTATGCATTAAATTGTTGTCAAAATGATGAATTTGTGTGCCCTTAACAGTTTTTTTAATTAATTTGTGATTTTAAGAATAAACCACATTAAGCTATAGGAGTATAAAGTTAGCAGGTCTACAAGTATACCTGCTGCTTACACCCCTTGTCCCATTTTAGATTTAAGAAATGTTTTCCTATTTGGTTTATTATTCTTTATTTTTTTTAATAAAACACTTCATTTATTTTCTCATCCCCTCATCATAATTAGTTGGTCCATCTTGTAATTGATGCAGTGTACTGTATATTGTAAGAACATGCAGATCTAAATCCTTACTACTTCTTCAGAAAATCCTTTATTTCAGGTTAAATGACGTGGTAGCAGTGGGGCCAGAGTCATTCTACACAACTCGATACCATTATAGTAGAACCAACTTTCTAATAAACCAGGCTGAGATGTTTTTGGGCATTCGACTTGGGGCTGTCTTCTACTATGATGGTCAAGATGCCAAAATGATGGACAGTGGTCTACTCATGGCCAATGGTATCAATGCATCCCCTGATGGCAGGTGGGTTCAATACATTATTACAGTTAAGTGCTTTGATGGAAAATAAAATTGTATGATGAGTCATTTTCATCAGGACAAGAAGTTGCCTTGGAAGGCTGCACTTTCTCTATCTATCTAGCTATCTAGCTATCTTGCTACCTATCTATCTATCTATCTTTTGTACCATAAGGCGGACATATGAAATGCTATAAATGAATGATTGGGGTTTTTTTGTTTTGTTTTACTTTATCTATCTATCTATCTATCTATCTATCTATCTAACTATGTATGTATCTATCTATCCATCTATCTTTCTCTTTCCAGGATAATATACGTTGCCATAACAGGAGACAAAGTTCTGAAAATGTACAGGAGACACAGCGATAATAGTCTGACATTGATCAGGGTGTGTTTTGAATCTTTTCTCAGTCAATTGGTCTATAGAAGGATGCATGTTTTGTGATAAGCATTTGGAAAAACTTAGTATGATATGTTTTACCTTGTGTGGAAGACAAAAAGCATTATAAATCGACATTGAAAGACATTCATTATAGTACTTGTCATTCAGGACATCCCAGTGGGGACGTTATTGGACAATATTAATGTTGACAAGGAGAATGGCGATGTGTGGATCGGAGGGCACCCTGTCGGACTTGCCATCTTGCACCACCTAGACAACCCATCACACCCTGCACCAACACAGGTAAAATAAAATATAAGAATGAATCCAAGCTAAAGTCAAAACAAAACAAAATCATCAATTCAGACATAGTTTACTTCTAAGCTGAAATACATTGTATCTCCTTGTGATCTTCTGTAAGCTAGACATACAATTTCCAGACATTTCAGTCTTGTTTTTGTTTACTTGTCTCTCCAGCTTTTGTATATTCCTTCCAAAAATATAGACTCCAATCTGTCTGTCCATTTTGTAGGTGGCTTCTCACCTTGGTCAGATCAGGGAACCACCAGAACTCTCCATGGTCAGATAGAGGGGCATAAATTGATGGTCCCCTTGTTAACATTTAAAAGATGTTCTAATAATTCCCACCATGCTCCTGGTTTTCTTAATGACTGTTGAAGTGCTCCTCGAAAGCCATTATGTTGTAACAGTAATTCCCGGGTTTTTTTTCTGACCCCTGCACCTTTATTCCTAAGTTCTAGGTCTTCAATTATCCGCCTTCTATTTATGATTTTTGGCTTTCTTTATATAATGATATGCTTACACTTTGTGCAACCATTTGTCTGATAACTCATTCAAACTAGCTTGGACTTCTCGAAATTCTGCAGATCTTCTTCCAGTACAAAAGACTTGGTGTCATCGCCAAACATGTAGATTGTTAATGTACATTTTACAACATAAAAAAGAGGTGTCCAAGCACTTGTCCTTGTGGTATACCGCTTGTGACCTTCAGAAAAGATGAAATAGGGTTCCTTTCAATCCTCAAGTCAGTGATCTATCACCATTTGCGGATTGCACCAATGCAGCACCATATTTATGATTTCACTACATTTTGAAAGAAGAGCTATTCAATCTTAGGCCACTTCAATGAATCTTTATTTGGCCTTGGATCTCAGGAATTGGAGTTGGCCTACTCATGTGGTTCCGCCATCTCTACTAATAACACCACACCCAAGGGGTAAATGTAACATGGTATGGACTCCAAGCCTTATCATCTCATCATTGTAACTGCCTCTGGCAGCTAGTTATTTAAGCTGACTAAGCTTCATACCCAGTATAGCATTGAGACATAGACATAGAGGATCGAGGGGACCTACTACACCAGGGGGCGAAATGATTTTATGCCCTCTGGTGAGTTCATTGCGTACAGCTGTACTTCTAATGGCGTTCAAAATCTTGTATGATATCATGACATCCAGTGGTTATTATATTTGTGGGATGGGTTATTAAAAATATGGTTTCTTGGCAAGATGAAAAAAACTTATTAATAGCCTGTGCTGATTACTGTGCTTATTTTTGTGGTTTCAGAGACTAATGCAATTTTGAGTCAGCTCAAGGATTCGACTGTAAAGAATGACAAAAAACGCTCTTCCTTTTTTTCTCTCATGGTCTTTTATTGTTTCTCTTCAGGTTTTACGAATCAGGACTGAGGGAGACCGCGAATTCATAGAAGAAGTCTTTTTGGAACCATCAACCAGACTGTATGGTTCAACTGTGGCTGAGAGATACAAGAATGCCATTCTTATAGGGACAGTCCAACACAAACTCATGTATTGCAAGCTTAATCACATTTCTTCTTCCCATGTATAACTTTGTGAGCTTAAAACAAACAAAAATAAATTAGTATTTCTAAGAATTGATATAGCTTTTCTTCCAAAATTTTGTGAAATCATAAATATAGTGCTGAATTGGTCCATTCTTAAATGCACGGCTTTACTATAAAAATGAGGTTCTTAATCTTGATGATCCTTGTCAGTTTGGGTTTACTCCAGGAGCGAGCACAACTGACTGCATGTTTATCCTTGATATTGTTATTAGATACCAAAAACAAAAACGTAAACCTCTCTATCTCTGTTTTGTAGATTTCACAAAAGTATTTGACTACATCAATAGAAATGCTCTGTACTATAAACTTATGAATCAAAAGATAGGCAATAAAATGCTTAACATAATAATGAGCATGTATGACAAAGCTAAAGCTAGAGTTAATAATTTAGGCAAAATTGGAGATCCAATTGACAGCAGCTATGGTGTCGTGCAAGGTGGAATTCTCAGCCCCAAGTTGTTTAATGAATTTCTATCTGACCTGCCTATTTATATGAATGAATTGGATGGTGTAGCACTTATTAGTCTGATGCTCTACCATATCTCATATGCTGATGATTTAGTTCTAATAGCACATTCTGAAACATCTCTTCAAAACAGCATAAATTTCCTTCAAGTATTCTGCAAAAAGTGGCATCTCATTGTTAATGTAGGAAAGACTAAAATAATGAAATATGTCAATACTCAGCAAAAGCAATTTTACTATGATACACAACTAATTGAAAACGTTGACACCTTTAAATATCTAGGACATGTGTTAGCTAACAAACGTAACATGCATGTAAAATTGACTGATTATCTTGTTACACAAGCCCAAAAAGCACTTTCTGCTTTGCAAAGTGACACTAAGCAGGCACTAGGACATATCACTCCTAAACTTGCTCTAAAAATGTTTGACACATATATTTTACCAGTCCTTGAATATAATTGTGAACTATGTTCCAGTCACAAACCTGTTAATAACCTAGAAAAGGTACAATTAGGATATCTAAAAGATATGCTAGGAGTTAGGAGAAACCCTCATCACAAGCAGTGTATAGTGAGACAGGCAGATTCCCATTACATGTGCAGCAACAGTTCAGAATAATCAACTACTGGATTAAACTGGAAAAACTGCTGGCTAATAATATTCTTAAAAAATTTTAAATAGAGCAAAAAGAGATTAACACCTTATAATAAAATCACCAGATTTAGAATTAGCGCACGTAACTTGCATATTGAAACAGGTAGACATGAAAATCCCATATTGCCAGCAGTTGAGAGGCTATGCCTAAAATGCAGTATGCATGAAATTGAAGAAGAAAAACATTGTCTCATAGTATGTCCGCATTATAAACTTAGTCGTGAGGAACTCCTTAAAGTAGTTAATGATACATAGATAATTTTGAGCAACTAAACAATGAAGATAGATTTAAGACCATCATGAAATCAAAAAAGCCTGAGTTGTTAAAATACCTTGGAAAATTTCTTGTTTGAGTCATCATCCATCGTCTGGCATTAAACATATTAACCATCATTCTGAGAGTCTCTGCATTATAAGCATTTTAACCCTCAGCGAACGAAGTTCAAAAAGGGTTTTTGTTATCATCAATGTCCGTCCGATGGGCGGACGCTCGGACGGGCGGACAGGCAGGTGGGCGTAACACTTTTGTTTCCGGAGCAACTCTAACCCTCATGCACTTACCCTTACGAAATTTTGTACAGTAATACTCTATATGGCCTTGTGTTGCCTTTTGGACATTGACATGTGTTGGCTATGTTTTACAAACTTTTGATAAATTTTGTCATAATATGTCTAAAATAGTGTAGTTGTGCCTTTTGGGGGTCTCATGGCCGTAAATACTATAGAATTTTCCAAATTAGGCCAAAATAGGGAAAATTCTTACTTTTTTCAACCTCCATATAAAAGACACTATTTTCCTTACATGAATGAAATTGTATCAATAACAAATCTAAATTATAGTATTTTCACTTTTTAAAATTCATTTTGACATTCATTTCATGCTAATTACAAATAATGGAAAATCTGAAAAATATGCTAAACATTGTGTTAAATTGTGTTTTCAGAGCAGAACTCTACCATTAATGCACATACAAAATTGTATATGTTATTACTCTATATAGCTTAGCTAAGCATTTTTATAGTCATATTGACAAAATTTAGAGAAAAATGAAAAAGAAAAAAAACATAAAAATTTCTGTTTCCAGAGCAGGACTACCACACTGCACCTACATGCATACAAAAAATAGTAAGAATATGTCTGAAATAGTGTAGCTAATAAGGAAAATATGAAAATTTGGACAGGTACTCTTTCAAACCCTCATATCAATGACTCTATGATCCTTACATCAGTAACATTTGGCCAATGATATATATCTAAATTATAGTACTTCACTTTTAAGCTCCTTTTTTTGACATTTGTTTCATCATTCTTTTTTTGTTCATAATATTGGAAAATCTGGAAAAAATGCTAAAAATTGTGTTGCTTCCTTCATAATCCTTAGCATTCCATACTTCGAGATTATAGCCGTAAATGTTGTACAATTCATGTGCAGTTATTAAATGTTTCAATAGTTTTTTGTTTATAATTAGCGATTTTATAATAATTAGTTGCTTGATGATCTATTTTACTTTCACTTGACTTCAATACTTATTATTGTTTTCTTCATATACACCTGTAAAGTGTTCGGTTATAAATACTAGTTTAAATGCCATAGATTTAATGCAAATCAGCAACCCAACAAATTAGTAACTGAAGGGAATATGGCAATTGATAATATATTGTCTTCAGTTGCAATCTTAATTTAAACAGTGAGCAAAAAATATGTTTTATTATCATTCCATACGAAATAAACCTTTCAGATTTTGTATTTATTTGTATTTAGACTTTATTTATTTAAATACAAGTAAATTAAAACATTGAAGGATTTTTTCGAGATTATACCCAACATCTGTATGTGGCATAACATTATTGCTGAATTTCATATATAATCCTCAGGATCATTGTCATAGCCCAAATATGACTATTTTGGACATATAAATGATAATCTTAGTTGTAGATTAGTTAAGGGAACATGCTATTGTGTTGATATTTCTAGTGAACTCAATACTACTTATTGTGCACGTAAGATATTTGTAAGACATTATAATATCATGCGATAACTGGTCATATAGCTAAATTGCCCTAGAATAATAGAAAGTTTGCCAAGAAATCACTCAAAAATAGTTGCAATGGTCATGCCGTCCTCAAAAATATCAACAGTGAATCGGCGTGGATGACGTCACAGAACATTCCTCATAAATTCACAGAACCAATTATACCATCAACACATATCTACATACCTAGAAAATGCATTAATCATCATTTCAAGTAGTGAATCGATAGCATTCCAATTTGGCCCTCCAGCATTGGATGCAAGGGACCACGTGACCACTTAGGAGGTGGAAATAGTAAACGATGAAGACAGAAGTGTGGAACAAGCAAGCAATGGCAACCAGGACGCAAGGTCATGGTAGCACGTGCGTAAATGTTAGAGATTATTTAAGTTTGATATGATAGAGAAGTAACTAATATATGAAAAAGTGCCTACTTAGATGCGATGTAAGGTCGGAACGACTTGCATACAAATGCGTCTAATTTGATATTTTTGACATAGTTTTTTCAACAAACACGTTAGCATACTTTATTTTGTCGTATGCACTGGAGGACTGTTTACTATTGTTGCACTCAGATATGTTGATTTCTTCCAATTTTAATAAATTTCTGTGCCATTTTCGACTTGATAATCCATCCGCCTAGTTCCACTAAAACTCACTAGAGGGCTCCGGCGTCACCACAGCGCCACCCAGATGCAATGGTGCAGATACATATCTAATACTTTAGCTTATTAACTTATTTTAATTGTAAAATTGAAACTACGGACTTGCCAGCGCTATTCTGTGTGAATCTTATTATCCACTAGGGGCGTTGAAACATCGCAGGAGCCCTCTTGTGAGTTTTGGCAGAACTAGATGGCCATGTTTCTCATAATGCTGTAATGTAAACATGAGATCAAAAATAGTGCAGAAATCGATGATAATTGGAAGAAATCAACTATTTCTGAGCGCGATATTGAAAAAAGGTATGTCTAACCCTAGAGCAGGTGTATTTTGTGTGGCAAACGTTTATTAAAAGGCTAGTTGCCACACAAGCCGAAAATTCAATATTTTTTTATCTAGGACCTTGTAACCCTGTCCTGTGGACAGGGGACTTGTAGCTAAAACTAATATAAATATATTTATTTGTATTTAGTTGACACAAAAGTTTTAAACATTTAGAATTTGCCAAAAACAATAGAGACTGTATTTTCACAGATAGCACTGCAGTGACGTGATGGGTGATATGTGCACCACCGTAGTACCTTTATTAATTTGGAGAGATAAATATCGAACTGATATGAAACCAAGTCCCAATTCTTCCTCGAAAATATAGTTTAAGTTAGTTTTCTCCTGTTGCACTTTGGACGCATTGACTTATGGACAATTTGTACGACGTCAAAAAATCCTATATTTTGAGTGGCCTAAATGTGTACTACAATCAAAATATTCTCAGCTTCTAGTGGTCGGATCTTCATCAAATATGGTTTGTAAGTTGCACGTTTGTATCGCGGTTCTAATGGTGTGCCATTTATAGTTGTATGAAAGCGCAAGTTAAAACAGTTTTTCCTATGTTGTGAAACCGCGCTATAGGCCAAGTGGCAAATGTTTCGGTTCATCAGACACACTGGTAAAACATAGGCCATATAGAGTGTTACTGTATAAAATTTCATTAGGGTAAGTGCATTAGTGTTAAGCCACTCTCACACGGGCCGGTTTTGCCGTAGTGAACCCGTAGTATTACGTAATAGTTATGTAACAGCTCTTTCCGCCGGTTTGGCGGCCGGTTCTTGCAGCAAAAAGGGGCGGGGCAGCACCCGCCGGGTTACCCGCCGGCTGCCGCGGGTGCCTCGGCGGGTTCTACGGGTGCCTCGGCGGGTTCTACGGGTGCCTCGGCGGGTTTTACGGGTGACTCGGTGGGTTCTATGGGTGACTCGGCGGGTTCTACGGGTTACTCGCCGAGTTGTAGGAGTAAGCCGGCGAGTAGTAGGAGTAACTCGCAGCTTCCAGGAGTATATTTTAAAAGGCTGCTGCTCCCCTAATATTAGTCCGATTTTCGTCAAATAATACGGGATTGTAGTATAATTCATACTGACTCCATAGGTGTTTTCAGATTGAAAATAGACCAAATATTAAGCGAGATGTTCGTCTGAGAAGGCGGTTGTCTGGTGGCGGCTGCTGCTCCATTAATATTAATCCGATTTGCGTCAAATAAATATTGAATTATAGAAGAGTTCATACTTATTTCACACAGAATTTCAGATTGAAAATAGACCAAATATTAAGCGTGATATTCATCTGAGAAGTCAGCATGGTGCTCTGTGTATGTTCATGACTTGAATGGTGTGGTCAATATTTTTTACCATTATATATACATTGTTTGGATGAGCTTTATTGCAATTATTTTCTACTCATTCTGCCAACTGGCCAATGGGAAGGACTTTTCCTTTGGTTTTGTAAAGTCAATTAACCTATATATGTAATAGCAATCTGCCTTGACCGTTATGTCAATTGCTATTAGCATTTTGAATAATACAAAGAATGGGGTAAGTCATGCTTTTTCATCATTGATCACAGGCATTAATTGAAGTTCTGAATTTCAACTGATTCCTGTTTATTATGCATATTAAAGAGGGAGATTGTTTTGATCATGGATGGAACATGCAATATCAATATTAATTCCAGTTGGATTATTTTCAGAAACAACAACGAAATATTGATAATTTATATAAACTAGAGTATATCTATCTATAGATAGTTGTTATAGCTCCATAGACATCTTTATCAAGTCGGAATTTTATTGGCAACAAGCAAACAAACATTGTTTTATTTTCGTTTTTTATTGATTACGAATTAATTAATTATTGATAGTTACATATTATTAGGTGAAGATCTTATAACTATCTGTCTATCTACATATCTATACTCTATGAGGTATTACTAACTTTATTAACAAGAATATTCTTGTTTGTGCCTAGTATACTCCATTAATTTTCCCCACCTTAACTATTATATAAATTCTACACATTTCCCTGAATAATTCAGTCTTTATTTGACGAAAATCGAATATGTAGATAGACAGATAGATTTATATGCTTATTATATAATATAGAATATCTAGCTTAATATTTGGTCCATATAAGTACATAAAAGATAGCAAATAAAATCACAGATCAAATCACAAATACTAATTACAATATCAATATTAGATTTAAATTTTACAAAAATATACACAAAAAGATAAGAATGTTCACATGTATAAAAAATATACCAATATACAAATATAATCATTGCCTGGTAATTACAATACAATACATTGTTTTTAATTAATGAAAGCAATTACATCTTTTTGTAATTGTGAATGACAATCAAGACAATGTCATATTACTGTGTCATCTTTGAACAAACTATGAAATGACAGGTCAAAGAACCCCAATTTAGGCAATTAGGCAATTGACACATGTATTGAGCATTTGCTGTATTCTCTACACCCATTCTTTATATCATTCAAAATGCTAATAGCAATTGACATAACGGTCATGGCAGTTGGCAGAATGAGTAGAAATGAATTGCAATAAAGCTCATCCAAATAATGTATATATATCATGGTCAAAAATATTGACCACACCATTCAAGTCATGACCATACACAGAGCACCTGGCCGCCGCCAGAGAACTGCATTCTCAGATGGATATCTCGCTTAATATTTAGTCTATTTTCAATCCGAAAACATGATGGAATCAGTATGAACTATGCTACAATACAGTTTTAATTTGACGAAAATCGGACTAATATTAGGGGAGCAGCCTTTTAAAGAAGGGCTCAGCCCTTCCTGCATTGATACAGTCAGGGCGCGGACGTCTGCGAGAGCACCACTGTTTGCCTCCGCCAACCCAGCTACCTTCTCAGACGAATATCTCGCTTAATATTTGGTCTATTTTCAATCCGAAAACGCGTATGGAATCAGTATGATTTATACTACAATTCAGTCCTGATTTGACGAAAATCGGAATAATATAAATGGAGCAGCAGCCACCGCAAGACAACTGCCTTCTCAGACAAATATCTCGCTTAATATTCCGAAAATACGTATGGAATCAGTATGAGCTATACTGCCATGCAGTCTTTATTTGAGGAAAATCGGACTAATATTAGAGGAGCAGCAGCCTTTTAAAGTATATACCTCCCTGCCTACGCTGACGCTGGTAGCAAAAAGCTGGCGGGTTACCCGTGAAAGCCGGCGGGTTACCCGTGAAAGCCGGCGGGTTACCCGTGAAAGCCGGCGGGTTACCCGTGAAAGCCGGCGGGTTACCCGTGAAAGCCGGCGGGTTACCCGTGAAAGCCGCCGGGTTACCCGTAGAACCCCTCAACAAGCCGCCGGGGTGAAATTAGGGACGAATAATTCGCCGGGTTCTATGGGCCACCCGCCGGCTTCTACGGGCCACCCGCCGGCTTCAACGGGCCACCCGCCGGCTTCCACGGGTCACCCGTCGGCTTCCACGTGTTTTTTTATTTTTTTTATTTCACCCGTGAGATTTCTAGGGTTGTGCCATGCAAGCATGGCACAACCGGCTACCGGGGCCGGGTTTCGCGGCTGGGCCAAGGGTCTCACGGGTGCTTGCCGGGTATCCCCGGGTATCCACGGGTGGCCGTATTGGGGCCGCTGGCTTGGAGCCGGGTAGCGATTTCCGCAACTATTACGTAATACTACGGCTTCACTACGGCACAACCGACCCGTGTGACAGTGGCTTTAGAGTTCAGCTCTAGAAACGAAAGTGTGTGTTAGAGTTCTGCTCTGGAAATGAAAGTGTAATGCCCGCCCTCCTGCCTGTCGGACGAACACATAACAATTTTAATGATGCCTGTGTGCTGTGTGGGATTCGCTGAGGGTTTAGCTGAGTGCAGCCTATTATTTCTATACATGTATATATGTTCCTACTAATGTTCTCATTACCTGTATGTTATATCATTTGTTATGGATAATGCTGTAAGATGTATATATACGTAATACTACGGCTTCACTACGGCACAACCGACCCGTGTGACAGTGGCTTTAGAGTTCAGCTCTAGAAACGAAAGTGTGTGTTAGAGTTCTGCTCTGGAAATATATATATATATAACAAGATTAACTTTAAATCAAAAAGTGTATATATATATATATATATATATATATATATATATATATATAACAAGATTAACTTTAAATCAAAAAGTGTATATTATTATGTTGCTATTGTATTGTAACAAATCTTCATTGTAGCTGGAACCTAGTCTTACTACTTTTCTATTATTCTTTAATTGTTATTGTATGTCATATAGTTTGTATTTTCTGTTTACATTGTGACACATATGTCATGAATACTATGAAGCTGTCGAATAAAAGATATATATCTAAAATTCAGTGTATTACAATATTTGGACAATTAAGACTTGTGTAGGTTTACACTCCGAGACAAATTATAGCTTATGTACAATTTTTTTTAAACAAAGCTGTAAACTACTGCAAAAATATCTTCTGAGCTCTGTTTATGCTGACTGCGTTTTTGATTGCTCAAATAGACATTACATTGCGTGAAAATAAGATCAGAATCTTCAGCACTTTTTACCTTAAGGAGTCTTTAGGATTTCACAATGTCACAAACTGTCATGCACAATCATACCTGGGACTATGATGTAGTTAATGGACTTTTCCCCTGCAAGATCGTACTTACTTAATTAGTTAAAAAATGCTTGGTATATAGGACTGTGGATCTCAATATACCTCAGCAAGTTGTACTCACTTGTAAGACATCATTGCATGCCACCTATCTCGTGGGAGAGCGCATGCACAGTTGATTGGCACTACGAATTGTGGGGAATGTCATTCCATTAAGTGTGGCCTCTCCCGGCTCCTCCTCCCCCACCATTCTTTAGTGTGTCACGCGCAACTGACATATCTACAAAATGAGATGGGAGCGATGGAGAAATTTAACATCAGATAAACAATGGTGGTATTCATTCATTTGCAGCATAGAGGGGGAAGGGGAGCTCACACAAAAGGACTTTCTCATTGGAACTAGTTTTCTTTATAAGGGTAAATTATAGGGATAAACAATATGAACTGCAGTCTGTTCAAAGTCACCTAATGGCACATGGAGTGGGGCTCAATTCATCCCTCTCATGTAGCCCTAGCTATACTAATTGATATGTCACTCCATTTTTGCAGCAATGAATTATGATAGCATTTCATTGCATATTGCAGCGCCCTCTTTTATCTAGTTAGTATGTTCCCTACACTGTCTAATTTTAAAATGACTATAGATAGTATTATCCTGCTCCTCTCTCAGTAATTAAGGGGACCAGATTGAACTAGACATCCAGATATGTCTGCCTTTACGCCTACACATGGGCTTATTAAAATCTTGGCTGGTTCAATGCTGTCATAAACTGTATATGTTATTTCATCGTTTAATGATTCTTTACTGTTGCCTTGCCTGCATCAACAAAGAAGTAATGGTGCTGGCTGTCGCTCCCCCTTCCTTGACTCATGCATATTGACCAGAGTGCTCCTTGTTATTGGTTACATTCTTCCCGTCTACTTATTTCCATCCCCTCTCAACTAGTTTTTGTTGACCAATACTGCAGCTGTTGTGCGAAATCATGTGATCGTATTCTATGGCTGATTTCCACTAAGATGTCCCCTGGGTCCTGGGGCTTGGTGAAGGTCACCCATGACAATTGCATTCCCTCCAAATTTATCTGCAACCTCGTTGTATAACATGCCGGTGACAGTTACATCTGCCTGTATCCTTTTTAACGAAGGATTAATTCCTATGACTCCAGGATTGCTGAGGGAGTCTAGAGGATTGCAACGCGTTCCCTGATAGTGAGTTCTGCAGTCTATGCCAGCATCATGCTTGGTCCGCATTGCCTGGCTGTTGTCCATTTATTGTAGACAACAAGATGTGGTGTTATGAAAACTCAATTAAAGTTATTTTGAGCAACAAGAAATTACTATATATTGCTTTATTTATAGTTTCTCAGAACGCTGTGCGTAAGGTATATTATGTAGTTAAATCTCTCCGTAGGTAGCAAGGAGTGGTCTCGCCCACAGGGGACGAAAACAATGCCCTGTCGTCTCACAGCTTCATATCATCATTATATCTGCTGCCATGTTAATCGAATGGATCAATTGAGCAGCTTAAAATAATACTGAATTGAAATATTGTAAACAGGCTCATGCAATAAAATGCAAAGTCAGAAATGAGACTAACATATTCATTGACTTTTACCACCTTTGTATTTTCTGAATGAACCACGTGCCCTGGAAAAATATGTTCTTTAAAAAAATTATCTCATTGGTAAAAAAGTATATCAATTCCATTATTTTTTCATTTTTTAAACCCTTTAGTAATTGAATTCATAATTTTTTAGTAATTGAATTCATAATTTTTACATCAGTGTTGGCCGCAGTACAAATAACTCCATGTATAAACTATAATTGTCATCCTTTATTCTCAATATTAAAATATTTATTCAATATCTTAATGACAGCTAGGTCTATTCAGACCATGAATAATACATCAGCAAAGTAATCAAGAAAGCATATTGTTGTGAATACATATTCAGATTGCCGCGTTGAATTATTTCTATTCATCAGTTGCCAAACATTTCCTGTTAATTAAGAAACCTGCACATACCTTGAATGTATTATTATTACCTTTAATCACGATTTGTGAGTCTCAATTCAGACACATTTTCTCCAAGTGAAGTGCTTAGTAGCGTTTGTTACGTCACCAATTGCCATACTTGGCTGATCATGCAGCCAGCCAGAGACGGAGCTACTTGTTACTGATGTGTGCAAAATAAAATCAAGTCAAGTAAGTTTACAAATTTGTCCCACCTAAATTTCCGACCAAGGAGTATACCATTGTATTAATTGGCCAAGTTGACTATTACCAAACATGCCACTG
The DNA here is from genome assembly GCA_932294295.1 of Alitta virens. Classification (NCBI taxonomy): domain Eukaryota; kingdom Metazoa; phylum Annelida; class Polychaeta; order Phyllodocida; family Nereididae; genus Alitta; species Alitta virens. Next base: position 68,423,479 of record OW028575.1, on the reverse strand, counting down.
GGGTCTTGCACGTGTCCCAGTACAGGGGCAGAAGTGGATCCAGCTCTCCTGTGTTTGAACGTACAAAAACTACTTCTGGAAACCATAAAATTGCAACATTGAAATTGCAGAGGAGGGCTATTTGGTGTGATAACTAAACATTTACAGCTTTCAGGCAGCGTGGAATTTGAGCTTGCCATGCTTTGTGCCATAGAATCTAAACAAACTGACCTCTATTCACATATTCTGTACGTGTAACATTGAAATCACTACCATAGTTCAAGCCATTTTCAATAGCATTGAGACATTGGGAGTTATCTTCAATTGAAGCCAAGGCAGCAGCAAATGTATTGATGATCCTCGGTGCCTTTGACAACCATGACACTACAACTTCTGTGGCACATATAAGGCCACGCGGATCCAGCCCTGACTGAATATGAGGATCATGACTAAGAGATGTCTCTGCCATTCATTTCATAGGCCACGTTTAAGCATTAAGGCTAGTACGCCCAATGCCCCCCCCCCCTGGATCCGCCAGAGGGCTCTCCTACATATTATCATATACATTATTATTGTACTTGTCTCTATGCTTATAAAATAAGATGTTAATTCACGTGGGCTTCACCAGAGATATTCTTCCAAGAACCTGGGCTCACTTCTTTCAATAAGGCTATTAGGCTATTCGGCTATTAGGCTTGATATAAGAATGTCACTTCAAAGGGTAAGTAAAGACAGTTGTCGTAGACACTAAAACCCTCAAATAGTAACCATGTCCAGTCCTTGCATAAGAACATTTTGCGCTTCGTTGAACAATAACCAAATGCCTCAAATAAAATAAAAACATATATATATGTCATTATTAGCCAACCAGCAGTTGAATATTGATCAACTAACCAATTTATACAATGGATCATTTGCATTTCTTTGGTAATTTCTTCATTTTTCCAGACATAAAACATTATACTACCAAACAGCCAGGTGCAAATTGTCTATTAGCAAGGGTAATTGCGTCATTCATGGGCAAGACAAATAATGAAGTAAAAATATTTGGACTTAAATTGGGTATTTAAAATCCTGTTTCATTCCACTATTTGACATTTTTTATACTTTATTCGTATTAATTTCATACCTTACTTACGTAAATTTCATCTCTAAATAAAATGTGTATCAGGCCTATTCTACCTACATGCAGATATGGTTCACACTGGTCAGGATAACCCTGGCTGATTACTAGCACTGGAGACCTTTGTCATTTACGGAGACTGTTTTACTTCAAATTCTTATTCCAGACTTCGAAATATTTGGCCACGATATTAAAGAAAATCAAATTATTATTTCCTATTCATATTTGGCAAATAGCATCTGTCAGGCAAGTAAAGAATGAAATGGCAACTGAATAAGAATTGTAGAATAGTGGAATAGGTGGCATTGTGAGTTGTGTTGAGTGGGCTCACCCACCTGCGGCATAGCATCAGTGCTTGATTCGTAGAGCCGTGAAAAGGCGTCAACAGATAATCCACTCCCCATAGCATTCAACGGATGCACGCATTTCCTGCCGATTGGCTTTAAGGCTACTGCTGTTAACCTGGTCATGTGATTAGCCATCACATCGAGTCATGTGACCGCACAGGCTGGACCGGAAGTTGCTGCTTATGCGCTCGCTTCTTGCTGTTGGGCACTTACAAATCACTTGCCACCGAATATGGGACTTAAGATTGCCTGCCATGTTGTGCGCTCAGAAGGTAGGCTACTATACTGTTATGCTGTTTCTGTGATATAAAATCGTAGATATTAAACAATTAATCACTATCTAATGGCGATTTTGAATGCTTTTTTATTATAAACAAAATTCAATACAATACCTTGTAACTTTTGAATGATTAAATAATGGCTTCGAAATCACAACAGTTCGAATGCTATAGAAAAGAAATATTGTAAAGTATTCATTCTCTTTGTAGTCTTTCCAACAATAGACACCTATTTCATTCATAGAATTCACTCTTAGAAATGATTGTATGTTTCACACAATTGTTTGTTTCACTGCTGTCCATCCAAATGTTTGCTTAAAATCAACCAAGACATTGAACGTGTAAGCTAATCAACATCTAGGTGATTTTAAACAAAATGTGTGGATGAACAAACATTTGTCTGAAACACAAGAATAAGTAGTTGGCACATAAACTGAGGGGATGTGCGCAATTAAGCTGGTTTTATATTATTTTTTTTAAAACCTTATTACTTGCCATGTCGACTTTGAACTGCTCATATATGAAAAGCAAACCTTGCATTAATAAAAACAGCAATCAATTGACTAGGTGCTTCTTAAGATAAGATAACAAAACTGAATTATTTATATGATTATTATCCTGTAATAACTAGGAGGAATTGAAGTAGCTTTTTGCTCTCAGTTGGCAGATGACCCCATGCATGTGCTTGGACAGTCAACTTTTATGACTTGGAAAATTGACCATGACAAAAGCACTCAAAGAGTTTAACAAATAATTTGGTTTGTAAGGTTGTTCTATTGTATATAGTTGCTTTTTGTTTGATTGCTTGTAGTTATCTGACTCTCTGCAAAGTTCAATTGGAATTCTTCGTAATTATTACTGATAATAAAGTCACATGTAAAAACAAATCAGCATCATGGCTAAACCTGTAGCTTTCTTACAACATAATGCAAGTTGAATTCGTTATTATCAGCTAAATAATTTTATTCATATCTGAATGTTTATGTTTATATAAGGCATTTATATCACGGCGTACGTGAGAGCACGTGATGTGGTGCTGATATACTTGATAGTGAAGAGCTCGGCAAAACCAGTAAGGCGGGGCCAATATATCCGCCAATTGTCAAGTATAATAACCTTGTCATACCAGACGCCCAGGTATTTAGTTGACATTTTCGTTTCAGGAACATGAGACGAAATCAATACGCACCTGGGAGATTTCTTGCTGCTATAGAAACCTTTTCCTGAGCATTTCAAGAACTGCAGATTCCACGAAACAAAAATACATAAAGCACCGAGACTGCCACAGGGATAAGAACATTGACAGAAGCAGACAATTCTCCAGTTTGTGAAATATGATTAATGTAACCAAAGACAATGTCAATACAATGGATTAGCAAAGAATATTCTGGTTGGTGATTAGCGATGGATATATGTGAAGTTTCTACCAAGAGTTCTGGCCACAGTGCTCTGGCCTTGGCCTGGGGCGGCTCCCAAGGTCCACGTACATAGAACACAGCCGCCAGTTGCCATTGACAACCAAGAGAGGGTCTCCATTGTGATGTAATTATGAACTGCACACTTCCTGTCCTCCTACCCAGCACTGCCAGCAACACGGGCCGAGACAATATGAGCTGCCTCAACTGTGAAAGAGCCAATGTGGTTGCACCGGAAATGGGTTCACAGGGACCGGAAGCTGCTCCTGAGGGTTCAGATGAGGCTGACCTGGGCAGGGTGTACTTCACCTGCATTGCCCTCTTGGTCATCCTGGCCACGATTTTTGGCAATGCGCTTGTCATCGTTGCTGTATGCACCGAGAAGCGACTACGGAAGGTCGGAAACTCCTTCATTGTGAATCTTGCCATTAGTGACCTGGTAGTAGGACTCTTTATTGCTCCCCTTGCCCTGGTGTATTACTTAGACAAGAACTGGCAACTTGGGCCAATTTTCTGTGATATTTGGGTATCAACAGATGTTGTTTGCTGCACAGCTAGTATTGTTAACCTCTGTGTCATTAGCTTCGACAGATACAATGCAATCACGAGCCCATTACAATATGCTTTCAAGAGGACATCTAGACGAGCTGGGATCATCATTACATTTGTCTGGTTCTACAGCTTCTTGATTGCAGCACCACCTTTATTTGGCTGGCAGAACGAGAGGACAAGCGCAGAATGCAGAGTGAGTCAGGCTCTGGGTTACACGTTGTTCTCCACCATAGGGGCTTTCTACATCCCACTGATAATCATCCTTGCCATGTACGTCCGCATCTTCAGAGCAACCTTAAAAAGGAAGCAGACTTGGTTGCCAGGGCCAACTTGCACAACAACAACAGGTGGCAATCAACGAAAAACGGAAATAGCGGTACTTATAAATGCAACAGAGAGTGTCAGGAAACATTACGAGAAACAGAGTTACGCCCACAGCAGTGATAATGATGTTGGTACAACGTCCACTCTTAGAGTGGCTAGCATAACACGTATCAGTGACAGGAAGGAGTCATGTCCTCGCAGTGAAGACAGCTGTCCCTCAGCAGACAGCGCCAATAGCTCACCCTGCCTCACCTACACATCTCATTCAAACTCTCATACCAACAACACACTTCTTGACGTGCCCAGATTCCCACCCCCGGAAGCCAGTGAAAAGACAGTGGCCATTCGCCTGTCTACCAATGACATGACACCACTGACTACATCCTTCTCCTGCCCCACCAATCAAGCAGATAACACCACCAACGTCAGTAGCCATGGCAACAGTGATTGTCTTGACCACGCTGCGGGTTTCTGCGTGGACGGTCGTTTGAGTCCATTGGTCAACAGGTCACTGTCTGGGAGTGCAACTTTCTGCCAGGATTCATCCTGCCTTGAATCCATGGACCCACCCATGGTGGGAGCAGGCAAAGCCAATGAATGCAGTTTGACTTATCAGCAAAGCCCGCGCATACGGAAATTGGCACCTCTAATTAACCGTCGCAGAAGACAGAGGCGGAAAAACAAAATATCCCTTTCTCAAGAAAAGACTGCGGCGAGGACACTGGGAATAATTATTGGCGGTTTTGTGATCTGCTGGCTTCCCTTTTTTGTCCTCACTTTGATTCACCCACTCTGTTCTTGCAACATCCGAGTTGTAGTCAGAGACACCTTCACTTGGATGGGCTACTCTAACTCCGCTTTGAACCCCATCATCTACACCTTTTTCAATCCTGACTTCAGAGTCGCCTTCAGAAATATCCTTTCCTGTTTGTCTTGCAAAAAATGACCAAAAAGCGAGTATGTGTCTCTAACTGCTGTTAGAAGAACACAAAATACAAGGTAAAACACCTTATAGCGATAGAACATAAAGATGTAATTATGTATATCTCTTTTCCCTATCTGACATATAGGACTATTACAGCCAATTTCATAGACTTGGAAACTAAACACCAGAGAATAATCACCATGTGAATCTAGAGCTCCCATTGGCTGAGGAACTGCCTTCATCAAGATTCACATGTATGACGTCTATTGGAGTTAAGTTTTCAAGTTTATGAAATTGGCTGTAAAGTAACAAGACTTTGGACCAATATTTTAAGTGGTAATCTGAAGTCTTACTAAGCCATTATATTACATTTCTTAATCTTAATTTCTAGAATAAGAAATACAGTGGTATGCAAAAGTTTGGGTACCTCTCTGACATCACAGGATTATTGATTGTATTGCTTTAAGGATGAATCACAGCAACAAAGATGTTAGGTTGCTTTTCAGGCAATAATTCTGGGAGAAAGCTGTATTTGCTTCTTTGACAAAAATTAAAGGGTAAAAAATGGGCTGTGTAAAAGTTTGGGCACCCCTGTACTTGAAAGAACATGGGTGTTTGTAAATATTAATTTTTTGTTGATTCAAAGCAAAAACTGTTTTGTTTAGTTTATTGAACCTTAAACTGCAGGCACAGGTGCAACCAACCATGAAACATGTCATTTAACTGAATTAATTAATGTATGTTGATCTTACCTGGTTCTTTTTGAGAAGTTACAGTATAGGAATAACAAAATACCAATCTAATGGCTTGAAAATTGCAATAATTATCTGGCAAGAATTACAAGTTTTTATGAAGATTGGAACGTTGTGAGGAGACGGAAGGGAACCGGCATTGTGGTGGTGAAAGGAAATTGTGACAGGCCAAGGAAAATTTCCAAAAAGCATGAATTAAAAAGGTGAAAAAAGCTACAGAGTAGTCACAGAACAACTCAAAAGGAATTTAGAATGATTTAGTAGCCAATGGCTAAACTGAACATAATGGTTCACAGCTGTCCACGTGATATAATGTGCACTGTTTCCAACATGCTTAACACTTCTGGTCATTACCAAACAGCTCAAGCTGTTTCTAATTTGTCCAAAGTTTAGCATTAAAAAATGATTCTAGCTTGTTTAGATCGCTCTTTTAGTATTTTAAGTTGCTCTATATGTGGTGAGTATGAAGAAAACGCTATTTTCTGCATGTAGCTTCTAGTCCTGTGAATTGCCCTGCACCAGTTGCAATGCACCATAACATTATCAGCAGCCGTACTTTCAGAATTTCTTTTGAGGTGATCTGGGACTAATTTCTAGCTTTTTTAACCATTCTCATTCATGCTTTTTGGAAATTTCCCCTGCACATTTTTCATTCACCACCAGGGTGCCCATGGCCATCTATCTCTGCTTGACATTCCTCAAAGTACCAATGTAGTTGAATGTACAGTTCAAATCTTTGTAACAACATTATGATACCCAAATAGCATTCCAAATCATTTCAACATCAGCACGATTCAGCGATGTTAATACAATGTTGTAACGACAGTGGTCAACGCAGAAATGACGCTGGGCCAATTTGGAATGTTGTCTGGGTACCCTCTACTAATACATGCTAGGAAATATTTTTGTCATTTCAAGTTGTTGGATAGCTTTTGTGAGGTTCCCATATAGTCACTTCCCAAAAATAATCAGGTAGGACCAATAAATATCATGGTTGGTTGCACCTGTATTTTCAGTTTAGGATTTAATTAACTAAACAAAAGTTTTTGCTTTGAAATCAACGCAAAAGGATTACTTTTAAACACTCAAGTTCTTTCAAGGACAGGGGTGCCCATATTTTTACACAGCCCATTTTTTACCCTTTAATTTTTGTCATAGAAGCAAATAGAGCTTTCTCCCAGAATTATTGCCTGAAAAGCAACCTAACATCTTTGTTGCTGTGATTCATCCTTAAAGCGATACAATCAATAATCCTGTGATGTCAAGAGATATTCCCAAACTTTCGAATACAACTGTATGTACAATGGATACATGTTATATTATGCCTCGAGGGGGGTGGGTGAGTTAGGGTCAGTTTTGACGTCTCCATTAATATAAGTTTTGCATGTAGGCCTAGATAAGAATCTCACAATAATTGTATTATGTGAAATTTCAGACGAACTGTTTTGTGTGACATTTAATAGTATATATTAAGCACATCAACCATAAAAACTGAGTAGAATGAAATGGAAAAGGCGTGAATGAGAATATTTTAATTAAACTGCAAGTTTCTAGGTGCTGTAGTATGAAAGCTTGTGATCATTCTTTTGTTAAAACATTCACTATGGAGACCACTTGACTGCCGCCAAGCAACTCAGTGCCTTACGTATTTAATATATATATAACTACTTAATTAATCAATGATGGTGATTTCCTTAAACATAAAAACAATTTAAGTCAGTATTTAATCGCATTACTGATGGTTTCGGTTGTATGTACTGAGTCAGCACGGTCTGTTAATACTGAATATTACTGATGCATGTGTAAAAGTGAGAAATAACTATGGACAGAAATTCACAGAATGTCGAATCTCTGTCCTTGTGTAGATATAATAAATATCGTGATTGTGACATGAAGTCTCATATCAAACATGAGTAATGGAAACACTTTCAATACAAGATCGAGTTCTGCAAGTGACTAACCAAGGATAACAGCTCCGATGCCCGGCCCAGGCACTATTCATGAGCTACATCCCAGCTGGATTCGATCACCTACCACGTTAAAGCGGAGGTCCCTTGCACTCGGTGTCTATGCTGAGGCAAGCAAAAGACTCCTCCCATGGGGTAAATGTGAAACACGGTGTGGACTCTTAGCCTTATCATTATATATAAGCTGACTAAGCTTCAGACCCAGTAGCATTGAGACATAAACAATACATACAATGGAATCCAACGATTTAAACCAACCAATGAAAGGCCATCTCTATTCCAAGACCCATGTATTAAACCAAGCATGAGCCTTGTTTGCTGCGAAAAAACTGGGACAATCCTCAATTTCCACAATAATATTCATCGTAACAATGCAAAAAGTATTTTTAAAAAAGTGGTGTGGAGGGGGATATTCCCCTGTCCCCGCTGAAATAAGGCCCATGGTCCTAAGACTACCATGTGAAAACTTCAAAATTACTGTTTTTCCAAACATGAACACTTTTTTTAATGTTCTCAATAAATTTTATGGGGTTACTTTCTTGTTTATGTCATAATTGTACATGTAATTATAAACGTTTGTTTTCTACGTTTTTCATTGATATATTTAGTAATAAATTTGATTTCGGTCAGTCCCGATGCTACACCATGAGTATATTTCGTCGACCTCATTAAGATTCCTCTCTGCAGGAAGTAGGTGAATTACCAAACTTCAAGATGAGAATGAGGATCATGTAGATTACCTCTGAGTTACAACTACAGTTTTTTACACTAATACAAAGACTAAATGAAGCATGATAATTTATACCTGTTTAATATACTTATAACCACCCTTTTATTTCATCATTTTGCATTGTATAATAATCATGTAACTGCTAAACCAAGTATGTCACACTGTAAATAGCACCGCACCAATCAGTGTATAATATTTTATGGGGCTACAATCTGCAGCTGTTATTAATCAATTGTAGAGCAAATGCCAGTATATTGTATAAATGATGTATTTTGTCTATTAAACTGATCACTGTTGTAAATGTTTGTTTTTCTTGCTTGATCTACTTAATTTATGCCTACTTAGAAATGCACACTCTCCCATATAACAGTGTCAATATGCTTACATTGTTAAAGATGTACATGTATTTTGTACCTCTACATGCTTCATGGAATGCGCAGGAAAAGGATATACAATACTTTTGCTGCTCACTTGGCTCTACTCTGAACAGAATGGATTGCTATTAAATATTTTCACACTTGTCAGAATATGATGAACACATGAAGAAATTCAAGAGTTAAAAAAATCGGTCATCTTGGACTGTAATTAGCATTGTGTAACAGGCTATATAGGCCAAGTGACCTTTTCCAAATTTTATAGCTGAGATATGTCAGTGAGACTATCAAAAGGCACCACTAGACCATGTAGAGTGTTACTGTATGAAATTTCATTGGGGTAAGAGCATTAGTGTTAGAGTTCTGCTCTGGAAATGAAAGTGTGACACTTGCCCTTCTTGCCTGTCGGACGTATACCTAACTGTTTTAATGATGCCTGTGTGCTGAGGGTTTTTGCTGCAGCACAGCCTATGTTTCAGCCAGTTTTTGGGAAAGTCGGGGGTGGGTTACATTGGGACAGTGTCTTGATGGACGAGGTGACTAACAGGCACAGTCAGAGTGATCTATAAAAATAAGTGAAACCTAAGAGGCACGGTCAGAGTGACCTGACCTAAAAATGTGAGTGTATTGCAGAGGATGGCTGTGTGTCAGTCTGCCAAGGCACTTGATAGTCATGTCTCTACAGGTATTTATGAAATTAGTAAAAATAAACCAGGTGATGAGTTCCAGATTTGACAGATTGTGTACTGGATATAAATGTATACATCCAGAAAGTTCATTTTTCATCTGATACTTTTTATAATGGCAAGTTTCCAATTATGACTGGGACTTTTTGATCATTGGCATACCATACAGACTCAACTAATTTCTATGTAATTGAGAAATTGTGTCAGAGGTATTTGATATTGCATTGTTTTGATCATTATGGAAACTCTATGAAAAGAGAGGCTATTTTAGAATATCTTACATTACAGATAAATTAATTTCATTTTTGTGCTGTTTGAGTCCCGCTGTAACAGCACTTCCTTGCGCATGGCAATAACATCCAAGTAGAAATTTAGCATTACAGAAATAGGATAAAACACCTGCAGTATGCACTATCATAATTCGAAATTCCATCCTAGTTGGACCTCTGTAAAAATTTAGCCTGGCAGCAGTACGGGTTGAATACATATTGTCTTGACAGTATGCACGCATCAGTGGCAACTATCACCATTTCACATAATTGAAAATTAGTAATTAAGTTTGTTGCTGAGATGACTTAGTCAATCAGTGATAACATTAAAAATGTTTAAGAAGCAGAATTTGAGATTTGCTGATTCACTGTTGTTTTCGTTTAAACTTTAGTTTTTTTACTGTGCAACAATTTTAAGTTGCGAATAAATAATTTCAAACACGCAAACTGCATGAAAATGATGATTTTGGAAACATAACATGTCAAGATTAGTAAAAGTGTGTGCGCTAATTATTTTTCTGTATAAAATATATTAAGATAGGCAGGCTGTAAAACTGTGTGCATATATAATCCTACGAAGGGTGGGTGGGTGAGTAGGGCTTTACGTCCTGTATTTCTGCACCAATTGGGCTAATTAGGACAGGCAGAGACCATGGCAATGAGACGAAGGATGAAACAGCCATCCAACTTAGGCTCGACCGGGAATCGAACCCGGGACCCAGCGGTTGGAAGCCCAGAGTGCTACCTCTGAGCTAGGCCTTCGCCCTTATAATCCTACGAAAAAATATAAAAACTGCTGCATGCTTGCTTGCTTGGCTAGTAAAAATGTTGGTCTGGCAACGGCCCTGGATAGCTTTCTGGGTGTGCATCTGCATGGTCTGCCATTCTATATTCAGAGATAAATTACAATTACATCAGTTTCTTTCTTCGCAAATGGAGGCGTGCTGCGGCTTTTGTTTCACTCAAAAAATTGAAAAGCTGCGGTGTTTTGTAAAGAAATACCTTAATTTGTAAAATATAAAACTCAAAGAAACCTGATTCCCTGCAGAAGATATTCTGCAGCATTCAAAATAGCCCTTGTGCGTCATTACTTTAATAGTTCGTGGCAGTATTATTTTTACACCTACCCTTTGCAACTATTGCACGATAATTGGCCTTCTTACAATTTCTTGAACAGTAGGTGTTCCATTTTAAAATCAACTTTGCCATACAATTCTGTCAATTGTCTACACATTTATTGCATTGTGACCTTATATAAGAATGGAAAGTTGTTTTTATTAATTTTGTCATAATAGTTGGTCACACAAAAGCTTGGACCCACACATTCCCACTGATAATTTCAATCCCGAATAACAACTTAGTATTTGCTGCTATTTTTCCATTGCAATTTCGGCTGGTTTGCACGAAATTAATGTGGAATAGACAATATTAAACAGCCAGTTTTTAGACCGATGTAAGGAAAGTTCTGAGAAAAGAAAAGTGTCAAAATCAATTTGTTTTGTCATATTAATTAGGTTTGGAAAGCTGACTAAATAGTAGAAGTTTAATTATTTTTTATTCCATTATAATCATAGCTGTAATATCACTGTCCCATCACCAATTTCTTGTTATTAGGAAAAAATAATTATTGTTTAATTTATTAAAACATATTTATGGAGGGTGAAAACATTTTAGCAAAGGCTCTTTTTCAAAGGGTACAGAACAACTAAAATCCATTGCCCTTTGTTGTAGGCCTATTGATATATCTGTATGCTTCTGTCCATTTGTAGTGACCAGATTATTGGGGATATACTTATTATTACCTTTTATGCTGGCTGTTATATATGGCCCACCTGCCTATAGCCTGCATCTACTAAATGACACAAAATACGCCTGGCAATAACTACATGTTCATTGCTGGGAGGAAACAAGCGTTGCAGGTGGTAGAACAACATAGGACCTTTTTTCCTGGCGAATCTATTTAATTACCCGCGGCTCCTGTAGCTCCGATTTGCAGCTCTGAATCGCAGCTGGCCTGTAATCTTAGCTCTATTTTCAGCCGTGCTATTGTCTTAAGAAATCCAAGCCCTATTTCTGCTTATTGTTGCAAATGAGTTCAATCAAACTGAGCCTGCTCAAAGTATCCCCCAGCCTCATTTCAGCTGAATATAATTTTATTCTGTCTTCGCGACAGGAGCTGTCATCTCTGGGATCAATCAAAGGTAATTAGTCAGAGAGAGATTTCAGCCAAGTGGGCGACCAATTCGAGTGAGCAGATGAGCCCACATATGTTCGTATAATAGGCCATACCCATGTCAGCTATTTCAGCCAGTCCCTGTGGTTGCAATCGTGCACTTTGAACAAAAATACTACACGATAATTTTCCGAGTTCTACAATGACTGCCCTCCCCCATTGCCGTTTTTGCCAACAGGGTCACATAATTTGTTAACTTGACTTAACGTCATTAAAGTGAAACGTTTTTTACTTAATTAACTGATAATGACAAATGACTTGCCTGTCAATCAGAAATATACTCTATATGGGCCTATTTATAAGTATTTTTCATAGACATTTTTGATAAAAACTGTACTTACAAACATAGGCCTATATGAAGTTTCAATAACAAACATTATTAACTACCTTTTTTTTTAAAAAAAAAGTTAATTTGAAAATCATTGTGTGACTTCAGATGCTAAGTAGGCCTGAAGGAAAAGTGCCAAAAGACGAAATGAAGTTCACATACTGTACACAAGCACGTTCATAGGAGTAAATGCAGGAAGGAATTTAATATCTCTTAGATATCCATAAACGAGTACACACATCCACACCATTGACCAGTGATATTCCACCAGGGGAGCTGCAGATTTACTGGCCTGTTTCAGCGCCCTCTGTAGTCTGTACATTAATTGTATGTTTTCTTGTACACACGCAGATAAAAGAAAGAAGACCAACAATTTCAGAATGCAGTGACTATACTGTTTATTTCAGTTACCTACACGTTAAAAGCCAGCACTCTTATTAACTGAGTCTGCTAAGAGTTAATACAAATTAGTAACAGGTGCTGACGTGTGTTAAATGGTGAGACTTACCCAATGGACTAGACATATCATTTCAAACTGCCAAAGCGAAATACTGTATTCACAAAATAAGAAAATTTTTTTAAATATTTATAAAAATGTCATAGGCGCCTATATACGCACGCTAATAATTTATTCTTTTTTATTTTTTCTTAAAAAAAATTTAAATTGAGATCATATAACTCATTCTTCACTAATGTAGACCTATTTAAATATTTCACCTGGCAAGTCGTGTGCGCATTTCAACGGTAAATCAAATACCTTTAAAAGTTTTTTAAGATCACTCGTAATTTGGTGGACTTCTTTGCAAAGGGCAGTGATGTCTAGTAACATTATAACATCTAAAGTAAAAGGTGGTGAGATGACTAAAAAGAGAATAACGGCTATGTAGCCAGCCAGTATCAAACTTTGGTTCCGTTTTCTTCAGTTATTTTCATTCTTCTTTTCCTGACATGTTTTAGTTGTCAAGGAAACCAAGTAATCTATCAGTTCGCACATCGTGAGAACCGAAGCCCCGAGCAATAACCCAAGGAAACCTCCAATTTCACTGAGCAAGCTGAGGAACTCAAAGGCTTTCTGCTGGGTCACCATCTTATAGGTCAGCTCACTGTAATAGATGCTCAGGGTCAAAAAGTTGTGGCTGCAATAAAGAATTGATACAAAGTCAAATCATAAATATGCTGGGATAACTGTTGTATAATTATCTATCTACCTAGTGGCAGATAATTCGCATATTTCACCCTCTAATTGGGCAGCTTCTCAGGGAATTTCCTAATGTATTCAGCCACACTCTGATTGGCTGATGCATATGACATAGCTGCCTCTTGAGATGAGAAGCCAGTTAGAGCAATCAGGAGCCTTGGTATTATTTAAAGTATAAGTTCATTGAGCACTGTCATAAATGCTGGCAAATGCCTGTGGGAAAAAGAATCTTGATCATTTGTTGTCCCCCCCCCCCCTTTGGGCATTGTAAACAAGAAGACTAGCAGCCTGACATACAAAGAGGCAACATTTTCATCAAAAGTGTCAATAAAAACCTCCTGTTTTTACCACAAATATTTCTATTTGGCAATTCTTAAAGAATATTAGAATAAAAATGTATTATTGGTAGATCAGCAAATCTGCTTTTCAAGTTTAAACCCCCGTGATCAAGATACAAATACAGATGGCTTTATTGTGATTTGCAACCAAAAGGGATTGAATAGTTCAAATATATCAAAAGACTTTTGTGCCACATGACTGTGCCCATTGACTCTGTTATATTTTATTTTATATACTTAGATTTATTGTTTTAATTTCAGTTATGCTTTTAAGAATACTATTTTTGACATACCTTTTATAACTTTTTTATGTCATACTCAATTTTGGATGTATTATCTATTCAGCTATACATGGAAATTAGAATAAACCCTACACTACTACCATTTTTAGTTAATTTGTAGCAGGGCCTTTATGAAAAAGAGTTTTGCTCAAAATGGTTTTTAAGCTGTATAAATGTTTAAATAATATATATAGACAACACAATAGAAAATCCTTCATCGCTCATAGCATTAGCTTTCTTTTTCCCACAGGCATTTGCCAATGGTTGGCAAGTATAGACGTCTACTTACATGAAAAAGTTACTGTTTACAGCCGTGTCTTCCTTGTAGGTCTTCAGATCATTGATGAGGTCCATTGCATCCCTGGTGAAGGTTTTACCAAGAGCTGCAACTTCATTGGTTACAGCAGTTGCATTCCCATAGAATGCTTTAGCATGGTAATTGTGGACTTCTTGCATTACTCTGACGGCTGGGATGTAGTCCTGGACACTGCTCTGTTTGCCCATCAGGTTGCTCAGCTAGAAAAAGAATGAGTCAAAATCATTCTCATATTTCTAGAAAAGGCTGCATGCATGTGTGCTATTGACATCTTTGTGACCATCGAGGCTTTCAGACCCAAGAAAAGTACCGTACAGAATAACTTACACACTGGTTTAAATTTTTCATCACCGAGCGAGTTGTTAGAACTGCTTGGGAAACACTATTCTGTGCTTAGGAAAAAATTTTAATTCTGTACTTTCTCCTGTAGGTGATATTAAATCAAAAATAGGAAATTTTATTCCAAGTGTTAATAAGTTGATATCAAATGTTCACTTTGTTCAGTCGCAAGTGCGGTTTAAATCGTTTCAAAAATACTGTACTAGTTTCTATGGTTGTACATTGTGGAACCTAGATGGCCATGAAATTAATGAAATCAATGAAGCATGGAATTAGGCAATTTACCTTGTACTGCTCAGACAAATTTACTAGGTTCGATATGTGGACAACCATATATTTTTTATGCTAATCACAGCCAAATTCATAGAGTTGGTAACAACCTGATACACTTTGGAGCTAAACTCCAGATGACGTCATGTGAATGTAGGACTCTCATTGGCTGAGGGGTTGCTTTAACCATAGAGTCCTGGTTCACATGACGTCGTCTGGAGTTTAGCTTCCAAATCCAAGAAATTGGTTTCCAGCTCCATGAATTTGGCTGTAAACTACTTAATGCACAATCATCACGATCATCATCATCATCTTTCACAGCCAACCTAAGGCATAAATAATCTAGAATGTCGAGCCCGACTGCATACTACCTCATTAAAGACCGGCATTTTCTCGATCCTTGCCGCAGTTATGATTGGGGGAAAGCTTTCAATAACCAGCATCTCTGTGATATCAACCCATTCTTGAACAAAATGAACAAAATGACTTTTCAACTCAGCTGATTTTTCTTCCAGGTTTCCCAAGTTTGTCTTCATATCTCTCACTAAATCTAACACAGTGTCATGGTCAAATGATCTTGCTAATTGCAGTTTGTTGATTTTTCCTTCTGCGTAAGATTTTGTATTGTTGATGAAAGCAGCCAAGTGGGTTTCCAGTGTTGTTGTCAAGGAATTCATGGCATTTTTGATTTCAGTGGAATCTTCAATTAATTGATTCAAGTCATGTTGCTGACATAGGGTCCACTGATTCATGGTCTCAAAGGCCATCTTTTTCTCTCGGAACACGTTTCTAAACCAGTCGCAAGTGTCATCCAAATTGTTGGTATTAAGCATCAAATCCCATTCATCCTGAGAAATGATGGAACGCAACTGACTGAAGAAGGGACCAAGAATTGCATCCATTTCAGACACATCCTGTGGTTGGGTGAAATCTTTATTTTCACCGCACTTGGCTTCCACTGGTTTGTCAGGATAGACAGACAAAGTATGGTTGAGTACTGTTGTAAGTCTACCACAGAGCACATGTTGTCGATGGTTTGCCATGACATAGTCTGATTCATTTCCAAACAGGTCTGTCACTTTTTCCATGTATTCGCCACCATACTGCTCCAGCAGCTCCTCCAAAACTTCGTCTTCCATCACATCACCAAACAGAGCATCATCAGGATCAAAATGATTGTCTCCGCTACGACCGATTCTTTTCTGGTAGCTCTGGCATAAGTCTCGATAAAGTGTGGCTTTGTCACTACCTGCCATGTAACCCTCAAAGAAAGACTTTCGCTGGGGTTGTGTTTTGTCAAAAATCTTCCACACAGGAGGACCATGGATAGGTCTATTTCCAACGTCAGTCAGATGCTGGATGGACTTCCTGAATTCTGTGAAGTCTTCAGTGTACCAGGTTGTGCCATTGGTAAGCATGTTAACTGATCTTGACACTTCTGCCAGTTTATCCCCAGGGTCTAACAGAGAGATGACATAGCCCAATTTGTTCTCAACGTTTTTAACACTCTTCACTACATTGCCACTTAATCGCTTGTTCTGTGCTGATGCAACAGGGTCAACATTTTGAAAAGTTTCAGCAGCACGATGGTACTTTTTCATGATTTCCTGAAATTAAACAGGTATTTCATGTAAAAAAAACGTTAATTATGTATATCATTATAAATGGGTCCCTACTCCTAAGGGCAACTACATGTAGCATAACAGTGGTCTCCCTACGACAAAGAAATTTCAACATTAGCCCAATGTACCATAATATATCTTATACTCCCTGATGTAGAACACATTGTATTATTCTGTATTGTCTTGCACATGTCCTGTACTGTGTTTTTGGATCAGAATCAATACGAAAGAGGCCTAATATTTGTTTGCCAGCTCTTGTAAATGTTGACATTCTAGTTCCATGATTAATTAATGGATTACTGAGGAAGCAAATCCAATGCCATCCCCTCCCCCATACTCTGTTTCCATCCATTACTGTTAATTCAAATATTTGCTTAGTCTTGATGTAAGTGGAGCATTGTTACCAAATTACCAAGCAATGTGTCATGCAAATATCGTAAGTCTTACGGGTTTTCTGTTTGGAGCCTTCAGGACAGTCCTTTCAATGTTTGTGTGTGACAATTGAGAGGTGGACAGGCTGGGGACATACATCGTTCTCTTGCAAGGAATCAAACATTTCTGTCGACATTCTGTGTAAGAACTATCCTCATTTGCTGGAAATAAATGCAACTGTTTATGTGACAATTCGCAATCAAATTTTTGTCTTGAAGGTTTGCTTCAATAATAATGTACCTGCAGATGGGAGGCATTCAAGGGCGTTTTGCAAGTCACACAATGGCAAGGTACCTGTTCAAAATGAAAATTTCAAACTGTATCATAGTCCATTGCAATCAAATGGCTAGACCAGCATAAATATATAAAAAAATTCATATTTTTTTCAGAATTACTGCACCATTATCATCTGAATCCTCCATGTAATAATCTCTACAACCACAAACTTTTTCAGCTTGGATGGTGTCACATGTGAGTTGGCAGTCAGCCTGTGGTCTGGCAATATCCCCACATGTTCCATAGGGCTCTGGCAAGTTGTAGGTCTGAAAGATGTGCCAAAAATAACATCTATAATACTTAGCCCAAACAGACTGCTTCGGGTCGCAGTAGCGATGCGGAGCAGTCTGAAACACTTCTTAGATCAGCTGCTATAGTCAAAGAGGAAGGAAGATCGTTTTTTCAGTTTTCCTTGATAAAACCAGGCCAAACTCTATCCATACTTATATTAGTACACAAGCTACATAATCACATCATATTTACCCGGTGTTAACATGGTTAAGGTCTGGAATTCCTTTGAACGGACCAAAAACATACATAACTTTCAGACTTTCATGTCTCCCTCCATGTTGCCATGATAACTGCCACTGAGCATGCGCGAACAGCCAGCCAATCAGCATGCAGCAGGCTTCGGTTGTAAACAAAAGCACATGGACTGAGCACATGTCACTGGTTTTTTTTTTTTTTTCTTGCGAGAATTACGTGCCAAATATCCGGTTTTAAATATCGCGTGTATTGTTCAAAGGAGTTTGAGTTTTATGAACTGATGTCTAGAAAGCTGTTGGATCCAAGCAGGCACAGATTTCCACCCTTTTCAGTGCACATGCACTGTGGCTCAGTGGGAGGAGCCTATTCGCGCATGCTCAGTAGCATCAATATGGCAGCCTCTGTGGAGAGCTCAGACATGGCGTATATTTTTCTGAATAAAAGGTGCTTGTATTTATGGATATCCTGGGCGACCAGCAATGAAATATTGGTGCCCTTGAAGGTAACTTTACAAAGAGTAATGAGAGATATTTTGTAGACATGATCGCCATTCAGTTTGCTCAGAATCTCTTCCCTTTTAGCGACACCCCTTGAAATAACTAAGAAGTGCTTGGAACTATATATATATATATATATATATATATATATATATATATTAACTTAAATTTCCTTATTTGTACTAATCAATTCATAAATAAAAAGTCCTTATATTTCTATAATACAGTTGGCCCATTTACAATCAACACAAATCCAGTTATTAATTAGGTCTTTGTCCAAGAAAGGAAGGGTCAGTCAATTTTCAAAGCATATCGGCACACTGGCATAATTGGACCCAGCTTATATCGATCATTTTTTTATTTGGTTCGTTATGAGTGGTGACGACTGTAAATATTGCAGTACAATAAATGTCACAAATTGAGCAATATTCTCACCCTGATCTGGGAAACCGCCACTATGGTGTGTGTGCCAGGAGCTGCAGCAAAGCCTTGGTCAAGAACTGCCGGAAATTCCCCAGCTTCATGAAGCAGCATCTATAGTGTGAGAAATTAACTAATTCATTTTTCTACATTTTTTTTTTTTTTTTTGTCATTTGGACCCTATCCATGTTCCATTTAACTTATTTTATTTATTTTGAATACGATACTTATGACGGAGTAATTAATCGGTTTGTTATTTCCTGTTGTTTTACCGAGTAAATTAATACAGTTGTGTTATTTTCATCATTTGGCTCGAACGAACTTGATATCAGCTGCATGATTTCGTGTTATACCTTAACTCCTGTATCATCCTGAGGACCTTTCATGTACTCGTACTGTTCAACATTGATGACCAGTTTCAGTCCTGACCTTCTGCCACCTGCCAATATCAAGTATAACACACAGTGTATATATATGCAAACATCTTCATAGTGTTATTTTGTCAGTGTTTAGAAACACTAGTCGCCTGCATGATGTCAAAAAATGGCACACTGTGTACACAATATATACAGTATATACATTACATATTTATGTATTTGTACCACTCACCAATGTACATGAGGATTTGTACAATGGCATACACAATGCTAAGTTGCACTGGTGTAATGACAGCCCATAGCTTTAGCAATGATATAGACATTTCCATTTAAACAGGTTTATCAAGAATGTACACCTATTTACCCATAAATATTGATGGTTTGTCACAATACCAAATTACAACATTGAAAAGTCTGCAAGAATGCATAATAACCTGACTACTTCATGATTTCACAATGATATAACACCGTTATACTGCAATAAACAAATCTCTGCACTTACTTCATGAAGACTATATTAATATTCCACATATTTGGGGACCCTTGAGGTCATTTTGGCCATGGCCAATGATACCCCCGCACTAAACTTCAGAGGGCTGAAACACTCATTTTCTTTGGCTCAGGTTGACGGTACATATCTTTATTAAATACAATGCTCACCTGTGTCCCAGACCTTCTTCACATTGCCAGGGTCAGAGTTGAATGTGTAGCAAAAGCCGAGTCGAGTTTTTGTGACTTTAAATTCTTTTTCCACATCACAGGGTTTTCCATTCCACCAACACCTAAAACACACAGCTTCACCAATATACTAGACCTGACAATTCTCATCAAAGAGGAACTTATGATTAGCGTCATGTGAATCGAGGAATCTTATTGGATGAGACTGCCATAGCCAATGAGAGTCCTGGATTCAGATGACGCCCTCTTCACTAGTTGTTTAAGTCTATGTATTTGGCCGTAAGCACGTGACAACATAAACAAACTGATCAGTTCCTCTGTAAAAAATATACAGCTCAGGGAATGCTTGTGAAATGCTCAGCAAACCTGCTGCCCGTCGTCTTCCGTCGATCTTCTGCCCTGGTACCGCGCCCATCCTTGCCCATCCGTAGCCTTCTCCTTATTCACTCTTGAACCACTTGCATGATCGATCTATGAGTGCCTCACGGATGCCTCACAGATGCTTGGCGAAATAATTTATACGTGAGTAACAAAAGTCGACGGACGTTCGTTGAGCAGTCGACGGATATCTGCCGGGCGGTCAATGGATGTTCGCTGAGCGATCGACGGACGTCCCTTAAATGCTCGTCGAAAGAATTTATGCATATAATACTTGGTGTTCTTACTCGTGATAGTGTAAACTGGGCTTCCAATGAGAGTCCTGAATCCACTTGACATCCTCTTCAAAACTACAGTCATGCGTGTGTGCTTAAAATATTTCTAGACCCACATTCATATTCAACTTACATTGAATATACCTGCCAGGAGTTTGTTTCCAGGTCTATGAAACATGTCTGGGTAACAGTAGATTTCACAGACTTGGCACTAAACTCCAAATGAAATCGTGTGAATCCAGGTCTCTAATTGGCTAAGGGCCTGCTTGGATTAATGGATTCACATGACGTCATCTGGAGCTTAGTTCTTCTCTAACAGAATCAATATATATACATTAAATGTTTGACATTACTCAATGCTCTGTGACACTTCAATGGAGAATGTGGACATGTACTAAGAGGACTACACTTACCCACATCAAATTCCAACAGATCAAGTACTGCACAGAACGCTTCCGCATGCTAATGGTTTTGAATGGCATATATGTAACACAATTCAACTGCTGCATTGCGGTGCAATATATACTCCAGGACAATCAAAAATAATTACTAACATTTAACTGACTTAAAAAATGAAGTTTTTAATGCATTTATAACTAAGAATTACATGATTACTAACTTGAACAAATTCCGATTTCAAATTAGGTCATCACATCTGATTTACAGTACATTTCATGACTTGGAAACTAAGCTGCAGAGTCCAGAGAACGTCATGTGAAACAAGGACTCCCATTGGCTGAGGGACTGCTTAAGCCAATTAGAGTACTAGATTCACATGACGTCCTCTGGAGTTTAGTTTCCAAGTCAAAGGAATCTACTGTAAAACAAGACTGATGCCATTTCACTAAAACATAGGTTAATGTTTTTGTTGAACTGGCTTAGATTGTAATTTTTAAATAAATAAATTTAATTTTCATGCATTTTGCTCTACTGATGTTTGGTTCCACTTCAGTGATCAGCCTAACCAGTTGAGTTGGGACAACGGGATTACATATATGCAAACATGCAAATTAACCAACACACAGACATCTCAAGTGAACTCTACCAGTTTTGTGTGCATTGTTGGCAGTAAATTAGAGGCCCTGAATTGAGCCTCGAGATCTAGAAAAGACTTACAGCCATGGCAAAAGTTTCTGGATACTGTTTTGAATCATTTTCTGCAGGAACCATAATAAATGTCCTGTAAATACATTTGCCAATACACATGTAACGTTACGTAGTTGGGGAGAAGGGGGAGAGAGAAGAGTCATCCAAGGTCTTCTGATGAATATTCCCTGTAGTTTGACGACCCTACTCCGATAGCATTCCAAATCGGACCAGCGTCGTTCCTATATCGGCCGCCATCGTTTTGACATCGATGACATCGCGCCAACGTTGATACGATTTGGAATGCTATCTGGATAGCGTCAATAGAACTGAAGTTGTCATGTCCATGAAACTGGGGGACAGCTAGACAGATGCACAGGCCATTACAATAACCATATATACAAAGCGTCCAAAAACTTGCGAAACAAATGTTTATAAATGAAAATAAATTTTAAATATTTTTTTGGCAAAATAAAAAGTAATTTGAATCTGGAGCTTAGTTTTGCTGTAACAGAATCAATATATATACATTAAATGTTTGACATTACTCAACGCTCTGTGACACTTCAATGGAGAATGTGGACATGCACTAAGATGACTACACTCACCCACATCAAATTCCAATAGACCAAGTACTGCACAGAACGCCGTGCCTTATCTAATATGCAATCTCTACTACACTTAGATCTGACCCAAGAGCAATTTGTTTAGCTGTACAGTGTACACACATTTCACTACTGCATTGCTGTGTGTCAGCAATACATACTCCAGGTCAACAAAAAATATTTACTAACATTTAACTAACTTATAAATGAAGTTTGTAATGCATGTTTAACTAAGAATTACATGATTACTAAAAACAAATTTCGACTTCAAATTAAGTCAGCACATCTGATTAACAGTACATTTCATGACTTGGAAACTAAGCTCCAGAGAACATCATGTGAAACAAGGACTCCCTTTGGCTGAGGGACTGCTTAAGCCAATTAGAGTACTAGATTCACATGACGTCCTCTGGAGTTTAGTTTCCAAGTCAAAGGAATCTACTGTAAAACAAGACTGATGCCATTTTACTAAAACATAGGTTAATATTTTAGTTGAACTGGCTTGGAACGTAATTTTAAATAAATAAATTTAATTTTCATGCACTTTGCTCTACTGATGTTTGGTTCCACTTGATCAGCCTAATCCAGTTGAGTTGGGACAACGGGATTACATATATGCAAACATGCAAATTAACCAACACACAGACATCTCAAGTGAACTCTACCAGTCTTGTGTGCGTTGTTGGCAGTAAATTAGAGGCCCTGAATTGAGCCTCGAGATCAAGAAAAGACTTACAGCTATGGCAAAAGTTTCTGGATACTGTTTTGAATCATTTTCTGCAGGAACCATAATAAATTTCCTGTAAATACATTTGCCAATACACATGTAACGTTACCTAGTTGGGGAGAAGGGGGAGAGAGAAGAGTCATCCAAGGTCTTCTGATGAATATTCCCTGTAGTTTGACGACCCTACTCCGATAGCATTCCAAATCGGACCAGCGTCGTTTCTATATCGGCCGCCATCGGTACAACATCGTTTTGACATCGATGACATCGCGCCAAAGTTGATACGATTTGGAATGCTATCTGGATAGCGTCAATAGAACTGAAGTTGTCATGTCCATGAAACTGGGGGACAGCTAGACAGATGCACAGGCCATTACAATAGCCATATATACAAAGCGTCCAAAAACTTATGGCCATGGTTGTATATATCATAATTATCACATGCTCACCACTCAATAAAGTCTTTCTTCTGGTGAGCCAGTCTGCCGAAAATGGTATCAATATCTTCATTTATGACTGGATAGTGCTGCGAAAAGTTGGCATCTGTAATACATGGAATTGCCATAAAAACCTTATGCTATACACACTATAGGCCTATACAAATTAATTCCCACTAGTTACATGTAGGTGGTCAAGAGCATTCACAGAATGAGGCGAAAACAAATAATTGTACCATACCCGCACTTTCTATGGAATCATAGAATGTATCCAGTAGCCAAAACGTCTTTGAATCAACTGCCTCTGTCAACCTGCATATGAATAAAGTTGAAAAGAATAACTCTTCTAAAATAAAAGTATTTTGACTTTGACTTTGTAATGAACACTTATCTCTAAATCTTCTCTTTTAGAAAGACTGAAATTACTTGACAGCAAAATTATTCGTAATAAATCTTCATATCATTTCAGTTTCATACCAGTGGCATTGATGAAATACAACACAAGATAACACAGCACAATACAATACATACAAAATAACAAGGGACCTAACATTACTGAGTAAAATTAATGGCTACAATAAACCAAAGGCCCTGATATGATAATGCCCAGAGCATACTAAACGAGGCGATGTTTACAAGACAGCAGCGCAGTGTGAAATGTAGGTCTGGAACAGAGGTCTGGTCAGAGCCTACCGCAAGATTTCACAGCATATTTTCATATGATATCAACAGCAGACAGCCGTGCCATGTCATCTTTTGCATTCATGATCATCTACGCGTTGGCCATGTTTTACCTTGTAGATTGAGGTCAAGGGAGCAGTCAGTTACTGATAATATTTCCAGAATATCTGAAAATCTTGGCGGGAATCCTCTCAACTATTGATAGCTTCTTACTGACCCTTTACTTCATGCCAAAAACAAAAATTCTAATAAAAATATAAAATAAATGGAACAAGTAAATTTGTGCATTTTCATGTAATGTATGCTCCCTAATTAAGTGATCGGCCATCATGTAGACACTTTCTCTCGCCTTGAAAATGCAGACGTTTGTGGAGTAAATATTAGACCTACACAGCCAAAACTAGTCTCAGAATGTAGATCTTTTAGCTATCCGTCAGTATTAAAGGATTTCTGTGCGTCCAACAAGGTGGTGAAATGTAGCCAAATCAGCGCAGTATGCTTATATAGGGCGACGTTTGCGTGAGCACTACAACATTGGTTTTTGCCGCCGCCAACCTACTTGCCTTCTCCTGCCTCTATCTCGCTTAATATTTGGTCTATTTTCGATCCAAATACATGTTCGGAATCAGTAAGAGGTATACTAAACGACAGACTACAGTTCTGTTACGTAAGATTACTTTTAAAACTTTCTAATCAGGCGATGCTCTTCATGACGTTCGCCATGATGCCACAGAACTTGCTTCTTTGCCTTGTATTCGTAGCTCGCTTAATATTTGGTTTGATTTCAATCTGAATACACCAAAAAAAAGCTTAAGATCTATACTATACGACAATGTATACAGTCTCTCTGTAACATCACATTACTTCAAAGTTGCGAATTGATGACCCACATCATGACGTTTGCCTTAGCATTCGAGAATCTTGTGCCCAGAAAACTCCGAGGGTACCCTTTGCACATGTTTGAGGTTTACATTTTGCTGAAATGTATATTTAACACTGTCTGTTTTAGGCTTACTACTGACATCTGTAGTGTTACAGCTCATCTAATACCCTAGGTACCAGACGTCGGGAATGCCTTGCTTTACCTGAACTGCTGACTCAGTATTTGTTGTATATGTGCAACCTAATGACAGCTAAATTTCCAGCAAGAGGGTTTTTAATGACAGGTTATCAGCCATATTCAGTACAGTACAGTGGAATCTCTATATAGTCTTCAGGGGATATTGCTTATTTCATTGACACCAGCAAATGATTTTGTAAGCAACGCAGACCTACCACTTACTACTCTGGAATAAGACATTAATTGGCCAACAACTGATGTCGGTAAGACGTAGGAGAAGGTCAGGCTCACAACAGCTAACTCCCAGCCGTTGGTTAAATTTTGCCCACTGACGTCGGTAGCATGCCAGTATTAAAGATCAGTAATTGCTACACTTTTGAAAGTCGCACACGTCGGAAGTGGGAAGCTATATGAACTACTACTGACACTAGTAGTCTACTGACGTCAGTAGCAAACTTATATTTAAAGACTGCACACGGTCGGCAAATGCTCCATTCTTGGAAGCTGCTGACATCTGCTGACATCTGTAGTAACAGGTTTCCTGTCCACTTCTGACACTCCAGATGTTGGTAGGACACCTGTTTTGTGCTAGTTTCTTAGCTCGAAATGTACACTAATCATGGGTCACGTGTGGGCCATTAAAGCCGAGGCCTTGCCTAACTTAAAATATATTTCATACCTTGCAAGATTGTACACACCATGATGGTTAGCGGGCACGTCTTTTGATCAATCGCCATGTTTGATTGGCTGAACGATTGTTAAATAATTATTTTTTTTTATTCTGTGGATCAACCACTTTCATAGTTGTGTACATGTCATTATATTACAAAAACAGAAATACTGTGGTGGTCGAATCACAGATGTGTTTTCAGGTAGAGTTTTCCTAGTGCACAATGACAAGACTTAAACAACTATTTTGCTCAGTAAACAAAAACAACATGGATTTAGGTATTCCCATTACAGGCAAACAGAAAGATCGGTTTGGATTTCCATTCTAGTGTACCTTAGCCGAGAATCGTTATTCCACTTGCCTTCAATTCAAGACATCTTAAATGAAGTTGCTGTAGGGCTACAATGACTAAATACACAGTATGTCAGTGAATGGTAATTGGTGCAGAAAACGTCACGAAAAGTTATTTTCTTTCATTTCCTTAAGACTATATTCCAGACACATTTTAGGAAGTAAATCTCAGTTAGATGATTTCTTGTTATTACCTCATTACCACTGTATCTGGCTACGCTTTACACAGTAGCATTGAGACAATTGATACTTATAGGTTATCACATGGTAAGAGGCTGTATCTCCCTGGCATCATCACCCGAGACCCTGTATCATCCCGAGACCTGAAGGGTCGAGGGATGATACAGGTCGAGCCATTTCTCATGCTTGATATTTCAGTGTGATCAATTACTATGTCAAGATTTATCCCCTGCAATTTTGTAAATATTGAATAACTAGAGCTTATGTTTTGGGTGTCTTGAGCAACCAAAACGGAGCTTTAAACTCAGATCTACAATGCAGCTAAAGCTAAATTTAGCACTGCAAGCCTATGATGTCATTGATGACGTCACAAAAACGTCACTATTCCAGTCAGCTAAATGCCACAGTCTGAGCTAAAATGGCAGTGTTTGGATGCTTTTAAGTTTGTGGATTCCCTGTGGATTGGTTTTTGGGAATATTTCAAGAAATATGACAACTTCTGACCGATTACAAGCCCAGGAACAGACACAGTTCACCTAAATGGCCTCAGTGTCACACTTGAGTGGTGACTTGTTGTTGATCAACAAGTGGCAGTTTTGAGATCTCCTGCACAACAAGTGTTCTGTTATTATAGAATAATGAAAGAAAAATAGTTTTTATCCATTTGATGAGTCTGAAAAGGCTTTCTTACACTAATTATGCCATTTGAACTGATGACGCTCATGACACACTGAAATCCCAAATTTGTCATTGTTTTGAACAAAACAAACTGATAGCAACAGCATTTCATTGGCCAGTTCAGTTTTGGAGGTGTCTCTGAAATTGCTCCTGATTGGTGGAAATCAATATCATCCCTGTTTATTGGTTGCTCATTGGTTAAAAATTTATAAAACCTATATCATCCCTGCAGTTCTTGTCTATGATTGGCTGAATCGCGTATCGTCCCTCGAAAAGCCGTATCGTCCTTCCAAGCCTTTGATATCATCCCTCTGAGATCAATATCACCCAGGGAAAAACACCAGTATCAGGGAAAAAACATGCTCAGTCATGGGATAAAAATATATATTTATGCAGGTAGTGCTCTTTGTTGATCTTTCAATTTGGTCTGCACTACACATGCTGCATTCTGGCACAGATTATACAGATCACACACTCTCGTAATCAGGACGCACTAGGCATGCCGGGGGGATAAGGCGGTGTGTTAAGTGAGCTAATGACGTCATGAACAGAGAACAATCGTCATCAGTGAATGACATCATACTATGATGTCTTAGGACACACGAGACCTCAGTGATTGGACATCTAAGAGTTCAGATCTTCAGCCCTTTTTGACATTGTAAATTGGGAAGTATATTGCTCTGTTCGCTCATTAGAACACTGAAATCGCGTGGGAAATGACTTTTTAATGTATTATAACTCAAATTGACAAAACTACGCACTGGACATTGCATCTTAGAATTCATTTTATTATCCACTAGGTGCATTGAAGGTTCCGCCTACTCCCCCCCCCCCCCCCCAGAAATCCCGGCGCGCTAGTTGGCACGGCGTTTACAATGTAAAGTATTGGGAGTGAGGTCTCTTGGTAATTGTCTTTGATTCTGGTTATATGCATAGGAATCACACACTGCAACAAATAACTCACATGGCTTTTGTACATAGAATTACATTAGTGTTAAAGTATGAATGCAATACCTAAAGGCATTCAGGTTGCAGAGAGTAACAGCTGGGAATTCCAAGCCATCCTTTGCCCCCTGGATGTTAATGTTCACATTGCTCAGGTGGTTCCTGTAGTCCTGAATTCTGGTCCCCACTTGAACCAAGAACAGTGTAATGGCCCCTAGGACACATACAATCCACAATGCCCTGAAACCAAGCAGAGGTGACCATTATCAGAGACGCTTAGGGAGACCCTGCACTTAAGCTTTTTGCGCCTAGTGGTTGCAGGAAACAATTACCTGTGCCGTCAAAATTGATGTTTACTTTTTATTGGTGATTGTGGCCTGTTGTATGACGTCATCTACTTGTTTACATAAATCCCGCAATAGAGTGTGAACCTCATAGAAAAACCATGAGGTTCACACTATGAGGTTCACACTATGAGGTTCATTGTTGTGAACCTCATAACATAAATTATGCCTTACACAGAAAACAGCCTGACCAATCACAGGGCAGCACATAAAATAAACAAATTAGCTTTGCCTGGCACAAGAAATCTTATTTAATTTTATATTCCTTCAATCTGAATAAAAAAATTTCAGGGAAAATTTTTCAAATGTTGACATTTTCGGGTGTACATATCATCATGTCTCACATGTAATCATTGTATTATTGCAGCTAAACCCTCAGCGAATCCCATATAGTACACAGGCATCATTAAAATTGTTATCTGTTCGTCCGACAGGCAGGAGGGCGGGCGTTACACTTTCATTTCCAGAGCAGAACTCTTATCACACACTTTTGTTTCTAGAGCTGAACTCTAACACTAATGCACTTACCCTGATGAAATTTTATACATTAACACTCTATATGACATATATTGGCTATGTGTTACACAAATATTATTTCTTGAGTGTTTATATAGTGTGTGGGATGAACCGAAACAATTGCCACTTGGCCTACATAGCCTGTTATGCAATGCTAATTAGAGTTCAAGATGTTCTATTTTTTGAACTCTTGAATTTCTTTATTTGTTCATTATGTTCTGTCAAGTGTAAAATAATAGTGTTCCCAAGGGTTATAAAAAAAAGTCTTACTTTATTTATGTAAAATATCTGGCCCATATTAAGTCTTACTTTTGTCCACTAAGTCTTACATATGTCCTATTTTGATGCAAATATACTTGGATATTAACATCCACATTGTAATATTCAGACGATTTGGTATATATAAATCAATAGCTGATAACAGATCATCTAATTAATCATTTCTAATTCATATCACATGTTCTCCTTTTCCTTTCCTTCTTTTTTTTTCCTCTCTCTCTCTACCTTTTACGCTATTTTCCATGATTATCATTATGACCAAAACTACCACGACCTGCAGCTTTTTTTATCTAAACATTGAGTTCAATAAGTTATTCATTTTATTAACTTGAAGCTGTTTAAATTTAGCTGGCAACTGAAGGAACTATATATTATCAATTGCCATATTCCCTTCACTTACTGAATTGTTGGGTTGCTGATTTGCATTAAATCTATGGCATTTAAATTAGTATTTATAACCGAATACTTTGCAGGTGTATATGAAGAAAACAATAATAAGTATTGGAGTCAAGTGAAAGTAATATAGATCATCATGCAACTATTTATTATAAAATTGCTAATTATAAACAAAAACTATTGAATGGGTTGAGCATGGCTATTCTATGATCAAATATTTAATAATTGCACATGAACTGTACAACATTTACGGCTGTCATTGCTAAGTATGGGATGCTAAGAAATATATGAAGGAATCAACACAATGTTTTGAATTTTTTCCAGATTTTCCAATATTATGAACAAAAAAAGAATGATGAAACAAATGTCAAAAAGAAGATGGGTAAAATTGAAAGTACTATAATCTAGATATATCATTGGCAATATGTTACTGATGTAAGGATCATAGAGTCATTGATACGAGGGTTTGAAAGATTACCTGTCAAAATTTTCATATTTTCCTTATGAAATAAAATTATCTGTCATAAATGGTCATGAAACCCCAAAAAGATATCTCTACACTATTTTAGACATATTCTTACTAAGTTTTGTATGCATGTAGGGGCAGTAGTGTGTGAGTCCTGCTCTGGACACAGAAATTTGTATGTTTTAGTTTTTTCATTTTCTCGAAATATGTTAAAACACAGCTCAAATATGTCAATGTGACTATCAAAATGCACAGCTTAGTTATATAGAGTAATAACATATACAATTGTGTTAGGCTTAGTGCATTAATGGTAGAGTTCTGCTCCGAAAACACAATTTAACACAATTGTTTGCATTTTTTTCTGATTTTCCATTATTTTGTAATTAGCATGAAATGAATATCAAAATGAAGTTTAAAAGTGAAAAAACTATAATTTAGATATGTTATTGATACAATTTCATTCATGTCAGGTAAACATTGTCTTTTATATGGAGGTTTGAAAAAGTAGGAATTTTCCCTAGTTTGCCCTAATTTTGAAAATTCTACAGTATTTACAGCCATGAGACCCCAAAAGGCACCACCACACTATTTTAGACATATCATGACAAAGTTTTAAGCATGTAGCTGCAGTAGTGTCCGAGTTCTGCTCTGGAAACAAAACAAACAATTTTTTTAAAT
Organism: Alitta virens; assembly: GCA_932294295.1. Taxonomy (NCBI): domain Eukaryota; kingdom Metazoa; phylum Annelida; class Polychaeta; order Phyllodocida; family Nereididae; genus Alitta; species Alitta virens. Next base: position 68,392,915 of record OW028575.1, on the reverse strand, counting down.
TTTTTCTAAATTTTGTAAAATATAGCAAACATATGTCAATGTGACTATCAAAAGGCACCACTAGGCCATATGGAGTATTACTGTACAAAATTTTGTTTGAGTAAGTGCATTAGTGTTAGAGTTCTGCTCCGGAAACTGAAGTGTTACGCGCGCACGCCCGGCCGGACATTGACGATAACAAAAACCCTTTTCGAACTTCGTTCGCTGAGGGTTAAAAATCTGATTCCAAAGAGGTTCAATTACAACAAAGATACTTATTGAAGTGATTTTCTTGGAAAATTTCTGTAAGACCACTTACCATATGTACGAAATCTTTGGCTTTTCATTCTTAATTGAGTTTATATTAAGAATTGACAACAGCAATTGTATGGTTTTTGATTGATTCTCAAATTTCAAAGAATCATGACTTTTGAAATTTTAATGACTGCCATTTCAAATTTTGCATATAACCATCTCATATGATGGGGTTTACATGAGAGAGAGAGAGAGAGAGAGAGAGAGAGAGAGAGAGAGAGAGAGAGAGAGAGAGAGAGAGAGACAGAGAGAGAGAGAGACAGAGAGAGACAGAGAGAGACAGAGAGAGAGAATGTTTTATTTGACCATATATGAATACAATTTTATGTACATATAGGTCAGGAGACCCATGTTAAGACACTGCAGTGTCGCTGTCACATGGGCCACATGCAATAACAATAACAAGAATATACAAGAATATAATTATATAATGGTTCACATAGGCTATAGGCAATAGTAACAATAATCAAAGGTCTGTACAGGCTTTCAGTCTCACAGCCCAGGTTGTTAACCAAAAAATCTTGAGGCTTTTTACTTGAAATTTAAGTCTGAGTGGGTCATTGGTTGATTTGACATATATATATATATATATCAATATCAAATATAGCAATGTGTGAGTTCAATCAGGCTCAAACAAAAAGTGAATGCCAAAACAGAGACAGAACAAAATACGGTTTGCTACCAACCTACCTTCTAAAAGGGTATTTCTGCCCATCATTGAATATGTACTTGACTCCATGGAAAGTCGTTTGCTTGGTGAAGTCTTCCCATGATTCGTGGTGTTTTTGTGACAAGCTTTTTAACACAACAGACCACGAAGATACAGAATTTGACCGTTGTATTGACAGAGCCTCTTCATCCTTCCCAAAAGGCACTACAGATATTTTTCCCATACCAGGCTAATTTGACTTTCTGGAGCACTTTGTATTCGCTATAATCTGTAGCGTCTTAGTTTGCAATCACCAAAATCATTTGATGAAAGGTATCAATGAGCACTTTGATAACGTCCCAACAGAATCCTTTGAGGACTGTTCTTCCACTGCAAATGTTTGTAATGACATTCGAGTATCAAGTCCATTAACAGCGAGTAGTACGAAGCCAATCACTGCGCACCACTGTCAATAGACTGTCTGGGATGCCACCATGACATTGTTGTTTTCACATCCTGGTGTAAATCAATCAATAGTCATCATAAAGTTTATTTTACTATGCATTTCCCCTAAATTGATACCATGACTAGCTTCAATGTAAATCTAATGCTTTGCAATTTGGCTCACATTTCTCGCAATGACTCTGCAAACGTTTTAATTACTGTAACGATGAATTATGTCTATTGCCATTGAGAGAAAGACAGAAATAAAACACCGATCAATGCATCCTGTAGTACATAGTCAGGGGGCCAGTGGGACCTACCGTGCACCCCCCCGCCCCCCCCCCCCAGGAGGACTCTATGTCAATGGTACCAAAATGTTCCTTAGAAAGTCCTCTTTCAGAAAAAAGGTGTTCCCAAGAAAAAGTTGGAATGAATTACCTCATTTGCATAAAAACTAAATAGACGTCAGTACGCACTAAAAACATTCAAAATTTCAAATCTCACCTCCTAATTGACATATTTGAGTGCTTGGAAAGACTAAGTTATGGTTTTCAGACATAAGGAATTCAAAAATACACTTTATTTTGCCCTCAGTACACTCCTTGACTAAATAATTGTGGATGCTACAATTTTTTTTTAAGTTCCAGAAAGCACAACTAAGATATCAACCTTTTCAGAATCTGATTTATATTACAATGTATTATCTATTGATACTACTGCATGTATTTGATGTACTTAATAAATCTATATCGGATCTTACATTTGTTCTGTTGTTTATTCTCTTCCTACAACATGCAGGAATATCCATTAACGGTACTTTCTATAACAAGCACATGACAATTTAATGTTGTATTTATGACTTTCAGGAAAGCAACAGATTGGTGTGTAAGTAAATCAGCTGTTGATAATTTGTGCTCTTATTGACTGAGGGGACATAGTAATAAGCTATGAGGTGTGAAACAGATAAAGGAAATTACCATAAAGTCAAAATTTAATATTAATAGGCAGAACCCACAGTCAAACAGGGCTTTATTTCTCTTAATAACTTGATAAAGACTAAAATTTCAGATGGCAGCCTTTAGTTCTATGTTGCAGTTCTCAAGGTTAAATCATAGATTATTAACAACTTTTGTTTCCAGTTGAAATTTTGAGTTTTGGTTTGACCACATGTCTTCATTCCTTATCACTGTTTACGGAAGAAAAGGTACATTTTGTTTTACTATTCTTCAAATCAAATTCTACAAATGTATGATGCAAAGTTTATTACAAAAAGCATATAAAATTCATATTTTGCAATTATATAATGTAAATTCTAATTTTGTATTTATACTTCAAACTTGAATTTCTAAAGTATATATGGACGAGTGAATATAGCACAATAAAAAGTAATATTAGGAAAAATTACCAGAATTCTTTGCTCTGTAGTATAGTAATTGTTTAAAATTGTAACCTTATCCTCTTTTTCCAGATGAGAACGCCCAATAGTGATGGCTCCAAAGAAAAGAAAACCCCAACAGAGAATTCTATAATAAATATTAAAAATTGCATCCATTTCAGATACAAGTTTTTATGGTTAAATCTATGAGCGAGAACGTATACGTGAAAAATGAGGTCAGACATTTGTCCGGATAAACAAACACGTGAATGGAAGTGTGGACTGACATCTGAGATAGTTAACAACGTTTTGTATATTTATCAAGCTTGATCATCAAGTTCATATGGCTGATTCATGAAGATGGAGATTTGTGTTTACACACATTGTTCCAGCAACACCTACACATTGAATAGGTGACAGAAACAACTTTGCAGCCAACACAACCAGGGCCATGGAATATGCTCTTGTCCAGCCTTCTTTGCTCTATTCCCTTTTCGACAGAAAAATAGAGATTTAAAACAGTCGTCTTAAATGGACCTGCAGGGCTGTCTACTGAATGAATACTACGAGGAAGAACTGATGACCAGATCTGTTCAGATCATTGTGTGGATGGTAGGCCCTTCCCAGGCAAGCTCAATCTATCCATCAGACCTGGAAACAGAGGTACAGTCTGGATATATACAAATTTCGGTCATATGTGTGCATTGCTTTTATTGTACATGTAGATATTTTAATCACACATAAAAATAAATTATGATTTAAAAATTTATTTAAGTTATGCTGTACCTTTTTTTCTTTTCTTTTTTCTTTATTTACTACAATTATTATCTTTCTTTACAATAATTATTCAATAATTATCTCATTCAATCCTAATGCCAACAATATTTATGTGTTTTTCTCAATTTCATTAATTTTTTCATTATCTTATTATTATTATTTTAATATTCCCTTTATCTTGATTACTTTTGTATTTGGTAAAGGCGAAAACACTGTAAAGTGTATATGTGTAATGTTATATGTAAATTTCTCCTTTCTTGTGTGACATGGTCAATAAATGAAATGAAAAAAGGTTTCGCAGTTATCTGTTAAATGAAAATTAATGACAAGACAACTGAACAATACAAAGCTGCTCTCGAAAGTCACTCTTGTACGAATTAGAAATAAATGCAAGTCAAAAGAGCCAAACTGGTATAGGGGTATAGGGTAGTTGAAGTTAACATCATAACCTATAAGGTCATTAATGTCTGACTATGGTATGGATATATAAGTATGGCTGGCGAGTGTACAGGAGAATACTGGGTGTTGAAAGTAATTCTGTACCTATGTGTCAGATTTGCATAAGCAATTTCTGACTTATTATGTTACATTCATTTGCACCATTGTACTATTTAAATATTTAGCCAAAATCATTAAATTTACTTTGCGTTTTTGTTCTAAGATCATTTCTGAAGATCAGCTGATTCAATTGTAAACGGTTGTCAAGTGTTTCACTTAGATTGTTTTTCTCATGCAATTGTTAGATGTTTCCTGCACTGTAAATTCATTCTAAGCCAGGAATCACTATGAACAGACCTATGGTTATAATTTTCACCTTGCCTTTGGAGATGTATAAATTTAATAATACTGAAGGAGCCACATGTTGTTTAATTTTATATTTATTATATTCTATGCCTATTATGTATATTGGTAAATGGTGTCTCGAATGCATATATGACCAGATATGATTATGAAGCATATATGATGTTCTGTTTAATATTTAGATGGTGTAATTATATTTTGCATTATGCAATGGCGATGCTGTTAGGTGGCCATATTTGATTTAAACCATTTTCATGAGTTGACTCTATGATTCATATAAATTTAAATGTTCAATTCTGTACCAAGCACAGTCATATTTAGTAAATCTGTATTTATTTATTTCTTCTTTGTAGATTTACCTGTACATTGTGCAGTGTGAAATAAATATTGTGGAACCAAACATTCGTCATATATTATGTCACAGCTACAAGGCAACAATAATAATGCACTATGAATGGGGAAGTTTTCTCCATAGTTCCGCAAGCTTTGAAGCAACAGAAAGCATGTCATGTAGGACTGGTGCAGGACAATCAAATCGCACAGCGAGTCAAATTTTCATGATCAATAACTATTTCAGGAATCATCCTTCAAGTGCTTTCCTTTCAGAAATCCCCCAAGGAAGTGTTAGGTCTCAACTCCCAGAGGACACAAGATGTAGAAGCAAATGTATGCGAGTACTTGGGCGAATGTTGCATATACATTGACTAACTTCTGCTTTTCATTATCCAGCATTATCCGTGGTATGGTTTATAATAAACTTTAAGGATGTTATCCTCCAAAACCACATATAAGCCCATGTCACAAGCAAAACTATTTAAATGTCAAGAAACAAATTTTTTGTAACTGGAAATGAAAAAATCGTCATAGAGTACCAAAATGACTGTTAGTGTAGGGGCTTGTGTAGATAAATGAAGTCCTGTAATAATTTTGTGTTAATTTTTGACACTATACATTTTTTCATTCTTCGAAGTGTGTAGTTCAAGAAAAAATAATGTCATTTTTAAAACAGTGTTTAGGGTCACTTACAGGGCATCAAACCCAATAGTAATAAAAAATCGTACGAGCGGCAGATTTTCACAACATATCATGTAAATAATCAATAAAGGTCTTAATGTGAAAAACGTAAATATGCATTGAAACATGTCAAATCACCATTCTGTAGGTATATACGGGAATAATATACGTTGACTGTCGTTTATAGTTTGCACAAATAATGAGTTTAGGCAAAATTATTGGTACTGTTTTATTATATGCTAGTTAATTTCACATCAATGTGTTATTGGTGAAGTTTTCTTGTAATATATATAATATATTCATATATATGTTCTATTTTCGTGTGGGTAAATCTTGCATGGTGGTGCATTCACCCTGTCATTAAATATAGTAACTGTAGACCTTGTTTGTGAGGATTCTCCAATTCTCTGGTGGTGGCTTATATAATAGAAATAAACACATATGCTGTTGAAGAAAGGGACAATATTATCGCACATTTCTGTGTGTGAAATATGTGACATACCACTAAATAAGTACATAATATGTAGCATTGTTTTTTTTGTTTTTTTGGCAATTACCCATGTCAATGAATGATCGAGTAGGGTCAAAACAGCCAACTACCATAACGATCGATCCCCAAGACGGTCAAAATCAGTGTTCGCGATATAACGTCATACACTGGATTTTACCCTAAAAAAAAATTGTCCCATGGCAGACAATATAAATGTTTGACAAAACGTCCGCCTATTTAAGAAGCTAATTGGCCAATGTGTTGAGTGGGAGGGGGCTCCGAGGGGTATTGCAGACTTTTAATTTAATTTTAATTGGTTGACATATCAATGATTGACAGATTTTGTAACACTCACTAGTACAATTGTAACAAGAAATAGTGGCCCAGACATACACAATGTCTCAAAATGTGGTGGGAATTGCACCTGATTCTACCTTTCACGTGTATTTCTCATATTTATTAATAATAATCATAAGATTTACCTGAAAGAAATTAGTTCAGTCAAAAAGTGGGAAATAACAGAACTCCACATCTAGAAATAATAAAAATATACAGTTTTCTGCGAACCCTTTGAAATTGTTTTAAACATTACTATTCTTTTTTTTTTTTTACTAATTCATTACAACATGTATGTGTCCTTTTTTTCTTCGTCTCTTTTTTTGGAATTTAATATGGACTTAATATGTCAACTTGGGTGCGAAAAAATACTCGTGAACTTTTTGTCAAAGTACTCAAATTTCAGACACGAAATTATTTTGTGTCAGACACTTTGACTAGTGAAAAAAGATTTTGCGGACTCTGCATCATGCACCTATGATGTAGGCAAATAATCCATTTTAATCATTGATCACGATACACGGCACATGTGTGCATTTCACTTAATTTCAGTGGGATTATTTTAATTTTTAAAAAGATAAGCTGCTGCAGCAGCATACTCTCAGCAAATTTGCAAAAATTAAACAGTGAATTATGCCCTTACATGCTTGAAACTTTGTCATAATATGTCTAAAATAGTTTATTTATGCCTTTTTAGGTGTAATGGTCATAAGTAATATTGTATTCTAGTAATGAGGGAAAATGTAAAGAAAGTCCCCAATCATCCCCAAAACCGTTAAATTAGCATTCATATCTTCGTTAAAAAACATTAAACTGTTCTTTTTATTAATAGACAATCAAAGAAATCAGAAATAATTAATGAAATTCCATACCTGTTTGTGATTTCTTTCTACTTAAATTGTCACAACCATTATATTGTCTAAATTATGACTTCTTTTTGAACAGCATCATGTTCTAACACCTATATATATATTATATGCTTGTTTTTCTATACTGAACACTCAGTGTAAATATTTTTGAAAGTTAGATGAGGATAGTTGTTGATACAGTTGTGCAGGGTGGGTGGGTGGGTGATTAGGGCTTTACGTCTTGTATTTCTACACCAGTTGGGCTAATTAGGACAGGCAGAGACCACGACAATGACACGAAGGATGAAACAGCCATCCAACTTAGGCTCAACCGGGAATCGAACCTTGGACCAAGCGGTTGGAAGCCCAGAACGCTACCTCTGAGCTAGGCCCCACCCCCTGTCTCCCTTTCCAAGTCAGAGAGCCTCATATGAAGCCTTGGCCATACAGCTGTAATGCAAGGCATGGAAGGCGGTATGGAGACCGGCGTACCCATGACTCTACGTAATTTATTGATATACCTCTGTAGTCATCAACCATAGCATTTGAAAGATTTAAATAAAATGTAATAAAAAAGATGCAGTTAAACCAAAAATTATTCAGACACTTAAATTTTTAACCCTCAGTGAATGAATTTCAAAGAGGGTTGTTGTTATCAACAATATAGAGGCCATACTAGTAATTTCTAATCTTTGCCATATATTATATGCAGATGATAGTGGAGAGTTTCCACAAGATGGGACCCCAGAGAAATCTAAAGGTAAGCGTTACATACTCCAGTCTAACTTTACTTTTCATAAATCAAACCTCAGCGAACGTGCATGAAAGTTCACCAATGAACCTTTATCATGTAATATAATATATGCAGTCTACAAAGCTTAATATTTATGAGATGTAATAGTTAATTGCAATACAACATACCACATATATGCCAACTGCATATTGGCTGCTTCTGAGAAAAGTATATTTTTTAAGAACTAGCCTAAAACTGGGATGGAGTCAGACAGCTGCACTCTCCACCCAAAGCATGAGAATATGCTTTACCTCTTTATGTTCCTAATATATGAAAAATCAACAATTACAACTTCTAACATAGGCAAATTACCTGCTCAAAACACCAGTTACATAAAATAAATATTTAAAAAAACAGAAAGCTCTTTCATGAGCCAGAACTTAATCAGGTTTTCAAAGAATTTGCTGAGGTAAATATTTCAAGTGCTACATAAAATTTTCTTAATATCATCTTTGCAAATTTAGAAAGTATATTTCAGCTTATTATTGTATTTTATTTTATTTTTGAGAGTATGTGTTATCTGAAGGTAAATTTGTTAACACACAGACGGGCAGTCAGCTGGACATAAGTCCGAGCTTGGTGGGCTTGGTAAGGACATTCATAATTCTGGATGTATGACATATCCACCAAATTATTACAGACTATAACGATTGGAGAAATGAGGTTAAGAACTGTACTTGGCACATATTTACATTTCTATAACAGCAACAATAACACATTCCTGAATATCTCTGGGTTGTTGTGACTATTGTCGGCCAACGTACTAATGAAGTACCAAATATTAGTGATCTGCATATTTAAGTCATTGTTAACTATTTACTGACTGTTTCAATAATATTTCAGACTTAATATGATTTGTTTTTCAGTTTCCGAATGATGCAAATACGGAAGTGGCTGCTGAGGTAAATATTTGAATTATGTATTAATATCCAACACTTCCTCATAAAAGCCTGTAAAAAAAACTATGGGGAATACACTTTTATCCACTATACCTATGACTGAACTTTGGCTATATCAGTTTCACTCTGAAACATTGCACCTTAATTATATATATAATATTTTAATATACAGGATGAACCAAAACCATCACAGGCATAGGGTCACTTGGTTGAACCAAAACCATCACAAGCATGGAGTCACTTGGCTGAACCAAAACCATCACAGGCATCTAGGAAACGCAAAGCAGATGTGAGCAGAATGAAAGAAAATTTTCTACTTTCTGAATCCTGACACAGTAACAAGCAAAAAAAACATGTTGTCACTTAAAAAATTTTTAAATTACAGAAATTTATTAAGGATGAATTAGTTGTTGAACTTCTGAGGGCTCAAATTGCCAATCAAAACAAACAGATTGAATATTATGAGCTGAAGATACAGGTATGTAGATTTGTTACCTCTTTATTTTATTTTTTAATCATGGTGTAAAACCTATAATAATGTTCTGTACAAACCTTTTTTTGGCGTTTTTGTTTTTCAAAAAGGTTTAATTAATTTGCCTCATATTTTCAGAGACTCACAGCATCTACTGGGTGGGGTGGGTGATTAGGGCTTTACATCCTGTATTTCTGCACCTGATGGGCTAATTAGGACAGGCAGAGACCATGGCAATGAGACAAAGGATGAAACGGCAATCCAACTTAGGCTCGACCGGGAATCGAACCCAGGACCCAACGGTTGGAAGCCCAGTGCGCTACCTCTGAGCTAGGCCCCCCGCCCTTCACAGCATCTACTAAATATTTCATAAGTCCAAGTTACAACTATAGAATCAGTAGTATGGATTTATTGTAAGAGAGACCTAATATAATATCAAAGGCTTCATTATTTTGGAATTAGGCACGCAAAATTCTTCAAAATCGCTTTGGTTATCATGTAATTTCCGACAACATTATTAAACTTCTGATGAATGGGTCTCCTGTAAAATGTGCTGATGATTTGCTTCTTCTTGCGGATGAATTGAATAATTGTATGAACATCCTGACTAAGCTCAAGAAGCTACATGAAGTTGATACGCAATCATATATTGTGGGTATTGTCGATGGTAGACTCCAGTCCTACCTAAGGAACAGGTGGCGTAGGCATGCTATGGATTTCAAGCGAAAAGGAGATATATATCCATCATTCTAGGATTTAGTTGAGTTTGTTCATCGTGAAGCAGAGGATGCGTCGGACCCAGATTACGGACAAAGGCCAGTCACAGAGAAAGCTCACCAGGAATACAAACCGAGGAAGACTTCCAGCATTCCATACCAGCACACACAAGAACCACTACAGGAAGACTACTCCACCTTGTGTGTTGTGCGGCGTGCCACATCGTCTCTTCTACTGCCAAGCGTTCAAGGATATGAAGCCTGCTGAACGTCTAAGTGTTGTGAAAACTCATAAACTATGTGAGAACTGTGTTTTAAATAATCATGTAGTTGTAGACTGTAGAAAGTCTACTGTATGCTCGGTGCCTGGTTGCAATGCCAAGCACACAAAGTTTGTTCATATTAGTCCGCAAAAGGGAGGTAGCTCATATTCAGCAAACAATGTGCGAGAAGTGTCTAATAATCAGATTAAGGTTGCAGAAATTACTGATGATGCAAATGACAATATACTTGTACCTGTAGTTCCTGTGGTAGTGAACCGAAGTTGCAATGCATTGGCGCTCTTGGACAGCGCCTCAAATAGTACATTTTGTACTAAAGATTTGATTGAAAGGTTAGGAATTCAGAGTAAGCTACACATTGAAAACCATGAGCAAAACTAGTGAGAGTATGTGTACTCCTGTTGTAAATTTGATGCTTAACTCAAAAGATGGTGTCACAAAATTGAGGTTGTCCAATGTATATGTGGTTGATAACATCCCTATCAGAGTGCCTTCAGTAGACTTGTCTACTCATCGTCACTTGTGTGACTTGCATGTCGAGAATGATGTTTCAGGTGTACAAATCCTTATAGGCCAAGATCATTGTGAAGCATCATTACCTTTAGAGATAAGAAAGGGCAAGAGGGGAGATCCCTTCGGTGTAAGGACCCTGTAAATGGGCCTGCAATGTCAGCAACACCTGTGAGTAAACGCGTTGTGAATCATTTCATAACTACCAGTATAGAAGATCATTTGAGAAAATTATGGGAGTTGGAAGATGAATCCCTTTCTAAGCAAGGAATGGGGTGGTCACAATGTGATAAACAAGTGGTTGATTTTTGGAATGACAATGTGAAGATAGTTGACAATCATTATGAGCTTCCCTTGCCCTGGAAAAGGGATGCATACTTACCAAATAATGTAAAAGTTGCTGAGGCCAGGTTGAAGTCTCTCACTGCAACTTTGAGGAAGAAGAATATGTTTGAAAAGTATGACAATGAAATCCATGATCTTCTAGGTTACGCTGAACCAGTTCCTTTGTATGATTGTAAAAGTGACAAGATATGGTACTTACCCCATCATGGTGTAACAAATGTAAACAAACCAGGTAAAATCCGGGTTGTATTCGGTTTGAAAATGAATCCCTAAATGACAAATGTAACCAAGGACCAGATTTTAACAACCAATTACTGCATGTGTTATTGCAGTTTCGTGAGCATGAGTTCACAATTATGGCAGATGTAGAATCAATGTATCACCAAGTTCTTGTACCTGAAGCAGACAAAAATGCACTTCGTTTTTTGTGGCATGATCAAGGTCAAATCAAACATTTCAGAATGACACGTCACATATTTGGTGGTGTTTGGTCTGGTAGTGCAGCCATGTATGCACTCAGACATGTTGTAAAGTTCACCCACCCAATTTTGTGTGTATTTTCTTTTCTTAGCCATTTTAGTATAGCCATTTATTTTAACCTGGAAGCATGTCATCTCATAGTTACTTCTGCCAACCTCTCAATGAGCATATATACAAGTCATACATACATTCCTGGAGGAAGATATGCTGCTATTGAATCTACATATTGAGTAGCATGCTGAAAGACTTGATACTTCTCAAACTTGGGAGTCTAGTTTTGATTAGACTGGCTAGTCCAGTGTACATGAAGCTTGGGAGGTTTACAGGAGTCCGAAATGAGCCCCAAGACTTTATAATGTGGTAGATGATTATGGAGGCTACGATGCTTTGATTGATGAAACTGTTTTGAACTCTTTTAATGGTGATTGTTTAAAATCTGTTGTGAGTAGAAATAAGGCTATTGAAATTATAAAGGGCACTACTGCATTGTTAAAGAAAGGAGGTTTTCGATTGACTAAATTTGTTAGCAATGATAAAGACATATTAGTACATGTGCCTGAAGATGAGAGAGCTACGAGACACTGAACAGTCAACATGTAATGACAAAATGGACACTTAATTATTATTTTATGTCAACTAGACACTTGTGGCCCTAGATTCTTCGAGTTGTTATTTACTATAGAGAACTCAGGCCCAATGATAATGATTCCGTTTTGATTTCTTCAATTTATTTGACACTTCCTCTTTCCGTTTTGATTTCTTCAATTTATTTGACACTTCCTCTTTCCGTTTTGATTTCTTCAATTTATTTGACACTGTTGTCAGAGGAAGTGTCAAATAAATTGAAGAAATCAAAACAGAATCATTATCATTGGGCCTGAGTTCTCTACACCATATATATACTATGATTGCACTAAATTCATAAACTTTGGACTAAGTTTTGAATCCCCATATTCCATTTATCTCTCCTTTTTAAAAGAAAACATGTTGATCTCATGTTAAAATGTCTCAGCAAAAAGGGCTGCTCAAAGCAAGTTAGCTGCAAGTTGTTGGCTCTGGCTAATAATCCACAATATAACACCGGATATCTTATCTGAATTAGATGAGAATCACATGCTAAATGTAACAGAGCATTTTATATATATATTTATCCCATACCTAGGTGCATTTTCTCCCCTATAAAAGACTTTTCCCGGGAATATAGAGGGAAAGCTAGCTGTATAAGGAGGTATAACGATATTAAAATATATATCACATGCAGTACAAGATAAAATTTTCTATGGAAATCTCCATTGAAAATCATGCACCATTTCTGGCCTGACATTTTAAATTCGATCTTCTTTCATATAAAAATCACATGCCACCTATGGCTTGGCATTTTAGTTTCATTTATATGGGCAGGTAATGAGTGCTGGACAGGCAGAACTGGAGAGGGCATATAGCGGAGAGCTGTGTTGGCCACTGGGGTTCAATGACAAATTTTCTAAATCTAAGTGAGTCACCCATGATGCTCTGACATCTTAGTTCTACTACCCATTCCATTACCTTCCCGAGGCTCAGCGTTACGCACAAGGGGGAAAAAGTTCACCATCACAGTACATTATAACAATCGCTTCTCACATAGACTCATGTACATATCCATGTGTAGACCCATTTGTGTGTGGTTAGTTAGTTAGTGTTATTGTTTAACGCCTCATCAGCACCTGAGTGGGCTATGTAGAGGCTCTCTAGGGTAAGATTGATTATCGAAAAAGATCAATAATTGATTATGGAAAAAAATCAATAATTGTCTGCGTTGGATAGCTGGAGCAGCTTGTGCAATGCGCAGTCCTGTTTTAGCCACTGGGGATAGAGGACTTCACCACGTGGAGGCCCAGGACCTTCGAGGGCCATTTGTGTGTGGACTTAGCCAGGGCATGGTTAACCCAGCCTCATCCAAGTCAACCCAAGTCTGTCTGATATGCTAACCACTTGCATTGAGAAAGTCAATTCCCACATTACACCGATTTACTGTTCAGAGCTCTCATCAGGCAATGATTTCGCCAACAACCAATAACACACATCATTGCCTTCAACCATCAGGCCATTCAGCTGCTCATGCAGTTTCTATGAGCAAGCTTTTGCATTGAATTCACAGCATGAAAAGCTTTTCAGAAATTACACAAAATGTAGCATTACCTATTTTTTTAGACTAAATATCTCATTCCAAAGTCTGGTTACAGTTGAGAAAAATAAGAATATTTGACCAAAAAATCCTCGCTGGGAAGTGCAAAACAGAACAAAAACTATAACAGTTGTATAAATCAGATTTCAAATTTGATGATAGTCACATGTTCTCCAAAAGAAAAAAACTTTCATGAATACACTTATGTTGATGAACATTGATGAAACTTACAGACCCACACAACATCAAAAATTAGTTTATATTACATATAATCATTTTCTACCTAATATATTATAACAATTTTAAATAACAAATAAATATATAATTAACAAGTTGCAATAAAATTTCATAAACAATCCTTGTAATTTCCTCAAAACCTTTTTGTAGCATTTAATGAATATGTTTACTCAAAAGTCTATGCAAAGTATTCACACTTTATGTCTAGGCAAACAAACCTAGGTGTCGGGATTTGAATTCTACATGGCTGTCTTAAAGTGTGTCAATACTTAGAAATTTATGTGCACTGCACATTACATTAGGTTCAGTCAGTGCCACGGTAAATTTGCACTAGTCTTCAAAGAACTTCCCCAGTCCACAATAAATATATGAACAGCAAATGTTTGACTGCCATCTACGTTCACTTTCTTCTTCCCTTTTTCTTCGGGCCAAACCTTGATTTCTGAAAACAGAGAAACATGAAATATGATACTGTAGATAGAAGTTCACAATCAATGAACACAAATAAAACGATTCTCAAGAATGGGGCTACACATACCTTTCTCTTTTTAGGATTTTTTGCAGCAATGGCTTTTGTTGTGTATGACAAAGCTTCTGCAATTCAAGTGTAATGGATTATGTTTCACACAAAAAAATCTGATATTAAAAACTGTTTTACCATTTAAGCATAAACAGGTGTTTTTTATGTTAGACACCCAATGTTTCCAGAGTCCAGATAGTATAGCAAAACAAGAGAAAGTTAATTAGAGCAAACCCCCATTTTATCTTGAAACAAATTCTCCCTATTCCTTAAGTATCTGTACAGTTTGGCTCAATTTAGTGGATACACAGTTGCATACTTCTTTTCTCCTATTATATTAACATTTAATATTAGTTCCTAGGAGAAATGCAAATTTGCAAAATTTTAATCAAATGAAAAGAAAAGAATTTGTCAGTGCCAATGAACTTTTAATAAAGCAAATTTCATAGACTTGGAAACTACAATCCAAAAGACGTCATGTGAATACAGGACTCTCATTGGCTAAGGCAGTCCTTCAACCAATGGGAGTCCTAGATTTAGTTTCCAAGTCTGAAATTGGCTGCAAGTTCACAAGATATATATATATATATACCTGACTCCATCTAACCTCAATAATTTTTTTAACAACAAAACCTATTTATCTATTAGCTTGCCTACATTGTTTTAAACTGTATCAGATTCCATTAACTTGCCTACTTGGCTTTGGAACTGTGTGTTTGTGTGATTTGTGTTTTATGCCTCATTGGCATCTATTGGGCTATGTAGAGGCTTGGCTTTGGAACTAAGTTATAAATAAAGATAATAAAGATTGACTGCATAGCAGAATGGCGGACATACCTTCCTTTCTTGTGGAAAAGAAAAACTCTGATACTGACAAAGATGGTGAGGAAAACTGACTCTCTATTTCCTAAAAAGACAAAACAAACACACAAATGTATTATTAAAACTGATAACATAACAAACACATGAGACCTAATCCAACTTTACCATTTGACGAAAACTGTTACTAACCAGTACATCTACATGTTCAACTTGGTTCGAACTTCTTGTCTGGTGTACAGTGCTGTGAACAAAAATAGAATATATATATATGTCTGCTATACCCAATGCACATATAACAAATAAGTGCTTAAGTTAATAAAGTATGGCTTTACCCAGGATTAGCTTTGGTTGCAAGCGCTTGCGTCCATCTTGCATCTGGAGTGACTGATTCATCTTTTACACATGGTGGCGCCACAAGTGATGCCTTCATAGCCCATTTTGTCTTATAATTTGACTGTCCTTGGTCTCTTTTGGCAGCTGAAGGTCTAATGGGTCGAGTCAGATCATGTGTGTTGTCCATTGAGCTACTGGAAGTGCTAAAAGCATCCTGGTTCCTTTTCATACCTCTTGTCTGTTTTCCTGTTTATCATATTTATAAGTTGTATTAAATCTTAAATGCAGCAGGCTGCAAATATTTCAATAAAAGTACATAAATAAAATACACAGGCAGAATTTGTTAAAGGCTACACCCACCTGAGTAAGCATTCAGATTAGGATGATTTGTCTGCAACCTGGTTCCTTTGGAAACATTTGAACCAGAATTATAAGACACAGGATTTGCTTGAGGTAAATCCACCTTTTCTGAGTTTCGTTTTGAAAACAACATCTTGGTGTCCCATGTTTTCACATAGGGAGTGAGTGGAGAACAAAAACCATCTTTTGGATGAGCAGTGCGTTCAGTGAACTGGATGTCCACCTTCTGTGCCCTAGGATATTCCTTCGCAGCATCACCACTAGTCTTTGATGAATCCTTGTTAAAATATCTCTCTGGGGGTTCAAAAGAGCTTTGATGTGCAACAGCTGCCTCTTGCCTATCTTCTCTGCCAACAACGGATGGCAATGTCTCCCTGCATATGTGGTCCACCAATTCTTTGATTTCTGCATTTCCTTCCTTGGTAACCTCAAGCTAGATAAATTGGAGATTTTCATCCCAAATTTTTAATTATACTATAGTATTCATAATACATTTAAATTTGTTTTTCGGTCATATTTCATGAAAAGCTTGGAGCAGCACAAAGGATTTGATAAGTCAAACCCCAACTTTCTACTACTGAACCCATAAAAGCTCACTTTGGACCAATTACCTTTATGTTTCCTATCTTAGCAATGATACGTTCTTGCCATTTAGTCTCAAAATAGCCATTTGTTATGATAACAGAGAATCAGCAGAAATTACAAAATAAATAAATTGAAGTTTGCTATACTATACAATGATTCATCGAGCAAATTTCAATTTATTTATTTCCCAGGAGTGTTTTCATCAGCTAGAAAGTTAGGGTTTGACCAGTTACTAACATTTCTGTCCCATTTTGTGCTGCTCCATGCCATGTATGGCAAAACTATGACCAAAAAACAGGTGGACATTTATTTTGAATCCTTCTATAGAACAGAAAACAAAACTCATGATGACATTAACCTTAACACTAATATACTTGTATTTACCAGATGAACCCGCATTCTAAAAAAATACAAATACCTGTTCCTCAAGATATTTCTCCATATCCCTGCGATGTTGCTCATACAGTGCGCGAAGTTGATCTTGTTGACGAATTAAAATGCCCACATCATCTTTCTGGCTTTGTTTTATATCCTGAAACTGAATAACCAGACAATACAAACTGGCCGTTTACATGAACCAAATAATGATTTAAATATACATCAATGTGTGAGAGCCTTTTATTACATACTTACATTGCTTGTTAGACTGTTCCTAATGGCAGAAGTCTGTTGGTCATGAGATTCTTTCAAGTCATTAAACCACTGCTGATATTTGTGCTGTTCTGATTTTTGTGACTTCGTACAACTTTCTGCATGCTTCTGCAATCTGTAATACATGACACTGCAGCTTTGCATAATCAGCAGCAGCTAAATAAATGGCTATGGACTCAGTATGGAGGGGACCATTCAGGCTCTTCATGCATTGAAAAGCAAAAATATTCTGAAGTGGCCAATAATACAGAGGCACCGGCGAACGCCCGTCTTCCCCATACTTTGGGACTGCCACAGCATTCCACTTTCAGATTACATCAATATATTATATACCAAAATATGGAAAATTATGTCACACAAAATTATGGAAAATTATTATGACATAACCATGCTGAAAAGGACATTGTTGTTAGTAATTACATGTGCCAACATCTTATGTTGCCCTGAGAAAGTCACGACAATGTTTATTGTCAGCCTGATTGAAAATAATGATATCACACTTAAGTAGTTCGCTGTGATGTAACAAATCTAAGCTGCTCACAACGACACAACCTCAAAAACAAGACAAGCTGGCTGGAGTGCAAATCACATTACTTCCGATATGTCATAATAATAGTAATGATACCACCAATACAGGCTGACATGGCTTATCGGCGGCCTCAGAGCCTGTCCCTCGTACCTTGGCTGACATGAGCTCACGGGCCACCAATAAGCCATGTTAGCCTTCATTGGTCATATTATATTATTTGTACAACATATGTACCCCTCAAACAGATTTAACAATCAATAAATGATGGTATCAGTGAAAATATCAAAATATTCTTATGACATAATCTTAAATTTTCTTACGTGGACTCAATTTTCTTGATGGTTCTGGTTTGCTGTTCAGTAAATTTCTGTTGTTTGGCATTAGCCTCATTGAATAACTGCTTCTGCTGTGAAGTGACATTGTCAAGATGCTTCGACAGCCATAACTGGTGCTCTTCGTGCATTTTGTTCAGTTGATCTTTCACTCCTTTTAATTGGCTGGTTTTAGTTTCTTTTAGCTGTTCTTTAATTTTGGTTAGTTCGGTTTCTTTCTGTGATAAAATGGCAAATAATAAGACTTATTTAACATAAAACTATAATTGCGCAAGTCAAGCAATTTCAAATGTTCACCAGTCATGCCTCATACATAAAATGTTACCTCTGCAAGTAGTTTCTTCAGCTGAACTATCTCATCTTTCATCTGATCTCTGGTGGTTAAGTTCTCAAGAAATTTTACAGTATGTTTTGACAAATTTTCTTCCACTGGAAAAAGAAAACTCAACTTATGGACACAGAACACTCTAATTCAGATGCATATTTTCAATGAAATTATATTTTAACAAGCTCCAGCTAAATCCATATATTTATATACGTATATACTGAAAATTGACTAAAAGAATAGCTTATCATTCATGCCTTTTGCAATATGGTCTTTCAGTTCATGTCGAGAAGAACTGCCTTCCTTCAGATTTTCTTGCACCACACTAATGGCTTCCTTGAGCTGCATAAACAATATTTACAGAAAATTAACCAAGTGAACTACAGCCACATGTATTACCTGATCCTGCCAGTAAGACTCAGCTTTTCTTGCACCACACTAATGACTTCCTCGAGCTGCATAAAAAATTAAGATTCATAACCTTTTTTCCCCCCACATTAAGAAAGGAATATGTTGTATTTTTCTAAGACAAGGAAGACCTTACCTCATATGTGCTCTCTTTAATTACACTGAAGATAGAACTGATGATCTCCCTGGATCGAGAAGTAAGATACCAATACAAGTTTGAGATCTCCCTCAATAAAGCAATGACACTGACATAAAAAAAAACAAGAGCAAGAACACCTAGTTTCTGCATAATCATTATCTACACATAACATAAGTTGTCCAAAACACATGGCATATTTGGTTGTACCTGTCATCCCTCTCCTTAGCCACTGCCTTGTTTGTGGCCAGTTGGTCTTTGAATGAAAGTTTGGTCTTCGTGCTCTCCTTCGACTGGCTGTCCTTGGGAAAGAGAAGCCCCTTGGACATGTATCTTTGATAAAACTTCTTTCCAGGTGACTTAAAAGCAAATAAATCAATTAATAACTTGATATTTTGAATGCTCTGAAGCAGTAGGGAAAATGAGATAAAACTATTTGATGATGCACAAAATTAGGAAAAAAGAGATCAACTATTTGGAAAGGATATGATTATCACCAGTACCCCATCCTGTTATCACCAACTAACTCATCACCACTTACAATGCACAATGATAACAGAATAAATGTGGGGGGGAAAAAGTACAGGTAAAGTATGTATTGCCAATAAAAACAAAATAAGGAGATATTAATTAAAGCTCACTATTTTTGCCTCCACAGCAGTTTGAGAAGGTCCACTCATGAAGTCTTGAGATTCTGAAAAATCCACCTGAGAGAACATGAACTGTGAATTCCCTTGACTTGAACTAAATGCTGAATCTGAGCCCTGGTCACGTCTACCAATGAGGCTGAAAGTCAACCAATGAAATGTGTTTATACTTGAGTAAAACATAATTTATGCAAATAAACTTTTCAATTCATAATACATTTTGAATATTAATTCAGAAGGTGGGATTTAAAAAAAAGTCACATTCCCATTTAATTTTATGATTTACAGTAATAGCACTAATACCCTTAACCCTTATATAACCAACTGACGCTCTGAACGCATACATAAATAACTGATTACGTATTTAGGCAGTGACTCGGTATGACTCACCTAATTACGTATTTAGGCAGTGACTCGGTATGACTCACATACATCCATGGTTTACTCGCTACATACTATTTTACAGTCAAATCATAAAACAAAATAAATTATTCTATCCCCCACAATGAATATTATTTGAATTACTGAAAGAAACCATAGACATAGTTCTACATAATTATATAGTAATAGAATAGGGTAGTATAAATTTGGCACATGTACCTTGGATTTGTTGAGAACAAGTCTTTGATGTTGACTTGATTGACGAACATCTTCACTCATATGGACCAAATTGGTCCAGTGTCTTAAACCCTAAAAAGCTTGGTGGACTGAATGATCTGTGAGTTGACTGAAAATGAAAATAACTTGACAACAGCATGTCAGCATTGCAACAATATATACAACATTGAAAATTAATTAAATAATTTATAAATTATGTGGCAATAAAGACATTAAAGTTGATAGACGTCTACATATTCAACTGTCATCAATGACATCGTATCTAGATCTACACTATCTAGTATCTACAGGCTCTTGGCTTATGGTAATAGTAAATACTATTGATGAACAGTGGTCTCTATCGGTCTATGGTACACTGTACTGTATTACTCAGACATGTCACAGCTGTTCATCTATGGACATGCCAAGTCTCACTCATTCAGTCTCACTCATTAGGTGTCTCACTCCTCTAGATTTGAGTATTTTTTAATTCTCACTAAGGGAACCATAATAAATCTTTAACATTAGATCTAATGTAACTTGGAATGGAAAGGGCCAAAACAAGTGGCAAAACTCACTCATTCATCTCTCCAGAACTTGGCATATCTGCTCTGCGGTATAGACATGGTATAGACATGGT
Organism: Alitta virens; assembly: GCA_932294295.1. NCBI lineage: Eukaryota > Metazoa > Annelida > Polychaeta > Phyllodocida > Nereididae > Alitta > Alitta virens. The sequence continues at coordinate 68,372,105 of OW028575.1, read as the reverse complement.
ATTTAACGCCACTCGATCATGAGAAACAAAATACTTAACGTCAGTAACAGTGAACCATAGAGTTTTTGTTCATCTCTGGGAAAAACAAACATACGAGGTTCCGAACTATTCCAGCATCTCCAACTCCAGTCGTCTGCTCAGCTCAGGCAATTTCAGGCGCTCTCCGGTAGGTGGCGTCTTCGCATAAGCTAACTGAAAGCTTTTGACGCACTTTCTGTCACTGACAGAGCTTGACAGCATATTATATTGGGCTATTGTTTGTCCATACGATTAGAAGGGCATGAAATGCTAGGTACAAGATCCGAATTACTTGCAGCTGATTTCGACCATCATTTCCAAGAAGCTCTCCAGATGCGAAGTTGAGAAGTGAACGCGCACGTGCTTCACTCTGGAATGGTTCCAAAACGACGAGATAAACATGAAGATCGCAAAGGTTAAGGTCTTTATTGTCCAGCAAATTCAAGCTTCTGTTTTGTGACTGTGTACAGGAGTGCCCACTGGGCTTAGCTACATTAGTATTGTTACATGTAGTCTAGATGATACAATAACATGACAATGCATGTAATTTTTATGAATCATGTTCACATTGTTGATCTATAATAATATATTAATATTGGCAGTATTATATTTATGTGTAAAAATTACCTTCAGAATTGCATGAAGTCATTGTCCTGCATAATTTTGATACTTTCCGGGTAAAAAAACGATCCTCAAGTTCAACTCAAGGAGGTAAAACGGATTACAATTTACGACATTTAGGATAGAGGGCGTTCACACTGATGGGCCGACGATCGATCGATTCTACTCGATCGTCAGTCACTTAATAAAAAATTCGCGACGATCAATTGAATGTCTTGGGACCGATTTTCGTCAATTCAGATGTATGATTTGATTAAATTCGGATGATTCTCATTAACAGTTGTTAGTGACACTTAGTGAACATTGTGTTTCCACAATTCAATATTTGTAAGTGAAAATGTATGGAGTTTAATAATTAGTTTATAGGTATCCAAACCGACTAAAATCGATCATCGGTTGGTTTCCCTCAACTGATGATCTACAGTCTTCACGAAGATCAAGTTTGCAGGACCGAATGTCCGGCAAAGGAAACTGGATCTTCGTGAAGACTGTAGTAGATCATCAGTTGAGGGAAACCAACCGATGATCGATTTTAGTCAGTTCTGTCGGACCGAATTAACACGTGAATGTATAACCTCATCAAAAATTACTAACAACATAATTTTGAAAAATAATATGATAATGCAATGTGCATGAGGGGCCGCATGGATAATCCTGTGTCATGTACATGTACCATGGCATACATTTTTATACCCTTTTTTTTAAGAGCTGTAGCAGATTCAAAGGTAGGGGGGGGGGGGGCGGTTTAAGGGGGGTTCTTAGTCCAGTAACTGAACTAGGGGGCTCTTTGCCCCCCTCCCCTTCTTGGCCTATTACATCACTGTGCATAAGAAATTAGAGGGAACACTGCAAACAATTTTGGATCTGCCCCTGACTTAAGGGTTCTTCTATATAACAAAATTAAATTAAATTGCATTGTTGATGCAATGAATTGTGTATTTATATAGATAGATATAAAATATACCTAAAGACAATATATTTATATTAAAGATAATATATTCAGGTTTATCATATATTATCTTTAAGTGAATGTTATAGTTATATAGTCCACATAAATAAATAATGTTTGCAAGGTTGATTAATTAATTTGTGGTACTAGTTTGGATAGCGACTGTCATGTCACACCAGAAAAGTGTATAAGACTGAAATTCAGACGTATTTAAATTTATTGTACCAAACAGTTTTCAGAAAATACCTAAGTAGCAATTTTGGTCTACATGGTTAGCGACTGTCATACCACATGCCATTTATTGGAAATAGCATGAAAATTAGTGACATTAAATTTCAGTGTCTAAACAAAATCCAGAAAATACATATTCATCATTGATATTCTGTTGTATGTTTAAAACCCATGATGTTTCATTAGCATCACTGTCGCGGTCAATTTCACTGAAGTGATTTATTCAACTGGTATTGAATGTTGTATTGAAGTCATTGATGTAATCATTATGGTTATCCACTAGATTAAGCTGTTTCTGTTGGTAACATTTTCTGACACAGGAGAAATCGAACTGCACCTATTTGACTAATCAGCTATCAAAATCCGGTTATCAGCAAGCTGTCAAAACCGAGTTGTCAACACACAGATTCATTTGTAAACAAAAGTACGTGCTTGCATTAGGCCACGCCCACATCTATTTATAGCCTGGTACTATTTTAGGGCTTTTCCCGAAAATAACGGCCTCCTCTTTCCTTATTGATATCTTATCAATGGACTGCAGGTTGGTGTTGTTTGCATTACTGTTAGTTCATATTTCCTTCTGCAATTAAGCTTTATTTCATTCCCTTCTGCTCGTTGCTTGCGTAGTCTTACTGATGAACAATGAGGCCTTATGCATTAATTTCTAAGGCCTAACTGCCACAGCCAATCACAGAGTCTGTTAGAGCTCGTTGCCTTGCAAAATGGCCTTGCAAAGAAATAAGCTCTACTCTGATTGGTCGAACGTTCATTTAGTTGACAAGCCTCATGGCAATGGACATGGCTCCCATCATGTCCCATGAAACATTCAAAACCATAGTTCTACTGCTTGTCCAGTCTTGGAATCACCTAGAAATGGTCATTAACTGAGTTCTAACGTGAGTTTCTTCAAGTTTGTCAGGAAAATCCTAAGTAAAGAATGATTTTTGTGTAAGTAGGTCATTATTATTTTGTGCGCATCATGGCCGCGCAGATTAATTAGGACAACATAGTTCGATCCGGTCATCTGAGAATAGCATGACAGTAGATTTTGTGTTTGGCCAATCTCTAGTCATAAAAGCCCTACGGGCGGCCCCTACGGGGCCGCTCCTGCGGCCTATTATTATTAGACATTGGTCATTTAGGGAAGGAAATGATTTTTTTGTATCAAAAAACATGAAATAACACACTTCCGTAGTACTTATTAGATAATGAGATACTTCTGATCAACAAATGATAATAACTCATGACATGTATCAATTTACTGTCAAATAAATTGTGACCACTTGTGATGGTGAAGATGTGGAGAAAAGAGACATGAATGTTAGAAGTAACTGCCAGTTCCTTTTCAAATTAATCCATGTCCTTTTCTCTATATCTTTCAGTCATAGATTGCAATTTAATCCATGTGGTACGTCAAAGCCCCCTATTAATTGCTATTAATGAATACGTCATAGGCCTATTCCCTCCTATATCTCTAAATTGCAATCAAAGCATATAGAGCTCTGGCAAAGGATTAGATTCAATTATTGACACACGCAAAATAGCGCCAGACCATCGGTCCGCTTGAAGACGGGAATTCGCCGAACTGAGTAAAAAAACACCGGTCAGATCCGGCAGGCTTTGGGAAGACTGGTCTACGAAAAATGTTACTAACTCCAATCACTAGTTCACACTATCACGTATAAGACCTACGTATGACCACGTACATCAAAAATTGGCTATACGTGCTCGCTCATGGCTCTGTTAATCAACACAAGTATAACTTCTTTGTACGAGCATACGTGGGGCAATCGTAGGTCGCTCGGCGGACGTCTCACCAAACATCCATCGTCAGGCACTCGTAGGCACTCGTAGATCACTTGCACAGAAGACGACAGACGGGTGACGGACGTCTGCCGAGGGTTTTACGGGCATTCTGCAAGTGGATGGCGAGTATATACGGATGGACAGTGGCTACGTATGGCTACGTATGGCCACGTACGTACGTGTAACGTACATTCTAACATACGTAGAATGAACGTAGGACGCTCGCCGGCAGACCCCCGAGCAAGTTACGTATCTAATATAAACAATCACACCCGCCAAAGTTTTAAGCATGTTTAAAAAAAAAATTCCCTTTCTTCAAGTAATGTCTGTGAGTGTTCAAGTTCGACCAGAAGCATCCTACGGATTAGCGTTAAGTATGGCCAAGGATGAACAAGAGTGAAAAAATATTTTCATACGTGGTCATACGTAGCTCTTATAAATACATGATAGTGTTAACATCCCTTTATTATAAGACTAGGACTCGTATGAGTCTATGTCCCCAAAAACTGACAATTGTTGTGGGCATGCTAAAACCAATGCAGAGTTGGTGGATATAAAGATGCTTATGTTATGTGTGGCTAAAATCAACATTGTAAATGTATTTGAGGAATAACATTTACTTTATGTAAATATTGGATTTACTCCCGAAGCTGTGTAAGACTTAAGTGATCAATTATTCCAATGTCTAGTAAAACAATCCTGCTAAATGGGGGATTTTATTGTGACATAAATACAGCTTAAATCAACATACACCTAGATAAATATTTTACCTGAGAATTCATTCTAACAGATGGTGCACTTCTTAAGATTCATAAATGTTGTTTTAGTCCATTAAATCATCATTTCTCTGCCCACTTTTTGCCTTCAAATTGCCATTGCCCAAGGGCCAGGTCAAGGGGTAATGGAGGGACAAATTTGTTGTGTTCTCCTCGTTTCTCTTAGTGTATGATATTTGGAAATAAGAAAACACATTCAAGGCATGAGGATTCATTAGCACCTTGAATTAAATGATTGTATTTTGGGTGGAGGCGATCTTCATGGGCAATATTGCCAAAAACCGACCAGTAACGGAGGGACACAAAATCAACCTCTGATTTTTGTATGATTTTCAGGAAGGCAACAATTGCTGTTCCACATTTAATACCAGTATTTTTTTATAATTGATTATGTTCTAATGGCAGTTCAGCTACAAATGTACAAAATAACAGGCCAGTGGGTTGATTTGAGAAAAGATGACTGCCCTTTTTTCAAATAATGTGCGATAACAAAGGGACATTCCAAAGAGGTAATGGAGGGACAATGCTCTTCTTGTTGATTAGTTTTAGTTTACGAGGCACACTCTCACGCTGTATGACCCACTCAGATAGCATTCCAGATCATGTCAACATCATTTCAACGTCATCACACTGATGTCTAGCCAATGTAGAATGTTATGCATATAAATCCATATTTAGCATATTTGGCCCCTTAGCTTGTAGTATTTAGTGATATCAGTCTTAATGCAGACCCTAAGGCTGAGTCTGCAAGATGAGGGTCTGATAAAAATTAAATACAAACAGCATATGTGCTTTAAAGTAGATCAAGCACTGCGTCAGTAAATTTCAATGTTGCTCCTGATGCGCACCTTTGCTTGACCTGGAGGATCAATTTTTTACTCTTGGAGGATTGTAATGTATCTTTGGTGTGGTTTTGTGTAAGTCCTGCAAGTTATTACTATTGTCTGTCTGTCCCGTCAAAAATAGAAAGCCCGGCTCTGTCATCACATAGTCTGAATTTGATACATGTGATTGCAGATCTGTTGTGACCGACAAGAAAAAGTGCACAAAACAGAACTCTACTCGGTAATTCCCCTAGTGACTGAGGAAAGCCTGAGCCATGATGAATCTGGCTACAGTTATAACAGCGGTTGCTTCATGGTCATGGAAGCGTAAGTATCGGATTTTAAACTGAATTTCAATAAATCATGGAATATTATAGTGCGCCATGGGCTATGGCATTGCTGAGTACAGTACTATTGCAGCAAGGTAAATGTGTCATATCACAGTATGTTGTAATGGTTGCAAGTCAAAAGGTCACATTTTAAATGTTTATGACAACACAGAAACTTGTGATTAACAGCAATAATATTGTATCTTTCTACACGGAATATTATAATAGACCATGGGTTTGTTGAATAGCAAGCACTGTTGCGGCAATGTAGATGTGTCACACCAAGTTATGGTGTTATGGTTGCAAGTCAATTGGTCACATTAAATGTTTATGAAGACACATGTATTCGTTTATCCTTGACTGTTATGGGCCCTGCTTCTGTGACAACTCAAGGATGGATACCAATCCAGAAAAACAGATGACTTGCTTTGAATGAAACTGTAAAGTCAGCAATATCTTGATGTTATAAAGTAATTCTCAATTTCAGAATGATGTGGAACAAAGCACTGGTGACAACCAGAAGACTTCACAAAGTGCCACCTCCTGGGGCAGTGGTTGACATGTTGGTGAGGGAGAGCATATACATGAGGTAGGTGGATGACTGGAAAACTTAATTGGATATTATGGACATGAACATGATGCCAAAACTAATCACTAAAAGGAAAAAGTGCAGCATAGCGGACCCAGATTTATGACCATAATTAGCGGGCATAGTTGCTATACATATCACGTCAAATGCTTGGATACAATGAATGAGGTCGCAAACAGCGGCTGTTTTCATTTTTCATGGCAAGAACAATGTTAATTTGTCTTTTTCTTGCGGGGCAACCCCCACTACCCTTCACAGATGTTATTCTTCTTGTGCTAGATCTTTAAAAATTGGTGAGTGTTGATAAAAAATAATATATTTTATAATGTATGGACTCCAAATATGGGCATAAACTTGCATCCGATATACTGCACTTTACCCCACTAATATCAGAAGAATACAAGGGGCACAGAACTAAATATTGCTATGTTCGGTATTTTCATAATTCTATTCAACAGTTTTCAACAGTCCCTTATTTTACATACATGTTCACTTATAATGCTTTTCTTCTGTTGCCCAGTCGCCTGCGTCATCCTAACGTTTTGTTGCTGGTGGCCATGTGCAGAACTTCAAATCCAGAGAGTGTAGTTCTTCTCTATGAAAGAGTTTATTGGGGATCGTTATTTCAGTTTTTGTATCAAAAGGTGAGCAACATCAGTTTCTCATTTGCTTGATAGAGTGGACAAGGGAAGCCTGTCAGTCTTCTTAAATTTGTGCCGCTGTCATAAATGTCATGACTTTGATATTTTGCAAGAGGACAGGTTAACTGCTCATGAAGAGCATGTGTTCATGCAGGGGAATGCTGTCTCTTTCAGTATGAGAGAATGGCCGTGTGGGAGATGTGCGCACTCATGAGACAGATCTGCTCTGCTGTCAGTTATCTCCATGATAATGATCTTCTCCATACTGCTATCAACTCGCACGCCATACATGTGGTTAGTCAGAACTTGGCTAAACTTGGTAACTTCGAGTACATGGTGGAAAAGTAAGCATTCTCTGCATCTTTTGGCTAAATGGTCACGAACAAACAGCCTGTTGTAAAGACTGAAGTGCAGCATTTGAAGTTAACCTTATAAAATGTTATTGTTATTGTAGCAACAAAAAAAGAGGACTTCAAACAAAGAGCATGCTGGCACCATCACAGCAAACAAGTTATCTTTTTCACTGGACTGCCCCAGAAATTTTGGCGGAGAAGCCCATCTCTGAGATGACTGATCTTTACAGCTTATGTGCTGTTTTATGGGAGATTCTGCATGGTATGTTGGATTTATTTCTTCTTAGATTTAACAACGGTAGGAGATGCCGCAAAATATGTACTTTCCACTCAATCTAAACTTTATCAAATTAACTTTTCTTGGGCAGGCTCCATTCCTTGGGTTGGACTGAATGTAGAAGAAATCAGATGTAAAATGCTAATACAGAAGAAGCGTCTGCAAATTTTAGAAGAATATCTGGAACCCCCTTTCAATGTTATACTCAAGCAAGGTCTGAGCATATATCCTTCATGCCGAAAGATCACTGTTCCAGACTTGCAGGACCTTCTGACAAATATCATAACAAACAGGGTAAGCCGTTGGTTGTCTTTTGGATGCCTCTGCTTTGCTGGTCATCCTTAATCTAAACACACAGCATGAATGCAGTAGTTAAACCCCTGAAAATTAAACAAGCCTATAATTTCCTGGTAAAGACTGTATCAGTATTGCTAGCACTTCTGAAGTCTGATCATACTGCAGTTCAGTGTTTTAGAAAAACACAGCAGATAAATCCAGTAACAGTTAGTCACAGCATAAAAACTGTGGTTTTATTATATAAACTGATAGCTATTACATTGTGAAACACTATTGATGCTGAGAATGAATCTTGTTGTTTGTGACATTTCAGGATAAAATTAACTTGAGTCAGCGAAGTGTCAGCCCAAAGAAAAAAACCAAGATGAGTATGGCTGAACCCAAATGCAAAAACCACCAAAGGAAATCCATGTCTGACCAAAGTTTGCGTGTTAGTTTTGATGACACAGATGCTTTGGCATATGAGCCAACAATAAAATCAAGTACACCAGGTAAGCTAAGTTTGTTGCCAAACCTTTTCTACTTGGGACAGTTTGATATTCATACTATGCATGTATACAGTATAAGACACATGGTGAATTCATAGGAATGCCGAGTATTATATTCCTATTGTCTTTGACTCAGTGATGAGTTGACTGAGTGTATTACCATTGCGTTTCTAGCCAGGAAAGTCCAGTCTTCAAGACCAGCTAAAAGTGACAGTCCTGACGTCCCACCACGTCGAAGGAAAGCCCAGAGAAGTCCAGTGGTTGTCCCACAGCCGGAAGATATAATCCAAGTGTCAATCTCGAGTATTGAAGGCTCTCAGAAAGAAACATCTCCTATGGCCTTTGCTAGAAGTTTGTCAAATGGATCCCGTATACAGCAAATGAGGCAAAAGCTCACTCAAAATTTGTAGGTTGCCACTTTCCATTCCTCGTGGGGCTCCCTTAATTTATTAAACAAAATTTTACTGTTGTTCTGATGATGATTTTCAATTCCAGAAAACCACACATATCATCAGATCATACAGATCATAGCTCCTCTGTGAATGAACCAACCCTGTCACCTACTGCAGTCCATTTGGATCTAAACACAGCAGACACTGCTTTTACTATCTCTGATGCAAACAGCTCTGCAGTGCGACGATCACTTTTCCAGGGACCACAACCATACAAACCAAGCAACACCAATTTATCCAGTCTGACCAAAGTTTCTTTCAGACCCTATGCAAGGTGTGTATCCAATATTTTTGTGTTGTTAACAATGATAGCCGAAGGCCGTAGGCTGTATGTTCAAGGTTGCAGGAGCTAGGTGGCAGCACTCACTACGAAACCAGCGACAGGTGGCAGCACCACGATAATTTTGACTGAGCCTTTTCTGGAATTTAAATCTCACCCATGCGCAATTGTATACAAACAAAGTTTTCCTAACGTTGGTTACGAGATTTGGTAACGAGATGGCGAACTCCGACGGAAATGACCGAAGTGCGTTGTACAGTTTTCAGAGGGAGTGAATTCCGTATTTGTTCAGAAAGGTTTTCTATGACTTTCTGGCTTTTATTTAATGTATACTTAGAGAAATTTGATCAACTTTTGAGGAAGTTATGCGCTCCGGTGTTGGTGTCAAATGGTACGGACGTCAAACATGTATACAACAGTCCTCCAGCCGCCTTTGTTGCACATCTAAAAATTAAAATGCTCAAGTATAATATCGGTAATCCATAAAATACAGTTATTCTGTCCCTAAGATGCAAAATATAAATCAATTTCCTTTCAAAACGTAGCTAAAATCGTCGTGATTATCAGTGACAACCGCCATTTTGATTACTTTGTGTTATGCGCTGTGATTGGTCGAAATGAGTAGTCCCAAAATATAACAGCCAATCAGTGATTAGCTTGCTTGGAGCAGTATCAAGTCAAAACGTCTGACAACCAAAACGTCCAAACCTGAAATGTCCGATTCCCAAAACTTCCTATTTGAATAATAAATTTGTTTTACTTATATATAGCTATGAATGAGAATTATTCAGTGCGCCGAATTCACCGTTTTTTGCGCCGAATTCACCAAATTTTCCAGCGCCGAATTCACCCTTCTGCATCATGCTTTGGCATTAACATATTACATCTTGATGATGGATCTTTCAGTGCTGCCACATTATACTTTAAAAAATTTTTTTTTACTTTTTTCACAGAAAATGACTACTTTATTCTTTTTTTCATCGTCTTGCATTGGAGACAAAGAAGATTTAAAATTAATAACCAAGTTTCAGACACTTGGTTTTGACTTAAGTCAAACCAGGTGCTAGTTTCTGTTTTTCGGCGTGATTGCATTTCTTTCATTTTCTATTAAAAAACGGATTTTGTCTGAGAAGTTTGCCCATAAACTGGAGGAGTGAAATACTTATTTTCATTCAATTTTTTGTCTAAATTTCATACTTTTTTTTGCCAGTTGCAATACTTTTTTTCGGAAACTTGCTGTGACAGCACTGATTTTTGTCTGTGCTTTTGAACATGCTCTTTTAAGGAATAGAGTCAAACTTGTGAGCCTTGCCTGCCTGTTTCAATGTAGCTGCACAAGATTTACTCTATGATGACATAAATTGAGTGGGTTTTTGTTCATTCTCATTTCCATAGCAAAGACCAGCTGCTGAATAGTAGCGAGACATCCTCACTAACTCAGATGCCTCAACTCACATCAAGTAGCCTGAGCAATGGACTCAGTTTAAGCAACCATTTGATGACTACCCCGTCTGATTCACCTATCGTGGTTTCAAGATATGTCACTGGATTTAACCGTCCTTTGCAATCTAGGTTTGTGTTTTTAGCTATTTGCATCTAGTTAAGAAGTTCTGTTAAAACTTCAGCAATAAGGCATATGCATCTTGTTGAAGTGTTAGATTTGCACAATGGTTTCCTGTTTTCAGTGACCCCTCGTTTAGGTTGAGCAAAACACTGTGTGGGTATACAAAGCAAAACCTGTATGACAGTAAGGCGTCATTGAGACAAGACCATCTCAGAAATGTAAGGCCATCGCAAAGTGATATCGCCCAGTACATAACAATTGATGAGGAGGAGTCTAATATAAATAGGGCTGCAGAGGAATCGGAGTTTTGTGCAAGACAGCAATCCAGCATGGGTGGCCTTTTTGATAGCCAGGAAAAGCACTTCCCACTTTATTCCACAAAGTCAGAAGATTACGAGAGTGAATCAAGGTCACCTTATCTTGTGAGAGTTATAAGCGGCAGACAGCTGGGTTCTTGTGAAAAGATGTCCCAGGTAGCCAATGCAACATCCTCCAGAGGTGGACTGAATCATTTGGGTAGTAGCTCCACAGAGAAAATGATGAAATATGGTCAAGAGTTCACCAGTGATGAGCAACAACATCTGACAGATTCAAGTCATAAGACCTCAGTCATGGATTACCAATTCAAACGTCGTCAAACATACAAACTCGGGGAGTGCAAAGTGGGAAAGATGGTGAAGAATATGAAAGATTTCTTTGAACAAAAAGCTGACAATGAAATGGGTGAAAATCTAAGGTGATTCAAATTCTTGCCATCTCCAGGGACAGATGACATGCCAAATTGTGTCTTGGCAACTAAAATTTCGCTATATAAGTATATAGTTAGTCACAAATCGTCAAAATGGGAGACAGCTTCGTTGGTATAGTTTTGTTCAAATGTTAAATTTCTTTACAGATTTGGTTACTGAATACTATTTTAACTATTAAGTAGTACACTGAAACTGAGCTATACTGCTGCATGAAATCCTGTATTGAATGCATAAGAAGCGCCCAAAAATCCACCCTTGGTGTACATTATTAATATTGCACAAAAAATTCATTCCATTGTGAATTCACATGTGGAATCATAAAAATGTGCACACATTTCGATTGACAGTAGTTAGTGCACCTTGTTCCCTTGGCAAAACTTTTACTACAAACTCCTCATGTGGGCAAGTTTCATTGTACTTACAGTTTATATTAGCAGTCTTGTTGTCAAGTTTTACATATAATGTTTTTAAATTTGATTCCTGTTTTAGTTCAAATTTGGTTCAAATATTCTTTTAACTGCAAGCACTTGAGTTACTTTTTGAAATATTGCTCGAGTGAAGCTGAAGTTAAAGTTTCTTTCTTTGTGCATTTCTGTTATTATTTGCTGATAGTTTTTTCTTTCTTTCATGTGTAAGAAGTTTCACTAGTCTTTTATTGTTGACTGTTTAATGCACAGGAACTAGCAGGTATGTATCGTTGCATTAAGACATGTGGAACCACAAAGTGGCACAAACATCGCAACTAGTGAAGACAGTGAGGGGTTTGGAAAGCATGTCCCAAGGTTTGATCATCTCTCAAAGGTAACTTTATCACACACTATTAGATCTTGATAATTGTCACCCAGATTTTTAGGACAATTGAAAACGACTAGGACCAGTTGCAGTCAGCCATAGAGACGGTTGGTATTTCGGTTTTTGACTTCTTTGTTTGAGGAGTTCATATTTGGTCGCATCGACTCTGGTGAATATGATAAATTTTCTTCTTTGTGCCATTGCTGCCGTTGCTGCGTTTAATGAACTGGTTTTCACTTGTAAGGAAGCGTACTTCACTAGTAAAGATCTCTAAGTACAATGTACTTTAAAGCAGTGCAGCAAGAAAACCACATCATCACCATCAACTGTTGAAAATTTTAAACATTTAACTGTTAAAGTGTTTTATTAGGATTGACAACAATTAGTCACTTTTTTGTGCATTCAAATGGAGAAAAATGTTCAACTGATCTGAACAACAACAAAAAATCAGAAAATGGGCAAAGATTATCAAAAATATGCAGACATGACAATTGTATATAAATATGTTTATGATTCAGAAATGACCAACTTAGCTGTACCAGGACAATTTTTGGCAGTCACTGAATAATTCATTTTCAGCATGTGTCGTGTGCTCAGACAAAATGCAAAAGTGACCACAGGCTACTGTAACATGGAACATGGGGAATGGTTGAATATTTTATGAACTATTTTTGAAATCGTGCTCTGTAACTGAAACATAAAATTACACAAAAAGAATCTCAAATTTATTATAGTATATTTCCTCTTTTTTTGTTAACCAGAAATCAAAGTTACAGTGAGAATCACAGCTTTGTGGAAAAGGAAGGCTACGTTCGAACACCAACAGGATGGGTGAAGAGCAAAGACACTCCAATACGAAAGGTGGAAAAATCAAGTACTCCATGTAAGAATTAATCCAGTATGGTGGCGTAACAACAAAACATACATTTAGTAGAAAGGTGCACCATTCATGCAGTTGTCATAGCTGAAATGTGTGGGTTCCTTATCAAAGATAACTGCCAACATGTAGAATTGTAACCAGCATTAGCACTCGAGTATTTATAATATGTTTTGTACTCCAGTATATTAATACCATTTTATTATTTGAAATTAGTTTTTCCAGGTAAACCATCTGCAGCCATCATGACAAATGAAAGCTTTATCAAAGCTAAAACCTCGTCATCACTAAGCATGGACCAAGGAATACAAACTGAAGCGGAGCTTCCCGATGATGAAATGGACAGGTATTATATTCTACCCTTAGAAATAGTGCATACAATGTGCATTGCCACTAGTATTACTCTATACAATATAACCGGTCGCTGTGAATTTAAAAAAAAATCTATGATGATGGGCAGTGAAATTACAGTGTTGATGGAATTATAATATTCAGTACTTTTGAGTTCGGATGCCCTGGTAAATACAATTAGGGCTGTTCCATTTAAAAGTGTGGTGTGGGTTGGACCTGAAGATTTTCAGACACCCACACCCCACTCTTTTTTTAGACATCTTTTTTTAAAGTTAGGATATTAAGAAAATACTGGTCAACCACCCCCTCCCCTCCCCCTCTCTTGGAGACACCCCTCCCCCTTTCCCACTTTTGCAAAAACCTTCCTGTTGCCCCCACCCCTCACTTTTAAATGAAACAGCCCTTACCATGTTCTTCTATCAGGAACTGCGCCGAATCTGAGACAAAAGAAAATCGCAGTTGGCATGAACTTCCCTGTGTTACAAAGCACATCAATAGCTTTCAGGAAATTGCGGATCAGGTAAAGCTGTATTATTTTAGTTTCTTCCCTCTTTTTTTTGGTTTTTTGCCCAAAAAATTTTGAAATTGTAACCTGGTTGTTTTCAAAATATAAACTTTTCTTGTCAATCTTTGATATTTTAATGGCTAAGTTTTGATTAGTTACCCCTAATAAAATATTGTTTAGACCATTTTTTCAAATTTTATAATGCAAGATTTCCATCAAATATTTCAAGATTTGCTTTCAGAAAAAGGAAAAGGAGGAAAAGTTGGAGGCATTCTTTAACAAGTCACTGTCCCTTCAAGCATATTCGACAACCAGTTCTCCACAGACAGCAAAGGGTAAACCAGATGCACGGGGAGAATATGGACGCTGCCCTCTAATGAGCCAAGAGAACCCTGTTCTTAGCTTGTCTGCCAAATCTTCAACTGACAAGACTTTGGGGTACCATGCAACACATTTTATCATACATATATATACAAATATATAGTTTCTTTGCAAAAAGAAGCTGACAAAGAAGTCTCTTGCAAGTGGAAGTGGACATATTACACAACAGCATTTCCATCAGAGGCAGTATAAAATATATATTGATATATATATATATATATATAATTGACATTTACCAAACGCCAAATTTGAAAGTACAGAACATATCCTTTGGCAATTACTAATTACTGTTCAAAAAATTTGATAAGATTCATATATAATATAAAACTAATTTCATTGAACATTGTTTGAAATCATATTTGTACAATGTATGTGTTTTTCTCTCCTGTGCAGTAGTACCATTGAGGCCAACGAGGAGTTTGATGTTGATGACTATGAAAAAGCCAAACAAGCCAGAGATGCAAGAATTCACTATCTCAGGGAAAAATACGTCAGGAGAGATTTCCAGGTTGAGACTAAGAAGTCAAACAGTGACACACTACTGGAAAAATATCGTCCTTACTCCTCAGAATATAATAGCAGGTAATTATTTAGCAGGCAGCAATGAAGCAATAATCATCATATTATTGTCACATGTTATAATTAGGGCTGTTTCATTTTAAAAAAGAGGGGGGACCTGAAAATAGTCAGACCCCCCACCCCCGATATCTGGATATTGACAGCCCCCCCCCCTGCTATTTTCTGCATTAAGATATTAAGAAAATACTGGTCAACCACCCCCCTTCCCCCAATATCAGTTTACCAGACCCCCCCCCCCCTCCCATATCTGAAAAATCTTCAGGTCCACCGCCCCCCCCCCCCCTCCCTTTTTTAAATGGAACATCCCTGACACAGTTTGCACAGTTTGTACTGAAAACTATTGAATACAAATGCTAACCAAGGTATGCAGAAGTATTTATCCAAATCCACATGAAACCCTGCTGTCTCTTTTTCAGTCATACATATAGAACGTTACCTGGGTGAAGGGAAAAGGTTTCATAGCACATTGCATAGCCACATTTTGCAAAATCTTCCATGGATTATGTTCTGTGTCATTACAGAGCGGATTACAATCTTGGATCCAAGTCAAATGAGCAACTTACCACAGAAGGACCCATTAAAACTGTTCAGATCTATCGCTCCACCGCAGCTATGGGCACAGGTATGTACAGACAAGCTGTGATGTTGCCGAGTAATTATAAGTGTATATCCAGTTCATATGGGATCAAATTTAATTTTCCAGTCAGATATTTCGTAATATTTGAGTTTATATATTTCCTTGAGATCCACAAAGACCATTTCCAATTTTACACTCTTTCATTTAGGGTTTTCGTCGATATGCTGCATGTTGATGAATAGATAAAATATTGATATTAATATCGAAATTTCATGTTTTGATTTTTTTTATATCCTCTATATATGTACATTAGTGCCATGATGAGCACTTGACTACACAGCCCCCTACCCAAATTGCAAACTGATTGCCTTGGAAACTGGCTTAGTAGTTATCACATTAAAGGTATTGCAATAAAATGGTTTCACGATGACCTTAATTGGGAGATATACTCCTGTAACTTGTGGTTCCATTTCTAACTGGCAATGCTGATCATATGCGATTTTGCGATATTGCAATACCGAAAGTAGAATACTGATATCGATATTAAATGAAAAATTGACATTATTGACAACCCTACTTTGATTTAATTATCAGGCAGTCCCTTCAAACGTGAAATCAAACTAGTTAAACTGGACATAGAAAAGTCAGACCCTGCAGACAGTGCTGCTGAAAGAGTAAGGTTTCAAACTTATACACAGTGCATATAAATTTGCGTTAAACAATATCTGATGAACATGCCAACAATTTAGTATTATAGCAGTTATGAACTTCCATTAATTTTCTATGAATTCGCTTTCAGCATGAAGCTGTGGCGCTCAGAAACAAACTGGACAAGTGCATGAGTGATGCTCATGAAGACTCGTACTTCGATGATGTTCTGAATCCTGATGTCCAGAGAGAAAGGTAACATGACATATCTTATGATGTTTAAAAAAATTGGAACGTGACATAATTTCTTCTTTAACATACTTATTAAGTGCTAGTAGATTCAGTGCAAATAGACTCAATGCAGATCTCATCCACAGGCCTAAATCACTGATCTCACAACTTCAGCTGACAAAAAGGTGGCATCCTGTATTATTATAACCCAAGGGTATCCATCGATCATGCAGCCCCCCAACTTAGGACCACACTACGTCGATGTTTTGTGTGATAAATACAGCATGACATAGACTGTTAAAGCACAGAATGGTCCGAAATATAGTTTACAACTGTTGTTCACATACCAAAAGGTGTTATATGCCTTCCTGTGCTGCTACCAGAGGGAATTCCTGACTAAACTTGCACACATTGCATGCGGCTCACTTCGACTCTGACGTCATCAGTAGAAGGGTTGAAGGAATTACTGCTCTCTGATTGGCTGAAATGCTGAAATGTGTGACGTCAGAGTCGCTTTGAGCCAGAGACCTCACTCAGGACAATTAACGATGGATACCATTAGGTTTATATACAGCAGGACGCCGCATTTTCGTCAGCTGAAGTCAGCGAACTAATTAAATCAGGTGGTCCATTTGAATAGGCAAAGTTTACTGTTATTGTACTAAAAGGATTTTCATTTATTTAATTTAGACACATGAGACTGCAAACAACAATGGAATTGGACCAATCGTCACTTCTAGACAATGAAATATTTGACATGGGGTCACCAGGTGCTGATGATACCTCGGTGCTCGGTGAGAACAACCCTGACCTTAGTGATCTGACCCTTGAAGAAAGGAGCAGTCCTCTACAAGAAGGAGCTGCCTATCTCAAGAGTGAGGCAGAACCAGCTGACTTTCTTCTAGAGAGAAAAGACTGGGTTTCAGATGAAGGAGACGGCAAAAATAGAGATGTCCAAGCTAAAACTCCGCAGGTTGGCGAGGGTGATACAATGGAAAAGGTGGATGACAACTTGTTCAACAAGAATAACAATGCATCTGCTGGTATATTGGATGACCTTCATTGTGACATCAGTAAACTGGAAGAGTATGAAGCAACAGAAGACAGACATGAGAAATTTCACCATGATGAATTTGGGATTGAACAATGCCAGGGTGTCAATGCAACATCCCCCAACTTTGCATTTGCAAACCAGAAAGCAGAGACTGTAACTCCACTGCAATTGCTTTATGGTCAGACGGACGCATTTGATGACTCAATATTGAGTCAAAACAACAATTCATCAGTAGGCTTTCAGGAACGACAGTTGTATCGCAGCGTTATCAGTGAACTGGAGGAAACGGGAGAAGGAAAAGTGGATGAAGAGGATTATGATGCTGAAGAAGACACTGGATGCATGACAGATGACATGGATGGTAAAGTCCAGTTAAGTGAAGATGGTGAACTTTCCATTATGTCAAATGCAGATGATGCAGGTACCGATCTTACTCTGAGAGACTCAGACCTTTTCAACTGCAGCTACATACGCTTATGCCTATCAATTAATTCGCAACTTATTTAAAGGGAATATGATATTGTGATCAGTATGCCAATATGCACATACATACATATTGAAGCTTATGATGTAAGCCGTAACGAGCATTCCTCAATCTGTAAAATTACATTCAGGTGACACTTCAATAACATAATACAAGCGACCTTTACAGTTTCATTCTTCGCAAATCAGCATGTAATTAAAATGAATTCAGCATATAATTAAAATAAATTCAGTTGCCCAGTGATAAATCCCACAGAAAAGGATGATAATCTCGAAATTTTCTTTATGTACTTCACAGGATGCAGTGATTTGATAAGTGAAAATGATGCAGCGAACGACAAGCCTGAATCAGACTGGTAAGTTCATGAACATGATGAATATTTTGAGAAATCACATCATAAAGGAAGACTTAGTGATACCGGTATCACCAGGTGTGATAAACTTGTGACATTGGACAGGTGTGGAACACCTGTTGTTAGCTCTGAGTTGTATTACGTTTTTCAGATCACGAACACCAAGATGAGGGCAAACACATATCAGTTAACCTTGCAAAAGAACCATCACAATGAATGCCGAATACATCTGACAAAAAAGAATCGCGCCACAGGTCGAAAACAGACTTTACACAAGGTTACCAGGAAGGCTAGGAGCGTGCATGGATTGCTCAACTTAACAATGCCACAAACTGCCATCCCATTTAACAGATCGCAGTATCGATAAATCACTATAGCGTCGATTGATAAATAACCTTATTGTATGGGGGTCTTCAGTTATCCAACACTACAAAATAGTTGTTTGGATATGATAATAGAAACCATAATTTATAGTCTATTAGGGTTTTATGTTTGTATGATAACTTAAATTTAAATATCACAGTATTGTATTAAAAGTGCAAAAGTTGAATAAAGCCTGCTTTACACACAATTATTACACTTGTGATACTGGTATAATTAGGTAAAAACCTGAAACATAAGGTTGCTTTCGAAGTCAGAAAATTTGAGAAAATGTGTACCCAGAAGGAATATTAGGCCTAGGATGTGCTGTTTCTCCAGCAGTGGGGTGCGATTTAATGAAGTGCTGAGAAGCATGCAATCCTTTAAATTGGTGCAATGTAATTGGGAGACTTCATTCAACAGGGGGGGGGGGGGGGGGGGCCCATGCCGGTCCTTGCTGTCATTGTGATGTCATCAATGCAGGGTTAGGGTTAGTCAGGGTTAACCCTAACCTGATTGTATGATGAAGTCATTTAACAAAGGCTTTAGGACCGTCGTATAACTCCCCTGTTGACCTGAAAGTCCCTCATTGGGTTTTGTGTCTGCTATCCTCAGCGGATAACGACTTGTATGCATAAGGTAATGGGGTCAAACCCAGCCACGGCATAGGGGAACTGAGCAGATCCTCCTGGAACCACTGCTTCACTCCACCCAGGTGTAAATGGGTACTTGACCAAAGGAGCACTGTTATGGCTGCACACTGGGTGCGTACTCCCCAGGGAGGGAGTTGAGAAGGGCTCAAGCTAGAACAGGCCTGCCAAGGGTGTAAATTGTAATGTCCATTGAGCTCGCTGGACCACAGCACGGTTGACACCCACTCTATTGGTGTTGTTGGTCCTCACATCACTTTGTAAATAACTCTGCTGGACTTCCCACTGGTGACTGCCTAATGGCAAATGAAGGAAGCATGCTGATGATAATTGTGCTAAATTTAATGTGAGATGGGATGTCAGAATTATATACAGATCTGTCTACAAGTTACACAAAAAATTACACAACCATAGATCTCGGTGGATATTTTCTTTATATATATATCAAAAGATGTCAAACTGATTCAAAGGTCAGTTCTACAATTAAATTCAAAATATAAATATGTATGCACCATAAGTGTGAAAAAATGTCCTAGCTTAATAAGCATAAGATGTGCATAAGAAAGGTCTTACGAAATGCAACTACTTTTATACACAATATTAACAATGATCTTTAGCTTTAATAATCCTAGGATGAAATTATTATCATACTAAGAAATATTACAACATATGATCTTTACCAACACCAAAAGTTCATGGAAGAACAAAAATATAAATACGTTGGAAATATACTTTAAGCCTAGCAGGAAACCTAATAGGCATACTCCTGTTTGAAGTGTAGGCTAGCTTTCAATCTAGCACAAAAGCTATATTCCAAATGGTTTATGAACATGAAATTCAACGAGTCCAGCTCTGTCCTTGCTTATGTTCAGTCTTTTTTGAATGCGACCATACTGTCCACTCCATGCAAGGTGGTGCTGAATGATCGGAATTTCACAACTTCAGAATTTGCCATAAAAGCAGGACCTGTTTCTCCCCACTTCTCTGGAATTTGCATGTCTTTGTCGGTGTAAACCAGAATTTCAAAGGAACCTGAAAGAAATGCCCAATCACAATATTACGTTATTATATGCATTATGCAACACAATTTTGAGACTAGCACAATCATAAACTAACAATTCTTTCTTGATAAAGTTCACACAATAGATTACTATAACAGCTTATGACACATCTAACATGCACTGACAATACACCGATGCACATCTGACATTAATTTGTTCAAATGACAAACATATTAATTTACAGTCCTTTAGATTCGAGATTTATTCTTCAAACTAACATTTCACTTAAATCCAGAAGAGCTCTTTAATTAATAAGTGAAATAATATTCAGAGATTCTTTAAGAGAATATACCAAAATAATAGGCCTAGGTCTACTGTTGTCTAAAATGTATCTGTAGGCTACCGATCATTTTTTCCTACATG
Source organism: Alitta virens (assembly GCA_932294295.1). Classification (NCBI taxonomy): domain Eukaryota; kingdom Metazoa; phylum Annelida; class Polychaeta; order Phyllodocida; family Nereididae; genus Alitta; species Alitta virens. The sequence goes on along the minus strand of OW028575.1, from coordinate 68,351,596 downwards.
CACTAACATAAATACTATGATTCCTAGTTGTGGAATAATTACTGTGCCAACAACATTGAACACAAGACCTAAAATTACTTCATGAACTTACATGGTGTTTCAAGCAACGGCAGGAAGCTGACAGATGCAGTAATTTGGCGAATGACACTGCGAATCTCATTCTTCACTTCATCTTCCGTTTTTTTCCCTTTTGTAGGTGCACTAGAAATAATGCAGAACTTCTTACTATCTCCTACAAGTTCATAAATTTATCTTTTTTATATTTTAATTTCAATGAAATACACCTTACCTGCCATCCTCGGATAATTTCTCACATTTTACTTCAAACTGCCATCTTTCTACAACTTCATTTGTGTCAATGCTCCTAATAACGAGTACTAGTTTTTGGATCGTCATCTGTAGCAGCCACTCTGAAAAGTGGGGGAAAAAACATAAATAACATCACATAAAAAACCAAGGATAAGCATAATTTAGTCCATGAAAGTTGAAAATTGAAAGCCCCCACAGCCGCCCTCTTTTTACGACACAAAAACCAATACCCTGCAGCCAGATAAATATTACTAATGTAGCAAATTAAATGCCTTGCTAGCTATGAATTTGCTGCACATATCTGCCTTAATAGAATAAAGCTGGGAGCTTGAAAAAAAAAGAAGCTTGATCTGCTGGTGAAGAGATTCAGCTTGCGCTGTATCATTGATTTGTATTCACCACTAGCGCTGAGTTTAAATTGAAATTTTATTTTATCTTACAAGCTTCAAAGAGCAAGTATGTCTTGGAAATCCTTACATTTACAGCAACAAGATTTACATTTCTTAGCTAATTACCTTTAACCTGGTCAATAATACTGCTAAGATATTGTTTGAGGTCCTCATCAGTTGTAACCAGTAGAGTGCTTCCAAACTTCTGAGTTCTGGTGAAAGTCTCTGCAGGATAAATGCCCCGCTGGTATAAAATAGAGTTGATACCATAATCTGAAAATATAATATCGGTAAAATCTAAATCATGCCAATATATATAAGATTGGAAAAAAAAAAGTATATATTAGTGTCATTAAATACCCATGCAAGTTGCCAACAAGTCCTAAATGATCCTTAACCCTGCCAAAATAAGACCCTGCACTCGAAGTTGGATTCAGGCCTACTGCGTAAATGGGGTGATCAGGTTATAATATTAGCTTTCATAATACAACATTTTTTGTTGTGATAATTTAGTCTAGAAAGTGTGGGCGATAATGAGTTGAATATATCCCAAATGACTTCATATTGCAAAAATCCGGACAGTGACCACAACGTCTTATTTGACCACAAGAAACACTGCACAAACAAACAACACCACAATTGCATCTCAAACATACGGAAATATTCTGCCACTATCTCGGCAGATCCAGTTAAAGTGATGGCTTTGGACGCCTGAACCGTTCCCGCCATTTCGACGCTCCCAGCAAGTGAAGACAGTCAAAGTGATGCTGGAACAAATACTCAAGAAGTCAGTTCGAGAACGTCACTACGACAAGTTAATACACATCTGATTTGTTTTTTGCAGTTTTCGTGCATGAATACTGGCATCGAACAATTTCATGCCAGTTTTTCACAGTTTGTTTCAGCAGACAATATTATCGCAATTTTTCGATAGATGGCGCAGGTTGCAACAGCAGTGCCATCTACCGTATTTATTAAGACTCTGATGTGAAACATACGCTGTTTCTACAGCAAACCCTCAGCAACGTCAATGACCTTATAAGTGTCAAAGTATATATTAAAAAAAGATTGAAGACAAGTCTGGGAATATGTTAAATATTGAGTTAGGCTTAGATATGAGGTCTGTCAGCTAATTGCACCTCACAATTGACCCTTGAACAAACCATGGCAGTATGAACTTTAGATAGATTAATATTATTGACTATACAGAGTCAGTTTTGACCCATTTCATAAACCAGGTACATAGAATGCACAATACAATGTATAATACATGAAAGTTACATATGAATATACCTAAAAACTACTTCCAGCACAATACTGATCTACATATTGTATTGCTCATTTTCTATAGTATCACAGTCTCATAATCATGATAATACTGATCGAATATCATCATGATCATAATACTGAAATCAAACAAATCACAGTCTAATAGCTATTTTTAAATATTGCCCAACACAAGTTTACTGCATCAAAAGTTAAACAGTTTACTAATTACATGGTCTAGCACCGAGTAGAATTAGAGGGTCATAGTCCTCATTGTCCATAATTTCATAATGTCAGCTTATTACATCACATGGGATTGCATGCACTGAGTAGAATAGATTAATGTCCGCATTGTCCATATTAAATGGTCTAGCACCAGCACCCTGAGCACCAAGTACATAGAATAAACAAAAGAATCATAGCAAAGTGACATTTGCAATCATCCTCCCCTGATTTTCACAATGAAAATGCCTTTTTTTTTTAAAGAATTTTCTTATAAAAATGTAAATAGGTTTGCTTGGTTTATGATCTGACTCAGCTTTACTTCCATAATTATTAACATTTGGTGCGTACGACAGAAATAAATGCCAGTAGATAAAATGACATGAGACAATGCTTTACTGAATCAACTGAATTCAGAACCATTAGCATTGAGACATATACATAGACCAAAATATCTGATGATTGTGGAATCTCCTCTCTTCAAATAGTCACCTGCCACTTCTTACCCTTTACTCAGAGGGCCAGGAACTCTTCTAACGTAAGCCTCACTCACCCAAAATCTGTGGCATGACTCCAGAGCAGTAGCACACAGCCTTGCACTATGGTAACCAATCCTAAGAGATTGAGAACTATTACTGACTTTTTCAAAGTTGATGAAGATGAAATTTACATTGAAGAGAATGATTTGCCTAGTACTAGCAACAAAACTGATTGTACTAACAAAATGTATAGAAGTTGAAAACGGTGACGCTATGATGGGACCTGCCAGTTCTCCTTCAAACTTTACTGAACCATACCAACCAGAAAGTATCACTTATTCCGTACAAACAAACATAGTCACAGAAAATTCATTTTCAACAAAAGTGGTATTTGAAGTACCCATGGCTGGCTACACTATAGGATCCAGAACTGAAGAAAGTTTTGTGTTTCAAATGTTCCAAAGCTAAACAAATAGGAATGCTTGACCTTGCGAAAAATCAGGAACCAGCTTTTATCACCACTGGCTTCGATAATTGGAAAAAGCATGAGAGGTTCCAGGTGCATGAAAGATCAGAAACTCAAAAGCATGCACATGATGCAGTGTACCAGTTAGGTGCCATAAAGCGGCCTGCAGTGAATGTTCTTCTTGATGCGTCACTCAAAAAACAGCAGGATGAGGCTCGAGCTTGTTTGATCAAGTTGCTTACTTCTGTAAGATTCCTGTTACACCAGGGACATGCCTTTCGGGGTCATGTTGAAAGTGAGGGCAATTTTATTCAGCTGTTGAAACTACGGACTGATGATTATATTTTGTTGTCTTCATACCTTAAAAGGACAATTAACTTCTTTTACCTCGCCAGAATCCCAATCTGAAATTATAGATGCCTTCAGTCATGCTATCATTCGCCAGTTGGCAAAGAACATAAAGAAAGATGGATATAAATGTGGACTGAACTCAATTGAGCAACCAAGAAGACAACCTCCAAAGCGCTACTGAAGTGGTCAAATGGCCCAATACCAGTCTAATGAAGAGCATTGCGGAGTGAAATAAGTTCTTAGATTTGATGATCAATGGTTTGAAGTCTCGGTATGATGAAGGTCAAGCTGGTCAAACTTCATATCAATCACTCGAGAAAGTTCTTGTCACAGGTAATGTTGTGAAAGATATAGTACATTTGTACCCAGAAATGGATGAATCTCTACCAAAGCCACAACCCTACAGGAAGCTGAGGTTGCTTACCGCCAAATGAACAAGGAAGTGAGGGCTTTGTTCCCTCAGGTATTAGTGTTAATGAAGCTTCTGCTAGTTTGTCCTGTAACCTCCTGTGAAAATGAAAGAAGTTTCTCCACCCTACGACGAGTCAAAACATGGCTCCGCAATACAATGGGTCAGGAAAGGCTGAACAGTGTGTGTATGTGCAATGTGCACAAGCCACTGTTGGATGAACTTGATGTCATGAAACTTGCCAAGGACTTTGTCAGTTATTCAACAACCAGATAATCTTTTTGGCAGTTTTGAGTAAAATTGACATTTAGTTATTTAGATTTATCTAAATGTGTTCACTTGGACTTATGCATACTGTAGTTCATGTGGTTGAGTAGTCGATGTTGCATTTGATTTTAACTGATCCAGTTAGAAGTCATTGATGTATATGGAATTATTTTGTAGAATATTGTGTTCTGTTATTATAAATATGTTAGTTAATATGAAGTGTTAAGATTGGTTCATTGAAGTCTAGATATGAAGAAGGTCTTATGTACTGTGGTTAATTAATGATTACATTATAATATGAATGTAGTGATAATGGATTTTTTTTAGCAATCTGAATAATTTGTTGTCTTACTTATTTTTCTAGTAGTTGAAGTTGTTGAAATACAATGTCTAATATCTCAGCATTTATGAATTTCTTTGAGAATATTGGACACAGATTATGAGGATTAAGAAATTTGTCCTTTTTAAGTTTTTGTCAAAGAAGTTATTAGTAGTTTGTTGTGAATTTCATTCATCAATCATCTATGTTTATAATAAAGAATGTTTCACTTGATCAGTTTCCCATTGCGGGAACTTGTGGGAATGCAAAACACGATGGGGACCGGACCTTAAGCCTGCATCCTCCCCCCCCCCCCCCCCCCCGCCCCCCCACCCTTCAAGAGAAATCGACGCCCCTGACAACTATCAACAATAAAGCACAATAGAATGAACTACAATGCACTAACATAAACAATGGTTACATTAGATTACATATGAAAACTTCACTTGTCATAAGGCCATAATACATGCTCCCCTACAAGATGCTCACTCATTCATTAATGCTCCCTGAATCATTTATAAAAACTATTACACAAAAGTATAACAATCCTAGGAAATTTCCATAAGCATCTTTGAGCATGCCCATCTGCTACTGCTCCTGCCACAGCCCGAGAGAGAGGGAGGCACAGAGAGAGACAGAACATCTGCAGGACAGCAGCAGAGAGGTCTGGCTATTTAGTCATGTATTCTTGAGTGAAGGCTGATCACACATGGAACATTTCAATATGTAATTATTTGGACTTTGTGCGGAACACACAGTTTGATATGACTATACAATAAACCATTTAACTTTACTTTGGACTCCATCTTCATTTAACTTTATATAATGGATTGTACTAAGGCTTCAGATCCTGGACCCTCACTGCTAAGCCAAATAAACACTTCATTAAACAATTTAACAGAAGCTTTAGTGCAACACAATATTTAATTGCTTCTCCAGCCTTAGTCTAGGAACAAATATGGGGCTCATGCTTTCTCAGTCATTGCACCTCACCTCTGGAATAAATTACCGGAACCATCAAATGAATCATATGTAAGGCTTCTCTTATCCCAATTGAGCAGAAAACATTTCTGAAATAGGCACTATGAAAATCTATTTACTTATAATTGTGTCTTTGATATGGACTTTGGAAATTTTTTTTTCATATATCCACTTATCATACATATTCCAAATTATTTAGTCATGAGACCCAAGCATGTATAGTTAGTTCCATTAAAAACGGCCTGTCAAATTGATTTTAGACAAAGCTAGACAACTTCTGCTTTACAATGCTACCTGCCACTAAACGGAACAGTCTGGCTATAGCTGGTTCCTCAAAGCCAGGTATAAAAGTACATATTTATGAAATATTAGATAAATTTCATATACATTTGCCTTTTTTTTTTATTGTTTCAGTAAGCCGACTATAAGCTAGAAGTAGACAGGATTAGGTTGCTACAACTGTCTAAAGTCGACCATATTTTATGAAACTAACTGCAGGTGCATTGGTGAATGGATTCTGCTCAGAAAAAACTATGTATATAATATTTTTCAAATTTTTTTCCAATTATTGTCAATGTGACTATCAAAAGGCACAACGAGGCCATATATTACTGTATAAAAATGTGTATGGGTAAGTGCATTAGAGTTCGAGTTCTGCTTTCAGAACTCGAACTCAAAATCCCCCTCCCAAACTTTAAGATCAGACTGCTTATATTCATTTTTTAACCCTCACCAACCACTTTCGTCTCCATAATTCATAAAAAAAGCCTTATCATTAAGTGACCTTGGATTCCTAAAAGCAAAACAGCAATTCCGTGTTCACCCCTACTGAGTTTCAATATCAAAGGTGGACAGAATTTATTACCATGGAAATGGATCGATGGTGTCTGATCAATTTTAAACTATGGAACTGCGCTTTTCTTATTTCAGACCATCATTAACATATTAATCTGGTTGCTACAGTGATTGTGAAGAATGTACAAACATTAAATGTTTCATTTGTTAGACATGCATCTTCTGCATGGTGCAATAATAATTACCTTAAATGACGACTGTCCAACCTTTTTATGAGCAATAATATAATAAAACTCAAAATCATAATTTAATTCATGGCTTGCTTTCTTTCCAATGCTAATTTTCTGACAGTTCACTTTGTTATAACAAATAAAAAGTTATTTGTTATGAAGAGGTATCACAAATGTCACTAATCATTGATAAGACTGCCAATATGTGACCAACCTAGATTTTGGTCCAAGGTTGACCTTATCATCTAATTGGTTATTTGAACCATGAAAAGTATTAATTTAACTCTTTGGTTTGTATCCAAGTTGATTCACAAATTGGTTAAAACAACCAATATGTTTTTAGAATGCACATGTCACTGCATGAGGTCACCCAACTAAAAGTTCAATCAGTGGAAGCAGACTTTTGTTTAAACATTAATATTGATATAAAGCTATAGATTTCAATGACCGTTTGTAAAGACTGTTGCAAACATAGTATGTTGTGGAACTGCACTTAGAGCCTGAGGCCATTTTCTCATAATACTTTATATGGCCACCTGGAACGCCTAACAGGTTCATAGGTCCAATCACGGCATTTCTCAATAACATGCAAGCTCATTGGAAATCAACACTCAGTCACATTTTGAAATCCGATGGAATGACACAGGGATTACAGACAGGCCCAGCGAAAACCCTACAGGAATTACATTGAGCTTCTTATATCTAGTTCATCATGAAAAAGGTGGGTCATAATATTATCAGACATGACAATAAAAATCAAAATGAAAAAGTGCACTTTATTACACAAAATTACCTTTCACGTTGCAATGTTATATTTTTATTGATAGGCCCGATTGCTTGATAACTTATGCTTGAAATCTGTCACATCAGCAATTTTTATTGAATTTAATTTGTAGGCCTATCATAAAGGAGGAATATCGATGATTGCATGCTATCGTTTTCCATAGCTCTGTTTTATTTTATTTTATAAGTGTTTTATATTATCTCACTGATGCAGATCCAGGACCCCAAAATAAAACGTATAGAGATACAACAAAATCAAATTGAGTACCTCATTAATATTGGTGTAGTGGTATTATAATGACAGTTTACTTGTAAAACTCAAAGTTATCCGTTTACTGCTGGAGGCAATTTCAAATGGTCAATTTAACAGCTCACTGAATGTATTAAAACAGTGGTACAGAGCCCCAGGCCACACAGGACATTATAACTGTCATCCTTCGACACATCATTGTCAACACAGTTTGGGAATTATTGTGATGTTTTACAATCGCTAATGATACCCAAAAAAACTTCAATATTCAAACAGCATTTAGGCCTATTCTCAAAATGAGAAATTTCTCTAAATTTGACTCATCAGAGGCACAATGCAATGTTGGATGACAGGATAATTAATTATACTCACTAAATAGTTTGTATTGCAAATCAAAGGCAATAACTTGCATTATCTATCTATCTATCTATCTATCCAAAAAATTAACCATTCAATATAAAAGTCTAATGTTTGGCCATGATAATTTTCTTTTACAATGTAGAGACTATAGAAGAATGCAATCAATTGTAGTGCAGTTCACTTAAGCCCCAGTCATACTAGCCTGAAGATTTATTGTCTTTAATGATACAGAAATAAAAACACTTCATTCAAACATGTAGGCCTATTCTCAAACTGAAGAATTTCTCAAAATAGGCTAATGACCTATCAGATCTACAGAAGATGAACAATTATTATAAAAGTACTTATGCTGATCTACTCAAGAACCTATATACATGAAAACAATTTTAATGTCATGTTTTAAATTGATGATTTTGTAAAGACGGAACTGTCTAAAGATTTTAGAGATACTTTAAAAAATGAATAAGGTCCTGCAAATTTGGTTGAGAATTAGACACAGCAGTTTGTTCAAAGATTCTACAGAAACTTGAAACTTGCATTGGTGATTAGTTCAAAACAATTAAATGATAAATGTTGGTTGTGGACTCCATTTATTCCAGACAGATAAGATACCTTTTAGGGAGTCATACGTTTTAGCACAAGCAGCTTTCTTCAGTATTCTTAATGAAAAGATTGGAATAACCCTGCATGATATTTAACATCAGATGCCTCAGGACTAAACAGACTTCAAGAAGCCAACAACTGTAGAGCAATGTTAAAGGACAACAAGCAAAATTTATTTTTAAAAACATGGAAATTAAACTTCTGAACATCAGAATAAGCCAATGTGGGTACATCATTTAAACTGAATCTTGTATGACACAGAATTTGAAAAAGTCAAGACACCAGGCCAGACAATTTGAAAAGTTTTGATCTTTCATAGACAAAGCAAAGATGATCCAGAGAACAAAGAAAGATGGGTCATCAACAAGTCGAGTCACCAAGTAATAACGCTGCAGGAGACAAGAGTGCTACAAATAGGCCTGAATTTTGTAGTTGTACCCAGGCTAGTTCCAGTAAAGACATCATCAAAGACAACTATGAAAAAGACCTACTCCGAGCTGAGGTGACAAGAAAACTGAGTAAATTCAAACAATATAATGAACATCTCAAGAGATAAGTTTGATGCTCTACATTCTCTAGGAAGTAAAACAGATTTGGTCATCCTCCCAGCAGACAAGGACAGAGCAACAAGAATATAATGCCAAGATCAGAGGTGAGCTGCTGCTAGACACTTCCACCTTTGAAAAACTACCCAAGGATATAAGAGACAATCAATCAAGGAAGTGGCAACACACTGAACCCGTACCCAAAAGACCTGTATGACAAGCTGTAGCCAACCACAGAGGAACTCCCAGAACTGTACGGCACTTCTAAAATTAACAAGGACCCTCTCAGACCTATTGTATCCAGTTCAGGTTGCATAACCTTCAAAGCATGCAGTCAAAATATTGGCAGGAATCCTTGCACCCCTGGTAGGGAAAACAGAGCATCACATTAAAGAACAGCTCAGAATTTGTCAGCAAAGTGAAAGATATAGAAGTCACTGGAAGATGCGTTACAGCACTGTTCCTTTTGGCAGGACAAAACAGCAAAGATAGATATGTGAGGGCAGTTTAACTTATAACCTGTCCCACGAGCAAAGAAAGATATATAGGAGAGCCAGCAAGATGGGTCCAGGCCAGATCCAAAGAACATACACGTCCAGCAGGAACACTGAACAGCCGTTGGCGAACATTGCAAGACTACAGGAAACCAATTAGGTGAAAGTTACATAAAGGTATTCGGACAAGAGATCTTTGGAAAAGGAAGATCAGGGAGTCAATAGAGATCACACTTTCCAGCACCACAAGAAGAGGGGTGACAGAGGACCAACAACAGAAAGCTGAAGAAGTCTGTGTGATACAGATGAAAGCTCCTTATGCTGAAACTTATAAAAAAGGTAGATAGATGGATGGGTAGATAGATGGATAGATATGGAAAGTGTAGCCCTCTAAGGCAATTTCTTGCTTGCGAGATTTGATTGATGCGGTGAGAGAGAGGATTCCACCCATGTTACCATGGGTTGGATCTTTTACTTGCCTCAGCATAGACACTGAGTACAAGGGACAGCCAATTAATGTCTCATTTGAATGACACTATACCACAGGGGAAGTTCAATGACAAAAAATTCTGAAGAGCAGCATAAAACGAACTTAACAACCGATCGAGAAGCCTTGTTGTACAAATTCAGAATGATCCATGTTCGAGTTTGAAACAAATAATAACTTGGATATATTATGCGGAAAACAGCGGGATGATCTGTACACTACACTACAAAAGCAATGTGACAATGCTTGTGGGTCAAATGGATTCCCATATTATAGTTGGATTAACAAGTTATCTGGTTATCTGGCCTGAATATTAAGACTTATATCTGTTGAAAAGTCAGGTTTTTATTTGGCAGGTCAATTCTATTACGTTGCTAAGCAGAAAGTAATGATTACCAGGTGTGACTCAGGCTTTATGAATTTGAACCATGCCTCTTTCATCTGTAGTGTAGTGGTACTGGTGCGAGCAGAATGTAGCCCTAACACCAGAGAGTGACTCTTTGGTACAATGGTTAACTGTCTGGTTTTTAATCCCAGAGACTAGAGTGTTATTCTCGCCCCACTGGAACATACAATTGGCACCCGATGTGAATGTACCAGGCTTGTGGGTGAGCCTCATTGTGAGGAAGGGAGACTATAGACCAGTGGTCCTGGTGTGAGGAGAATGTTGCCCTTGCACCAGAAAGTGACTCTTTGGTACAACGGTTAGCATTCTGACTATTTCCCAGGGACCAGTGTTTGATTTCAGCTCTGGGAGAATTGTTAAATATCCTTATCAAGTGATGCCTTGGGATTAAGTAGTTGATGTGGTAGTTATTGGTAAATCATGCAGGTTAATGTAAATAGCATCTATCATTACAAGTTCAACAGTAAATACAATGAGAGATGCACTTTTATAATTTCTGAATCAATAACTTCTTGGGTTTTTGTTTCCAGAAAGAGATCGTCAGGTCACTTTGGAGGATCTTCTTGGCGGTGGTCGTCAATGCGCATTTTGTATCTTGCCAAACATGTCAACGAGCAGACAGAGCCGAAGTGAGGGGAGATGTGATTCTGGGAGGAATGTTCAACATCCACGAGAAAGGAATTGGAGGTCGACAATGCAGCGGAAGGATAGACCCAGAAGCAATCCAGAGACTGGAGGCCTTCCTCTTTGCCCTTGAAGCAGTCAATAAGCAGGCCATCATCAGGGAAAAGATTGGTGCGTATGGCTAGGGTTCACTGAAATCTTTTTGACTAAAATCTTCACCACACTAGTTAGCTTTACCAAATTAGTTGCCATGCAAAGAGATATATTTTGGACTATCAAGTCAGGGTATAGGGTAGTTGAAGTTAACGATGTTTCAACCTGAAATGTCATTAACGACGACTACGGTGGATATACTGGTACAAATAGCTAGCGTACAGAATAATAGATTAAGAAAGACAAGAACCAAAGTCTGTACCTATGAATGAGGGAGTTTTCTCCATAGCACAGCAAGCTTTAAAGCTATATAACTAACTACATAGTACATACATTGGCTACAGGGTGTCTCAAAAGTGTTTTCCTTTATTCATAGAAAATCACTTACAGTTGGTTTAAAAAAAAACAGCCTGTCAAATTGAACCCTACTCAACCTAGACAAAGCTAGACAACTTCTGCTATACGATGTTACCTGCCACTAAATGGAACTGTGGCTTTAGCTGGCTACTCAAAACCATGTCTAAAAGTACATGCATTACCATCTAGTGTATAAGTTAGATTTACGCATATTTGTCATTTTATGAGCAGTTATACTGTAGATACATTAACTCAATGGCCACTGTATCCAGCACCCCCATTGTTATCTCAAACTGCTGCTGCTAAATGCTGAAGCTTCTACCTAATAAGTGCCCTGTAAAGCATAAAGGTTGAGTGCCTTCTGACACCCAGCTTTCAAATATGTCAGATGGGATACAGACAACTTATTATGAAAAATAAGGCACATACATTTAGTAGAAAGAACTATTGGTATCCCTGTCCCATACAGAATGATATCTGGGTCAGGATGAGGAGTTTACTTGTTGCAAAAATGGATTTCAAAAGTATAAGCAGTGGAGAAATTAAAGCCATTCTCATCTGCCCAGACCTGAACACAGTAAAATATCTAGAAGGTGGTCAAAATGCTAAAATGAAAGTCAATGTCTATAAAGTTAACTTGCTTTGACTAATATTCTACTCCAAGAGGTTTTCGGTGTAAAAAAAGAAAAATTCTCTCTACATCAGCAATTTGAATAAATGTGTAACAGACAACTTTTATCTTTAGGACTTCTGGCATACGACACCTGTGATGAAAACGCAAGAGCCACGAACCGAGGTCTGGAGTTATTATCCAAGAGAAATTTGGATATCAATGGAGAAACATGTGGCAACGCTCCTTATATTGTTGGTAAGCTATACGACATAACTGGATATAACGCAAACATTTCTCAGCTAATGTCAAAAATATAGTTACTGAGTGTGGCCACACTGGATAACATGTCTGTGTCACCTACCCTAGTTCTATATAACCTTGTGAATAAACGATATATATATATATATAGCATTTTAAAACCAAAATTGACTTCCATTGCAAAGGGCAAATGCATTAAATTTACAGAATAAAAAATGATTTATTATCTTACATCTGGTTATCATAATTCCAGGCTGCATTGGGGACAACAACAGTGGAACTACAAGGGCCCTGGCATCTCTTCTGACCTCAGCCAAGGTCACTCAGATCTCCTTTGCTGCTTCCTCTTCAACACTCACCAAAGATTTCCCCTTCTTGGTGAGGACTGTGCCCAGTTCTACCAACGCGGTCAAGGTAAGTGTTATCTACTTAATCTTATTGCTTTAATTTACCATTCCATCACACACTTCCTCCCACCAATGATGGAGACAACTCTTACAGCTGCATAATTGCATAATTGTCTGAAACCTCCTGTTTTACCCGAGTAAAGTGTTCTAGCCGAAGTTAAATGCTCATTCATCCAAAAGAGGCAGATAACCCAATGAATATTTGACCCTAGGATTTATGAATAAACTGAATGTCTTAATCTGGCAAAATACTACTAATTGATTTGTTTATTTTAAAGGCCACATTAGACGTCATCAGAGAATTAAACTGGCAAGATATTGCCATAGTGCATGTGAATACAGAGGATATGGAGGATAGGAAGAAACAGTTGCTAGGAATTGCAGGTACCCAAGACATCTGTGTGGTCAGCGTAATCACCATGGAAACTGACATGACAAACGTTCCACAGGTTATAAGGGAACTCTTCAACCTGAAGGTCAGGGGTAGGTATAACCAAGCCATTAATAAATAATAACATTCGTTAGCATCCTTATAATTTCTTATTGTAATGAGAATTTTTTTTTTTTTTTTTCAGGAATTAGTGGTTTTGTATTGCTAACCCCTCCAGAGACAACAAGACAGTTCTTCACTGCTCTAAAGATGGCACAGTTTTCCATGCCCTCCTTGAGTGACCTTCAGTGGGTGATGGGAACACCGTTTGTCGATGCTGCAGATTACAACCAGCTGAAGGGAGTTGTCAAGGGTCTGGTCAGCATCCATGAAAACAGCAACCTCATCCCTGAATTCCGGTCCTATTTTACAAAACAAAATCCATCATTTAACCCCAGGAATCCTTGGTTTAGACAGTACTGGGAACAGACTTACAACTGTACTGTGGGTGTGACATGTGGTCGTCAACATATCGAACAGCATCGAAGAGGTTTCCAACAGGCCCATGGTGTGACCCAAACAATTGCTGCTGTACTGACTTATGTATATGCCCTCAGAGATGCCAGAGAAGACCTGTGTCCAGGTCAAGCAGATGAGCTTTGTCAGCCACTACGACTTCTCACTGCCCAGCGACTGACAACTTATATCAAGGCGGTTTCCTTCGTCAACTTAGATGGTCAGGTTGTATCTTACACGAAGGATGGCGATCTCAGCAATGATCTTTACAGCATCACCAATGTCCAGTTAGATGGAGTTTCATACAGGACACAGACTGTAAGTCAGACTTTGTATCTATTATTTGTGCATATGACGAAATCCCATAATAATGAAACAGTAGCATTAGTAGAAAACATAATGTTTAGAGATGAAGTTGTAAATTTACAATTATACCAAGATAGTTTTCCTACAGAACCAAACCCGCCATTATCCAAGGTCATTCTAAACTTGCTCATAGAGCAATAACGATTGAATATCAGTCAAATTTGAGAAGCATATAACCACAAAAGTTAACTTTTGCGTCGGGATTTAACCAACAAAAATGTTAGTTGACTCCCTCTTACTCGGGTAACTATTACTTATTGCACATTGGTGCTTGAAATATCATCAAACCAATTTTATTACATTGTCAATGATTTCTATCCTATCAGGTAGGCACATGGGACAGCAGAGGAGGATTGCAAATGAAAGGCAAAATCAAGATGTACGACATGCTGGGGAATCTCACCTCAACATACCCACATTCATTCTGTCGTTTTGATTGCTCCTGTCATAATCAAGTCACCGATTTCAAGTGAGTGGTCAATATTTCTTGTAATCTACCTAGAAGAGTTTTACTGGGAAGACCCCCAGATATCAAACTCCACTCACAAAAACTTTCAAAAACCATGGAAACTTGAGCTACCAAACTGTGGGGAGATGCACATAAAGATTTATATTGTGACCCTCAATACCTTGTTTGGGGTTTTAATGATATAATAATGATTCAGCATACTGATCTTGTTGCAGATTTGGTTCAATTGATGGAGGGTCAGCATTGCTTCATGGATTTTTTGACATCCATGGTTCAGCAGGAGGCCAAGATTGTGACCAGAGAATCAAGCCAAACACCGTCCAAGCTTTGGAAGCTTTCTATTTTGCTGTGGACCATATCAACAATCATCCTCGCATCTTGCCACGAATGCAACTCGGTGTCACGGTTAGTGACACTTGCACTAACCCACACCGAGCCAAACAGCAAGCTCGAACTGTGCTCAAGGATAAGCTTAATTACCATTCACATAATGACATTCCCCTAGAAACCCTAGCTACCCTGGATGCTACTTCTGCTGATGTTGCAATGCACCTTGCACATGTCGTGGGAGCTTACGGGGTGCCACAAATAAGCACCAAGGCAACAACGGCTTACCTTGGTAACAAAGATATTTTTCCATCTCTCTTGAGAACAGTTGGAACTAACTCAGATGAAATGTCAGCAATAGTTGATGTTATAAAGGAATTCAACTGGAATTATGTCAAACTTGTGTTTTCAGACAATGCCTATGGCAAAGACAGTGCAGAGCAGTTTATCAAACAAGCTGCATTGAATTCAATATGTGTTGCCACCCAAGTCCAGCTGACGGACAACATAATCCATGATTTTATTTCCATCAGCAACATTGTGAGGTATTATTTACTGGAAGCCTTTCCAAAGGCTAAGGTTGTAGTTTTGTTAGTCAGTGAGACTCACATGCAAAGTTTGTTTGAAGTGCTTGATAAAGTTCTTGGCGGAACTTCACATGATCTAATCTGGATATCGGGGCACACCTGGGGAACCAAACCCGCCATTGTCCAAGGTCATTCTAAACTTGCTCATGGAGCAATAACGATTGAATATCAGTCAAGTTTGATTAAACCATTCATGCGCTACTTCAAAAACCTTCATTCCGCTGCAAACACAAGGAATCCTTGGTTCCAAGAATTCTGGCAGCATCATTTTGAATGTTTCCTCTCCAGTGACTTTGCAAAAGTCTTCAACAAGACATGTGAGCCTGGATATACCCTTCAGAACGATAATATTGCCATGTCACCAGAAGTGCCATACGTCATTGATGGAGTGTATACTTTTGCCCTTGCCTTACACAAACTCCTTGAGGACTTCTGCGGTTCAAATACTTCCTCCATTTGCCAAGCCGCAGAAACAAATATCCACCAATTATACTCTTACATGAAGGAAGTGAAGTTTTACAATGGTCTCACGAACATGACAGTATCATTTGACTCGCTTGGAAATGGCATGAGCAATTTTAAGATCTTCAATTACCAAATTGACCAAAAGGGACAGTACCTTTATTATGAAGTTGGGTCCTGGCATGAGGGGCACCTTTCTCTTACCCTAAATGATATAGTTGGTCCTTTGACCATTGGTCGCCCAACTAAAGCAAAACTGACCACATCGAATTGCAATCAAGACAGTTGTATGTGCAGTTCTACAGAGACCACGGACCTTCAATACGAAGTCCAGTATGCCCGTTTGACTTTACTTGCATACTTCCCAATCCATGAAAGCAAAGGAGAGTTTTGCAATAAGGTAAGTGAATTATATCCTGAATTTTTCTTTTAAATGAATTATATCAAAAAACTTGCATTACTGCAACTAGTGCCAACTACTGTATTTGTCAACAACTATATTTAATAATTAAGTACAAGCTAGCATTCAGGTTAAGGCCATCTCTCAGGCACGTCATGTATTCTATTGATGGAGCTTTTAATTGTTTATATCTGTTCATGTGGAAATAAAAGGTAAGTCAAATTTATGTGTTTTACACACTGTCATAAAAATAGCTTTTTCTTTCAGTTGAGAACAGAGGGCTTCATTGCTAACCAAGCTTTTCAGTATGCCATCCAGAGAGTCAACAATGACCCTCGTCTGCTTCCAAACGTTACTCTTGGCTTCATGACCTTCGACACTTGTTCCGATTCTGAATATGCATCAAGAACATTTAATGCTTTTGACAAAAACCTCAGATTTTTTGGCCAAACTAGACAGCTTCCAGTGCTGACGTATGTCCATGCGTTTATTGGTGGAATTGATGACAATGAGACAAAATCACTCAACGCGGCTAATTATGCAGGACAGCGCCTGATTCAGGTATATTCTGAGATTAATCAACAAACTGCACGGTATCAAATTTTTCCATGTAGTGCAAAAATTTCTGAATCCTTCTGTGTTCTTTTTTGTTTTAGATAAGTCCCTATGCTGCCTCCTCAAGCCTGAGTGACAAGATCGCATATCCATACTTCTTACGAACTGTTGGAAATGAGGAAAATGAGGTTTTAGCACTTTTTTCACTGCTGAGATCCCTGGATTGGAGTTATGTTTCTTTAGTGAGATCTTCTACTGGAAAGAATGCTGCTCATGCTGAACTTGTGAGAGATACCCTAAAGAGGAGAGGAATATGTATAGCAACAGAAGAACTCGTTAAAGCACATTATGGTCCACCGGATTACATTGAAATCGTGAAAAAGCTGGTATCGTTCAAAGGTGCCATTGGGGTTGTGCTCATCATATCCTCCGTTGAAAATCTATTGTTGTTTGATGCCATACGTAAAGTTAGGGCTGTTGGCAGACTACAATTATTGGGCACTTCACACTGGGAGGTAACGGATGAACTTATAAAGGAATATAACGATGTCCTGCGAGGTGCCTTAATCATAAACAGTGACATAGGGAGTGAACCTTACTTTGATGCATTCATGCAAAGACTTCAAGCAGATTCACCATCAAACACACCATGGATACAAGAATTCTGGCAGGAATATTTCCAGTGTCGCTTGCAGTATGGTTCGCCTTATCCGAAGATCTGCGATGGGACTGAGACACTCCAGCACAAGCAGTTTTCTCATCCTCTCGCCGTCTACACCATTAATGCGGTTTATGCATTTGCGTATGGATTAACCAGATTGTTTCAAGAACGCTGCGGTGGGATGGTCATGCCGCCATGTGATGCCATTCTTACTGGTCAGAGCACTTCAACACTTTTGTATGATTACATAAGAAATTCTCATTTCCTTGGTGCAGACAGCAGACCATTCTCATTTACTTCAGCAGGGGATGCACATGTGAACTACTCAATACACAACTATCAGTTGGACTATTCCAAACATAAGGGCAAATTCATAAAGGTATACCTCACACTAAAACCAAGAATCTGTAAATTTAATAGTAATATTGTTGACATCACTCCTGAAAAAAAAAAAAAGGTTTCTGCATCTCTGATGGCATGTAACCAACAATCTCATGCAATTTCTACTAGTTGTGATGACTTGATACTTTTAGTACCATCCTCATTTCAATGCCTACCTTAAGTATTCATGTAATTAATTTTTCACATCTACTTTTCTTTGCATAGGTGGGCACCTGGGGTAACAACCAACTTCAGCTCAACAGGAGTGAGGTCCACTTTTACAATGAAGAGAGTCAACGGATGGAACTGCGCTCGGTTTGTCTTGGTATTTGCAATTGTTCACAGGAACCAATCGTCCTCCACTTGGATCGACCGTCTTTGCATATGGTCACCCACCTCACAGTGTGGGGTATAATTGTCATTGCCATCAGTCTCTTGGGCATTCTGCTGGCATTGATATGTGCATTGTTCTTCATGTTGCGCTACCGCCATCCTGTGGTACTCGGTGCAACATCATCACTCAGTCTCATGCTGCTTGGCGCGGTGTCTTCTATGTATCTTTTGAACTTTGCTTTTATGCTTTCGGACACTCCAGCCACCTGTGCAGTGAGACGGTTCTTCTTTGGAATCTTCTACGCTCTGGTCTTCTCTGTACTACTAATCAAAGTCATAAGAATAGGAAGGATATGTAACAAGGCTGCTCTCAGCTCCAAGCCATCTTTCATAAGTGGGCAAAGCCAAACAGCCATTGCTTGCCTCCTCAGCTTTATCCAAGTTGCCCTGGCAACAGAGTGGCTTGTCCTGCAACCCCCTGACATTGCAGAAAGAACTGAAACGTTCCAAGGAGAGTATAATCAGGCAGTATATTTAACAAAATGGACTTGCAACCACTCCAGAAAATCGTTAGTGGTTTCTTTGACTTATGTTTATGCTTTAGTACTGCTTACATTCATATTCGCTTTCCGAGCAAGAAAAGCGGCTAATTACCAGCAAGAAGCATTGTGCACATTGCTTTCTGCTGCATCAGTGATGGTGACTTTGTCAGCCTGGGCACCACTGTATATACTTCTTGAACCTTCGTGGGCAACAGCAGTCCTCTGCATTGCAATGACTACAAGTGCATCAGCAGTATTTGCTTTCGTCTTTACTCCTAAGATGCTTATTCTTACAGCAAGTCATGCAGGAGCTGTACCCAGTGAAACACACAACAATATAGACTGTCCAACAGTGAATGCTGTTGTTAAAACAAGAGAAAGAGACATCAGAACCAGTGAGTATACAACGTTACCAATCTTGTGCATTTAAATGCGGTGGACACACATGTACGACCAGACTTCATCTGTCCCCATCGCATCCATTTACCTGTAAAACAAGGACTACTGCTAATTTTCCTGAAGTTTTATTCCTGTGATACTCTTATTTCTTTGCAGGTTTTAGAAATTCACACCCTTTTCCAATGAATGAATTGAGTGAAGCAGTTTACAATCCTTATAGCTCCAGACAAACGGAAGCATTCTGAAACCTCCAACACTTTATTCCAAAGGATTCATGATCATCCAGTATTCTCATATATTATCCAGCCATCAGTTTGTAGTTTAATGTATATATACATCAATAGATCTACTGGTCTGCTTTCATGTACAGAATGTTCAATAAATGTAACTCATAAGCTAAATGTATTCCTTAATTCACATGTCGAATTCTTACATGCCAGCTTGTGTGTTCCTATTTTTGAATAGTAAGGTCAGACATGGGCACCAAGTGGCGTCAATTATCAGTAACCACAAGGTTACTATTACCACAGCTAGGACAGTTACATAACATCCAGTGGGAAAGGTGTTTGGCCTCTTACATGTAAGGCCGTGGGTTCAAACCCAGCCATGACCTGGAAAAAACTACCAATTTTCCTTGACCTACTATTTCACGCAAGTGCAAATGGGTTCTTGGCTATAGGCAGTGGTAGCAATTTAGCTTGCTTAACCAAAAAATCCCTATTACAGATAACACCCAAAACTCAGTTAATCTAAACAAGAGAATAATTTCATCAAATGCAATTCACAGATAAGTAAAGACACAATCTTTTCAAACTCTGATTCTTAGACACACATGACTGTATCAATACTCCAAGCGTGCAGTGTAATTATTCGCCAGGGAGTTGAGAAAGGCCCAAGCTGGACCTAACTTGTAATGTCAGCAGAGCTGGTTATCTATCCAGTGAACAGTGCTGCCCCACTAAGTTTCCAAAAAAAGGTATCGCAAATGGCCAAAAAAATACAATATTTTGACGAAAAAAGTATTTCACTCCTCCAGTTTGTAGGAAAAATTATTTTAAAAAAATGCAGTTTTTTTATTACAAAATCAAAGAAATGCAACCATGCATCTTCCCCAGGAGCCTTCCACTTTTCCCCACCTTTTTTGGAAAAAAAAGTATTAAAATAAAGGATAAAAGGTAAATTTCAGAAAAAAGTATAGTACTTTTTTAAAATATAATGTGGAAGCACTGAGCGATTCAAACTCTTTTATTCAGAGAATAATTTTATCAAATGAAATTCAGATTCATATTGACAAATCTTTTCAAACTCTTGATAAGACACACGACTGAATCAATACTCTATTTTGCGTGCAAGTGGCAGAATCCTACATGTACAACACAGTATTTACGGATATTGTTTATACTAAATAGAACATAAAATGGCAGACAATTAAACATGTTAACATAAAAAAATAAAGACCCACTTTTTTATACCAATCTGTATAACTTGCTTCTTGAATCTCGTTTTTAACATCAATGGAATGAATAAGCCATAAAGTGATTGGAGTGTGCAAATTATAAATGGTTCAATTACACCAGAAATTAATAAATTTTCAGTTTAAACACTACCTCACTACAGAATACAAAAGCCCCTCAGGCATATATATGTAGTGCAAAAGAAGACAGCACATTTTAACAAAACAGTTATATGGAGAACATCAATATACTCCCTTGAATGACAATTGAATAGTGCCAATGTCATCACAAGGTCAAATGGCATGTCCAGTTCTGAACTTTAATGTTTCAGTTAGCTATTCTATACCAATGACATTGCCGAGGCGGGATTACATAGGTATGCAACAATTCTTGACCAGCTCAGTAAATACTTTCATCATCGATCCATAAAATTACTGGCATTCTAATATAACAATAGGTTCAGTCTTCGGTGGAAATATTTTGAAACAGATGAGACATCGACTCCTGATTATGAATTCGCCTCATTGCTTCTGATATCAAATTACTGACGTCAACTGTCTTTATTTTGTGACACTGCATCTTCTGCACATCATGTGGAACTGTGTTTGTCACAACTACCTGTAACAAATAAACTCAAAATCATGAGACTATTCACATCCGCAGAGTTCTATTTCAATAACCACTCTAAAATAAGTCAATTCAAACAGAACCTAGACAAATTGCAACATTTATACAATATCTTGCATAATCTGTATAAACCATCACTAGCACAACTTTAATTTTATAAGTTAGGAAATTTAACCACTACATCTTTAGTCTTTTAATAATGGTTTATACGTTAGCATTTTGCTTTACATTTAACATACAAATCAAATATGGGCTTTACGTCCTATATTTCTGCACCAGATAGGGCTGATCAGGACAGGCAGGTGCCCAGGCAATGAGGCAAATAATGAAACAACCTTCCAACATGAGCTGGATTTGAACCCAGGACCCAGTGGTTGGCAGCCCATACTGAGCTAGGCCCCTGCTCTTAATCATCAGTATGTAATAACTTGTTGTAATATTACCTCATCAATGGCAGAATCATCGATGAGCCTTGGTGCATCAGCTGACAACAATCCATGGGTTGCCAATACATAGATCTTGTACGCTCCTCTTTCTTTTAATACTTCTGCCACGTTGACAAAGGTCTCCACATCATCAATCATGTCATCCTGCATCGATCAAATTTTTATCCATTAAAAAATGTATAAGTTAATTAATCTTAACCATTTAACACACGAAATACATTTGTCAAAAAAGGCCTACACTGGGAAGATATTACGTAAACACAGTGGTGCTCAAAATTTAATTCAACAAAAGATTGTTTCTAAAATAATGTTCATGGCATAAATATTAAAATCAGGCTTCTTGGGTGTATTTCAAGTCATGTGGTAAAAGTTTGATACTAGAAACAGCCAATTCGCAGCAAAATTATTCACTTGACAATATTTCCATTTACATAGGGGTCATAAAGTTGTCGAAGGTCTACACACCCCTACACAATGCTATTCCAATGAGAGATGGGGTATGTAAAAGTTCGATATATTTACGACACCGATGTAAATGGGGGACTTCAGAGCCAACAGGGGGAGCTTCATACCAGTCCTTATTGTTTAATGAGGTAATCACTGAGTGCATTGATGAGGTAACAAATGCAAGGACTGGCATGAATCTCCCTCTGTTGGCTCAAAAGTAACCCATTAAACTGCAGCCAGACAAATTGGCTGTCCCTAGCATCATACATGTACACTGTATATAGCATAACATTAGCCATAAAACCCTGTGTTAATTGATGCCACCATAAGCATGTTTAGAGACTTTTTTTGCCGATTTTAATATTTGTTTCTTCTTTTCAATGATTTCTGGGATATATTTAATAATATATGCCACAGGCATCAGCCTACCATATTAATGTATGTGAAGATTCTTTAAATGATTTTTTTTTTAATGTACGTATATATGAAAAGAATGGTAATAAATTTTAACTTGATTTGATAAAACACTGAGGATGTGTGAACATTTGACCACCACTATAACTCCTGGTATAAAAATAATAATGTCTTTTTATTTGTTTATATTCAATATAGTTAAAGGATGTTTAAAAGTTAAAGCAATTGTATATACTCACAACAACTATGGCTATTCTTCCTCCGACGTCACCCACAACATTAATTGGCGGTTTCTCTTTCGCTTGCACCACTAAATAAAAAATAGCAATATGAATCAATATTAATACAAATCATATAGGCCTACACTGAAAAGTTTAATGTTAACGATGCAAGCCTGTTATCTCAAACACATGTGATTACAGCCTAATTGCAATATCACCTTTGATATAAGGTTTAAGGTGGATCCTTTTGCAAATTATCCCCACATTATATAAACAGGGACCAAGCAATAATTTATGGTGATATCATTGCCAAAATTTTAATTATGTGAAACATGCCACTCTCTTATAAATTTATTAATAGAAGTAAGACCTTACTATAGGAATCACTATCTAATCAAAAACATTCCCACAAGTCAAGCCAACTTTACTTGCAGACTCCAATCCACAGAGAATATATAAGCGCAACACTTCCAGGATTATGCAATGCTTGGGTCTAAATGAACCACTAGCTGACCTATTTTTAGAGTAGCAGTTAATATCAGGTTTCCAACAAACTGAAAGAGATTATACATATTTAATATATTTTAACTTTTGAAATAACAGCAACACAAATTCACCCACAGTGGTATCAATATCACCAGGCATCTTACATATTTATCTGTGATGTGCAACATTTCACAATAATACTCCATAGTGATACTGGTGCACCACAATATTTTACAACTGTAGCTGCTAGTGAAACAAAGTTACAAGAAGATCTGTGATGTCACACATTTAGTGCACTGAAAAAAAAACAATTCCTGAGTCAGCCAATAATATCTGTGCAAATATGTATACAACAATCAAATGTTTAAATTTCAGTAATATACAGAAATTTATGACCACTTACATGACCTAATCTCTTTTGGTCATTCTAAAGGTATGTAGGTAGTACGGAGCCCCTAAACAGACACGTCAATAAACATATTTTATTTTCGCGTTTACTCGCGATCATTCGCAATCTTATCTTATTCCCTCACGAAAAAAGCATTCCCTCACAAGGATAATCAGGAGGGAACAAGAAACTTGGCAAGGGAATGCAAAACTTCGCGAGGTAACGCGATCACTGCGAGGGAACACCATTCTCATGAAGGAACGCGATCATCATGAGGGAAAACATTTGTTCATGAAGGAATGTGAACCCAATCGTGAGGGAACGCAATAGATTGTGAATTTTTTCCATTTTTATATTTTCTATCTATGTTTGCTTAGGAGCTCCGTAAAATGGCATCATATCATCCACTAGTTACAGACTGGCCAATATTGAATATGAACACAAGATGAGTGGCACCCATTATACATGCTCATAACGAGCACCCCCAAGAATATGACATCACTGACATTATTTAAATTAATTTGTTGCATCACAAGTAGTTCAACAAGAAAACTAGCTCAGCTCTAAATCTATGCAGCCTTGTTAATTATCTAAACCAATTCCACAATTTAATGCATCGGCGCAACAGTTCATTTGCATCCATGTCCCTCCATGTAGCTCTGTCAAGCGCAGACCATCGGGTAATGTGATCTGACAAATGAAAAAATGTGGGCTGAGACAGCAAAAACAGGGCAAAAATACCTTTATGAAATCTTCGGACTAGCGTTGACCAAAGACTTTTCAGCTCAAGTGTAGTATACATGTTTTCTTGTTTTGACTGCCATACTTATGTTATAATCCTTATGATGTCTACTTGGCTGGACTTTTATCATTTCTTTATCTCGATTATACTGAGAAAATGGCATAGCTTCTTTTCTAGCAAACCTTACAGGGCTGATTAATTTTAACTCTAGCTTACACCTGAATCTTATCTTAGCCAGTACGAGACTTTCGTAGCAATCACCAAGGCATTCCAATTTCCAAATAAACCTCGTCTTGTAGCACTTTAAAAACATAACACTGCTTACGCAACAAACCCTCAGGAAATGGACCGAAACATCAACAATGAAAAATAGCTGCAAGCTTTCCAGGCCACGGTTTAGGCACTCGGTCAGAATGCTATCATATTTTGATGCATCATTCAGAAAATCTATATCACTGGTCCATCAGTACGATTATAAAAACTGAAAACCTGTATATTTCAGAACTGGCCATTTTAAGAGACAGATTTTGAATAAAGATTTTTTACTTAACACCCACAAAATTGTGTCTTATTATTGAGCACCTGTGCATTTTATAATTCATCAGTTTTTATATTTTTCATTAACTTTATTTTACCTGTGATATAGGAACAGTGAGTTTATGTCGGAGTACATATCAATTTTTACGAATTAAAGAAAAAAAGGACCTTATTTCCTAAAGAAAAAGCCAAACGCTCTCAGTAATTCAATGCTGAAGACCTCTCTGAAGTCTCTAGATTAGTGTCAATTACGTAGGACATTGTGTCTTAATGGCACTTGACTATGACACCTTTTACCAAACAATAACTTGTCAGTATCAATTAACAATGACCACAACTCAATTTTAAGTGTTTCATATAATTTCAATTGCTATTGAAAACAACACTAAAGTCATTTGCTAGATTTTTATGAGATTTCGAACCAACTTTGGAAGTACTCTGGTTAACCACGCTGCATACATCGGCACAACATATCGGCCAATTAATTGACAGGTCAATTCTGGCCCAGGCCATTTCTGGCCAAAGACTTTTTAGCTAGAAAATCTTCACTCTTAAATGGAACATCCCCGAGTGAATAAGTTTTACACCAGCCTGTGCAATGACCATCAGATGGACATAAGTTAGGATAATACCCTCTTTGAATACTTTTTCACTAAGGGCCAAGAATCTAATGATCAAAGACCAATTAACACCCAAAGATATTTTCAATATTTCATGAAATGAATATTGCATCAAGATGAACCAAAAATGAATGGGACAATGTGCCAATTTAGTCACTAGGATTTTATCTGCTCGAATTAATTGGTCTTCTTAAATGACAGAATGTCATCAAACAGACCCACAAATTGTTCAGCATTGGCTGTGCCACACAAATTTTAACATTTACCAATCATATAAGCTAGCAAATTAAAGCACATAAAAAATTCACAAGAATTGAACAGACTTATCATCAAGTGTCCAGCTATCTACTTGGAAAAGTGAGAAACAGAGAAAGGGGTACTGAATGACAACTAAATAAATCATAATGAATGGCGAGCCATTGGCGACTTTTATCAGAAGTATGAAAAGACACAAAACATGTACCCACACAGGCGACTCCTGGTGTTTATTACCTGGAATCTCCATTGGATGGAACACGAAATCATCTTCTTCATGAAAAACAAAGAGACAAATAGCAAAAAAGATTGGAAACAGCCAACAAATACATTAATATCTACACTAATGCAGCACAACTTGCAAATAAATTACTAAAAAAAAAAAAAAATTACAGAGGCATTACACAGACATTCCATGCTGTTTCATTTTCACTGCTGTCTTATCTTCAGTTTGTGTTCCTGTTTTTAATTAATAATAGTCAAATGTATATGATTTCTAACTTGCAGGTTTTTAATTGATGAAATTTAACTGTTCAAATAACTAAAAAATATATTAATGTTCTAGACAAAAAGGACATCAATAGGCAAGCAACAGCGTTCTTCAGTTAAGTGGCGTTCACATCATTTTTATTAATGTCTCACTTACGTAACACATTTATTCAGCATTCGTGTATCAAAAGACATTGCTAGAATGTTCTTAATTGCTACAGCCACACTATGACAAGAAAAGCGATGCTATGGACTTTATGGCCACATTGTTACGCGCAAATAGCAACATAAGCAGGGGGAAAAAAAGGACTCCACAAGCCTACTAGTTATTTTTTTAACCCTTCATGAGAGGTTATCTCTACAAGCGCAAATTACTTTATGCACAGAATTGTCAGTACCAGGAAAACTAGACCTGATGGCTCTCATGACAGAGGAACAGAGACATTGAAAGGATCTCTTCAATTGACAACATTTAGGATATAGCATTAAACTCCCAATTACACTTGAATGTCAATTAAACAATCAATCTCTCTCTCTAACCACACCTGACCACACAAGCAATTAAGCATCCTGTTGAAGCACAGTCATTGCACTCGATCTGCGAATCTGCATCCTGCCCATTCCGCGAGCCAACACTGCAATTTTCCGTCTGTCATGTTGATTGTAAAACAAACATAACAGCAGAATCTTTGCTCAGAATTTCCACTTATTTAAAAAATCCTGCCTCAACACGTGCAGAATCACACCACACAGATGTGTCCCAATCTCAAACATCTTCATTTCATTCCAGAACAGTGGCTGAGCTATAACTGTACTTTTCACCCATTATCTCTTAAATAGAAGAGATCGTATTGAAGGAGGACCTGAGTTTCTTCCTTCAAAACACCAGTTATGAGTATGAGATAAAAACAGAACTAAAATCCATGAAACATTTCACACACACATGGCAAAATTCCCTTGGTGAGTACATCCGAGGTTTGGAAGAAATTGGCTAAAAGTTAATTATACCGATATGCTCGAATATTAATTTTGACGAATATACAAAAAGGAAAGACGAAACATAGGAAATCTTGCTTACCTGGAAGGAACTGCAAGCCCTGCTGCATCAGGTTGTTGCGACACTCCATTCCATCCGGAGGGGGAGAGTTACGTCCATCATCTCGTTCGGATTCTGCTTTATCTTCTCCATGGATCACCGCAATGCTCAACCTCAAGCGCTCTGCGTAAGACGTGGCTCTCTTCACTGCTCCTGGGTGCCGTGCAACTATAACTGCATTTCTGTAGTCTGGAATCTATTAACAGTTACACAATAGTAGGATGCAAAATATATTTCCATCTGTTTTTCTGTCGTATTTTGCCATAAATGGTATAAAGTAGCACAAAATGGACAGAAATGTTAGCAACAATTCAAATTCCAACTTTCTAGCTGACGGACAAAAACACTTCTGGGAAAGCTGGAAAGAAATAACTTGAAGTTTGCTGTATTTCGTAGACTTCACAAAAGCCTTTGACTATATAAACAGAAATGCGCTATATTACAAACTCCACAAACAAAAAATGAGCCAGAAAATGCTGAAAATCATCATGAGTATGTTTGACAAAACCCAAGCTTAAGTCCACCAGCTGGGAGAAATTAGTCCTCCCATTGAAAGTATATTTGGGGTACTGCAAGGTGGTATTTTAAGCCCAAAGCTATTTAATGAATTTATGTCTGACCTACCAAACCATCTAAGTATAAACAATGGAATAGAAATAGACGGCACACATTTCACTCACCTCCTCTATGCAGATGACATAGTTCTCATATCTAACTCAGCTGCAGGCCTACAAAACAGTATCGATTCACTGCACAAATTCTGTGCTAAATGGCATCTTATAGTGCATATATTAAAAACTAAAGTGATGAAAATTGGTACGAAAAGCTCTATTAATTTCATATATAACACTCAGAGTATAGAACATGTAGACACATATAAATACCTAGGCCACATCATCACAAATAACCATAAATGCATACATCACAAGGTGACAAGTCACTTAATAACCCAAGCCCAAAAGGCTCTCTTTGCTCTACGAAGTAAACTTAAACCATCATTGGGTCACATACCCCCTTTGCTTGCCATAAAAATGTTTGACAGTTATATACTTCCCATTCTAGAATATAATAGTGTACTATGGTCACAAAATTCCCCTATTTCTGAAATAGAGAAAGTGCAATTAGGTTACCTGAAGAATGTATTAAATGTACGAAAACAAACCCCTTCCTTAGCTGTGTATGCAGAAACAGGACGATTTACACTTCACATCAGACAAAAACTTGCTACAGTAAACTACTGGGCAAGACTTCAGACAATGCCTAATAGTTAAATATTAAATAAGTGCTTGAAAATAAAAGAAAAACTACACACAAATGGTCAGAGAAACTGGTACACTAAAGCATAATTAATTGGCAAGCTCTAGAACCCAGCGTACTGACAAATAAGATAAAACTAGTACTTTATGACAATGAAAAGGATAGAATTCTTCATGAAATAAATGACACAAACGCCCAACCTAAACTTAGGACCTATAAAACATTTAAAACCAGCTACTGCATTGAGCCATACCTACTATTAAATCTGCCCAAAAAAACATACAGTAATATAGCAAGATTCAGAGTTAGCTCCCACAATCTTAAAATTGAAACTGGTAGACATGAATCCCCAAAAATTCCTTTGCATGAGAGAATATGTGAATATTGTGACAGTGGTGAAATAGAAGATGAATCTTACTGCTTACTGACATGTAATAAAAATGAAATACCAAGGCTAGAATTACTTAATATAGCAACAGATAGTATACCTAATTTTCATGACCTAGAAAAATCTCAACAATTCCAAGCCCTATTGTCATGTAAGAATCCAGAAGTGCTAAAGGCATTAGGCAACTTTCTAAATAGAGTTTTTTCATAATGTTAATTCAGTATTGGTGCCCCCCTTCCACTAGACAGGGAACCTTTCAATTCAAACACCCCATGATGGCAATCTCAGAGGTCAGCGCAATGTTGCTCTGAAGATCCCACTCATTGACCCAGCCCATGGACACCCCCTTTTGCCATTTCAGAGGTCAGCGCAATGCTGCTCTGAAGACCCCACCCACTGACCCAACCCATGGACACCTTCTTTTGCCATTTTAACCGGACTTTTTATTCAAATTTGTTTTGAAATCATTACAGTATTACCCACGTGAAGTATTGACCTGTACAGTATTAACTCTCATTTTTATATTCATGTATGTATATATATGTAAACAAAACTGGAACCGACTTGCGTTTATCAAGTAAATATTTAGAAATACTGGTAGATTATAGATTGTATATATAGTAGATGTAGACACTAGACCTGTTTTTGTTATGTTGTATATTTGTTTGTTTTGTAATGTTGTATGACACATGTATCAATTCCTGATATCAGGCTTGTCAATAAAACGATATATATATATATGTATTCTCCATTGTAATTTCTGCTGCTTCTCAGTGGCCATAAATAATGGCCATTTTGATGATAAGATAGCAAAAATGTATCATTGTAAATATAGGAAACTTCAAGTTAAATTGGTAAAGAGAGCTGGGTTTTCAGGAGTTAGAAAGTTAGGGTTTGAATCATTAGTACTTAACATTTTCGTTCATTTGGTGCTGCTCCAAACTTTTTATGATAACATCTGACCGAAAAGCAAGTGGTTATTTATTATGGCTTTATACTTATATAGCTTTTAAATACTCAAGCTAAACTATAAATAAGGATAGATAGTGACTTTTTATTTACTCGCCAAAAGACTTGGTCACTTCAATAAAATTGCATATTCTAAATATAAATTTTGCCCTGTTAAAACTTGCAATGGCGTCAATAACAGTGAGGTTATAACTGAAATTTACTTAATTAATAATAACTCACAGATTCTTGGATGTATTGAATGAGAAATGGTGAAGCCCTAAGGTTATCCACTGGAATGTCAAAAAACCCTTGTATTTCTTTTTGATGCAGATCCATGGTGATAATATGGTTGAATCCTGAAAAGTGACAAAATGAACGTTATATTTCTGGGAATCGAAATTGTCAGTTCAAATCCCTTGCTACTTTCAAAGTGATGAAGGGAAAACTAGTAACTTACCAGCACGTGAGATCATAGTAGCTAGCAACTTTGAAACAATGGAGCCTCTTTTTCGCATCTTGCTCTGTTTACAATACGGAAGGTAAGGTATGACTCCAACTATCTTTCGAGCAGACGAAGTCTTGCAGGCATAGGCCATAATCAACATCTCCATGATGTCATTGTTCACATCTCTATCGTAAAGAGGGATGCAAAAGTTAGTAAATAAATCAGACTACAGAGCAACAAGTTCTTCGGTCATCAGCATAGGTCATCCAGGGCTAAGAGCAACATATATTGAGAGCTGATATTCACCTGAGAGTTAACCAGAAAATATTTTACTCTGATACATTTCAACCGAACAAATATAAATAATTGTCAGTAAACACATACTGTCCGAAGCAGTGCTGCATTGTTACATTATATGCATTTACATAAATTTGATATTGATAAATTTTCATATATATATCAATATACTCACTTGGTTCCAGTCTGGATTATATAAACATCTCGCCCTCTCACCGATTCACCTATGTCCACCATGTTCTCTGTAATGATTGACATGCTCATGATGTAAAATATTGTATCAGTCTCACCTAATCCACATAAATCAGGCATTAAGTTCTTAAATAAAGGCACCTCGATTGGATTTCCTGAACACCTTGCATCTACCTAGAGGATCACCCAGTTTGCTGAAGAAACAAAAAGATGAAATATAACATTTAAGTTCATCAAATTTGATTTATTCCGCAGCACTGCGCACGATAACAAGGGCAATGTAGACATTCAGTAAGTAGGCTAGATGCTATTGAGATTCCAATGATTAGTTCATTCTTTTTTTTTTTTCAGAACTGCTGACTTTAACAAAAACAGCGCGATTATTTTTACATATAGGCCTACAACTGATCATATTAATACATTAATTTATTCACTTGAAATAAACACACACGGTTGGAGTGTGGTGAAACGTCGACACGCGTAACGTCAACAGTCAGAAGACTCAGAACTTAAGACAATACTTATAAGATCTACACTCTTTAATAGAGAATGTCCAGAGTGATGACAGCCTATCTCTTGGCACAACTGTCATGTCCAGATGCGTCAACGGGCAACGCGACATTCTGGTTGGTTGTCGATTTTCACGAGTGTAGCTGACAGCAAGCTGCCAGTGTTAATTTCAACCACCAGGGACAGATCAACATTTTTGACAGAGAAAGATTGTACAGAATATCCCATGCTATGCATGTAGGGATGCAAAGGAAAATTTCCGGGAATTTATGGCCGCGGGAATTTTGGGAATATTGGGGATTTTCAAAATAAAAGGTTTATATTGAAATATTTTACATTCTTATTGGCCTAACTACATTTCTTGTCTAAGTAGAGCTAATGAGAATCCAATCTTGTCAAGGTTAATCAAGTGTTGGTCAATTGTTGGCCAATAGAACATGTAAACAACAGTTACGAGTGATGTCATACTCTTCAATGCTTGTTAGTCATTTAGTTTTCCTTGATTTACTTCCATGCATGGTTTAAATTTTACATTTCTCAATGGAAATGTCATCTCCAGTCGATACCTTGGAGTCAATGTACAGTGTAAAAGTATACAAGTAGAGTCTGAAGACGAATTACAGATGAAGCTGAATAAAAATAAAAAATACTAAAGATTAAACCTCCATACAACATGAGGCCTTTTTTTAAATGAAACCATGAATTAGTTGTCCTTCCCTCTTACTAGGAGCTAGTGTTCAGAACAAAGATCCCTCATAATCAGGCTTTCAGCAGATGATCATAGTGCTTCACAGTCACCAGTGGGTGTTCTAGTCTGGTGGCCACTGCAGCATATTTTGTCATCATCAAGGTGGCAGCAGCAAAGTTTAGAACTTTGGATCCTGGGATCGTTTCTAGCATTCTGCACTGACAGAGAAAGAGCTAGAAAGGTAATGGGCATTTTGGTTCAAGATCTGGTCAAAATAGTCCACAATTCGGCACAGCACGTTTCTTCAGCACTTGGTGGAGAGGTCTGTGCAATTTCGCCAAACACTTCGGTTATCATGCAAATTCCATGGTTTTCAGGCAAATTCTGCCGTCGTCTGCTGCTTCAGAGCGTAACTGGTCCCTTTTCGGCAGAGTACACATGAAATATCGCAAAAGGCTCACTAATGAGAGGTCGGAGAAGCTAGTCTCTATCAAGTCCAACCTGCCTTATTTTTTAATCTGACGCTGAATATGAACTTGATGATACTGACAATGAAGTAAAATGTTGATTGATTTAATGACAAACTCGTTCTGTACTTTTAATTGATAATTTGATACTATCTAAATCTCCGTTTCTAGGTTTTTTTATAAGTGATTTTGATTCTTGAAGTTCTTGCAGCATTTCTTGTTCTTGTGTAACGATATTTCTAAACATTCAGATGTACTCTGAGGAAATTAAAGTCTGCTGAAAGCCTGAAACATCATTTAGCATGTTTAGACTGTAATAGACCTACATCTGTCATATTATTTCAATCATAGGCAGTTATATTCCCATATAATTTCCTTATATTCCCTATATTCCCGTATATTCCCATAAATTCCCAATTTTCCTGAATATTTCCATGGAAAATTTCCGCTGTGAAAATTCCTGGGAACTTTGCATCCCTATATGCATGACAACTAGTTTTGCAGTGAGTGGCTTCTTGTAAAACAGAAAATGTGCATCGGAATCGCACTACGTTGTGTGCAGACGACACGCGAGAAACTGAAGATCAGCTAAAAATATTAGCCCCGGTGTGTGGCTGCTGTTATTCTACCAAGTTGATCATTCACCCTAAATAATCTGCAGTTGATAAATTTTTATTTTACGTGGGCATGTAGAAGGCATTCATGTTTATTATTATATATATTCATGTTTATTATATATATATAATCATATAAAATATCGATTTTTGTATTAAAGTATCGTTTGGAATATTGTATTATATAGCAGCATACGATATCCAGCCCTATCACGTGATGTAAAAAAACAAGCAGTGGATGTCGCAATTAAAAAAATTAATCGCTTAACCAGTAATTAAATTTCATGGGAAAGTTTGTTCTTCATACTGAACAAACATTAATTATTCAGAAAAGACTATTTACTGCATGAAACTTATGTAACTGAAAGCGAAAATTCGGAGCATGAGGTTTACTTTTTTGTGATTTCTACATCCGCAAGCACTATAAAATTAATACACTCAGTGATTCGGCTTGGGGAAATATGGAAACTTGGGAGAAATCAGAAGTAATCAGTGCTAAAATCGGCCAAATGAAATTATGAAGTGCGTGGATTTTTAATATTTTTGCATAATCTTAGTTAATTTATACTTTGTTCCAAAAAAACACGGGCAAAATGCTATGCAACTCTTGCGGATTCGCTGGTCAAATTGATCGCCAATTTTTCAATGTTCCAACACAGTAGCCCTGCGTCCAGGAGCTTTTAAAGATATATATATCTTAAGCCACATTGAGATTAATCTTTAAATAAACGTGTGCAAATGCATGTACAACAAAGATAGACACAGATATATTTTGATGGACAAATGTGAACGGTTAGTGAAACTTGCACTGTTTCTATTTTTGACGTGCACGCATATGAACACGGAGACGGTTAAATGTAAGTGTAGCTCAGTAGTAAGCCTTTACTCCGATATTAGCTGGGCCAATTCTGGATGAGAACTTCCTGTGAAAACCAATTTTTGGCTGTTGCTGCCCATCTTGTACATGGAAGAAGCCATCGTGTTTAGTCGGCCGTCAATCTGTGATGCTGGTTGTCACTGAGGTCAGCCACACGCCAACTGCTTAGCCACCTGCTCAAGACAATTACACACATATTATGATCTAAAAATGTTAGACACCCAGATAAGCCCCATTATAGAATATGCATCAGAAGTTTGGTTCGGTGACAAAGATCTCGTAGACCTGGAGAAAATTCATTTAGCAAAGAATCCTGAATGTAAAACTGTCATATTCGAATATTGCAATAGATGCTGAACTGGGAAGGTTCCCACTAGCCCTAAAAATAAGATGTTGTGTATTGAAATATTGGAAACGTATCCTCACTTTAAAGGACGGCCATCCTGTAAAACGAGCATACCATGTCCTGATAAGACTTACACAATGCTGGGAAGAAAAACTGGTGCTCTAGAGTCCAAGAAATTTTAGCTAATGCAAACCAGACTAGCCTTTGGACTGAACAAAATATAAGCAGTGTCCAATATAAAAAAATAAAAGAAGAACTTCACAAAACGTACATGGAAAAATGTCTAGATGAAATAAATAATTCCGAATTAAACCCTAAACTCAGAACATACAAGCTGTTCAAAAAATAATTCAAACTAGAAAACTACCTGGCAGAACCAAAGAATACCAAACATATGTTGGCCCTAGCGAGACTTAGGATTAGTTCTCATAATTTAGCAATAGAAACAGGCAGGTATACTAGACCAAAAACCCCAGTAAATGATAGAATCTGTATTCACTGCAATGATAATCAGGTTGAAAATGTAGAACATTTCCTGTTAAAATGCCAAAAAATTTTAAATGAGAGAATAGTGTATCAAAATATTTCCGAAGCCATACCAAGCACCATGAATTTAGATATACCAAACCGATTCATAGCACTAATGACCAGCCAAGAAAAAACTGTAACAGATGCTCTAGGCAGATATATTACTAACAGTATGAAGAGTAGAAACCAAAATATATAAAAGCTCACGTATGACCTAAATAACATTAAAATTATTGACAGCTAATAATTTGGAATGTAAAGGTGACAGCTGAATTAGTTACAGTGTGAAGAAATTGCCCTAGATATTTAAAACATATTGCCATCCGAATAAGCCCCACTGCTAGGTTCATCAGTGGCCTGTTAGGATGACCTGAATAGAGTGTGTGATTATTGATGTAATGCACCAAGATGTGATTTGTTTGTGATTCATTTGTGATATGTAATTCAATATGTGATATGTATATATATATAAGTTATTACGATACCATGTAGTAGTTGTTAGTGAGAAATACTCCCGTAAATATATGCTTAAACTTACCTCATAGTAAGTTCTGTATATTTGCGAATGTGCTTATACCAATGCTTATATGCTATATAGATGTACCTATCGAATGTGCTCCCTTCTTTTCTACTTTTTACTCCTTTTATATTTCTTCCTCTAATGCACAAAATGTGCTATAGAAACTAGGCAAAGACTGATTGGTGCTACAGTTAGTAACACCTATGGTGCTGGGAAGATTTTAGCTTTTAGATTGTAGACTACAAATTGTATTTTGTCTAAATATGTATGCCTCAAAACTGTACAGTTACTCTGTATAACATTGTGAATTTGTGACATATGTATCAAACTTTGATATTTGAAATGTCAATAAAACGTATATATATATATATATATATATATATATATATATATATATAATGTTTTATTGACATTTCGAATAAGATACATTAGTCATACACAATGTCAATAAACAAATACTACAAATTCAACAGCTCAGTTTTAACATTACAATTAATTCAAGAGAATAAGCACAATTAAATGAATCATTAATTTAATAATTAACTATTTGATTTTGTGATAGTTTCTGGTCCCACTGCCAGTTAATCTTGGTAATAGTAGCAAAAAGAAATTTTAATACTGAAACACAATACTGGTTGCGAACAGGAGAAGGTCAGTTAAAATAATAGCATAATATAAAAATAAAAATTAATACAATAGTCAATACTAGTACAATGTAGATATCTACATGATCAGATTGATGGTGAAGAAAAAGCAAAAATCAAAAAAATATACAGCATAACATTCAATTGCAACAGTGCAGCAAACTCTCTGGCAAAGTCAGTGTTACAATTTAAGCATGATTCATTGATTAAAAGAAATATAAACAGATAATCTGCATCTTTCTCACCAAGATCCACAAAACGGTCAACCACGGTGAATGGTGAAACACAAATGTAACTCTACTATCGCCAACGATTATACCCGCGTGCTTCCTGTTGCTGTAAATTACCGCGAATTGTGAATTGGCAATGGAAAAAATTCTCACTGATCACCGATAACCATAGCAGCTGGTAATCGGTTATAATATCGATGTTCCAGTGAGAGCAAGGGGCGAGCTCCTTAATTAACACTGATTAAGCTGAATTGTTGAAGTTGGTGCAGTCTGCAGTGTAGCTGTAGGGTCTGTGGAGTGTGGTCACATGCAGCTGCAAGCTGTACACAAAATAATATATTCATAAAATTACGGCAGTCCTGAATCGTACTGTACTGTGTACATGTTCTGTTACTCTGTTATCTTGCCTTGAGACCTACCTGAATAGAAACTATAGTATTTTACCATGCATATGGCATGAAAAACATTTATGCTCTACCAGACACTGATCAGAGTAATTAGCCAGACTGAAGTACTGAGATTCAATTCTCTTCTCTTAAAGTGACTGCTGTCATTGAGGCAAAACAGCCAGCAAATACAAAATGAGTTCTTCGCCATACTTCTCAGCTGTAGGTCGCCTGACAAGGCAGGGTGTTAAAAATCTTACAAGCGCACAAAAAATAAGTGGCAAACTTGCTGAAGAGACTGCCGCCTCAACTTGCTCAAGTGCCAGGAATGAATGCGCCCAAGGAGACAATGCAACTCAAGCCAAAGGGAACAAAAAAGGTGTTAAAAGATCTCATATCAGGATAGGGTATTCGGAATCAGCCCCTGAATCTGTGGATATCAAAAAGACTGACGTGGTCGATAGGGACCAATCCATTCATGAACGTCTCTCAACTGATAAAGAGGGGAACACCTGGATGCCTGCAAATTGGAAACAACAGTTGGATAATATCTTTGAAATAAGGAAAATGCGCAACGCCCCTGTGGACAGCATGGGTTGTGATGTTATCAGTGATCGGGATGCCTCACCTGAGGTACATCATATTGACTTCTGGAAATTTTATATTATAACAAAAACCTGGTAAAGAATTCAGTAACATGAGAATTGTTTTTCTCTATCTTCAGGAATACAGGTATCAAGTTTTGCTGAGCCTCATGTTGTCAAGTCAAACACGTGATGAGGTGACATCTGCTGCTATGGCCAAGCTGAGAAAACACGGCTGCAATATTACCAATATTCTACAAACTACAGATACAATTCTTGGAGAGCTGATTTATCCTGTGGGATTTTGGAAGGTAAAAATGTAAATGAGCTTCATGCATTTTTGAAGTAAAATCATAAAATAGTACTTAAATTTACCCAAAAGCATTTTTTTGACAAATTAAAAATTTGCTTCCAGAGAAAAGTTGAATATATCAAGAAAACTACAGAAATTCTTCAAAAGCAAGGAGGCGACATTCCTAGAAGTGTTGAAGACCTTTGTAAACTGCCAGGAGTTGGTCCTAAAATGGCTTACCTGGTTATGAAATGTGCCTGGGGGAATGTGTGTGGAAT
Source organism: Alitta virens (assembly GCA_932294295.1). Lineage (NCBI taxonomy): Eukaryota > Metazoa > Annelida > Polychaeta > Phyllodocida > Nereididae > Alitta > Alitta virens. Next base: position 68,313,689 of record OW028575.1, on the reverse strand, counting down.
TGGAGTGGACACCCATGTACATCGCATTTCTAATCGTCTTGGCTGGGTCAAAAAGACAACAAAAACACCTGAGGACACAAGGAAGAGTTTGGAGGCTTGGCTGCCTAGGTGTGTATAATGCCATTATATTTTTTAAAAAAAGGGATGGTTCCCTTCAGCGCGCGTATCACCGCTGAGTATACCGCATCAAGCCTTTTTTCTTCCAATAGACTGTATGTACAGTGCCAATTCAGAGGATTAGGGCTTTATTTCTGCACTTGATGGCCGCCGCCACAGCCAGCCAAATTGACTATCAGCCAAAGCCAGCTGTTTATATTTTATCAAGCCATGAGCCGCCTCCAGCCGCCAGCCACCAGCTGCCATATATTGCAATTGAACCCTTGCTTGTTAAAAGCTTTCAGCATTGTATTCCTAATAGCAATTAACACACAGGGGCTCATGCAGATAAGCTCTGTTGTTTTGCATGCCAATAAGTCATTTTTTTTTTTAAATATGTTTATTCACACACATGCATATACAATTCATGGTGTATAGTACAAAAAAAGAAATATTGGTAATCAAAATATATTGTAAATGTTATAAAACTTTAAAAACATAACAGATAAAAACAAAAGTGAATAAAAACATAAGTGAACAAATAAAAATGCTGCGCTTTATGCTGTACATATAAAGTGCAATATGACTTTTAGGTCATCTCTAGTGAACCCGTCTACTGTGGCTGCATTTGTGCGAACAATATTTAACAATTCATTAATCTGACCCACTACTGGCTCCACATCAGCATATCTTTTATATAAGCACCTTTTGGTCTGACAAATACTGTCATTTAACAGTTGCTCAGTACTGCATCCAATACCTTTTGAGATCATTGTCAAATTTGAATAAATTATACTGTTTACATCTAACAGTGCTTTTTCATAAATAAATTTAACTTTAACATTTGCAGATTTTAACATAGTTTGTACCATTTTAATAAATCTACAGTAAATTTGCTCTAAGGCACTTAGTCTCCCAACTAACCCAGGAAGCAAATTACGATGGGTTGTTGATGGAACCTCTAATATTCGCCTTGTACATCTGTTCCGCATGGTTTGAAATTGTACAATATTACTGTCACATAAATTCCATGCTTGAGCACCGTAAAAATGACAACATTTTGAATTAAATACATTTACAGTAACTTCTTTTCTACATTTCCCCAATGTTGAGATGGTGTGATTAACTCTATAAACAAGGTCACTTCTTTTCATTCTGACATCAGTCTTTTCTGACATATCACCGTCTAAATAGTTACCTAGATACTTTACAGTTTTTACCCAAGCTAAACGTTTACCATCCAAAAATATATCTATGTTGTTTTGTTCTTTTTTATTGAATAGCATACATACAGTTTTATCTGGATTATATTTGACATTATACTCATTACTGAACTCCTCACATATCTTAATCATCTTAGACAGGCTTGATACAGTGGGTGCTAAAAGTGTAAGATCATCTGCATAGCCTATAGCACCATAAAACTGGTTTCCAACCCAACAGCCTTCACCGTCTTTCTCTAACCTAGATAATAATTCGTCTATATAAATACAAAATAGTACTGGGGATATAACCCCACCTTGTCTAATACCATTGGTTGTACCAAATTCATCAGATACATACCCTCTCCAATGCGTTCTCATACATTGTCGAACATATAAGTCTAACATCACTCTTACAATAACAGGGGGTACCCCTCTGTCTATTAACAAACAAAATAGCTTATCATATTGCACTCTGTCAAAAGCCTTTGTTGCATCTACGTAACAAGTATACACATCTGATCCATTATTCATATAATATCTAACAACTTCTTTCAAAACTAATGTACACATCACAGTGCTGTGTTTGCGTTTAAAGGCAAATTGCATATCATTTGTACTGAGCTTGTCTTTGTACCTTGATAAAATAATAATATCTATAACTTTAGAGATGGAGTTACACAGAATTACAATCATAGGTGAGTGACACTGAGGAAGTACCATGTCATGCTCCATTTAATTGAATTGCAATTCACCATCTGTGTCAGGTAACTGCAGCTATAGCTGATGCTGACTCAGCAGGGGAAACAAAGGAATGTATACCAATTACTGGAAGTGTATATGCTCATTTAGGTGCAGAAAATACTGTCAATCACCACTGACACTACTGGTTTCCTTGACACTAGTAGTTGGCTAAAAATCATTACAAAAGGTAAAAGTAATTTTACAATCTGACTTCATTATTACAAATTATCTTAGGGTGCCCAATTATTTAAAGATCAAAGTGCATTAGAAACATATTCAAATTCAAGATCACCCATACATCATTTATCTTGCTATTTGTCCGTATCCCAGAGGCAACCTCCTTGAGGTCTATGTCATCTATCGAGTATTTGTTAGGATATTGATCTCCAACAAGATTTTTTACAGTTATGAGGGGAATCTCCAATCCCTATCCCTCCAAAAAAAAGGAAAAAAAAAAGAAAGTGAATCACAGTATGATTTAATAATTTTAGGCCTACGTATTCAGATATTAGCATTTTTTATTAATGAATTAATGTATACTGAAATGAAATTATATATGATTAAATTTATAAATTTTAAATAATGATTTTAAATATTCTTTTTATTATGTAGGCCTTTTTCATGCAGATTTTAGTGACTGAAGGACAATAAGAACTGATCTGATATTATTTGCATAAAAACTACATGTCGCACTGCACTGGAAGCCATGTTCAGCCAGAGCCAGCCGAAATTGTCTGAAGCCGTCAGCAGCCACAAATCATTGGCTAAAGCCGGCTAGCAGCTGTAATTCTCTTCTAGCCAGCCGTATGACCGTAAACAAATGGCTTCGGGTCGAATGAACCCAGGTCCCAGTTGTTATAATTTTAGAGCAAAAAAAAAAAAAAAAAATTACCAAACCATCATGTCATTTTGTGTTTTCACAATTGCAAATTGGGGGTAACAACAATTGATCTTGGTTATGTCCTGACATCATGTAGCATCGTCTATGCAAAGTTTAATGTTTCAGAAACAATTGTGTTTAATATTATTTTTTCTTCCTTGCTTAATATTTGCACCTTTTACTACTGATTACGGGTTAAAAATGTAGGTTTTAACCCAGGATTAACCCTCTTTTGGCAAAATGTCTATTTAGCCCAAATTGGATTTAACCCAGGTTAAACCCAGTGGGTGGGTTAAATTTGCCAACCCTGATGTAAAGTACCAACAAACCATCAAACTAAAATGCTGTTTATTTAAATTCCAGAGAATATTGGAGTGAAATTAACCATTTGCTTGTGGGTTTTGGACAGCAGACTTGCCTGCCAGTGGGACCAAAATGTGGCACATGTTTAAATAAAGACATATGCCCAGAGGGCACAAGAAATACTCGTGGAAAGAAAGGACATTAGTGCATTTTGTTGATACATATGTATGGAAAAATATCTGCAAATATTTTTTTTCAAAGTTGGACTATCGCCTTCATTAGGGTTAAATATATTTTACACTTCTTTATAAAGAATTGTACTTCAATGTGAACTTATGTGTGATTTGAACAAGTGTATTATGGTATGTAAATGCTGATTGTTGAATAATAAAGCAAATTTCAAATTGAACTTTCAGTGACTAATATTTTGAGAGAATGAAATTGACCTAAATGATAAATAGGTATAGATATTTTAAGAATATAATCTATCTTGGACAACTGTCCATAGATCTATAAGTGGACTTAGTGAGAAATCCAAAAAAAGGCTGCTGCAACAGCATACCCATTGCTAATAAATACTAATTTGCCACAAATTCCAGGCAATGCTTCAATGGCCAAAATTTTTGTATGTCAAAGCATGTGATCAAAGTGTTACAAGTGTACCTGACAAACACAACAATTTCACAGAACAGTATTTTCTTTCAACAATTATATTCATGGGTTAAGACTAGTGCTGCCACCACGCATGAAGAAAATCGATTTGACGACCTCTAGTGTTTAATGCATTGTACATTTAGCACTGAAGCGCCACCATTTGATAAATAGAAGAAACTGGTTAGTTTTGAAAGTGTCCTTGGTTGCATGGTTGCATATGTCAAGTCAAGTGTCAATTGTAAAGAAGTTATTTTTGCACAAGGTATGTTTAATCTATGGAGTAGAGCTAGTGTTGTGGGTCTTTTTGCAAGGTGTACATTACGTTCAGTAGTGGCATAGTCCACCGTGATCTGTGGGCGATAATGAGTCGTTTTGAAATTTTGGTCTGAAACCCGGCGCTTTTCATGCAATTACAAAGTACAGACTGTCAGGTTACACATTTAGACGTTTAAGTTATGCAATAATTATTGATTTATGGTCATGTCCTTCATATTGCAAATTAATACACTGTACACAATTTCTAATCGAAAGATTAGCACCGGTCTTTCACCAGTCTTTCTAATAACTGACTCAAAGCATTGTGGTATACTGTTGGTAAAAAATCTTTGCAACGCTTGCTCAGTGAAATTCACAAAGTTGTACCTGCAGTAGTGTGGAATTTTTCGGTGAAGTCAGGGGCGTCGATTTCTGTTGACCGTTGGGGGATGCAGGCCTACTTTGCAGACATGCCAACTGACCCGGAATTGCCGGGTCAAGCCCGGAAATTGAACACTGAACCCGGCAAAAAATTACAGTAAATACAGTATATAATTATATTTTCGAGCCTCGCCTGTCACTGACCTGGAAATACCTGGAAATGCTTCTTCCAAAGTTGGCATGTCTGACTTTGTCCCACTGTGACTTTCCCTCGCTCATACAAGTACGTAGTAGCAGTTGATCATGTTGATGCGCGGACACTGGCCAAGAGGTAAATTAATGGTGGATCACTGCCAAATTTATAAAATATCAAGTGAAAAACTGTTTACAAAGCACAAATGTTCCAAAACATAAGTGTGAAAATGGGTAATTTTCATTTGTGAATTTCATAGGGGGGGGGGGGGGGATGATTGTATTGATCATCCCCCCCTTCTCAGAAAGTGGAGGGTATATATCCCCCCACATCCCCCCCCCCCCCCCTGAATCGACGCCCCTGGGTGAAGTTGTGCTATTTCGTTATGTTTAGATTAATAAGAAACCTCTGCACCAGTTTTGTGTAAAAAATAAATCAGGCGTAGGAATCTTACTACTTCGCGTTTCCCTCCCTGATTTCAGGGGAGCGGCAAATCGGCTATGAGAAGTATAGGGTGCAGTGAGAATAAAACGGGATCGTGGCACTGCCTTTTGTCACATCCAACACGGTGACACAAAATTTCTGTACATGTGTACCTCGGCGAAACTATTCAAGTGTCGCTGTTTTAACGGTCAATCTCTGGAAATATTTGGAGTACAGATATATACCATCTATATTCTGCATGCATTTAAAAGAAAAAGAAAAAAAAGAATAAATAATTTTATGTATTGGATTGCATATTAATTTCATCATATTAAGGCCTGTGCAATCCAGGGTCTTGGCAGTAAGTTGGGTTGGGTGTTGACAATGTCATTTTTTATTTACCAACCCTGGCACAGGGTTCGTTGGTTAGACAGACCTGTGCTATTCAACTAGCCCGCTTGTTAGATGAAAATAACTGTCTATGCAACAAATCTAGTTGCGAAACTGCCTAATCAATGACTCCAGCTTGTTCAGATAATAATGAATATTGCTATTCACCAAACCAAGGTTGTGAAAGTAGTTGAGTGCTCAGTCTACCACTGGTGCGTATTGAAATTTTATGTTTGACATCTTTGACTACAGTCAAACTTTAAATAAAAAATTTAATATATCTGTCTCATCTTATTTTGGGCTTCTGTAGAAGCTACTGGCCCATATACTGACTTGATCATGTTGGTAAAATTTGCCGATGAAGTGCGATCCATGAGACGGCTCCATTGACATGTTTTATCTAACAAAAAGCCTGGCCCGGCGAATAGACAATCTGTATGAATTATGTAGATGCATTTTTCTTTTTCTCCGCTTTAGACCAGGCATGGATCCAGTGGAAAGCACCCAAGTTATCCACTTGAAGAGAGATTTTGACAGGTTTTTGTCGCAGTCTACACGGAAGCGGATTGGGAAAGATTTTGATAGAAGTCGTTATGATGGAGAGACTTCAGTTGATAGAGGATCAGTATCCATGACAGAACAACTTGGTATTGTATATTTGCTGTTCATATCTAAAGTCTAAACTCTTGAATTTAATGAAGACTATTATATACCATTGCACATGGATAAGATTAGGTTACAAATTCTTTCATTACAGAAAGACAGCGAGAAGAGAGAATGAAAGATGCAGAGATTTCCCGACTGAAGTCACATATTGCACGATTGGAGTCAAATGTATTTGGCTTGGAAAACAGTGCCAAGAGAGCTCGTGTAGAATATGACAAAGATATTACAGGCAAACTCATGGAATCTAGGGTACTAAATGTTATTTTGTTATAGTCTTTTACCTAGAAAAAAATAAAGTGCACAATTCCTATGATGAAAAAATAATAATGTGTAATTTGTGCCCATGGATTTGCTTTTATTATTTTTAAACAATGCAAAAGCAGAACAGCCTTGAAGCACTGAATGTTGGTCATTGACGCTAAAGGATCAAGTACATTTTTACCTTCTGGGGTCATACGGTTGGAGTATGAGTATTTCAGATTTACCCACGGCTGCAGTTTTGATTAACATATGTGCTTGGAATTTACAGAATGAATTAGATAAAGTTGGAAACCTCAAACATCGGTTGAAAATTCTAGCTGAAAGGGAGGAAGAAGCATCTAGCAAAGTGAAGAGTCTTCAATCGCAGTTGCAGCAAAGGAAAACTCATTATGAGCAGTCGGTGATCAAGTTGCAGAAAGAAAAGCTTGAGATGGAGGAGCAACTTGCTGACGTAAGAATATACTTTTGATAATTAGTCATTGTTCTGCATTTTTCAGTCTACTTGTAATATGTTGAAATTAGATAAGTGATCATGAGTCTGTTATGTAAGTTACAGCTTTGAATGGCATCTCATTTTATTTATATATATAAGTTCAAAGTTGGACAATTATGGTAGTATAAGTAACTCGCACCGTGAACATAAAACATGCTGCAGCTTGTCAATGAAATGTTTTAATGATTTTTTTAATTTCTTAAGATGGAGCTTGGAATGAAAAAACAACTGAAACAGGAACAAGATGAAGTCACGAGGACCAAAAAAGAACTGCAGTTGAACACTTCCCAGCTGGCAGAGAATGAAGCTCTACTCAATGCAGCAAACAGGTAATTGTAATGTCCTCTAGATATTGTTAGTGATGGATACGTTTTCTTCATGGTTGAATAATTACAAGGTGCAGCACTTAAGTGAAGTTATGTCACGTTTAATAGAGAAGATGTAACATTAAAGTAGAAAATTTTACAAATGGAATCAAAGTCCATTTTGTGCTTAATTTTTAAAAAATCTATTAAAACATATTGCAGAAGAAATAAGGATCTGAGAAATCAATTGAATGAAATGGAAGGCTGCAATGTGAAGTTAGCACAAGCGGAAAGCAAGATTAAGGTAAAAACTGAAGGTTTTTCGATTGTGATCATGCAATGATTTTCTTGTTTTTGTACTTTATTAAAATTTATGACTCCTTTTCATTCACCATCTTGGATTTAGGATCTGGAAAGAAAACTCCAAGAAGGCGCAGATGATGCCGTCGTGACTAAATCGATGAAGACTCAGCTGGCAAACCTTGCTCATTTAGAAAAGGAAAACCGCAAATTGAAGGATGAAAACTTATTTTTGAAGTATGTTAGATGCAGATTGCTTATTCATTCGTTCTGATGATTGTGTGTATATCTTTATTGTAGAATTTAGATCCAGCCCTGCCTCTACAGGGGGCCAGCCACTATGAGGGAGGTGGGGGGGGGGGGGGGGGCAAAAGCCTGACTGAAAGAGGTTCCTGTCAGTCATTTCATAGAAAACGTATAGTAATTAAGGCTGCTACGGGGCCCCAATGGCTATGGCCCCAATGGCCCTCCCTGGTTCCGCCAGTGAGAAACAATCTCGTCGGCAAATTCATGATAATGTAATTATTCAAAAGGAAGTGCCAACATTTATCAAAATACAACTTTTCTAGACTAGTTATTCACATGGAAGTCTTAAGCAGGGACTGCTAGTGTCAGGAACACTTAGCAATCGCAAAGTTGCTGACCCCGAAATTTGCTGACTGTGACTAGTGAATTAATTATTGCTCAAGGGAATGTTTATTTATGTTGTACATAATTACATTATTTCAGGTCTAATCAGGAGAATGTTTTCATGCTGAAAGAAGAGGCCCATATGCTGCAATCTAAGCTGAGCAGAGCAGAGGAGAAATCTGCCAGACATGACTCGTTGCTAGTGCAGCATGAAGTGAGATATTCTCTTTTTAGTAACGCTGCTCTCTGGATTCATTGGATGAGGAATGATACTGATATTAATATTAATGTTCTGGCACCATTTCTTTAAGGAACTTCAAGAAAAATTCAGGAAATGGGAAGTGAGTGATATGCTGGGGAACAAGCAGATCAAATCACCATGGGAACTAACTAAAGAAATACAAGGATTGCAAACTTCAAATGCGACACTACTCGAGAAGCAAGGACACTTGCAATCCAGGTACGCAATGGCTAATGCCACCAGTAATGGTTAAAAAATATGAAGAGTAATTCAATATTAGTTGTAGGTTTGGCTTACCTTCGATAAATCACTTCAAAAGATTGTGTAGAATGTGGATTTCCAATCTGTGAATTGATGACAATGGTTGGCTTTTACCTTCAGGCAATTATTAAAAATTTCAGGCCATAATTTTTTCAGCGACGTATGGTCATCTTTTCCAGTGGCTCATAAGATTATATTAATCAATGTAGTTTTCATGGGATGCACGCTTGTATTAAGAAATTATATAAAGCTTTTTAAAAAATTCCTGAGTGAAATCTGAAATATGCATCTACAAAGATGAAATATCTAAGGGAATAAATAATATAGGTAAAAAATATAGGTAAAAAAAACAACACAATATTGTTTCAGTTTACACCTACTGGAGAAGAAATGCAGCCAATTGGAGACAGAAAATAGTGCAATGAAAGAAAAGGCATCCAAAGAAGAAACACTACACGGGCATAGCAGCCAGCTCGTGAAACGCCTGCAGAAAAAATTACTGCTTTTAACTAAGGTATAAGGGTATTACATAGCAGAAAAGGCACAAATAATACAATTTCTAAGGTCCATTAATTATCTGCTGGTAAAACTTGGCTGCGTTATAAATTTATTTTCCAGGAAAGAGATGGTTTCAAGGCAATCTTAGACTCGTACGAGAGTGAAGCTACAGTTAATGTCGGAGCGATGATGGACCAAAGAGCCCAGCGTTTGGAAGAATCTATTATGGGATATAAAAGATACATCAAACAGCTGGAGACTGACTTGGAGTCAAACGGTGAAAACCTCGCACAAGCACGAGCGTTAACTTCTCATGTAAGTTTATTTTATATATTCCTGAAAGTTTGTTGAGTATGCCATTAAGTATGGAAAATCATGTCAAACTGATTTTGGATCAAACTTAAAAAGACGAATATCTTTTCAGTATGAAGGGAAAGTCCTGCAGTCCCAATCACCATTGAAATCTGTCGAGTCCTCAACCTCACAATTCAATCAGAAGGTGGTTCTTGAACTACGGTAAGAATTTTGATTTTGAAAATTGAAGGTTTATATCAAATGGTGTTCAGAGGTAATTAGGGTTGTTGAAATGTACAGTTTTGAAATGACCAATGTATTTGTAATTCCATTGGCTTAATTTCTTTCATAGAAACCAGGTTGCTGAACTTGAAAAACGGTTAGAAGATCTCAAGGAAGAAAACGAAAATATGCAGCTTCGCATTGAACATTTTGAATGTCAAGTAAGGTTAATTGCTGATGGCGATAACTGAACATACAGAATGGCTATTTGTAATGCATTATACAGCAGTTAAGTTCATAGAACAGCAGTTAAGTCATATTTATTTGTCCTTCAGGGTGACTTTGATCCTCGTAAAACAAAGGTTATTCACATGCCCTATAACCCCATGTCCATGGCATTGTCTCGGAGAGAAAAAGATGTTGAAAAACTAAGAAATGAGAAGCTGGAACTCCAGGAAAAGGTGTGTAATTTAGTGAAGTGAAAGAAATGATGTGTTGGGAAATATTTTTGTGCAGCTGAAATGTAAACTTTGAACCGTGGTCAGCGTGTAGTGGTGATGTTATTATTATTGGTATCACAATTACTTCAATACAAACTGTTGGTTTATCAAGATATGTACATAAAAGCCTATTAAAAAATAGCGCCATGTAGTATAAATCTGTAGGTTACACAAAGTATATATTTCTATTTCAGGTAAAGACCCTGGAAGCCAAGATTGAGGTTCTACAAGCAGACAACGCAAATCCAGATTTAACCTTGAAGATTCAACAAGCAACAGCTAGTACAAGTACTGCTTCAAACTCCAAGCAGCTTGAAGGTATGACAAATACTATATCTGCCTTTCGATGAACTTAAATACCATTAAGACCTGAAATGACGTAGTCATCGTGTATTATTATTGTAATACCGGATTTATTGAGCGCTCTTTTGTATTAAACCATTCTCACTCTCATTTTCAGGATTAAAATCTGACCTGAAAACTGCAGAACTTAAAAACCAAAGACTGGTTGAAGCGTTCCAGAAGAAAAGTCAAGAAATACGAGAAATCTGTTACCAGCTTCTGGGTTACCGAATTGACATTCCAGGGGATAGTCAGTACAAACTGATGAGCATGTACGCTGAATCTCGTGATGACATCCTGCTTTTTAAGGTAATCATGAAATTTTCATCTGCATCCATAGTTTTGTGGCTTTTTCAATATTAGAAATAGAATGACACTGCCTAAGTCCATTGTCATTGCCATTTTTTTTAAAAGATTGTTTGCATAAAATTATCCGTTTTGCGCCAGAGAAATAGTCTGACAGTAAATTTTGTCTATGTTAACTTATCGCTTAATTATTGAATGATGATGAAGCTGTTGTAGGGTGAAATTGTGTGAATAGGGGTTGACTAATCAGATTTCAAAGTGTTAAAACTTATTCACAGCGCTGTGATAAATAGGTCTACTCTTCTGGGTATTATTGTAAGTAACCTCTCAGTTTAAAGAAGTTATTGCTTTTCAGACAATAACCCCACACTAAAATTATTTAACTTGTCTAATAAGTTATAGTAATATATTGATAGTGATAAAATTATGTACTCTACTTAAACTTATTCTGTTGTGATCTTTGCGTGTTTCAGCAAAGTGACACCCGCGAACTTCAGCTCATGACTTCACCATTTTCGGAAACCATGCTTGAGAAGTTCAGCATGTACTTAAAACAGGGTAGCATACCGGCTTTTCTCAGCAGCGTAACTATGGACTTGTACAGCAGACAAACCATGCTGCAGGATTCGACCTTATCTTGAGTGGAAATCGGCAATTAGGAAATGTGGCTGATCAATTATAGAAGCAGACTTTATATTTTTAATATCAATATTTGTAAATAATTTGTATGATAAATGTTCTTGTTTATTTAAATTTGCTTGAATGTTGTTTATGGATACCAACAAATAAGTTGAAGTATTGAAACTGAGGCTTTTTCAAAGGTCAGAATGCATTGGCCCAAATCTTAGAAGAACAGCTACCATCAACTGCTCAGCATATCTGATATAATGGCTGTCAAAAAGATTAAGTTGGGCAACTGACCAAACCAGCCTTTTAGATAACCTCAGGACTGACCATTGAGAAGTGAGAGAGGGAACAAAACGTTTCTGATCCTTTTCTTAATAGGCAATGTTTTACTGCCCATTTGAGCGGAACTGCATGTGCTAGTGAACTAAAATTCAGCATCTCTACGCAATCAAGGAATCCAGTTGGCGTATCATAACCATGCTAACATTATCACTAGTAAAACTGATGGATTGGTATAATGATTTATTCTTCATTTGTACATTGTACAACAATCATAGTTAACCATGCTAGGTATGTTAGACATTAACTGCAATAGATGTTAATTGTGGCCACAAAAATCAAGTGCATATTGAATGATTTTGTGTGTATTTTCACCTCCCAAAAAAAAAAGACGGCTGGAATGCTGCTGGATTAATCAGCACGTTCAACAGTTGACACAGATTCTGTTGAATTTCTGTTAACAGTAAGCTTCATGTACACAACTCTTTTGCACTGACTGCATCATTAAATTTTACTTTACAAATGAACAATTAAGAAATATTAACAATTCAGCTGCCACATCAAGAACACACAACTTTTATCAGGCAGAACAAATACCTCCTCATAGCAGGTTCCCAACATGATTTTAGGAAGATAAATATACACTTTTTCTTGTCCAAAACAATCAACAGAACTTATTTAAGACTTCAATCTTAAGACAATAATATTTACACAATTTAATCACGGAATATATATATATATATATATATATATATATTCCGTGATTAAATTGTGTATATATATATATATTAAATTTATATTATCTATACACACTGAGTTATATTTTTTATTAATTACTTTTATGGAATGCCACGCTTGAAACAAGACAACCTTTGTCAAAATAAATAATTTGTGTATTACTGCAGAAGACATGTAATATAAATTAAAATTCACTAACATCACAGGAAAGGCTACTTTTATGTACATGCACCAATAGAATTCAGTGACGGAACTGAATAAGGAATAATATCAAAGAAAAACAATGTTGAAATGAGTATTAATTAAGGGGAACTGTATGCTTTATATCTACGTTATTTACTACATAACAGACTAGTCCCGCATACGAGTTAGTCTTCCGTCCCCAATGTTTAGATACTCAGGGTACCGCGACCTTGCATAAAGTCACATATACTGTCAACCCAAAAACGGGCTGGTGTAACACAGATACTGTGTGACAGAAGTGTTAAATTACAAGCGGGTAATAAAATAATTCTTTTCTAAATTAGCCCTGGCCTTCCGGCACTAACAAGACAGACGTACCTGGAATTAGAAATTATTCTACCATAGACCTAAAATGAAAATAAAGTATATATACTAACATTTAAAAAAGAAAAATCAACGATAACATACTTAGTTGATTATGGCAGCCCTTGGAGTACAGTATATTATGGCATCACAGACATACAGAAGTTACAAGTAGGAAATAAAGACAGTATTCAATATATTATTTGACATCCTGGCAAGAAAATTAAGGAGTAACAAAGTCCTGCCTGACTAATTTCCCTGTCATACCAGTAACCTCACCTAGTGCTATTTTCTGAAGATTTAAGATGATATCCCAGAGTGACCTCACAAGGAATTCTGCTATTACATATCTGAGGGTAAATTCATGCTTTTATCGGACTTCTTAATTGGGTCTCTTCCTTCATTAGAGCTCATTTTCTTGGTTAGTTCTATGCCGCGTGGATCATCAAAGACATTGTAACTGTTCACAGGGGCTTGAGCTAGTCTGGAGAGTTCTTCTGTGGCTGTAGTTTCAGCTTTCAGTGACTCTCCTGGCTCCGCTGTGATTTGGTTGACCTCAACTTGGGGAGGACTGCCACTCAATTTAAAGGGCAGAGCTGAGGAAGACTTGCCAGGAGTTGCTGTCTTGTCACTGGAGTCATTTTGGTCCTTTTGAGAGGAAGAATCTTCCTTCTGTTTCTCCTCCGTCTGAGTTATTTCATTTGTCGAAGAGTCTCCTTTTGTCACTGACTCAGTCTTGCTGGACTGAGGAACAGCTTTTGGCTCAGATGGAGAAGAGTCAATGAATGGCAGTGACTCCATCATGATACTAGGAATGGCTTTTGGATCTAGAGTCTTGGTTGGCTGAGCGGCATCAGTTTCCCTGCTTGCTTCACTGTCCATGCTGGATGCGTCACTCAAATTGCGAATTTTATCCGGTTCAGCTGGAGGTATCAATTTTGGAATGGCTGTGTCTTTAGTGACAGATAATGAGCTACCAGGAGGAGAGGTATTCAATAAGGAAGTCATTGGCTCGGCGGCAGGAGTTAATGTTTTGGGACAGAGGTGACCACCAGAACTACTGCCACTGCTGCTTCTACGTCTCCTTGAGATGGGCTCACTTTCCACTGCATATTTCTTTGGATCCGACTCACTTCTTGGTTTAGCAGTGAAAGATGTTACTCCCATAGTGTCACCTGACCTGCTGTTGCTATTGCTGCGAGTAGCATGAGGTGACGTATTGGAGCCAGACCGTTTGGAAGCAATGTTTCGACGAGATAGATCTCTTGCTCTGTCCTTCGACCCCTCTCGTACACGAGATGGACTGCAGCTGATGCCTCTCCCTCGACTGGGACTTTGGGACGAGCTACGGCCTCTAAATGCCATAGGAGAAGAGCTGCGTCTGAGGAGTTCTGAGGCAGGGGAAACCCCTACTTTTGGCTTTTGAGACAAATCCTTCATCTGGATTTCTTGGAAGTCTGAACCGGACGCCTCACCTGGAGATGCCGAACTGCTGGGACGTCCTCCATGGTTTAGCGACTGAATAGCGTGTGCTTCAGGGGAAGGGGTTGCTTCTTGAGCTTCCTCTATATCCGAAGACCCATAATTTGCCGCTACTGACATTGCTGATTGTCTTATTCGACCATGGCTTGTGGACTGTTTGACGGCCACACTGCGTGGGTGTCTTATGGGCATAGGATGAGTTGCTTGGCGCTGCACTGTGCCACCACTTCTTTCCCTAGCTCCTCCTGATGCATGGTGTCGGTTTTCTGAGCTTTTTCTTCGTACCATATGACTTCGACCTGTCAAGAGAACACAAGAATATAGGTTGCGTAACTACAAAGATCAGCATTCAAGGAAACCAAAAATATTCTTGAATCATGTATTATAATTACTTGATTAGTTCTAGAAATGAAATGACCAAATACAGAATGAAGCTTAAAATGTTTTAAATAATGTACGCTAGGCTTCTTGTCTGCTGAATAGTGTCTCAGATTGACTAACCAGGAATTGCAAATTGCCCAGTCCGCAAAGATGCCGCTGACTGGATGAACGCTGATGGCTGATACATGGGCTCGACGACTGAGCTAGGCAAGTCTAGTAGACGAGCGATCATCTGCATCTTTCTTTGACGAGCCTTTAGACGACCTTTCGACAGACGTTGCTTGGCAGCCATGCACCGAATGTGGTCATCAAAAACAAACCGGGCCGACAGCAAGGGCAGAGGTCTCGCATGCACATTCATGGACGGTTTGTGGATTGTGATATGCAGAGAACGACTGTCATCCTTGTCTCCTGTGACCTCAACGTCCTACAAAAAACAGGAGTATGCTCATGTGTAACATGTACAGCCCCAACTAGTACATCAAACTTAGCTACACCAAAGAAACAAAATTATACAGAAACACTAGCAATATACATAGGAATTCTGAATAAATGAAGAATGATACCGAGCCAATTATGTCGGCTGGCACATTAAGTCCTCCCTGAATATGAACATTGGTAAATGCCATCGTCCTTTTGTGCAATACAACATAACTATACCAATAAGAGCATCCATTTACAAGTGTTTTGCCAAATGCTTTACAATACTAGATACTGTTAACTCTTTCAGCCTTAATTAAACGATGACCTCTGTACTAACCTGCAAGAGGCCAACAAACTTGACGACACCCCAGCCCAGTCGACGTGTGTCTGGTTCAACCAATATTAACTGTAGAACATCTATCACAAGGAATCGACGCTCCTTTTTACTGCAATAAAAGCATAAAATTCAATTGAAACATTTACTTTGGGAGTTTATATTCATGATTTCAAAAACAAATCAAGTCTCTTCAAGGCAAACATCATGAATTTCAAATGATTGATGACAAAAAATTATTCATGTAGTTACCTGTCTTTTGATATCACAGTGCAAGCTATAAGATCACTATTATCTGCAAGAAAATCAGTCAAAAGGTTTCAAACTTCCATGAATAACAAGAATATAATTAGAACAATTAGACAACTATCCAACATTAAATTGTTGAATGTCTCGGTTATGCTATTAACCAAAGAATGTTTTATCATATTATTTATCTATTTATTTTGTGATTTGGCATCCACATACTTAGATCCAGGACATCAGCAACTTTGACACACTCTTCCTGCTTTGTTAAAGGTAATTGGTATTCTGGTTCCTGTCTCAAGGTCAAAGAAAGGTCACGCAGCAAAAAGAACACTCTGATGGCCTGCAATTAAGAGCCTTGTATTTATCATTTATTTCACACAGGGTAATGGGCCTAATACCTTTATTGTGTTGTATGTACAATCTCGAAGAACTTAGTGGTTATTCGCACAAATGCAAGCTTACCCTCCTGGCCCGCTCTACTTCCCCACAAGGCAGTCTTCGGTTGAAATCGATTCCAGTCAAAGGCGTACCAGTTGGGGGTAATAAGATCGAAGCATCCATCATTAAGTACTCGACATTCAAGGGACGACTCTGGAAGAAAAACAAATGGGCATGATGAAGTTTTTTTTTTTTTCAATCTCCAGTATGACAATAACGTAGAATTAATTTTTTTTCTTTCAGCAATTCACTTTTTTGCATCTTACCTGCATCTCTCTGAATTCATCCTCAAACATGTCCAAAAATATTTCTTCACTCTGAAAACGAAACAAAGCGGTGAAAAACCAGAAAGTGTTCGGCAAAATATAAATAATAACAAATTTTCCAACTAACTCATAATATGACATAACACATTAAACACTAAATCTAACTAACCTAAACTCCAAGGCGAACTCAGTCATTTAACAACAAATGTAACAAACAGTTTATAAATGCTGGCTAAAGACTCAACAATGAGGAGTGTTAGTCAAATGGTGACAGTGCAATATTGGCAAGCGATATTTGGTTGACAACAAAATAGTCACCAAAATGACAGTCTACCATCTGTTATGACTTTAATATCTAAATTGCTGAAGATTTTAGTTCCAAGGCAACAAGTGAACAAAAGGCAGGGCCTAAAATGTAAACATTCTTAACAACAGCCATCTTAGAACTGTCATATCAATCTATGGATAATGTTCCAATTTAATGGGCATCTCGACATCAACACAGGAAGACCATCCAGCCATTGTTTGATGATGTCATCTACATGTGACATCATACACTCAATGACGCCATCTACACGTGACGTCAAGAACTGCATTCCATCTCTAATTGAATGATTCCGTCATAAAACAATGCTTTGGACCATCTTGCCAGTGGCTCCCTCTGTTAGCATTGAAATATCCATAATGATTGTCGTCTATTTTAGAAACCCTGTCACCCATTTGACCACACAATCGATAATGATAAACTATTTGTGACTACTTGGTGTAGGTGCAACAAACTAACAACAAGTGCTACATCTGTGTAAGACTAATACAACATATGTCCTTGCAGGCCTGCAGTTAAAGTAGTCTAAAAAACGCTTTTCTATGAGTTTCAATGACTAAATTCCAACAGAAAATTTTGTGTTTGTATGATAATGATTACCTCATGAAATAAAGTGAGGTCGCAAAGAGAAACACTGCACCAGCTTTACCTGACACACATTAAAAAGAGAGAGACTACCAAATAAGTTGTGGCTAAGTAATTGCTCTCCTCCGAAACCCTTACAATCACACTCAGTCGCAATTTTCAAAATCCAAAGAAGACCAAATTTAAATACTTTCGACCAAATATACCCATGGAAATGTATAAATTAAAGAAAGTTTTAGCAAATTTATGTCCTTAAACAACTGACAGTTTCCCTTACAGCAAGCCGATATTATTATAACAATATTTAATATTTATGCGATGTGCAATTAGCAGTAGGTAATAGGTATATATGTACTTATTTCTTTACAGATTTAAGTAGCATGCTGATAAATGTGAGACTATCAACAATCTTAATGTATCCTAAACAGAAATGTATTAAACTTTCTAATACCACTTCTTATTACAAATATTAAGTTCTTCTCAGGTTTTCATACTTTCGCTTAAATTATCAATGTTCCTTCCTTCACCGTAATGAGTGCCTCGCTAGGACAAAATATTGGCAGATAGTGTGAACATTGCACAACCTAGTATCAGTTTTTGGGTGATACCTACTGGCAAGTTAATCATACATACTGTGTTTGGTTGGTGGATTAGGGCTTTATGTCCTGTATTTCTGACCTTGATGGGCTAATTAGGACAGGCAGGGACCATGGCAATGAGATGAAGGATGAAACAGCCATCCAACTTAGGCACGACCGGGAATTGAACCTGGGACTCAGTGCATGGAAGCCCAGCGCGCTACAACTGAGCTAGGCCCCCTGCATAATGTCATTGGTGGAAAGTTTGTGTAATGACACAATCAGTGTAATACAACTGACTTATGGTGTATATGTTCTACAATTATCTTTACTTGCACTTAATTTCTTCTAAAAATCTTTGTATTTGGTAAAAGCACAAACTCCCAATGGGAGTCGGCCTGCCATTTGATTACTTTTCTTGTTCAGACAGTATTTTCATGTATTAATTCATGTAAAATGGCCAATAAATGATTGAATGATGAATGTTTGTGAGTATCATCCAAAAACTGATGTCCATCCTACATTGTCCAAACCAGCCTGACACAAGCCTCTTCTAGGAAACCAAAAATGACATAAATACCGACCTGAGCCAGATGAGTAAACAAAGTAAAATCTGCAATGCAGTCAATTTACTGTCAAATTTTGCGGTGATTTAATTTGATCACAAAAACATTAGTGTCACTTCTGACATCACTTCATGACAAATTCAGGACCATAAAAGGCTAGAGTATTACTTTTACTGACTGGTAGAATACTATTATATTCACAATGAACATCACCAGATTCTGTTAATTCCTAAATCAACTCATCTGCAACAAGGCCAGGCATTTGAGAAACCAAAGAAAAAACGGAAAGCAGAGCACATGTACCTTTTCCCATACCTTGTAGAAGTTGCGCAGAAGGAGTGTGCTCTCCTCCCGCGCCCCTTCTATCGCAGCAAGATGGCGGTCCTGTAGATAGCTGTTGCCACGGCGATACACCAGCTGCTTCAGCAGCAGGATGCTCATCTCAAGAGTTGCCAGTCTGATGCGACTCCCTGCAACAGGACAATTAAGAGAAAAGATTTCATCACGTTTTCCATGGAAAGTTCAGGCGACATATTTCATTTTTAGCTTCTTGGATCCGTCGATATGATGAGATATGTGCGGACAAAAAATAAACTAATTTGTCCCAATATTATCTGATATTATAATAAGAAATTTTTATTTTAAGTTTGAATTTTTAACCGACCCGCCCATTAAAATGTCCCTGAGAAGATTCAAGAAGCTTAAATAAGTGTAACTTTACTGCATTAAAAATATTATGGTGCCTTAGTGTCAATAGCAACACTTGTATGATATATATAAATGGCCTACAATTAAAACAGAGCTTACCAGTTTCACAGCTCATGCTTATGATCCTAATTAGCTTCTCCACAAGGGCCACGTTGTAGTAGTCTTTCGTCTGAAAAAATATGATCCATGAATATTCAACAATGCTACGGACCACCATACACAAGTTTGATCGGCATGAATGTTTCTGGTCTAACACTTACCACCGCTTTATCTGTTGGCAGCAGGGCAGTATCCAACAATTCCTGGTTGATTCCTACAACGAAGAAGTTATAATAGGATCTCCTTAACTTTTTTATCACCAATATTAGACAAGTAAGCTTCACTACTAAGTCTAGAAATAATTACAAACAAGTTAGGCACTCATAAAGGACATACTATAAAACATTCACTATTAGATCATACCAATTACTCATGAAACCTCCATGTTCATTTCAACCAAACAAATTCTCAAGTTAAACTATTAAGAATTGAATATTCTCTAAATCATATTTTTATTGGTGTTTTCAGGAGGCCCCTTATTGCATAAACCCAAAAACATGGGAGAGAAATTTTGTGAAATGTGGTACTGACAAATCCCCCCCCCCCCCCCCCCCCCAATCAACTCCCTGCCAACCTCAGAGACAACCATGTGTATATTATAAGTAGTTTGTAGTGGTTATTACAGAAAGTTGAATGAAATACACCAGAACCCCACAAAATCAAACCACACCTAGTTTTGAGACAACCTTGAATTTCATTGTCCCAAAACAGTGTTTATGATTATGATATTAATCGGGTCCCGAAATAATATTATGACCTCATCAAATTAAATTATTATTAATATCAAACGAAAGAAAATTATTATTATTATAAAACCACTTGTCACTTCCCAGGGTGATTTGGATTGTGGGTATCCCATGCACATATTGGAAAAACATTGTACTAGATCACGACAGTGCACATACATCCATGCAAAAAAATGTGTTTCATTAATGATTACAAGGCCATGATTTATTAATTTATGTCAAATATAATATCCAGAGCATAACATGCATCATCACAACAATACAAGAGTAATTTGCATTGAATTGAATTATTGCTCATAAATCATCATGATTGAAGTCTGACCAAAAAATGTTCAGTGACAACATAATAAATAATGGCACGTGAGCTTTATCACAGACTGGATAGTTCAAGCATGACAAGAAATTAAAGCAGATTCAGTATTAAAAGTTTAAAAGATAAATTTGAACATCCAAAAGAAACATTGCATAACAGAATATTCATACACAAGGGCATGCACCATCTATCATACCAGCTGATGTTGCAGCGATAAAATGTGATATTTTGATAAAATATAAAATTACACTGAATACGCATGAAATTGATATTAAAGATATTATTCCTTACAATATCTGACTTATCTACCATATCATGTTTTAAACGTATCATTTAACATATCATGTATCTTCATATCGATTGCTCACTCAAGAAGTAAACAAGTAACTGGGAAAGCAAATATTGAAAGCTGTGTCATAAAATCTTACCATCATTATGTCCCATTGCATATAAAAGACACAAGGCAAATAGCGCTGCGTAGTCGCTCTCTTGGCATTCCAGAGCGCTGAAGATAGCTTCCAAATATGGCCTGAAACCAAGGTGATAGAACAGTTATGTACTGACACCTCTTCAATTTATTTCCATATTTAAATCATAGTCAACTACACACAATTTTTCTTTTCTTTTTTTTCTTCATGTTTTATATCTCCAGCCATGTTAGATTTGATAGACTTTAAATTTCTTTAGGTTGACACAGCACAAAGCACATTCTCCGACACACTGGTCGAACCTTCCAGACTGGGTGATACAACAAAGACCTACTAACCCAATAACCCATAATCCATATTCATTATGCAAGAAATACGCAATGTGGTGAAGGTTCCCAGTACTATTAATCATCAAATCAGATGACTAAGTTTCTGACCAGTCTCACTGAGACAGTACAACATATATCACACAATACTTGTTAGTGTTCCCTCAAAATTGTGTTGAAGTCTACCACACACTCACAGTAATAAGACTAAATCTTAGAAGGGGAAGTTCATAATTTTAGCAAACATACCTTGCACCCGACGCCTCTCACCCAAACATTTACAGAGATCTTAATACAACTACAAAATACAAACAAAAAAATCCTGATATCTCACCGGTTATTCAACGAGAACTCTTGCTGGTCAGACGGTACCTTCCCGGCACACAGAAGCTTCTCTTCATCTGTAGAGTTCTGACTGGTTGCTATAATCACGGCTGGTTCTGCCTCAGTTTCTGTTGTTTCTTTACTGTCTTTATTTTCTTGGGCATCTTGCGTTTCTTGCAGCACTTCCTCACTTGGAAATGGACTTGCGCTAGCAATGCTGACGTCATCTGGGGGGATGCAATCAAGAAGTTTATGAGTATTGACAACTTGGACAAACAGATATTTGATAACCAATCTCATACAACAATTGAAATCTAACAAACGCAGCTTGCTGAAATGTTTTAGATTTATTTGATTTGCATTTACATAGGAAATAAAGGAAAAACTATACTGAACTGACTTTTACTGGATTTTAGCCACACAAGAGTTAACTTTCATCGGGTTTGACTTTCATCATGAGACTGAGTTATAAATGAATTATCAAACACAACATCAACATTGAATAGCGCATTAGGTATGTTGTATGACTTTCTTGTCTCCTATTACACTATTAACAGATTACATAAATGCATAATCAGCTTTGGTGATGCCTACCATTTGCAATAATTAAGTCATAAAGCTCACGAAATCTGTGGTATTATAGATAACAGCTGAATTTTGTAACCTACCATCTACGTCAGGTTCTGTTGTCGTTGCAAGACTGCACTCGGACTGCGTGTCGATATCCAGTAGATCCGGGGATGCAGAATCATCTCGTAACTGTTGCTGCTCTTCTGACAACTGAGTCTCTTCATCTTGAGCTGCTTCTCCTTTAGACCCATCCTTTGGTTCTCTTTCATTTTCCTGCCGTTTCTTTTCTGGCCCATTCAGCTCTTTATCTACAGGCGGATCAGCTGACTCAGGCAAATTATTTGGCTCTTCTTTTGTGTCTTCTGCTGCCTCTGTACTTGAATCTTTACTAGATTCCCCGCTTTCTGTTTTTTTTGCTTCTTTTAATTTTGAGTCTTTACTCGCATCATCTTTTCCTTCTGACTTCGTTGTCACTTTCTCTCGTTTCTCTGCGGCTCCTGCTGAATCATTAGCTGAAGAAGACTCTTGCGCCTCCTCTGCGACCACTTCATTACCATCTTGGTAGTTTGGACGCTTCTTTTTCTTCTTTGATCGTTTCCCTCTGACATTTTCCAAACTTTGGGCTAGCGGTTCTGCAGGTTGGACGAATCCTCGCCGCTGGGCTCCATTCTGTGGCATAATTGATAACATAATTAATTAGCAAACAGCATTAAAATTGACAAATACAGCAAACCCGAATGGAAATCCACATGCCCCCGAAACACTCAATTCTTTAACCGTGAAAATAAAACTTACAGGAACAGGTGAATTAGAAGACTGGCCATCATCAATACATATGTCCATATCACCATTTAATATGATATCAGCTAATTGTCTCACTAACGGAGAATGTGATATGATTAGAAAGACCTGAAAAAATAGAAGGGATAGAATAAATCTTCACAGAAAATTTTCCAGATTCAAAGTTTATGATACAAGATACAATGGAGTTTACTTACTTGAGACAATAAAAACAGTGAAACTACACAGCTGACATGCGGTCGAGGTTCCTGCAAATCACAAAAATATATCAGCATTATACAGACTATGTTTGATAGAGCAATTAACAATCACTTGATATCATGTTATATCCATTATTCATGTCTCGTAAATATTGTTAGAGAACACAAAATTGAGAGAAAACTCACAATAAAGTTAAATTTTCAATAATTATTGAATACAAAAAAGACCTATAACATACCATTCGCGTACTGTACTTGCTCTTTTTGGTCAAAGAGTAAACATACAGCGGCAGCAGCAGACGATTCAATAAATGGTCAGTAAGCACATCGTTCAATGCATCAATTTTAAGACATAAAATGTCGTTTAGGTAATGGAGATGGTCTAGGTGCTCCGCAACCAGATCAGCCAGACGGTCTCTGCTGTTGTGACTGAAATGCGTAATAGAAGACAATGTTATTCAAAGCCAAAAACATCAGCATTTCAAGCAGGAAGCATGTCCTGGCAATCCAATGATCTGTACGGGTTAAATAACTTTGTTTCAAAAGAACTCCATAACATTTTGCTGGGATAACCATCCAGGCAAGTTTAATCGCTGCATCTTATTGCTCAGCTTCTTCCAAACATTTTACTTGACAACGAAATATGATTGAAGCAAACAAACTTCAGTCAATGACAAATCAATTAAACAAGCTAATTGGTATTTTTGTAAACTAGAGACAAATTATTGAAAGAGAGCTGGCCAACCATTAATCATACTTACTCAGCGTCATTGCGAACACAGCTGTTGAGTTCAATGATATGACTCCCTATGAACCACACGAGGTTGGAGAAGTAAGGAGCAGCCGTCTTGTCTCGGATATAACGCAGCATGGACTTGTCCTCAACTAGAAAAAGACAATAATGCAATTGTCTGATAAATGAACAGTGACAAATTGTTATCTTTGGGCCATAAAAGCCATATACAGCACCTACAATTCCATAACCAACTATATTCAGCATAAAAAAGGTAAAAAGGAAAGTAAACAACCAATGTCAACCATATATATTTATGAATGTTTAATCTACTCCAGTGCCACTAATGAGGAGAACACAGTGGGAGGCAATATCCTGTAATATCCTGTAACATCTTGTCTTCAAAATGTCTTCATCTGGGCCTTGGACCTCAAATATCCCTTGGGCTAAGTAAATATGTAGGACCTAAATGTAACATTATATATGGACCACCTGCTCTACCATTTATTTAATCATTATGTAAGCCTCTGACCATCGGCAATGTTTACCCAGAATCAGGCTAGTTCAACAGGGCAAAAACAAAATACAGAAGATAACATAATTCCTTCTCTTCAACTCCCTTTTTTATAAGCTAAGAAATTGACTTTTTTTTTTTCACTACTATATTTAATTTGTGCTGAATTACAGACAATAAGGCAGAAATTCTAGGAAGATTGATACAAAGCTAATATGTCCTCACCATTTTGCATTGTTAAAATCTTTGATACTGAAGTAAAATTTACGTTATTGTTGACTAATACAATCACAGGTGCATTTATACAAGCAGGCAAGGCCTCTAAAGTAGCTTAAGTAGATGTTAACTGCAATGTCACTTGACCTCTCCTCATTAATATTGATCACTGACACCACTACTAGACCAATGTCATCCAGTAGTCGAAATTAACTGCTTCAAGGTGCGAGCCACGAGTCAGATGACATTGCACTGGAAATTTCTTGTAAATCCCGGGTAACGGAGATTTCTCAATTATTGCTCATTATGCAAGTCATCTAGCACTATTCAAGTAAAATAGATCAACTTGTGTACCACACTTCTGCAAGCCGCATATTCGCGTTAAATTAGTCAGTTTTGCAACTCCATGCAATCCACTGAAATATCATATCCCGTGATTTCAATACGCTATTTGGACATCTACTGGATCATTGAGGGGTCAAAAAAGTTCACAAATCCCTAAGAATGTTGTTTACGATTAATCCAGCTCAAGATGTTATAAATAAGCATGCTGGTAAACGAGTTGGTTTATTGGGTGCAACAAAAAGAATGATATTCACCTGTCTTCATGCTTGCAAGTGTGACATTAACATGATATGGTATAGATTTAGTCATTCAGCACAGAATCTTTAAGTGTGTGAAAATAACATCAGACTGATCATCCGTTGATGGCAATATGCCAATTTATCCCGACACAAAACCTAAGCATGAAAATATACACAAGTCTGACACTTGCTAAAAAGTGAGATGATGCTTTTGTCTTTGTACTGCAAAACAATGACGCCGTAGTTAATGGCACGAAAAGTTACTAAAGTGAATCAAATCCACTTAATTCATATAATAACCAGCCCGTGAGAACCATTATTCTGCACGAATAGGGCCACTGGAATCACAAACTATAATTGGATACCTTTTCCCAAAAAATGTATCATAGTAGTTCTAACTTAACGAAGATCTAAAAATACTTCGCAATTTAATTTACATCACATATTGGCTGTGCAATTAGCCTCATATTACTAAAGCGTTAAAATCAACCATAACAACTCAATGCTTTAATATGTGACATCAGGACATCATTAAACATGCCATGTCCATACGATAAATCCCAGCTTAATTACTTGTATGTTTTAAAAGTCATAAGCCATACAAGTAATGACAACTACGAGCTCATTATGCGCATACATGCCGTAATACATTTAATGGTGTTGCGTACACTTCTTAGCTTTGCAAAATGGAAGTCAGTACAGCCATGACTAGGTTACAATCAGCATGCAGCTTTGATTAATTTTACTATTTAAATATAACGTGCATTTAACTTAATATCAACAACTTGGCAGACATAGAAATATGTTGAATTCTGGTGTTATCTTAATGCAGATGACGTGCAATGATATACTTCAAATTTCTTACTGGAGGACAAAAATTATTAAAAGGCTTTATATATCATATATCATTAACCATAAACATATTGCTTAAGGTTTCAGTTTACATATCCAGGATATATTATAGATATTTACTACTACATATGTATATATAATCTAAGCATTCATAAAATGCTACAACATGTATGAGTATAATGCTCCAGATTTCCCACATGTACAAAGAGATCAATGCTTCTGTATTGAGCAAATGTGTCACTTAAGAACTAAACTGTGAACTGAACTGTTTACTCAGCGTAACAATTTTGCAATATTGATGCCTACATTTCACAAACTCAATACAGCAAGTTTCACAGCAGCCAAGCTAGTTGCTTCAACACAGTAAAAGAACATTGTTCGTATGCTGCTTTGCAAATTGCATGTGTGCAGTGTAGTGGAGTAAAACAGCATAAAAACATGAAACCCCAAATGCTTAAATAATAAGTTTTAGTAACAAAACCTTGTGAGTGTCATCCAGCACCAACCAACACATAACTGTAAATTAGTTAACTATAGTGAAAGGTGATAAACTTTCTATATATTACCTTCAGGTATACCTCTTTCATCAAGAAATATACAGAAGTGACATGCTTGATGAAAAAAAAAATTGCAAACAAAACAGTAAGTTAATGTGGAAAATAATGCTTTACTATGATGTCAAAAATATGACTAGAAAGGCTTCAAGCAGCCATAAAACTATAATACAGCTGTACCAATTACCCTACTTCGGTTTTCACGGACTCACATCTTTTTCTTTGAGTTAACTGACACTATTAATATATTCTACTATTTAAAATTACAATAAACATTTCAATACATGCAATAGCATTGCCGAATAAATAACTGAATAAATAGCATCTACATAAATAAAAGCAGGTGCAAGATTAAAACTACTAATTAATACATGGATACATACTCTTTTATTGAACAAAATACTACATAACCTGCTAACTCAAAAAGGTCTCAAAATACAATACTAATACATAATATGTTAGTAAATACTATAAGGCACACTACCAATAATTTACTAGTAGTTATGAACAAACTAGCATTATTGTTATAAATTGTTTCCAAATGAGTTGAAGCACCACAACAAAGAGCACATATTTTTTACAGCTATTTCACACATACCCCAACAATGTTTCAGTATATGATTAAAAGGTAAATACCTTTGTATACATTCAGAGTAATCGTCCTAACTGCTATCCGAACCATACTCTCAGAATGGTTGAAGAATTTAATCCCTTCAGTGTACAAGGCAAAGTCATTGGTGTGCTGAAAAGAAGGTAAAAAAAAAAAAATTCATGAAATGGTCTCTAACTATACGGTAAGACTGAGTTTCAACAACTAATTCTGTCACTCACCTCATTATAAAAGAAGTGAATAGTATGTTTGTTGAGTTTCAAAGACAAAGTCTTTATAAAAGATATGTAATAGGCCATCACCTGAAAATACAACATTGCACATTACAGTACAGAGATAATCTTTTATCAAGATCAGAAGACCATATTACAAATTGTATTCACTGCACCTCTTCATCCGAAAAGTCAAATCTATGAACAATTATGGAGTTGATGTGATTGTTGGACAACAAGTAATCTGAAATGACATAGCAGATAAATGAGTAAGACAATGTTGCCACACAGTTATTTAATGAGGCTCGATATGTTGGCCATTAAAAATTGTAACACATCAACTCACAGACTGAAGTTTCATTGCTGATGTTTTCAAACAGGATATTTAGAGTTTGGAGCAACTGCACACAGATGTATCTGCCCGATTTCTGTCTCATAAACCTCAAGAAGAAGGAAAGCATGTTCTTCTCGAGAAAGAAACTGCAAAACAAACATTGGCAGTTAAATAAATATTTTATTTTTTATGTATATATATATAATCTTTTATTGACAACGTAATATCAGTAGGATACATTATCAATTACACAAAAGGACCAAATTAACTTACTCGAACACACTGCTGTCATTCTGGTCACCCCAAATTAGGATTTCTGAGATAGACCGAAGAGTTTCCACCAACTGACTCTTGTTTTGCTCTGTAACAATTTGGTTCTTGCACAGCACCCCATAGAGGTACCTAAAAAATAAATAAAAATAGTTTCATCAAAAAATGCAACAATAGAGTTCAGTAAATATGCATAACAAGAATTGGGCATCAAAGAAAGCATTTTTCTTTTTTACACGGATCTAACTGCGACATCATGATCATGCTGGATGATCAAAATCCAGATCAACAACTCCACCTACTTCAAATGCTCCAGAGAATGAAGATTTTTTGGCTTCCATAGTCCTCCAGACAGCCAACTCCGTGGCTTCGTGAACATGGTGCTTTAATCTACCTATAACGTCTTCTTATATGTCAAGTTTCTCTGAATAGGCAGTAATATGGGTCCGAATGTCGATCTCATTGAGAATACATCCCCACCATTTCCAAAACCTGATCCTCCTACCGGAAGTGTATAGCGTAAAATGTAAGATTGATTTCCATTGGCTGACCTAGAAAACTCACCAATCAGAGTGAGCGTTGTAAAGTGGCGCTACCACGTGGTCAGCTGGTTGACATTGACACGCTTCAATGATTTTTTATTGGTTTGTGGACTCAGGAGATACTTTTCTGTGTGTGTAGTCAGTGGTAGTGCAAGGTAACTAGCATATATTGAGTCTCAGGTCGTTTAATTAACTTGGAACTCTAGCTTGGCCATTACCTCATCACTGACATCAGAGCTGGAACTTGTTTATAATTTATGAAATAGCTAGAATCAGCTGTTGTCTTGTTGATGTCCATTAATAAATCAAATATCAAATATAATATCTAGAGCTGTCATCTCCCAAGGACATGCTCTCTTGGAGTTTAACATTAACATGTAATTACTTATGTATTACTAGTAATAATACTAATAGCACCTACATATACATCTCCCAAGGACGTGTCATAAGCAGACATGCTCTTTTGCAGTTAAACATTTAACACTTCTAAAAGTTCTAGTATATATATAGTAATACTAATACTAATAGTACCTACATACATAATGTATACAACAATTAAATTTAGACCACAATTGCACAATGTCCACATAATGCATTGAAATTGTTTCCACAGATTAAGAAATTAATAAAGAAGGTCTAATCTGCCGAATAATTCCCGGAGGCAGCTGATAGTAATTTAGTATTTTTTTAGTAAGTATGTGTAATATATCTAAATTCAAGACTCGAGTCGAAGATATATATATATTCGCTGTAGTGTAGTTGAATATGGGGCCTAATATTTTGGTTTATATGCGATGTGTATCTATTTCAGAATCATATACAGCTTCATGTAGTGCCATAAAGATGACAAGATTTCTCTATCGATGTCTCACCAAAACTCCTTGGGCTAGTCCCAACCGAGTCATTACAGTCGCTTCTACATTGACACGACACAGAAAGTACCACTTCGACAGTTCTAAAAGTTCAAAACTGCTGAATGGCACAGGAGTCCATGTGGTGGATCTTCGAAGTGACACAATTACAAAGCCAACAGCTGCAATGAGAAGGGCAATGGCTGAAGCTGAAGTTGGAGATGATGTCTTTGGGGAAGATCCTACTATTAACGGTAATTCTAATCCCCAGGCCTATTTCCCTCATGTTCCACTAAATTATTGTAATTCTAATAAGAACCACAATGCTTAAAATTTGCTCATGCTCCACTGAACTTTAGTTATTCCTACAAGATAAACAATGCTTACAATTTGTCCTTCGTAGCCTGTAAGTGCCAGATTAAAAATAAATAAAAAGCTAATTTAGGCCTCGAATTTTTGGTTCATTGGAGGAGTCCATAAGCCTCGATCTTTGTGATCTGACTTTTGTTTTTTAGGCCTTATACTGTGTCCAATAAACACAAGACTAGTATCGCAATTTCTAACGGAAAGCCGGCGCTTGTCCAGTTCGTAGCATCGGTCTTTCTAATAACTTATTCTATTCAAGGCTTTGTGGCAGACTGGTAAAAGATTGGTGCAACGGTTTCAAAAGGTGTTGCAATGCTGTTACAACACTTGTTCAGTCAGTTTCAGGCATAAGAAAATATCTGCACTAGGAAAATATCTGCACTAGTTTGACAGTGAAAGGCTACTTGAACGAAAGAAAATATGCATAGGAATCATGCACATTGCTTCACACATAGATGATGCGTGTAGACATTTGCCTCCCCCAATTTCAGGGGAGCGGCAAATCAGTTATTATAAATGCCAGTGCTCCGCACCGGGCAGGTCACTGCCTTTCTGGAGAAATTGCTAGTGGTGCCCTTACACATCCACTAGGGGGTGTTTTGACCAGTCGGAAATCGGAAAAAAAGTTGTTTTTTTTCAGTCAGCCCCAGCAGATCAACAAATTTCTATGGTAATGTTAATCCTATGGAGGTTTTCTGAATTCTGATAAAGAATACGAAAATGAAAGCAAACACTAGTGAATTGAAGTAAAAGACAAAATGAGCCGTCATTTGCCTCTTGATCCTTTCTAGTTGGTAAATTATGAAGCACACAACTGTCCATACATGTCAACTGTCACAGCGTCCGGTTTGTTAACACCGCTTCAAGTTTCCCCTAATCTGAATTGTTTCTCAGCCCTATTTTGCTTAGGTCCTTGTGGACTGTTGGTTATTCAATTGACTGTCCTGTTTATCTACAGTAGAATTTCTAATAGTTGTAGTACGGCTTACAACCAGATGGAGATTGCTGCTACTCTCAAAGCTGCTAATTGGAACTCCAGTGTCAGGGAGTCTGGCTGCATTACCCTTGTAAGTCCTACTATCTCCATAATGCCTTCTTGTGAGCAATAATCAACAGAGATCTGCTTAGTCTTTGGGAGGGAGATAACGCAGCTTCCAAGAACACCAAAGGAGGCAACGAAAGCATAGCAAAATCACAAGTCCACATTTGGTAGGAAGAAGAATGCTAATTTTTACAGAGAATGGTTGCCTGTGGAAATGAACCCTTGGCATTACAGAGTTCTCTCAACAAGACTCAGCTTGTTCATTCTAAAGCCTGGCGAGAAAGTGCAAAGTCTCTGGACTGCTATAAAATAGTAGACACTAAAATGTAGGCCTACATATATTCTAGCAAAAATGAGCACAACTGCATGAACAGATGGCGTTGGAAGAAGAATTAGGAGTGTTGAAAGGTACAGTTAGTTTCCTTAAAAATGGCCTGTCAAATTGAACCTTGACAAAGCTAGATAACTTCTGCAATACAATGTTACCCGCCACTAAATAGAACTGTCTGGCTATAGCTGGCTACTTAAAGTCGGATCTAAACGTACATGCAACAACATTTGGATTGAGAGTCACGCATCTTTGTCATTTTTTCAACAAAGCTGTCTAGAGTGGACCAAACTTTATGAAACTAGCTGTACATTGCTGTGAAGAATAACCATATGATAACTGAAGTGAAGTGCTCAACTATAAAGAACAATGTCATATGGTCAAGAAATATGTCAACGTCACTGGTGGTGGAATCTATTTTTAAATTCATCTCAGCAAAATGACCTCAAAGGTGCTTTTTGTGGAGGACATGCAAATTGCAAGCATTCTTATTCTTACTATTCTAATTTTTCTAATACATGTAACAATAAGTCCGTGGGCCATGATTCAAGTAAAATGAATCTTTTTAAACTTCAATGATGTTGATGGGTTATTTAAACAAGTCTCAATATTTGTACATGCAGCACTTCAGGCAAGGGTTGCCAAACTGTTCAACATGGAAGCTGCCTTGTTCGTTCCAACCGGAACAATGGGCAACCTCATATCAGGTTAGTGACGTCAGCACTTCAAACCGTTCAATTTTGCATTGAGATTATTTCTAAAATATGAATTTTTCAGAGAAGCCTGTTTGCTTGATCAATTAAATATGGCTTTGGTCATACTTCTTCTTTTTTTTAAAGATTTTTGTATTTCTTATTTCAGTATTAGCACATTGCCAAACCAGAGGACTAGAAATTCTATTAGGCGACAAGTCACACATTCATTTGTATGAGCAAGGAGGTATTGCAACGGTTAGTTGTTTGTTCTTCTCTCATTTAAGTCAAATAATAATCAGCAAATGGTCATGTTCAGTCAAGGACTCGTGAGATGATACGACAAAAATTTTAACCCAAATATTTATTTCACTCTAAACAATAACTTCAGGAGGGAGCCACTTTAACAATTATTTTACATTAAATGTAATTGTCTTTCATTTGCAGCTGGGCGGTGTACACCCAAGAACTATTGCCAACCTGCCAGATGGTACATTTGACCTTGAAACCATAGATGACTACATTCGACCTACAGATGATCCACATCAACCATGGACGCAATTGGTTTGTGTTGAAAATACACATAACTTCTGCGGTGGAAAAGCCATTCCTTCCAGCTTTATGAAAAAGGTGAGATGATACAGTTTCAAAATTCAGAAATTACCTTTCCATCATGAATCAAGGCACATAATCGTTGAGGAAACTATCACTTTGGACATTTAATGCCATCTAATGACTAAAAATGAGGAACACAGAAACTAATGTACTAGGAAAGGATATAATTTGCCATGATATGTACTAATTCTCTGTTTCGGCGAAATTAGGGGTATCATCTATTAAATGCATTTATTTAATTTTTTAAGCTGCGGGAAAAGGCAGATGAGTTTGGAATCGGGATTCATGTTGATGGTGCTCGTTTGATCAATGCTGCTGTATCACTTGGAGTGGAGCCTGCTGATATTGTCAAATATGCTGACTCTGTTAGTCTCTGTCTGTCTAAGGTAATTTGTTAGACACTTTAATGGTTTCCACATTATAAAATATATTTGTTAGAAGTATCAAAAATTAAAGAAGACATGATGCATTCTTCATTGTAGGGAATTGGTGCTCCTGTTGGATCTGTGGTTTGTGGAAAAGCTGATTTTATTGCTGCGTAAGTTACTAGCTTTTTACCCTCAGTGATCAAATATATTGTTATCACTGATGCCTATTATACCTTTTGATAGTCATGTTACGCATTGCATGGCTACGTTTTACAAAATGTGAAGCAGAACTTACACTAGTACTACTACACCTATGTGCATGAAACTTCGCCAGAATGTGTCTAAAATAGTTGTAGTTCTTTACTTATGCCACTGGAGTCTAATGCCCCCTATTGTTCTGCAAAAGCGGTTCTTACATGATCTTTAACTCTGAGGTGATTCACCACATGTTCACAGCTGTCACCGTCTAAGAAAAGCTGTAGGAGGAGGCATGAGACAAGCTGGTGTTATTGCCGCAGCTGCTATGGTTGCCCTTGACGACGCAACAGAGAGATTAACTAGAGATCATGAACATGCCCAGATGATTGCTAAAGGTGAGAGCTCTTGTATCTTCTGTAGCCCTTGTTGAAAATATGTATACAGTCATTATTTCTAGCTTAGAACATCGAGTGCCAACTTCAGTTTCAGCTGCAATTTCATTGGCACATTTCTATTTGCGATGGCCAAAATCAGTGTCTTTTTGTTTTAAATAGAACAGCTGTATATACAGTTTTGCAGCTTTTTTTTTATTGATGCTGTAGTTTGATTGATATCATTCCATCATATCTTTCAATCTAAATATAATGAATAGCAAATCCTTACCACAGAAGGCCACATTGTATAACTATCATTAATAATGGTTATACTACTAATTTCAGCTCTCCATAATCATGGAGCTGGAGTAGTGGACGTGGATCTGAAAGGCATACATTCCAACATTGTTATGGTCGACATCATCAAGGAAGGACTCATGGCCCCAGACTTCTGCCACAGACTAAATCAGGTATGACAGACATTTTCAAAGTCAACATATTATTAGCCATGCGAAGTGACAACTTCATTCCTAATTATTGCTTTTGCTTAAGTGACAACTTCATTCCTAATTATTGCTTTTGCTTAACTGACACAATGTACACTGTACATGGAGTAAAGTCATCAGCTCACAGTCTTATATTATGATTATTACAATCATTTTGGTGGGGATTTGGGCTGTCCCTCCTGAAAGTGCCACGTTTATCATTACAAAAAATGTGGATAATAATTGAGAAACAAATCAATGGGTGTGCACTGTATTGTGCAGCAAAAAGCACATAACAGTACCCTAGAAAAAGGGGGAATATATTGTAGAAACTTTAAGAACTGTACTGCCAATCATCTTATCATTCGGGCCACAGTTGTCTACACGTCATGTTGGATATTTCCATCATTAAATTAACTTCATTTCAGGAAACCAGATGACCAAAGCTGCTGCAAATAAGGCCAAACTCTAAACATGCGGTCATAATTAATAGATATAGATACTAAATACTGAGAAGCTAAACTAAAAAAATTAACTTCAGGTGACGCCCAAAGAAATTACTGCAACAAAAGAAAAAGTCCTGGTTCAAGTTCGTCCTGCTCGGTTATCCAAAAGACGAATAAGACTGTACACGAATAGCAATGCTAGTTATGATGACATAAACAAAGCTATAGCAAAATGGATATACGTCTGCTCTGAATATGCAGCCCAACCTAATGTACATTAATGTATTGGAATGTCAAGTGTTGACTTAGTGCCCCGTAGCTAAAGACTTATGCAAGGTGAGTGTGTAGTTAGGACCTGTGTGTTCAAAATCTGCGGACTGTTCTGGGAACAGTTTGATTTGTTATTACAGTTGAGCCCGATTATTATGAACTAGGCAAAGATCTCAAAGCCAAAGTATAGTTAATTGTAATGAGGTCATTGTCCATAGAATAATACATCATAATGATTTCTGATAGAATGAGAACCTACATAATCAAACTGATAGCAGTTCGCTATTAAATCAGGAATGTACATAAGAGGTTTTGAGTCTATCACTCTAAGATACACTCACTGGAACTCCATTTGACTTTATTATTTTTGACATTCAGGTTTCTCTGTCATTGCATTCTGTCATGAGAGGTGAGCTGGTGGATGGTTTTGATACTGTTGTAATCCAGCCACTGTTTTTGGAACGAGTGAGGGTACTCCAGAATGGTCTAGAACTGAGCCACTAAGCATGTGGTTGGCCGGTTATTCAGCAGATTTTTAATAACAGCCCTGTCGAGAAAAATGGCAAAAAACATGGCTAGTATCGCAGTATTTGGTCGATTTTATGGCACTTGGCCTTGAATATAACGTACTAGTGCCGCTGGTGGCGAATAAAAGAACTACTGAGCAGAAACCCTCCGTTTCAGAGTTATGTTCCTCCCCCGAACGGTGAAGATTCTGAACAGTTTAACACTGACATATGAATTAAGTGACCTCTATATGTCATTAAAATATGCATTTAATCATTCATTCATGAATGGAGCAGTGGTTAAACGGAATGGTCAATGAATGCAATGCAACTATTAGAGAGCAGCAAAAATGGCAGGAAATGCCACAAATTGGATCCCACTGGATCCCAAATAATCAGATACAATTGACCATGTTGTAAAAGTCCATGTCATTAAAGACTCCAATATAATGACATTTCCAAGTCCAAGCTGCTCATCTCCAAGTAAACAGCATAAAGTCAGAGTGACTTGAAATTGCAGACTTTCAACTGAGTCATCCTCTCAGCATAAAACAAGACAAGTTCTTCCAGTTCCAATATGTGTAGAGTTCCAAAGTGCAGTAAGCACAAGTAGTAACACAAAGACAGTATATCTTGCTTCCTCAGTTCCAAATGCTGTTCTAGGAAAAACTTATATTTTTATTGGTGCATAGGCTTATGTATTAAAAGTACAATTCATGAAGTTTCCCCCAGCAGGGCTGAGAGGGAATTATCAACCAATCACATCACAGTAAATTCAGTAATCATTCACATTCATGGGGTGATACCTCCCCCAAACAGGGCTGCTACCAGCATCTTTCTCCAAATTCTGCCAGGGATTAGGGCAGCTAAGACAATGGAGAAGAAGTGGACCCCCTGCAGTGCACTGCATTGTGCTGAGGCTATTTATAGCTCAAGTCACAATGGGCTATTGTGCACAGTGTCAACTTTGGCTTGGTCAGCAGTTTTGGAGGGAAAGTTTTGGAGGGAAAGTTAGCTCCTCCCACAATTCAGGACTCAGTAGTGAGGCATCCTAACAGGGCAATGCATTCACACAATACTGATAATAAATCAATAATTAAAAATAAACATTCAATCAATTAATAATTAGCAATAAACATTCAATCAATAAATGATTAGAAATGAACATTCAATCAATAAATGATTAGAAATGAACATTCAATCAATTAATAATTGGAAATAACAATCAATTCCTTGCAGCAGGCTAATTTAACATAAAGCTAAGCATGAGTAATAAGAGGACACTGGCACATGTGAGCAGAGCAGTGACTAGCACAATGAAATGATGAGGACACACAACAAACTGCATTTAAGTCACACATGAGCAGATGCCTGCATAGTGCAGGTGCATTGAAGTGCAACAATATTGCACCTGACATCAATGAAGTGCTAACAATATTGCACTTGACATGAGCTTGCACAATATAAACATTAAACGACAAGCAAAGTGTAAAAGGCTAAGCACTTGCTAGAGCAGACAAAAACGCTCAAGGCAAGTGTAATGAAGAGTGTACACAATCAATGTATCTAACATATAGTTCTACTTGACATGTATGTACCTCCTTTGCTTAAGGCAAGTATAATGAAGAGTGTACATAATAATTGTATCTGACATGTATATACATCCTTTGCTCAAGGCAAGTGTAATGAAGAGTGTACACAATCAATGTACCTAACATATAGCTCTAACTGACATGCATGTACATCCTTTGCCTGGGGCAAGTGTAACGAGGAGTGTACCTAATAATTGTGCCTGACCTGTGTATACATCCTTTGCTTAAGGCAAGTGTAACGAGGAGTACACAATCAATGCACCTGACATATAATTCTAACTGACATGCATGTACATCCTTTGCCTATGGCAAGTGTAATGAGGAGTGTACAGCTTGGTCATGTCATACTGTAATATGTCAGCTAATAAGTGGCTGCAAGGGGCTGCAAGGGGCTGCACTTTACAATGTGACTTACATGTGTAAAATTGCACTTTAGTCTTGTTGAGAGCATGTCACCAATTAAGTGTACCCAGGGTAAATTGTGTTGAATGCAATCAGGACCCTACCTGGTTTGACATCCACTTGCAATAATCCTATGATAATTGCATTAAGCTGCAAAAATGCATTAAGCAAATCACATTCATTGAGTGAGCATTTTCATTGATGGACGCCTGTGTAATCTATGGTGTGTAAGTCAAGCTTATCTGCGTCTTTCTGCAAAGGTATCAGGAACTTGTTTATATATCAAGTTGGTGATTGAAATGAGAGGTCACAAAGTAAAATGCTGTTTTTAAGCGATACCAATGCAGGCTTGTGTAAGTCCACTGCAGGCAGCAAGGTTAAATTCATTGATTTGGCAGTTTACACCATTGTGACTATAGATCATTAAAGGTTTTCTAATTATTTCAGGTGACTCCGGCAGAAGCTGCTGTACTAGGAGGACCACCAATCCAAGTGTGGTGCTTGCCGTTCAACATCCAGAAAGTCCGAATGGTCACCCACTCCAGCCTCAGTGAAACAGACATTGACCTTGCGGTGAAAAAGTTGCAGTATGCTCTTGATGAAATGCGGACGGTAACTACTAAATCGACAAAAGAAACTGCATTTTACAGTAATTAGCTGCTCTCCAACTTTTACTTACAGTCGAGGCTCATTTCATTCTCCTTCTGCTGAGTTTGTTCATGCTAATTTTGTTGTCTATGAAATTATATTATCATGCATTGTGTACATTCGTGGTCATCAGCCAAGAAGCTGTGTTGCAATAAGTCTATGCTGTAATTCTATTGTGTTCACATGTTTAAAATGCACTAGTCAGGTATGGCTTGTTTTTTGTGATTATTTTAATTAAATAACATGTTTACACAAATGAATTTGTTAGAAGCTGCTGTACCTAGAGGAATGATATTGACATTAATTCCTAATATATTTGTTATTTTCAAGCAATCAGTATTGTAAAGCATAGGCGTCGGAGACCTCCCAGGTCTGGTACTCTTCAATTGCAGCCCTCCCCCCTTCCCATTGCATCCCTTGACTAAGTTGACTTCAGCCCCCCCCAGCCCCGCAGGTCTATGGAGGTTCCGACGCCACTGCATGGGGGTAGTTAAAATTTTAAATAAAATTTTAATAAACAATTTAGCTTCTTGGTTCTTAGTTATGCAATTAGCATGGATATATGAATATTATGAAACCAGATGCTCCTGGATAGGTGGTCGAGTTTGTCGGATGGACTAATCGAGTTGCAGACAATTTCTGATTCACTCGGATTTGTCTTTATATTCCAGTACATTATTTTGTACTGGGAAATGTGCAAAACCAGTTTCTGTGTATCATGATTAGGATAGGACACCTGTCTCATTCTCTTGCAACAATGAGCAATCCTGGGTTGGACTCCTGGACCAAACAAGGGGCAGATCCAGTAATTTGTGAAAAGGGGGTGCAGTGATGGCAAGTGCCCAAGCGCTTTCGGGTCACATGCTATTAATCTTGGTGATCAAAAGGGGATGCAAGCCCCGTGCCCAAAACAGCTCATACACAAAATCCCAGGGACCCAGTGTTGCTTGCAATATTCTTTTCTAGACAGCAATAAATGTAGAGCTCTTGTCATTGCCAACAAGATAGAGGGGAATGAAACTGGATGCCCTTATCAAATATCACTACGTTTACACCAGCACAAACTGTGATGTAAAGATTGCATACACAGAGCATGATGGGAGGTTTGCAACCCAACTGCATGCATGGGGATACATTGTAAATCTGTGTCACTGTAAAGCCAATACGTAATGACATACACAACAGTAGTGTTCTCCTTACAGACAGCCAAAATGGTTTATGACAACTACATATTGATTCAACATGGTTTCCTGTGGCCGGTCCACTGTACACCCGAATTTGCAACTCCCCCCCCCCCCCCCCCTATGGCAGTGTGACATCTGTGAATGTTTTACCATAGATTTTTACAGCATTCCTGTAACAAATAAAATACACCTGATACGACCTTAAAAAGCATTTTTAATAGCATTTGTCAGTGTAAAAGTTAACACTATATGGCAGCACAACAATCTATTATTGACACTTAGCCTGACAAGAAAATTAAAACTCCTTAAAACATTAAACTTGTAAAACTAATTTTATTATACCAATACCAATATTATAAGTCTTATAATTTGGTCTTAAAAGAGGCACTTTTTTAATTTTTTAACCTGCCCGACATTTAATCAAAACTTTCCACACACAAAAAGTAACAAACTTGTATGACTGCGCACATAATGGCATTGCATTCCTACATTTTCCCTAAAATTGTCTCTTGTGCCAAAGGTACAATTTCCTCAATTATATACAACTTCAAGGATTTTTACAATTGTTTAACCACTACATCACTTAAATCTACAATGTATACATGTAAAAGCAGTTATAAAACTATAATTTATAAAAGATTCCAACATATCAGAAATATGTTTTTATAATTTCTTAAATTCAAACCCTGTACTCTTGAAGCATTTTTCCCAATGTTTCCATATTTCAAAGCCAATTTTAACATAATTAATGCAATCACACACACATAAATAATATATTTGTTCATAAACAATTTTTACACAATTTTGTACCGGTATAAACGGTATATCAAGAACCTGTGTACAGCCCTAATATTTCTATATTTGTCCTAGAGATTAACATGACAAGCAGTGCAGTATTGTAATAAAAACATTTTAAACAATTTTTTATCTTACAAAGCGTCAATGATAATAAAATTATCTAATACTAGTTAAAATCCGCAAAAAAATAAACCAGTTTGGGTAAATACATTTCCTGAGTAGATAAGAAAATAAATATCTACATATATTAACTGCTGTTTGAATGCAGATTAATTTAACATGCCAAAAAAAAGGTAACGGACAACAATAAAAGGAAATCAGGACTCCATGCTGACATCAATTTGCAATGTATTTGAAGAAATCTCTGTGCCAAAGAGACGACTTTTTGCACTTTCTTTCTCAACAGGACTAGGGACGTACTGCATGTTCTTTTTAAATCTGAGCGCCGGAGATTTTGACGGAGATAGTTTGTAACAATCACGGCACACAGCCAGGTACTTGTCTGCTCCTCCAATGACTTCCAGCTGGCGAAAGAAATAACACAAGGTTTGAAGTCAGAATTATATATCATATACTTCTATTGACAGTGAAATGTCATTATTGACATATGTGTCCAGGTACAAACAAATAAAAATATATACACTAAGATAATTAGATAGTACAAAAGTTATATAATAAAGGTAATGGGTTGGCATAGTTACAAAAAATGACAGTGGTTCTTAGTTTAATTAATTTAGGTTAAATATATCAAAATGATAATTTTGCCAATTAAACTGAAGAAAAAAAAGTAAATAGTTCTAAGTTTTTCACCTACATAATTAATCAAAAGTAGCAATTACAGTTCTTTCAAATCGTTTTGCTGCAAAAATTGTAATTGTCCAACAGTTGACTGAACAGTATAGTCTACTTATTATATCTGCTTCAATTGAATTGTTACCTCCTTTTCTGACCCTCTTCTTTTGGTGAAAGCAGCTTCTCCATAGCACATCATACACACAGCCGTCAGTTTCACAACATTTTCGGCAAGAGGCACCAAGTCCAGTATACTTCCAAAACCCTGGAAATGACAATGACGGTGCTCTAATCAGATCAACCAAGTAATTTGCCAAACACCAGATATTCCAGACTTAAAACCATGGCCATCTTTCAACCTCAATATTATCAAATAAATAGGTCACTTCTTGATGAATCGCCTCTTACCTGTCTCTGATACGTGCCATCCAAAGCAGCAACAATTACTGTTTTTCCTAATTCTGCAAGACGTTCACAGAACTCCACAGTGTCCGGATACTGGAAAACAAGGATGACATTATGACATTAAATAATTAGCACAAGGGTTCCTGGAGACTTGTCTTAACATTTGAAGAATTTGTAAACCCCAGCAAAACGAATATGAACACTCAACCCAAAGTCTGAGAGGTGATCATGAAAATCATTTGACAATGCAATCCCTAACGGTTGCTGCGAAATATGTCTAAACATACAGGTTAAGACTTACAAACTGGCCTTCATCAACTCCAATGACATCATAACTCAAAGCTTTGTCCAGAAGTGGCATGAGCTTAGAAGCAGATAACGTAGCTTTCATACATTGCCTGAAAATTAAAAGGACAGCGTTTCAATAAATTATCTCCAATGCATCTGAATATTACTGCCAAGAATAAATTTAAAAAAAAACAATGGCCTGAAGTTTTAACCCAACCTTTACATATTGAGACATTTACCGCATACAAAATGTGAAGATTGCAAAAAGCCATAGAAATTTATATATATATGACAAACAAACCATGTGATAATGCTTGAATAATGTACCTGTCATGAGTAGCAATATTCTGTGCCTCATAACGGTCATCATTAGCATACTTTATGACAACGCAGTCATAATTAGCAAGATGAAATCTCTTCATACGACGAATAAGCTCAGTCCTAAAAACAGATGAAAAAGCAAAAAAAAACATATATCAACAAAACCACATGGGAAAATAGTTTCAGACTTCACCTAATAAAAGGAAAAATACAAACTTGTGACTTTAAAATATTAGACTTACGTCTTGCCAGAAAACATTGGCCCAAATATCAGCTGAAAAAAGAAAAATAGAATACATATGTATCATTTAAACTTAAAGGTATGAAAAAAAATTCAGATGACCATACTCTGTACCAGGTACAGCTGTTAATTCGTGGGCGTGGTAGCGCCCAAGAATTATTCCAATCGGGTCAGTGGGCATCAGCATTAAGCCAAGGGGGAAAAGCAATTGATGTTGTGGGGCAGTTTGCAGGCACTGCAGCAAATTTCAATACACCAAAAATCAGTCTGAGGAGATTACAAGCAGGTGACATGGAGTGTAACTAGAATGCACACGGGATGTGCAGAGCTCTGCCCAGAGCAGCAGGGACACTGTAATGCCGAGTGGAAATTATGTGTACAATGTAGAATATTGTGTCATGGGAAGTGAAAAAAAATACTGGATAGTTTTAGTTAATAGCCAGTGGGAAAATGTAAAAAAACGGGCGGCTATCACGACGGTGAAAAGCAGCATGTACAAATATGTAACGTGGAGGCTGTCTTGGCTAATTCAACCAACAACCTGTCAAAAACCCTGCTGGCCTCGCCGATTCTACACATTAAACCGAAACCTTTGGCACTATTATAATAATGATGAGTTATCATTAGTTTAGTCATAAAAATGATTGCTGAAAGGTGCGAAGCGCGCAAATCAGAGTGTGGGCTTCCCCCGCTGGAGAATTCCCTTGATGACATCACTAGGCACAAATCAAAGGATCCAAGGAATGCAAGTGTTTAGGACAATGAAGCGACAAAACAGGCCGAAAAGCAATAACAGGCTGTAATTAACGCTAACTTCTGTTTTCATCGGCTATATGCACTAGTGATTTTGGCGACATCACCCAGGAGGCGACATCATCTCACGAGACCGTGGTGATAACAAAAGCTCTCCCCCCTCCAGGAGCAGAGCTAATTGACTAGAATAGGCTTAACTTCGAAACCATCAGACTGCGTTTATTGATTTAATGGCTAATAGCAACGTAGTGAGAACTTTATTTAACATTGAAGTCAATGGGGCTGAAGGGCGGAAAAATTTGAAATGGGCTTGTGGTCAGGGACCGACATTTGAAATTTTGCACTTTATTTTGCTGACAGAGATCCAGCTAAATT
Organism: Alitta virens; assembly: GCA_932294295.1. Lineage (NCBI taxonomy): Eukaryota > Metazoa > Annelida > Polychaeta > Phyllodocida > Nereididae > Alitta > Alitta virens. The sequence continues at coordinate 68,270,756 of OW028575.1, read as the reverse complement.
TTATTTTTATTTTGTCCGACATTCACCAATACATAGTAAAAAAAAAAAACCGTCAACCATAAAATATAATAGGTGTGGCCTAACTGGCAACTGCATGGCCATGAGCACTGCAGTGGTCACATCAACCTTTTTTCTAAATCATTAGTAAATGGATTTACACAATTCCAGCCAAAAATTAACTGTGAATTTGTTGCATGTTGCAGCCGCCTCGCTTGCATTACCCTAGGACCGGCCCTGTCATATTAAATAACAAATTAAAATTAAAACCAAACTGGCTTGGGTCAATCTCTGTTGAGGTAATGGCCAACCTATCTAGGTGGCCTGGTGTACCAGTGCCAGTATATATGTGACTCTCTCTGACTCTGCACTAAGAAAACTTTACCTGAAATCGCACTATACTATTTATAGTACTAATTTTCTTTTGTATAATCAATTGTAAAGTTGTGTGTACAGTACTAAACTATAAGTGGTCAAGACACGGAATCAACAATTAATTTAACGGCCGTTCAGCCTATCAGACATGGTAATACATCAAAAGAAGCGCCTGCTGAGCGGTGCGAGGGCGTTGCAATAACCTTTTTTAGACCCGCAACTTTTCTAACATCTAAGTCTGCTGTTACTGTTAGTAATATTTCTTCATTGCAAAAACAATTAGCTGCATACTTGTATTTGTCCCTTACACTTCGGCGGCAAGACTTCAGGGATCGTCACGCATGAAGACATCATTTTGAGAACTTTCTCCCTCGCAGTTTCCAAAAATCTTTCAAGGTCCTGTTCACAAATCGCGCCACAATCGGCGCCAAAATCTATGTCGTAAATAATTTCGCAAAAGTAACACATGCATTTTAATAATATATAATGACATTAAAGTACGCACATCATTGATAAATCATTGATCTAATCGGCTTTGATAAAAACGCAAAAAGAAAGACATGTCGTAAACATTTGTTTACCTGACAACCAACATGGCGGACCAAGCGCAGGTAAGTTGAAGAAAATGCAGGAAAACCCCGATAAATTCAATAAATATTCCGTGTCAGCCATTCAATTTAAGTCACTGTTGCCAGTGTTGCTGTATATAACTACTAAGCAGTATATATAGCACGTACATAATGTATAACCGTCAGTATTCTACTCATCAGTACTTAGTCTTAGAAGTTAGATGAGCCGATTTGCCTTTAAAAACTTTCGCAGTCAGGGGCGTGAGGGGCGTGCGCCCCCCCCCCCCCCCTTTATATGAAAAAAAAAGGGAGAAAAGGTAAAAAAAATAAAATAATGGTGCTAGCAAATCAATTATCCACGCCCCCCCCCCCTTTCACCAATTTCTGCATCCGCCCCTGGCAGTACTATTTCCCAACTTCCCCAAGCACAGCTGAAAGTTGTTGAAGTTACGTTTTAAACAAACTACGTCACTGCAAGTGTTGTGATCATTGGTATTCTCCCATAATTCTCAGTGCAAAATGGCGAAGTTTCATGGACCAAAATCGGAGCTGTGGTAGTTTTTATAACAATTAACAAATTGTCAATTGTCAAAAACAAGTCTATGGAGTCCTAAAGAGTGGACAGGGAAGGTCAGTGTAGTGCTGTGTTGTCATTATTATCGCTTTGTTGATTTTACTAAAGCATTCGATTACATTAATAGAAATGCTTTGTACTACAAATTGATGCAGCAGAATATTGGTGACAAAATGCTCAAGGTTATCATTAGTATGTATGATAAGGCAAAAGCAAGAGTAAATCAAGGTGGTAATACCGGTGGTTCTATTGACAGCAAATGTGGGGTATTACAAGGTGGAATCCTCAGCCCAAAATTATTCAATGAATTTATGTCAGATCTACCCGATCATCTTGAAAAATCAGATGGAATAACATTAGGTGATTTTACTCTTACACATATATTGTATGCCGATGACATCGCACTTGTAGCTGATTCTCCTAATTGCATGCAAAATAGTATAAATTCACTTCATAATTACTGTAAAAAATGGCACCTTATTGTAAATGTTAGTAAAACCAAAGTGATGCAGATTGGTAACAAAGCAATAAGCACCTTCTTCTGTAATGGGGAAAAACTAGTAAATGTTGACAGCTTCAAATATCTTGGCCATATGCTTACTAATAAGCGTAGAATACATAGCAAGATGACGGAATACCTCTCAACACAAGCTCATAAAGCGCTCTTTGCACTGCAAGGTGATTCAAAACAAGCATTAGGAAAAATCGATCCCATGCTATCTCTTCGAATGTTTGATACCTATATTTTACCTATCCTGGAGTACAATAGTGAAATATGGACAAGTGAAAAATCTATGCCTGAATTAGAAAATTTGCAACTTGCATATCTTAAAAACATATTAGGAGTTAGAAAACAAACACCATCTTTAGCAGTCTATGGTGAAACAGGTAGATTCCCATTGCATGTCAGACAGAAAATTAGAATGGTGAATTACTGGATAAGATTGGAAAGAGCACCTGATGACAGTTTACTTAAGAAATGTTTAAATTTTCAGAAGGAAATTTATGTGAATGCAGTAAATGGAAATAACTGGTTCAGTAATGTGTGTCATGTATTAAATAACTGCAACATTGAATATGATATTAGTAACCTCAGAAACTTTGACATTGATAATATCTCTAACACAGTGAAACTAAGACTCTATGAAGCCGAACATGAGCGACTTATAAATGCAATAAATGACAGTTCACAACAACCAAAACTTAGGACATATAAACTATTTAAAACTGATTGTAGAATAGAACCTTATCTTGAATTGCAACAAATTCGCAAAGTGTTAACTAAAATAGCTAGATTTAGGACAAGTTCACATAGCCTGAAGATTGAAACAGGTCGACACCATAAACCAATAATTCCTGCTCCAAATAGAATATGTGAAAAGTGTACGTTAAACTTTGTAGAAGACGAAATTCACTGTTTGATTGTCTGTCCTGGTAATGAGCAACACCGTGTTAACCTTTTTTTGAATGCAACTAAATTTATTAACAACTTCTTGTCTCTAGATGATATAACTAAGTTTACAGCAATAATGACAAACAAGGAACCTGAGTTATTAAATAGTTTAGGAAAGTTTCTCCTTCAAGCCGATGTGTAGAGAAAACCATCTCCTGTATCCACACAGTTATTAATTTAGTTTATTAGTTTATTAGTTATGATGTGCTTGTCATGTTTTGGACTTTAAGAGTGAAATGTTTTTATTAGCGGCTTGTATTTTTTTTCTATTGTGTATGTGGATTTTAAACACGTATTATAAGTTAACTTGGTGGCTGGAACCTTGATTATTGAAATTTTATTGCTTTCTATATTTACATTAATGTCTCTTTCATGTTATCTTTTAACTGAATGACATATGTATCACTTATGATATTTTACATGTCAATAAAATCTATAATAATTATTATAGTTTGACTGCAAAAGTTTTTAGTGGGCAATCGGTCCATCCTCTACAGAGGATAGATACGCCATCTAATCAGTACTGTAAGTTTTAGCACTCTAGTAGTCTCAGTCTTTAGTCTAGATGGCCCAATAATGTCATTGAAGGTACAACCGACGGCAATTAAAGGACCTGCAATTGCAATAAATGTTTGACACCATTTCATATGTGATGCTGACTGTTCCTGTCTCCAGTAAAGGAATAAGAGAGTATGGTCTGTAGACGTTTTGGTAATGTGGCTGCAGCCGTATCATTGTTAGCGGGGGAAAAGGAACTGTAGACGTTATGGTTAAGGCTGAATAAATCTTGTTGACGATTCGGTAATGTCCCAAATATTGGTGTAGACATTTTGGTTATAGTCGTGTTGACGTTATGGTTGTTGACATTTTGGTGTAGTCGTTTTCGCGTGTAGCGGTTTTGTCCGCCACCCACTCAGTTGCCCTGGCCAGCAACTGGAATTTTATGACTTGCAACTCAGTCGCTGAATAGTCGCCGGCGATTCTGCAGTGTGTATTGACTACTGAGATGCTGGGATCTGACCAATACAATTAGGCTATGAGGAAAATGACCAGATCCCATCTGTATAATGAGATAAACTTTGCACATGGCTACATACTGCAGCAGGGGTAACCACTCACTCGCCAGAGACCTGCCGTGTGCACAGGTCCACAACTAAGTCATAAAATGGGGTGAAGACTGAATCTGTACTTACACATGGATAAAATCAAGAGAATTAAGGCAACTTAGAACCCAAAAATCATGTAGGTTTATGTGACAAACAGTCAAATTGCGAGTAATTAAGTCTGTTTATTTGAGTTGGATAAAAAAAAATTCAGGAAAGTCAATATTCATTTCCTATGCTTCTATATCTATCTATACTGAATATAGACTGCGAATAAGTTGTCAGGGTTAGTTAGGGTTAGGGTTAGGGTTACACTGCACTAACTCACTATCCTCCGATCTATCACTGACTTAACGTTCCATTTAAAAGTGTAGGATGTGGGTGGACCTGAAAGATTCCCCCCCCCCCCCTCCATTTTTCAAAAATAAGCAGTTTCACTCCCACCCGATACTTTTAAATGGAACAGCCTCAGACCAGATCAAATTTATTATTTATATCTGGTGGTACTGGTACCCATATTTTCCCCCATCTAATCCCACTTTCCATAAATTAACCCCCACTTACTCCTACTTACCCCCATTTACTCAATGTCTTCCTGCTCACCCAATCTCACCCCCCCCCCCTTTTTTTTTAAGGCAATGTATACTTGTAAAAGATACTTCGATCCATGTGAAATTTTTCTTGCAGACAATTCAAGACACAGATCTTGCAGCTGACAACATTAACCAAGAACAACCAACCCAAGAAGCAGATGGGAAACCTGAAGAAGCTGAGTCAAGTAAGTGAACTTCACTCCATCAGGTATAAATTGCAATTGACATATGACAACCAAAGTGTTGGATATGGTGCATGAGATCTTGTATCTCTTATAAACAATGATAAACACCCCGGTGGAGTAAGGACGGGCTTGCTATATCTAATTGTTAAGTTGGAGCAAGGCATTTGTGATCACCCAGTGACAGATACAAGTAACAAAGTATTTACAAATGTCATTATGAAGAATACTCCTATTATAAAAAGCTGAAAGGCTAATATTACCAGATGATTACTGATTTGTAATTCATTCTATGCAATCTTGAACAAAAAGATTTCAGGGACTAATCCATAATGTCATGATTATATAAGAACAAAAACTTACCTAATCTTGGTAGACCAGGAATCACCTCCAGAAGAAACAGGTAACACAACTGAATCACAGGTAGATGGTGAACCACAGCAGGCTGAAGCAGCAGTATCTGAGGGTCAAGATGCCCCTCAAGATGCCCCTCAAGATGCTGGAGATACCGGTGCAGGAGACAAACAGCCTTCTAATGATGAAACGTCAAACGAAGGCACAGCTGCTAATGTAGACGCAACAGAAGTATCAGAAAAGGTTGCAGAAAATAATGCAGATGATGCACCAACCACAGAAGCAACAGTAGATGGAGAAACTCCTGCTGCAGGTAATGCAGACCCCTTAGATGATGCTGAACAAACTGCCGCATCAACAGAGCCTCAAGGAGACGAAGCGCAAGAGGCAGATGCTCTGCAGGACTGTAAGAAGCCATGTCGATGTACACAACTGCTACTCAGCTAACTGATGCTTTTAGTGAATTTCTTTGCTTTACGCCATTAATAAAACACTTTGGCCAGACCTTTTTTTATGCTTCATTTACAGAAATTCAAGCATATTTTTTCTAAAATAGCTATAAATTGATCTCAAGAACACTTTCGATAAATACAGCTTTCTATTTCTGCTCACAATTCCCTCAGCGCTTGACAATATTACATTTGGCTGATTATTAAATTTGCTTAGATTCCCCAGTTATTTAGGAATTTGCAACGTAGATTCACAATCAGATATCACTCTGACACCAATTCAAAAATTAAAGCGTGCTTGAAACTGTTGAAAAAAAAAAAGATCTGGCCTCAATGTGCTTTAAAATTGCAGCATCATTTAGGTACTGACACCAGCCATTTGTTCATCTAAAACAGCATTTTGTGATTCGTCATCAATAGCTTGGCACAGATACTAACTGTTATTGTGCATATCAACTGTAACACACTGCTACAATGGATAACAAGCGAACCCTTAACAAAATTCAAAAATTCACTCATGATCCGTCCAATAACACAAATATTATTTTTTTAATATTGCCTGTGTGAATAAAGCTTGTCGAGTCTGCCTAAAGCCACGTTCACACCTTCAAGATCTATCAGGATTATGAGCTATTACATCGTGATTTGTGGCTTTGATGAGGTCAGAAATTAATTAGCTACAACCTAGGTACATCATGCCTAGGTACATCATGCCTAGGTATGCAGAACCACAATCAAACTATGACATAACAGAGTTCCACTACGAACAGCCTACAGCCATATGACGATCAAGTAAAGAAATTCTAAGATAAGGCTACATTTCCTAGCAACTAACTATAGTTACTATACCATTATCATAAGGGCAATCTTTTTATGATGCCTGACGAATTAGCTATACATGATAGATCATGGTCATAATCGTGCAGGTGTGAACTGGGCTTAAGTAGCACAAAGAAAAGCTATTTGCTTTTATTGTAAAATTTTATTATCTAAAGTGGCCACAGTACCTGCCGTAGCTGGGAGTATATTAATCAAAGCAATACAAATTTTCGGCCATTTAGTCCACAGAAATATTCAAGTTTAATTTATGGATAAGAATTTATCTGACATGCAGTGACAATGGTCTGTGGTTACTGAAGATTCTGCAATGTAACATACATGTAGGACTGTTGTTGAACGTTCCTATTCGTATAGTAGTAAATCTATCACTATTTTTCCAAGTATCACCACGGCAGGAAAGTAAAAATTTTCTTGTACGTAGATAACACATTTATGCAGCCTAGTTGAGAGTCATTTAGTTGACAAGATTTTTCTAATTTTGCTATAATTGGTTTTCTTTATACAGAAAGAGTCTGACTAACAGACAACCTTATTAATTTATCATTCTCACATCTAAATAGTATTTCAACAAGTCTGATGTTTTATTTAAGCAAACAAAGATGACCAGCCTGCTGGTCAGCCAGGTGCTGATGGAGGGGATGCTGCTGAGCCAGAGAAAGAGGGTGATGAAGCAGAGGGTAGGTGTCACAAACACACATTTAAGTAATCGTAAACAGTCACATCTGTAATAAGTGGTAGAGGCACATGTAATGATGAGATAACTTCCACCATATTGTTCATAACATGATTGCACTTTTTAAATATCTCCACAATCCAAAGGAGACCGGACAGAACCAGCCGAGGCCACTGAAGTCCAACCAGGAGAGGAGGGAAATGACAAAGAGGCAGTCAACGAAGGAAATGACAAAGAGGCAGTCAACGAGGGTCAAGAGAATGAAGCAGCAGAAAAGACCGAAGAGAATGCCATGACTGAAAATGAAGATGGAACACAGGCCGTGACTGAAAATGAAGACGCAGAGGGTGAAGGAACTAGAGCACCAGATGACCAGGTTATTTTTTCTTACATTTTTCATGTAGGTTAATAGTTTCAATTATATTGCCTCATCTAACTTCTTTTAAATGGGATTCTTCAGAACAATAAAGACGAGACAGAGAAGCCACAGAGTCCAACAATAGAGGTTTCAGAAAAGCTATCAAGGGGAGGCACCCCAACAGCTGATGCCGAACCTGGTGGTGATGGACGTACGGAAAGTCCTCCGAAACCCGACTCCCCACATCCAGGTGTGTGTCCAGTGACCACAAAACACTTATTTGTTATTTGGTGTTTTTAGTTTTCAATATTCCCTCGCCTCTGTCTAATAAAGTTTAAGTTAGGTAGATATAACATAACATCTTATTCAGAAGTCTACATAAGTTTGCCATAAAAGTTGAAAAAAGACTACAAATCTTCGTGATGGCTCTTAGTCCCAACATTCAATAATTTACATTTTTTTTATCCAGATGAATATGACGATGATGCTATCCTAGAACAAGAGGAACTTGAGGATGAAGAACCACTTTTTGACAGGGAGCAGCTTATTGAACAATATCATGTAGGCTAAATATGTGTTATAGCTCATGCTCACCAATTGTCACAATTCTAATTTGAATCACAGCAATGAAGCAGCTGCAGTATTGTCAAAACATCGCAAGTTCACATATGAGACATTAAATCGACGTAACTTAGCCAAAAATTAATACTTAAGATATTACTTGTTGCAGCACCAAAAAAAAAGGGGGGGGGGGGGGGGTGGGCAAATAGTGAAATGCGTCTCATGTGGACTTATAAAACATTTAAAATTGTTGTTATTGCTTCCTATAAAATGTATCATTAACTTTTAGGAAGCCATAGCGATGCGAGAACAAGTAAGACAGAAGAATAACCAAATGCAGCACAAACTGGCCGATTATTTCAGAAAGAAACAGTCGGATGAAAACAGAACAGAAGGAGATATCAATGTCACAGATCAGGAACAACGCTACCTTAAATACATGGGTAAATACTGCAAATCCACAATAGTGAACAATACCAATATAAATGACCAAAAGATGGCACAGCAAACTTCACAATTTCTTTCTTTCTTCAGCTAACCTAGAAGAACTAAGACACCATGATGCAATACAAAGAAAGAATTACAAAGAACAAATAGAAGAACTCAATGAAAGGACGGAAGAGAAGAAAGATGCTGTCAGTGAAGAACAGCACAAGTTTACAGAATTTAAGAAACAAGTGGCTTTGAATGCAATCAACACCCGATCTGGAAAACCCATCCCTCAGAAGGTAAGACTTCACCAACTAAAACTCAGGAAAGCAAGACTCGAACGACAATAGTTAAACTCTAGAATGTATGTATTTATTTTTATTGCAGGACATAGACGCTTTCTTAGCAGCAGAAATCAAGAAAGATGGTGTGGTATTCAATGTCAGACTAGAAAACATCAAACTGAAGAACAAACTTCGTAAAAAGGAGACACAACTGAAGCTCAAAGTATGGGAATTATATACACTGTCTTTACCAAAAATGAATCAACCATTATTGCATATGCTGACCAGAGTGATTTTCTCTTTTTTCAAATAGGAAGAACTGGCGGAGGGATTGCATTTGATCGACTTTGAACAACTGAAAATCGAAAATCAAACCTACAACGAAAAGATCGAGGAGAGAAATGAGGTAAAGCTAACCTGCAGAAATTTTCAAAATATGAGTATTGAGTATATAGTCACTCATGCAATATCACATTCCTGAAATTGCAACTATTTTCTATCCACGATTGCAGGAATTGCTAAAATTGAAGAAAAAGATAACCACGACAGTGGAAGTGCTGACCCACGTCAAAGAAAAACTGCAGTTTGTACAAGCGGAGAATCAAGTCACTAAAGCACAGTTAAGAGAGGTCGAAGAGGAAGTTGCTAAGGTAAGCCATTTAAACGCATACTATTAATTTGAAAGATGTATAAATGGATCAAAGAAGTACTTGAAAACCTTATATCTCTTTTTATTTCAGAAAAGAGACAAACTAACACGAACGAAGCAAGCTAGAGACCAACTGCGAATTGACAACCATCGCCTCAGACAAAACTGTGGCTTGCTGGGTAATGAACACCTACTCCGAGACTATGAAGACCGCAAGAACGAGTCTGATCACCTCCGTCAAAAGTTAGAGGATTTAAAAATGTTGCATTCAGAGTTGACTGTAACCTGTAACGGAGTTCGCAAGAAAATAGACCAAGCAAAGGTCTCACGATAACTTAGTTATATTTCTAACCTTCAAATGTATTTCAAAATACTGTATATAGGTATATGGATTATTATATTTGTCAGTATTACTTATACTGCCTAGCTCTGTGATAACCAAATATATATGAACAAAAACTGTGATGATAACTATTCAATTGCTGCTACTTAATAAATTAAGCCATGTAAATTGATATATAAAAGTTCTAGTTTATTCAATCTATGACAAATAAGCAATATGTACAAAGTTGACATCTTTCAAGATGAGCATACAATTTTAACATCATTTACAATCAAAATTAAGTAAGTAAATTCTAAATAAATATATTATAATTCACATTGTTTTAGATGAGCATTGACAATATACAGCTGTGGAAAGTGTAATGTAAAGTGTCTTTATTCTGATGTGTACTGCAGTCCAAGTATGTTATTACTAACTAATATATGATTGAAAGGTACATCACTCTCGGAAACCTTCTATTTCACTCCGAACTTCACCAGAAATCCTCCTGATTTCTTTCACTGTTACTTCATGAAGTTTATTCTAAAAAAAAAAGAAGAAAAAAATCAATCAATCTAAATGATTCAAGACACCTGTTTAAAATGTATATATAAATGGTCATAATTCCTACAAAACTTTAAAAGTCATCTCTAGATTATTTTTCTATACATTAAGCATTGCCTAAGTCGAATACAATTGCACATGTTTTAACAATGTTTAATGTGAGTCGAGCCCATTTTGACTTGTGCAAAGATTTATAAATAGTCTGACAAGAATAAATTAGCTTTCGTTCGAGTTGCGCAAAATTTGATTTAGGCGAAGTTTTAAATTATAACAAGTCAATTTAACTTTGAATTTGAAATTTTTCATGTTTTATGATTTTATCTTTCCATGTATGAAAATTTTGAGCATTGGATTTGAACCTATATAAAATAAATTAGTATTACAATAGCTGCTGGGTCATCTGCAAGGCGCCATAATGCAGCCATATTAAATGAACTGTCTACTCCCCTAATTTACATTTCACCAAAGCGGACTTGGTCACTTCTTACCTCTCTTCACAAGGTGTTATGTTTGAGATTTAATCAGTGTCTGAAGCTTAATTTTATTGTTTGTACCAATGAAGTGTTTATAAATTTTATGAAAAATTCACAGCCAAATTGAAATGCTACAAAACTAATGCAATTTACTAGTACTACTGTATAAAGATTCTTAAAATTCCATTTCTGACCTAAACTGATATTTGTTGTGTCAAGCATTCTTGAAGTACATTGAAAAACCATTGCGAGCATCCTGGTCATGCAGGTTAAAAGTTGTTTAAAAGACCAACAATTATAATACTGCCTGTTTGATAAGTTATCACCAACAAACAAAATACTTTTAAATCTGGCCAAACTGACCTATGAAGAGCACCATTTTTATGAGGGTCATGACAGGATCAGACCTACAAATACTGTGCTAGTATGAAATAGATGAGGTCATTATACTTACAGCCACTGTTTTGACGCGGTGATCCATTAGAGCCATAAACTGATCCATTGTGAGATCTTCACAGAGCTTGACACCGTTCTTCTTCAATTTAAGCAAGGCGCATTTGGGAGAATGTGATTCATGCTCTTTCCTGAAATTTAAAAGTGCTATTAGAACCTTTACACATAATGCAATCATTCACAATACTATTCTATCAATAGAAGTACTCCTGAGATGATCCTGACTGATAGAAATTAGAAAAATATATATAAATATATATCTTTAAATTGATTGTCAAGTGTTGCTAAAAAGAAAAGGGAATCCTTAATACTTGATGATGCCACAACATGATTTGCACAATATGTCATGTTATTCATCAGTCATCACTAAGCCAGCTGATATAAGTACACTTAGTCCAACAAATTTAATTGGACCCCATTCCATTCCTTGTCTTTGTAAATAGTCTCTTATATATGATATTAATTCATAGTAACTGAGACCTACATGGAATTTTGATAAATTACAAAAGGAAATCACAACTTACCAAGGGTCATCTTGAGGTTCCCAGCCATCCAGCTCTTTCTGACAGACGAAGCAACAAGCGACATCTGGCTCATTGTCTGTTGGGCAATGATAAAAGCCAGCTTGTGCCATCTGAAACATGTATTATGTATATACAATGAGATAATCTAGTCAACAGACCATATGACATTGACACATCAAATGCTTTTGCGCAGGAACTATGGCTCCGGTGAGAAAGCACCAAAATATTTGCCAATGTTACAATTTCAGCGTGAATTTTTGTCCAATCAATGCGAATATTAGCATTACTATTGGATTGTACAGAAACCTGAAATAGCTGATGGTTAATGACTTTGTGTATCGTTAGTGTTTGACAAACAAACTGATCAAGTTGCCTATTAGGCCACAGGGTAATATAAGCAAAAGGACCTTCCCAGATAGCATGCTTGATAGGCCCGATGTGACATTGATCCCACTTGGGTGACATTGGGCTAATCATGCTAATGTTGAGACGATGTGACATAAATCTGGGTTAGGAAGACAGGTGAGTGCCATGATTGCTCCAATGATTAAAGTGAGTACATGGATTAAAGTGAGTGCGATTTGGACCCAGTGGGACAGTCATTATTTCAATGACATTAATTATTTCAATGACATTAATTATTTCAATGACATTAATTATTTCTATTAGATGCAGGCACATGACCATTTGGCACACTGCCTTATTGCACAGCGTGGTATCAGGTTAACTCACCGCCAATGCCAACTCACCGCCCGTAGTCAACTCACCGCTTGTTTTTATCGGTGGTGGGTTGACTAGCAAAAAGCATAAAACACAAAAATTTTAATTTTACAGCCTCTTAGCCAATCAGACTTCTTGAATCGTTGAAATAAGCATACACTAAACGTCGTACAAGAGTTGCAAAAACGGAACCAACCAAAGTTCATAGTGCTCCCCTTGTGAGAAAGTTGCTGAATTGCTCATAATAAAATGCTAGTTTATTGCTTAAGTTGGTCCCCCTCCTCCGCACTAGTACAGTGTAGGAGACTTCGGTTCCAATGCTAGTTTATTGGAATAGGAGAGTTTAGGGATTCCCGAAATGACATCAAATTCACACATGCGCGATGCGCTGGCCGTCAAAATGAAATGGTTGGAGATGCCTGGTTTCGTGTACTTTTTAAAATAAGTTTGTCAATTTTCATCCGATTTAAAAAATATTTAATTCCACTTGCAATGCCTATGATTGTAATCGTGAGTACAATAAGTTAGCTCAGGCGGCATTGAGTTAACTCGGCCGTCGGTGGGCTGACCATACAGGCGGTGACTACTAAATAAGGGCGGTGAGTTGACTAATCCTAGTGGGCGGTGAGTTGGCAGAAACAGTGAGTTGACTAGTAATCCACAGCGTTGGCAATTATGGGGAAGCAATCAAATCATTGATTTAAATTTTATCAAATTATGGACAGAACAGCAGACTTTGGACAAGTTTGAGACACTTAGTGCACATAGTGATAGACTGGTGGCACAGCTAAGATTTTTGAAGGGGGGGGGGATTAATGATGATCCAACCACTTCAAACCCCCCCCCCTTTTTTAACATCAATAGGGGGTGGCCCACCGTGCCTCCCTCCAGCTACGCCTCTGCATAGACTTTAGGCCTATGGGCGCAATTTACAGTATCACTGAATACTGTCCAGTAACCCAAAAATTGCAAATGAAATGATCTGTTCATTGGCTCATACCTTCAGCGCAGTACAATTACATCCATCGGCGAAAGGCCAGTCCTTAAAAGTTGCTAAACGAATCTTCTCAAAGCATAAACAAAACTCTAACAAAGCAGTGCTATTATCATCTGCTTGAGAATCTTGAGATTTTTCGCAGCTCCCCATTTTTGAAAAATTGCGGGTTGTGGAATTTACCGGAAGTTACGCACAGAGAAACCACCAGGAAGCGCCACAACGTTTGCAGCGCCACAACGCGGAATATTTCCAAGCGTCATTAGAAACCTGAAAAATCTGCAGGGAGGGCCACATGATTAGTATTGATTTATTGCTGTCTTGAATTGTTACCATGGCTTGTAAGGGTCTGAATCAAGAACCATACATGCGACTTAAAGTTCTAGCAGGTTCAGCAAATGTTGTCAATGATCTTATGCGAATAATGGGTGAATGAAACAGTAAAAACTAGTCAGAGAATGCATATTTATTATCAGTTATTAAAATTTAGATAGGCCTAATTAAAGGCCTCTAAGCCTCAGTAACAGTTAAACTAATCGCAGCCTGAGCATTTACTGGAGTCATGGGCTGTGGACTATCTGTTGAGCTTTTGGTCAACCGCGAACATCCAGCACATCCACCGATAAAAAAGAACACAAAAACTGACAAAATATCTTTGTAAGTACAATCAGTATAAGAAAATTTGATGTGTCTATACTATAGCACTGCTCCTTCAATGCATAGTACTTATATATAATTTATAATGAGCTCAAAACTCCATTGAACTCATTTTGTCAATTTTTATTTTTTAGAAGTGGTGGTTACAGTCGTCGATATGTGTTTAGACCAGATTATTTTAATGAACCTGGTCTTAGTCTTGATAGAGGGGTCCATCTTGACATCGTGGATGATGAATTGTGAGTTTTGCATACTATGATATATATGTATACTTGTCTGTGATTATATCATTGATTCAGATCCTGAAATAGGTTTGTTTTGTAAATTAATATACCGCTGACTTCATGAAAGAACTTCTATTCTGTGTTTGTTTACAGACTGAGTGAAGATGATGACATGCAAGGTACCATTTACCTGAATTTTTTTTCACCAAAACTTGCAGTAACACTCAGTACTAGCCTCGGCCTGTATTTGCTTTTGGATGAAAGTAGATGGCACTTAAAATGAGACACATAATTGTCTTTTTACTTTCAGGACAAAGTATTGATGAATTTGACAGGCAGTGGAGAGATTACCTGAAAGGTAAAAATATTATAATTAACTGGTTTGTTTTTTATTGTCATATTAATTTGTGTAAGGCAAGCCCTTCATGTCATCAACCTCTCACAAGGAATGTTTCTTTCAGTTTCCCAGAAGACAACTGGAGGAGGCAAAGTGAAGAATAGAACAGAAGAGTCCAGTAAGGCATTAGCAAAGAAGTTTAAGTCTGATGATCCTTTCTGGAATGCTTTCAACCTCATGCATGGGAATCCTTATATTGAGACCAGGAGTGATGTGAAGGTTGTGAGGATATTCACATCATCCACATTCACAGGTTACAAATTGTCTTTTTATGTAGTATAATGCATATTGAAAGTTTTCATGTGGATGTTACATGATCATGTTTCTCTACAGACACGAGCATTGAACGGAATGCCCTTATGACTGATGTGTACCCAAACTTAAAGGCCTTCTGTAAGAGGCAGGGATATGAATTCCAAGTAAGTAATTTCCAATAAAAAAATTGAATAGGCCTAGGTTTTGGGAGGATGACTTTTTAATTTTGTTGATTGACTTTATCATAAATTGCTGATATGATATTTCAAACAGGTGGTCGACATGCGGTGGGGAGTACGAGAGGAAGCAGAGGATGACCACAGAACAACAGATATTTGTCTGCAAGAGCTGGAGGAATGTCAGAAACTTTCAACTGGGCCCAATTTTGTGGTTAGTCTAGCAACGTATTAGTGTACTAGCTTTTTGAAAAGTGTTCAAAGTTTTGTTTTGTTAATACGTCTTTTGTGGTGTCCACTGTCCAGTCAGTTTCATTATTACAAAGTTAGATATAAGCTTTGATTATTTAGTTTCATGATCAACATAGTTTAATGGTGCTCCATTACAATATACCTTGATGGCTTGCTTTAGTTGCTTAATTGTGTTTCTGCAATGGTGCTTCTGTAAATATGTGCAATACCTCAATGCTTGTTCAACATTTCAGACTTTTTTGTCGCATAAATATGGATACCAACCCATTCCGAGGGTTATAGAAAGCAAGGAATTTGAAACAATAATTAGATCACTGAATGAAGAGGATAAAGCTTTGTTGTTGAAGTAAGAGAGTGATCCTGAAATGTGTGAACCTTTGTTTTTGTTTGATGACCACTAGAAATGAGTGAAGGTTCACTACCCTTGTGGTGTGTCCATGGCACAGACACTTCGATTGGCTCCCCCCTGCCTTACCATCAACTATCCTATCCTTAACTCTTGAACGGACTATTTTGTAGACAGTGACAATTGTGGTGCCTGTGATCCATCCTCATGTGAAATGACTAATTAAGTAATATGTTTTCCTGCTTTGCACACTTTGCACACACTTTGCACACTTACACTAGGTGGTGATGTTTTATTTCTCCTTCTATCCCCAGTAACGAAGTTATGTGAGCTATTACATGAACCAGTTAAAACCCAATATCTATCTTCCCACTCTATGCATCGCTACAGCAAATTTTATAACTGCTCAGCATAGCTGGTTGCGCTTAGCAGTGTAATAAACAAGGTGATCTACAACAGAATGTTTCTGGTTGTGCTAGATACATTTTTTTCTTTTTGTTTGAGCTAACGCTTTGTATCTACCCAACAGATGGTACAGGAAGGATGATAACATGGTCCCTGCAATGCATGTTTTGCAACCGATCAGTACAGTCCTACCTGATTACTTGTCTGAAAATGAAACTCGCAGAACGGCTGCAAGGAATGAGTGGTGGGACACTTTTCTAAATCTGCGAAAGTCCCTTCTACAAGGAGTTGATCAGAACATCACTGATGCCAGCAGGCGACACAGATATCACCAATCAGGTGTGTAGCGTTCAATGTAAACATCTTTGAATTGATTGATTGATTGATTGATTGATTGAGAAGGTGTTTTCCTGCTGATCATTAGACAGCACACTGGAACTACTGCATGGAGGATTCTGGACCCTCCTGCAACAACTGCCTCACCTCACCCAGGTATACTTGGGTACTTGGCAATAGACAGTAATGGCACTGGTGTGAGCTCTTAAGGGCCTATAGATGGTTAACCCCATGTTCAAGCCATACTCAGCAGTAATTTGAATATCTATAGCATGAACCCATCCAGACAGAGGGTGTACATAATTTAGAAGACAGCTCAAGTCTAATCCATATGGGTTTGAAAAATATGAAAGTCTAAAAATATTCTGTTAGTGTAAGTTCCAAGCTTTAGCACCTAAAATGTTGACTTTACCTTGTAATTGAAGTGAAATATTTTTATGGACCTTTTGCAACTTCTATTTTGTTTTCAGTGACGGAGGATGAAATTACGCATGGTGTTTTGAATGGAGACAAATCATCAGTGAAAAACACTTGTTTTTGGTTCAAGAGGAACATCATTAGCATTGAGGAGGCTGCAACAAAAACTGCACTGGAGGATGAAAAGAAACTGCAACATTACTATGGTAATAAACTATGTGGTCCCTCATTTTGTGATATATATATGACGCAACATAATGATAATTGAAGGGGTCACTTTGTCTTTTTCTAGATGGAGACAAAAATCCAGAGGCAGCTGTTCTATTGCCTGACCTGAAGGACAGAAAGATTCCAGAAGTCCTGGAATCTTCTTCCATTAAAGAATATAATGTTCCGTGGGACCCAGAAGGTGAGTAATTTAGATGCAAAGTGTCATCAAATGTCTTCGAACTCCATGTGTTTTGCATTTGTTTCTTTTTTCCATGTTGGGCATGCCTTTGTTTTGCATTGTTCAGGTATCAACTTGAGCCATCCTGAACATCAGAAGTACATTGAAAACCTGTGTCAAGATTTTCAAAAGAAAATGGAGGAAATGATCATGAGAGGAATCACTGATCGGCAGAAGGAGGAAATTAGCGATGCACTCTACTTTGAGGTTGTGCAGCATGTCAATTTTAGCAGGACAAAAAGCACTCAGTTTTCAGGGCGAGACAATTTAATAGATGTAAGTCTATACAACCCTATGGTCCCTTACCAGTTTGTGTGTGGATGGAGGTGAAATAAAATTTACATTCACCCCTTTATTATATTTTTTTTATTTTTTTTACAGGACATAAAAAATTATGTACGAGGATCAAACAAAACCCCTCTGATTCTACATGGAGACTCTGGAACTGGCAAAACATCTGTGATCGCAATGGCGGCTAATCTGGCTTTTGATTGGCTAGATGGAAAGTGTGCAATAGTTTACAGGTCTGTGGAGAATGCTTGTTTTTACCTAATTCATTTGAAACACATTATGTGCCTGCCGAATAGCCTGTCGCTTATATTGAGTACTAAACTCCACTGAACCCAGCAATTCTGTTCAAGTTGGTCTATCGGGACATGTCATTTTTTTATGTAGTCGGACTCAATCATATAACAAAACTTGTACGCCAACAAATTTTTGACCGTCCCATATAATTAGTTACAAACAGGTCTGACTCGATCTTACTTGTTTTATCACTGCTTCACAGGTTTCTTGGAACTACACAATCAAGTTCATCTTTGAGGCCTTTGATGCACAGTCTTTGTGGTCAGCTCTTGCGACTCTACGTTGGTGGGAAAAGTGTCCCCAGAGAGGTCAATTGACTCGATACTTTTCTTTCCAGTCATTTAATGATGTTATTTTGTTTTACATTAAGATTTGATTGGATTTTAAATATATTTACATGCTATTTAATTATCACAGGACTTAAAGGATCTAATCCTAGACTTTAAGGACTTGTTAAAGAGAGCAAATAAGAACAAACCGCTGGTAGTTTTTCTTGATTCCTTGGACCAGCTTGATGATGTGGACAGTGGCAGGAACTTGCACTGGTTGCCGAGGTCTCTTTCTCCCCATGTGAAGATTATCATTTCTTGCCTCCCACAAAAGCAGTACAAAGTTTTTGACAAGCTGAAGGTACTGTCATATGAATTAGGAGCTGGGTATTGAATTTCTATGCATGTGAAATGCCTGATTGAGTTACTTTAGGCTAATTTAGATTTTCAACTTGCATTATCAGCTTCTCGGGGGTAGTTTGTAATTTTAAGATCATCAACGAGCAGGACTAAGTTATATTAACTTGCCATGTTATTTTGCAGGGCTTATATCCCGACAGGTCCTGTTTTAAGGAAATAGCGCCAATGAAGTTGAGTGAAGTTGACCATTTGTTGAATTTCTGGCTTACAAAGGCGAACAGGACTCTCACAAAAACTCAGAAAGACCATTTGACAGCTGCTTTTGGTCTCTGTCCAGTGCCGTTGTTTCACAAACTGAGTTTCGATGAAGCCCTTCGCTGGCACTCATGGGATGACATTTCCGCCATCAAGGACTCTCTCCAAGTCACAGTCACTGATACCATTGATGCTCTTTTCAATAGGGTAGCAAAAACTCACGGCAAATTGCTAGTTAGCTTTGCCCTTGGATGCCTAACTGCTGGTATGTTAAATTCATATATCGCCATCTACTTAAACTTTGAACTTAAATTTATCAAACTCAAAGGGTTTTAATAAGTGAGATAGATTATACACATTGTCATATATATTTATTAATTAGGCTGCAATTGTATGAGGTTGTAGCATATGGAGGAGGTTTTCATCAAAAACTTCTCATTCCTTTGTGACTCACCAAAACAATAATTAATTTTATTTGACATGAAATGTGTGTCATGTTTACTGCAACTTGAATATTATATTTACCTCAGCCCGTCTGGATTTGAATTGGCTTTAACCTTGTATGTGTTGCGTAATTCTTTTGAATAGCATGGTTATGGCCTTTTAACTTATGGGATTATGTATTTATTCAATTTTTTCTTTCCCTTTCCAGCCAAGTCTGGTTTGTCAGAAGGCGAGATAGAGGATCTACTGTCCTTGAATGATGATGTGCTAAACGATGTTTATCAGTTCTGGGAGCCTCCTGTGCGTCGTTTGCCTCCACTTCTGTGGGTGAGAGTTCGCCATGACTTGCAGGAATATATTGTGACCAGGTATTCATATTTTCTCCATTTATATGTGACATACACTTCATATATAAAATTCATTGTAAGAATAATATGATTTATGATAACTGATCTGTGAACTCCATGTTGACTAAACCAGTCACCTGGTTTCTTGTATTAGGACCAAATGTCTCAATTATTGTCGTAGATGGAGGCATAAAATTATATAGCTACAGTTTATCTTCATTAACAATTGATTAAGTCTTATGAATGCAACTGTTCAAATGCTCTGTGACCATGAACCGACTCGAGAGCAATCATGGCCTTAACATTGTTTCTTTCACAGAGGTGTAGATAGAATCAGGGTGATCACTTGGTATCATCGTCAGTTTTTGGAAACTGCATACAATAAATACTTGAAGGAAGAAGATATTTCCAAACAAATACATTCTGCAATGGCTGAATACTTTCTTGGAACATGGTCTGGTATGTCAACTTCAATTTTAGAAATTTTTGTTAATTTATTTATTTTAACTAGGGTGTGGCCTTGATAGCGGCATAATTTCTGCCTTATAGGGCCACTCCGGAATATACATATTTTAATGTGTGATATTTGAATAAATTGTTCTGAGTTCCTTTGGATGTCTCACTGTGCACCCACAAAAGGCATAGCACACAGGGTATTCCAAGACAAAATTTCAAACTGGCTCATATTTGCTGGTGTCAGTACTGTTGGCCCAGTGTTGGTCCAGCATACTAGCAGCCCTGTGTTGGCCATTTTGGCATGCTGTTGTCAGGGTTGTTATCAGTCCAGTAATTCAAAATACATTAATTAAATCAGTAGACAAAAATATGCAAATGGATTGTTGCATTTATATATATATATATATATATATATATATATATATATATATATATATATATATATATATATATGTATATACATTGTATACTCTAGTGCATCACAGGGAAGGGGTGGGGGCCTAGCTCAGTGGTAGCGTGCTGGGCTTCCAACCACTGAGTCCCAGGTTCAATTCCTGGTCGAGCCTATGTTGGATGGCTGTTTCATCCTTCATCTCATTGTCATGGTCCCTACCTGTCCTAATTAGCCCATCAGGTGCAGAAATACAGGACGTTAAGCCCTAATTCACCACCACCACCAGTGCATCACAGGGTGCCTTTTTATCATGTACATTTTAACCTTTCAGATAAGCCAAAACCATACACTGATAGGGACGGCAAGGAAAAGTCTGCATTTCGAGGTATAGCGAGAGAACCTCTGCAGTACTCTGCTGGAGCGTTTAACTTGCGCAAAATCAACCAACTTCCTTTCCATCTGATGCAGGCTGGTGACCTTGACCTTTTGAAGCAAGAGGTCATTTTCAACAGCAACTTTATTCTATCCAAGCTCAAAGCAGTTGGATTCAGGTATAAACTGAGGGTCCCTTTACATGCATATCATACAGAAAATGAGCAATTGGTTTTATGAAACATACTTTTTGGTGGTTTGTTGCCAATTTTTGCTGCTCGAAATATTTGTTGACATTAAAGTGGTCACTACAAACCCATTCGACGAATGGCATCCGTCCCATGTACATATAAGTACCTTATGATAAAAAAAATTCCTGATTTATAACTGATGGTGATGAAGTAAAAAAGTTTATATTTTACTGAGAATATACGTAATTGTATGTAATTGTGTCAGATCCCTTTTAAGTGCCCTCTGAAAAAGAAAAGGGGGCTAGTGCATGCCACTGCATGTTGGTTTGATCCAATTCTTATTTACTGAGATGTCTTTTATTTTTGTTAGTGCCTTGATGGAAGATGTCTCACTAGCGTGCCAGACATTCCCTCATGACAAAGAAATATTTCTGCTAAAGGAAACCTTGCAGCTCTCACAAAACGCTTTACTCAATGATCCGAATGGACTTTCAAGCCAGCTTGTAGGTCGAATCCATGGCACGGGGTCGAAGGACATCATTCAAGAAGCTGAGGCGATGCTTGATACAGGAATGCTGCCCCCAGAAGCAATTGAGGTCCTTAATCTGCTGCAGTCATTCGAAGCGCAACACAGTTTGAAGAACAAGGTTTGTAATGTACAGATTTTGTTGTTGCTATTTTTTTCTTGTATTTAGGGGAAAATGACTAGGGTCATGGTACATGCTACTTTAGGATTCGTTAATGTGATGAGAGAGTTGTCCACACCATGTTAAATTATTACTCTATGTGCAGCATTTTCTGCTCGATTTAGGGATTGATTTAGACACCTGAGTAGTCTGGTTGTTAAGGCCCTGGTTATAGCTATCAACATGAGACAATTAATTGGTAGTGCCTTGTACTCGATGTTCACATAAACCATTATGTAAAAGACCCCACCCATGGGGTAAAATGTAACTTGGTGTGGACTCCAAGCCTAATCATCTCATCATTATCTATGCCTCTGGGAGCTGGTCATGTAAGCTGACTAAGCTTGAGACCCAGTGGCATTTTAAAGGCAATGATACAAGTTTAGATTCCATTATATTCCAACTGCTTTATTGTTTTAATGTTGTTGTTTTTCCAATATTTTACGAATTATTTGTTAATACTAGCAATCAGAAAAATTTATATATATATATATTGTCATATTTTGAAATATATTTGTCTTGTCCATCTTCAGAACATACAACTTATGTTGGAAAAGGCGAGTGAGGCCGATAGCCTTGTTCTCCTCCCACATCGAGGCTTCCTTACTCCACCTGGTGGGCAGTTGCTGCATAAACTAGGAGGTCACACTGATATTGTGGTGGACATGGACATTACATCTGATGAGAAAATTATTGCAACAGGTATTTTAACAAATCAAAATGTGGTCTCATTGCAGATGAATTGGTTGAAATTGCGTTCTGCAGTTTATTTTAACTATTTAGTTGATTACGTTATCAACAGTCCAATTGCACTCATTGACCTCATCAATTGACTGATGGTGACAAATTCGATTTTTTGGAGACAGGCATGCTCCAAATCATTAACTTACATACCCTATGGTAGTGCGCTGTCTTAATACAATATAGGCCATCACAAACCATCATCATTTGCAGGATCCCTTGATATGACAACAAAAATTTGGAATGTCTCGACTGGTGACTTAGTGCATTCTTTCGACCTTCCATCAGAAGTTGGCTACGTCCGTTTCTGCCATAAAGATGCCTGGGTGGTGATCTCATGCGCCAAAAAAACCATTCATGTCATCGACATCGAAAGTGGTGCTGTGCTGCAAGAACTGCATGCTCCAGATGATGAGTCCGATTTGTAAGTTTCTGGACTTAGATGATTTTTGTCATTTATTCAGTTCACTAAATTTATATTCATGCCATTGTTGCTATTTTCAGGCCAGACTTGAGCATGCCAATGGCAGTATGCCGAAACGAAAAGCATGGAGAGGTTTTAGTTTGTCTGCGGAATGCTTGCCTGGACATTTGGAAACTAACCAGTGGGGAGAGGATGGTATCACTTAAGAATCACCTTGATGATTGGAGTGTGTACCACCAGGGGGAGTACATGCAGTATAGACACCTGGTGAGCCATGGAGATAACTTTGTGTTTGCATCGTACCGTGGGACCGAGTTCTTCACTGGATGTCTGTCAGATGTAGGTGGGGAGGAGGACCCGCTTATTATGGTGGAAGTTTTCGAGGCTTATGACTTTGATAAAATTAAGGAAGAGACAGACTTTACTCCACGAAACATGGACCACATTTGCGCAATGGCAATCACAGGGGATGGGAAGCAGTTGCTGTGCTGTAATGGGCGAGATGTCAAGCTGCATCTTTTTGACATTGAGTCTGGTGACAAGCAACTGATTATTGACTTCAAAGGTAACGCACGAATGAGAGCATGTCATTTTGTGCTTTCAACTGATATGTTCTACTTCTGCAATAAGAACAATGTTGGGGTCATGGATGTTGGAACTAATGAAGCCCATTCAATTCTACCCCATCCTTGTAAGGTCATAAAAGTGATGGGAACAAAGGGACCACACGTTGTCTCAATTGCTGAGGATGCTATCGTCCGAGTGTGGGATAAATCCATGGAACCATATCAGGTCAACCTCTCAGAGTTTACAGGAAAGGTGAAAGTGAAATCTACGAATGACTACAAACAGACTTTGTCATCCTTTTCAACCATGTTTCAGTCTATCACTGGCAAGAGTGTTGCTAGTTCTGATGCTGCAGATATACTGACAACTGAAGACGTTGAAAACTATTGGACGAAGGAAGTGAAAATGGATGAGTTTGAAGAAATGATATCATCGAAAGCTATCACAACATTTATGCCAATGTCCGACCAGCACTATATTGGAGTAGTGCAAAGTCATCCTATCAACCACACAGCGTTCTGCTTTTCCATTTGGGAGACTCTGGAGATGACTTGCGTGAGGAGAATCTTCTTCCCACAGGATTCTGTCTATGTCTTCTTGGTATATCAGGACAATAGCCTGTTAATAGCTGAAAATGGCGTCTTGAAGATGTTTGACATAAAGCAAAAGAACATTTGGAAGACGTTCGCAGGAAAACTCTGTACTGAACACAAACCAACTGTGATCTACAATCACCTTAAGAATGGTATGGAATATAAGCTTTGATTTATGAAAGATAAAATGTAGATCTATATATATATATATATATGAAGGTTGAAGTGCTTAAGGTGCCAATATTTTGAAATTTGTTAAACTGTTGAAAAAGCTGTATGCACCAAAAGATCACGAGAACTTAAACGTAATTGTGGAGTTGTTTGAATGTTGCTGCTTCCACTTAACAAGCGGATTGATTCTTGCAGTTGAATGCAATATATATATTTCAGAAATCATCACAGAGAGTGAGGATGGTCTGCATCTCGTTGTTTATGATGTTAGTAAGGCCAGCCTTCGAGGACAACTGAACACACCCAGTGAAGCACATTCTCATTTCAAAGCATCAAAGAAGTCTCCGAGGTCTAGATTTAGTGAAGTCAAGGTATGTTATAGCATAATGGAGAATTTAATCTGTAATGAGCATTTAATTGCCAACAAATGAAGTTCAGTTGTGAAGCTAGCGGCTGTATGCCGAAATGTCTGTCTCCAACACCATATTTAAACACATTGTATACAAATACTCTTATTGTAAAAATGATTATGATTATGGTTGGAATAAATGCATCTCTCTCTCTCAGTTGTGGCAAATAATTATTTTAAATAATAAGCACAGAAATTTATTTTCGACCTTGTAGACAGATCAAAGTGGAACAAATCTGGCAGCCTGTGTTTCAAAAGACAGAATTCTGCTTTGGGACCTGGAATCATTGACATTGAAACACACCATCAGTCTAAGGGACTCCAAGTTTGAATTACCATTGATGAAGGACTGTAGTTATGCCTTTCAACTGACTCCTAATGGTAGCCACCTGGTGGTGACGCGGGACAACATCAAGGTCTATGGTGATGCAAAGGATACCACAAGCAAGACTAGCATTGTCTTCATTGATGTGACCTCTGGTACGAATGACTAATCCAAAAAGTCAAGTGTTGTTGTAAAACTTCTTCAAATTATTTCTTCAAGGTGAATAATTTGCTTATAAATGTGTTCCCGTTGTAATGCAGGAAGTTTGGCAGGCCATGCTGCACCCTACGCTAAAAATCAGCAACACACTATGATAATTGAACATCCGGTGGCTTTCGTCAGACAATTCCGAAGACGATATATTCAGATTTTGGGTGTTGGTCACGATGGAAAATGTAAGCCTTTTTAACAATGTATTTGATAGTGCCAGTTAGCCTACTAGAGTCATACAACTAATTGGTTTTAAAATATTTTGTCCGAGTAACAGTAGATCCTTCCACTGGTGTAACTGAACAGAAACATTATAAGCTTGTATCATCTCTGATATCTCTGCAAATTTTATTTACATTTATCTTGTATCTTTATCAATTTAATGCCGTTTTCAGATTACATAGTTGCTGAGCAAATGTGTGGCCGTCATACTTCTGCTGTGAAGGCAAATAGAACTTTTGACCGACTAGTGACTTGGTGTCCACGGCCTCGAGAAAAGACCTTAAAATTGTGGAGTTATGAAAACAATAATCTGAAGTTTCTTGCCTCTTTCACCCCTGACAAAGAAGTAAGTTATAATGTTCAGTATGTTAATCTCTACATTCAAGAGCATCAAAAGCATATTTGATGATATCTTTGATGAAGCTCCACCGTTAATGGGTGTTTAAGATTTTGTTTTGCTTTATAGGTGACCGATATTGGAATGGCTCAGAATGGACAGAACTTATTTATAAACAGTGATGATGGGATTATTAAACTGAAGGCTGCTGGGAAGGGCGTTTCACACCATGGACTCAATAGCCTTGCACAAGGGTCAGATGTGCTGTTTGACTCGAGAGGTAGGGTTCCCAAGTTGTGTTTTGTAATTTTACTCATAATTGACATAAGCAGTCATGCAAAAATTTTATGATATTGCTTTATACCTGACAAGCTCTACAAAGGAGGATCCTTTTTTGTTTTTTTTTTAGAATTGGATATTACGTATCAAGCTGAACCTGGAGTCAGCAACTGAAGAAGTCAAATGTGATATTCGAAATTTGTTAATCGTGTTAATCATGACTTTGTTTTGTTGACAATATATATAATCAGCATAATAAAAGTTATCTAATTAATGCTGAGTTCAGTTGTCACAAAAAAAAAGTGTGGTTTATGCAGCAAACCCTCAGCAATCAACTTCCAGCGTGCAACCAATAGGGATTGTTCCTTGTTGACCTTGCCCGACCACGAGATTGAGGCGTGTGATGTCATCTCGGGAATCTCTCAACAGGAATACTACAGGTATATTGTGTGGCAGGCCAAGGGTTTCACATGCATGAGCGTGGAGTGTTTCCAAGATATGTCAAGGCGACCATCAAATAACACAACTAGCACTAATGAGATGCAAAATGATATCAATGCAGGCTGCAAGCAATATTTTTAAAGAGTTCTGCTCCAGAAAGTGTCATGCCCACCTGCTGGACAGACACATATATTTCCACTCATAGCAATACCCTCTTCAAACTTCAGGTAAAAATTCCTGGCAAATGAGGATAGGTACCTGTGGTTTTACATTATACTCTATTGTTTGTCAACCTACTGACGGACTTTCAGGTGTCATCAGTACACATGTTCAATTTTTCAATGAGGCAGATGTAATGATGAGATAAGGCTTGCAATCCATGTTACATCTATCCCATGGGTGGAGTCTTTTACTTGCCTCAGCATAGACATGGAGTACAAGGCACCTCCAATTTATGGTCTCATGCTATAGACATCCAGCTGCATGGGATGTAGCTCATGAAGAGTGCCCGAGCCAGGGACCAAACCTGGGATCTTCCGCAGAGCCTCAATATCCCAATCTTTCACATTTTTCTACCTATTACCTCAAAAATATAGTTTATAACAAAGTCATATTGGGTCTACAATTAACCTTTATTTATGGTATATAGAAATAACAAAAACAAATGATGGAAACTATGCTGCTATGTCAGTGATTTTAATTTAAATACTTTATGCTGAGGTTCTGTTATTACATGATAAAACAGTTTATGTACAACTTTGCCAGCTTGGACACTAGAGTAGAGTGGACTATCTGGGTATGGCTGGAGCTGTTCCCTTGAGACAACTACATAGCCTGGTTCCATGGCTTGCAGCGAGTTCTTGGCTGTTAATCTCACCTGAAACAAGAACAAAGAATATTACAACAAATCATCACTTAACAGAAATTACATTCAGACATATTACGCTAAGTTACTGCACTCACATTTTCACCAGGATAGACTTTTAAGCCGAGCTGCCGATACAGTTCCATGTCTTGTTCAACATAATCATCAACCATTTTCCTGGATCCTCTGTGTTTGCTGTGTTTGTCGCGTCTTCTTCCTTGCTGATTTCTTACTGCTCCTCCAGCTTTCTTTTTAGCTCCACGAAAGTTTTGCATCAGACATCCTGAAAAACAAATCAAATCATAATACTTAAAATAACATGTCGCATTGCTATGGACACTGCAGAATGCAGATGCAGTGACGATAGACAAGTTTGGCTTATCTTATTGTAATTATTTAATTAACATGAATGGCTCTCCCGCATTTATTGAGATGGGCCCTTGATCAGAGATTTTGGTCCAGGAAGATAGTCCCAGTGTGAGGGAGGTTGGCCCCTGACCCAACAGGTTGGCCCCATCAAAAACTTCTACCTCGTTCTTGGCCCCACCGAGAAGTTGTTGGTTGGGGGTAGATACCAGTGCCAGTGGCCCGGGTGCCTCTTTACAGGATGACTGCACTCTTCAACAAATGATGGTCCTTTCAAAGGATGCCTTACCACACGCAGTGTCAATAGGCAAATTGCTTATAGCTAACCACTACAGTCTACACCCTCAGCAGCTATGAATATGGCCACATATAAAGACGCTTCATCTGCAGTGCCAATAGCTACAGTATACTGCAATAACCACTCCCTCATGAATTACTTGTTGCAGTCATTCCAGAATACCAATCAGCATGATCAGTCCAATGGCAATGCTTGTCAGGTGCCCTTGGCCTTGTCAAGAGACTCTGAGTGGCAAAGGTATCTGCATCTTCCACCCTGTTATTTAAGCGACAGAGTACTCTCACCGTTTTTCAGTATGGATTCTCACCTTGAACATTAAGAGCAGCATTAAGAAATTTCATGTGACCATTTAACACATGCTTCACCAAGGTTGCCATTTTCTATTTTGGTTATTCGCTGCCTAAACGCCAGAGGGCGTTGGATGACCGTTTCACAATTATTCCTAATAAGACGCTCTTCATCAAGTTTTGTGGATATGTATTGATATACAATAACATAAATAGTATCATGAGCATATGGAAAATTTTACAGAATGGAACATGGATGAAGGACTCTCTAAAATTAATTTTCATATTGAGTGCCCAGTGGCGTCGTCTGGTGAATATTGCGCGCAACCCCCTGACAACGATGTTGTTTAAAAATGGCGACCACCAGGTAAGTAGGTAAGGCCAGTGAACTCAATATGCAGCTATGTATACGTGGTTGACAGGTTAGCCTTGGATGCTGTATTGCATGGCACTGATCAAGCACTGTTTCATGACATGAATTTATATTGGCAGGTTCTTGAATTTGAGAAGATTAATACAATGATGCCATTGATGGATACCGCGGATACTCATGTCACTGTCAGACCCCCAAAACTTGGCAAAAGGTTGAAATTTTGAAGCTGAGTAAGAATGTCACGCAGTGTTCCATGGCGCAGAACTTGCAGTGACGGAGTCAGTTGGCATCAAGACCAAGCAAACAATACAACAATATTTATTCTTCGAGAAATGGGACCTACTGGTTTCCTGTTAAAAGAAGAGAATGAATCTGGAAAATTCAAGGTAGTGTTTGTAACATATGGTGCCTTCTTGTTTAGTTAATTTCTTAGGCATCTATAATCTATAGCAGAATTGAGTTGTTAGTTTGATTTTTCAGGTATTTCTGGGTGATCCGCATTCTTGTACATGTTCCGCCTTCAAGAGGGAAAAAGAACTATGCAAACACATTTGTTGGGTTTTATTAAGAAAGTTTAAGATTCCCAGACATAATCCAGGTATGTCAAGCTCTCTGATTGATTTTATAGGCAAATTTCTTTAAATGATCATGTTCATAATAATAAACAGATCCCTATACAGTGTTTATGGATCATTGAATTATTACTATTTAATTGAACTCTTCAATTTGAAGTAAGCTGGCAGTTGGGTCTTGTTGAGAGAGAAATCAATGAAGTGTTACGAGGACATGTTCAGGTGTCGCGACCTAGTCACAATGCAAGGAGACTCGCCAAAAAAGCATTTCATGATGGACCAGGCGACAATGGTGAAGTCAACAGCTCAGGTGAATTGCCTCAGAGACCGATATCTCAAGAGGACGTG
Source organism: Alitta virens (assembly GCA_932294295.1). Lineage (NCBI taxonomy): Eukaryota > Metazoa > Annelida > Polychaeta > Phyllodocida > Nereididae > Alitta > Alitta virens. Next base: position 68,241,163 of record OW028575.1, on the reverse strand, counting down.
TGTCCAATTTGCCAGGAAGAATTCCTTGACAAGCGCTTGCCAGTGACATATTGCAGGTATGATGTATTACACTGTTCTATGGCTACCTGTCCAGTCTGTCCTAGCTGTGAATTAATGCTGTTTGAATAGAAATATCATAAACAGTCAAATCCCACGTTTGTCTATTGATCTCCCAGATTTGGATGTGGCAACAATGTCCACATAAAGTGTATGAAAGTTTGGGCAGAACATCAAAACAGCACAGGAGAGACAAACATCAAGTGTCCGCTTTGCCGCGAGAACTTTGGACCTCTGGCGTCACTTCAACAAGAATTAAGAAACACAAGAGTCAATGATGTACAGGCAAACATCAAACAAGAACACCCGGGGACTGTTTGTTATGGATGTGACATGACACCAATTACTGGAAAATGCTACAAGTAAGAGCCATTGTGGCACTCCAGAGTCCAGACACTAACTTACTTACTTGATGGGCTGCTATTATCAGTTTGTCAGTTTGATGTTCAGTGTCTAATTTAATAATCAGCACCTTTGCTATCAATTGACATTTCAGATGCTCCTCATGTTCGGAAGTATACCTCTGTCAACGATGTTTTAATTGTCCCACTCATCCTGGTCATTCTTTCTTATTTCGAGAGGTGTGTAGATGGATTGATTTACTATTTTTAGTTATCACTTCTTATGAATGTGTCCTTATTTGGATAATTTGTAGGACCACATACTTGTATTTGAAAAATATGGATCTAATTAATAAAAGATAAATAGAAATTCAGTCGTATTACTAGAAATTTAAAAGTCAATTGTCTGATAAAGTCCACTGTGACAGTGTGACATAATATACATGTACCTCAACTATCGTTTCAAAGAAAACAACACAAAGGTGGCGTCCAGCTCAGAGGGGATCTGGGCCTCTTCTTCCAAATGCAGTTCTTGAGAATCTAATGAGCCGTGACATCACTGACAATGATTATGACCTGCTTTTACAGTTGGACAGGTGAGACATATACATAATTTGATTAAACAGCAAGATATCAGTTTGATACCTAGCTGGCATTACCTATGTGTATTTAAGTAAGAGTTCAATATGAAATTTGCTGAAATGTAGTCAGCTCTAAACATTTCTCATCCTTAAATGGCAAACATTTCAGTGAAAGCAACGAACTAAGTGACCTGACAGAAGACACTGTCAACAGTTTACCCCTCGAACAAATTCGGACATCACGGAATCCTTTATTAGCTCCTGGGCAGCAATGTCGAATATGTTTGCAGCGTTATGTCATGAACCAGTGGCTACGTCGTCTTCCATGCAGACATCACTTTCATAAAGAGTGCATCGAAAATTGGCTCCTGCACAACCAAGCTAAGTGTCCTGTTGACAGCATGGTGTTCACCAACCAGTCTGTGAGGCGGTGGAAAGATGCCATGAGGAAAGCTAAGTGAGTATTTTGAGTACACAGCAAGAAAAAAGAAAGTGGGGCACCAGATTTGGAGTCTTGTTGACCTGTACGTGGCACTACGGGCAACAATGAGCATAATCTTAATATGAGCCAAGCCACTTCTCATCCTCGCTGTGCTTTCTTTTGTGTTCTCAGGCAACAAAGGTCTCAAGCACTGGGTGGCCTCTCTTCAAAAGTGACCCCTTCTGCCAATGGACACAATTTTGACTGTATTGGATTGGAGATACCAGGAATAGGCATAGGAAGAATCCAATTAACTCCTTACGACATTAACAGTTCTCCTGTCATACAAAATCTTCACCATGGTCTGGCCCTGACCCAGGGACGGCAAACTCAGTCAAGCCAAAGTGACTCAAGGATAAATCGTCAAAACTGTAATTCAGTTGAACTAGGCGTCAACGGCAGAAGAACAAGTTACAGTTCAGCAAGTGATAAGTGAGTGACTGGTGCTGAATGTTTGATTTCTGAAATGCCTTGAACTATTCACTGACAAACACAATCTGGATGTTAAACCACTTATCACTTTATCTCAATTTTGGTCATTTTCAACCACCAGCAATTGTTTAATTGACCTAACTAAGTAACACAGTCATGCACTGTAAGTGGTAACCATAATTTTTTTAATTGATATGCAATTTCTTAGTGCCTTGTTCAACATCACCCTCACAACATCAGGGCCCCAGAAGATACCCTGATAAGTTATAACATGCATCTCTTTTTTCTGGGATGTTGGCAGCTTCTCTGGGGTGTTGGGCTGTTGGCAACCCATGCAAAGTCAATCCCGGTGCCGGGATTTTACACCTCAACTCAGCAGCCCTAACATTAGCAGAGGTTGTGCGACACAACCCTCTGCGGTTTCTGTGCTGGGATAATGGTCAACATTGAGATGCGGATTCATACCGCTACTTAATGGCATGACAGAAGTCAGCATTGCTTTTTGTCCGAACATGCAATACAAAATAAAATCATCTGTCATTGCAGTTTTATAGCACTCTATTATAATTTTGCAGTTCTTTAAGAAGCAGCCCTGCAGAAATCTCTGACAAGAGGAACCACTCTGCCCCCATGTCAATACCATTACTAATTGCAAGTCATATTCATCAGTCTACCACTCCCTCCATCCCTTCATCACATCATCGATTTGAAGGACTTGTAATCGAGTCTGGTCTTGCCGAAGGACATTTGCCACCGAGAGTGCCTAATCCAGGTAAAATTAACACTTACAAATTCATTCGGTACACGCAGTCCAATCCTGCTAAGTATCGAAAAGTCAGGTAGTGCAGTTTTGATAATTAATTTTATCGTATCTGTGACAGGACGAACAGGAAGATTGCGAAAACAACAACTTCACAACTCTATGCGAGCAACCAAGACTCTGATCACAAAGGCACTACACCAGGTAAGACCTTTTTATCAAAACAAATTAAGGAAGCATCATCCTTAGAGTAAAGACAAAAGAGTGACGTCTTCCCGCCGGTCTGATAAAGTGTACAATAATTATCAACAGCTTGCTTTGCACATTCATGCTTTCAGGAAAGTGGCCAGCTTTTTGTTGGCAGCGACACTGAACACGCAGTTAATCAGACCATAACACTTCCAAGAAGTAGACAGAACAATCGGCGACCTTCCAGCGATAATACTGCCGACTCTTCATATCGGTGGGGTGACACAAGGCTGCTATCTGGCAGTGAAAATGACATAGTTTTGTCAGGAAACACTGTCAGGCACCTTCTTCCAGAATAACAAGTCACACTACATTTGTAGATTTCAGTATTATTGCTATTCATGTGCAAATGTAAGCATATTAGCTTCCAAGAGTAGAATAACCTTCCAGTGAATCGACTCCTGCACAGACAGTATTTTGTGATAATTAAAGCACGATGTGATAGAAATAAATAATAAAAGCAAAAAAACTGTTGATTACTTCTAACAATTTTATTATCCATACAAAGATAGACAAAATACAAATGTAACAAATTTCACTGGAAACCTTCACTGTTGATGCAACAAGGGCACGAGAGTTTCAACTGGGGTATAGAGAAATTAAGTGTTCCGTAATCTGTTTATGTTAGTTTACATTGGACCACATACTTCATAGTTAAGCACAACCGTGTAACCCTATGACGGTAATTAACTTGTAAGATAATCATGCAGAACATCATGTAGAATAACCATAAGATGTTATATAGTCATCTAAATCATTAAAGCTGATTCTATGCCATTTATTAAGCACTTAAGTATTAGCAACCTAGGTGAAACACATCCATGAAAGGTATAACAATCAACTAAAACGAGTACCTGACTTCAAGAGTTCACAAAACTGGAAGCAAACACCACAAAGTACCACTAGAGTTAATACAGAATATGTTGATCAAGAATACAAATTATGAAATACCTTAAACCACACCACTGAAAGCATATAATCATTCGTAGGCATGAAATTAACAAAAGTACGTACCATACTTGCCAAAACCATTCCTCCTAAAGCTTGCTACATAAAGTACAATGTATAATCTATAGCCTGGATATATATACTGCATTATAACAGCAATCTTTAGGTGTACAATAATATGCACATGTGCGTTTGTAGGCCATAACTGCAAATACAGTATCCTGCAATCCGTGCACAGAATAACTTTCGCATTTAACAGTTAAACAGAACAACTAAGTGTCCATTTTCCTGGCATAAGTAGCGCAAATCTGCAAAGCCTTCCAGCTAAACCAATTTAACTGTGCACCAATCATCTGCCTTAACAAAGCCCTTCCAGCATTTCACAAACTTTGTGTATCGGCTATAAAAAATTCATATCCTTTCCACCAGGTAACAAATCTTGAATTAGACATTAGGGTTCCGTCCGAACCTGTCTCTGATGCCATATAACCTGATGAACAACTATCACGAATAATACGATTGTGGTTAGACACAAGTTGTACTTTTACAATACTTATAATTACATGTCACATATATATTCATATGCTCTTCCACTTTGTGTACATGTGTAATTGTGCAAACCACCTGTATAGCAATAATTAGAGAGAGGTGATGTATATATGTTTTAAGATATAACAATTATTACATAAGATCAATGAAGTGAATAAACATATGCAATAAAGCAGCTGGGGTATAGTGCAGTATAGCGGACCCAAATATATGCCCATATTTGGCGTCCATTAAATGTTAAAAAAGATCAGTTTTATGCCAAAATTTGCTCTATAACAAGAGGAATAATATTTGCGTAGCCCCCAATAAAGAAAAATAAACGATGTCTTGTCTTGAAAATGAAGAAAGTGGTCGTTTTTTGTGACGTAATTTATTGAATTCAGGGATATGACGTCATAGGCATGACAGAAAGACTCGCTACATAAGGTCATAAATTTGGGTCCGCTATACTGTACTTTTCCAGCAGCTGTTATAAGAACACAAGAGTGCTCAGTCCGTAGCACATCAAATCAAACTGAAAAACACGCATGGCACATCGATAATCGAATAGTAATCTATGTACAAAAATTATATTACTTATGTGAGGGTATAATCACACAAGATGAACGTGTTTCATTTCTGAGGAAGTTGGAAATAAAATTCCAGTGAAATTAAAGTACATTTTACAGCACACAATTGCATAATACTACACATAAACCAGATTTTTTTTTTTACAAGTATTATATATGTACATTTTCAGCAGTTTTATGGTTTTTTTCTTCTTTTCTTAGTTTATGCAATACTGCATCCATACATGACACACAAACATCGGCAATAATGACGAAAGAAATAACTTCTCAGGCAATATTTACAATATCATCATTGATGATCAGTTAATATCACGTCAATATTAAGCGTCAAATCTAAAGTACATGTACACATGACACTGAATTAAACTGAACATTTTAAAAGAGTTTCTGATTCACATTATCAACCAAGTACAAGTGGAAAATCAGGAAAAGCATATGGCCACACAATTGTATTAATAATAATCAAATGAGCCTAAAAATAGAATAAGGCAACTCACATTCCAGCTATGCGACTCACATTCCAGGTATGCAACTCACATTCCCGGTTTGCTACTCACATTCCCAGTTTGTGACTCGCATTCCATGTTTGCGACTCACATTCCCAGTTTGCTGTACTTAATGTTTGCCGAGTTATCAATTAACATGGTTAATTACTTCTGTCAAGCAAATTTATATTTAATTGAGAAGACATCCAGAAAAGGTCAATTAAGTTTACAGCACAAGATGTTCAAGATTATAATTATACAAACATGGCAAGAATTAAGATACATCCCACTCTAAGAGAAATCAGATTAGAGAATGATTTGAGTTCAAGTGAAGATAAACAACTAACCTAAGCATTCAAGAGATGAAACTGGCTTATTTAGAACCACTTTCAACTAAATGTCCAATAAACTTAAACATTGCACCTAATTTTAACACTCACCAGATATAAGATTTCCCACAATATGTTGCACTGTTGACAAAATACACTTTTCGGTAAAAAAAAGATATACAATTCCAGTATTTTGAGCCTTGAAACACAGCAGACTATAGGAACAGTATTTCTTCTAGTTTGTATAATACATTAGTTGTCAGTTGGATTAAAATTCAAGTGAAATTTATTTCCTACCATCACACATATGTAATTTGGCACTAAAATTTAGACTCCCTTTATTTCAAAGGGAATTCAGCTAAATGCTATGTATCCGTTAAAATACAGTAAACAATAATGCCGGCTTCCTGGTTATTTATCCACAGTGATAGGACAGCATGGGAAGTCTAGATAGCATGGAAATTCATGTTAGTCATCAATACAGGAGATGAGCAGATATTCGCGGTCACCACCACCTTAAGACTACTTCGCATTTACAGCCAAGTTGAAAAATAGTATTTTACATCATATATCTGAGATCAAGGAGAAGCTGGTAAACAAATTTCTAGCTTGTTTGTTTTTCTCTTTCCTTAATATAAGTTGAAGAGCACAGCATAGTCAGTTAAACAAAACAAAAGTTCATGTTTTTCTCAATTGGTTCAAATATTTCACCCGTTACATGTTATCAAAATGGTAAGCGAAGTAACACAAATTTTTTGAGCATTTTTGAAAATGTTTTGTGGTTTTTTTTTTTGGGAGATTTTTATGTTTACGCAACAATTATCACAATTTATACCGATATGAAGTATAGGTATAATACGCTAGTGTTATGCACACCACACATTTCAACACGTGGGTATATTCAGCAACAGTTCATTTCTTATGCAGTTAGGATGGTTAAGTGGCATCCACAATATAATTAGAGGGAAGTGCTAAGATGTGGGAACGGCCATATTAAATCTGCACAATTTACTACATCTTACGGACATCATAATGTGTCAAAATCATCGAATCAAAGAGTAACATTGCATTGCAAGGGGGTGAAGTTGTCACATGGCAAGATTAACACAACTGGTCACCAGACGGTGCTCTGTAAATATCTGCACTGTAGTTACCAGCACTCTTTAACCAAGTGTTAACATATCACATGCGATAAACTTTTTGCACCCACACTTGCGCGGTTATGTTTACTTTTGATGAGTTGAAGTATACGGGGATTACATGCACTGAGATACATTCGATTCAATAAATTCCGCAAGGGATCAACACTCTTGATGCCACATCCGATTGATTGTGCAATCTTGGATCTTCTCTTTGATCTTCCATTTATGCACTGCTAATTCAGCTAATTTCCCAACCGTCTGCTTGTCTGCTATAATTTCGTAATGAGGCAGACATTTTCCTTTTGACGGCAATAAATTTAATCCTCCTCAACCTGAGCCCAGGCTTCCTCAGCAAGAGCGAAGTACTTGTTGGCCAGCCGACCCTGCATGGCCCCCATTGCCAACTCCCCTGCTTCGTTGTAGAGCTCCCCTGCACAAAGAGAACAACAGAATATGTATTATTGTGATTCTTTATTTGCAATTCTTCATTATCAATTACTTACATCCCATCACATCTTGTTATACAGTAAACATTGCCTAAATTTGAATATAAATGCGCAACTGGAATTAAAGTTAATATTTATATTAAAATTTCTTAGGGCTGTTCTATTTAAAAAAGAGGGTGGGGGGGGGGGGGGGGGGCGGTGGACCTGAAAATTTTAGACACCCCCCACTTCCCCATCCCCGATATCTGGTTTTTGACCAACCTACCCACCCCAGCTTTTTTCTACATTAACATATTAAGAAAATACTGGTCAACCCCGATATCAGTTTCCCCCAGATAGAGCTGATGTCTGAAAAATCTTCAAAACCGCCCCCCCCCCCCCCCCCAATTTTTTTTTCACCCATTTGAATTTGACTGCAGCAAGGTTTAGTGAGTATATGATACATTGAAGTCTGACTGTACCTGCATAACTGGCATCCTTGTCCAAGTTGTTCTTCCCTCCCAGATACAACTCGGCCAATTTAGCCTTAAGTTTGTAGCAGGGATAATCCATGGTCGAGTCATACTCTCCACTCTCATCAGCCGACATTTCAATAGCCTTCGTGTACCACTTGGAAGCTAGATCATGGTCTTGGGACCTAAAAAAGAAGCAGTGTAAATGCTATTGGAGCTTCTATGGAGGAATTTTACCTAATTTTAGTAATGTTGATCATGTTGTCAAAAGGTGACTTTGTTTAAGTGCCAGCAAGCTTAGTTGAATGACCATTGAGGCTGTGATCATTTGGGTATCGGTTTGTGGAATAACATGACCCTCAAAGCCAAATTAAGTCTTTTTCAGCCTTTACAGTAACATTTAAATCTGAAGATATTTGATTGGCTTAATAATGTTACAAATTTACATCAAAGACGAGATCTCTGACAATTTATGCATGGAGATGGTGTGAATCAATAAATCATTGGGCTTACTTGTATCTGGGAAGGTTATATCCTGTCTCGTAAGCCTCAGCCATGAAAATAACAGCCGAACGATCTCCTGCATTAGCAGCCATCTCCATGTAATACGCTCCTTTTGATTTATCTGTGTCCTGCATTAACAAAATAAATTGGAAAACCATTTAAATGCACATCATGCACATCATGCATTTCAATAGTCAACTGTGAAGTTCCACTGCCCACAAAAATTAACAGCAACAAAACAGTCTCTTACAATAAAGTATTAAAAGTTTTTTTTAAATTGTTCTATACTATCAGCAAATATCTCAAATGTTCCATTTTCAGATTAGAAGTTCAACATACTGTCCATGATTGTTCCTGATGATAAGAAAATAGTTCCTACTTCTGCCATGAACACCAGTCACAACTTTTTAAATATTCATAATTCCTAAATGCTTCACCAAATATGCCTACCTCCAGCTCATAATTGACGAGGACCTCGCGCTGCATGCCAAGGTAAAGACGCGCCATCGTCAGAATGGCTTCCATGACACCCAGTTCAGCAGCCGTCTTTTCGTGGAACACAGCTGCTTCCATGTCTATTTCATCGTCACTTTTGGAGAATCTTCCAAGCTCATGATACTTAGCAAGATCATGATGAATCTGAAATAACATTTTTCTCATTAATTAAAAGCACAAAAAATTATGGGTAGATACATGGCTCCATCTTATGGAATGCCGGGGAATACTAAAATCATAGGCGAAGTAAAATTTTAACTTTTTCAACTCACTGAGTGACCATACACCATTTCTTGACATAATAAAGTTATTATTGTAATATTGTTTACATATATACTTGAACAATTACAGTTGTCATCAATACATAATTGCACAATATGCAGAACAACTACAAATAATTGTCACCTTAACGACAAATAGTACTTCTCAATTAATCAGAGCCACCGTACATTCACACAACACTTAAACTGCACAAGATCAGTAAACTTGTCTTCCATAATTATTTGCAATTCCATTAGTACCAATCCAAATCAATTACCTGTCCCAAAATGGAATCATTAATCTTCCTGTCCACCAAGTTCTGCATTCTGTTCAGCTCAAATGCAATGGACGTAGGTCTCCTCATGCGCTCAAGAGCTTGCTGGAAATTCTTGCGTTCCTCTTCCTGAAAGCAAAAACACTGACTTAAAGAAATCTGAATAAAGCTAATTTCAAGGTAAATTGCGCACATGTGGAGGGTTGAACAACTTCTTGAAACAACATTAACATTAACCATAATGTTTAGTCGATCAGAATCTACAAGATTTACAGAATCACGAACACAAAAACAATGTTCGCTATTAACATAAGGTTTTCATCCCTCGTTCACTACTTTTGTTTTAAGAATGACTGAATTTACTGACAAAGATAATCAATGACTGTCCAAATTTTTCAGTATAAAATAAAGCCAGATATCGACAAGTAAGTATCATTGTGATGCACCATAGTATTATATTGCACTGAGATGGCACAACATTAATAACTTGATGGGTGATACATTTTTTTTTGTTTCTTCACTACCAGTTGAAAGTGACTATAATCTACCAGAGCCTATGCTCAAGTTAAATGTTCTGTTATTTTGGTATCCAGATTGCAAGACTGTTTTGATGTTTATTGTACTGAGTTTTATTGAAAGGACGCCAAAGTTATGAGCTAAAAATAGCAACAGACAACCCTGACATGAAACACAGGTTAATTTTATACGCACAAACATCGCATGGAAAATAATGCAATAATATAGGTGTGATATATTGTATCCCATGGTTTTGACCCATACCCTAATCCTCTTATAAGACAATTGGCAATTTGTACACTTCTTCAAATGAATTGTAACATCAGTAATACATGTTCCATGATTTGCTTCTTTTAGCAGACCATGCAATCCGGGTCACCAACACCGAATATTACTTAACGAAACAAGTCTGACGAACGGAATAATCAAAATGTCAAAATGCAGCTAAATGGCCACACAAAAAGCAAGCAGCGAAGTAAAATTAACACAAAAACGGTGCAAACACAACCAGTGGATCTGGGGTTATTTGATTAAAAAATCTGGACGTTGGGAAAGCCAGAAACATTCATAAACCAAGCCAGGGATTAAAATAATGAAAGTTAAGTACTGTCATTCGGTAGTGAATTGGGTTTACATCAGGACTCCCCACACAAAACGACTGAAAAGAAAACATAATAATTTCCTTGTTAAACTTTTGAGCACTCGCACTCTTAGATTAGCCCAAGCCTCAAGCTATGTACACTCAGAAAACATTATTAGAAAAGATGTTAACTCAAAATAATGTCAACTAGTTTTGACAAAGTTGATCAGCATGCCTTTGAGATCAATTCAACAAGGAGAACTGAAGAGTTGAGCAAAATATTGTAATTGTTCCATTGGAGCACAGCCACTCAGCACACCATCTGAGTAATAATAACATTTAAGGCATATTCCAGTTTATTGCCACTGGTTAGCTTAAACATCTAGCCGTTCCAAGCTGTTAGATATGAACTCAATGCCATGTTCAGCCAAAAGAATATTGTATGTATTCCCGGTGTGCTACTACAAATGGAACAGAACAGCTATTGTGTCATAAATTTACAAAATAAACTGCTGAAAAAAAAAATCAAATAAAACAACATGCTCGAGCACCATGCTATGAAAACTGCAGAAAGCACAGATTTGTAAATGAAGCTCAATTCAAAAGCAAAAATTGATAGTCCAGTTAAAGTCCGTCAAGCCCCAATAATGATATGAAACAATCTGTTGCTGCATTGAAGACTCAAAGCAAAAAGCTGAAATAGAGAAACAGTGTAAGACTCGCCTCAGTGAGTGTTCCCGGAGTGCTCTCCTCAGATTCGCTGATGAAGCGGATACGGGGGTTTCCAAGAGGTGATATAGGGGACCCAGGCGACATGGGTTCATCAATGCCATCCATGTCAGGCAGGCAATGGTCATAATCATGATCGTACAGCTGAGGGCTTCCAGATTCTGTATGGTCAGACGTAGATGAACCGATAGAGAATGTGGAGCCAGTTGAAGTGGTACGGAAGCGAGACTTCATCAGCAAAGTATGAAGGTCGCTCTGTTCCAATGGTGAAGCTGACACCACCATCTCCTCGCATCCACGCACCACCGTCTTTGACTTTAGCTGTAAAGTAGAGATTCCATGCCGTTATTCAACTACACCTGTTCGCAGACCTCAGTACTATGATAATATATTATGTGAGCAGAAACTTGGCTGATGGACCCACCTGCGTCATCTTAATGAATGAAGATTGGTTCTTCACTTCCGTGTCAGCCAGATCAAACTTGGTCAATGCAAGAGACTCGCAGATGGAGTTGCATGCATGGGAGTGAAAGAAGAGAGCCATGCCCCGAGTTCCAAGGTTCCCGTCTCCATAGCCCTTGCCTGATGTTGTGTGGATCTGAGGGTCAGTCCAGAGGTCACCCACCCCCTGGATGTCCACCACGATCAGCTGATGACCAGACCTTTCAAATGTGAAGTGGCTGAATGCCTGCAAAATAACGCACACCATGTCTTCTGTTAACCACCAGTCACTGAGTGGGACTACACTACACATCAAAGTAAAGTGCTAAATCTGTTGAACGCTTACAGAGTTAAGTCAAGGGCTAGGATGAGAAAGTAACAGTCTTTCAAGGCAATGAATGAGCTCAAATTTGATAATATTAGGTTCACAATTTGCTTTAAGTGCATTCCTCAGGTATTCTTTGCTAACATATATTTCCTGTGACTTGATTTATCGTATTACTCAAATTTACTGCTGTGTGTTTGAAAGTTGCAGCTATCAGGTTGATTGCATTTTCCAAGTCTACATTATTCAACTCACATGTGGAGTGAATCGGATGTTTTCATCCACAAAGCCAGAGTTGGAGTTGTACTTTATGTAATCTCCTTCGATGTAATGTTCCAGGTGATACAAGGGCTTCCCAGGTCTTTCCGTAAACTCCAAAATATACATCTGGAAAATGTCCACCTGGAAAAGAACAAACAAAAGATTGTGATTAGATTAATTCATACATGACGGAAAGAAAAACACCAGAATCTATAACCATGAAAACACAACACTATATAATGGACAGAAGATGCGCATGGGAGCATGTTACAATTCAGATATCTAAATGGCAGATTGCAAGAATTAAATTTTCCATTATCTATCACATCTTGAATATGCAGACATAGTATATTGAGCTTCAGCAGTCCCTGAATCCTTCATCCCTTCATGAACTTATTATTCAACTAACAGCACCTTAGACCCTGGACCAACCCTGGACCATTGAAAACTGCTAGGCTTTCTAATATAAAGCTTTTTTTCAACTCAATGATATTCTTTCATCCACAAATATCCTCAACTATTCTTCTTCTCCTAAGTCTTGGGCAATAAAGTATTGTACTCAGATATTGATGCGGAGATGCAGACCATCAAACATTTGACACGTATCATCCTGCAATGACTCAATGTTTACTCGACATATATGCGAGTATTGACCTGACGCTGTCAATTGCCATCGTCAAATATATCCTTCTCTGAACATTCGTTAGTCACATGTTGGGCAGCGTGATTCACATGTTACATAATGCTATCTAACCCAACAATTAATCAAAATTTCTACCAAAGCATTGTGAGAGCCTGTCGAGCATTTGGAGGACTTGATCGAGTTGAATTTAAATGTGGACCGCTGTATAAATCTTGCTATGAACAATAACATATGAATCAATATGTAACATATGTTAAGTTCCCAATGATGCTAAATGATATAAATTAAGGTTACTGAAGTTTTACTATTAATATACATATCAACTAAGTTCATTTTTCTGTGAGATACCCATGAGATACCCATGAGATACCCGTGAGATACCTGTGAGATACCGTAAGAACTGTTAGAAAAGTAAGTAGGCTATTCACACTCTGAAAAAAGTTGCTGTCCCTGAACCGCATGCACTATCTTATTATTTTAGTTTTCATAGTTGGCAGACCTGAGTGGCTGGCTTACAGCCGCTGGCCCAAATAAATTAAGTCAGAAAGACTAAGAACCAAGTATATTTCCACATTTTTAGCAATCTAAGTATTTTATGAATACTTAATATCTTTCGATCTTTACATAAAATATCAGTTTTTTTTTCTTCACAACCTTAAATAATCAAGATGATATTGATCTACCGTCAATGATTCTTTGCAAAATGCTAGGTGGCCTCAGGCCTGCTTGTGAATAGGTCAGTTCGATCAATGACTGACTTCATGTCTTTGCTTATAACATTGTATCTATTGCACATAGATCTTCGTTCCCTGGGTCATGGCATTTCAATTGAACAATGCTGTGCAATAATATCTTACGCACCCAAGCACATCAACATAAATAGAGTCATTGACCAGAACAAATTTGTGTTTAAATTTCTGCAATGAAAAGTCTCATGTCAACTGGACTCTCTGCAGAGGTCTAATTCTGGAACTGAACTCAGCAAACTACATTTCATTGACCACTGGGCTAGCCTGCAACATACTGTAGTGAAAGTTAGGTCACTGAGGGGTCAGTTTCAGCAAAGAAGATTACCAAGAAGCGCCACTTCCTATACTTCACATTGTAAATGCTGCGCCTACTCCCCCAGAATTCTGTAGTAGTAGCAAAGAATAATAAGTATCAAGAACCCGCACTCTCGTGAGTAGGACGCGCTATGCCTAAAGGGAAAAGGAGGCGCATTGTTAACCAAGCTGATTACGTCATAAACCGAGAACAATCGGCGACTTTTGAGTGACATCATACTGACCGATTATGATGTCATTTGACATGATAAGCCTATGTAGCGTTTAGATCTAATGCTTGTAACATTGTGTAAACTGTGGTATATATGTTGCTACATTCAAGATTAAGGCACTGAAATTGGGGTAATGATAGATCTTATTTATTTTAAAACATCAAATAGATTAAAGTACGGATGGACGGGTGCACTTTGAGTCTGTATTTTATTATCCACTAGGGGCATTAAAGAACTCTGGCGCGCTATGCATGCTGGGAAAAGGAGGTGCTGACGTTTACAATGTAAAGTATAGCAAGTGGCGCTTCTTGGTAGTTATTCTTTGGTAGTAGGCGCAAACTTCAACGCCTTTAGTGGATAAAAAATTTAATTTTGAAATAGCTCTATCCAGTCAGTTTTTTTTTTTTAATTTGACAGTTAAAGTAGTTAAAATATAATTTCCTAGTGTGCGAATTAAGCGAATTATCACCAATTTACAATGTCAACAAAAGCTGATCAATCTGAACGTAGGATCGATCTTCAATGACATCATAATATGCCAGTGTGATGTCACTCAATAGTCGCAGATTGTTCTCTGTGACGTCATTTAGACAGCATGCATAGCGCGTCCTACTCACGAGAGTGCATGATCTGGTTTAATCTGTGGTTTGGGTTACTACAACACACGCAAACTTCGCTTTACATGTATGGATTTGCATGATCTTACATTGCAGTTAAAATGCAGTATAATTATGGTGATTCAGTTTATGGCACAGTTCTAGAACATTGCAAAAAATATGGCTTATAAGTTACAAAAAAACCAGTCCCCACTGATTTTTAAAAAGGTTTTTTTTCCTCATGTTTACAACTAATCGATGAAATTAAGTCTGCCTCCCATACCACTTGTTATTCGTGAACTGACCCTCTGGTAAATTCACATACACAGGTGAATCAACATGACCAACAAGGAAAGTGGGCCAGTGGCATACCTGGCCAGAGTTGTACGTGGCAGTAGTCAGCCAGCTAGCTAACTGTTGTTATTAGGCAAAGGCAAAACACTTCTCCCCCCCCCCCCCCTCTAGAACATAAACAAGTTCAGGTCATACACAATCCAACCAGCCCCACCAATCCCATGAAACATCAGATTACAACATGACTAATTGGCGGTTTTTTTCCATTGTTGTTATTTTGCAAATGGCAATATTTAAAGGTCATCATAGCAGGCAGGTCGGGTTACAAATGTGTACAGAGTCACACATGAGCTTATCATTATCATTTGATATAGTGTCCCCGGATCACGTTTACTCGCTCCAGCAAATCATAGTAAATGCATCATACACAACAAATGATCAGTATTGGTTTTCCAAAAGCTTCTACGGTCCGTGCATGGAACTATTCTTCATGTGCAATAAAATTACTTTGCCTATTAGTATATTTGTCAGCTAGTCTTTATGCAATAAAAAATACGGATGCAGAAGTTACCAGATTCATAACCTGCATGTACTTTGCATACAAATTAAAGAACTTTGTGTGGCTTAATCTGTACGTTATTGTTGTTTTTGTTAGCATTATGTCAATAAGTTAAACTTGACTTGACAAAACCTGATAATATGCATCCTGCACTGACATATTATACATGTATTTTGTACTAAGTACTCTGGTTAAAATGCTGCCTATGCGTGTAGTGAAAATGTCCTAACTTTCTTATATTTCATCAAACTGAACTTGCACAAAAAAACAAGCCCAGGATACCTATTTGCACTTGAATTTGTGATTTATGCTAGACAGTCACAATTTACAGACGCTCCTATACACCTGAAAGGCCACATAGAATCACGTCGTTTTCACGTGTCGCTGAGACATCATGCAGGATCTGCAATGACCTTCAGAGGTCACAATAATGAATACCTGGCTGCACTTGTTTAGTGCAAGTAAGGTCATGGCAAGGGCCTGGAAGTTTTCTCCAGACTTGAGTGGTCAGACACTGGGTGCAGAAAAACAATCCGATCAATGCAGGGATTTATCTTTTAGAACTTTAATCATGTTAAAAATACAAGGACATTTCCAGCAGATCTCTGAAAGCATTGTCACTTAAATGTGACATTATTATCCTATTTAAAAAGTGAAAAAGTGAATACAATTCCTAACACAATAATATCTAGTGCAGAAATATCTCATTACAACTGATGGAACGTAGTACTCAACATCCTTACTTGGTTTGATATGAGCTTTTTGTTCTGAATGGACCATTGTTTAAATAGCAACTTGGATTTTTAGTAAGATACTATATACAAAACAACATATTTTGTGGTAGATCAACACAATATTTCCTTTTGAGGAGACAATTCTTTGGTTTATAACCAAAACTTTGAAAGTTAACACTCAACCAAAGACAACAGCAGCGTTATAACCACAAGTCTGAAGTTTCAGTGTTCCCTGACAGCTCATGACATTCACTTTTGATCACGTGATCAGTATCCTAGGCAACAAACAGCAAGCAAACCGGGAGTGGGGTAAGAGGTCAGTGAACTGAGTAGGGAGTAGGTCACACCCCAAGGTCACACCCAAGTTTTTCAGACAGCCTGTTTAGCATAAACTCAGTTTCTCTGAACAGACAGCAATGCTCATGGATAGCATGCTAGCGTAAGACTGAGGGAGAACTTACTAGAGTTTGTGATATATCTTGGTCAAAATAATGATATTTTAATTAAGGTGTAGGACCAATATCCTGTATATAAGCAATTGCAACAACACAATTTGACAAAAACACATTTTGATTAGCATATCGAAGCCCGGGGGGATGCAAAAGTTTTCACTTGCAACTCATCAAAGTGGAGCATGACAGGTCATCCATGGAAAACAAATTCCCAGGTTCATTATTCAAATGTTCAAGTAAAATATACTCAATCCACTTGCTGTAAATTAAGAGTCCAAAAAGCAGAATAGTTGAAAGTTCAAACTCCCTCATGGTTATATCAATTATGGTCAATATAGCAAAACATTTCAGATTTCTGCAATATAGCGTGCTTTTAACAAAGGTCAAGGACATTTATCATTGTTTATTGGTAATTAGAGAGTGCGCATGCACAAAAACATGATAGGCTGACTGAAAATTCGGGTGGAATTAAAAATTTTCTTTTGCTAGCATGCACTGACCATCTGCTGCCAATGTGATTAATTCGGACTTTATTAATAATAAGTTTAATAACGCAATTCATTGTGAGGCTAATTTCCAGTTAAGTGGCCACTGCCAGATCTAGCTTATCATACATAATTATGCGGAAATATATCAACTACCAAGTTATAACTTTTCATTTTTACTAACTTAACAATGACAAAACTGATGTATATATGAGTTCACCATTAATGATCTATCCGAATTATCACCGTGTAATCCATATCTGAGGAGGATCACCAGTAAATTCGTAATTATTTAAATTGATAATAAACAATCATTTACTAAGATATCAGAAATAACTATATCCTGCCAGGAATGGTTGTACCAGAAATAGTTGCTTGATACAGAAATCGATGGGCCATCAAAATGGTGCCACGTAGGCTACAATAATTAATCAATATGACGTACTTCTGCTGACACAAATAAAACGCATTCATTGATAATACCAGATACAACCACACAATCCGTATCACAGCCGATTTCCCTATAAATCCCCAACATTTGGCTCCATTAATTGGACTCTGAGCTGGTAATTTTTACAAAGCGAATGTCCTAGCAATGAAAAATAGCTTTAGGTGCATAGCCTGAACAGGCACGATATAAACATGTTATTCGTCATTTGACAAATATTTGTACTGAACTGAAGAGAGGAATCCTGTTTTATGCATCAGCTACATAGCTACATGCATATATAATGCTGAGGAAACGAACTACAAATACATTCTGAAATAGGTTTAGAAATTGTGGGACAGGCTGCACAGCCCTCTGAGACAAGTTAAATACAACTTCAACATGGCAACCAATGACAGGAGTCCATCATAGGCCACAACCTCGACATCACCATGAAAATTAACTATGAGCCACTATGCGAGGTTATCAATAGTTCCACTTTATAAAGGACCAAAATATTTATTTAACTAGTCAGTAATATTATCATCACCTGATTCAGGAAACGAGGTGAAAAATGTGGCATGGTTGATTATCATTGATTAAGATCATCTATATCTGGCACATGAGCATAAGAGGTGCACTCAGAGATAACACTTATCTTAGTCTGTGCGATTGTCGAGTAAATTAATTATGCCTTAGTATCTGCAATCGAAAAACATTGGATAAAATTGATAATATCATGGAGCCACCAGAACATTAATGGTGGCTCCATAATATCATCCATAAATTTGGCTATGAATGATCATTAATGATTAGCAACAAACTGTATTCATACTATTATTAAAAGTAAAATATTTATTTTATGTCGTGCCGACCTCTTGGTATTCAGAGTAAATGTTTTCGCAACCAATGCAACTTCGCATTTTCTTTTTCTTTTTTCCTTTTCGATATAACATGAAGGACTTACTCCATAAGAGAAAAAATATATTACGTCAACTCACACCTTGACAGAGTTTCTCTCAGTTTTCCATTCAAGGACATCAACAAAAAACTGCATATAACAGTTACCATGGAGACACCAAAAAGTTTCACAACAACAACAAGAAGTTACTTCAGCAAAACCTCATATTACAGAGTGTCAGGTGGTCTAAAAGCGGGAGGAGGTGGGTGGCCGTGTATAAACATGATAAATGCATGGAGTTACAAGTCTAGAGAGACTCCATGCTTGCTCCTGGTAAATATAAGTATACTTGCTCACGTGAGCAGGCTGTACCCCTCGTGTACCTAAACATATTCAATGTTGTTTTTGCAGAGGCCAAGGCCAGCTCAGCAAGAGCTAGCAAGGCAAGAGGGTTAATACTAGCAGTACCCCAAAATACTACATAACAACAAGAGCTCTGGGTTATCTAGGTGGTTTGAGATTTCGCTGGAGGTAGTGATATTACCATGTAATGAAGTGGAATCAGCTTATCAAGGCCACCTTTGCAGCAGAATTAATAGACTGAGGTCGTCTCATTAATGAGGAGAATTACTTCGAGTTTATTGTTGAAGTGATCTTAACAGTGAGGTGGTCTTTGGGCAGGTTAGGTTTCACAGGCAGGCTAAGTATTGCTAAGCTAGCACAAATTCCTATCACTGGACCTTGGACAGACAGACCCAATAGACTAGACTATTTACAACTTTCAGTGGTTGTAATTTAAGTAAACAACACGAAAGATAAGCAGTGACATAAGCAAACATTGTGCCAACATGTCTCATACAACCACCACGAGGGAATGTCTCCTTTTTAGTTCAATTATATCATATGCGCATACATTGCATTTATAAATAGACATTATCACTGAATATGTACATCACATACATTTTGCAGAACTCATAAAATTCAAAGAATGTAGGACGTAAACAAAGGATGAATAACTTAATCAATAGAATAGAATAGAATAGAATAGAATAGAATAGAATAGAATAGAATAGAATGCCACCAGGGGACTGGCAGGAGTGCTCATCCTATTACTCCTAACAATTGTGGAAAAAGGCATTACAAATGTACCACTATTGTACATAGGGCTCTGCTGCTTAGCAAAGGACCTATGAATCAACCATAAAGGTACTAGTTAGATAGTTTCCAAGGGTCAAGAGCACATATTCACTGAGCCCCAGCCATGTCTATCATAACTAATAAAAAGCCAAAGCACATATTATAGCTAGACACTGGCACAGCATACACTGTACAAAACATCTTTAAGAAAACTACAAAGATGTTTATGACTCACTATAAATGTACAATTCTTTGCATGCACTACACTAAAACATGTCTGACATGTTCGACTATGAGTTTTAGTTAGAACAGCCGTTTGAAAAACCCACCAATAAAAATTTTCAGCATAATAAAAAGCAACATTATCCCTAAAACCTCTCAAACTAATCCTCTTCCCATAATGGCACGACTTGCGTCACTACAATATCACATGTTATCATGTTTATCATGGCTATGTCACATGTTAACACACACAACACTCTTTTTTTCCTCTATTTTTCATCATGCAGCAAAAAAAAGTAAATCCTTTTTCACATCCAAACAAATGGAATTTTCCTGTCGCAGCCCGTTTCCAACCTGTGGCCATGCTGACAGCCATCATTCAAATCAATATCATTAACATATTAAAGGGACACAGCGCAATATGGTAATACATTGCAGCCTCCAAATTATCATCATTCTAAGGGATAATGAAATGTCAACATGCCAGTTCAAATGTTGCACATTTATAATCTTGCACTTCATTGCATAACAGCAAGGTCCATGGAAGCAAATGACCATGGCAGTTATTCTCTATAAGTTTTTATCCAATAATAATACATGTAATCATTTTCTTGTCTTCATAATTATTGTAACTCTTATCCCATAATAATTCTTTTACGGGACTATATTAACGTGCAGTTGATAAATGTTTCAGGCTAAAAAGCTTCAGCATTAATCTTTAAGTAGTGAAAAACAAAGATCACAGACATAGTCCCTTTAAAGGGGAAGGAAACCTAGCAAAGCAATCGTTCTTAAATATACCAAAGAAACAAACATAATGTATCATATTATGTATGGCAACAGTAGTTCCATTGATCGCTGTTATCAGACTTATCAACCACGGAAAACTGGGAGCAGATTTTGTTATCAGTAACTGTTATAAATTACATCATTTTAATTGTAAAGCTGAGCAAAGGCACAAAAATACTGCACTGATAAAGACTGAAATGAGTTCAAAGTTAACTTTAAAACAACATTAAAGCTGGACTGAAAACACTACTTGATGTAATATTAAGGACATTGAACAGTGCATTGTATTGAACTTTTCTGTAACATATTTTTCTTGCCAGCTATGATCCAGGAGCGTCACTATATCACTCAATATACATGAAGTGTATACACTATTCATTACATATTCTTACATGCATATGGAGGTACATATACATGAGTAATGAAGAGGTGTTCGCTAAAATCATCTCTCCGACCAGTACCCCACCCCATTATGGGGTACTGCTCCGACTCATATTCAAGAATATGAGCAAAACAATCAGGTCATTTCTATTATATTTTAGTTGTATTATAAACAGAATTCAACTATAGCAAAAAGTTGTATTATATATAAACACAATTCACCTATAGCAAAATCGCTATTTAGATTTTGGTACACCATGTTTAATGGAGACTTCAACCATGCAATAGGACTAAGCTAACCAGCCGACGCCAAAATAAGTAAGAAATTGGCTTACCTTCTTGGGAGGATTGTGCCTGTTGAACTCCTCTCCCCACATCTTGGCATCAAGTTGCAATTTCACGTCTTCAAAATAGACATCTCTCTCCACATCTTCCATGTAACTTTTGGCCACATAGTTCATGGCATGTGACCACTGGTGGCATTTGGAAAATGACGACAGTTTCTTCCTGCAATCCAACGAGGTTGACAATGAATCAGAAATGTCTCCTTTTAGTTCAACAAGCATCAATACAGTTAACAATGATATGATAGTTTTGCTTTAAAAAAATGCAAATAAACGATACTTACAGACGATAGCATGATCGCATGGCTCCATGATTAAAGGGCTGAAAGAGAGCAACAATAAGAATTCCAGTTCAAGTTGTAAAAGGCATCAATCTAACACTGGGAGATATTAACATTCAAAGCCATGGATTTCACCTGTTCTTCCATTTTGACAGTCACTTTATCTGACACCCATTTCTTCTTCAAAGCGTTATATCTGTAACGAAGGGCAGCCTCAGCTGGAAGATCTTCAATATGGAACTTCTCCCAAGGGTCTTCAATGGAGCGGACTTTCTTCAGAGCCCTTGTCCAGTTTTTGCGGGCAGTTTTGGTCATTGGCCTTTGACCAACTGGAGAACCAACGTCAATTGTAGCAGCCTCTTTCTGAGCAGCCTGAAAAACATGGTGAGGATACTGTTATACTTTGGTTGGCAATATTAATAGAGTAATATTTCAATTCAGCAATCAACAGAATTACACAAAACAGTACAAACTAGTTACTTCATTTAAATATATAGCTGATGCAGTACTAAACCCTACAGAGATGTAGAAAAGAATTTGCATTGAAAACTTGTGGAGCGAGGCTGGAGGGTGTCCTGATAAATATTTTAAGTGTTTATTTTAAGTGTTTATTTCTTGCTATTACTGTCAAAATGTAATGCAAAATTGGTAACCGTTGATCCCTGATCTGATGATTACCTTAGCTCTGGCACTCTGGAGATTGAGATTGGGGATATCAATGCCAAGCAGCTTAGAGTGACGACGCTGTCTCAGGGTCATCAAGGGCTTTAGTTGCCCTGGCTCTTCGTCCATCTCTTCATCCTCTTCATCCTCTTCATCCGACTGATAGAACTTCGCTCGCCTCTCATTACCACCGGAGGGACTTTCATTGTTGTTTTCAAAATCCAGCAGGGGGATTATCATAATTCCATCCATGTCAGGGTCACTCATTTTGACAGTTCTTGCAACGTCCTTTCCCAATTAAACAATTAAGATGGCTTTTGGCGTGAATTTAACGATTCTGACAACCTGTAAGAAAACCAAGGAATCAATCAGCATGGTCACGCTCAATAGTGGATTTTCACGTTAGGGTCTCTATATTTCCACCCGTTGGCTATGACAAATACTGCAATTCTATTGGCTGAAAAAGTTCCAGCCCTTGACTGTGATTAGCTGAAGCAAAGTGCATCCTAGCAGCAGTGTTTTTAGTGCATTTTAATGTATATTTGACATCTTATCATTCACTTGATATCTGTTATTTCCCAGTGAAAATTATATTAATTAAATAGGTTAGTTATGATCTACTATGTCTGAAAAGCAAATTAGTAGTAAGAGGAGAAGAAAGTTTGATGTCTTGCTGAAATCAGGGCTGCTCTATGAAAAGTATCTACTTAAACAAGGGCTGCCGGATATTTTTATTGCAAATTATACACCAAGTCATTTTAATGCCAGTGTTTCATGCAACGAAAACAACCAATAGTTAAGTCAAAATTATACAGGGCTGAATCTACTGAATATCAATGCAATGACAAGGAAGTAGCGAAGTAAATGTGTCTATCAGTTTATCATAACATGAATGACATACACCAGAATATACCAGAACTTAAAAGAAACTTACATTGACAAGCACATCATAACCAACAGCACAATACACACCGTAAAGAACAAAAAGTTGATGCCTAAAAATCCTAACAAGCCCGAAATCTCCATGTTCTAGTTTGTATCTTCAGGTTGATTATTTGCGCGAAGCATGCACAGCCAAGTAGGACAAGAAAAACTAAATGCTAGCTGACGCTTCTCCCTGCAATACAGTAGATTTAGCTACAGTCCAGTAACTTCAACTCTGTTGCTCTTAAGTTCTGTGAACCAATGTCTATTAATGCAGCCACTGCCAGATTGCCAACGTGGACATGCATACATACATACTTATAATTACATTAGGTTAAACAGTGTGCGCATATGCTTCATTGATTAAAAACATCAATAAGATGATTTGTCAGTAAACAACAAGGCTAGCCCATGCATTATTATGCGATATATCATACAAGTTCATGGCACTTTCTTGTAAGGTCTCTCACTGGCATCGCCTGCAATCTCCCTATTAAAGGGGTAACTATAAAATCTGACCATTACACTGGACTGACAGGTCTCCTAAAAATAACCTCACATATAATCAATATGTCACATAGTGACCCCTGATCGGTACTGGTAACTGAAGCATATGAGACAACAGTACTACACATTTCAATAATCAGAGCTCGACACTAAAGGATTCTGACCTGCCTACACATGGGCAGGTAGCTGTAGAATTTATCTGTTCCACCAGCTGTCCAGATTTATTTAAATGAAAAACTTTTCAAAACAGACCCACTGCATTGTGCAGTAAACCTTACGAAAGTCGAAGTTGAATCTTTGCACAACTTGAATCAAATTAGAAGGACCATTGGTTATTTATTCCTGACTGACCAGTACAGCCTGTCATCTAAAAATAGACTGATTGCAATTACCATAACATAAATTGGCAATCAATGTAGTTTTTACAAACTGCAAAGCTGGGATACAAGAAGAAATACCCCCATTATCTTAAAGTGATACTCCTTGAATCCCATTGTAAAAGTCCATGTCATTGAAGACTCCAATACAATGACATTTCAGCCTAGACTTTCAACTGAGTCTCATCTCAGCTTTGAGGGAAGTCAAGTTCTCCCAGTTCCAAAGTGGGCAGAGTCCAAAGTGCAGTAAGCACAAAATATTCAGAGTCCAAAGTGTACAAGTAAATCACACAAGAGTGGTTTTGCTTCCTCAGCTGGCAAAATGAAAACTGATCTTTTTAATGTGCACAAGGTATATGTATTAAAACACAATTCATGAAGTTTTCCCCCCAGCAGGGCTGAGAGGGAATTATCAACCAATCACAACACAGTAAATTCTACATTCCATGGGGTGATACCTCCCCCAAACAGGGCTGCTACCAGCATCTTTCTGCCAATTCTGGCAGGGATTAGTGAAACTGAGACAATGGAGCAAAAGTGGACCCCCTGCAGTGCTCTGCATTGTGCTGAGGCTATTTATAGCTTCAAGTCACAATGGCTATTGTACTGAGTGTCAACTTTGGCTTGGTTAGCAGTTTTGGAGGGAAAGTTTTGGAGGGAAAATTAGTAAGCTCCTCCCACAATTCAGGACTTAACAGTGAGGCATCCTAACAGGGCAATGCACTCACATAATACTGACAATAAATCAATATGAAGCAAAAGGAATGATACTTGTCATCAATTGACAATTGATTGCTAACACAGTCAATCAATTAATAACATAATCAAGGTGTCATCAATTGACAATTGATTGACAATACAGTCAATCAATTAATAATACAATCAATGTTAACAATATAATCAATGTTGATAATTAATTCAATGTTAATAATATAATCATTGCTAACAATATAATCAGTACTAATAATCAACATTCCTTGCAGCAGGCTAAACTAGCTAAGACTAAGCATAATTAACAAGCAACTGCTGACACATGTGAGTAGAGCAGTGACTAGCTATAAATGTAGTGATGAGCACACACTACCACTGCATTGAGTCACACATGAGCAGAGGGCAAGTGTAATGATGTGCACACATAATAACTTGCACCTAACACATCCATTCAATCTGATAGGTATTTGCTCAAGGCAAGTGTAATGAAGAGCACAACACAATCTGACCTGCCTGTACATCCTTGCTTAAGGCAAGTGTAATGCAGAGTGCAACACAATCTGACCTGCCTGTACATCCTTGCTTAAGGCAAGTGTAATGCAGAGTGCGCACAATCAATGCACCTGTCATATAATAAGTGTTTGCCATGGGCTGCACTTTACACCATGTAGGAAATCTGGCCATAACTAAATTCTCAGAGTTAGTGCCATTACAGTCTTTCATATGACAACAGCTTTTCACCACAGGCATACAATCAAGTAAACTCTATTAATTAAAGAGTAATTAGCCCTCAACTTTCTATCAGTGGGCCACCGATAGAACTGGGCCAAATCTGAAATGGCCTGACCTCTGGTGACTCATGTCATGGTTGTAAAGTGTCCACTGCACCCCAGGTTGCCATGGTTACGATATTCCTGCAACCCCCTCCCCCAACTTCTGTCCATTTGATTCACATCAATGCAGCTGTATTTATATCATTTGAAATTTTTGTCACACATGAAACAGTACTGTAAATTAATACTTATAAGCCAACTTGAAATTCTGATGCCCATACATACCACTGCAAAAATGTTAAAACATGTGTGTGCTTGTTTGTCAACAAGCAATCTGACCTGGGTTATTGCCCTGTTCTAAAAATAGCCCACTGACCCACTTGGTCACAGCCTAGCAGAGGAAGATGGCTCTGAGTGGCTGATGTTTGTAACGGTCAACAGTTGACAAAAAACCTGGATTACCATGAGGCAGTGTGATAAATATTGGTGAAAACATGCTGTAATGACACTAGACAGTCCCTGCAAACTATTGCGAGTACTTTCTGGGGGAAGGACATGGGTCAGTTTTTAGATGGATTCAAGGAGTATCACTCTTTAATTTTACGATGAGCACCATTTGTCAAGAGAAATGTTTTACCTGGTATCTAAACAGATAGGAACGTACAATGCCTTATGATCATCACAACTTCAAACACTGAAACAGCATTAATGCATCAATTGCTGTAAATAGCATGGTGCAACAATGTGTATTGTGATTTTTCAAAAATGAAACTAATTGTGAAATTGCAATGACAGTATTACTGTTACAGAATGGTGATTAAACAGAGCAATCGTCTTTGAGACGAGTTATTCATGGGCAGTAACCACGCCTCCTGGTGAGGCCTGGAAGCTGCTGGAAATGACAACTGAAACTCACGTGTTGAGCTATCAATATGCCGCTTCAAACCATGTTTAAATGGACGTGGTGTTTACCATGTTTATTTCGGATGAACTCATAATATTTGCACAGAATGCACCAATATAACATGTAAGTGTTGTTATGCATGACTTAATCTAAAACAAGAGGAAACTGTCAAGGCGTATGTTTTGTTTATGACAAGAAGCCACATGTGATCAACATAAAATATGCACTCACACGTGGTCCGTCTCAGCACCATATTTAGCTCGGTAACCACACAGCCTAGATGACATTATTACCTAATGTCAAATTCAAAACCACTAACACTCACCAATTCTGTTTCCCAGGTGTATATTGCAAGTGTTGAAGCAATTTTAAGTATGCTTTCAAAAGATATCAGCGCCGCTGCTGCCAAATCGAAGAGACTTCTGTGACGATGTAAACAGCAAATTTAAGCGAAGAAGGGTAGCAACGCCTCGATTCATTTGTATTTTAAGCTCGTTTCTCAAAATTTTGTGGAGTGAGGGCAATCCGTACATCACTCAAAGGTGCAGGCAAAGCGAATGAGTGGCAGAACTTTACAGCTCTGAAAATCGATGTTACTTGACCAGTGCTTTCCGACACGACTCACTGCAAGCTCGTCCTCACTGCAAATGAAATGTTGTTTTGCTGGCGGGGCTTCCGGTGAGCTAAATTTAGCTGCATTACTTCATGTCTAGACTAGGGCGCCCTCTTCAACTGGCATGTTTCGTAAAAATCCAGGATTTGGTAACACCAAGTATTGTTGCTTAAAGCATGGAGTCTCTAGTGACTCCATGCTTAAAGGTTGAAAATGCCTGATATACAGGGATAATGTTGAGCAATGTGTGGAAAATTACTTGTACAGACTTGAGTGTACGTATATTATATCATGGTTAAATATCCATGATTTGACAGATTTTCTCACGAATTGGCTACTGCCACAGGTAAACTGCGAACATAATATTATGAAAACATTCTTTTCTTTTGTTCATAATGTCAGGTTGCAAACAGGGGCTTCATATATAATTTATTCCCTGCAAAGGAACCGTAGGGTAGCGTGGCCGAGTGGTCTAAGGCGCTGGTTTTAGGCACCAGTCTCTCTGAGGCGTGGGTTCGAATCCCACCGCTGCCATAATTTTCAATTTTTTCCAATTTTCGCGTACATCCATATTGGCTATTTTTCGTCTCTGCTCGGGACCCTTGAAATTTCAGGATCCCTGACAACTAAAGTAACCTAATTTTAAAGATCGCTACGAAAGTAAAACGTATTTCTGACCAAACAAATTACTGCTCTAGAAAGATTAGATCCCTATATATTTTAACAGAATAGATTCTATGGCAAAAAAAGTTTGTTACGAAAATTGATTTTTATAGTCGCTGTATTTTTCTAAAATCACATTATTGCTAATTAGGTAAAATCAAAATATGTTCCAAGTGTTTTCTTTTTTACAGAATAAATCTGGGTGGAAAATTTTGTACATTTCTGTATTAATAATTTAATTCGTATTTGGCAAACTAGGCCCTATGTGAAAAATGCTCCAAAACTTTCAGATGCTTCTGTAGAAAAACTAAATTTACACAGTTTAAGAATTCTGACTTCTGAGATCCATCTGTGGATGTGTAGAATTTCAGAAATTTTTGGAGGTTTGAAAAGATAAATTTTATAACTCATCTTTACGAAGTCAAGGGTGACACACTCTGGCCGTAATAACTATAATATGAGCAGGCAATTGTCATTGCTGTGGCAATGGATAGACTTGCTGGTGCTGTCATCTGGTGAAAAAAAAATTGATGTAGGCCATCCAGAAACCAGCTTACACCATGACGCTATATATATGTCACCATGGCCGGATTGGGCAGCCGAGAAGCTGGGAGTTTTCCCGGTGGGCTGCTGGGCAGAAAAAGAAAGAGCAAAACCTAAAAAACTGAATTTTCTCCTTTTCTAAATTCTGGGAGGGCCACTCCTCATCCTCATTTCCAGGGCTGCTTTGGTCGACCCAATCCGGCCCTGTGTGACACCATATTCCTAATATGGTAGTGCTATGTAAGGATTTCTCTGATTGTGCAATACATCTCTGTTGCATCCAATAAGAAAGGAGACAAATAACCACACAAATTTAGGCCATTCAAGGCAAAGGTCGCTGTGCCAGCTCCATGCACGGCGTGGTTTGCTGGGGAAAATGCTCATTGCTATAATTCTATATATATCATTTATGGCTATAAAACCTAATTGCATAAAACATAGCCGAGACACGTCAATGAGACTATCAAAAGGCACAACCAGGCCATAAAGACTTATCAAATACCAAATTATATCAATGCGTATACAATATGTTGGGAGTAAGGCCCTGGAAACGGAGTGTGCCGCCTGCCTGCCTGCCCACCCGCCTGCCCGGCTTACGCACAAATTTTGACAGAAGTAACTATAATACCCTTAGCAACTGTTTTTTCCGAGGGTTAAAAGTCTTTAAGTTATAGTATAGAAAAAAATCTGTAGGCCTAGTAAAATAATCATCAACAATTTTATTCTTACCCAAAATGCACAGAAATACAAATGAACATATATTGGCCTATATAGGCCTATTGTATTAGCCTGTTTTAAAAAAAGAAGACTCAGATTCGGCTCCCAACACTCTTTCTGTCTATTGGAATTAGCAAAAGAGTTATCCTGAAACAGAAATAAAATTTCATTAAAATCTACGGCCATTTATTAATATAGGTCTATATATATCGGCCTGGTGACCATATTAACCAGGGCTTACATAATGCCTCACATTGAATGATGATAAATAATTTAGAACTCTCTATATAAGCATATATAAGTGTCCTATATACATTTATATTAGGCCCTAACTGTTGCCTAACATACAAACCTCTCATCGGTCAGATTAAGTTCTTTGTTGATGAAATCCAAGATGACTGAAGAGTGTTCTTTGTTTTTTATTTCATCATCAAACACTGCCACAGAAAATATTTTCACCAAAGCACACATTTCGCTGCTGCCCGTCTTGACCACTCTGACATTTGGCGTGACCGTTACTATAATTTTCTGTTGCAAATAAAATGAAACACTATGATATAGGCATACATTTCTTTTTTTCTTTATCAAGACCTAATTAATTGTATAAATTAATTTAATTTCCATATTTTTTTTACCTACAGTATACCTACTTAGTGTTTGAATAAAGATGATATATCTACTTCTATATATGCGAAGAACATAACAGATACACCTAAAGAAGATATATATTAAATAACTATAAATTATACTTAGTAATATTGGCATATTTACTAATTTTTTTAGTTTTGAGTCTAGTTGACTGTTGATCGAAACGTCACCAAAGACTCGAGAGAGAACACCATAAAAGGTAATTCTTTGAAGAAGTTCATATTCTGTGATATTTCCCTTTGTCTGAACTATCTAAGTGGAGTATAACTGCAGTTAACCAAATCAAACAATCAATATTAGCAAATAGGCCTATGTCTAGTGAAGTAAGTAATAAGTTAGTCCTACAAAAATGTTAGTTAACTCCCTCCTATTTGGGATATATATATATATATCTTTATTCATACGCTCATCAGAGGTATAATACATCATAGTTTGAAATTAAGTTACATGGTATAAATCAATAATATCAATACAATGAATATTTTAAGTTAATTAATACATAGTTGGGAAAAAAATTCATTAATTTCAAAAAAATCGATCTCAAAGTTCCTTATATCTTTAATTGCTTGGACGTTGCACATATCTTCTGGAGTAATTGTCTGTAAATATTGTTTTCTAAAATTAAATGTATTTATCTCTGAGAATTGTACTCTATATGTGGTTTTGATGAAGTCTATGTTGGCTCCAATGATTGAGTTTGTTGTTGTCAGTGCTCTGTTGGACACAGGCCTAACTATAACATATTATAGGCTAAATCAGGGAATAGGCCTAGACCTGGGAAGATATTTCACTGGGCTTTTCAGGAGATTTTTTGCGAAGTGTCACTTTATTGAGCAAACTAGGCTAAACTTCGCTCTGTAAATAGGCCTATAGCTATCATGTCAGCTCTCACCTCCAGTGGTTTGTTCAGCTGAGCAGCAAGGAGATGAGACATTCGGGTTTCCAGATCATCTGGCACATTTTCTGCTGGCAAGTTTGTGATAATCTCACAGATAGGCATCTTCACGTAAAGTTACAAGTTGTGCAGGTACCAAAATCCAAACGGCAGATTCGGCAGATCAGATCAGATCTGTAGGCTTATGACAGATTTGGCAGATCTAATGCATGGGGTCCTGGAAAACAGTTAAAGTCCATGCCTTAGAAACCCACTGACCTACATTGACAATGAGACCTTGACCTGTGGGGTAAGTTTATCTGTGACTTTTGACCTGAAACTGTGCGCAACCAATCAGAAGCCACGCTTTGCTCCCTCAACATTATTTCATATTTAATGAACTTATGAAGGGGTAGCCAACCATAAATTTCACTTTGTCCCATTACCTAAACTTGATAAGGAGTTTTGTTATGTTCCGTATTAAACTTTATAACTGGTTGGGAAGAGGAAAGGTACACAGTTTGCATGTCAAGATATAGGCAAGTGTTCCAGAATAATTATTCTAGGAATATTCATCAGCCAGATACCTTTATTTATCGAGTGGTGGCACTGCAGTGTTATTTTTCGTCAAAACCAGGGGGAGCTAGCATCTAGTGCATACGAATCGTGGTGGCAGCACTGACCATAGCATACTGTATTATTATGGAAATGAACAAAGCCATGTAGTGTCGCCAAACATAGAACAATTTATTTCAATACATTTTTGCCTAACAAAACAGTTTCATTGCCATTAATGGATAAAAATTGTAGCTAGGCTTAATTGCTACAGTATATAAATGGCCATCTTCAGAAATTAATGGTGAAAATTTTACAGAGTTTTGCTGTAGTATTCATTCCCACTTTTAAACAATTCAGTAAATTTATATATTATCATCAAAAGTGAAATCTTCATAAGCTATCAACACAACTTTTAAATGACATCATATAATTAACAAACAGTAGTACAGTATGTAGATTACGCACATGATCCAGTTCCCCAGTGTTCACATAAACATGGCTACACACGATTACATTTAAAGCTGTGATTCATAGCCCCATAGTTAAGTCAACTGTATTTTACACCTGTTTAACCCTGGCATTAACATGTAATGATTCAGATTGATATTATAGTACTACCTGACCACAACCATGTATATGGCACATCATAATCAGATATATATATATATATATAAAATCAATGCAACATTAATGTTATAACCATGCATGCATTCTCCCTGAACTGTCTTCCTTCTCCCTTAACATGAGCTATGTTGTCTGGTGGTTATGAGTGCAATAACATTAACAATATATTTGTGTGCATAATATCTGTGACTAAACTGTGTTCACATCCCAAGTGGCCCACCTCTACGTTATAAGTAAAAATATTTCACCCGTCTATTCATATTATAATATATGGTATATATATATATTTGATAAAATCATTTTGATTCTGAATAGCCTATTTTTCCCCCCTGACAATTTGTATTATTTACAAAATATTTCACCTGTCTCTTAATTCATATATATTTGATCATTTTGATCTGAATAGACTATATATATTTTTGCCAATTTGCTAACATTCACTGAATGGTTATATATACAAAAAGGGGCTACAAAATATATCAAGTGCTCAAGATATATGGTTTTATGTTATATGGTATATGTATATGAACAATCTATGGACATTTGAATGGTAATTTTAATAATATATCTATCACTCAAAAATGACCGGATGTGTCTCAGTTAAAAAAACCTACTAAACAATTATATTTTTTTACAACAATTATTAGATTGATGGAGTTCGTTGTACGTGAGGTGGCGCTGGGGTCACTCTGAGGAGTTGCTTTCCATACTGTTGCTCCTCCTAGATTTTGACAGCAGGTGCCACCTGGCGACAGTTTGCCTGTAGTTGGAGATCATTTCTTGCCAGTGCAGTAAAGCCTCTCCCCTGGCGTTCATGTATGATCCAAGAGTTATGCGTCCATACTCAATGTCATCTGAGAACAATAATTCACCATATTAAGTTCTTTTTTTTTTTTGTCTTCTTTTTCTTTTTGGAAAATGCCATGAAGTGTATTTTAATGTTTAAAGTTACTAAAATTTCCAATAAAATTTCAATGGAAATTTTCAATCAATAATGTAAGCTTTGACGGTTAAGTGAGAATAATTAAAGTACATAAACTTCTTAAAAATGTATATTTAGCCCATGCACCTGGGATCTACTTTTGAAAAAAAAAGAATCGGTGTAATAAGCATCAAATTGATTGACCTTTGCCACCAGGTATCATCACACAGATGCGGAGGCTGCTCGAGTCCAGTTGCTTGCAGGGGAGAGTGAAGCTGAACGCATCATTGAACATGGGATCATTGCTGGCTGAGACGGATGATGATTTCTTCGTCTTTTGAATTCTGTGTCCATAAAGAAGCTGAACTTTCGCGTAGATTTCTGAAACACAGATATGGAGAACTGGAGGTTACTACATTCAAAGGTTATTAAGTCCAATATACACAGTATCAGGGGTTTGGATGTCAGTTTGGTGACTCTGGTCCACCTGCCAACCCGAAATTGAGGTACTGGTGTGAGATCTTAATTAGGTACTGGTGTGAGCTCTTAGGTACCTACAGTTAGGACCGGTCCTTTGGAGATTAGGTTCTCTAGAGAGTCCTTAACTACAAGTAGGGCCTATTAGTCAAGAATGTTCACAATAAGGAACCAACTTTGTATGTTATAAAAAAATCGTAATGTATGGCATACCAGACAAAAATCTTTTACAATGTACTTACTTTGATTTTCAAAGTCCAGTTTGCGTAGGTCTCGACCTCTCTGCACTATAACCTTGAGTTTGTCATTTTGGGCGTTGAAACACAGGGAAACAAACAGCTCTCCAAGTCCAGCAGAGGTCTGAAAATCAGCAGCAGTTGTGATGTTATCAATGCAGAGTTGGTTCATTTTAACATTGAGAGAAAAATGATATGCAAGTGTATTCACTCTTGAAGCTTTTAACTACCCAGGCTAGGGCACCGTGCTACCAAACTAGGCAACTAGACCTAATGTAGATCTACCATCCCCAGTGTAACGACAACCATCCACAATGTAACAACAACCATCCACAATGTAACAACAACCATCCACAATGTAACAACAACCATCCACAATGTAATAAACCACCACCCACAATGTAACTAAATGTACTCCACTTTTTCAGTGCAACTCTTGGCTACCAGCCTCAGGCTAGGGTAACTTGTGACTGTACTTTGCAACTAGCCTAACTATCCCCAATGCAATAACAACCATCCACAGTGCAGCTACCACCCTTATTGAAAAACAGAGCTACATTGAAATTGTATTCTTCAGTGTGAATTATGCATAACATAGAAACTATTCTTCAGTGTCAATTATGCATAGCATAGAAATTGTATTCTTCAGTGTGAATTAAGTATGCTAAGTTGTGCAATTGCTGACAATGTCGTAAATAGTCTATTTGAGTCTAACTATGATCCATTGTAGTTGTATTAGTCTGAAGCTTAGACAGCTCGTATGACCTGCTGTCAGGGCAGACGTAATGATAAGGCTTGGAGTCCACACCATGTTAAACATTTACTGGATTGGGTGAGGTGTATTACATGTTCCAGTATAGACACTAGGGACAAGGCATACCACAGCCACTTTAAATGTCTGGTTCAATGACATTCATCTGAGATGTAGCCAAGGAAGATTGCCCAGGCTGGGATTAGAACCTTGCACTTTTAGTGGAAGCTTGCCAGTGTGACGACTGGCAAAAGCCTTAACCACTAGGCCACCCAGCTGTTACTTTATAATGAAGACCTTCTGAAGGGTGTCTTTGGTTTCCTAATGGCTCCACTCTATCCTTCTTAGCTGCCATTTAAAGGCCTACTGAAGAATTTGGCTATAAAAAAGACCCACCTGAGAGTCATTGTCCAGTTCTCTTGTGACCACATCACTGCGGCTTAGGTCAACATCACAGAGCGGAACAAACACATGACCCAGGGCATGACGCATTCGCCGTTTGTCGACTTCATAGACAGACAGACGCAGCGTCCTGGTTCTGACATCATTGACAGCAACGTCAAATTCGAAGTCCTCCTTGAAAACCGGACTGAGAGATCCCTTGACTACCCTGCTTTGTCTGCAAACGCGTTCGTCCGGAAGAAGGTAGACCTTGATGAACGGGTCACGTGGGGCATTCTCTGAGCCTCGGCCTGAAAACGAGGTGTCCAATAAACACTTTACAATTTTACAAGTCAATGCATTTAACGGTCTCTAGAGCCTGTTATTATTTCATACATTTTCCGGATTAGTTATATTTGACATTAGTTTTATTTATTCAGTGAGTCACTAAGCACATATATACAGTTCATTTATGAGTGTCTTGAACGGGATAAAAACCCGAGGCTCTCGGAGGGGTTTACACCAGAACCTATAGATTTGGAAACTAAAACACATATGAATCCAGGATTCCCATTGGCAGTTCCTCAACCAATGGGGAGTCCTGGATTCATATGACTTCATCTGGAGTATAGTTTCCAAGTCTCTAGTAATAGACCTGGTGCAGTGTCTTCACTTTGTGTCATTAAATCTCATCTAGATAATTTAGATCCTACCTCTGAGATTTTCGGCCTTGACCACATGGACATTGAGGGTCTCCACCACGGCATTGTAGGTCACAGAATAAGTCAGGCGTCCTGAGGAAACCATATCCTCTGCATCTGACTCTCCCTCGGATGTTCTGAAAGTGTGACAAAAATATTGCACATCAATATATTGCATGAGCCATGCTGGCAGAGCCCGAACCGAATGACAAAGATCATTTATCAGCCTATATATGCCTATTTATTTGCTTATAAGTCAGAAGACTGCTGTGAAAGTTCCACAGAGTTAGTTTTAAGTAATTGTAAGATAGGCATTGAACTATACTGGTATAAAAAGTTGACTAAACTGGCATCATTGGGGATACACTCTATTCCCAAGGGGTTTTTTTGTAAGCCTTTCATTTGAAATCCTAGTAATCTTTGTTTTCTGACCTGATGCTGGTGCTGACATCAGGGCTGAGATGACCCAGCAAGTGATGCTGGTACTGCAAGATGCTCCTGACTGCTGCTGAGCGGTCCATGTCGTTGGTTGTCAGGGGCTGGATGCGCTCTGAGGGCAGCTGGAAGTCTGGCATGGATTCCATGGCAACCGACCTGACCAGGGTTGTCTTGTCCGGCTTGTGCAGGGAACATCGTCTGTTCTTCGATGCATGAGGCGAACTAGACCTGAAGTAGAATATATATTCAATAGTGGATTTTCATGGAAGGTTCTCTGTATTTCCACCAGGTGGCTAAAACAGAATACTGCAATTCTATTGGCTGAAAAAAGTCCCGCCCTTGGCTGTGATTGGCTGAAGCAAGGTGCATCCTAGCAGCAGTATTTTTAGTGCATTTTAATGTATATTTGACACTTTATCATTCAGTTGATGTTTGTTATTTTTCTGAGAAAGTAATATTTATGGAATCAGTTAGTTATAACCTACTATGTCAGAAAAGCAAAATGAGTAATAAGAGGAAAGGAAAGACTTATATCCTGCTGAATTCAGGGTTCAGTGAAAAGACTCTATTCAACTATTTCAATTCAGTTGTAGGAAGTTCCTAGAAAGGCCAATTAGGGCATTCTGTTATGACGTGGTATAGGTACATTGCCTTGCAAAAGTATTGTCACCTCCTGGATTTTGCAAGCAAATATGTCACTACAATTATGCACAGGACATATGGCACAAGCAATTAGCGCAAATATTTCAGATGCGATAATTTACAGTGGGTAGTGAGCTGATTTGTAGCTGTTATGTAATGTTACGTTGTGCACATACAAAAACGATATTTTGCAGTGGTGGTATTTAGGCCTAGTGAAAATGTTTATGGTTTTTATGGACTTTCAGATAACCTCTGAATTTGCTGAAATTTACCCTGGTTAACATTCCATCAAAATATCATGAAATATCACATATATTTTACTTACTTATCTGAACAAATACAATGCTTGGTTCAACATGCAATAGCTATAAGGCTATACAACAAAATATAGCCATATACTCAGATTGCCTGATTAAAGGGATTACATAATGTTATATAATGATTTGATTACCTGTATCTCTTGTCAATACCCTAAACTATGCCTCTGAAAAATTGTTTCATTGGAGTGCCAATACTTGTGCAAGGCACTGTACTTTTTCCAAAGTAATTGTTCAGTATAACATTTGCAAAAATAAATTGCTTGCTCACTTCAGCTTGTTTTGAACTAGTCAACCGAATATGAATACAACTACTAAACTTCATTACACATTTAAGAACAATTACAGATATTTTGTCAAGGTATTAATGTAAATTTGCTAACAGTAGACTGCTTCCCTTATCCTTAAATTGACGTTAAGAATCGCTTCAAACACAGGCGTTTGCCATCTTCACTCAGCAGGTTAGCATACAATAAGACCAAGGCTACTGACTTGGTCATGTAACAGCTTTTACTTCCCCCTATGCAACTGTCTTCAAGGATTTGGTCAGTTTCAGTCAAATAAAATCATGTAACACCTCAAAAATGGCGATACCATACACAATAAATGGGTATTTACCACTTATTTTCAGGGAAATCCTTGCCTGTTGGCTGGGAATGTTCAATTCCCATCTCAAGTGGCAGCTGATTTGCATATTTCACCATCTTCACACATGATGGTGCTTTCTGATTGGCCAATATAACCACTGTTTGCCGTCAGCTTCAAGCCAATTTTAAGTCACCTAATTAAGTTATCTCTGTTTGCATATTGCTTCATACAACTAATTGATCTGCAATTTCACGGTTAGACATTCAATGCCATAAGCCAGCTTATAGGCTTTTAGGCAAATATTTGTTTGTATTTAAGTCTAACTGGTAAACTAGCAAAAGAACTTTCTAACTTTCACAACTTTAAATGTTATTGTCTTTGTTTTGGAGAACATTGTGCATTTCCTAATATATTTAGCTGCACTCTGATTGGCTGTTGAGATGAAAAGCCAGTTAAGGCAGTCAGGAGCCTTGGTATTAGTTAAAGTGTAAGTGCTGTCATCACTGAGCAATGTCATATATGTAGGCCTGTGCTTCATAAGACAGTGTTTGATCTGGGTTTGGCGCGCATCATTGTAGTCGACAGTAAGATAGTTTTGGACACTTAAATAATTATCGACCATAGGATGGTGATTTTATTCTTACAAATTTCCTTTTTAAAAACATGCATACCTAGTATAACCGGTTGTGTGTTTTTAAATATGGTACATAAATTCAGTGCAGGTGTATTACCTAGTAGGCCCTGCATTATTATGGATTCATATTTTATTGATTGAAAATATTTCTATCTATAACATAATTACACTCTAAGTGTTGATCCGTAAGAATATATTATGGATTATAGTAGCTCACCAAATATAGACTTGTAAGTCAATTAGGTCATGACGTACGTGGTGCAAAACTGAACATCTGTTACATAAGCTTTCTGATGACTATATTGATCATTGGCCTATAAGTTGATTACAGCAGTGTTGTGTGAATGAAGCAAAAGCTAAGTAGGCTGCATTGATTAACTTGTAGGTGATTTAATAGTAAACAATTATCAAGTTAATCTTTCGGTAATGATCTACTTCCGGTTAGGTATTTAAGTTCGTACATGTCCATGTTTCATCCCCGCATGGTCAATATAATCCATCATACATAATATTATACCTAATATCATGTGTCAATATTTTGCAGTGATACATTGTTATTCCCCTACTAATGATCAGAGAAAGGTGCGTAAATTGTGTTTAGATAATCTCTGCAGGGGTGGGTGGGGCCCTAGCTCAGTGGTAGCGCGCTGGGCTTCCAACCACTGGGTCCCGGGTTCAATTCCCGGTCGAGCCTATGTTGAATGGCTGTTTCATACTTCGTCTCATTGCAATGGTCCCTACCTGACCTAATTAGCCCATCAGGTGCAGAAATACAGGATGTAAAGCCCTAATCCACCATCACCACCACAGATAATCTCTGCATGAGATGCCACAAGCTACGATATCATAGACGTACATTATTAATTATATATATATATGTGAAATTATACTATATGTCACATAC
The DNA here is from genome assembly GCA_932294295.1 of Alitta virens. Lineage (NCBI taxonomy): Eukaryota > Metazoa > Annelida > Polychaeta > Phyllodocida > Nereididae > Alitta > Alitta virens. The sequence goes on along the minus strand of OW028575.1, from coordinate 68,202,345 downwards.
AGAATATGTCATTTGTTAGATACATTGGAGTTATTCGGTCTTGTTTGACTTGAGGCTAAAATATCATATACATGTGCAACACAATGCAATAGCCAATGGTAAGACTTGGTAATTTGTAACTTCCTGCTGGCATTCATTACTGACTGATGGCAACGATGAGTCTCTTTGACCTTCAGCTGGGGCCTCCCTGTGAAGTGTACTGACATTGACAATCACCAGCAAAGTACTTTTGACGGCCAAATGAGCTGAACGAGTTTCTTCAATGGCATTTCTGTGTAGGCCCAAGGCGAGCTGACAATTCCTGCTTCAGCACAAGAAACCTGCATCACTGAGACCTCACTGAGACATCACTGTGACATCACTATGATAGGACACTATGACATCACTGTGCCATCACTGTGACATGTTTGACTGAAGACGTCTATCCATCTATCTATCTATCTTATCTATCTGATCTATCTATCTTATCTATCTTATCTATCTACCCGCTTTATGATTGGCAGTTGCTTTTAAGTACTTCCCACTGTATTTCTTTTGTTTTTCATATTAATGGCTCACAGTTTTAAATAACAAATGATTGTTAACATAAAATAATAAGTTCATGGTATGTAATATGGCTGCAAAATATCTCTGTCTGTCTCTGTCTGTCTGTCATATTATGCAATAAGCAAGCAGGTCCTTTTCTTTAAATTGTTAATTGCCAACAATTAAAGACAATGGACTGTTACATAAAGTTAAACAATTGATTTTAAAGAAAAACTTACGACTAAGATAACTGCTTATCAAGAAAAATAACATTACTGTTTCTTTATATTCTGATTTAAATATAATCTTGGCCTGGTGTCCATTTACTGATCTATTAGAGTTCCTATTAGTGGTGACACAGTGAGTTGGACAAGACTGAAAATAAGTTCTGCCTAAAGTCCTGCCCAGTCAAGAGTTTTGACCCCCAGAGAGATTACTCTGTTTTACAATGGTCTCTCACGGCCTAAATCTACAAACAATAACAACAAATATGAAAATAATTTGTCTGAAAGTGTACAGGCTGTGACCACTTTTCCGCTGGGCACTATAAATGTTTTTTTAAATTTAAGGAACTATCTATCTTGATTTCTTTCTTTCTTAATTTGTTCATTTTCTCCACTTCTGAATTGATCACACTGTTATTCATACCCTGGATGTTTTTCCAACAAAGAAACAATCATATCAATTTTTTTAAGTCCAATATTACCATTCATATAAGGCCCAAATATAACGGCGTACAAAATGCACACAAAAGCCAGCTGAGCGCAACAGCTGAAATTTCAAGTTTATGGCAAGTCTTAACAATGTACATTGACAATTCTACATAACTGTAGTTTAGAAAATGTTTTTAAAATGAATAAACAACTAAGTGACTCAGCCACTGTCTCAATGCTACTGGGTCTGGAGCATATTCAGCTTATAAGACCAGCTGCCAGAGGCAGACGTAATGATGAGATACGCCTTGGGAGTCTACGCCATGTTACATTTACCCCATGGGTGGGGTCTTTTACTATAGCCTTAGTGTGTGGCAAGTAAAGGACTTCACTCCTGACAGCCTCAGCATATATAACCTGTACTGACTTCGTCACTGTAAGATTCTACAGCAAAAGTTCGTGATGAGAAGTCACTGAACTTGTTGCACTTAATTCATCTTCCTGCACTTCATGTTTTAGACCGCCAAGAGTACATACATTTTTAATTGTTTATCACATAGCTTGCCAAACTTTACGTAAAAAAGTTGTTTATCACACGACTACTGCAATATAGGGAATCTAAAAAAGTTTACTGACCTTGTGCCGGGCGCTGACCTTGAGGTGGTGATGTGGTGATCTTCGTCAAGGTCAAGGTCAATGAACTTGAGATTCTTGCGCATGCACTTGCGTGTGAGGAGGACCAGGAGGAGGATGAGGACGAGGAAGGCTGTGAGTGACAAGGCCACCACTACCCCAAGCACTACCCCTGAAAAGCACAAAGAAAGTGTAATGTCATGCAACTACAATCTGTACAGAAAATGTTGGCCTATAAGTGATACAGCACCACTGAAACATTAAATAGGGCATGGCGTAGTTAGTTGATTTTGATAACTGAACCAAAAAAATAATTATATATGGCCAGTCTCGTTTAGAGGCTGGGCCCAGAATAGGGAGATGCTCGAAGTTATTTGATTTTCATAACTTTTACAGTAAATTGATTGCATGCCAAATTGACTCAGTGCTCCTGAATAAACTTCAGGGTTAAAATAAATTAATACAAATTCTGCCAACAGCTTGTAAGTATAGTAAAAAAAAAAAAAAAAAATCTGTTTTAAAGATTTTGAGATATTTGATTTATCACACCCCAAAGACCTCCATGATAACTGAGTCTTGGAAACTAAAACTAAATGCTTACTACATAATGAAAATATATGTTCAGACAATCCTAAAAAAAAAAAGAGTTATGAAGAAATCTGTAAAGAAAATTATGAGATATAATAAAATAAATCTTTTGGTTTATCACACCCATATAATAAACACGTTCTATAAAAAAAATACCTTTGTATGATCGATTTCTAGCATTAGGGAAGACTAAAATCTATTGTTTAGATGAGTTAGCCTCAATAAATAAAAAAGCAACTATTTTCATAATTATTGCTAATTTTGTCATAAAATGGGTCCTTACGAATGGCCACGCATGAATACATCTCATTCCTTGACCTTGCCTCAATTATGGACACAGATGCTGATTTATTATTTGGCCCAGAAAAGTCATTAATGAATGGTTTTTAAAGATGGAGCCAGTCAGTTTCACATGCATTCAGTTGCTATTCACGTATTTTGCAAGAAAATTAAGTATCATGTTTTTCGCTGAATCTTTATTTTTTAGCTTTCACAAAACATATATGTATATTAAATCTTAATGCTACCATAAATTTATCTTATAACAGGCTATCTAGCAGCATTGAGTGATACTGTAGTAATTCATATCCATAATTAATGCGCAGTCACGGGAATATATGTCCATATACATGTGGCCATTCACTGCATTTCTAATAGATAGATAGATACTTTATTTTGATGGAATGGTACAAAAATTATTATACAGTAGGACAATTACATGATGTTAATTATGAATTTTAATCTGTTATAAATATAGGTCCATCAGGAAACCACCTAAGCATTAGCTGTAATGGTGGCACCTTCAATAAAAAGAAAGAAATAATTATGCTATTATAAGTTATTGCTATTATAAGTTATATTGCTATTATAAGTTATATAACATGGATAGATTTTACAAAAATGTAATAATGATAATGTAATGACATGAAAGGGATGAGTTTAGTTTTATGACTGACAAATAGAGCAGTTACTGTGTTCACAATTAGTTGGATATTGTTTAACTAGATGATCATGGTATCTATTGCAAAAAGTGTGTATTGAATTTACAGAGTACGGTTTAAGAGAGTAAGGTCTCATTCTATGACAAAATAAGCAACATCATTGAAAAAGTTTTGCTGTTTTGGAAGGAAATGGAGCTAACTCATCTTAGAAAAAAAATCGTTTTTTTTCTGTCACACCCAATGATAACAAACAAGGCTCTCATTAAAAAAGAGACCTATACCAGACTTGCGTAATAGCATATTGTAATAGTCAATTATAGATAATGTAGAAAAAAAGTTTTGTAAGATAAGGAGAAATATACTCTTCTCTTAAGATGATACAAATGATATATCTTATAAATTATATATATACACATAACAAAAAGTAAAACCAAAATTCCCCAGGGTTGGATTTGTACCCTGGTTCCCCCAGCCATTCATAGCAGACCAATGCTTAGACCACTCAGCCACTGTTGCATGCTATAAATAGCCCAATGTTTCTGGAAATGTTCTGAGTGTATGTAGGTTATGTGCTGCTAAACATGAATTTATGCATTTTGAATGTGGTAACCAAGTACTTTTTGCCAAAATTAGCTGAAACTATGGTCATACAGCACATTCCCCCAAACAGTGCTAGTATTCCTTATAAGGTAAATCCTAATATGGGCATGCACAAAAAGTGATGATAAAACTTCACCAGGCATGTCCTCAAAATTTAAAACTGATTTTTGAAGTACTCTTAAGCAGTAAGATCCTAGTACGAGGTATTCTTTATTGAGATCTGGTGCAAAACCAACATTTTTTTGACATGGAATGAGTGTGATAAACAAAAATATTTATTGTCTCGATAGATTTCGTTATGACTGTTTTACAATGATTGTTTAGCATGCATTATCATTTTATGGAGCAAACATGTATTCAGTTTTCTAAAGCCAGTTATGTGTTCTCTAGGGTGTGATAAATCAAACCAGGTATCTCAAAGTTTCCCACCAGAATATTTTAGCTTTTTGCAAGTAAATTGAAGGTTAGCCTTAAAAGCTCTGTTGGCGGATTTATTTATTTTATTTTATTTTTTTCAAATTTTTTTTTAACCTGGTATAGGGGCAATCCTATCTAAGTACAGTTTGTGACTGACTGATATGGATATTTGACCAAAAGCAACGTTCTATTGACGTATTGAGTGCTTGCTTCCATAAACAACGACAGCTTGACATATATACAAGCTTGCTTCATTAGAAAACCGTCAATAAGTCTTGACTTAGATTTGAATGAATATGAAACTAATACAAACACAAAAACATGACCTTATCTGCACAGCCCTGCATTTTGTTTTCATTAGAAGATTACACACTTATATACACATATTGACGGTTTCTTTCTTATGTTTATTATCTTCACAGCTCTCTGCAAGGAACAAAAATTCAACCACTAAAGCACAAAGATGCATGCAAGATGCGTGCAAGATGGGTGCAAAAGTTCACACCAGCCACAACTTTGGGTTTTTGCCAATTAGCTTCAATCATGTGATTATATAATGGTATAATTAACCAAGCAGCGTTTGTTTGAGGTGGATTTCGGGCGTTTTCTTCCGTAAGGCGGCGCTACGACCCGGTGCGAAGCACCGGCCTTTCTCATAATCGATTTGCCGCTCCCCCAGAATCGGGGAGGGAAATGCTTCCGCGCGTCGTCTGCATACAAAGTAGTGCGATTACTACGCCTTATTCTTTTCTTCCAAGAAGCCACTCACTGTAAAATTAATTCAGACTTTAACTCTACTAACGTCGTGAAATTGAACAACTTTACCGTGGAATTCCACCTACTGCAGAAGGTACTATTTTCGTGAAAAGCACTGAACAAGCGTTCTAACGAAATAAATGGGACTGAACAAGCGTTGTAACGGCGTTGCGACACTTATTCAACGATCAATTTTTTACGTAATCTCTTGATGCTTCGCGTGAGTTATCAGAAAGACCGGTGCTATGCACCGGACAAGCGCCGTCTTTCGGCAGAAATTGGGATTTCGAGTTGATAATAGTGGATTTTCACGGAAGGTTCTCTATATTTCCACCAGGTGGCTATGACAGAATACTGCAATTGTATTGGCTGAAAAAGTTCCCAGCCCTTGGATGTGATTGGCTGAAGTATCATAGAGCAGCAGTATTTTTAGTGCATTTTAATGTATATTTGACACCTTATCGTTCAGTGGATTTCTTATTTCCCTCAGAAACTTATGTTTATGGAATCCGTTAGCTATGATCTACTATGTCTGAAAAGCAAAATGAGTAATACTTAATAATAAAATTCATGGCCGACCGTAGCTGCTAACACTGGGCCAACGTTGGGCCGACTTCCGACATGGCATGTTTTGTAGAAAGGTGATGATTTATGGTTGCACAAATACAGCACAAGGAAGGGTCAGGAATTATGGGTTGCCCTCTATACTACTACAGCCGAATTCATAGAGCTGGGAACCAGGGGCGTCGATTTCTTTTGACGGTTGGGGGGGGGGGGGGGGTAGGCCTACTTTGTCCCCACTGTGACTTCCCTCGCTCGTACAAGTAGTAAACACTAGCCAAGAGGTAAATTAATGGTGGATCACTTATGCCAAACTTATAAACCTGTACTGATATGTGATATCAAGTGTAAAGATATTTAACAAAGCACAAATGATCCAAAACAAAAGTATGCGAAAAAGGGTAATTTTCATTTGTGAATTTCAGAAAGTGAGGGGTATATATCCCGCACATCCCCCCCTAAATCGATGCCCCTGCTGGGAACTAATCTCTTGGCCTTGGAAGTTAAACTCCAGAGGACGTCATGTGAATCCAGGACTCTCATTGGTTAAAGCAATCCTCAGCCAATGAGACCATCTTAAAATTTGGCCAATTAGTCTCTGTCGATACGTTAATGTTTAATGAAAGATATTTGTAGATAATATTTATGGCTGTAAGAAGGTGGTTAAAGTCAAGAGATCGTCATATTAGAAGATACAGAAAATCGAGGACATTTCTAAGTTAGGCCAGGCCAAGCAAGCCTGTTATTGCATAAAAAATGAAGGCATCAAGGCAAATCTGAGCATAATGTTTACCTTTTCCATCAGTAAAATGGTGTTCTAACAGTTCAAAAACCACTTTTCTAGGCATGTTTGTATATGTAGTACTGTTTCTAGGTGAATGAGGATAATGTCATGGTCTGTTGAACAGACCCCAATGTGATAAACAAGACATAAGAGACACAAGAAGTTGTCACACTTGGGTGACCTTCTGTTTCTAGGTCATCTTGCACTTCCGAACCAATAATTATGTGAAGCAATAACTACCCAGACCTCTTACAATGAAATACACATGCTTTTGGTGTAGCGTTTGTTTTGCTGATGAGTGTTTATGGGTCATTCCATTCCAAAGAAACGGTGCACCTCCCTCCCTGTCCCTCAACTTTCAAATGTGATTATAACATGCAAAATGGTTTTAATATATATCTTTGCATGAATCTGTCATAACTGATATTTTTGCTCTTTTTGAAAAATGGCATGTTCCACAACTCATTTTATATATCCCTTTACCCCACTCAATGAATGTAAGTTAAAAATCATTTATATTATTCACATAGATATAATCAGGAGAAGTTGAATTTTCAACTGCTAAGAAATATTTGCAGTACCAGTTACATTATCCATTTGTTAAAGCTTGTCCACAGAATCAATGTCCCTCCTGTTACCATTACAAGAGCACGCAGTTATTTATCGTGCACTCCATGAATACAAAATGGAATGAAAAAGTACTACCATTTCCCTTTCAGATATTTTATAAAGTTTCCTTAAATATCTATCCTGTCACTGTCTCTTCTGTTACCATAAAGGCTGACAAAGCAGGTCACATGACCAATTAATTTAAATATATTCAAAGGCTAAAGATGAAAAATGTTTTGTTGTCGTGTAAGAACACTGAAATGTATGAAAATTCATAATTTAGATGCATTTTTGAAAGATTGAAAATTTCATTGTTTTTGCACTTGAAATGCTGAAAGTGCATCGTTTCTGTGGAATGACCCAAGACCCCATGCATTAAAGACATTGTGAGGGGAACCTATTTACATATCTATATTTGCCGTGAGAAACGCCTGCTTTAAAGGCTCGTCATAAATATTATTATGCAATTTCATGGGAACTTTAGCTGTACTGGGTGTGGTTCGTTTACATTTGAAGTTTTTTCATGTTCTGCTTGAACGTTTCTGATATATATATATAATATATATATACATATATTAGGAGGATAAAAGAAACGTGTCTACCCTGCCAATCGTATGTCTGTGCCGTTAGTTGTTTACATCTTTTACAGTTATACGAATTTTCATGTATGAAGGTCATTTGTGGAAATATTTCATAATTTAGAAACGCAATTCACGCATGACTTATCTTGTATGATCAACTTATATTGCTCTTATTTTTCTGCAATATCTTCACAGAAGTGGTGCTCCAGTCACACAAAGAACTGTTGGATCTGATCTTAAGATTTCTTTTGGTTGAAGATTAACCTCTCCACAATGACTGATCTGTCAAAGACCACGCTTGAAAACCACTTGATTGAGGAAATTTGTCATTTTAAACATTAAGCAAGATTTTAGTTTACAAAAGTTTATCCTTGCGTCCACATCAACAATTTCAAGAAAGCCAATCAAATCCAGTTATTAAGACAGCCTTCCTATTAACATATAAATACATATAAATACATGTTATTTGTAATTAGTCAAACGTTGTCTACGGCTTCGCAACTAAGTATATGAGAAAACCTCATGCTTGAACAGGTTTCATGTTGTAAATGGTTCAATAGTGAATTGTGTCGTTAACCATGTAAAATATATACATAAAAAAACATATATTTGGCCTTTAAATTGGCTTATATCACCTTTACCTATTGAATATACTCTTTTAATTCGGTATGTATGATCACGACAATACATTATATTTCTCCATTAGCTTAGAAAAAATTGATAAATATGTTATATACTATGTATGGCCACTTTGAAAATCTTCTTGAACACTATTCAAACTGCTGGGTGAAAATGTGTAACATCACTAACTGTGTGAGTGACAAAAACATGAAACTATTGACAACATGACAGACGCCAAAAAGTATAAGTAGAATACAAAATCATAAAGGGCAGAAATGCAGAGAGAGCCAAGAAAGTAATGATCGACGCAGGGGAATATATAATGGACATTTGGACACTGTGGACAAACTGGACATAGTTGTTTGGGATGAAATTACAGCGCCCATCCTTATACATCATTTAATATTGTTCAAGAGATGGCAAGTTGCTAGTGATGTCCGCATCGCTAGGATACCATTGATTGCTGCTGCAACAGGTTGATATAAGCAGCATTCCATTAGCCTCTACAATAGACCTTTGGTACTAAAAAAGACTGCCTGACAGTCTGACTGAATGACTGACTGACTGCCTGACAGTCGTGCTGACTGACTGACTGAATGACTGACTGACTGAATGACTGACAGGTGAAAAAAGGGCACTGCAACATTTTTCACCTATATACACTGTATATATGCAGCTGGGTGGTCTAGTGGTAAGACGCTCGCCTGCTCCTCTGAAGGACCCGGGTGCAATTCCTTGCCCGGGCACCCTTTATGAGCTAATCCCAGCAGCTGGATGTTGTTCGAATGAGACGTTCAATTGGCGGTTTCTTGTACTCAGTGTCTATGCTGAGTAAAAGAAACCTGTCATGGGGTAAATGTGTAACATGGGTGGACTCCTCTCTCTCATCTCCTTAATCAACCCTCAGTAGTGGCAAGAACTTGCCTTAGAGGGCTGTACTTTCCATATATCTATATATATCCATGATAAACCTAGGGCTACACACGCTTTGATGAAAATATGCATTGAATATATAATGTTACGGATTGACTTTATCACCATGGCAGGTCTTACTGTTTTATCAAGAATTGTGTCAATCCGAATCCTTGCCAATGAATAACACATCAATATGTTGCAGGTTACATGACACTAAATATGGACTAAATATGATAACATATTCATATATTTCGACACGCTCTGTCAAAACATGTCAGGGCATACTTTGTTTACAGAAGCTGTGATTTCATGCATGGGAACCATAACACCTTTAAAAACACGCTAAAAACAAGACTTTATCGGTATATTTATGCTTCAAATGAGTTTCTAAATACCATTTTAGATCATTTTTCTTGTATGCAAACAATACCATATGGTCAGGACCTCAAAGTTGGTTGTAAATTCAGGGTGCAAAATCTAGCCAGGTCCAAACAATTAATTGATACACAGTTGAACAGCATTGGTCTAACAAAATGTAGAATGAATGCATAGGGACAATGTTATGTATATCATAAAAATGAATAAAAAATAAATAAAAAAAACGATTTAAGTCCAAATCCACAATCGTACCTTGTTGAAGATCGTACCATGTTGAAGTTCCCAACTTAGCAAAATATTGAAAATCTCTTTGAGTAGACTAGTCATGTGACTAACTTTTAAGACTATTTTGACTAATTTTGGGCAACACTACTAGACATGTTGACTGTCTACAATGACTGATCCCTGGACTGAACTAATGACGAACTCAGACGAAGACTGACTATAACTTGTTAGATAAAACTGACTAACTTGAAAGTCGAAATAAGATCTTAGTCAAAAATAGTTTCAGTCTATGGAAGCTGAGCCAAATCATATAATTCCACTTATCTGTTAGGCTCACAGAATTTCGGTCCAGTATTATTAAAACCAGCATTTTTTAACCGAAGGTCCAACAGGTGAGGTGTCGGTAGGGGGTTGGTATAGCCAGGTTTGATGGCTCCATAGCCAGGGTGCATGTAGGCTTATGCATTACTGCCATGGATGCCACTCACATGAGCCGTTTTTAGGACACTTTTAAAGCACTTCAATTTTGGTCAGGTTTTTTTGTTTAGATTTTTGCTTCACGGCACTTTTCTTGAACTGCTGACAATGCATTTGCATTAATCACGCCAATATATGAATAAAGTTACCGATAGCTCATTTTCCACATGTTTTGCTGGAGGGAGTTGAGTAAATTAAATGAAGAGCTCTAGATGAGTTTTACCCTTGTGACCTAAAAACAGTCCAAGGTGTTCATTTTTTAACTCATTCAAGGTCTTCCTCTAAGGTATATTACCTTTAGTTCAATAAGCCTACGTCAATAGACCTGAAGTGATCATGTCTATAAGTGTGGTTGACAGACAGACAGAGACAAAAGGGAGGGACAAACTGACAGAGGTGCAGGCGATCACAATACCCCAGGCCATATACAATGGTAAAACATCAAAACAGCGCCATCTGTAGCAAGCGTCGGAAAACTTTTGGCCACGACTGTAGTGATGCCTTGTATTCACCCACCCATAAGGTAAATTACATTTAAGTAACATCCTTAACTATCATCTCATTGTTATGTCTGCCACTGCCCTTTGGTAGATGGTCTCATATTTATAAGCTAGCTGAGGTTCAGACCACTATTATTGAGACAAACAGAAAAAAAAAATTGAAATTGCCCTGTCAATCAATAATGACAGATTATATATTTTACAAACCACCTTCTGTTAATTAATATGGTAGCAATAATTTGGACCAGAAGGCTATAATTAGCCAATCAGTAAATCAATCCCACATTCCCACTGCTGATATGATGTCTTTGCTATTTTTGTAATCCCAACACAGCAGGTGTAGAATAGATCTATAGGCCTAATATTCCGTCTATTTTGTACTTCTTTTTTTTAAATCACTTCGATATTATGAGGACCTCTCTCAGTCTGTTAATGCCAGTACATAAATTAACCCTTTTTAAATTCTGAGGTTTCTTCTAGTTTTGCTTATGTCTTTATATTAAATAACCCCCTATCAAGAAAGTTATCTGATACAATAGATCATTTGAGGTCAATTTGTCTTAATTCTATTGTTCAATAGGTCTACGATTGTGTCATTGTAAATAACAACTCTTGTACTTTAATAATATGCCTATAGGCACTTTGTGTTTTGGCTGGTTCCTTTTAAATCCTGTCATTTTCATTCGGCATAGGTGGCACAATTAGGTGCTGTGTTGTCTTCACAATATATCACTGTATCACAAAAACCTAATGGCGATAGTTTATACACTTTGAATCCTTTCCGTCATATATTCAATTGCATTGATTCAATACAAATCTTGGCAAAAGATTTCACCATCATAAATCAAACACGTTTTGAGTTAAATATTTGTCATACTCACCATCTGAAGGGGTAACGATCTTACCCCGGTCGGACTCCTGGTCCACCAGCCTTTCTGGCCAGCGGATGCCCGTGTCATTGGCCCCGGGGATTCGGTCCCCATTGCCCATAATCCGTATTTAGGGAGGCCTGCAGGTTAGGCATCCATGTCCAGATGGTATGTCATGACGTACGCACGTTTCCCGGGCTACTGACTGCACTGATCGGCAATCAATAAGGCGCGAAATGTTGGCCACAGCTTTTACATGCACCACTGCGCCCCTGGTGAGCCTTGTCCTAACTATTGTTCATTGAGCCATGCGTTGGTAACTTGTTATAATGCGATTTTCATGGGATTTTAGTAGAAAAATACATTTTTAACGGTGGAGCACTGCATATATAGACTAGTGGTAATTTTAACAACATGCATGGTCCAAATAAGTCATGTTTGCAGCAGGCCTGAAAAATAATCCTTGCCTGCTGCATGGTGCCATGGAGGCTGATCACCTATGCTGTGACAGCTGACGGAAAGCTGAATAAGCTCAAAGTAGTCATTGCAAACTTTAAAAACCTTGTCTATATAATAATTTAAATGTATACATTGTACGAATGTAAAATACACACATTGTACGGTAAACCCATTTTATTTCCATATAAATCACAGATCCGCAAGTAATGCGGATTACATAAACATACAATACACACAATAATATACAATAAAAAGCAGACAATTTTAAGTCAGATGTGAAGTACAATATATATACAAAAGTGCAAAATAATCGACCTGATTATTTGAACATAAATATTATCTCTTGGTTGTCTTTAATTTGGTAGAAAATAGGACTAGGTCTATCAGTATATGTATAATAGATAGGCCTATGTGGAGTAAATTTTACAATGACTAGAAGCACCATGTTTTCCTAAAAATAAATGACAATGGAGAATTTATCTACAACCACATCTGTCGACAATCATGTCTTCATGATGCCTAACAACCAGTTCACTGTTTTCATAATACAACATGCTGAGAGGTTTGAGGGCAACTGGTACACAGCAAGGCCGAGGGGCGGCGCTTTTGTCCTTTAATCTCAGCAAGGACTGCATGACGGCATGGTTCGTCGGTTCATAACTCTCCTCAACGGGCAATGGACATTTTCCAGTACATTTGAGAGCATTAAACCTCTTTGGATAAACAATCCACTGACCCCAGCCAATTAAATCAAAGTCTACGGTCATATCTTCACTTTTGCAACGAGCCTTCTTGTTGCCACGACGTTGTCTGGAACGGATGTCACTGACGACATCACGTCTTGGGCTAGCGTCATGGGCTTGCAGTTGCTTCATTTGGGCCAAAAACTCTGTGAAAAACTTCTTGTCTTTGGAATAAAGGACCAAAATTGCTCCACTGACTTCGTCGTTTTGACTAATGACCTCCAGTTCTCGTCTGCTGCGTTTCCTGTTCTTGTACTTGACGCTGACTTCGAAGGTCGTGTCGTTCATGTTGCCGTCAAGTTCACGTTCGACGTCTCTGACGATCCTCGTGATGTCAATAATATCGAAGCCTTCGCGTTCGTCGTAGGTGTCCTTGACCCGGTATCGTTTGATCAGAACCTTTCGTTCGTTGCGTCGGACAGTGACCTTGATCCTCTTGATGGGCCTTCTCTGAGGTTGATCTGGGTCGACAGGACGAAGACGCAGCTCGGCCATCTGGGTCCTTTCTCCTTCCGCCATTGCTGAGACCTTGAAGGTAACAGAAACTCTGGACTTTGCGTTGCTTGGTGGGTCTGTGGAGGAAATACAAAGTTATTAATCATTTATGCATTTTGAAACTAAGAATAGCACACGTTTAAGAAATACTATATAAATGAATGAATTTCATAGACATGCAGAGGTCACAAAAGATCTATTTATTGAGAATAAGTACACAGAGGTCCCTAGAGGCTACATGTAAATTTTGTTATCGATCTTTTAAAATGTTATTTATAATATTAAAAAACAAAAAAAACTCATATTGATCAATTATCGATTATGCAGTGCTAGTCTGATTATATTGTGGCATCTGCTGCATGAAATGGGATCGGGCAGAGCTTAATTCAGTTAATCTGAGTCAATAGCAATTGCCACAAAAGATTGTGTTCAACTCTAAAGGCTTAATTGAAAATTATTAATAGCCTATATATAGATCTAAAGGAGATTTAATACATTTAAATCACTCACCGGAATTACTGAAGCTCCTGACAGTGTCAGCTCCTGAGAGATCTGCTCCCTGACCTGCAGCTTGAGAGAGGTCCTCCCCTTTCCTGAGTTTCTCATAAAGACTGAGAAGAAAATGAGCTGAGGGCGACTGAGAATGGATGCCATGTTGAGACAGGGAGTCCAAGAGGTCATCTTCTGGGGGTCCTTGACCTTTTAGGCCACTGGATGTCAGCATACTCAGAGGGCCCCTTCCAGTGTCCTTCGGGGGGTCGCGGGTGTCCAGAAGATCCTTTAATTTATCGAAGTCCCATTTTGCATCTTCATCAGCATCTGTCAGAGTCAGAATGCACAACAGAAATATTGTAGACCAGCACAAGAATTTCGATGCCATTTTTGAAGATCTTTGTGTTTGAATTTTAGGAACTCGATGAGGTAATGTAGTAATGTCAACTCGCTTATTGCTCAATGTTGCTTGTGTGAGGATATGTTGATGAATGACCTCATGAGACTGCTCTGCTCTTTTATAGGGGTAAAGGTCATCTGATGTTGAGACTAGTTATTTGCAATCGAGAGGTCTAGGGCTCTGCTACCACCATGTGTTTACTTTTCATCATTTTGGCGCGCTCCATTTTCTTGGAGATGCTGGTAGGGGGTAACAATTAATTGCAATTCTTGATTGATTCAAGCTGAAGATCAAAGCTTTCGCAAGTGCTTCAGCTGTCTGTGCAGGTTGATGAGGGAGCAATCCTGATGATGTCTGGCCTTACGAAAACAATTAGTTAGATTGTTTTTGTAATCAATCAAGATAAACAAAAAGGGCAATTATTAATAAAATTGTTTATCTTGTAAGTGAGACTCGTTCATGAAGCCTCAATAACCTACGCTGGGGCTATTATAATTGTTTCTTTCAATCTTAAGACCAATGTATATATTATATATAAATTTATGAAGTTAAACATTGGTAGTGATATAGATAGATAGTTTTATTGACAGAGAGAGGTCATTTTTTACCAAAGCATATGGAGTATTTCTGGTTCGGTAACATATCTCCCAGCCAGTAAATATTTTGATATATTTAGTTTTTGCGTATAATAGCAATTTTCACAAATAGGTTGTAATTTGTTTTTTTGGGCATATATACCAACAAAAAAAAAGGTATGTCTAAATATTTATAATGGCATATCTATTTGTGATATTTTGAAATTGCACTTCTTAGAAAAATCCAGAGTATGATTTCCTAGGCTGGATCTCTACCAGCATGTTCTGTTCAGATTGAAGATGGAAGTTTCTTTGATCAACCTCAGCTAATCCCTTAATGAGTGAGTGTTTCACACTTCAGCCACTAGAGGGATGCAGGTGAGTCGGCTCATTACAAGAGGGCGCTTCTCTCATCACATGACCTGGCTTCTTCCTTGATCATCCAATCAAAGTCCCGTTATTCTCACCTGCCTGCATACCTAGTTCATTTGGAAATGGATAGGGGCACCTCAAAGAATAATTGATTATGATCCATTCAGTTCCATCAACTTCATAGTATTGACTGGAAAGTATAGCAAGGTGACTTACAGCAGTTGTTGCCAAATTTGAGCCGAAGTCCCCGACCTTAGCATGATCAAGTAAGGCAATTTTGTTAACTGCATTTTGTTGCATATAGAAACATTTTTTAAAGTACATTTTTGATAGTGAAACGTTTGCATGCAGAAAATTAATATATTTGAAATTTTGCATGACATATTGACATTGTATTTGGAAGTCGAGTTTATTTAAAACTACCTAATGGGATAGCAGATCCCATGGTCAATTTGTCTCCCCCCCCCCCTTAGCCACTTGACCTATTGACCTATAGTTAAATAATAATTAACAAGCTTATTCTTTTGGGTGCAGTCCCGCGGGCATGTTATTATTAAGTTGTAGATTTTTTTAGAATTATGATTTGTTCAATAATCAGAAACAACTAGGACAAAGATTAAGTGTGGACAAATGAACCATTTATTGGCTTACACAACATTCATTCAGACATACAAAATAAAGTGCCACAAACCAGCAACACAACTCAAGTGGTTGCTCTTGTGGTAGCCCCTTATAATATCAAACATGCAAACATAATTGGAATTACTCATATACAAGAATTACTCATACAATTATGAATACAAAGTAATTATGGCATAGACTGCCTATATTATGAATGAAATTTTATAGCAACAAATGGAAAACAAAATAATGCTATAGCGTATATGCGATGAAGCAAATAGCAATTTACACTACCTCGAGCCTAACTACCCAAATCTCAGAACAATTGAGAAAATGATAGAAAATTGAATAATAGAGTCAAGCTCTGTAATTAAATAGAAGTAATACTTGCAATTGAGATTCAAGCTAATATGTCGATATTTATAAGAAATGATCAATTCTTTATTATAATATCTATAAAGGGGGGTGGGTGGTTGGGTGAAGAAATGAGAGCGAATGAGTAAACAGGAAGCGCTCTCCAGTTTTGTTTGAATGATTAATCGGATTATTTAGTATTGGCCTACAGGTAAGGCGGCGGCGCCTGAAAGCAGATTGCCTCAGATTGCCTACTGATTATTAACCATATTTATAATTTAATAAATTTATGTAATTTAATTATATTTTGAAATTTAGCTTGTATTGTATATTATCCTTTTTACCTACTTCACCCTAAAAAGGCCTACTTATGTATCACTGACTTAAGTTTTGTAAGAATATTATTGTAATGTAATCGTACGAATAAATATTATTGTAAGAATGAGGAATTTAATTTCTAGTTCTTGGCAATATAATCACAGAGCATGAATTCCAACTTGCTCTCGATGTTGTTGCTAATTGGAACTAAAAATTCTGAATGAGTTTTAACTGTTGTCTAATCCCGACGCCGAAGGCCATTTGGTATATTTACTACTTATTTGATTGTTTGTTTTTTAAATTGCACTCAGGAGGGAGTTAACTGACATTTTCGTTGGTTATATATACAGTGGGTTGCAAAAGTATTCAAAAAAGTATTGTGCAAAGGTGATGCAACATTATATAACAGTTGCAAAGTGGCTTTTAGATTTGCAAAATATGAGATTATCACTTCTATGAAAATGTTGATGCTTGCATGGGCCTTTTTTTTTTTACCTGTGTAAATTACATTTACATGCAAACTCCAGGTGGATGAATACTTATACAACCCACTGTACCTCTCAGAACAATAGGAAACAGTCTAAATGAGGATAAATCAATTTAGTTATTGATATCCCTGATTGACAGAGGGCCCAGAAGCGCAAGTTCACTCAAGTGTGACCCCTTTCAACTTGTCTCTATGTTCTTATTTATCACATTGGAGTAGGTATGTTCAACATTTCCCACACCTTACACTAGAAATCACGTTCCCATCTCAATCTATACACAATGGGAGCAAAAAGCTGAAAATATCTGGCAAGCCCTTTCCTGAAGGAAGGTTTTATGAACTGGGTTGAACAGTAAGCATTTAATTCAACTTCAGAATTTTCGACAGATGACCTGTATGCGTCCATTTTATACAATGTAGAGCCTGCTGGTTGCCCTCCAGAAGAAGCTTGGCATGGTTTAAGGTTAGTCTTTGCATTTTCTACAAAATCCACAAATTATGCCTGTCTTGGAGATAGTGAAGAAACATGCAATCATAAAATGGGCAATGTCCCACCAGGTCAGATTTGCTCTGCCTTCTCTCTGCCGTGTAAGTACAGCATACCATGGCCTAATTGGTACTTACTCAGGTATTTCCACAATTTCCTGTTTCTTATTTTATTGCGTTTTTTTTCCAAAACCTATTAAAGTCAAAAATCTAGTCCAAAAAGTTTTTTCATTTAATGTTCGCTGAAATGTCAAACAACTAATTGACTTTAGGTCATATATGGATCAATAAGTGCGCAGGAATACGTGAATGAGCATACTAGTGGTTTGAATTAATAAATGGTGATTCCAGCAGTTCATGGGATAGAAGCACAGGCAACTTGCAGGCCTTTGGTTATCTGCCTTTCTTTGTTTGACCTCTTGATCAATGAGTACGGAATATTAATTGCACAGCAATGAAGACCCTGTGTATTTGAAAGTCGTGTGACACAGCAGTAATGTAAGCTTTTGGTAGATAAAACCCACACCACCCCCTTACATGAACAAATCAAAGATCAATCAGTCCTTGATAAACAGGCCTGCCAGACGTCAAGAAGTCCAGGTGGCAATTGCTCTGTCCATGAAGCAACTGGTTACTTGCCTTTCTTAGTGTAACTCATTACCAGCACACTATTCCATGTTTAAAATGCAGTTCAGTATCATCCTAAATGTAACTCAGATCAGTATCATCCTAACTGTAACTCAGATCAATACCATCCTAAATGCAACTCAGATCAATACCATCCTAAATGTTACTCATTACCAGCACACTATTCCATGTTTAAAATGCAGTTCAGTATCATCCTAAATGTAACTCAGATCAATACCATCCTAAATTTAACTCAGATCAATACCATCCTAAATGTAACTCAGATCAATACCATCCTAAATGTAACTCAGATCAGTATCATCCTAACTGTAACTCAGATCAATACCATCCTAAATGCAACTCAGATCAATACCATCCTAAATGTTACTCATTACCAGCACACTATTCCATGTTTAAAATGCAGTTCAGTATCATCCTAAATGTAACTCAGATCAATACCATCCTAAATTTAACTCAGATCAATACCATCCTAAATGTAACTCAGATCAATACCATCCTAAATTTAACTCAGATCAATACCATCCTAAATGTAACTCAGATCAATACCATCCTAAATTTAACTCAGATCAATACCATCCTAAATGCAACTCAGATCAATACCATCCTAAATGTAACTCAGATCAATACCATCCTAAATGTTACTCATTACCAGCACACTATTCCATGTTTAAAATGCAGTTCAGTATCATCCTAAATGTAACTCAGATCAATACCATCCTAAATTTAACTCAGATCAATACCATCCTAAATGTAACTCAGATCAATACCATCCTAAATGTAACTCAGATCAATACCATCCTAAATGCAACTCAGATCAATACCATCCTAAATGTAACTCAGATCAATACCATCCTAAATGTTACTCATTACCAGCACACTATTCCATGTTTAAAATGCAGTTCAGTATCATCCTAAATGTAACTCAGATCAATACCATCCTAAATTTAACTCAGATCAATACCATCCTAAATGTAACTCAGATCAATACCATCCTAAATTTAACTCAGATCAATACCATCCTAAATGTAACTCAGATCAATACCATCCTAAATTTAACTCAGATCAATACCATCCTAAATGCAACTCAGATCAATACCATCCTAAATGTAACTCAGATCAATACCATCCTAAATGTTACTCATTACCAGCACACTATTCCATGTTTAAAATGCAGTTCAGTATCATCCTAAATGTAACTCAGATCAATACCATCCTAAATTTAACTCAGATCAATACCATCCTAAATGTAACTCAGATCAATACCATCCTAAATGTAACTCAGATCAATACCATCCTAAATGCAACTCAGATCAATACCATCCTAAATGTAACTCAGATCAATACCATCCTAAATGTTACTCATTACCAGCACACTATTCCATGTTTAAAATGCAGTTCAGTATCATCCTAAATGTAACTCAGATCAATACCATCCTAAATTTAACTCAGATCAATACCATCCTAAATGTAACTCAGATCAATACCATCCTAAATGTAACTCAGATCAATACCATCCTAAATGCAACTCAGATCAATACCATCCTAAATGTAACTCAGATCAATACCATCCTAAATGTTACTCATTACCAGCACACTATTCCATGTTTAAAATGCAGTTCAGTATCATCCTAAATGTAACTCAGATCAATACCATCCTAAATTTAACTCAGATCAATACCATCCTAAATGTAACTCAGATCAATACCATCCTAAATGTAACTCATTACCAGCACACTATTCCATGTGGTAAATGCAGTTCAATACCATCCTTAATGTAACTCAGATTGAATACCATCCTAAATGTAACTCATTACCAGCCTGATTATGGGTCACTGCTAAAGCAAAAATGCCGTTAAATGCAGCTGGGTGGCCTAATGGTTAATGCATTCGCCAATTCCACATTGGCCTGCTCTGCTGGAGGTCCTGGGACCCTGGTTTGATCCCAGCCCAGGGCACTTTTTATGCGCTACTCCAAACTCGTTTGAAGTATGCTGTATGCCATGTAATAAAGCTCAAATGACAAGAATGATATGTGAAACAATGATAATCAAGTGAAATAAATGTACAGTGTGAAAAATGTGGTCAAACGAAGTATTGTGGTCAAGTTTGTTTTAAAAAAGAAACAATGTAGCAGACACTCAGGAGGCGATCTTGAACAATCATATAACTCCAATTGTTACTAAAAACGATGCAATGAAAGTACCACTAAGTTAATATTGCTAAATGCTAAACTGTGTAGTTTTTGTGACACATGTCATAAAGGAACTTAATGTGATCACATAGTGACATATTCAATTAATTTCTATTCAGCAATGGGCATATTAGTACATTTGATTTGATTCCCCTTAATGAGCATCGTTTTCAGGCTGATATGCTAGTTAGATACAGAAGTTGCAGGTGAACATTTTGGCAAACTTTTTATTATTAAATCTCTTGATGGGTAGGCCTAAGTGTACTAGTAGATAATGATAGGTATAGGTCTAGACTGATCCATCAGTCCCTACATCAGAGATATATAGGTCTACACATTTTCATTGTCTGTTTTGGGTTGATTCCTATGAACAATCCTTAATCATGGTTTGAGTTTTGTTAGGTTAAGGCTTGTCGTTCTTAAATGCAGATACATCCAACTTCTTTCTCATAGTATGTTTTTTGCAGTTTATTTTCTACTTTTGAGTTATAGGCCCCAAAGGTGTGTTCGATGCATGTTAAGAAGAGTCATTTTTCCGTTGCAAGACTCTTTATTTGCTGCTTACGTAATATACATACTGCCATAAATCCATGATACAAATATATCAGGCCCGTAGCCAGCCGCTTGCATTTTTTGGGTTGGTCTTTTCGTTAAAATGGTGGACTTTCAATACATTAAAAAAAGTATTCCTTGAAGTGGACCATTGTGTGGATATGGACCAAGTTGGGTTGGTCGAACAACCACCCCCTCCCCCCCCCCCCCCCGGCTACGGGCCTGTATATATAACAAACACTGTTAACTCAAAGTAAGTTTATACATCATTAATCGGTGTAATGTATTATGTTTGCCATTGATTTGGCCACCCAGGAAAGCAGTCTAAGACAAAAGACAAAAGTGCCCGCCTGGGTTACAGAGAGACCTCAGCAAATGATTATGTAATCATATGAATGAAATTTATAGGAAAATTAGTTATTTGATCTATGAGTAATTAAAGACAATGATGACTGCAGAAAACAGAAGTATAACTTAGCAATAGTCATATCTTAATTTGAATGTACGACTATCCAGAATTCAAGCATGAAAGTCACATACAATGCATACTATGTATACCAAGCATTTTCTTGCCAAGAAACTGGACAGACATTTCCAAGAATAACATCCTCTAGCAAAAACATCCAACAGTTACCACTTTACTCAGAAATAGACAACTAAAAACTGTAGTATGAAACTCACTATACTAAGCATTTTCCTGCCCAAAACGTTGGCATACATCTCCCAGAGCAACATATTCTATAACAAAGCATTCAGTTTCATCATTGTTTGGAGATAAGACCACCGAAAACTCTAGTATAAAATTCACATGCTCTGTATACTAAGCATTTTCCTGCCAAAAACATTGGAATACATCTCCCAAAACATTGATCTTGCACGTATCATACGAATAAGCAGAAAGTGATTAATATCATAGAATTGTAAAAGAATGAAGAAGAATCCACCTAATTACAGTAACTAAGTTGAAATGTATGACTCATTACCATCAGTAACCGAACTCATCACTATCCTCAACAAAAGTGACAGCCATCCTCAGTGAAACTCTCCATTAGCTCAATTACAATCCATTCATGTGATTCAATTATTAAATCTGCCCCAGCCATCCCGAGTACTCTCCTGAGAATACTGGAATTCCCCCACTCCATAAAATGATTCACTTTACATCAATGAGCAATTTATTTTTGAAAATATAAACACAATGATTGCAGGCATTATTGAACAACAACACTGCTGTTCAAGCAAATTAATCACAAAACCGTTATGTAACGTTACAAATTAGTTGTCAGTAAATTACTGACACTGACGTAGATATTTATCACAGTTTAATACTGGCACCTTCTTGGTTAACAACAAAAACCAAAAGCGTTTGTGCTAACAAATTAGCTGTCATAGTGCATCATTTAAAGTATCCTCTCTCAAAAGGTAGAGTAAAATTCTGATTATTGAACAACCCAATCATAAAAGCTTGACTCTTAGAAGTGCCAAAACATATTTTTTGAAACCTTTGCAAATTTTACAATTTGCACCACTTTAGCATAAATTTCAAAATTGTTTGTTCCCCTAAATTCTCATGACATAGGCACCATAGTAGCACACAGTTCATTTATACAACATATTAACTATGTCTATGAGATACAATTTCACACAAATATTATTACAGTGAAGTTAGGTAAGGTTTAATTGTGCTGCAGAATTTGTAGGTCACAGCATTGATATTAAAAGGTATCAGCCGTCTGCTATATGTATAATTCAAAATATTCACGCATGCACATAGACTTGATCATTACCCTTTTCGATTGAACATGACCATACAGCCCGACATTGTACAGGATTTGTTTAAAAACTTGCTCGTCATCTCAAGTGAGAGTCATTGTGTACTGTCATGGAATGTACAAGTTTGCATGCGACATTACAAAAAGCAAATGCCATCAGTGTCATTCATAAAGTCAGGTGGTGGCTCAATGTATCGTCCCTCCAGCTGTCATTCAGTCTGCAACCAGGACAGATCTGTATCTTCTAAGAAAGTAGCAACCGGTGTGTCTGGAGATTGTAGCGATGATACGGTATCATAAGATCTGAAGAAAAACGCAAAAATGACAATGACAAAAATATATTTGTATAGCGCCGTATCTGGTTACATTCTATGGCGTCTATTGAAAATATAAATGAAATAGGTAAGTCTTTAGAGAGTTTTTGAATTTTTGGATATCTGGTAGGCTGTTCCAAGACTTAGGGCCACTTGCATGGCATGAGCGCCAAAATGCTAAAATATAAGTATTACTTCAGCTCAAAAGCTGCCAGCAGTAATTATTATAGAAAACAAAATAGCAAACAGTAAGGTATTTGTTGTATAGAAGTGTTATTGTCAGCTAGAAAATGGGGTGTAATTTTCTGATAGGATTCCCATCCGTTTTGCACTTGTTCCATGAAACAATATTACATATATACATAATTTTCAACATGTACACATTCTTTGTTTCAGCTCTAAACTTACAGCTGCATCAGCATCTTGGATTCCTGAACAATCCGCGAAGACTCTTGGTGCAAAGATGTGAACATGGCTTGGGTTGACTCAGTCATTCGACTTGGCTCTGTGGGACTCCTTAGCGTTTGGGGTTCTGTCCGATCATCGTTGTCCTTGTTTGATTGGGATTCATTGTTAGAGGACGCTGCTTGGTCTTCAGTATTGTCTTCTCGACTTTGGTTCTGAAAGGAGTGAAAAATGATAAATGAGAGTGGATTGAATTCAGTGCGTTGTACAATTTGGGTAGTACCTGCATAAAACAGGGTTGTGGGAAAAATACGGGACACAGTTAATGGTGACATGACCAATAGTTCCATAGTAATGACACAATATATTCTATGACAAGTATACATTGCCATTAATATGTCCTCAATAACATCCCAATTATGCACACCATTACTACCCAGACGTACCCTGCACATAAATGAACTATAATCTGTATATACACCAAAGGGCATCTGTAGTTTATGAACTGAATTTTGCATTCTAAAGTACAATGCTATACAGCAATCAATATGTAGAACAATTAGATTGATCAGTGACACATCTTTGTCATGTATGTGACATACATAAATATAATGGGAATGAATACATATTTACAAACATGCCTGACAAATTAGACGGCAGCAAAATCACTACGGCGCTTACCAATATTTTGATGAGCGTCCAGATGTCATGCTGACGTTGCCTGTTGCTTGATACCAACCGGTTTGAAAGTTCAGCAATCTCTTTCATAGAAGCTTCCATTTCAGGGAGGAGGTTTTGCAAACCCTTATGACACTGATTCACCTTCCTGCAAGGTAATGTCAATGGTGAGATATGAAACAACCATCAAAAATTGGAATTATAAAGTATGAGGATATCATATCACAGCAGAATACAGAGACTTGGAAACAAAAATCAAGGACTTCCTGTTTTTCTAGAACTTTACTGGCTGAGGTCTTACCCTTTTCACACAGCATCCATGTTGGCATTTTTGCCTCATTGACCTCACTTGGATTATGTCATCATTACTTCTGTGACCTCACCATGACCATTGTCTATTGATAACATCGCAATACTATATCTGAGTGCAAAGAGAGGTCAATGAGGCAAAAATGCCAACATGGCTGCTGTGTGAAAAGGGTGTATGGGGGTCCTGGTTTCCCATAACAACCTCTGGAGTTATAATAGTTGTTGTGAAACCTACTGTAAAACAAATTTGGCCTTAATATTCTTCACAAGAAAAGGATAGAATTTAAAACGTACATAATGTGGTCATAGATGTTTTTGGTAATAGTGTCCTTTTCCCTGAAACATTCCATTACCACGTCCACCATCTTCTTGTTGTCAATGAAGTCTGGTTTTTGTCGGTCTGGAAGAGTCAAACAGCTTTCATTTTATTAATTATATTTCTCATAATAGAACATCAAATTCAAGCCAACAAGGTTATTTTGCAGGAAGAATAGTACAAGTACCAGTAATATTTCATGGTAATGTTGGGATCACCTTTTGCAGAAAAATAGATTTAACCTCACCATTTTAATAAATAATGTTACCAAACAATATTCAGGTAATAAAACCAGGATTTATATGTATGTGTTATAATTTCCCCGTAACATAGTAATGTAATAATCAGGTTTTAACTGAAATGTTACTTGGTAACATTAAATTGCTCAAATTCTTCGAAGAATCTGATGCTTTCTGCAGAACGTGATTCTAACATTACTTTGTTATATTACTGTATTTACCTGGAGAAAGCTGTCCTAAATTTAAAGTTATCTTTATATTACCTTTTTGCTGGCATGCAGTTTTACCACTTACCATTGTGATTCTGTCGAAGCTCTTCAAAACATTTAACTGCCCTTTGTGCCCTTAAAACACAAAGATAATTTGTTCATTAAATATGATTAAGAACATTGTGCAATCAATAATATAATGACTTATAGGTGTTACAATGTATTCTTATTTTAATGAAAATATTATTTCCTGCATTCAGAGAAACCTTAAAAAAAATTATAAGAATATAGAGATTTCCTCTCAATTCACACTAGGGAAAATATTGCAACTAAATGATAAAAAGTCTTTGTCTTGAAATTTCATTGTACTACTACAATTGGGTATTTCTTACTTACAATGCATCTAATGCATTATTGGCTTTGGAGAATGGACTTTTTTGCATTTCAAAAACCTTCTGAGACATCGCTGCACATTCCTGGTCTAGTTTGTGAACTTTCTCGCCCTGTAGATAAAATAGATGGGATGGTCAGAGGCGAGGACACAATAGCTTTTAAAACTAGATTTAGGATAGGAACAGAGTGGCATCTCATTAAGACCACCTCAATTAAAGATCACTTTGCTGGGCCTCTGAACATTCCCATGTAAAACAATAGCCAGAATTAAGACCAGCCATTTTGATATTAAGCCACCTGTGTTGAAACATTGTGGTCGTTATCAATAATTCTTAAAAGATCGAGGTGGTCTCAAAATGATACTGTAGATTATCATCACAATATTTACCAATACTGCAGCTTGATTTGGAAACTCGTCACTCTTTTTCCAAGATGTGTGCAACTTTTGAGAAGCTGAATAAATGAACAAAAATCACATTTAGCAACATCAATAGCTTTCCATTGTCCAGTCATGACTTTAAGCAACTCAATAACAGTTTCCAAAACTTACTGATCCCATTTCTTGTTTGTGCTTCATACTTGTCCAGATCTGTACTGACGCTAATTTTGAAAAGCAAAAATATTTCTTGTGAGTAAATCAATTTTACATCAATATTTTATTAGTAAGTATTGGATTTGAGTTATGTTTTTGACAAAATCTTTTAGTTCGCATACCTCACTGTGAAGAATTCTGCTTTGGCTAGTAATTTCTCACATTCCGTCAGCATTTTTTGTTTTGTTCTACTGAACCAGGAATTTGTTCTCAGCAAATTCATCCTGTTGAATTAGAATTGTATACAAATGAAAGACCCCAGTATGTAATATTGGATGAATAAACTTCATTTCATGATACAGCAACGTAAAATGTAAAGTAATAATAATGTATGTGGAAATAATTTGACACATAAAAATTCAATATATAGTAATTTTCAAAAGAACGTCCACTTGTTTTCTGATCATATTTCGAGTGAATACTACTACCAGTTCCAAACTAAGATGATTACCTCTTCAATCTTAACCCCAATTTTAGACTTCTCATCCATGTCATAAAAACTATTGTGACATCACAATTGCAGGCAGGGGCTGGTAGTGAGGTTAAAATAATTACATGGTGGTTGACAAAGAGCATAAATTACAATTGAAAAGTGGAAGACATTCAAGACATTAAGTTACTTGTTATTGAGAAGTTTCATTACAGCTCTGAAAATTGGGATTCCTTTTTTATTTTAAGATTGATGTAAATTCTTTACTGGTCCATGCTTTTAGTTTTTATGAATAATTATGCCAAAAATCAAGTATAAAATATTTCTGAATATTTAGTATAATTGCAATTGACTTACATGACAGCCCTGTGAGCATGTTGTAATCGCTTTAAGTCGCCTGCAACTTCATTGCAAAAATATACTGCGTGTGCCCATGCTTGCTTTTGTTCCTGGAGAATGAAATGCCTTGATTAATTGATATCTACATTACAAACATAGGCTGCACTGCAGCAAAACCCTCAGCGCATGTCCAAATTGCACACAAGCATCAAGATAGCACACAAGCATCATAAAGATTTTTAAGTAACAATTGTAGTTGGGCATTATACTATATTTTGTATGTACATGTAATTCGTGTTCCACCCAAGGAAATTACAATGTGATAATTCTTCAAGAACAATTTTACATCAACATGCAGGAAGCACATAGAGCACATATTCAGATGGTTCATCATTCAAAGCATATAGTATCCCTATGTTCTGGCAGGATGAATGGAGATAAATGAAATCAATATCAATACCAATTCTGCTAGAGAAGGTGGTATCAAATTATATTTTGCATTATAAACATGTTGCTGATGTTTAATATTCAATAAATCTTCGATATGGTGACTACTGACCAGTCTACTGCATAAATCTAGGATTAACAGGCACCACTAGACAATCTGGACTAACTCATTGAATGTAAGGATAAACCTATAACATTTGTGTGCCATTTTTTCCTAATAAAGATTGACCTCATATAACTTCTTTTGTGAGTCTGGAATAAAGATACACGACATTAGGACAACAGTGGGCCAATATGACACAAGGAGCACCTGCTCAATGGGGAGGAAAAGTTACAGAGCCTACAGATAACACCAGATAAAAAGACAATAGGATGACATCACTACTCAATTGTTACATTGATGACATCACAATATACATGACATCATCAAACAATACTTATCTGCTACGGTCTCAGTGACCTCTGGTGGTACTTTTTCTCCCAATTACTTTTGAACATCTAATTACCAACCTAACGGTTATTACAAAATGACTCACTGGGTATGTGTACATCACGTTGGGTTCCTGGACCATTGAGGAGACTGATGGCGGCATGGATCTCACTTTCCGCCTTATTGGAACCTGCGCTGAGTTTGGGTCGTACTTTTTCAGCAGAAACACCAGACCTGTCATCTGTTCCTGGGAGAAAAAAAAATATATATATATTGAAAAGCATCGGATATTTTTTGCAATAAGCAGCAGTCCCTTTAGAGCTAACACCTTCAAATATTATTATTTAAGTCCAAAATTCCTTCATTTAAACAGGGTTGCTCAATCACCTAAACTGTTTTTCATTTAGGCCCTGATATATTATAAAGGCGAAAACAAAATACAACAAAATCAACATACATGTGCACAGGTCAATTTAACTTTGGAATAAAAAGCAAAAAAAAAACATGAGTAATAATAGAGAAAAGTCTAGAAAAGAATGAAAAAAGGTAAGATAATAGTATGTACAAGAATAACAGAAGAAACACATGGGATAATACGGAATACACAAATAGAAAAGAGCTAAAAAAGGGATCCCTTGGAATGGTATTAAAAACATATTTTGACTAAAATCTCAAGTTTAATTTTGTCTTAAACATTGTCAAAAGTCTGTATTAGGAAATGTTTTAGGCTTTGACTCAGGCCTAATGGTGTAGCCCGGGATACTTACCAAATCAGATGCATATCTTGCTGCCTTGTCAGTTGGTTCAGGAGAAATACCAGATGCTAGCAATAAATTATGTTCTTCTGTTGCAATGCCCGTTTCCTGCTGAACAATATTTTGTATTGTTTCAATCGTCTCTTCATCTACTCGATATGAGAGAAGCTGGTTTGTAGGAACGCTGTAGATAAACACCATCTGTTCGGAAAAATAAAATCTTATTTTCGTCATAAGTAAACTGGTATAATTGATTTATGTTTGGTCACTTTTTATTGAGTTGAAGATTATACTGCAGATTGCAGACCCCTGAGCAATTAAAATAAGATAAGATTTTATTTAAAGTCAGTGGTGATACAAAATAACAATAAAACACTAGCTATAAAAGCTTTTCGCCGACAGAAATTGACCAAACTTAAATCAGAGGAGGAGAACATTTGACTTCTGTGTTACAGTGTCAATCTTTTAACTCATTAGCTGTACAGTGACGCCAGAAAGTTTCTAAAACTTTGCCAAAACCTAGCTCATATCTTTACATTAAACGTCAATATTCTCAGACTATTAAATATTTTTCTCCTCCAACAAAGTAAATACCTTCATAGAAAGTATAGTGTCCAGAAGCTCGAAGCATTTTGGTCTTCGTTCTTGGTTCAGTCCTCCTCCCCTTTGTTTTGCATTCCAAAGGAGCATGAGCCTTAGCCATTTCTCCAGGCAATATTGAGTGGCTCTGAAAGTCGCAAATTTCTCTTATACACTCACAATTATGGCTAATTGTTGGCCTAATCATTAAGACAACTGGACTTTATAATAAATTTATAAACAAAACTAAGTAAACAAAGGCTATTCAGGATTTATTTTACAATAAATAAATAGCCCAATTAATAGGACCACCTTGGTATTAAGATCACTTTCCTGGAACAAGAGATGGATCAAGGAATTTGCGGAAGAGGGGTAGAGCACAGAAGATGACACCCTACTAGAGCATACATGAAATTTATTTTACTTTTGGGGGCAGCCTCGATAGGGAATTTTGTGTAACCATCCTGTTTGATTCTTTAACCATAGGTGGTTTAATATATTTTAGCATAGTTTTCCTCAAGCATTAATATCAATATTATTTCAAGGTGATCAATGTGAAAGACATACTTCACCACAAATTTACCCAAATATTTTACCATGACTTTACGTACCTACAGAGAAGATTAGGAGGAGGCAGATTCTTGGAGTAACATGCCTTTCCTTCACTGTTTGTGTAAATGTGGATCACTTCATCCTTCTTCTCCTTCACACAGTGATGCCTGCAAGTTCAGGCGAATAAGTTTCACAATAATATAATTATACCACCATGTGCACTTTTCTATTCTTCTTAGGAGGGCTATAACTAACAAAATTTATGTCAGTCATCTCATTCCCGAAGTGCAAACTCCGCAAAACACACTCTGGATTTACCATCAAAATTATAATCAGTTTTAGCGGTTCTAGACACATATGAGCAAATTTATACAAAGGAGTTATTATATCTCTCAAAGGTTGGGAGTTAAGTGACATTTTGTTGCATCAACTCTCTCCCAATTGGGATAATTATAACTGCCATACTCAATGCGTGGCTGCTAATTCGGAGCTAAATTTGGGTATTTAAAAATTTATCATAAATAGCAGGATGCCCATGTGCTTGTCAACTTAATGTGCACGGCAAATATTAAGCAAACTTCAGCACACATATCCGATTGTAAAGACATGTATAGTGAAAGACGTATTATGTTTGGAAAGTATTGATAAAAACATAGACCTACCATAGATGATGCATTGGAGACAATTCGTGGAAAAATGGTCTAAATCCTGTTATAACCTCGAAGACCAGAATTCCAAAAGACCAGTAATCCACTGTGCATATGTATTGCTGCCTACTGACTAGTTCTGGTGCCTGTTTTGTAGATATAATGGAGACAAATATTTTAATATTAAACAAACAATGAGGAAGTATTATTTTCAAAGAATTCACACAGGGATAGAAGTATTTGATCATTCCTTTAAGGTGACGCTAATCAGTTTAATAATAGCCAATTAGCCACAGCCAACAATCTTGAACAAAAAGGTTCTAAAATGTTTTGAATAATTAATTGAAAATGACTATATTATATTTATGCATATATATTAGCATCTCATTTCACAGATAAATGCAAACTTACAATATACTGAACTGTTCCTACAAAGGAAGTACATATACTTCCTTGCTCTACATTCTTCGCATATCCCAGGTCAATCACTTTGTAAACCCACTGAAAACATACAAATCAATTTACCATTACTATTCATAATTAATAAATACTGAAAAGGTGGCAACATATTTATAACAGAATACACTTGTAAAGACAATCTCAAAGCGATGCAGTGTTTAATTTCTTCTTTTTTTTTGTCATACTGGGGATGAACGACACAAAATGCAAATTTAACCTCTCTGTCATCTCCCTTCTGAAGAACAATATTTTCAGGCTTCAAGTCTCGGTGAATAATCTTCATGGAGTGGAGATATTCCACAGCAGATGCAATGTCACCCACCAGTGTTCGTACGGCCGATTCTCTCAAACCACAACAGTTTTCTGGTCTCATCAAAACCTTTTTTTGTATGAAAAGAAATATACATCACATTTCCACAATATTTTGTCACTACCTTTCCATATAGATGTTGATTATTATAGTGATTAATTATCAATGGCAACATTTTGTTATTATTATTATTCCATAAACATATTGATTATTATTGTTGCAAGTTATATTTTCTTCATATTTTATAGAAATTGTTTACAATTTCGTGGCTCTGAGAGCGTCCAAACACCCAAGTAAAATTGCCAATTTTCGCCATTGATTATTAAAACGATTAATGATTAAGTATATTTATCAACCTTCCGTAAATCTCCACCGACGCAGTACTCCATTGCCAGCGGCTGCATTTCGTAAGTCAGGCCCATGAATTCCTCTGGGAGAGGGACAGCTGTGATCACATTTGCATGCTTTAGCTTCAACATGATCTCAACTTCAATCGCCCAGCGCTTCCTTTGCTCCTGGGTCATCTCACTGACCATCCGACAAACCTTGATCGCCAAGGCATTACCATTATCCTGTAGTAAAGATGCCGCAGTTATTCATGCTGTATGCACTGAATTTAATTAATGTTTCATGTTGATTGCACCCAGGAAAGGTACTTTTCCCACGCGCATAGTGTGTGATATTTACTCATATGGAGAGTGAAAACTGTACAAGTTTCATAATCACTTTTAACAGCTTCAATTTATGTATACACACCATTTCTTGAGTAAACCATGGAGCTGGTGGGTCCATGAGTAAACAAACCCTTGTGGTTCCTGGTGAATGTATCAAAGATATTACACATATTCTGTGTAATATCTTTTGTTGTATGATGGAGCCACCAGTTCTGGTGTTATTTATAAATAAGCATCTAATGTTTAACAGGTTGTATCTTACCTTGTGTCTCCAGAGCTTGACCATTCCAAAGCCACCTTGACCAAGTCTTCGTTCACACACCCAGGGCCCCACTATGTCCTCATTATTGCCTGGGACCTTCATATTTGAGGCCATCCAGTTGGTTACAATCCTTTATCAGTGTTAAATCATATAACACTGATCACTTAATTCAACTGTTCAAATACTCTTCAGACCTTCACCAGATGTTTACCTGAAACTAATTCAAAAGGAATCAGTCAAATTAAATTTATGATAAAATTATGATGAATTATTATCATTACCAGACAGACTTAAATGTCAGTCGCTGATTTCAGATCATATGCAATGGGATTTATCCCAGAGGGACTGGCAGACTTCTGTTTAGATTCGGCCTCTTGTCTGATTTATGATAGCAGAAACTGCAGAATGTCTGACTTTAATAAAAAAAAAAATGCATTCCTGTATTTACTAAAATAAAGGGTCTCCCTTCAATTTTTTAAAGAGGCCAGGCCACCTCAGAAGGGCCTTTATTTGAGGAGGGCCTCTATACGAGATGGGCTTTTATTAATTCAGAGGCAATGAGGACAAAGACCCTTATGAAACTAACTCCAAACTCTAAAATACCTCAACTTCTTTGATTTTACCTGCTTGATGTTGGGAGGGGCTTTTATTTGAGGGAGGTCATTATTTTTTTTGGGAAGTCAGCTACCCTGCGCTTCTTTTTGAGGTGGGCTTCTATTTGAGGGGGCATTTTGAGTATATATTACAGAAGTTACATCGACTTTACTGAACAAAATAAATGATGTTAAAAATGTATTTGTTGTGAGTACTAGTTTAATCTTTCAATATTTGTCTTAATTCATGAATCAGGAAGGAATTGTGAACTAATATATATGACCACATCCATGGGATGAGGGGATTTCCCAGAATTAAACTGGCCGGACAGTCAATCAATCTTGAGTTGTTTAATTAAGCAAAGCTGCTAATTATGTTGGTGATTAATAGTGATATTCACAGACCTTGTATTGCAACTGACAATTACTGGTTAGTCTCTATAGAGCTGTACAATAAAATATTGAATAGTTCAAATCAAGACCCTCACAATACACACTCTATAACCAGCTGATAACCATACATTTGACATGATGAAGAGAAGAGCACTGTCAGCATAATCAATATTCCTTAATTAGTTGTGTAATTATTATGGACCATATATTATTAAGGATAAGTCATACTCGTAAACAATTATACCTTTATGTATATATATATATATATATATATATATATATATATATATATATATATATATATATAGTAAAGTAAATTTATACAAAAGACTTGTCAGTATAGATTGGCAGCAACACTTCACATGAATTAGATATACAGACATGTTTGTAATCAGAGAATTTTATGAATTAACAAAATACAATGTGAAAACATGTGCATGTACTGGAAAACGATATATATAATAATCTCAGAAATCGAAATTAAATAATTCCTGTCCAATACTGTACAGAAATGCCAAGTTCTGGAGTAGTGAATCACTAAATGAGTGAGTTTTGGTCCTTTCCAACCAGTTAACATTAACATGTTAAATTTTAACCAAGAAAATACTCAAATCTAGAGGAGTGAGACCGAAACCAAATGAGTGAGAGTCATTCTGAACAAGTGAGACTTAGCTTGGTATATCTGACTGTAGAAAGCATGCATTGATTATTGTTGATCACTAACTAGTACAGCAGTACTGATAATTTTTCTGCAAGAACTACTATAGTGGACACCCTACACTAAAACTTACGCACGAAAACCAAGAAAGCAGCTGAAATTAAGTAGCCAACTCACACTCAGTCCTTTAGGCCAAGATGTCATCCGGCTACAGTTGAAACAACGGGTTTAACAACCCACACATCACAAAAGGTTGATGATCAACAGTGATGATTCTCACCCAGTGGGGAAATCCTGGAAACTTCCTGTGAACAAAGTGTGACGTCATGCCTGGGGGAGATCCCTCTGCCGTCTATTTTTAGATCAGATAGGCTTTTGCCAAGTGGCGGCCCCTGTTGCACGCTTTTATAATTGAAAAGGGGTGGTGCATATTTCAATGATTTACTTTAATTTAATGACTAGATATTTGATTTAAATTTCTGTCACTGCTTAAAAGTTAAAACAGCTTGCAAAGATTGGGCAGGAGTAACACATTACCCTGTGTTGCTGATGTACACATAATTTTTAATTCATGTCAGCTTATAGCCCTTTTTCTTCTTTCATTTATTCGTTTTTATTTCTCTCTTTAGTGCAACCCCCACCGCAACTATTATCTGGGCATTAACTATGTTACTAAAATGTTTCAAGAATCAAGATTCAATTTAATTAATTTACAAGTGGCTTACATATCTTATACATGCAACCTACCAGAAACATTTAATGATTCAGGTTTTTCTGATAACCCAAGTAATTATAACACTTATATCACAATGCTCATAACAGCATTTTTCCACCTCAAAGACAAATGATACACAACAAAATATTTACATAGTTTAACCTCTATGTGTTTATTTCTATTCTGTGGCTAACCATATGTGAACAAGACCAGCTTCCTTTAAGTGAGACACTGTACAGAATGTTTAACTGTTATAGTCTTAAATAATAACACATGTAATAATTATTATCATATACCTGGTATAATGGTATTATATTGATGTATTCCTAAATTGCACTAGAAAGTTGACATTTCAAAATTCACAACTTGATGCATTCCAACTAGCAAATTATTTAAGTACACATTCTTGACCCTAATATAAACAAAACTTCACTGGGTGTGGGTCATACAAGCTAACAATATTAAACTATAATATTGACAAATGGAATGCTGCATTAATGCCAAGGAAACTAATTTTCAACTTGAGTCTTACTTCTTCCATAAGATTTATAATTTTTTTCTTCAATTTATGTGAGATGATTCCACAAATAAATGCATTTTAAAATATTCGATTTCTAGAAAGAATTTAATATATTGGTAGCTACTTGAGACAGTCTTCCATTATTAGTCTGACTGAAATCATGGTCAGCATTATGACTCGCACAACTTGAATATACATGTATATGTAAGTTTCAAGCAAACATATTTCTTTTGATAAACATATAAATATTGAGCAAAGCACTGGCAACCAATACATGACATTTTGGAAAAAATCAGATGGAGAATTTCTATTCTTAACAAAACAATTTAAAAAACGACATAATTTTTCCCAAACGGGCTTCGCATTGGCTGCTCCAACATGTCTTGTTAAGAGAATGCATTCATTCCGAGGGATGTACTTAAAACCAATATTGTAATATTTTCGACTTCTTAATCAAAAATTAAATCTCTATTTCATAATGACGGAGGGCCCAGTGGCCACATTGTTCTAACTGCCTAAATATCTTATTGAGATCAAACATTATTAACGTACATTACCTTGGAGAGGTGAACACAGATGAACAAATCACAATAGTAACAAAGGTTTTAAATTCAATCACACAACAGCATCAAGCAACATAACGAGTTATCAAAACAGCCAAAAAACATAAGCATATATAGCACAGAAATCAACCATGCATTAACAATATAATCATTCGAACAACTGACTAATTACATTAGTGATGAAATGATATAAAAAACAAATGTGGCTGTTGGTGTTAATGTATACACATACCAAGTATATGCTCATAATTAACTCATTTGTAAATAGTGACTCGCTACCCTGTCGAACACAGGACCCTGGAAGTCACTGCGAAACATTTCTCATTTCCAATGCAATTGCTCATCTACCACAATTATAAATCAATATTTTCCTGGCAAGGTATTAACACAAAACCTGTTGGTTGGCATTACTTATAATAGTAAGGTTGAGTGGGTGATTTAAATTCAAATAAAATTTGCAGTTGTTTGAATTAGATTGAAGGGTGGTGGTTGCCAACTGTGCTGCGCAATAACGACTAGTACATGTCCAGTAAGCATACACATAATGATTTTATCTATTTATTTGTTTCAAATTTATAAAGGCCATACATGTCATTTTGGCATCAGGCCGCCTGTATTATATACCTAAATGGAGGTAATTTTGTATAAATATTTCAAATTGTATGTTAAACATGGTCTCTTGAATCTGAATCTATAACGAAAAACAGATTCTTGATTTGTGGTAATACCACGCCTGCATTAATTACTTATCCAAAAATTGTAACTGCTTGGGGTCCAGAGGCATTGATTACTGCTCAGAAGCGTACAGTTCTGCATTTCTCATTCATACATTAAAACCATTTCAACAAGAATCACATCACAAATAGGTTAAGACAATGAGAAATCAATCATCTGTATGTATTTACAAGTATACACTCAAATCAACCTTGGTTTCCTTTCATGCTTCAACTGAGTGATATGCAAATGACCATGACCTGCATACAACCTTATGTAGGACCTAGTCAACCAATCATAAACCTCCCACTAATCTTCAAGCATAAATTAGAATCAAATACGTTACATTACACACGCACGCTTAATATACAAACATCCATCGACATCAACAACATTTTGACACACAAGTTTTGTGATGATACACAACTATTTACAAAATGTCAGTTTTAAATGGCATAGGCTCTACATACATACACAAGTATATTATATTATATCTTTCACACGCTGGTTAACTAAACCCAGACTGCTCACATCAACCATTAGTGTAAGGATTCATATTATGGCAATATAACCATGATGAAGTAAATCTACAGCCTCCACTACAAAATGCAACAAGATCAATTATTGGCTTCAAACAAATGCTAATTATGTATCTAGATTAATGCACAACTTTTGCAATTTTTTTAAGAGTATGAGTCACAATTTATTTTGAAAAAAAAAAAAAAAACATCACTGAAATTCTCCCTTCATAATTATCCATCTCTCAAACTAAGCAATCATTTTACTTAGCATGTCTCTGTGTTATGCATTCAGTGTATCACATCCATATAGATCTAGCATTTAATCGGCAAAGACTTGGTTCTTTGCACATAAATAATCTGATCAGTAAGACATATATAACATACACAAGATTCTATGATTAATTACATAATTTTGGAAATTTTGTTTTAAACTGCCCTTTAAAAGCAGTCATTGCGTTATGAAACCCTACTTTCTTAAGGATATATTATATATCCTTATATTTTACAATTACTAATTTAACATATTTTACTATTTTATACATATTACATTTACTAATTGAAGGTACATCAAAACAAGAATCGTACTATGGTCTCCTAGTCGTTTTACTGTTGGTGACATAATAGCAATTTAATTGCTACTATGAAGAAACTAAAACAATTTTGAAAGGGTACAGTTCCCATAAAAAACTTAATCATAATTAAAGTACAGTATATCATCAGGCTACATTATGAGATACCCACAAATGCGGGTTGAGAAATTGAAATTGAAAAGTCATATAGCACAAACAACGGCACAATTTTACAGCTGTGAGATAACATCGCTCATAAATTAACAATATCAACAACCTATTTTTACCAAAAGAGAGGCAATAGAATTCAAGAGTTTCCTCCAGGGAAGTTTCCCAGAGTTAAAATGTCACAAAATCATTTACTGGCTTTAAATTACATTAATGACAATAGAGGATCATGCTAACGTCTGGTCCTCTCTCCCCAACATCCATTTGGTTTAAATATATTGCTAATGCAACAAATACGACTCCTGGTACTTGTACAATGCCTTGAGCATATTGAAGATCGTCAGCTCGGCTGTTTTAACCAAAGAGGACACTCCAGAGTATAGTCTTAGTCACTTCCTTTTGCACAGGGCAAGACAACCAAAAACAACGCATGGTTTATTTTCTGGTGATGTGGAATTAGTTTGTGAAGTATCTGAACGATATGTCCTTGTGTTAAACGTTTTCAACTTATTTGAAATGTGTTGTCAGTGGCATATCACAAATGCTATGAGGGGAAATCTGGACCAACCAGGCATCTTCTTTAATTCCAACAACTCAGGTCTTAAAAAAGACACACCGCGTGCACAACGAAACTCATCTCCTTTATACGCCATATCCTAGTTTCCCAACACCCTTGTTATATTCTCTTGTGCTTGACTGTTAAATCCATGTCTTCTGCAGTTTAATACTGAAATTAAATAAATCAACGTCCTATTTTTTTTACACTGACTACTTCAATCGATCATCGTCTGCGGTTCTGGGTGGATGAGGTATCGGCACTGACACTGTCGCTTGTCCCTGTTTCTTTGATACTGGCACCACCTATGATGAAGAAATACAAAAATTTCAGGTTTAATAATGACAGATTAACATATAAACCATCTGCTGTTAAAGACACAGCGGCACATTGCTACCAAAAAAACATTTTATCACCATTTATACCCTATCTCCTCTTGGTCACAAACATGTTTCAAACAGTGGTATGAAGATGACACAAGTTTGATCAAACACAGGCATTAGCCAGCAATTTTAAACACTGAAATAAGTAGTAGGTCTATACTAATAAGGTATTGCACTGGATTTGGCTGCATGGAAACACTCAAGCAGCCAGGAGAAGGCCTTTAAATGGTCACAGATCTGAAAGGTGACAGGCATCAGACGCGGACGTCAGAGAAGACATCTGTCATTGTCATGCAAATCATTCTGGGCAGTTGGAACATTCCCCCGTTCTAGTGGAGTGCGCACCATCTCATACTACATTGTATTCTGCGTTATTCAATATAAAAATTGCTGGCAGATTCCTGAGGTTTCATATGCACTGTTAAAAACATTCAATTATTAATACAACCTTTGCTATAAATCACTTTGCAGTCAAGAACTTCCAATAATACTTATCAATGAGTGCTTCCCTAAAGGGTTTAGGCGGAGGGGTATGAAATAACCTGCACCTCGATTTTTAAGTTATAATATAGCTTATGTGCAGGTTCTTTTGTAATGGATAATGGTGATTACTTCAACCAAGCAAATGCAGTGGTGTTAATAGAATAACTGGGATCCTGTGCAATACAAGGATTAGCATGAGTTGGTATTATGTTGCGCTTATGGTTACGAGTTTGTTATTGGGGAGGTTTTTCTTCAATCATTGCTCATAGTGAGGTTCAGCAGGTTAAACACTCTCAGCCCACTGATGTTATAAACCACAAGTTGTCTTTAAAGTAAAACTAACATATATAACATTTGGTCATAGAGCCTCACTGGAGATTGAGCAGTTGTGGCCTTTGAGCAAAAATCTGTAACTCAGGCTCTCTGGCTTAAGCATTGATAATTTTCTTTACCCAGTTCCCTCATCGGCCGTAACTTCTTTATCAGTAGGAATACACCCTTTTCGAGCGGCAGCAATGTTGGCATTTTCGCCTCATTGACCTCATTTTGATTAAGTCATATATTATGACATCACTACTTCTCCATTGTTCTTGCACTCTGTGACCTCACCATGGCCGTTGTCTATTGATGACATGGAAAGAGAGGTCAGTGAGGCAAAAATGCCAACATGGCTGCCGTGTGAAAAGGGTGTTTGCCTACCATATTGCTATTACAGTAGAAATTAATAACTTAAAGAAGGATGTGCATGGTTAGGAATTCAGAAAGGAGTAATTATTGTTAATATTATATGCAGGATACAACAGCTTAGTTGAACCTTAATTACACGGTCAATTTGCAATTAAACTACCGTATTTTCTTGATTAGAAGCCGGGGCCTCTTTTTTTTTGGAGGACTCAGACAAGTTTTATTTCCTCCTGTATACATGTACAAATTAGTATATACAGGTGGGTACACCTCTAAGATCCCCTGCAGACCCTACCAAACAGATTTCAACATTTTAAATTATAAATTGATGATGAAATTAAATTTTTAGTTTGGAGATGGTAATGAAAGACACTGTATATCATGATGAGACGCCACTTAGATTACTTAAGGAGTAAGCTTTCAGCCCTGCGTTTATTCAAGACCAGCGTCTACTTATATGGAGTGGCGTGAGTGCCAGATGACGAAAATTCATACAGTGCCCTGGCCCCGTTTTTCTGTTTATTACATAAGCACGGCTGTCTGCAGAATGTCCTCAATTACCCCCAGTCAACCCACGACCCGGACTGTATTCAAGACCAGTGTTCATCATTTTATAGGCTGCCTATGACTATATTATTGGCCCTGGCTTCTAAGCAAGAAAATACGGTAAGCCAGTCAAGCATTGTTAGTTAATATTGTCACAACCGCATTCGATCTCACCTCTGCTTCACTGTATCATTTCTTCTTCAACTGATTCTTAACAAATAAATCAAGAAACAAAAACATCAACAAAAGCTAGTGACATAAATCAAGGAAACGTAAAAGTTGACATCATATGAGAAAAGAGAGCACAGGTCAGATGACAAAAAAAATCCAAACAAGAGTAAAATTTTTGGACAATAAAAAAAAGCTTCATAATTTCTCATATGAAACTTTGTGCTACTAAGTTTGTGGGCCTAATGTTTATAATTCTGTTCCATCTATAATTCACCAAGAAGTCTTTGCACACTGAAACATCTCCTCCATTTCCTAGAATGACTCTTTGTTTAGTGTATGTCCATAATAATTGTACAACTGCCCTTGGCAACTGGACCTACAAGCCGACTGAAGGTCATAGAAGTAGTTCTGTAAAAACTCACCAGGATTGTGATTATGCATAGCATTTCCTACATGGTCTTTTGACATTTCTTTCGTCTCGTACTCTACCACTTCCTTATAAATCAAATCTGTAAGTAACAAATTCACAAAACAATGTACAAAAATTGCATTTTAAAAATATCTATTATTTCAATATATCAATTTTACAGATGCCAAATAGAATTTTGGACATACCTTTCCACTGCTCA
This sequence comes from Alitta virens, assembly GCA_932294295.1. Taxonomy (NCBI): domain Eukaryota; kingdom Metazoa; phylum Annelida; class Polychaeta; order Phyllodocida; family Nereididae; genus Alitta; species Alitta virens. Next base: position 68,161,542 of record OW028575.1, on the reverse strand, counting down.
ACAGTATGTTCTCTCTCATCGACTGAATGGTCATAAGGAGCAGGTGCCGGCTGAAAAATTTATCAAAAGAAAGCTTAGTTAGATAATAAAAAAATATATTGAAGATCACTTTAAGATAACTATTACAACCAAATATACCTCTCAATTACAATTGAAAATATATCCATCAATGAAACCAGTTTGTGGCTTGCTAATTTTGGTTAAATTACGTCATATATTTAGGGTGCACCGATGTTAAATAGCAATCAGCGAACCCTCAAGGAAGACTTCAGAACAGTTGTGCTATTGGTGGACCCAACATGTTACAAAAGTAACCCCAAATTACTGGGACTACAAAATGCTTGCATTATGAGATTTTTGTGGTCAGTGGATAACTTTTTAGGAGAAGCATCAGTAAAAGATTTTTACGATTTGTTACACCCAGAATTATGAGGCACTTCACAATTATGATGCATTTAGAGGTCAGATATTCCCTACAACTCGCCCACGTGTACATTAGCGATATGACGATCACATGACATGACAGAATCGGAAGAAACGTACCCCATTAACCTCTGACTCATCGTACCAGACATTAATATACGGATGCATTAACGCTTCATCGACTGATATTCTCCTTTCAGGATCTATGACCAACATTTTTGAAAGCAAGTCCCGGGCCATGCTGGCTTTTAAGCCACTGTGCTCCGTACTGTCTGGTGGGAATAGTACGTCCGGAAACAGCTTCTCGAAAGGATATCCTGTGTATTTTGGCCGGTTTTCTACGTAATTCCTAACAGTAGGCTGTAGTCTTTTCATGAAGTCTTGCGACGGTGTGCCAAGTTGCTCAATAATCTTGTTCCATTGGTCAATGTCTGCGGAAGGTCAAGGAAGCACCAAGAGGTCTGATAGCCTTATGTGACAGTTTTTTATTACACTTACAGGAAAAGGCAATAGTAATGAAGTGTGTTTTGGATTGCATGCATGTTTACATGGTTCCCAGACCGCAAGCAAGTTTACCCAGACAAACCTTTAATAAAATACTCTGAGAAATATTACCAGCTTGGCAGGGATGACTGATGCAGCTAAACAAGATATCAAAACACAGTATCAGAACTCTGCAGTCATTGCCCCAACATTTGCACTACTTAAAGGCAACCAAAGGCAGTCCAATGATTTGGAGATAGAGCACAAAAAGCTCACATGCTGAACATCAAAGGGAAGGTTTAAGTATCTTTTTCGTATTCTCAGAGTTTGCAAGTGGAAAAGTATTTTATATACTCATTTTCCAGGTTTTTTCCAAAATTTTTGAATGGCTGGGAACCTCCGAGTCTTAACAAATGGAAATGTATCAAATTGACCAAACACTACACACATGCAGAGTGCGGCCAAAAAACTTGCACCAGGCATCTTCTCTTTCCTAGGTTACTCAAATGCTTGTGAGGTCTTTTTAAGTTATGCCATATTTAGTCAGGGGTATAAGCAATTGCTCACTGATATTTTTGATCTTATAATGTCGGACACTATCATTATCTAAATTATGGAGAGGGTGCATGCTGAAGGGCTTGTCTTGAGTGACACATATCACAGAATTCAGATTTCTGTCTGCTTGCATGGTCTCTCCATTTGTAGAAAAATTTACAAATAAGAGATTTCTTAGTTACGACACCTCTGAAGCCACGAAAAATATAATATTTGCACAGAATCCTCCTTCAGTGTGTTCTATATATATACATATATATATTATGGTATTAGATGATAAGAAAGTTGGGTTCCAGTTTTCAAGGTCATAAGACTGAAACAGAGAAATCTAATGGCATTCCAGTGGAACTATTTGAATCTCCAACTAATCTGGAAATTATCACATCATATTCAGGAGGATGGGCCAGTTAATTCAACAGAAAAGACAGAAAATTTACCTGAACCTAAACTGGCATTCTACTTCTCGAAGGTTTCAATGCTCTCCCTTCTTATTAAACATGAATCTATTTGCACTCTTTAATGGGGGCAAAGGTCAAGACAGGTGTACGTAACATATCTGTATGATCAGTGACATAATCTAATGCTTGTATTGCAAATGCCAAGGTGAAAATGACCATTAGGTGTGATAAGTGTGCATGTGCTATATTTAGATCCCTATTATCTATCATTCTTGAGGAAACAAGAAAATACATTAAGATAATTTAGAACTATTATTACTTTCATGTCTATAGCTGCATGTGATGACTGTTAATTGAGATAGTAACAAAAGAGGAAGCAGTAGCTGCTGATGCAATTCATCCGGCCGCACCCTCTATACTCCCTAATAATTGACTGCATTAGTTCGACATTATTCAATTATTTTCTTTAACATATAACATTGAAGGATACGATCCGTTCCTGGAAACATGACACCTCCTCGGATCATCTCTCCCATAATGCAGCCTACAGACCAGATGTCCACTGAAATGAAAAATTATAATGTGAAAAGGTAGCATCGGCATAACTTACATAAAAGATGGGGAAATGATGCAGGCGGGAAGTTTATTAGTTAATGGGCTTAGAGTGTGCTTTGTGTAACAGACAATTTCAGTGGAAGAAAAGTTTTCAAAGATTTTCTAAGTGAAGTAGATGTAAAAATGGCTCCTAAACTGAAATGTGCTTCCTTGCAGTGGAATTAATGACTAGGTGAACTGTAAAATTAAGATTTCTCAATTTCATCAATTATCGATTACAGCACAAGACAGAAACTTACATATATGGACCGACACAATATTATGAGACAAATAGACACAAATTAAGACCTTGGATGAACTAGAGAAGGATTGGACACTTCAATACTTCAAAGGTTCAGACTGTGTTTTGCTACTGTCCTAATGACCAATTAATGATGCTGTAATATGAGCCAAATTTCAATGGAAAGGGGTGCCAAATATGTATTCATATACATGTATAGGCCTTCAATATCTTCCTCTATAACAATCTTCATTTGATAGAAAGTTAGGGAGCTGCATGTAGCAGTATTCACATCGATATGTTAAATATGCAACCAAAAGCAAAATTTTCACAGAAAACTCTGTCATAAGGGACTCTGTGACATGATCATGAAGTAGAACATTGTTGCACTCTGTATTAATCATATATTACGGGGGGGGGGGGGGACTAGATTTTAGCAAATATATCATGACACATCTGTGCACATCATGTGAAAATCAGGCATCTTTAAAGGTCTGTATCTCAGTCTGACACATAACGACACATATGACATAACAGTCATCATGAAGACAAGGTTTTCAGCTTTCTGGTGGATATGGCCTCATCTGTGGCTCTTTACGGCTTCTTGAGTTATTGCGAGATTAAGATTGCATATTCAACAAAATATTAGTTCTAATCTCTCCAATTTTAGACCATAACTTCCTGAATATTAGGCCTATAATTTGGTAAAAATACTTTTAGAATCCTGGGATCATGCAACATTCACTGGTAGGATGTACATCAAGACATAAAAATTTGACTTTGGAATTTAGGGAGTTAATTGCTGCTGATGCAGAGGCATCACTGATGAGGCGTGTGCTCACTGAAGCGCAGTGTGTACATCAAAGGTATTTAAGACAGCAGCAGGGCTTGGGCCAGCTCTGGGCGAATTTGACTCTTCTTAATACACCTAGTAATGGGTATTGTTTTACTACTTTCGCAGTGTCCAATCCTTGTCTAGTTCATATAAGATAAGACATTACAAAGACACACAACGAAAGTGATCTATAAATAGTGCATCTAACATTGTTCACCCCTTTATATGAAGGAAAACTCTGCATGTGATCAGTGAGTGAACATTTAGATTGTTTTTTAACAATGCCCGTTAACGGTAAACATAAATATTCTACAGAAGATTATCATTCAGGTGAACAGCAGTCGGTGTGCCAGAAATGCTGTCACCACTGTTGTGGTGAATTGGAGTGAAACTAATTATTCTAAAGAAATAGGAAGTCTAGGAAAGTATACTAGGTAATTTTTGATAAAAAGAGGGACTATATTTGTGCTCATAACTGTTCTGTTACGGTGGTTAGTTCTGAAGATTGCACAAATTTATGACTTATCAACCTCATGTAGAATTTCCATCCAATTGACATAGATATTCATTTCCTTCTATTCTATTTTGTATTAAATTTATTTATTCATTTATTTAAGAACATATTTTATCTAACAATGGTCAAAACAACAATTAACAGAAAACATTTTTTATACAGTTTCAAAAACATCACATGAAGCACTCTCATGAATATTGGCTGGCGAATCATTCCACACAGCCAAGCCCCTATATATAAATGACTTCTTCATAACATTTGTTCATATAATTAGCATGTTGGAACATGTTGGTACATATATAATGTACACAAAAACTGCCAAATACTGATATCAGAATGAATTGTACATTATCCCATCGAATATTAACAGTTAAACATATGATGTCCCCCCGCATCAACCGTTCAAGGACATAAATGAAAGAAAACATACCGACTACACATTGATACGTACAAGTCTTACCGTTTTCTTTGTACCCCATGCCAAGAATGACTTCAGGGGCTCGGTAATATCTTGTTACTACATAAGGAGTCATCATGAAGCTGGTTCCCGCAGTTCTTGCGAGGCCGAAATCTAGAATCTTCAATGTGCAGTCAGACTTTACAACTATATTACTTGGTTTTAAATCCTGAAAATATATAGGATAAAATGTTGCATAACTATCAAACAGATTAATCTCCTAAATGGCTACCAATGCCATTTATAATGCTGTTTAAGCTGTTGACTCAATATCAGATATCCGAATATTGCTAAACAATTACATAAAATACTGAACAAGGCGAATGTTTAGTGTACAAACTTTTTGTAATTGCTAATAACTATGTATATTATATAATACTACAGCAACTTCCCTGTACTTTCGTTTATTTGCCTGTGTTTATGTTGAAAAATTTTCAAATAACTTCTAGAATTAATTATAATTCTACATAGAACATTCAAGCAACTATTTGTGAAAAAAAAAATTGTTATCCTCTGAAACTGTGTTTCTTTACTCCCTCCTTAAGCCTACATGGTACCTTTTTTTTTTACAATACAATACAATACAATACAATAATGTTTATTTTGCAGGAAGTTTCACATATATTTATATATATTTAAAAATGATAATACAATGAATTAGAATTAAAAACTCCTGCAGGGATTAGGCTTTGTCATATTTTCTTAGTGTCATTGCATCATGGATAAGCTCCATCATATCACATCTTCGAATTCCGTAATTGTTGACTCATCCCCCCTCTCTTATTCTCAAGTAAATGAATCGAGCAAAGCGAGGGAGGAAGCCACGGTTTGTATTGATCACTGCACCGCAGTACCGCAGAATGGCACTTGAAAGACCTCATGTTATTGACTGTCCTCTCACAACATTTTCACGGAGGGAAAGTCCAAGGATAGAGCACAGAAACATCACAGAAAAACTGCACGTGTCTGCCTAATGTTATCCGTTTCATGTAATGCATTCATCATGGACTCACTCGGAATATGTTTTACCTGCTAATAGACATGTGACATATGATATTCACGTAACGGTTTCCCACACTGCCTTTTTAAGAGTAACTCATTTAAACATAAATAGAAAAATAATTCTTTCAGATCTACCTCAGTGAAATCACTCTTTGAATCATCATCAACACAGCATAATTATATTACAGTCGACCCTCATTTATCCAGGCCTCACTTATCTGGTTCCCTCGCTATCCGCACACAGTTGGCTGGGAACAAATCTACTTAGTGCATTTATATATATTCAACCAAAAGCACAATTTTCACAGAAAGTGTGCGGATAAATGAGGGTTGACTGTACTATCAAATGAGTCATATCAGAAATGTTGCACTTTAGTTTTAGCACATGCTTTGAGACTTACCCTATGAATAATGCCGGCAGAGTGAAGGTGCTTGATTCCACAAAGCATTTGATACAATAAGTAAGACATTCTTTCATGGTCCAGGTCCATTTGGATGACCTGACACAAATTGGCGTCCATGAGTTCCATCACAAGGTATCTGAAAAATACCATAGAATATAACTTACAAACCTGTATACCTCGGAAGCCACTTTTTTCTTTAATCCAAGCGCCGGTGAGCAGATATCTTTTCTGAAACAGGTGCTAGACAAATTTATTTGATAACCCAAAACCCGCACATTCGCCACAATCAAAGAAGAACTCTGTTGTGAATATTGTCAAATACTGATTTTATCATTTTTCCAGTGTAGTCTGGAGGTAAGTTTGGCATACCTGAGTGATATTTCAACCCAAATATTAGTGAAGTGGACTATATTGGATAAGTATAGAATTCTAAGGCAAGTTTTTGCGGATTTAGTGCAGTATAGCAGACCCAAATTTATGCCCATATTTGGCGTCTATGAACTGTGAACATAATCACTATTTTTTACCAAATTTAGTTCTGGCTAACAATAAGAATACTAGATATATATATCTATTTGTGTCCAGCGGGGGGTTTGTGGGTGGCAGCCCCTGATAAAAAAATAAAATAAACAACGTTCTTGCCTTCGTTTGTGACGTCACCCATTGAATTCAAGCATTTCTACGTCATAGGCCTGACAATGAGGCTCGCTAAATATGGTCATAAATTGGGTCCGCTATACTGCAATTTTTCCGTTTTTGCTCTTTGTGAGGGTTGATTGATGATATGAGAGGTAAGTGTCCACTTTGACATTGCCACCTTTCCATGAAACATTCTTAGTCATGTGACAAAAGTTAGGAAGGCTTAACTGACAACATTACTCAAGTTCATGTAACAGCCAAAAACAATTAATTGATATTGAATTACCATATTACAAAAAGAGATGCTTGGGATGTTTAACTTTTGATTGATCGCTTTCATTTGTAATACCGAAGCAAGACCGGACGTTCCCGCACAAGCAGAGGAAACTGTCACCGAGTACGTTTCCATCTTGCTGCGTAATCTCCTGTGACAGCTCATTTGGCTCATCAGGATCTCATTGAACTTGGTGGGAGGCATGTTTACAGCAACCGGAGCCACAGCAAGTTTTTATTAATGAACAATATGATCCGATGGCGGCTTGATCACCCTAATTGGATGGGCACATTTGGTCATGGATCTTGCGCTAGACTAACAAGTTACCCAGATATCCAGGCCACTAGAGTTGCCATGGTGCATCTGTTATCACACATTGCTGTTGCCATGGTGCAATTGTCATAGTGCTGTTACCATGGCGCTTTTCCTTGATACTTCAGGGTTTCCCTTGAGAAGAGGCCTTCCCAGGCTTGCCTGTTGTGAATATTCTCAGATAATGGATAACTGACTGTAATTACTGTCCAGGCCTGGCCACTGGGGTGTCATTTATCACAAAGGCCATTACAGCAAAGCTAGGAAACATGACGATGCCCAAATATTCGTCCCTTGATAAATCTAGGGCTCCAGTGGTCACGATAAGCCCGTTTTCATCCTACATGTTCCATGAAAATGATCAGAATCTCAATGCAAGCCAAATCTTGGAGGCATCATCTGCATAAGCCTGAAGTGTGAAGTGAGCTTAACCAATGCTTCTTGAGCTGATGTTACATGATGTCACTCTTAATAAACACTAACTCATTGTACATTGTTGTTCAAAATACACCATAGCATCTAAAATATACTGCTGTTAATACACTATGCACAATTTCAGGATTAACATCAGTAAGCATAATATGGTAACATCTCAGAGATGTAGCACTAGCCTAAGTGTATGGCCATATGGTGACAAGAACCCTTTCAGTACATTTTGCATCAATAATTATCAGTGGGTAAGATTCCTTGCAATAAGTAATGAATTTGTATCCCTTATTCCTGGAAGGGTTAGCTTGCATACTGCTTGGAAGTCTAATTGACAAGAGTCTAGGCAATCACCGACAAACCAAGAGAGACCTTTTCGGTACGACTATAGATAGAACGAGAGGAAAGACTCGAATGACAAGACGTCCCATAAAGAGTCCCAGAATGACCAGCGAGACATTCCCTAGACACCCTCGGACTTGCAAGTACCTCCTTGAGAGGGACCATACGCATAATGTCAGCTGCTAACTCCGTTTCGCATAGAAATGAACCTCTCCGAGTGGCCAGGATGCCACAAGATGTCAAGACCACAGCATCCATATGGTCCCATCTAGCAGCATCATCTGTACGGCAATGGCTCTTCACAAACTGATAGGTGGGGCTCGGAGAATATACAGCCATCGGGGACCTGGTGCTTAAGCAGTGTTAAGATGTCACAGCGATTTTTCTACCACTCGGCCACTAAAGCACATAAGCCTGACCTTTGAGAAGTGTATTTACTCCAGAGGGTTCAGGTCTGACAGCCATCAAATTACCACATGTCAGTGCTGCCTGAAACAACTGCGATGCACCTTGGCTACAGCGAAAAGATATCCCTATACATTAACCCCTTGTGCCCGAATATACCGTTTAGCCACGATATTGTAATATTAAGACCAGAACACAATTAAAGCGTTCTAATGTAACACTGGATGAGGACAAAATGGCATTGAATCTGTTGAGTTGAAGTTTAATAAAGCATTATAGAATTAACAATGGGGCTACTCACTATGTGGTCCATCACAGTTTTATATGTGGCTACATGTACATTGCACAATACTCAAGCTATGCACCTTTGAAAATTTAGTGGGTCTAATAGCATTAATGTAGAGAAATTCGCCTGTCTATGCATACAAATAATGCTCAATATCTTTGTGGAGTTTTCCTCATGAGTTTCCTCATGAAACGGAGACAATGCATGAAGCTCGTCTAGGATCAATATTCTTCATCTTCCATGCAGTTCCACACAGAGCGATATTTCTTTTTCTCCTAAATCACCCCACAATATTTACAAGCTACGCAGGGGAGGTCTGCAGGACGTTTTGTGAGCTCAGAAAGTGTTTCTATTCTTGGATTGGTGCCTAAATGAATCAAAGTATTGTAGCATTTCAATTAACCCTCCCTTGTCCTTCTCCATTTGCCTCAAGCAGTCATTTGCCTCAAGCAGTCACTTGTGTGAAAAACTTCAAGCAATGAAACCACTAATTAACAAGGTCATAAGGTGGTATGGAACATTCTGTAGAACAATGGCAATGCTACAATGTACATTAACCATATAATGTATATAAACACTGCCATAACTGCTGGTCTGAATATAATGAGTGTACGTTACATAGCCAACAAACAAAGAACACAGGACTCAACACAAGACTCCCATTACGGAGAGCACTTGCATAAAATACCTTTATAGAGACGGATGGTGTGGCTTACTTAGACAGAATGCTTAGGAAGCCCAACCCATAAACAACTCGTGTTACTAGGCAACAAAACGTTCAAAGCCAGTTTTCATGAAGGGACCGCAAGACACATCACACGCCACGGAAGACTGATATTCCGACTTACGGAGAGCCGCCTTTTGAAGGGACTTCCAAAGAGCAGAGGTATTTAGCAAAGTATTACTGGTCCATTGCTGATAACGGTGAGATGATTCTTCGTTTTTCATTGCTAAGGCTTATTCCAATATCATTAACGATATACTGATTGTCACAAGTACATGAGACAATACAGAAGCATTAAGCATAATATAAGCAACCTTCATTATCATAAGCCGTATCATGGCTTCCAACTTTAGAGAAAATATACATTACAGGATTGACAGCTCCGCTCCACTGGTACCCGGACACCTGGACAAAGATAGACTAAATGAAAATTTGATATTGGAGTATCCAAATGATGTTTCTTATTCAACCACGCAGAAAGAATATTTTCTTGAATGCAACCGGCCTTTATCTGTTTTGCCATTTGCTGCCTGTCTAGCTTATAAGACCAGTCCAGAAGTACAAGCCCAACAAATAATTAATTTATTCACTCGCATCTTGTGAAACAATAAAGCAGCGGTCGTAAGGACTTAATCCACTCCTCCACATTATTGTGACAAAAGGTTGAGAGGTTTCCAACCTTCACAATACTGAGCATTTTTGGCAAACTGACTTTGTCAAGTTGTGAAATATTCATAAAGCAGCTACTTGATGTCTTCCTTGCAGATGGAAGTGCCACAAGTGATATATTCACTCATCAAGACCAAATTGGAAAAGCGCCATAGAGACATTGGAATTTATGGAAGGCATCCAGGCTCAAAACGAGGCACAATACATAGGTGTTATTCTGTGAGAAATATACTTAACATGATGGATGCACAACACATGCAACTGCACTATGAATTTGGCCATTGGTGGTTTTAACATAACATTTAATGGGTGGAAATACCAGAAATGGGCTTTACATGCCAGAGAAAGGCTTATGACTTCTTCATTAAAGAAACGGGATGTAGAAATTCCTCTGAACAGACAGATTAAATTGCTTTTTAATCAAAAGATAAGAGGCCACAGATGTGGTCATTATTTTTTAAAGTGATAAGAAGTTGGTTTCATTTGAAATCTTTATAATACGTGATCGATTTGGCAAATTAATTATACACCGAAAAATAAATAGTTTATCGAAGAATACTTACACATCTTGAAATTCTTCCAAAGATCTTTGGGGAGTGAAAGCATTTAACAAGCCAATAATCTGAAATGAGAACAGAAACATTCACATAAATATTAAACTTTCATCAAGAACATACAATTGCCACAACACAAGGCCTATCAGATGACATCATCAGTTGTCTTACTTTTTTTGCTCATGAAAATGAATCATGAGGTAAAAACACAATAGATTATATATATCACAGGTCTGACATAGACACTCTGCAAAAAGCTATCAAATGACTACAATGTGTTTAACGTTGCCATTTACTGAAAGTTAACACGATAAATCATGTATTCAAGGCCTCAAAATACTCCACTAGCTCAGAAAACTGTCTTGTTATATATCATAAATTGGCTGACAATCAGGATCGTGTCATTTTTATGCACAGTTTGCCACCCACGCTCTGCACATCCAGAGCATCAATCAGCACATGTTGTTGCTGAGATCATTGCTTTGTCCACTTGTTAAGTACCTGAGACGTATTTCTGCATGTACTACCATTCAATGTGTACATTGTATAGCCATATACATGTTGTATATATATTGTTAGCTGGACTAATCAGTCACCCAGTGATGCAACACTGAACTTTCATATATATATTTATATTAAACAAAAACAACTACAAAATTTCTCTCATTGTCTCACAACAGAACTATCAAAATACTATACATTCACTGGCAAATATTTCTGAATAAGTTCTCAGTCATCATTATGTAGTAGGTTAGGTTATATAACAAATCGATAAGCTTTCTGTCGAGTTTGCAGTACTCCAGGCTTCATATGACAAAATATGAGGAAAAAGTACCGTAAAGCGGACCCAAATTTATGACCTTATGTAGCTAGCCTTTTTGTCATGCCTATGACGTCATATCCCTGAATTCAATGAGTGACGTCACAAAAAACGACCGCCTCTTTCATTTTCAAGACAAGACATCGTTTATTTATTTATTTTATCGGGGGCTGCCGCCCCCAAACCCCTGCTGTGCTACGCAAATATCATTCTTCTTCTGTGATAGAATTTTGGCAAAAAAAGTGATATTCTTAATATTTAATGGACGCCCAAATATGGGCATTCATTTGGGTCCGCTATACTGCACTATACCCAAATATGACCACAAAAAGTCTTATTCATTAGAAGTACCGTATTCGAATGTTACTATGAAAGCACTGCCCCTTCATCTACATTTCATGGGATAATCAATGATAATGCCTGCAAGGTCAGATTAAAGATTCACCCTGATTCCTAGCAATCCCCTCGGATACTTCCTTTCAAAGCACACCTGGTGGTCTGAGCTTCGTTAAAGTATATGGCTGACCAGTTCTCATATGACCTTTGTACCAGGTAGTACTTAAACGATACATGACGTCGCCAATCCACAATACTTGATGACGTCATCAATAATGGGGCTGTGGTGACGTCATGTATTGTATTAGTACTTCCGGGAACAAGGTCACACAGGTCACACGAGAACTGGCCAGCCCAATAACACAACCATGATGCTTCTATTAAACAGCTGCTAATACTGTATAGATTGAACACTGCATTTAGTCCTGAGCATTCTTGGATAGAATTTTATAAAAAGACTGGTGTTTCTTTAAGCTTTACACCAAATATCGCATTACACGATATATCACAAGATATAATATCTAAAATTTTATGATAAATTCGAAATCGTACGACCAAGGAAAAAGGGGATCTAAATCTTTCTGATGAGACACCTTATACTTTTACCGACATTATGTACACATATCTTACAATGGGGCACAAGCAGTGATGAGTGATGAGAAGGTTGATGTTAAATGTGAAATTATGTAATTTGTTTATACAGATAATAAATGGTGTTACTTGAGTTTATCACACCACATGTGGAAGAGTTGTTTATCACAATCCATATATTTCATTTCAAAATATGGTTAAATAATGCGTTACAAACATATGTATGCACACGGAGTACAACAATACTGTGACCATAGACATACCATGCGGCTGTTGGATCCATATATGTATTGTTTTGTGTACCATTATATGTTGCTAAAGAAGATACTTCTGCAACGTCTGGCGTGCCTGTTTACTGTCAATGCCAACTGCAAGCCAGTTTCTCTATGACCCTGCCAGCCAAACCCTATGAAAAGAATGTCTCTATGGTTTGACCCTGTGAGCTTTTTGAACCCTGCACACATCCTATTTATGGCATTGCTCTGCAGCTCTTTGGCATTGGTCTGAGGCATTGCTTTGTGGTGAGCTTTTCAGGGCTTTTCTCAGCGGAGTTTGGTAACGTTTGATTCTGTTTCTCTTCACCGAACTCCTTCTTTCACGTGCTGACAAGCAATCTCGCAATGTTGTCCACCGTCTGCCGTCTTTGCCGACTGACAATAAGACCTCGCAGAGGCCGCTCGCAACAAACATGCAACTGCAGCGGAAACCACATATTTGGAGAAAAAAGCTGCAAGACAAAGAACCAATATTGATCTAGTTCTAAAAAGAGGAGACCAAGTTGTTTAACTCGATTAAACTTTTTTCTACATGAAGAAGTTTACGAGGCCGTGAATAGAAGTGCTCCTGTTTTAACTCAGTTCGTGATGTAACTTGATTCACCTTCATCGCATGTTACACAAAGCCAAAAACAGGCTCCACGGGGAAAAACAGATTCCAGTTGAGTATGTGATATAAACATTGAACAACCAGCCAGTAGAAATCAAACAGCAACAACTCCACATTTCAGCATAAACTGACTGCTGACAATGGAACAGCATCGACATAAAATCTAGTAACATCTTAGAGATTTAAATTGGTCAAGGCTAGGATAAATTGGGTTTAATTTCTCCAAGGTCAAGGCCACCACAACGGGTGTCCACTTTGACTCTTGGATTTACTTATATTCTTTCTGTCATAAGAAATATAGGATTAAATCTGGCCGAGGACAGATGCCAGATTTCTGTAGGTTTCGAGCATATTTGATGAATCCCTAATTTTGATTGCGAATCTTGTCCTGTCAGACAAAAACCTCTAACCTAAATTTAATATTGGTATTTTCCACAAAAATAAAACTGCTTAAACATATGTTAAATGAATTAAAATTTACATTTATAATCACAAGCCTTCAGAAACTACATCACTGAATGATATTAATACAATATACATTGGATTATTAATCATTTGTTAATACGATTAGTTGTGAGAAGCCAATAATTCCCAAAAATGAGGCATGAGGTCAGCCTATGAAATTTTACATTCTCCCTTCTTTAAAGAGTAAGTAACCCAAGTCATTCTTACCCATCAATGATAAAAACCCTAGAAGAATGATGAATCTTTATCATTTATTGCCAAAATCATCATTCTAAATATATTATTCAACAAAAAATAATGACACAAAAATCCCACAAACGCAAACCCTACTACAACAACTAAGTCACCTCAAAATATTCCACAAATGATAAACAAAAACTGCATTACAATTACAATAAGGTACAAAATATTCACTTACATTTTTATGATTGACCAGTTTCATGAGTACGAACTCACGATATGCCCTCTTGGCATGCGTTACGTTCTGGAATGGTCGACTTAATTTCTTGATGGCCACATTTTGTTGTGTAACTGTGTCATATGCAGCACTGAAAAACAAAAAGATAAAAGATGAGACAAACACTTTCATAATGGATGACATACATCAATCAAATTTCACCATCAAAGCACCAGCCGTTAAAATCCCAGCAAACACCATAAGCTATGATTTCATAGCAAGTTGGCTATTTATAGCAGTTTCGTGGCATTTATAACCACATGAATTCTTACATCAAAGATAGAACACCTGCGGTTAGACGGCTTCTTTTAGCTATAACGTTCTTATTGTGGCAAACATCTATTAAATTCTAAGATGACATAAATTTACTCAAACCGGCTTCTACGCAGTATTCGTTCAGATCTCAGCTTTCTGGTCTGATACGAGTACAAAGGCAGCGAACATGTAATTTACCTAATACTCATAATATAAGGTACATCTCAATGATTAAATAAAGTATTTATACATTTCTCAGGCAAAACCACTTTGGCCAATTATGTAATGTTTTATAATTCATAGGCTTGTGAATTAAATTATCATAAATTAAGTTGCACAGTGCCATTAATATTATGACTGATGGCTGAAGTCCACCACTCCCATAACTTGTCATAGATGACCAATACATGAAAGACCAATTACACAAATCATTTGCATACACAACCAATATGTCAAGCAAATACACACAAACCATTTGCAACATACTGCTAATGACAGCTGTCAATACCCCACAGTAACCCTAATAATAGAAATCTTTGAACAATTGTTTCAGAGATCATATCTCTGCGATGAGATATATGAAGGTCTTCCACCATGTTTACTAAAGGGAACTAAAATTATTTCTAGATGATGAGAATGCTTCAATGTTATTGAAAGTATCAAGCACTAAATTAGAATTATATACGAACATATCTTTTCCTTATCAAGAGTACAAGAAATGCTGTATTAATTACTTCCCAGGGATCTTTTCATCAGTTACATTTGGCAAGAAATGAAAATAATCTATCTAAAACTACGTTGGAATTCGACAAATCAATTGTATTATAATGATAACCATGATAAATATTACTGCCAATGTGACAAAATATGTTCGACTTCACCAGGCAAAAAACAACAACATTCATTCTAGTGTATATATGCACACCATTTACTCGCTGTACTCGTTCAACAGGAAGTTCCATAGAAATACAGCGTAAATACACACTAGGGAAGACCCTACGGCCAATTTGATTTTATACAACAGCAAAAAGGCGCATTAAAAGTTAGCGAACTTCATAGCTTGCCTCTAAGCTAAAGTTTTGTTACACATCGGCAGACAAGCACTGTAAGTTGACTTCAGTGAGGAAAATGAAAATAGCAAAAGGCTTGTTTAATTGACTGGACTCTGCTTTCATGAAAGAGCCAGTAGCAAGAAGAAAGTTGACTCAAATCATTAAAAGAAAAACAAGGAGGACACTGAATCTGATGTAGAATAAAAAACATATTAAGCGGAATAAAAACCGGATATCGCAACGTTTACTATCCTTACAACCAACAAATATCGAAAAATTGAGCCAAAGGTTGATGGACCTTACAATTTCAAAACATTCCATTCTGTCAATGATGGATGAGAAAGGCTAAAGCGTATCAGTGTGCAATTAAAGTCAGCCTATACAGTCCCAACATGAATGCAAACATCCACCCCTGTTGGAAGTAACGATTTTGCACAAGCCAAAAATACCTGGTCCCATTGTCAATGTCATGTCTGCAGAAACCAGCATCACCAGTCTATTGATTTCTGCTTTATGCATTCAATGCAGCTCTGGTGCCTTCAAAATAGCATCGAATGTTTTGCAAGGTGGTTTAAATCTGAACGTAAACAACTCTAACAAGAGATTATTAATAGCTACTCTGACAGGCCAGGCACTTAATAAATCCTCAAACTGAGCATCTGCCACAAACTGCTATGTTATCAGTTATAGCATCTGAATAATCTTTTCAATAAGTCTTTCATCTCTTCTTATTATTCATAGTACTGTAGATCATAACTAACTGATTCCCTGAATATAATTTTCTCAGGGAAAAAGCGGAAATTAATTGAATGATATGATGTCAAATATACATTAAAATGCACTACAAATACTGCTGCTAGGATGCACTTTGTTTCAGCCAATCATAATCAAGGGCGGGAACTTTTTCAGCCAATTGAATTGCAGTATTCTGTCAAAGCCACCTGGTGGCAATATAGCGAACCCTTCCGTGAAAATCCACTATTGTTTGGTTGGATGAGATTTAAATTTTCATTGGACTCCTCTCTCTCACCTCATCATTCAACCCTCGATAGTGGCACGGACTTGCCTTATAGGGCTGCACTTCCATATCTATCTTCTTTTTCTTTTTTCTTCAAAATTACTCGCATTACTTAATAGCAAGTAAGAACATCTAATTCATAAGAGGCCGTGGTACATTGTAAACCACAATAAGAACATTAACTACCAGATAATCCAGATTTCTATCATCTTCCTATTAATAGACCTGCTAGGTTTCCATAAATCCAGACTTTCTACAAATTTACTCAATCAACTTTTGAGGCCTTAAACATCGTATGTCTGTCATCTACATGTGGATGCGATACACCTGTAAATGGTGAAATATTTAAGGTAATTTACAACGAAGTGTTGCTTTTCCATCATGTCACAGAAGTGCAATTTTCCCCAGCGTTGCAGTCCATCGATACATTTTAGCTCCACAACTTCTCAAACTATGACTCGGCTAATGTCAACAGACATTTTTCTTCTCATTTCAGTCGTCCATGTAGACAGAGAGCCTGGCATTCATTCCGCAGCACAGAAAACAGAGATCGAGTTCTCTTTTTTTTTTCTTCCTCAGAATTCTTTTCCTCCTCAGACACAGCTTCCTGCCATCATGAGATTGCATTGATCCAAGCTTATACATGTGTGTCTTCAATGCCCAGCACAGCCAAACAGCCAGCCAAGAATATTATATTCTCTAAGCGCTGCAGTGAAGCAAGGCGGCAATGCTATATCTTCTGTTTTTCTATAGTTAGTAGAAGATCTCAGTCATGGCAATGTTGGTTTATTTTTAGACTTATGATACCTTCGGCTCTTACATCACTATACAGCCCCATATTCTCATCCTTGTCTGTCAATATTTACCAAGAGCTAGCCCATTCTTTCTTTTCAACATACATCACGGTTTAACCATGCAAAATGGACATAAATAAAAGGTACTTACACAGTAAAACTAAATTACATCCAAAATATGTATTGAGCTTTCAATGAACTGCAGCAAGAAAGAATAGCCAGTTTGAAACTCGCCATCATGAGACCATGAGGCAGTGGGTCATGAAACATGTAGTCGTGATAAATTAATATAAAAAAGTCCTTTCAAGAGAGGAAATGCTACATTAAGCACAATGTAGAGAAACTTTTGGTGCGGTCGCCATTGTTCCATTAATGATAACAAGGGAGACCATATGACGAATGTGATTACTACCACGAAAATCCTATAAATTATGATGATCTCCTTACTTTCCAATCACTGAAGATAATATCAAACTGATGAAAAAAGCACACCAGTGTTTACATTGCCTTACTTTACAAATACATTGCGAAGGTGAGTAAACTGAATGCCTGGAGATCAAGCAACACTATGCATCATTGATGCTATTCCTGATGATACTGCAGCAGATGATAAAAACATCAAACAGATGTGGCACTGCACATAACCATTACTTAAATACAGCACAGTGTCCTCTGCATATGCATGGTATGGCTATAACCTACAGGGCAATATGCAACAGGGCTATAGACTGAACAGAGCTCCACTCAGCTGCTACTGCTGCCATCATTCGCATCAACATTTTACTACCATCCCCAATGAAACGTCAGCAACACTAGCCTTGGTCCTGTGTACATGTACATGCAGCTGGTCCAATACATTCACAAAGCATGCACAGTGAAAAGACAATTTAGACAAAGCCATTATGACACTAGGCAGATGACCACAAGTGTCAAGCTATTAGTGAGTCACTGTAGCCATGGTGGCATCCATGATGCAGTTGCAGAAGATCCAGCATTAGATACAGCAGCAGGCCAGCAGCTGCCATGTTGTTTCAAGTGTCAGTGTGGATGTAACACAGGCTGCTATGCTCCTGCAGTATGTATGAATCATCAGGCTGTATGTCCAAGGCTCATTGTTTCATTTGTTTGTCACATTCAATGATTTTGTCTGTCACATGCAACCAGTGGCATTACCGGCGTAATGCGGCATTCGAGTAGCTTAGAACCAAAGCACACACAAAACCACATTTGTTCACAACCCAATGTGAATTGAGACAGACGGTCAATATATAATGCCAACTAACATATGCAATGTACTAACACACAGTACAAAGGTTCGTCTTGGCCAAAATAAAATGTTATTTAGCAGACTTCGAATGATAGAAGCAGACTCCAACGGTCTTACCACACACAGAGAATTCTATGTTCACTGTTATTATTCAGCATTATTGAGATTGCACCACGGCTGCAAGAACCACTGGCTTTACAAACAAGCCATTCGATGAGGAGGAACTCATAGATAACATGATTTGACAATGCAAAACAATCAAGGTCGAATTCATGCTTAGACTTAATGAACTAACAGATTTGAACCTTAATAAACCAATTAAGCAAAGGCAATTAACTTATAATGCCAGTTCTGCTTCGGATGATTGATTAATTGGCAGCACGCAAGGCATCCCTCTGCTGAGAGTGAATTCCAGTGAGACTGGACATACAGCTTTTGCGAATGATGGTTCATTCGGTAGTTTGCTGTCACCCATAATGCACTACGATTTTCACTCTCCATTGCGGGAGGCTAATGCTGCGGGAGAATTACTGTCTAAACTTTAACCCAGCGGCAAAGGGGCATGAAAAAAAAAACCATTGCTCTCAGTTATGTGAAAACACATGTGGCAAAACTTATATCCTTGTGGAGCTTGGGAGTCTCAGCACTTCATATCTGAATTATTTTTTTTTACCATTATCCATCATCTGAGAGCATGTTTTGGTCCAAGCTTTTCTTCGAACCAGCTGCCTGGCAGAACTCGTACTCATCTCCTGTCTAAACAACAAGGACCTCTCCTATTTTTTTCCTTTTTGGAAATATCTTCTTCAATATTTCAACAGATTCACAATAACCATAAGAGCAGGTACAAGAAGTTAAAACCTTTTGCACAGATTATTTTCTATCATTACATGGCAGCACCATCTGCACAACTCACTAAAGATAATGCCTGCAGTGTCTGCACAAGACAATACAAGCAAAGAAGCCTACCAACTCATGAATCCTGTAGAATAGTTGGCTTCATACTTATTTAACAATAATGTTACCATTCGGCATCTGTCAGATTCAGTTCACTCAGGAGATATCAGATTGAGTTGTGTAATACGTTCCAGGACTGGATCATTTTGATAACCTTATTGGCAAATACAAATTATGCCACGAAGAAATTGGTGGCAATTAGTTGGAATTCTCCTTAACTCCTAGTAGCAATCAAATTGAATATCTCATACACGCAATATTTATACACACCTCTTATAAATCGTTTGCCAAGGAACGGTCATCTAGTGAGTCTCTTTGGTGATAATTTTAGCACTGACTAGCTTTATACATAAGAGACTAGCTTTATACATAAGAGTGATACTATAGAATATAGTGTCACCTTAAGCTAAATCACTTCAACTACAGTTTAAATTTGCATGAAATGCTGAAAGTGAATAATTTTTGGGTGTGACTGTCACTTGCATTAAACAATGTGACAGTGAGTCAGTGACTGAGGAGTTAAAATATAAAAGGAGAGAAAGCCCTTAAGATTAAAGTAGGCAAAGGCATGCATCAATTCTTTTAAATCTAAGACTCTATCAGTGGACTAGACTTTGTCGTGAAGTCAACACCTTTTGAAGTCAACTTCCACAGCTCTACGAATAGCGTGAAACCGAACTCGCCTAAGTGGAGCCGTTGATGCTTTGGCTGCAGCCAATATTTGAGTGTGGGAGAGTGGTTGCATGTCAGGGTACTAGTTATCTTGGCGGTGTCTTTTTATTGTCTTAATCTCCCCGAAGTCTTGTATTATTGATGGAAAGGTGGCGTGTACGAGCCAGGCAGGAGTCGTGGGGACCAGGGCGGGCTAGAAAACCTGACCACCGAGGGATAAGACGCCTCCTAAAAATCAATAGCGCATTCCGGAGTAAGAACCCCAGAAAGAGAAGGTGTAAGCCACCCTCAGGGAGTTTGAAGGTTCTCTCTGAGACACCACAACAATGGCTTTTAAGGTTGGCCAGAATGAATCGTCTGAGATGCATGGTTATACATGTACTCCCTTGAAAGGTTTGAGACTCATCGTAAGGGAATCCCCAATTAACTGATTCAGTGTTATTTGATCAGCAGCACTGATGAGATCATTACATGAAATTTCAGAATAGCAAATGAGCATAACAACGTGGGCAAATCTATTAATGAATTTAATTGGAGAAAATTCACTTTTTGAGCTGCTGAAAACGGATAAATTTGAATTTGACGAGACGTACAGATCTAAATCCTCAATCATTACAGTCCTTATCGTTTTCATGCATCACTGGCTCATCCAGTTAACAGTGGTTTTGTTTCACTAATTCCTCCATTACAGCAATTGACAGGCCTGCACTGACACCATCCATGGAGAAAGACCTTGACAGACACAAGGACAATATCACAGCAAAGAAAAACAAGAATGTTCAATGACGTATTAGGTATTCAAGGACATTCTCAAGAAGAAGATTACAATTTTGGCTTGCGAGAAATTATCTAATTACTCCAATCTGAACTAATTTAGGAGCAATCACAACGTGCTAAAAGTGGGGCAAAAACAATCAGCAAATGGGCACACCACCACAATACCTGAAGGACACCATGCACTTGTATAACGAGATGGTAATTATATGAAGGGAACAACTTTATTCATGATTACAAAGCAAAACTACAACTTCACTATCATTTTTGCTCATAGTACTTACACTAGCGAAAAATCCCAATTCAGGATATTCTCACACACAATCTGACACCCCACATTGACACAAAGTAGACAACTTCGTCTTGAGCCAGTCTTAAATATATATCCTGGTTTAGAAGGAGACTATCTCCCTGAATGTCATCAAGGCCTAATCTTGATGGTTTGCAACAAACACAACACTTATTTGGCAAAGGAGGTCAGCCTTTACTCTGACTAAAACACGATAAGGAATGTAAGAATAAGCAGAGTAAAAAGACTCCATCTAGTCCACTAAATTAAGTGACAAGGGTATATATATATATAGCCAAGGGTTCTGCTAAGATTTTGCTGGTACATCGGATCCATTTTATTGATATTTGTAATTAGCCTGCACTTACCACACTATACCCTGAGCTCCCGAGCCAATGGGCTTGAGGTTCTGGTAACGTTTGAGGATGGTGAAAGTCGAGTCTCCCACCTCCACGGTGTGGAACATTCCTGGGTTTTTGTTACTCATTTTGAGTGGGGATCTGGGCGGGGTCTTGGAGAGTTGCTCTACTGTCCCATCTTTACTCCCCGCTTTCTGCTTATCCTTTCCTCTGTAGCTGCGACTCAAATAGTCCGCATGACTTGGGCACATAGACCACCTGCAAATATAAACAATCAAAGAAATTATCATCTGGAAAGTATCACTTTGACATTTAGAGAGTCCACGTATTTATCCAACCAATAATTGATACAACTGAACAGTTTCTTGAACAAAACTGGGAGGTACCTATGGGTCTTATGGCACAACTCGGGTTTACAACTGCAATCAGGTTGCGGAGCCCAAACAACCACAAGCCCGAGATCTGGCATTCGTTAATAATGAAGTAAACTTCACCTTCACAGCAATTGGTTAAGCTTAAGCAAATCTCCGCGTGCAGTTTTTACCCATATTTTGCACTGATACCTTTTTAGACCTTTAGAAATGTATGAGCCTTGGTCTGTTTGCCTTGAGGGCACAGGATCACCTTATGAAGCCAAGTTGAGCAACACTCCCAGGCAAGTCTGCCATCATCTCTAATTTGAGCCTATAACGAGTGCATAACAAACCAAGTACGGCCTAGATTGGAGGCAGACCAGGGCCCTGGAAGGCCACAGTGTTAGCATGGTTAAAGCAGGCAAAGGGACAGGGGGTACCCCAAGGATCTGCATTGCAGTCATTGCCCACGGTGAACACTCATGCAAACAGCTCATTTGTATCTGTCAGTCAGGTGAGTGAGAGGCAGGGAAATAATCACAGGTAAAAGTCACAGACGAGAGGGTCAACTGGTCGCAATGAGGTCACAAGGTCATGAGGTGAAGGTCATTTAACACAAATTAAATGTGATTTTCCAGATCCATTCTTTTTCTAATTAAAATGTCTTATTTATAATAAGCAACTAAGACATAAATTATGTTCCTTCAAAGAATTATAAATCCCATATATCTCTAATATGAGTAAAAGTGAAAGATGGAATTAGTATGATACAATGCCTAAGCTCAATTAAAGTAAACACTGATGGGTAAAATTATCAATTAAAAGTATATAGAAAATTGGAAAATACATTTTCAGTGACAGGCTGACAGGGCAATTGACAATAACTCATGTGATGGATCATAACAAATTAGTAGGAGTACATTATCATTATTCCATACACGAACATGTACAAGTCAGACAGAGGCACATAATCAAGATGTCATCTGCCGGAGCATATTCCCAGAGCCCAGCACAGCAAGACATGAGCAATGAGGCCATACATAATTCAGAGACGCTGTCTCTGTGACTCGGAAAAGTGCGTTGTTCAGGGAAGCCAGTCCGGAAGAAGTCCTTCTGGTAGGCAAAGATATGGAGGAAACAAAAAGCGTATATATATCATAAAGCAAAATATCATGCCACCCAAATCTTACTCCGAACTTCTCAGTGAGAACATTACACGATTAGACAACCAATAGCACTTCTTGCCAAATTAGCTGACCCGGCACTTTATTTCACTTACTGGTATTCGTGACAAAATATTGTTTCAGTTCATGTCAAAGGCGATACACCTACACATTTTCGTATATAATAAACTTTTAAAATTTCGAAAATCGGACTAAAATTGAAGGTGCTGGTTAATAAAGTGTATATGCTGTAGTATTTTCCAGGCTATATAACTGACCGTGATATTTGTCAGTGTCATTATAAAATAAAATGGTGATATTAGTTTATTTGCCGTAAGCGCCATTGGATGCAGCAAAAGGAGAGTAATTGTAATAATAGGGGAACAACAATTGACACTTGTGACACCCCACTAAATCCAATACAAGCACACATAGTTCCAAATTACACACAAATTGGGTTTGACCAAGACAATTTTAGGTAATCTATGTGAATTACAATTGCCCCTTATTAATAATACCAAAAAATTATAGAATTTGTTATTGAAGCATGTACTTTCTATATAAAACCACTGCCATTTCCTTCTAAATTGAACATTTTACATGGTGAAAAATGGTCATGTACAACTCTGTCAAATACATCCTGTACATTATAACCCATCCTTGATACACACCTGATAACTTTTATCTTTTCAACTCAAAGAGCACAGGTTTATTGGCACAATAGTATGTTTTGTGTAATAGAAGAGCATTCCAAGGTGAAGCATTGCCATGACAACACATTCCAAACCTTAAAAAGTCGTTTGGCAAGCAGAAGACCAAGGAGTGCCAGACTGTGTGTCCAAGGTCCCTAACCTGGATGGAATTAACTAGGCAAAGAAAAGGCTGAAGGACCTTGGACGTCCAATTAACTGAACTGTGGCCTGTTGTAACCACCGCCATTAATCCATCAATTGAAGTTCATTGCCTTCATAATCGCAATGCATTTTATTCTGTGCAGACATGCAAGAATCAAGGCGAAGGGCGGCCACCACGAAATATGAATATTAAAGGACATACTCACCCAGGATAACAAAGAAAATAGCCTGTACATAACATGGCACTTGAGAAAGGAAGACAAACTAATTGTCTAAGAATGAACAATAGCAAAGAATGGCCTGAAACCGCTTGATGACTTTTGTCAACAGTGGTCAAAGAATGAATAAAGGCTGGCAGCGCTCAGATTCACCAGCTCAGTCTAAATTAATTATAGATATTTTGGATGATCAATATGAAATAATTCCCTTTTCTTCATAATCCTAAATTTAATTAAATACAAAAACTGTAGTATTAAAAGACTCTGAAAGACATTTAATCATCAAATTTTGCAAGCTGACTTAATACCAATTAATGACTAGTGTATGAATCATAATTCTCAGAGTTTTGCTGTTTATGCACAATCTGACAAGAGATTCAAGGATAAGATAGATGACTACTTGCCACTGATCAACAATTAATTGATTCAGCCTTTAGGGAGGGGGATCTTGTGTGCAGCTATCAATTGTAGAATGCATAAGAGGCATCCCTGGACCTGCAATGCATTGATCCTATAATATGACTGTGCACAATCAATAGTCACATAGCACTGCCCTGGCTCACTCCCTGGGCAGCTTGCAAAACCTTCCTAACTACCGCATGTCTAGTGGTTGCCATGGTATTCAGAAGGAAATCAAATACTCGTGTTTGAAGTCTTCGTCAACATGGGTGAACATGGCCGGCAAGCCAATCCAGGGCAATGAATCACCTGCCCCTCTCCTAAAAGCCAGTGTTTAGCCTAGCCTGCAAATACAGTAAAATACCACAGTCCCATCACTGCCAAATATAAACCACTCTAAAAATTGCACCAGAGACGAATGAAAAACCTGAGCCCTACAGATAGGGTTTACAGATTCAACTCCTTTCTACTTTATCGTTTATTGACTGTAAAAAAAGTGTTGGTTGGACCACATCTCTACAGCTTTTGTTATCAGAATGTGCTGTAAAATCATTATATATGTATGTACTACTCAGTAGCATTGAAAGGATTCATGGCATTTAATTGGTCATTAAAAACCTATCATTTTCTTCATTCCTTAGAAGCCCTGCACTAATGCTGATACTGACAATGAACTGAACACAAGACACTAAAAGGCAGTTTTACAGAGGTTTGTAATTAAAACATTAATTGGTTCCAGGAAACTAATGAAGAGCCTGGCAGGACTGCTAGGAAACAGCACACAAGTTCATGATGACATCAGACAAACAATTATACGTGTATGCTACATATTTCTATAATTACATGTACATTGGAGTTTTTACCTTCCTGAATTTGATTCATGCCAAGCACCTGTTTAGTGTTAATTATCATACATTATAATCTATGTAGTGACAAAAATAAAAACACATCTTTACCCAACATTTTGCCATAATCTCGCATCTGTTAATTGAGTTAATGAAATCTCACAGATAAGTTCTGATAAAGCTGACATTTCTATTTACACTCAATCATAATATTACAAATGCCTAGGTCTAAATTAGGCTGTCTAATACACACTTGGGCCTCGCCATTTTGACCAACTTCAGTGACCATCAGGTCTGACCAGCAAGGTCGTCTCATTAAGATTTAAGGTGATTTAAAAAGAAGAGAGATATGGATCTGAGATTTGGTAAGAGTACTACTGCGTCTGCAAAACTTTCATTTACTTTTTGTATTTATTCACAGACCCCACTGTGCCTTTCGTCAGATTCAATCATTTACCCTTGAAGCATGACGTGCATTTCAGACCAAATCCCCCCCATTTCCCATGTCCTTTATTGAGTGATAATGAATGCAGTCTATAGTCCCATACAATGAGCAATGGCCGGGCATGATCTGCTCGTTAAACCGAGATGCTTTTAATCAGCTGGGGTGAACATGGTGATTGGGTCCACGGCAATTCTGCAGTGGTTAGTACATTGTGCTTGGTGAATAGGGTCCCAACCCCTTCTTATCACAGGCAACATATGTTCTGGTACAATGATGGAATCAACATGATCTAGCTGAACTCAATCAATAGGAAAATACAGATCCTGGCCAGGCACTGATCCCAAACAGATAAGCCCACCATGCTCATATCCTGCAGTGCGACTGATCCCTGCAGGCCCTGCAGTGAATGCAGTCCCATGCTATAACCACCATGGTGACATAATGCTACAACAACACAATTGTCTATTGGTCATTTTCACGCTGTGATGGTGTCTCTCATTGCCAGCTCCAGTGACCTCTGCCAATGGGGAAATGTTTTTTGGTCTAATTTTCCCAGAGATTAATTAAACATAATTTTACTGCAGAAATTTTGTCAATGAAATATATGACATAAAATAAACATCACAATTGGAAAGTTAATTTAGTTATATCCTGATACTTAAACATTTGCTCATTGCTGATGATGAGTATTGAGAAAACAGAAATTAATTTCTCTTCTTTTTTCTTTCCCCGCAATCTCAGTAAAACCTCATTATTACCTCAAGTCACACACCTGCGTTCCAAATATGATGCTCAAGCAAGGATGAGCAATGTGTCCAATTCTCTACCTGAGTTGAACTTGGAAATGTCGGTTTTCATAAGAAAAAAATATATATAAAGCTCTATATTACATCTTTTTGCTTAAGAAATTGTCATTGATAAAGCGATACTTTGGACAAAACTGACAACTTCATTGTTGGACGCGGACATAAACACCACACATTCACATCTAGCGCAAAATATTGTCCTTTTACTAAATAAATATAATAACACTTCAATGAAATTCGCCATTATTATTAATACAGAACTGATTATAAATTTTGTCCTTGAACTAAATAACATTGTTAATATCAATATTACTGAGCAGTGAGCAATATATAATGTACATTGTATGGTGAACAAGCAAGAAGAAGAACCAGTAGGAAGGCCTGAACTACTATCTATTCTGTAGAACGAAGCTCCAAGGCAGACAGGGATTGCCTCTGTACAATTAATACTGAGCTTCCTATGTCAAGTGGAATATAGCAAAGGCTTGAGTGGGCAGAGGTATGCATGAAATAATCAACAATGAGGCTGTAGATAAGGCAGCTTTGGGCAGGGGATGGTAATCCCAGATCCGCAGTAATCCTTTTACGGCTGCGGAATGATCCTAAGTGTCTTTGGAGAATGGCTGAAAGAAGCCGGGATAGCCTGCCATGCTGCAGCAGCGAGTTCTGCAGGCAACTGCATGATGGTCATCAACGAGCATTGCACACGAGTAAGAGACGGTCTATGCACAGCGAAGGGCTAAGGACTGCGAAAGCTTCAACATAAGATGATAACGACGTAGGTTATATCATGACTCATGGATTGCGGCTGTATCTATAGCTCCAATCAGCTGATATCAGTAAGGCTGTAAGTGATGCGGCTGCTGCAACACTGCAGGGATGCTGCTCCAATCCCATTCATAGGTTTAATAAAGCAAGATATTGTCATTATATTAGAGTTAAAATAAGCCGCTGATGAAAGAACCCACCTGTACTGCTGATAGTAGTTCATGGTGAAATCAAGTGAGAAGTATAAGGTCCTTAGATGAAGTTATCACAGCCACTAGCATTGCATGACCCTGACCCTCCCTGTCTCAGCAGCCAAGTGATGCCTGTCCGCCTCCACTGCATCACTCGCACAGCCCACAGCAGCATCAACAGCAGCATCAGCATCAACAGCAGCAGCAGTGTTGGATCAATACTCATTAATAATCAGCACAGCGTCTACAGAATAGACACTTGCAGTCCTGCACACTATATGCCTCTAGATAAACAGCAATAAAGGCCTAATAGACTCCCTTCCCTCTTTAATGACTCATATATACTGAGGACTGACTAACTTATTGTGTCTGAGATTGCACAATGGCTGCTACAGCACATACCGATGCCATCATGTCCATTAGCACTTTGCATGTGACACGCTGCAATGCAACTCACCCCATCTGCAGCTATGCATTGTCACTATGCATTGTCACTTAGCACTGCTAAATATGTGAAAGGCAACAAGGGCTTCCCTATGCTAAAACAGCCAAGCCCTAAATATAAAATGCAAGAATAATCAAGCATTAGGTAGAAACACGTGCCAACTCAACATGCCAAAACTGGAATGTGGCTAAAATCTCCACAGTTGCTGATATTCAAACCAATGCTCATGATCACAGACTAGTGTCATGATGCAAATTATAATGCATGGAAAAATGAAGGGGGGGGGGGGAGGACAATTAAACCTCCCATCAGACGGAAAATAAAATCTTGACTGTGGTATACATTGTATATGTCATGACAAGAGATGTTTAGGGTCATTTTAGAAACAGGGTTCGTTTACTATCAATCAACCATTACATTATACGTACAATACACAAATATCCAAAAAATGTACCAATAGAAACTGGTCAAATCAATTCAGATTGAAGTTTAAGCTCATCTAACACAAAACAGCAAAAATACCGCAGGATTCAGAGCCTCGTGAAGTTCTCATTGGTGTTGCAGACCAAAAATATCATCACAGCATATCCGATGTATGCAGTGACCAATCAATGACCAGTGTTCTAGATACAGCCATCGCTGACCATTGATGTCCATCCCTAATGAAGGTCAAAGCCGTACGATCTCTATCAACCACCGCTTGGGGGGTAATTATGCCATGGATACCACCAATGTCCACTATCACACACATCGATGGACAGTGGTCAAGCTGACCATTACAGCCATTTCCTCCACTTGTAGTTGTAGGACACTGGTCAGGTCAAGTACAAAACGAGTTCTCTTCAACATGTAGTGCCACAAGAATAAGCAGATAAAACTCACTGGACATACATTTTAAAACATATATTATATATAAACATGATATAATGGCACACGGTGGAAAATATATATAGCATTAGTCTTTTCACTGTCAGAGCAAACCTGAATACAGCAAGACAAGTCTTTCTTCTCCTCTCAATAAATTTCATTTTCTCAGGGCAATAATAGAAATCAATTGAATGATAAGATGTCAAATATACATTAAAATGCACTAAAAATACTGTTCCTAGCCAAGGATGCACTTTGCTTCAGCCAATCACGGTCAAGGGCGGCAACCTTTTCAGCCAATAGAATTTCAGTATTGTTTTAGCCACCTGGTGGAAATATCAAGAAGCTTCCCTGAAAATCCAATATTGTTCACATTGATCTAAATTTACCGATGAGCAAATAGAGATTATGGAAATGGTACAAACGCTGAAATTGTCCAGATTTATCATAATTAAACAGTCCATGATTAGTTGGGAGTCTTTTTGTTTCCTGTTAGACAGTATCTAGAGCATTTGGGTAATGATTAGGGAAGGGATGTGATCAGTTATATAATTCGTAAGTTCATTACTGAACTAGCTCTTTCATTTATAAGACTTTCAGGGCATTGAATTAACACTCTGCATATTATAAAAAATTCAAATAACTGCCAAAATATTTGCTTTCATTAATTCCCATTTCTATTAGCTCAGAATAGCTATAATGCACCGACATGTAACATGTATAACCACTGCACACATGCTAACATATTTATATTAATTGCTTGTGTCAGTCAAAGGCATGTGTACATATCAGTTTGTCAGTCTGTAATCTTGCAATCATGGTCAAATCGACACGACAGGATTCCAAAGAAACCTTGATTAAATTGAGTTCCAGGTACAATTTATCTTCCCTGCATTGCCAAATTGCTCTTGGCAAAAATTGCTGCCACCTGGTACATTATAATTATAATGGATGCAGTATGATTTTCTACATGGTATATCAGCCTTAAATGCTTTGAATGCATCTGCTTATCTAGTTTACAAATTTTATTTGAACATTTCTGTATTTTCTGTATTCCTGTATTTTCTGTTCTTTATTTTATTTATGACATATATATCATGGATGATATTTTACTGTCAATAAAAATTATATATATATATATATATATAATAAAAATGTAAACAAGTCCCAATACACCACATAACTAGAAATTACAGGAAAGCTGAAATACTGAGAGTAATATAATACAAATTATGCTACAAAATGTCTTGAAAACATGGCACACCTATGACATTCCAGGAACCATAATTCAATTACAAAGTACATATCTTATCAACATCTGACAAACAGACATACTCAGGGGCGTCTGTAAAACGCGGAACGGAATGGAATGGAAAAACGCGGAATGGGGAAAATACAGAATTTTATATAGATAAACACACTGTAACTCATCCCCCACTTGACAATGGAGTTTATGTCCTGGGTCTGGGTCTCAGAGCCACAAAATCAAAGATTTTACAATAAATATTAAGAAAATATAAACTTGTAGGAGAGGGGGATGGAGTTGGCCTAATACAAAAATAGACGAAGTCTTTAGGTCTTTTTTTTTTTCTGATGTCCAAATGATGTGGTCAGTCACAAGCCATTTTGGGGTAAAGACGTGAACTTATCAAAGCCTGCATTGTACAAAAGTGGTCATTCCCTTCCATGTATTTTCATTCCATTCCATGTTTTATCATTCCGTTCCGCGTTTTACAGACGCCCCATACTCAGCCAACACTAGTATTCACTACAACTTGTTTTTGACATAATTCACAAAATAAAAAGAACACAATCATCGACAACCATTGTCATTTAACATGTTTATATACTTCAACGATGCATAATAAAACTTCTTTTATCTAAGCCTCTTCCTTGTTATCAAATTGTGACCCTATACTTTCAACCACACCTTACCACTAGTTTATTTAGTAAATGTCCATACTTTACATGTGACTCATTTTTAAAAAGAAAAACAATTTAAAAGACCACTCAGGTAATTAATGCACACAGAACTATGTCTGTGATTCATAATACAATCCCTCCCAATTGCATTTCATTTTAAAATGCATTGTCGTTATTTTGATACATTTGTAGATAAATGTGTCTGACATTGACATGAAACATAACGCATTAAAATTAACTTACCTCTCATTATTCACTGAATATATAATGGGTAACATTTGATTGGTTGCAACAGCAGTTAAAGTACTATTCTCTGAATAAATATATAGTAATCCCTTGAAAAAAGTATGCAAAAAGCTTCAGAAGACTTACAACATTTTGCAAGTTACATGTCACTCATCCAGAGCATAAACATATGATAAATGCCACACACAATCCCAATTAGCTGAACGAATGGGATTGATTCTAAAAATAAACCTGGGAAACCCCTTCTTATGATTCACTCTGCCCTGACTGAGGTGGCCAGGCATGAGTCATACAATCTCAAACAGGTTGCTGCCCTACTGTTTATTGGCCTAATGTTCAATAGTAAAACACATTCCTCTTGACAAGTATTGTAACACCTGGCTTGCATTACTCATGGCCTGAGGAATGACAGCATGTAAAAAGTAAAAGAATGAGAAGTACTTGCTGTACTTGCAAAAACAAACATAAGACCTATACCCACCCTAATTACCCTCCAAGGGTAATACATTCATTGTACCAAGGAGTCACTTATAAGAGACTACATGCCGCGTAGTACATGGTAATACAGAGGAATGCATGTATTATTCAATAAAAATCTGAATATTATGATAACATCTGATGATATTCCGAATTTAAGAATGAGGTGAACTTATAATTTATGATGGCTAAGTTGAGTCAATTGACAATAAAAACCTAGACAAGCTAAAACAGACATATGCATGATAAATCACTTTACCATTGAAGACTAAAGCTGCATGTAATTGTATCATTAGTATGTATATATGTAATCAATGACCAATGATAGACACTGATAGTCATACTAAACATTTTTTGAAATCCTGATTTCATCCTCAATCAACAGTTTAATGATATTTTTGCTATTGGGAAATAGCAAACAGCCCAATAAATAAACTGAACAGCAGACATGTGCAAACAGAAGGCAGTTCCACCGATATGCTGCGAAAGAGTGTCATCCAAAGACAAATGAATCATAATTGTCTATGATACAAGTACAATTCCAAAGAATGACATTTTTTAACATTTAACATTGCTACGATCGATTATTGCACTCGCAAAATTAACAACTTCACATTTGAAACCTACCTAAATATTTTTTATCATCAGAGTAAAATATGATATGAGGATCATTAAAAGCCCTATGTCTGTGCTGACACCTGGTGCTTAATAACTGAACAGCCCAGTATGCAAACAGCAAAGACATGATGGCCATATTGTTGGGTGTCTGCACTATCAGGAAAAATACCATTTTAGCAAAGGTTTCACCTTAATAGTTGGTACACAAATTACAATTTATGTTTCTAGTTTATATACAAGACCTAACGGGCTAGTGATGGTGTCATACCAAGACTCAACACGAATTTATTTGCCTTCATACATAATATTACAATAATAACAGGAAACAATAAATATATTCTATTTTCAGTGGATGAAAGGCCATGAGGAACAGACACATTTATAGCATCGTTATCGAGGGCCCTCCTGGGTTTCCAAGAGATCCAAGCAAATCATTATTAATGAATGACAATGGCATATTTTTTACATTACAGAAATGAAGATTTTCGCAAGCACAATGTTCAGTATATACATGGCGCACTGATACATTGACACTCGGTGACTGCCACAAATCCAAACTTTTAAAATTATTTTTCGCTGTCTGTCATAAATATATAAATAAACAATATGTACCAGCTTGTAGCAGAATCATGGCACAGGACACCATTAATAAATATCAACAGAAGCTGTATTCTTAAGAATATTAACTTCCAGCCAGCATCATACTGATTAACTCCATGTAAATTGACATTTTTAAATATTTCCACAATAACCTAATCATATATTAACTTGACAAGCAGGTTATATCTTTCATGCCTCAAAACTTCAGTTACAAAGTAGTGTTGAAATTTAAAGATTAAATTATGCACAACAGTATTTACATGGCGCTTGATACATTGACACTACATGTACCAGAAATCCAACATTTTAAAATTAATTTTCCCTGTCTGTCCTTAATTTATTATAACAAAATTTATCACATTTATAAGATCTTGTTAGCTGTCAAGGAGGAATTGCAACAAAATTCAATGAGCAATCACAAATTCAAAGATACCCTTTATTATCACAAATAAATATGACTTCACACAACAGGCCCTTTGTACTTCTATCACGTTCTGTGTCAATTAATAAATAAGTATTTTTGTGACAAGTGAACAGTACACATCATGGGGAGATTCACTTCAAATATAAGTTACATAATAATGAGGTATTGGGGAGATTAATTTTGATTTATAAATGTTAATACATGCACTCCCAGATTTTCATATACATGTATATATCACAGGTAATTGAATACTTGGTAAATATATTGGGGAATGCAAGCCGGCTATTGCTTGTAGATCTACAAATTGCACTGAATTTGGACCAGAGATGTTTTGACAACTTGAACTAGAGAATGAACTGCAGAGATCTATGATCCACTGGCACTGACCCATCCTCACAGTCAGGTTTGAATGTAGATAACGGACTTCATCATTCACAAGAGGATGAATATGCTATCTAATTTGTATGACATAATGTGATGACACTAATCTAGGTCTGGATCCTCCGATCTAGCACTAGCTAGCCACAAAATTGTATATTCACATTGCTAGTGTCACACTCACAGAAGTATGCATAGATTGCCCTCTAGTATACACCAGTATGACACTGATCGACAATCACTGTGTAGCAATCATATCCCTGGTTTTGTTTTCGACATCAATATCAACATCAACAAACAATTTCAATAATCTTCACTAACAACCTATTGCCAGTATTGGCATCTGGCATGATAGATCTGCTGAAGAAATTCACACCTATCTTGACGTACATCACTGTTTGACACATTCGCTTAATCCTAAAATCGATCAATAATTCATTGTCTACACCCCTTGTGTGTACCTTTGGATTTAACGAACACATTTAATCAAACAGAATATGGAAAATGGCCCACCTACCTTATTTATTCTCTATTGCTTCGACCACTTTGTAGTTATTTCGATCAGGTTCTCTCACCATTTGGGCTATTTTCGATGACGTCAGCGTTTTGTGGGTAGTTTTGCGAGGAATAAATTTTCCAATTAAAAACGTAATTGTAATACCTCAGCTTTCTTTTGATATATAAAAAGAATCTACGTACATTTATACAAATAAAACAACGAATTTTTATTTATTTCAATCCACGCAAATTGTGTATTGACCTACTTAAGGAAGTGGGTCAATCAGCTCCCCCTATTGAGTAAAGATCATCAAAGAAATTACCTGTGAGCTCCTTGTGATTGAAGTCTGATACGGAATTACTTGATGATCACTATACACGTGATTATTGTCATAATATTTTCGTGGTGTCATGAAGTAGAGTCTAGAGGTAAATTCATAAACTATCTATTGTTTCAGTCACTAACTTAGTACAACTTTTGGTATGAAGTTGACAGTAATTAATTGACTGGACATTAACACTGCACTGCATTGTCCATGAGCTCCCAAGTATTTGTTTCAGTACATTTAAATCTGTAGAAGTCTAGCGCTGTACATAATTAGAGTTATAAGTTGGTGGAAGTGAGAAATTAATGTTATGCAATTTAATTATAGGATTTAAATATTTTACCATTAATTAACAATGTACATACAATATAATAATATATAATCAATAATAATTATGTAGACACATTAAATATATATCAAAATCTATCAAGATGGGTTTCCTATAGTACATTAATATTAACATTTCCTTTTAATTATGAATTGAAATTGATATATATTTGGCCTATGTAATAACTTGTGGCTTGAAAATGCATGTATGAATATAAGTGTATGATGCCATGGCAATTCAGTTTTATTCATTGCTAAATGTCTAACAAATTAAGGAATATTTAACAATCAAGATTTTTTTTATTGAGCTAACTTATGATGTATAGTTTAATGCTCATTATATGTAGATTTAAACCATTTGTAAAGTTATGAGTTACATTAAGTGCTTGTTTGTGCATTTTACTCTAATAATGGTTAGCCTGGAAAATGTGACAAAAGGTTTTCACTGACCTGATTTCATTGGTCTATTTCACACAAAGCCATAGTATAATTGACTATATAGAAGCAAATTAAAGAATGTTTATTTTTCAGTATATAAATGCTTAAAATGAGGACCTTGGCTTAAAACAATTACCACACAATTTTCCTGTACATATATACCAAAAATGTCTGTATATGCAATTTTGTCCATTCCTTCAGATTACCTTATCGCATTGCTGATGAGTGCAATTTAAATTTTCCCACCTGCCAAAAAATAACCCTGACCTGGTTATAAAGGTGATTCAGAAAATAAGTTGACCAGCTAGCTGGGTCAAGTGAAATGGGGTATGTTTTGCCCTATTTTGATTAATTTCTTTATGTGTCAGGTACATTAAATTAGGTCTCATATCACATGCTGCCAGGGTTGTCTTTTCCCACAATTTCTCTGTTATACTCTCATTGTAATGATTGTATTTTACTAAGTAAGTATTAGGCCTACTATTTATTGCTAGAATAGTATCGGGTTGCACGTGATTATATTTATTAAGAATTGGAGGAATCGGAGGACATTGCATAGACTGAGATGGCACAAATCTTACTGATGTGTGGGGGATGTCCCCTGATGGTCACTAGCCCTCACAACAAATTACCAATAATACACCTAAGCAACAGCGATCGCTCGGGCAAATACTAGGTAGTCAAATTGAAATGTCTATGCACATGTACGACAGGTGTCCATTTATATAACCAGCATTGTGGCATAAAGATGATAGTTTTGAATGCACACGGTTTCTCACATTTACCCTGCACGTGGAGTCTCTTACTTGCCCAAGCATATAATCATGGTCCAAGACACTCCCAATTACAGGTCTCATGCAAATGAGTTGAAGAGTGGCCAGGATTACAGTTTTCAAACCCAGGACCCTAATTGGGACTGGCCAATACCTAAACCGCTCAGATAGCCACATGACACCAGACCTCAGAGATCAACACGGCTGCCCATCAAATATTGTATCCCATGAAAAGCTATTGACAACTGTGTTATATATCTGTGTGTACATGTAGGTGATTGAATATATTTAAGAACATGCAGACTTAAGTTTTTACAACTTATAGATACTTATTTATATGAATTTATATTTACTTCATTTATTTTTGTCCAAATGTTCTTATTAGTTTTTATAACTTTATTTGAAAACTTCAAATATTTTCATATCATATCGAAATTTTTTTTGTACAGCACACTGGTGATTAGTTTAAACATTTTTGCACTTTAGTAAGTAAGTATTATTAAGAAGTCATTTGGCCTCCAAGCTCCACAATAATTCATAAGCAAAGAAAATAATCTGTGACTATTATCTAGTAATTTAAGATAATTGGGCGAGTCTTATCATTGTGATATTATCCTTCCATAAGGAGTCGTGTATTATCTGATGAATGTTACTCATAAATGTGATAATTGTTCTGACATCCTGGTCACATGTCATTAATTCCAAATTATGAAGGATGTGTTCCTGGTGTGTTCGTATGTATATATATATATATATATATATATACATATATATATATATGTTGAAATCTATTTGAACCTTGTGGCCATTTAAACTATTTTGGATCAGATTTTGGTGGTTTTTGCACTAATGGAATTTAATGAAATTAAAAACACACTCTGAGATCTTTAGCATTGGATGCCTGGTCTTTAATAATTATTTGGGATACGCACTGAGTGATATATTTGAAACAACTCCTGCTGATGCGTAACATACGTTTCATGCAAGTTGTTATTTGAGGATCTATTGCGATTATCAGAAAATTGCAGTGTTCATACTTCTGTGGCACACACAAGACTTACCATGAAGAGATTCAGTAGCTTGTAAGAAGCATTTTCTCATAATCAGTTTGATAAGAGCTTTTGTATGAATAAACTAATGCAAAATAGCTTGGTACAAATAATATAATAAGTCTGACCATCGAGGATGTGTAAAGAATAGACTATGTAGGTGAACTAGCTGACAAAAATATTAAAATCAGAAATTTTAAAGTCACGTAATGCTTGGATTTGGCAAGCATTAATAGTGCATGGTATGATAAACTTCCCTATTAAATTAAAGCGTCATTCTGTCAACAATGCAGCTATTTTAGTCTTTTTGCTTCCAGTATGTGGTATGGGTTGATGAAAGTTGGCTGTGGTCTGTTTTGTTGCATAATGAATCAAAGGACATTTTCATTTTCAACTTTGACTTGTTCTTTCAGTCGTTTAAAGAAGAAACCAGGGGACAAGGCAAGTCCTGCAGTGGGCCAAAAAAACGAGATGCCGAATTCAGAGGCCTCGTCAGCATCATCATCGGACACTTTAAAACTGCCGTCAGACTTCCGTAGCATAAGGGATGCCATCAAGAAACCTTTCGCCACCCTGACGCAGAAGTCTTCCGCTCAGAGTCTTGAAAACTTGGCATTACCAGTTATTAAATCTGGGTGGCTATCTAAACAAGGAGGTGTGGTCAAATCATGGAATATTCGATGGTTCATATTACGGGGTACAACACTATTCTATTATGCAAATGACGATGAGAGTAGACAACTGGGAACAGTCAGCTTAAATGGCAATAGAGTGGAATGTTTGGAATCCTCGGAATTTGGGAAATACCCTTTCCAAATTGTCCCTGGTAAGTATATAAAACTCATCAGATAAATAATTAATTTTGTAGAATTGCTTATCTAAATTTTCTACCTACCAATAAGTAAGCTAAAAATAAAATCGATTGTTAATGTTTATACTTAAAAGTTTCTTTTGCATCACTGGTAAACATATCTGAGTACGCATCAGGATTAATGCAAGAAGCTAAATTGAAAATAAAAGTTGTCTCAATGTTTGGTTAGAAATTACAGTATGTGTAGACTCTAAATTGAAATACATAAAGCTATGAATATTTTCCTTAATACATTTAACAGGTTTTTAACATGTATATATATATATATATATTATATAGGACCTATATTTGTAATTACTAACTATAATGAATTAATGATACATTATGTCCATTTAGTGATAAGTTTCATTAAACATCCAATTTAGGTCTGATAGATTAACAGGCAATGTGTTGTTTGTCGTGACTTCCGATATAGATCAATATAGAAAACGTGCACAAATTGTACAATGGTTTCATATACATGACCATATGACAGTTATGTTTCTAGCAGGAAGCGTATATTCATGCACATTAGCATTGATGTTGTAGTAATTGTGCAGCCTACTGGAACAGTGCCAAAAAGAGATGCTGTTATAATAGGCCCTGACACAATTTTGCTAAAATCTTTTTCACTCCAGGTGGCACCAGGAGTCGCATGACCTTAACTCATGAGACTTTTCAACTTTATGCTTCAAAAGAAGAAGAGAGGCAGGCATGGATTGAGGCTATAAAAGGAGCAATGGAAGCTTGTGGAGGAAGTGTGTATAATTCTTGATATACCACATATCAAATTTAGGCATGAAAAAGAAATACTACTGAGTATACAGGCCTGTAGCTAAGGGCGGGTCGCGGGGGTCGTTCACCCCACCCAACTTGGTCCATGTCCAAACATTGGTCCACATCAGGGAATGCTATTTTAAAAATTTGTAGCGGAGGTCCACAAGTTTATGAAAAAGATCCACCCCTATTTTATGAAGACCCATCCAACGCTAGCAGATGGCTATGGGCCTGGTATACCAGAGTTTGTAACAGTGACGTGTAATTGATGATGTCAAGATCAAACTAGTATTTTAAACAGATTTTCTTCAGTGACATTATTTTAATTGCCAACACTCAATTTTCAATTACTACAACTCTTTGTGTCATAAATTTAATATATGACTGTCCAGTTGTAATTCTCAAGCTAAATATTCTAGAAAAAGCTCAAGTACAGAATGGTATGCAATATATATATAACTTAATATTGTTACTAGCCTTCTTGTAGTTCCATAAATATGCCATGGTTTTGAAAAGACAAATATAGGTTGCATCTAGTTTTAAAAGAACTCATTTTGTTTTCAGGTCCGGCCCTTTCACATAAGGAGATTGAGAAAGGTATGCCCATTCAAATTTAATGAAGTTCAATAATGTATATATGATACAAGTGATATATATGTGGAGTTGAACTAGACTATTCAATCTGAACACATTTTGAGTGAAAAAAAAAGGCCGTAATCAACATATGATAATGCAATGTAATGTAACTATTGAAGTATGTTGATTGCCAGTAGGGTAGGTAAACTACTTAATGGAAAGATGTAAATAGTTTGAATAAGTTATTATAGGCCATGGTACCATTTTGGCTTAGTGTAGGACCATATATGCATTATGTGTAGTTACATTCACCCCTGGCTAGCCTTATGTGATACTTCATTTGAATTTTATGTTCGTCAATTTCAGTGCCAGCTGTTTTTGGTCAAGATTTGGAAGAAATTATGGAATATGATAGCAAGACGTCCACCAGGAAAGTGCCTCAAATCATCGAGCAGTGTGTTGTGTTTTTGCTCAAGTATGGTCTGGACACAGAAGGAATTTTCAGGTTTGTACACTTTGTAAAACACTCAAGAGTATATATATAAATCAGCATAATCCATCATTAAGCATAGTAGGATTCAAAATGAATGCCCACCTGTTTTTCAGTCATATTGTGCCACAAATGGTATTGAGTAGCACAAAATGAACAGAAGCGTTCGGTATTCAAATCCCAACTTTCTAGCTGATAAAACCACTTCTGGGAAAGAAATAACTTGAAATTGGCTACAAGGTCCATTAACAAATGGCTATAATGATAAAAAAATAGCAAAAATTTATAAAATAGGAAACTTAAAGTTAATTTGTACATGACACGCATACGTGTTAAAAAGTCGGGGTTAGATTTTTGTTAACCTATATACCTATTTTGTGCTTCTTCGAGACGTGTAAAAATAAGACCAATAAAGAAGTGGACCTTTAATTTGGATTGTACTATAGTTGAAGGTTCAAGCATCCAATGTTGTCTTTCTTGTGTATCAATAAAATTGATTTGGGAATTAAATACAAAATTATGATTTTTCAGGCTACCAGGCCGCAACATAATTCTGAAGCAGCTGAAGGAGGAATTTGACAGCGGAGAACGTCCTGTATTCACCATGCCAGATATGGACATTCACAGCGTGGCATCACTCCTGAAGCTGTTCCTTCGAGAGCTTCCACAGCCTTTGGTCACTTTTGAACTTTACGACATCATCATAACCCTGTGTACAGCAGGCGTACAAGCTAACCCTGAAACTGCAGTGGAAAGCCTTTCTTCCCTTCTGATAAAGCTCCCACGCCACAATTACAATGTCTTACAGTACATTTGTCACTTCTTATATGAAGTGAGTCTATCAGCGAGTGTCAATAAAATGTCCGTCATGAATCTGGCCACAATATTCGTCCAGAGCATCATACGGCCCAATTGCGATTCACCCGAAGAGTTGATGAACACTTTAAGTGCAAGGACAATGGTCGTTTATCTGTTTATTACAAAATGGCGTGAACTCTTTAAAATGGAGTATAATAATCAAGGTGACTTGGTTCAAGTGGACACCTTGATCGATCTCGGAGCAGGAAGTCAAAATGAAAAGAAGTTCAAAGCTCGCACTTCTGTTCACCAACAGAATTTAAATCCGAAGACTGCAAGCACATTTTTTGACACTGATACAAGCTCCAATTTGATGCAACCACTGACACCAATGGCAACACCCATACCCCAAGTGCCTATTGTTGAAGAAATAGATGAAGAAGGTAATATTTACGATGCACCAAAGCCCATCACTGACCTTGCTCTAGAATTTGATGTGAACATGAATGGAAAAGAGGACAAGGAAATTTACGACACACCTGCTCCACGTCCAGCATCGAACTCCATATCACTTCCAGTATCATCTACTTTGACTGATCCTAGGGATACAAATTCCATGGGGAGTTCCCAATCAGCTGACAACATAGCCAAAGAAAACTGGCTGAAGCTTCCCAGCACAAATCAAAAGAGACTCTCGGCCCCTGCTCTCCGTCCTATGGTTCCTCCTAGACCAAATAAATGGCGTCATACAAATCAGATTGGTGACACCACGGTCTCTTCTAGGCCGAAGCTGATGACTATACAAAGCGCAGACAATAGAAACCCGTCAGATGATATTGTAACTGAACTGACATCAGACATCAACTATGTAAACAGCCAGAGTTCAATAGCAGAATCCGTGACTGATTCTGGACATCATGGGAGTGAATCAGACAGCATGGGGGATGGCACTCAATCACCTAGAGGAAAATCGATCGCTAATGCACTGTGTTTTGATGTCCTGCCTCTCAGTTCCCTCAGCACTTTGGGCAGTTCTGCCTCGGGCAGCCAGCAGTCTGTCACTTCTGACCCTCAGGATGTCAAACTCTGTGAAATATCCAGTAGTGATGGGAGCAGTTTCTCTCTGAACGATTCTAACCAAGACGATATGTTATTGGGCTCTGTTAGGAGGGAAAATTATGGCAATGACGATTCTCTTCATATGAGCCTTTCATGTGGGAATAAAGCCGCTGCTAGGCGGAGTAGGGCATCTTTAATGGGAACACCAGCGTCCCCTAGTGCCCCTGATAAGCCACGACTGTCAGTCGTCAGCACCTTCAGCGATTCTACTGGTGATTCTGGCAGTGACAGATTAGACAGTGATGATCTTGTAATTCAGGAACTGACAGAAAAAGATATTAATGCAATGACACAAGAGGAACTTATTGCTCATGTGTCAAGTCTACGTACTGAGCTTAAAGTACAAAGGAAGAAGTCAAAGACTGCAACTTCAAAACTGAATGCAACCAAAGAGAAAAGTACGGATAAAATTCAGAGATTAGCAAAACAACTGGACAAGGAAAGAACCGCTACAGCCAATGCTGTGGAGAGAATTATCAAACTGCAAGCCCAATTACAGGCATACCAATTGAAATTTGGAGAACTAAATGAGTCTGTGTATGGAAACACCTCATTCTATCATGGTTGATATACATGGATTAGCGGAGTTTTTTTTTTTTTTAATTGTGTGAAACATGTCGATATTAATTTTTAGTTGATTGATAGTGTCAGACAGTAGTTGTGTCAAATATGGCCTCATACACTTTTTCTTTGATAGCCATAAGTGCTGTTCTATAACCTCAAAGCATTCGGCAAGTTTCAAGTGCAATATTTGTATTATTATTTTTGTACATGACACAAGCACTTGCCCCTATTTTGAACACTTGTATGCAGAAATTTTCATTCTTGGAAAGATTTATCTCGCTAATTGTAATGTTGGATATGTTTTCATCCACATAGAAGTCAGACAACCGGCCATCTTTCTCAGATTAATTTGTAGATCTATATATTACAATAGAGCTACCATTTTAATTAACTCCTATTTTCTGGAACACATCTTGTGCATATTTTTTGTCTTGCCAAATTTCCACTATAAAACGCATTAATGATTGACAAAAAGGGTGCTTGAACTTACAGAGAATTCCATTGACCAGTTTTTGACCAGTATTAAAAGATTCAATGTTCCTTGTGCTATATATAGTTTGTGTGATGCAGGAAATTTATGCAGAAATGAGTCCTATGACTGCCTTATATATTGTGTATTATATCGTCTTAAATGTTTTGATTATCTACTGATCTATACATAATGTACTTGCAAAGTTGAGCTACAACAAAAATATACACATTTTTTTAAAAGATGAAATGAATTTTATTATTTTTCAATCAATTAGCTGTACATTTTAGTATATATATATGAGAAAACGATATTGTATGTAATTATAAATCATAATTTTTGTCATAGAAATATGAACACCAACAATAAAACATTTATCGACCCCTACCCCCCCGGAATCCACCTCCCCCTCCTCTACCCCCAAATCCTCCTCCCCCTCGCCCTCCTCCTCCCCCTCGCCCTCGCCCTCCGAAACCTCCTCCTCCCCGTCCTCCCCGCCCCCCAAACCCACCTCCTCCCCCTCGGCCACCGAATCCACCTCGTCCTGCAAAGAAATAGGATGAAATTCAGTAAGGCTCAGTTTATACAGGACACGCAGAATATAAACAACATGCACACAAAATTCAGTATTTAATAAACAAAGCAGGCTAACGAATGAAGAGCAATCTCAGGTGGTTCCTTATAACAAGTATAACAGCTTAGAAAAGTATAAAATTATCTCAGTA
Source organism: Alitta virens (assembly GCA_932294295.1). Taxonomy (NCBI): domain Eukaryota; kingdom Metazoa; phylum Annelida; class Polychaeta; order Phyllodocida; family Nereididae; genus Alitta; species Alitta virens. The sequence continues at coordinate 68,118,215 of OW028575.1, read as the reverse complement.
AGCATCTCACCTCCTCTACCTCCTGGTCCCCCACGTTTTCCAACTCTACCCCTCTCCCCTGGAGGCCTTGGTAGGAACCTTTGCAGGGGTAACAATTTGTAGGGGTCTATGAAGAACTGAAATAAAAACCATGCATCAGCACACCTGGCAAACAAAAATAGTGTATGGCAATATGCACACCTATTACATTGTAAAACCTAATTAGTCTCACCTTTGTATCTTTAGAAAATGATAGTGCCTTCATATTCTCTGAGAGTTTCACTGAGAAATACTTTGAATGTTAAGGAAATATACATGTATATATGCTTTACAACTGTTTTATGTTAGTTAAAACCTGAATTCTAATTTTGCTTTTCTTTGGCGTCAACTTATGTGGTAAAGGATACATGGTCTTTGATTGGCCCAAATATTTCGTCCACTTTTCCAATCTGTTGCTTGTTTTCCAAATACAAGGGTGCATTGAAGTATGGAACTTTCTCATTTGTACATTTGCAGACTAAGTCATCTTCTGAGGGATGTAAAAAAGAGCCCAGTTCTGCAATGAAAAATAAAGAACTTGTAAAGTGCAGTATGGTTACAATTTCAACAAGGCACTCAGGCCTAAAACTGAATTTAATATGACATCACTACATCAAAACATACATACCTACAACTTCTGCTGGAGGCCCATCATCATAACCTCTGCCGAAACCACCGCGTCCCCCTTTAAAAGAATAAAATGAGCATGTGATAATATGACAATCATATAGGTTTCATGGTTGTTTACAAATATATGCATTTGCTAAAATATGTAAAATTTCCACAATCACAACAGATATTCTTAAATTGGCAGTAACCATAACTTGGCATCCAATTAATTGGACAAGTGTGCTTTCCCATCAATGGATATAAATTGTTGCATGGTGTGGCCGCTAAGTATGGAACTGCATCAATGATCATTTACAAAGTTCTATTGATTATGCACCCCTCTTAACAGACAATTAACAAAATGTGAGGATCCCACTTACCTCTTCCTCTGAACCCTCCTCTATCTCCTCCTCCTCTATCTCCTCCTCCTCCTCTGCCTCGGAAACCACCTCCTCCTCCACGACCTCTACCACGGAAGCTCATCTGGAGAAAAACATTGATCATTATCCAACACACAAGTCACTCTACATACATTGCAAGGGATTTTCCAGTTACTATCATATCAATGTATCCATAACTGGTCATATCTAACACCTCCTGAGGCCAGTACCAGTGTCCACACCACAATTTAAGGAGCAGTTCAACTTTCCCAGAATGGGAAAAATTGGTTCAACATTCCGACTTTTACCCGGTTTCTCAATACCGTGGGCACCCTGGATCTGATAGACAATGGAAGGGTCATTGAGATCTAGTTGCAGGAGGTTGCTTATAAGCAATCTGGCTGCTTTGTCAATAAATAAGAATATAGTGGGAGAACATGGATTTGGAAGGGGAAAAAAACTAACCTCATACAGCTAGACGGCTACATACATAACACAAAAGCAGCACACAATATTTCCTGGGAAGATTTTTGTGGGTACGTAGTGAACCCGGTGACAAACCAACCTGGCAACAAAATTTCTCACCATATCTAATACTGCGAATACTGTTCTGATATTACATGATACAGTGGTAACCCGGCGCCAACAACATTAAACACAGTTATCTTGGTGCTAACACAGTGTTCAGGCGACGTCATGCTGGGGCCGTACCCTTGTGGGCAGCTCAGTAGCGGGCAGCTCTAGATCTAAAAAATACAGCATTGCAATAGGGACTAACAGATCCGTCTCAAAAAGAGGAATAGTTAGATGTCCATAATGTCCATTTCTGCACTCCAAATATTAACTCAGATAATTGCCTAAAACCGCTGGATACGGCAAAGGGTTCATTAACGAAACTGTTGTCGCCAGGTTAACACGTTTCAGAAATTATCTCATCTGCATGGTAGCTCATTGTCAAGAGATCACCATGCATGTATCACTATCAGTCTGAGAACCACAAAATGACTAATGGGCTGGTCTTTCCTAATTCCATAACAATGCTGCTTGTTTCTGAACACTGCATGTGGATGATTAAACCCTATACAGTAAAAACGCCAATACCGTGTTCTTATGCGTCAAAATATGCAACACTGCCAACAGCCAACACTCTGTACAGTGGCAGTGGTATATATATCTATGTTTACCATTTTAAAACAAAAGACCTTGCTTATACAGTTAACTATTATAGCTGCACCTATTGTACATTTGTAAGTGCTAGCCTTGAATCACGTGGCTCAAGTAAGAAGATAGCTAGAGCTTTACACCAACCTTTCAGGCAAAACACCACGTGGGTCACCGGCTCTTCGCCTAGACTGGTGTATTGATAACGTTATAATAAAACAAGCATACACCATTATCTCAAGACCAGTGGAATACGCTGAGATTTTACGACTATCAAAATTTATAAAAATAACTAAATATGAACATCGGTTCCTTATTTAGCGCATAATTGATGGCTTATTACATTTTGCCCAAAGAAAGTTTAGATTGCGTAGTCTAGGTTGTGTATATATACTGTCGCAAATAATGCCGTAAATCGTTGGACGTTCACCGAAGACAAAATGGCAAAAGACCGGTTTGTATAATTTTTGGTTAAATTTACGTCGACACTGGCCAGTACAGAATCTAATAAGGAAGAAGACATTATTTTAGAACCTTTACATTGGTTAGATCAGTTTTGTATCTTAAACTTACCGGTATATGCGTTTCAGAAGTCTTGAGGCAGATCTAATAATACGATAAATTGTGAATTTTGTAATGTACAGTACTAATGATGTTCTGTACTGTACACTCAGCATTGTACTAATATCACATCACAAACCGACCACAGTTCTAAACGACCACGAATCCTTATCCGAAAAAACGAGCAGTCATATGGATTATTGCTGTAATGTTAGCTAATGTTTACCATTTTACTTTTAGTAGATCTACTATCATCTAGGCATAAAGTATGTATTTATAATAAAATTAAAAAAGGGGGGGGCAGGGTTTGGTCAAACCCGCCAACAAGATCTATCAGATCCAGGTCGGCGACAGCTGTTCTGATATTACATGAGACATTGTTATCTCGGCTAGGGCTCTATATCATTGATCCAAACATGCAAGGCCGTGAGACCTCACGGCTATAGGTGCGTGCACTCTGGTGGACTGAGGGAGGATCTGATGTTGGTTGCCCTGGTCGCCCCAGTTATTTGTCATTTATGCAATACTGCCTCTACAGTATTGTAATAGTGATGGATAGATCTGTCTCAACTAGAGGAAGTCGGATTTCCATATAGCATTATTACAGATACATATTATGTCACTGAGTTGGTAGTAGTCGTTTCGCTGAGTTCATATAGCATTGCTACAGATGCATTATGTCACCGAGTTGGTAATAGTCGTGTCGCCGAGTGACTGACAATCCTGAAATATATAGATTATAAATATTAGAACATCCATGTTGAGGGAAAGATTAAACTACTACTTATCATAACACAAGTAAACTCTTGACTTGAAGAGTTCGCCCAACATCTGCGGAATGATGAATTTCTGGGATGTACTGGATTTGTGGCCATTACGGTTTTTGGTCATTCTGACCCTACTTTTTGTGCATTCAACACAGCAATCCAATTCGGTGATTTTAAGTCAACTCAGTGACATGCTAACCTGTAGACAAGTAAGTTGATGACAGCTAACCCGGCAACATGGCCGCTACCAGCATAACAATTCAGAACACTTCCAACTTGGTGACAATGTTATCGGGGGGGCCCCAGCCCGGTGACAAAGTTTTTCCAATAAAACAGCCATCTCCCCTGAGTGGCACCAAAAAACTCGTTCAAAACTCGTCGGAGTTAGTATTGGGGCGAATTGTCAATATTCAAATCGTTGACAGCCAATTTGAACATACATGTCTTAAATTAAGTAAAGTAGAAATTAGAAAAAATCCGTACATTTTGATGCTGTTGTGAGCCGTTCCTGAGAAAAACAAGCAAAGAACTGTCTGCATATTGAACAGACAGAGTTAAGTGACATTTAGTATATGAATTGTGCTTCCTACTAACCTCAATTTCAAGCCTAATAAGTCCACTACAGATGAACCCCATTTACAGCAGTTTTCAAGGGACATTGCTGACTAAATCTTCAGAACAACGTTTGGGGACAGATCAAAAAGTAGATAAGGCAATGTTTATGTCATTAAATTGACGTCAAGACCCTCCGTTTTACCCGATTTAAAACATGTTTATCCCACAACCCTAAATGGCCCAATGCTATTTTCATATTCTCCTAGACCAGATGACCACAATCGCTGCACTATATGTCGTTTAATGATATCACATATGGTCCAGTCAGCGATGCTCCCTTGAAAACTGCTCAAAGTTTTACAAAAGCAGTCAAGTGTTAGATGAAGTATACAAGGGAGTTTAAATAATATAAGAAAGTTATGCTTGGTTTTCCAGACGACGGTCTCGCTCAAGAAGCCCTCGGCGGCGTAGTCCAAGGAGATCCCGCTCACCTGATAGGTCTAGGAAATCAAGATCTAGGGAGCGGGATCGTCGTAGGAGATCACCCTCCAGGGAAAGAGACAGGTTCAGGAGGAGGAGATTATCGCGATCCAGAACCAGACGATCGAGAAGCAGAGAGAGGCGCAGGTAGATAACTTAATTGTGTTATTTAAATTTCAAATTGTTATTTAAATTGTTATTTAAATTTCAAATTGTTATTTAAATTTCAAATTGTTATTTAAATTTCAAATTGATAATAGGGTCATTCTGTCAATTAATGTCATATTACGGTAATCATACCAGGAGAAAGAAAAAAATTTAAATATTCCAGTTAAAATCTCATAAGATATCTAAGTAATTTGTACCCAACCATAAATTGCATGGCTCTTTGTGTATTGTGGTTGCCAAAGACCAATTTATGTCTTTGAACCATTTTGGGGTTAAAAATAACTTCTTTTTTAAAAATTGAGACTGCTGATATAAAAAATGGCACTAATTAAGAGAATGACCCAATTGAACTTTAATACAAGCTTTTGTGTTATGTATTACGCTGTCTCACTTTGTCCCTTTCTTTCTCCCCCTTACTGGCCGCTTAGGAGGTCGTTTTCTAGATCTCGGTCCCGTTCGCCAAGGAACAGGTCCAGATCTAAGTCAAGAGAAAGAGTGAAAAGGGAAGCTAACAGTAGTGGCCACACACCTGAGCATAAGGAAGGGGCAATATCTGTTAAGGATGAACCACTGGACAAGGTATGTGCCTAGATTCTATAGTAATCTGAACACCAGTACATAATCACCCTCATCCCATTTCCTCCATTCCTTGTCACTCATCTCTCATTTCCTTAGTGGCCCCCCCATAAGCGCTAGCTCTGCTAGCTTGAGGGGTCTTCATCATAATTGCATCTTCTCATTTCATTAATATAATTTGACATGCACTTTTAATGTATCTAAGAAAATAAATTGATCTAAATCTTACTCTGAAAAAATCTTGACATGTCTTTCTCACTGCATAAGTCACTTGTCCCTTAAATCGTCTTTACATTTGAGTGTTATTGTTATGTGCATTGCAGGAAGCTGAACAGAAGAGGCTGGAGCTTGAAATGCAGAAGCGCAGAGAAAGAATTGAGAAGTGGAGAGACGAGAGAAAGAAAAAGACGGAGGCAACAGTGATCAACATTGTACTTCCGAGTAAAAAATGGAGCTTGGAAGATGATGAGGATGATGAGGATGATGTTGCTGCGGAACCTGGTTTAGAAGCTGATGAGGTTGATCCTCTGGATGCATATATGGAGGTGAGTGTATATTGCAATGTGGTTTGTCTTTTCACTGTTTATTGCATCTTTTATATTTATTGTAATTCAAAATTTTCCTTAATGTTCATTGTTTTCAGTGTGTTGGTCAAGAAGTGCATAAAAATAAGGATATACCACCTCCTATGACAAAAACGGGAACAGTAAGTGTGACTTTGCCGATCCGAATGTCTGCTCACCATGCACCCTGTGATGTTATGTTTCGGGATTGAACTGTTGAGCTAGTTCCAGTAGCAGTAGTTCATGCAAAGTTACCAACTTTGAGATTTGGCACGAGCGACTATTCACTTAAGCAGCATATTTCAAATTGCAATCCCTGAATGTTGTTAAAAATTTGTTGACATAACGTCCATATGCATGCTTTTTGTCAGCGTCTGTTACCTCAGACTATTTTACATACTAGTGCACTCGAGATATTTTCCATTCTGTTTCAGGAAACTGCCACAACAAACAATATAGCGGATGATGGAAAAGGAGGTAAACCAAATAAATTCATGCTTATCACTGGTGTTGTGAAAAAGAGGGTGGACCCCTCAGTAAAAAAAGGAGAGCTTATGGAGAGTAACATGGATGCCATGGAGGTAAATATTTCCTTTTTTTCCAGCACTAAACTAAAGCTCGATGTTTCTATGTACCAGAGTTTTCCTTGAATTTCTCAATCATTAAACTGGTATTAATTTTGCCTTCTCCCACAGTATTCTTCAGAGGAAGAAGAAGAAGATCTTGAATCAACAATGGCTGGTCTTACTAGGAAGAAGAGAGACTTGGTTGCTGTTGATCACAACAGAATTTATTACAGACCATTCAGGAAAGATTTCTACGTGGAAGTACCTGAACTTGCTAAAATGTCAGCTGAGGGTAGGTAACTTTTGTAGTACAGTGTATAAGGTTTTGACACTCGGGTGTCTATGCAGAGGCAGTTAAAAGACCCCCACCTGTGGGGTAAATGTGTACCATGATTAGACTCCTCTTCTCACTCACCTCATCAGTGTCTGTGTTCACTACATTTGAGTTTCTAACTCTTTTCTTTTTAGAAGCTGAAGTTCTTCGAGCCGAAATGGAGGGAATTAAGGTCCGTGGAAAGAATGTTCCCAAACCAATTAAAATGTGGGCGCAATGTGGTGTTACCAAGAAAGTTCTGGATGTCCTGAAAAAGTGAGTGTTGTAATATGTTGAACAATGAGATGTTAAAATTGTGTTTGATCATTGTAATACCTTGGTACCATTGGACCTTCCTATTTATTAGGTTGGGCAAATCATCAATTCTCCCTGAATATCTGCCTGTTCATTCTTTTATTGACCATTTTCTTCAAGTATAACAACATCTCTGTACAATATACAATAAATCAAAATGCATGGTAAGCGGTAGCCTAAACAGACTGCTTCGGGTCGCGTTAGCGATGCAGCGCTTCGCAAGCCAGCTTGGAGTTAGGTAAGCGGACACCCTGTTGTGCGTATTTGCCTTTTTGGTAAGGCATGCTGGAATACGTCCAGGCAACCATTTTGAAACAAGAAGCTGTGGGTAAAGTTGGGAATTTTTAACTTTTTTCGGCTGCATTGCACCCACCAAAAACGTTTCTGTTGTTGCAATATATTCCATAGAAAATGACATAATTGCACTGCCATCAGTGCTAACACTAATATTTAACATTACCAGTACGCTTAACCACGCCCCCAGCATTCACCTGACCGTGGCGCCACCAGCAGGGAAAGCGCTGGATCTGAGGATGCAATGTTTTCCCGTCACTCAACTGACGAAGCCAAGGATTGTCAAACGGTTTTTGTTGCTTGTCCAAAACGATATTCCTTCATTGTCCTACACGCCACTTTCTGCGATGGTCAGCGTTGCCTTGCATCCTTCGATTTTTGGCCTAGTTTCACGATTGCGCCAGACCTATGTATTACGTCATCAATGGAATCCCACCATGGGGGAAGCCACACTCTGCAAGGTTGCTAGCATGTAGATGGCCAGTTATACAGCCAAGAACTGGGCTACATTGGGTAAATAATACAGGGAGCGAATTTATTGTATACTGAAACTGTGAGATCAGTAATTAAAGCCTGTGGCTTGTGCGGCAAAAATTGGATCCCAACTTGTCAGCTTTGTCCAGAAGTGCAATCACTAGTTGTTTTTATTAATAAAATGACAGACCAGATAAATTACGGTTGGGCATTGACCATGTGACTTGTATAAATGTTATAATTGCACTTGAGCTTTGTTGAGAGCATGCCACTGTAAGTGTGCCAAGGGTGAATGTAATTTAATAATTTTCAATGCAATTTTAATATAATTTCAATGACAAGACTGAACTCATCTGATAATTGCTCTTAGCTGCAAAAGTACATTAAGCTGAGAATGTTGCACTTATTCCACATTTCATTGAGTGATTAACTCTCAATTAGTCATTGTTAAATTGAAAACATATAATATTATGTCAACCTTGTTTTTTTCTCTGTCATGAGAGCCATCAGGTCGAGTTTATTGAACAATATACATGGAAAGTGGTCACTCTAAAAATACAATAACATCTGTATAATCATACTACTGCTGCAGCGTTGATGTATCTTTTCCCAATTTACACCTGGGCATAAATAATTAATTATACAATTTCATTGGCCTGAGGTGATAGATGTATTTTGAACCTTGCAAGAATGTGTCACTTGTCAGTTTCAAAATAATTACTTTATAAATCAGCTGCAATTTCGACCCCCACTATGGATATAATAAACTCTTTTTTGGAAAATCGAACAAAAATTTAAGGTGGTGTTTTATAAAATATCAATAGCAATCAAGACTGATGCTGAATTGCTCAGAATAAAATTTCAGTGTATTGCAATTGCGTACCCCATGCAGATGTGATTCTCCAACTAGGTCTTATTGGAGTTATTGCAAAAAACATGCAATTCAATTTTTCATTACAGAATCCATTACCTGCTATTTTTCATTACAGAATCCATTGCCTGCTATTACTACATTTGGTTGATTGAACATTAGCTTGCTGTTGCTTGCTGTTGCTACATTTTTCTGCTATTTTAGCATGAACTACATGTTTCAATTTTACACCTGCTGTTGCCACATTCATGTAGTTAGTCTCATTCCCACTGCTTTCATTTACCAGAGCAATCCTCCCCTTTAGGGGAATTACTTGTCTGTGGTTTCATGTATTGACTTTTGTTGCCATTGCAGAAATAACTTGGAGAAGCCAACACCAATCCAGTCTCAAGCCATTCCTATCATCATGTCAGGCAGGGATATCATCGGCATTGCCAAAACTGGCAGTGGGAAGACTCTGGCTTTCCTTATTCCAATGTTCAGACACATTCTTGATCAACCTCCACTGGAGGAGGATGACGGACCTATAGGTTAGTCACATGCAGTTAAGATATTTCGCTATTATTCATTTTGTGGCTGTTAAGTATTGAAAGTTCACTGAAAACCACCCACACTCGAACCTCATTGCAAAGCCACCCATTAGTAAATTTTACATCATTTTGGTCCAATTTGAATCTTTGCCACAAGAAATCACCTCGCTAATAAGACAACCTTGCTTTTAAGGCCACATGGAATTGGAATTGAAAGGGAACAGAATGATATACACAGCATATGTTTTCACAATTTTAGATGACATGATTGATTAACTAATATAAATCATTGATTCCTTCTCTATTGCAGCTGTGATAATGACTCCAACCCGTGAATTGGCCATGCAGATCAACAAGGAGTGTAGACGATTCACTAAAGTGATGAACCTCAGGGCTGTCTGCGTCTATGGTGGGACTGGAATATCAGAACAGATCGCAGAATTACGGAGAGGGGCAGAGATCATCGTTTGTACCCCTGGTCGGATGATTGACATGCTTGCCGCTAATGGAGGTGGGTTAATTACTTTTAAGCTTAGTTTAGTCGAAAAGTTATGCGGTCTAATAATTGTTTATCTCAGGACATTAATTCCATAAAATATTGATAAGTTTTAATAAAAAGATCAATGGAGTAGATTGACACAAATTTTCCATCATTGTGCTTGGGTATGTTCATTTAATGGGCCATTACAATTGCATGGTTTGGCAGCTGAAGTTATGTAGCATTTTTCCACCACATTTACTCGTTTTTAGTTCAGATTGTTAATCATTTCATATTGATTGTATTCTTTGTCTAGGAAGGGTAACAAATCTTAGGAGGTGTACATATTTTGTGCTAGATGAAGCGGACCGTATGTTTGACATGGGCTTTGAACCACAAGTAAGCACTTTGAATGAATTTCGTTGGCCAATTATGAACCATTGGTTGACATTATTTTCTTGATTTCAAATGACTTGTTTATTTTGATAATTTCTGAATCTTTAATCTTTTGTTTCATCTAGGTTATGAAAATAAATGATAACATCCGACCAGACCGACAGACAGTGATGTTCTCAGCAACATTTCCTCGTCAAATGGAAGCACTCGCTCGCAAAATCCTCACGAAACCCATCGAGGTTCTAGTCGGAGGGCGAAGTGTTGTGTGTAAGGACGTGGAGCAAAATGTGGTGAGTGATTCATCCTGAGTTGTTCATTTGTACACAATAACTTAAACGTATGAACATGTAATAGGGCATGCAAGCGGATGCTGACTCTTCAGCGTTGGTGAGCAGAAAAATGGCTACTTCCTGAACTATGATACGTCATAGTGTAATAATATTATCTCTTCAAATTCCCAAGTTTACATTGCATACTATTAAAAACAATTGCCATAAGTGTTTTTCTCTTTGCAGCAAATTATACCAGACGAAGATAAATTCTTCAAACTCCTTGAGCTTTTGGGTATATACCAAGAGCAAGGCAGTGTTCTGGTGTTTGTGGACACCCAGGAACATGCCGACGATCTCATGAAAAATCTGATGGCACATTCTTACCCTTGCCTGTCATTACACGGAGGCATTGACCAATATGACAGAGACAGCACGATGGTTGACTACAAAAATGGAGTGTGTAAGCTGCTGGTGAGTCTTGATTTGATGCCTGTTTCAACGTCTTGGCCTTTTGTATCTAATCTTTGCCATAGTGTGTAAATACTGTGTGTGGTTTGTCGAGATCTTCAGAAAATGTGTTTGAATGTTAGTCAAGTAGTCAGGTGTCTCAAATCAAGTTAATTTTTGATTCAGGGCGGTTCCATTTAAAAAAGGGGGGGGGGGGCACAGACCTAAAGATTTTTCAGATGTCTGGAAGGGGAGGGGTCTGTGGAAATCTGATATCGGGGGAGGGGGGTTGTTGAGCAGTATTTTCTTAAGTCTGGCAAAAACCAGATATCGGGTTGGAAGGGGGGGGGGGGGGTACTAAAAATGTTCAGGTCCACCCCTCTTTTTTAAATGGAACGGCCCTCAGCAGTTAGCTTGATTGGAGTTAGCTGAATTATTATGATCAGTTTGACTGGAGCTCCATTAAGTCAGTAAGATGGAATGAGCGAGAGCAGGTGAGGAAATCATTGTAAAAGGATCTCCTCCATTGCAGAAGGTTATTATTTGATTTAGATGGAAGGAAATAAGTGTCTGAATTCATAAACTACAACCGTTTGAGCTTTTAAATTAAGAAATTAGTTGTTAATATAAATAATTTAGACATCAATTGAAATCAGAGTGCAATTTGTGGTTGTCACACCTGACAGCCTTTATTGCAATTTGAACTGATTAATATACAGCAATAGAATTATAGAAAGAATAATGCTATTCTTAAATTGTACAATAACCTGTACACTGTAGTTACTGGTGCCAACAAGACTGTTAACTGTCAAGCTTTCTATCTATCTACTTGCAAATGCTGAATCTCCAACCCCGAGGGGTCTCTAGTTATTTACATTGAACTTAACTGATCGTCATGGTTCAAACCTATATAACTGATTATAAAGATTTGAAGCCGATGAATAATACCTCTTTGTTTTATTTAAGGTGGCAACTTCAGTTGCGGCTCGAGGGTTGGATGTGAAGGACCTCATCCTGGTTGTAAATTATGACTGTCCGAACCATTATGAAGATTATGTTCACCGATGTGGGTGAGTAAATCAAGGCCTTCCTTCTTTAATACAATTAAGACTATAAGTCCCCCATGCATCACTGAAGTGGTCAGTATACCAGTCTGACACTCTTTTTCCCATCGTCATTGTTCAAAATCATGAAAGTAGGTTTGAAATTGAGATGGCCGTAAACATTGGTGGTCTATGTTGTTGCTTTCTGCCATACATTTTAGTTCATATTTATTTTGTATTTTATAATAAAATATTTTAACGATGTTTGTTTTTTTAACTCAGTCGAACAGGACGTGCAGGGAACCATGGTTACGCTTACACATTTCTTGCGCCAGATCAAGGTCGACATGCTGGGGACATCATTAAGGCTTTGGATTTGTCAGAGAGTTCGGTTCCACCAGATTTACAAAAGTTTTGGGAGGAATACAAAGCTCAACAAAAGGCGGTGAGTGCTCGTTTCATAATACGATCAAATAAACCATAAACTCAAATGCTTGTAATATATCTGGTAGGAAAGTTTATGTCAAGTTATATCTCTAGTTAGCAGATGAGTGTGGTATATTGATGCTAGTTTTATCGCAGTGATTTGCTTATTTTTACCACTAAAACATTGGTAAGTAAAGTTTTAGAATTAAATTGTGGTAAACTCCATCTAATTTTCTTCCTGTATTAATCTCCTCGTTATCTTACAGTTGGGCAAGAGAGTAAAAAGTATCTCTGGATTTACTGGAAAAGGTTTCAAATTTGATGAAACTGAAGCGCATTTGGCCCACGAAAGAAAGAAGCTCCAGAAAGCAGCTCTAGGTCTTCAGGATTCTGATGATGAAGATGTTACTGCTGATGTAAGTATATATCATTAATAAATAAATATATTGTGATTCACTCTTATTTGTAACAAGTTATATAACTCCATCTTTCGACACAAGAAGAATGACTTTTCTGATTCTGCAGTACTTTTATGTACACTGCATGGTTGAATTAACATGAGCTGATGGATTTGTATTTGTATTTTCAGATTGATCAGCAAATTGAAGATATGTTTGCCAGCCGAAAGAGGGTGAGTTTTACATGTTTACCATTAAGCAATATCCAAAGACAAATTATCTCCAAAGAGAAGATGACTATTTTCATACTGGGGTTGCAATAATTTAGAAAACTGCTGTGTTTCTGAAACTAGTTCTAAAACCTCAATTAAAAGTTTGCCCTGAGGGATCAGTGACCAGAGTGCTGTCTGAAATAGTCAGTTGCCTTCACCTTTAATAAACAAGGTTGTGAAACTGTTCAATTTCAGGTGACAGACATTGCAAAACCAATGGTCAACCAGCAAGCACAGCCTTCAGTATCAAACCAGCAGAAACTTGAATTGGCCAAACGACTGGCATCCAGGATTAACGTAGCTAAGAACCTTGGACCAGAGGCTCAGGATATCACTCAACAGGCTGCGGCAGCCATTTTTAAAGGCGGAGCGTTTGCTGCCCCCCAGGTGTCGGTAAGTAGGGTGCCAACTTTCTTTTTAGAGTGATAATTTAGTAATGCCACAAGAACTTGCTCATATGTGACTTAAGTATTGTTAATTTCTTGCAGTCCAAGACCATTGCAGAACAAATGGCTGAGAAAATTAATGCCAAGTTGGGATATCAACCGAAAATCGAGGAGGAGAAGGAGCCGGAGTCTCAACAAGAAACATTTAAACGTTACGAAGAAGAGTTGGAAATTAATGACTTCCCCCAGACTGCAAGGTGGAAAGTCACATCCAAGGTAAATCTATTCTCTGTGCTACAAGCAAGATGCTCTGTGCTGAAAAAATTTAATTAGATTGGAGCAATGATGTTGTTATATCTCACAAGTTGGATGCTTTTTATGTCTTGATATCAAATTAGCACTGTTGTTATTTTATTGTTATTTTATTGTTGCAGGAGGCCCTGGCACAGATTTGTGAGTATTCTGAAGCGGGAATCACAGTCAGAGGAACTTACTTTTCAAACGGCAAACAGCCAGATGAAGGAGAGCGTAAATTGTACCTGGCAATTGAAGCCACGTCAGAACTGGCCATCTCTAAGGCCAAAAAAGAAATCACCCGGTTAATCAAGGAGGAACTGATACGTTTGGTATGTATCATTGTGCTATTTTTTGTAAAGATTTTCTTATTCTCTTGTATGAATCTGCTGAGACTTTTACCATATTAAACGTTTGTGCTGATGCAGATTTTTTCTCTCTCTCTTTTCAGCAAAATTCATATCAACCGATCAACAAAGGAAGATACAAAGTTTTGTAGTGGCAGCTTAATTATGTGCTATATATATACTTCCAGAATATTTCTGTACAATAAAATGTAAGATTGTAAATAGATAACATTGTAAAATATTTAACTAAATGACCAGTATGATCCAAAATGTAATAATCTTGGCAAAATTCTGCAAAATTATGAAGTTGCAAAAAATATAGAATGAAACTTAATAGAATGAAATAGTTCTATAGGATGATTTACACTGAGTCAAATATTACTAAATATTATATGATAATGAAATAGGCCTACTAAATTTTTATAAGTTATCTTAGTTAATATGCATTATTCAGGAATTTCAGGCATTTGTTTACTGATCGAAAAATGTATATAGGCTTAAAAGAGGTAATAAGTTGTTTTGCATTTATAGTGCTGTCTATAAATCGTGCAAAATAAAAATGTGTTTGTAAAGTTAATCTACAGCGGTTCTTTCCATGGCTTGGCTCTTGAAATGGCTATTAACCTGCATCTGGTGGGTGATCTGACACGGATTACTCGCACCCTAGATATAAACATTTGAATTGTGAAAATCTTATTTAGTTGTAATTTAATAATAGGAACAATCTCCAATTCTACATACCTTCACTCATCAACATTTGAGTCCATCAAAGTTTCCAAGAGCCAAGCTGTGAAAAGAACCACTAATGAGTATACACTTGTGGATTATAAGTAAAGATGGTTTTTAAGTATATTTGCTCTTTTTTGAAGTTATTTCAATGCATGCTCCTGAAATGTAGGCCCAATGAATCGTATGACATGCGCAGTCGAATGCTTGGTTCAGGTTTTAAATCAACTGCAACTGATGCTTATATTAGATCTGGACTGCTCGAGAGTTTCTGGCTAATCTTCAGCTAACCTATGCATCAACTCATAAATCTTTGGCACAAATAATGTATGCTGTGTTCAGTAAAGGCAGTGCTTAATGCCATTGCTCAAGATCACTGAGCTTATCGCCTTTGGTTGTCTCCATGCTTCTTGATAACATCCTGCTGATTAGATTTTTCAAGCAGACAGCCGGACACGGCCTGGGTGGGGGCTCTGATTCAGGAGTTGAACCCTGGCGTTTTTAGCCAAAAGGCTAAATTGTCTTGCCTCATCAGTCCACCCTCGATAATGGCAAGAACTTGCCTTAGAGGGCTGCACTTGCCACATTTATTGATGCCTGAAAGGCATCTCATTCAGCTGGTCTAGTGCTCAGACATTGCTATAGTCAAGGTGTTGGAGGTGGGGTTGCTGCACAGACTATAGTTGCACACATGGGCCAGCTGCCTGAGAGGCCACAGAAATCTTTCTCCTAGGCAAGACATTACAAGCATGGTATATTTCGGGAGCCTGTTTTTAGTACATGACGAAACAAACCTGTGCTGGATGAATGAAAACAGCCAACACAATATTCAATATATAAGTTTCATTTATTGTAATATTCTATTGATTAATGTACAAATTTACACAAGTTTGATGAGTAACAAATGAGTGTTTTTCAACTGTACATAACAATAATAGCTCCATTAAAGACAATATGTACAATTATATACAAATAAGAAAATATTAACCACAGTATGGTTATATCTACAATATTTAAACAGATTATACAGTGCTCGTGATAGGGTCGAGTAATATCCATAAAATATACAGTAGATGTAAGTCTAAAATGTGTGTGATATACTATTTCAACTTTTTGTCATTGAAATTCAGATGAATCGTGTTCATGTGATCGCTAGTAAATTGTATAAAAACAAATAATAAACTTATATATTGGCATAATATTAAAATCTCGGCACTTGGTTATAATATAATTGGTTGCGAGTTATGATAGAAAAATTAATTTGATTAAAATAATAAAATTGTAGATAAAACAGATTGCTAGTCATTCTGCTGGTAAACGGTGGGAAAGTTTTAACCAATATCTGTCAAGCCTTAATCTGTAGCAGTAGAACACTTTGAAGACAACTCATCACCAACGCATTTATGAACCAGTATTGAAGCATGGACATAACGTGTTGGTCGACATACATAAGTGTACATAAGTCAATTAATCACATACTTTGGCACAGATTAATATGGGAAGACACATCACTGAATGATTTGTGTGGCTTAATTACTTAATTCAATTTCTAGGCACTCTAATTATCATATTACTTAAAAACTACTGAGGAGATTACCCATTAGTGATTTAAGCTACAACTGCAGCTGGCGAGGATTCTTTTTTCTCTAAGATAAATACCAGCAATTACACTAAACTTTCACAGTTAAACTATCACTTGCGTAAATATTGCACACAACAGCAGTTCCTCAACAGTCATAACTAGTATCACAACATGAAGAGAATACAAGCAGATGGCATGAATTTTTCACCCCAGTTACGATTCACATTTCAGTGTTCCTCGGTGGGTCCAAATCGACGTACATTGGCCAGTAACAGTTTTTTGGCACCACAGTGTGTCTCTAGCTCAATGCACAAAGTTAATAAAACATCAACAACAGCACCAAGACAATTCAAAACAAGTCGAGTTCATTGCATCTCCCAAATTACACGTCACATGAAGTGTCCATGCATGGAGTGGATGCACAATGCTCTGGATAATTAAGTAAGGATGCCGGCAATTCATGAATTCAGATTAAATAATCCAATCCAAGCTTAGAGCTTCAGTGAGGTATACTTATTATACTTATAATATCCTAGTGCTCCAACTGAGGCAAATTAACAGTCTGCAACAGGGTATGGACACAAAGGCACAATTAGCAGAAAACATTAATAAAGCTAGGTGGGATTTCTGTGATCACTTCATTGTTTGATAAAGCACATTTGCCCATAGCAAGAGTTCCATATGCTGCATAATCTAGAATATAACTTTGATATTAAATGTCCTTATTTCTCGTAATCCGACCATCCATCCAGCTGAATGTCAAATGTCAATATAAAAGTATTAGGTCATGTGTGCATCATAACAGCACCAAGTATTAAATCAGTCCAGCGTTGATAACTCATTAAGATGTTTGCAGATATCCTTCATCATGATATGAGTAAATCCAGGTTTGTGTACCCTTTACAAGCGTGTGTCATGTGAAAAATGACCAACAAATAACAAGTCCGAAGCATAGCCCAAAAAAATTAGGTGTCTTTCAATTCCAGGGGCCAACAAAAGTAAAATAGATTCACTAACAAAATCAACAACAGGCTAGCGTCATTAAATGATAATCGGTGGGGTTAATTGCGAGTAGGTCAAGGAATCAAACGGCTGACACTTGTTCCACTTCATCTTCTTCCTCCGTATCCTCATCATCATCAACATGAAGATAAGTCACTGAAATGAGAAATTATTGTTTAATTAAAGATGCATCCATGATGTCCCATTTCCATACATATGATTAGGACAACTGCTCTGGAACTACAATTTCACTACATACTACAAAAGATTACTGAAATAACTAATAAATTTACATAAAATGACACCAGGTGTTGAGTTATATTAAACAGTACTGTGTTGAATCTAGTGATGTACAGAATGAGTAATATTTTAATGATTTATGAAGAGCAGGACTGTATACAAGTCTGCATGTTTATAATTTTATGTCATAGGAAAATATATTTACACATAAAGAGTAGAATAGTTAGATGAGAAATGCGTGTTAGCAGTTGCAACCGGGTGTGGGATTACATTACATGCAATGTGATTAAATGCATTTCCGTGATAAGTATAACATGCTGCTGGTAACTGAAGCTGGCTTTACACATCAAGTAAAGCCTTTTGACATACTGTAGATGTTTACTAGTATACTGACAGTCAACTTGGACTAACACTAAGCTTTTAAAAGCTCAAATGTTCACAAGGGTTTTTAATGGATAACAATGGGGCTTTTGACAGCTGCAATAGTGCACGGGGATAGAACCACAACTGAGTAAAGTAACTTTCACCAGGACCAGAAAATACCCAGGGGAGAGAAGACCAGTAATGAACTGTTGAAAGTCTGTTAGTGCATTTTACCTGTGTGTGTGGAGTGTTCAGAGTGGTGGTTTCTGTTTGCGAAGATGACGTGGGGGTACAGGAGGAGGAAGACCCGGGGAATGGAAGTCCCTGGTCTCCTCCGTCCCCGAGCCACGCCGCCGATAGACACCACGAACTGTAAAGAACAAGCCCTGTGTGTCAGCCATGCTGGGTACCAACTTAAACAGCTCTCAAAGACTCGTTATTGAAGTCACCACCCATTAAAAGATCACTTAAAGGAGTCTTTTAACCTTACACAATTTACATTAATGTGAGCAGCTGTGCAGAATTGTATTATAAGTAGATGTGAAAACTTCAGTTGAGAGTGATTATAGTGACAATAGCTAGAGTTATATGTATTATATAACATACGTCAATGCTTGGTGTCAGTCTAGCTAATCATGCATAACCCTTACAGCTAGTGGAACAAGCTTGCATGTCACTATGTACACATGGTTATAGTTCTTAATCGAGTGACTTAAACACAATCAATCCACTCTTACAGACGTCTAGTGATTAACCAGCTTAGCTACATTAGTAAAGACCATGAAAGAATATTAGTAATTAGACAGCACTACCTCCATCGCCCAGAACAACATCATCATGTACATTCTGGCCGTAATAGGATAGGACACCCTCCAGGGAGTGGGATCTCGTCAATTGATGCGGGTGATGCGTGTGGCCATGTTGATGCGGCTGCTGCTGCTGCTGCTGCTTGTGATCTTTGCGTCTTGCTTGTTGCGCCATTTTAGTCGCCATGTGGTAGTCGGGCAGAGGGGGGCGGGTGGACGTCCGTTGGGTGGAATTCGAGGTGTACTGTTGTTGAATATAATGCTGGAAGGCTGTGAGAGAGGGAAAAAGGAGGGCCCTTAGCTATTAGTATGGGCTGCAAGACCACTCATAAAACTAACAATACCACATCAGAAAAATATGCTTCATCAACTTAAGTTTGTCAATCTAACCAATGCCTAAAGCACAAATCTCCTTGAGAGCCTTTTCAAGCACAAACATATAAAATAAGCAATAATTTATAATATGTGCAATAACAAAGATTTTAAATGCCAAATTGCCATAATTACTCCCAAAATTTCAGCGAAAACAGCCTTAAGAGAGCCTTAAATAACAAATAACAACTGGAATGGGAGACTTTAGAGCCAACAGGTGGAGCTTCATGCCGGTCCTTAATCCATTGTTTAATGACGTAATCATACAATAAGGTCATTGAGTGCATTGGTAATGTCACAAAGGTGGTAAGTACTGGCATGAAGCTCCCTCTGTTGGCTCAAAAGTATCCAATTCCCCTTGAGAGTAAGTTTGATAGAAAAATTATGCTTGAAAAGACTTTCTATGAGTCAATAACAATGAAGCACACTCCTGCTGATGTGTATCGCTAAACACATTCAAAGCACAGAGTCACACCTGTCGTTGAGGGCACTCTACCTGGTCAATACTCGGGTGTTGTCAGTTGTCACAACCACAACCAGAATATTGATGAGGCTGTTCACCAAACCAGAAATATATTTACAACATGCTAACACAATTTCTTTACAATTAACTACATTTCTTTCAAAGTATATTACAAAGTGTTTCATCATATTATGTACTGAATTGTGAAATTACTGGGTATGATATTGTTCTTTACATTGATAATGTACAGCAAATGTAATTCAATCAGTTTGTTTGTTATAACCATTTGATTTTGATGTTTTTGTAATTATAGACGATTCACTATCCTCCTTGATTTTGCTGATGCTAGTGTTTTGTTACAATCAATAGACACAATCAAACAGATACAGACATAGATATTGAAAAGATTTCGCTCAAAGTGAGTTAAAAAGATTTTGATTCTTTACAGTGTGAGTATTTTAAACACTAACAAAGCACCATAAAAAAACACAAAAATCTTTGAAAATCCAAATTAATAATTCTGCTTTCCTTTTAATCTCTTTTATAATTTGACACAATGGCAAATATAATTTCCAAGTGGCATTGCACAACAAGACCAAAGTGCAAATTATAGCGCAGCACATACTCAGTAGTTAAACACCATTAAACATGTGTTTTCAATGGTTGCATTTTTTCGTGGTAAATTATATGTGTATTTTTAATGGTGCCTAGTGTTTTAAGATAGTTTTCAGTGAATTGTTGTTGTGGTACGCACCTGAGTTCTGCATGACGACGTGGTACGGAGGCAAAGGGGGCCTGGATGGCTGAGAGGATGTGGACGAGACAGAGGATGTAGAGGAAGTTGAGGAACGAGATGATGTGCTGGCTGCGGCAGCGAGAGATGAACAAGCTGATGAGGAAAGCAAGGACACAACATTAAATAGGTGAGTTGAGAATTGCATTACACAGAGAAGTGCATAAAGAAGCAGTGTGAAGGAAAAAGATATCTATTTGATTTTTTTAAGGAACTGTTCAAAGATCCATGTATAACTTGCATTTATATTCCACTAAGACTTTTTCTTATTGTTCTAGGTGGGCAATAACCAACGAAAATGTTAGTCAACTCCCTCCCGAGTGCAAACTGAACTTGCCTTGCGTAATAAAGGCAGTAAAAATAAACAATCAAACAAATTAGTAAATGTGCTTAATTGAGTATAAGTTAGTTATATTCCTCATAGTCGGGAGTTAGCTAAGTTTTGTTGGTCATATCCCTCTGCGTATAACCAACAAACTGTTAGCTAACTCCCTCCTATTCGGGATATAACTTGTGTATATATGACTCAGTTATAACACACCGGTCGGTGGAGCACTGCATTATGCAATAAAGGAATTTGTGGGCGAGCTGCATGTGTGATAAGGCCACACTTGTGCGTCACTGCATTTGCAATTGCATCAACAATAGGTGTACAATATAAATTGAGGGTTTTTTTTGCACAATAGCACAGAGAAAATAACACAAAAGAATTACCTTTAAGCCAAAATTCAAAACAAAATTTAAAAAAAGAAACTATAAGGAAAATTTCCAATAAAAGCAATGGGATTTTAAAATGTCTGACCATTCATTCATCGATGATACGCTAGATATTAGAAGGAAATCACATTTTGAAAATGTAGAACATGACAACACCTATGGAAGGGTAAAACAACCAAGTTACGATAACATAATAGCAGATTTCAATCATCGTCATCTGATCATACCTGTTGGTGCCCGTTTCTGTGATGGTGGGGTGTTAGCTGACCCGACACTACTCGTGCTGTGACTGTCGTAATTTGAAGATGAGACGCTATTGTGACCTGAATCTGTCTCTATCTGAGGATGACAGCCAATGCTGTTTGTTGGACTGGCTGACTCACACGAACCAACTGAACCTGTAGAAACAAAGTTATTAGTACTATAATATGTAAAGGTGCATCAAGACACCGAACAATTTAACATGACTATGAGGAGATGTTAGGACCAAACTCAAGCATAATAATAAATCAGATACATTTACGAAAGCTTTATGTGCTGAAAATGTTGTTCATTTGTCCCTATATGTTCCATCAATACCATGGCAGTTATATTCAGTAGGTACTCGAAGTTTTGACCATTGCTTAAACTACTTCACTTAAAATACTTACTGGATGTAGCAGACTTCCGTATGTGATTCAAGCTAACAACAGAAGAACTTTCTGAGCACAAATTGAAATTGACGGCTTGTAGAGAGCGGGTGTTGCGAGGAGACACAGGTGGTTTTCCTTGGTGGTTTGCGAGGTGCAACGGAGGTGTGGGGATGTGAACTACTGGATGTTTCTTCTGATTGTGAGGTTTAACATTATCTGCAAGTCCCATGAGTTTACGAACTGCTTCCGGTTCTTCAGCACCTGTGACACAAATTTGATAAATTAAGAATACCAATAATTACTTACTGCTATTTCCAAATCATATTACTCGCAGGTGTTAAGCGATGCCACTAATTCCACCTACATAGTAGTGTTTAGAAAGGAAGACAGCAAGAATAAATGCAACAAGGAAAAAGTGCAGTACAGCGGAACCAAATTTATGACCATATTTAGCGAGCCTCGCTGCAAGGCCTATGACGTCAAATGCTTAAATTAAATGTGTGACGTCACAAACAAATGGCGGCAGTGATCATTTGCAAGGCAAGAACGCAGTTCATCATTGTCTACACAAATGTTATTCTCATTGTGAGCCAGAAATAAATTTCGTAAAAAACAGTAAAATTTCATTTTCACATTACATGGATGACAAATATGGGCATAAATTTGTGTCGGCTATACTGCACTAAACCATGCAACAATTAATTAGTCTAGTGAGTTGAGAAATGCTGCAGCTCTTAAGATTTATTTATATCTATTGTGACATCATGTTCAAATGATATCTAATAGTTTTTGAAAAAGATTGAGTTGTGTCTCTTACCACAAAATTACGAGTAAAACATTAACTTATTAACAATGCCAATGCAGAATTAATATGATGTACATTGTACATGAAATGTACATACATGTTTTTAAGTGTATGCACACTTATGTACAGTGGATTTTCAACATTAACATTCAACCTTACATCAAACAGCGCAGGAACAAATCAAACATTTTAACAAAGCAACATGAAGCTGGATTAATTTAACACTGCAAACTCTCAACTCCTACCCGAAGTTAATCCTTCAATGAAACTTGATCGACCTACAGTAACATGCGTAAAATATTAACTTCTTGTTCAAAACATTTCAAGTCAATTTCCAGTTGAATGGCCCTTGAAATAGGTACATATTACCACTGATTACAATCCATGATTAAAAGAAATAACTAAATCACACAACATAATACACACAACATTACAAACTGAAGTCTTACCAAATTTGGGGCCAAGATTTTGCGGTATTCTTATTTCCGCGAGATTAGGGCTGGGTGAAGGATCACGTTTTCTCAATCCCACATTAGCTGTAAAGAAGTAAGCGACAAGATTATAAACACGAACAATACCAAATGTGTTTTATCCAATTCTCAAGAGTCAAAAGAGTACATACATGCTAGGAAAATTATATGAACTGACAAGGATAGTCACAACATCACCATGTCGCCAAAGAATTAAGCAGTGCATTTCATTAATTAATAAAATTTAGGTTCAAAATAATTTAACCAGTTCCAATGAATTTTAATGACATAAATTCAGTTACAAATATGTATTTAAAGCTTTAGGGTTCGAGACTACATTTCCACCAAGGGACACTAACAACATACCGTATGGTACATTTTAAAAAGAACATGCGAGTGGAATAAGGAAAAGAGGAATTAGCCACTGGTTGACACAAAGCTCCAAAATATGCAGAGACTGGTGATTACCTATAGCAATAAATTTAAATGAAGCTGGTCCAAAAAGGAAAATAAAGCAATGATGACAATGAAGATAGAATAGAAGGCACTGATGAGATTTTTCACCAGAGGGCAGCAGCAGTTGCTACAAGTGTTCCACTGCAGCAGCATGTGTTAAGAGAGAGAAAGACAGTCACAGATAAGAACAAAGTTGCCTTATTTATGATACGCTTATCCCATGTGTAATTAAAGAGTATTTCAGAATCTTAATAAATGAGCAAGTAATTAGACATGTTAAATTATGCAACCACCTAAGTGCACATGAAATTTTTATGACAGAATAAAGAAAGTTCTCGGTAGTGAACTAACCTGGCGGTTCACATTGGACAGACATCTCATTCAGTTTCCCCTCATCATCTGTGACCTTCATGTTTTGCAGATATGACTTGACCCTTCGAACCATTTGTGCCTGATATGAAAGTGAAAAGTGTGAAGTAACATGGAAAAATCAAAACAAAACTAGAGTAGCTCTTTAATTGTTTTCTTCTAAATCCTAAAAACCACCATGTTTTGTTTCTTTCAATTCAGTATTAACTAAAGAAAAATACAATGCAATGCAGTACATGTCAATATTTTTTAATAATCAAATATAAGATTTTAGTTTGTCATACCTCCTCATACATCTTTTTAGGATTGGGTATGGCCGAATTTCGTCGTTTCCGTCTTAGCGTAGCCATACCAGCGGCACTACCGTTCGGTGATAATGTTGCAAAAGCACTTTGTGAAGCGGCACCAAGCATCATTGTTTCAGCATCATAGCGGGCAGAGGACATGCCACAGATATGGCGCACTTCCTTCGCAATCATTCGCAACTTCTCAAAGTTTATGAGTCCGTCTACTTTGGAGTCATTACCAAGATGGATGAATGTCAAGTCTTTTTTCACAACTGGAAAGAATGGTATCTGCAAAAAAATAACAATGGGGTTGTAATCTTGAAGCCTAATGACAGATTATACCTAAAAAACGTCACACATGTACTAAGAAGTCTCTTATTGGGCCAAGAAACTAAAATGGAGTTAATACTCAAAATTGTGCTTTTCATATAAAAGTGTTACTACTTACAATAGGTGGCTGGACCATTTCACTGTTTAGCAAGTTTCTGTACTTAGACATATTTCGTGATGGATCCATCAAATCTTGTAAGTCCTGGAATTAATAAGAAATGCCAATATTATCTTAACTACACACAGTATACGATTTCAACCAAATCAGGAATTAAAGAAAAAAGTGAAAGATTTCAAAAACTTACCTCAAAGATTTTGATGTACTTGGCAGGCACTTTATCCCATGTGGACCGCAATCGAGACACTGACCCATGACCAAGCCCACTTACAATTGCAAACATGGAGTTGAAGTTCTTACATTCCTTGCAATGGCGAGCAATTTTGATGAACTGCTTGATGATTTTCATTCTTTTTACGACATTCGTTTCTCCACACACTTCCGAGATGACCCAGAACATCTCTGCATTAACAAGCTGCAATTAAAAAGTAAAGAATTAAGACTTAAAACAGAAAATTTAGGACTAAATGAGCACCACCAAGTGGGAGAAAAAGTACAAGAGGTCACTGCATCCGTAGCAGTTAACTGTTTGATGATGTCGTCTATTCTTTGACCTCATCTAATCAACAATGTGTAGTGACGTCATCTTATTGTCTTTTTAAGCTGCTACGGTCTTAGTGCCCCCCTGTAGGCTCTGTTACTTTTTCTCCCCATTAAACCATATCATTGAAAGACAACACTAGTGCTGCCCTCTACTGAATCCACCAGGTTGCACCAAATCAGTAAATGAATTAAATAATAATAAATTAAATTGCCACACCACGACCAATACTACGTCATAATGAGTGAGGTGATTGTAATTGTTTTTATTTGTTGTGCCAAGATACTGCATTATGTAAAACCCTATTATTTGAGTTTAATATGTCATTTAACATCCGCAGACCATGGCTTGAAATTTTACATATCACAAACACTTCATGAGTAGTCACTAGTTAAAACAATTTGCCCGGAATTTTCTCCAGATTTTGTCTTAACTTTTTCTGCTGACATTTTGTGGCTGACTAGTACATGTACTTGATAAATTTGAAGACATTCTCAGCAACGTCAAATAGGTTAGACAGTGCCGTAAGGCTATCGCTGGAAGAATTTTGGAAAGGACACGAGGAGCCCCCTGGGACTGTCTGGCTGATGGTCTTCAGCATCGAGGTGATGCAAGATATAGTATCACAACTCTGCTTCCCAGCCAAGTGCTACTGATGCATTATTTACGCTAACTGATGACACACGAGGGTCAGACGGAGACTCTTACATAAACAGCTGATGCTATTTTAGTCATGTCTAAAAGGCGACTTTTGTCCTGCATCATGACTTCAGCACAATGCCATTTTACTACACTGGAAGACCGCAAATGATGACAAATAAGAGGACACCATTAGGGCTGCATAATTGATGAAGAGGGAAGAAAATATAGCATGGAGAGCAACTCATGACAAAAGTGATAAACGCGACACTACGCGAGTAAATTCTCATTAAAGGAGTGCACTATAAATTGTCAATCTGACAAGATTCAGAAATTTTATGGATTTTGTTCATAGTGTTGTTTCCATAGCAGCTGTGTGTAACTGTTAAAAGCATTCAGACTCACACTGAGTGACTAGAGTGGGTTTAAGATTACTGTGAAACCCATTCTATCACCAATACACAATATGCTCTAAATTCCATAAATGGGATAAATTCTAAATGGTATCAGGTTTACCAGAAGACACCAATGTAATATAAATACCTCGGAGAACTGCTGCAGGTCCTTGATGCCATATTTTGAATCCAGTTCAAATAGGTCATCAATATACTCAGTCGGCTCTATGTTCATGAAGTATTGGAAATCACGCAGAGTCAGTTGAGCTGCAACTTCGGATGAATTAAGTTGCAAGAATGAGACGTTGCTTTCTTTTGTCAACTCCCCAGACATATCATCAGCCACCAGGGGCTCCGTTGACAAGTTGTTCTTCAAGTAGTACCTGGAACGACAATCACATCATGAATATTTGATGACGTCAGTAGGGGACACTGTGCCTCTTATCTTGTTAGAGTGGGCTGAACAAGGTCTTTAAGGAAGCATTTAGAAATACTACGCAGACAAAAAGTCGCAGTGAGTTTATCTTACAAAAATGTTCTGTAGTTGGAGGTACCATCAACTTAGTAAAACATTGATTGTATTGTTGATCCATCAAATCTTACCGGCAATTAAGGTTGATCCTATCAGGCAATCCCGTCATCTGGTCCGGCAATCTTTTTTGCTTGATTAACCCATCCTGCTCAGCAGAAACCTCACACAACGAGTAATTGCTGAAAACAAATCATCGGCAGTCTTTATTAACTGTAATTTGTGGAGCCACTGCTTTGCTAACTGCAGCCAGTTATTTGCACAGGACTTCAATCCGACATTTCTGAGATCTCAGGCCCAAAATTATATCAATAATGCAGAGCTTCCTCCCACCAGTCGCACTACATTAAACTGACATCACAATTTATTGCCCTTGGGAAATATGGCCAAGCTAATCTAAGCCTGTTGTCAACTTAGGGAGTCAGTGCTTCCTAATGCAAAACAATGCTCTGTCATACAGCCCACAAAAACTACTGTATCGTTGCATATTGCTCTCCAATATTGCAATCTGCTGTCCAATATTTTAATCTGCTATCAAATCAGGTTTTCTAGCAATACAAATATGAAATTGGAGAACACTCACCTGCTGGGATCTGTTATTCCAAACTCTTTCAAGGCCAGCATGACCACTTCTCTCGCCGTCGTTTCCTGTAAGCAATAAAGCTATGTTAAATGTGCACAACATTAAGCAAACCTCAGTTTCAAATCACATCAAATCTTGGGGGATCCAATTTTATCAATTACATTTGAGAACTGCATCACAGAGCCACCTCTACAATAAGCAATAAGGTCATCACTCAGGTTGAAAATAGGTCACCACTAATAACCTCATTTCTCAAGGCACTTCACTATTGCACACAATTAGGCCAGGAATCAAAGATGGCTTTATGAATGGTTCAAGTGTAGTTTGATACTCACCCGATGAACAAGGAAGTATTTGCAGGTTTGATCCGATTTGTAAATCTTAAGCACGTGTTCAGGATAGTCATTACGGCCATCATCGTCATGGGCGACAGATGATAGGTCAGGGTTGCTGGCGCTGAGATGAGGCGTGTGGATGGGAGATGAGTTGTTGGATGAGGAAGAACCCTTTCTCATGTGAGAACCAACAGATGAATTGTCGTCAAACTGGTTCAACTGGGGGTCACTGAAATGTATAAGGTTGACCTTTGGTTAGATACAATGCAATAACCAATGTTTGCTATAAATATTTTCTCCAGTTTACAAGTCAAACTACAATGTAAATTTTATCGGGATGATCTTGAAGCTAGCTACAGTCCTGTATTCTGCATTGACACAGCCATTAACTCGAGAAGTTAAAAGTAAAAATAGAGCCTTTATTGAAACAAAATCATGAATATTATCATCAAGTATGAATTTTTTGGCAGAATTCACAGTAAGTTCCATTCTCCTGCCACAGTGTTAGGATGGGGTATAAAATAACGTCGCTGGAAATGAATTTATATGAACTTAGCACGTTGCCAGCACGTTGCCAACACCATAAGAAAAAAGGGGTGCATGTAATCAGAGTATCTTGATTCCGTGATGAGGGTGATAAGTCCAGTGATAATTAATTACCTGGAGACATTTCGAGGTCCTGGCATGAAGTTGAACTTCATAAAAGCCTTGCGTATTTTGGCTCGGTGGCCTGTTGACATGAAACTCTTCTCACGAGGCTGGCCAACCTTGTCAGCAGCCAGAGGGGGTTTCTGGTTGATGAAAGGTTGTGATACTCCGTCCACTTGTATGAGGGGTGCTGATAACCGCTGTTTTGGGTCTGGCTGCAAGCGGGCGATCTGGTCCTTCTTCGGACTATGTCCAGGGGAATTCTCGGGCGTTTGTAACATCTCTTTAAATCCTGCAACATCAAAATTACATCCAACACATGATAGACAGCTGATTATGATGAGACTTATGATATGATGGGCAATGGACCAATAGGAACCAAGAATCCATTTATATAAAAATGTGGTATATAATAACAAAAATGGGGTCATGATGCATGATCAACTCTTCAACGCCAAAATTACATCAGTTACACTAGCTCACATCCAAATAGAAAGATTTCAACCAAAAGTGCATTTGAATTGCAGTCATTCTCATTTTTGCTGAATTTGTAGATGTAAAATGTCAAAAATTGAGATTTAAATATTGATCCCATGACAAACTAGAAATCCACATCAAATTTTTCGCCCCACACGTATTCTAAATAAAAATTGCTAAAACCTAAATGAAACTAGTGCATAACTTACTGCGGTGACACCTCTGGATCTTAGTGACTGAAATTACGCTAAGTGCTTATGCTACTAAACCTAAAACAAACCTGTCATAGCCTAAAATAATTCAACATCGAGCATCTAACCACCGACCACTATCACATGCACAACACTAAATCTCTCCACTAAAACATAATCAAGGGGTTATTGGATCTCGGAATCTTCATAGCATGCCAAGGAACATTTCCTCTCAAAGGTCTCTTGGCACACCAAATCTCCCCAGGGCAATAATCTCGATGGCCATTTACAGTCACCGGAACTAACGGGGAATGAAGCTCATTCACGGTGTTGACAGGCATGATTGCATTAGCAAGGAGAAGCAAGCAGTCAAATGCACTAGACATCCTAAGCAGCTCTGTACATCACAGGATCTTCTATGTACGTACACATTCAGCAGATCGGCATGGAGGTGAATATTTATTTATCCACTAAGTGCATCTATATACCATACACACAAAACAAGTATCACTTAACTTCGACCACCTCACTTATAGAGCACCTCTTAACTCAGACCACCAAGTCCTGGACCATTGTGAGTTTTGCAATGATATATAAACAGCTCACTACATCAACACCTCACACTTACGACATCTTTGATAGAGACTAAGTGACCATACAAGATGCAGAATGTGGGACAGAATGGAAGCGAAGATCACCAATAGAAATGCTCATTTGTGAAGTGGTGGTACTATTGGAAGTTGGGATGACCGCCAATTGTCACAAGACAGGCATTGTATTATTACTACCATCATAGTCCTTGGTCATCCTCCTACTGCCTGATGATGAAGTAATACACAGGACAAGAATTCAATACAGTTGCAATCCCAATCAATGCATGCACCAACTAGTAATTGGAGTCTGTCAGTGCAAGCGACATGCTTTCCTTCATTCGCTTTAAGAGACTAGTGGACGCCAACCATTACATGTTAAACAAGCATACCTCCAGACAGATCAATTAGATGTTAGGGTTAGTTCATTCAGATGTATCCATGTTTCGCATACATAACACCGCACAAACAGAAAATTTGTCACACCCTGATTCGGAGTTACCATTAAGGTCGTTACAAGACACTAATTCACCTCATTTCATAACCACACTAAACACAACCATTGTTGAACTTATACATTGCGATGTTGAAGCTGTGGTTAATGTGCAAAGCTTACAAGTCATGTGCAAATTCACGTTTCAGTGCAAAAGGAGAGTTCGTGCAAAAGACAGTGAAGAAATCAGGGTTCGCTAACTCTTGTGGAATCAGCCGTGTCTGTGTTGCAAATTACGGTCTACAATGTATTCCAAAAACAAAAATTCACGACCACCTGACTATACAGCTTTAAGATAAAGGCACATCACTACAAACAAAATACTTACTTCTATAACCTTTAACAAACCAAAAATAACCTTCATCAGTCTATTGTTATTTATAGTAATGTTACGAGTCAAATTGCATTTTAATGTTGAACATAAAATCTAAATTAAACCCAATACAAAGTGTCTTAAATGGCTTCATTGTCAAATGAAGTGTTAGTATTTGTGGTTTTGCATTAAGAACTACTTTTTTTGATTTAAAGCTTTTGTGATCTGTTCGCAATTAGGCAAGAACTTCTTAAATTAGCTACAGTTCAAAACTAGCACAAATCCAAAAACCAATTCCTTCGATTCTCAAACCAGAGAAATTGGCCATAATTCATCAATTCTTATAAAAAAAAGGAAAAAACCGATTGCAACAAATTTAAATTCCCGAACGGCAACGATTACATCACTTTAGACCTATCACTGCAATCAGTGTCATATATCAAATGTTTCAGAAGAAAAAGAGCACTTACCCAAAAGGTTTGACTTCACTGTGATAGCAAGGTGAGTTGTTCCTCTCAAGATCTCCAAAGCTCTGTTGTGAGAAATGTTTTGGAAATCGTAGTTGTTCACTTCCAATATCTGCAAATCAAGCAACAGAATAACAACTTGAGTTTACAAAATGTATCACTCACGATTTATCCTTCTTGTTATTGATTTAACTACAAAGAGATTTTTCTAATGATTGCCAACTATTTATCACTTCATAGTAATAAAGTGAGATATTTTCATTTACAGTCAGTTGCTTCCAATATTACTCGATCACAGCAGGAAATACAACTTAGTAGAAATCCACGAGCCGCCATTAAGGCACCCACAAGGTGTATGCATGTCCTAACAGTCCTCATTTGCATGACCCCCACCACTTGTCGGACCATCTAGCCACTTAATTACCTGGTCTCCTCTCTTGAGGCCAGCCTCGTGAGCTTTCGAGTTTTTCTCCACCTTCGAGATAAAGATACCGCAACCGCGTTCCATCCCTCCCAGGACCGAGAAATGCAGAATCTCCTCCCGAGTGGCTTTAGTGAGGACGATGCTCCGCGACCTTGCCTTCGTAGCACACGCAATGTTGAGTAGTCTCAACTGTCCACCCATTTTCTGGAAAAGACATCCACTATATCATCTTCCAAGTCACATAAGCCAAAACAAGAATAAGCCACAAATAAACCAAAAATGTATTAATTTACCTATAATATATATCTATTATAACATTTATGCCATTCATACTTTGTGTTTCAAAGGTCCTATCTAAATAAATAAGGAGAATATGCAATCTTATTTAAGATTTTATTATTAACAGCACCTACGTACCTTCTGCATACTCCTACATTTACATGAACGCATATTTAATCAACTTTGCATTTCATTTACACGGGTTTGGCATAGTCCAAATACTCAATGTGCCGACAATGTGGATTAATTCTGCTGTCAAAAGATGTAACTTAATACATGCATTGCTTGTCACTCAGCCAAACTAAACGCTACTTCACACACACACTAACTACAGTGTATTTCATTCTGTCAAGAATTTACAAATATTTGTTCACCATCTTACTTTACACACAGCAACCAAGTCTTACAGAAGAGCTCAGAAGCTACTCAAGAATAAAGGCTATAGCTCCAGGTCATGTTTGTATAGACCCAGCTGATACAAACAAGGTGACATAAAATGTATTTACGCAGAATATAAAGCAACAATATCAGTTACAGAAACATTACTACTTACCGCGTTTTCTAATAGATGCTCAAATTTCTCCAGAAATTCTGACATATGAGCATTAGTCTCGAAGTCATTGAAGTGGTCGTTGACCCACAGAAGAACTACTCTAGTTACCTGGCAGAAAAATATATTAAGTGACATTTAGAAAATGAAAGGAACTTTAAAAAGCAATTTTGTCAGTAAAATTGCTCACCACTAATTTGAACAATGAATGTCACGCAACCTTTATGGCTGAATCTATATACCATGTAGTAAACAACTGTCAAAATGGCATTTTTTTTTTTTAAATTTTTTTTTTCTTCTGTCAGTGTCAAACAGCATGGAAGTATTTGCCAAACTAGTCACATAAAACCAATTACAGCAAAACAATAGTTTTTTTTTGGGCATCTGCTTGGTATGCAACAAATACACTGACTCAAGTATCCTTCATTGTAACATCAACCCTTGCAGGATGTTCCGAGACTTACCCTGTCTCTGAGCTGGGGGTCAGTGAACCACGTCAATAATTTATTAGCAACCTCTGCAGGGGATTTAAGAAACGTCCGAGAGGTCAGTAAGAAGTCTTCGACGTAAGTCGGGTCAACTGGAGAGTGCTCTTCAACTAAATGAGACATAAGGCGTGCCGGTGTTCCCTGAAATTAAAAATAAACTTAAATCAATACACATCTTCAAATCCTTATTGTGTCAAACTTATTTTGTAGGAAATTAAATATGCAGTTCTGCCCTATATATCAACAGTGATTAATTCTAGTCCCGCCAAATGGTATATTGTCTATGGTACCACTAGAGGGCACTTTCATTTCTACTCCAGTGACATTTCCATTGTGTGACTGTCATTGACAAATTCTGTTTGGGTCACAAACAGTGCTATTCACTGCTCATGAGAATGTCATATTGTCACTACAACCATAAATTAAAGCAAATTAATGCGTGTGAATTACAATTAAAGTTTAAAAGCCCAAATGCAATGAGTTGAAGGGCCCCTCAGAGAAGAATTTTGGTTTCATATAAAACATCCAACAATCTTATCAGTCATTAATTGGCATACTTTATCCTTTTATCCAGCTCTTCATTTATTTTTACTTGGGTTTTAATAGGCTCTGGTGGACCTTTGTCAATTCATTAATAAGCTAATAATCGGCAAAGGGTAAAATTAATGACGCATCTACGAAATATTTCCACTGACTTCCCCAATTAGGCATTATAAAAAAATATCTGAAAATCTAAAAGCATACCCAGCTCTTTCACAATTATTTCCTGGCCTATTAGCAATTAGAACCTTTGCAAAATAACAGCTGCTGCAATATTCAACTCACATATCCTGATATCACACTCATAAAATGTTGCTAATTATACCTCATTCCAGATGACACACCACTTTCTTAGCCTCCTTATAAGGCTCCTGGCCTTCCTTATCCATCTGTTACATTAATTGCCGTGGTTACATTGTGGCAACTACACACACACACAAGCCTCAGAATATTCTTTATGCAAATTAATAGCATTATATTTTATTATTTTTTTTTTTTTTTATTAGAAAATGTAATTCATAAGCTGTCTGTATAAGCATACTGCTATGAAAATATGCCCTTGTGCACTACGACAATGTTTGATTTCGTCCATTAAGCTATGATTAGTTTGCATTGCTAAAAACTTGATGTTAACTCTAAAAGAAAACATAAAATTTTGATACCTTATAGTTTGACTGATCTATCAGCAATCGCTAGAGTTACTATAAAGGATCATTTGACTTACTTTGCAGAATTTTGTCTAAGGTTTGATAATTAATTGCTAGCTTGAAAATGGAATTTCATGTCCCAACAACAACAAAACAACCTGGTCCTAATATAACAAACTGTGAAACACGAAAAAATTAATTTTTGATGGGCAGTGAAATGGAATGGGACGTCATAAAAAAAGGTAATGGACATTACTTGAGGCTATCCGCGCTAGCCATGGTAAATATGAATCGGGCATTGTTCTGGATTATGAGGTCAAACCTTCCACTAGGGCATTATACACAACCTAATGGATTTATGATAACAGTATTGGCTCAGCCAGACCTATTCACCAAGCTGTATATTCCTGTTAACATGTATGCGGTACCATACATCTCAATAACAATACACAGCCTCAGGGTACATGCAATAACGGATCTGTCCATTGAAAAGAGACCAATTGGATTGTAAACCATATCGAAGGGTAAAGCTCATAGAATAATCGTAATAGACCTTGTTTGCTTGCTGGAAATGCCATGATAGAAATGTGCTCTATCTACTTCAATACTGTGAAATTAAACCATTAAAACTTGCAGGCAGTCTACACAGTGCTGTAATAGTCACGACGCGGACAAAATATTAAATGATCAGTCTCTTTTGAAGCCATCAGACTTGTTTCACCAGTTGTAAAAAGAACAAAATCCTCACCTCTACTACTTATACAAACAGCCATCCCATACAACCATTCATGCTAATTACTTCAGCTGAGAAGGGTATAATGAATTTCAGATGCGCTTATGGGGACATCACCCTTCCAAGGCTGACACTGGGGTTAGACCCTGTCGTTCCTAAAGCCTTTTGCATGAAAATCTATGTCCCCAACTGAATTATTTTGGTATTCTAATACAAGTCCCTCTCAATTCATCACTCTAATTTAATTCTACAACCAACGTTAAAAACCCACTGGACCATCCAGTGAGTGGATAGGACACCACACTAACAGATAAGATTTCCTTTGATTTTCAACTTCACCTAATTCTCCTTGACAATTTATAATTGCAAATTAATTAAAAAAGATAAATAAATAAACATAAAATAAATGAATAAATATAAGTTATAGTATTGCAGCCATTTCCTGTTACTATGGTAAACTAGCAATGAATTCCCATGTTATTAGTTGAAACACACAATATACAACTAATAATGCATTATAATCATGAAAAGCTTATTATACTCCTTCTTTTCAACACGACTGTGATTGATATGTAGGACTAAATATATTCAACCTTTACATGATGTTTTTATGAGCACACATTTCCACTTTGCATGCACACATAACAAAACTAAAAACAAGCAGCTACATTGTTCTGGACTGCAACATTACTATCATAAATCTCCACTCCCTTTGATGTCACACAATGTTTGCAAATCACAAGGACACACATTGTTCGCATAAAAAAAGAATAAAAAAAGGTGCACCTGAATGCGAATGAAAGGAAAAAAGATGAACACTGACCAGTGCACACAAATTGACAAAGAAGTTTCTCTTATTCTGTGAACCTCCACTTTTACATTTAGTTTGACTAAAGTAAATACAACGGAGTAAGAGAAACAACCTAAGGAAATACCACTGCAGGTGACTTTTTGGGTTATTAATCAGAAATGAGGGTAAATGGTATTCTCTCTTAATAAAAAAATATATGTAAAAAAAAAAAAAAAAACATGTTATATTCAAATGATTGACTATAAGTTTTCAGTTCATAAGCATCAAGACTTAGTCTGACTTACCCTAATAACAATGTGTCCCTTCCTGTTGCCTCCATCGAGGACCCTGTGTTCCGTGACCAGCACCACTTCTCCCGCCTCTTCATGTCGTCTTGTGTTCTCTTCGCCCTGGTAAAGAATAACAGCCGATGATGACAAACGCTGGGGAAAGAATCCCGCACATCTTATCTCGATGGCATCATCCAAGAATACGATGTTCATGGGCCCCGCATGGCCCAGCCATAGCGGGCTAAACCAGCCCCTGGTATCCTCTCCAACTCGGCATCCAGCCACTTTATTGACTTGATGGAGGCCTTCGATTCAGTGCTATTGCTGCGAATACTCCAGTGATGGGCTTACACATGAGCCCCTAGACTTACATAATAATGGACGATCAAGCAGAATACTTTGCATTACAGAGAAACATCAATAACTCCCTTAGGTAATGATCTCAAAAATGGTCAATCAGTTCACGAGCATCATAAACATCACGGATTAAGATCCAATGCACGAGTCACAAGTGTACACTATATCCATGTTAGAATTGTTTCCAACATCTGCAGGACGCTATAAATGCCGATCATACATAAGAAGAGCACATAATTTCAAGCAGGCCACCATATCAACTCTGACAAGGTCTCAGTCTAGATCAAGTAGATCAAAATAAAACGGCTTTATGGACTGTAACATGCTTTGACTCCGTATCCAAATTTGCGTGCTCCTTAGAGACCGACTCTGACAGCATCTCACGAACAGTTATAAAGTATATGATATGTTTGTACTAAGGTCTGACCACAGTGCACCATCACAACATACACAGTGAATATGACATTAGGTAATTACCAGAGGGCCCTCAAGTGTTCATAGGGCCCACATCACGAAGGCCCTTTCACACCTGTATGTCCTCGGGTCTCTGTTCGCATGTCTAGGACCCACACATCATGGCCAAGAATCACATTGCCATCTGATGTAGCACAATGATGTCCAAGATAATATCACCATCATTTCATATCCACTACAAACACGAAACACTCCAGAAGTCCAGAATGCTGCACTATAAAGAGCAATCTGTGCATCCCTTGTTCAAATATGAAACGTTGTCCTTCAACAAAGTTAATACTACTTAATAAGTCATCCCGAACAAGATGAAACATGCACATTAAACAGCACACAACAAATACAACGTCCCTCTGGCCTGTATCTCCCAGCTATCCTACAGGTGGTGGTGTTGTTAAAATCGCCAGGGAGCACAACACAACAGCTGTTCAATTACACATCACGTGTGTGAGAGCTAGCTGAGAATCTCAGTTGGCTACATGGGGGACCTATACAGCGCGGAGCACATATTGCCTCTGGCCGTCGTGATGCTGCTGCTGCTCCCATCTTGCTTCAGGTCATCAGACTGCATCACCTCAGTCTCCCTCCACAGCATGCCCACCTGATGCACCTCAGTGATGCAGCCAAGTTACAGGATGAGGAGACAATGTATTGTCCAACTCACTTGAGGCCAGAGGATGCTACTGCATATTCTCATGCACATCACAGCAACGATGTGGTACACAGTGCAAATAATTATAAGTGTCCTACATGCCTAGTTTCCTGAACTTAGTTTAAAGAAACTTACAGTCCTAGCATCATTGCATGAGTCATATTAGACAACCATGACGTCACAATGGGGAGAAAAAGTAACACAGCCTAGAGGAGGCATTACGACCGTAGTACATAAAAAGACAATAAGATGACGTCACTACACCATTGTTGCATGTATGATGTCACAATATAGATGATGTCATCAAACAATACTTATCCGCTACAGTGTCAGTGACCTCCTGTGATACTTTTTCTCCTAATTGTATGAAACAAATAACTTCTGAAAACCACAATCGTGAATGATAGGTCATCAAATTTTTTACCCCAGCACAGGGCAACTGACATTTGACACCAGACTGTCAGATCAGTAAACACAGATCTGTGTAAAGTGACAATCCAGTCACAATAATTGGCTATCAACGACCAAACTCCACATCTTACTACACCACAAATTAATAAAGTTTTAAAAATACTGAACAGAGACCACATCAATTTCCAAACAACCTAAGTAACCAGAATTTGAATTGACAGACTATCGACATAAAAAATTCATCTTTCTCACAGCAGCAGATCCAACAAGCAACATCAACCATACCCAGTTTGAAAATGGACTGTCTAATTATGCCGATGAAAGACTGACAGAAATAACAGCATGAACACGAAGCCCAGTGGGTTTAACATTGCTGAATTAAATCATAACAATAAATCTAGGACCATTTTTGAGATCATTAACAATGGAGAAATAGTAGAGAATTGAGTGCTGTGCAAATTTAATGTAATCTGTATCAAAAGACATTCAGCGCAATCAATTTCACACCTCCAAAGTTTTCCTTTAAATCTTATTAATGAATGCAATTCATTTCTTTTCATTAAAGCGATGCACACTTCCAAAATTAATCGTCCAATAAATTTGATCAGATGTGGTGAGCTTGTCAATGTTTCCATGGCAAATGGATGATAGGAACGAAATTAGAATCTCATATGCTTGGAAGCAATGCAAACCAGGAAATACTGCTCGCATAAATTCTACCTAATTTTTCATTGAATACGCTCCACAAAATGGGATACAATGTCATTGACTTCACATAGAATGATACAGCAGAGGTATGAACTGGGCAATAAATCGGGATTGAATTTAGCAGCTATTATTTATCACACAATGATGGTCCTAATGACTTTGTACCTGGTGCAGAATTCGATAATAGTCGGCCTGAGCGATGCAAACGAACTGGCAATCATCCACCTTTGTCCGCATGATTCCTTTGTGATACAGTTTCTCCATGGTCGGCGTAATGCCGAAGCTGAAATTGAAAATCAAGACAAGGTCAGTATTTTAATTTTCATTATCATTATTTTAACACAGCCAAAAACTGGCCCATTACTGGAAGGCCAATAGCATCATTTGCAATCATTTCTAAAATATTCCTTAACATTGGGGTTTAATTTGATAGAAATTAAAGCAAGAATCAATAACTTGGGAGGTTTTACAGTTATAATTAGCATATTTTCCAATGGTTTCTCAGTAAAATTAACTGGTTTTAAGTGAGAAACGGGTTAAAGCAATAAGCCACATTACGCCTTAAGAGACGTGACATTTCAATAGCCAAGGCAAAGACTTCTGGCAAATCTATTTCATGTTAGTTGACAGATCTAGCAAGAAAACCTAATTTAACTGGATTGAAAGACTTAAGATGCTACAGTGCATACCAGACAGGCCATGTCTTCATGTTGAAAGAAGTGACGAACTTCATCTTCGGTTCTTTTACTCAATTAGACTTGCAGATAATGCAGAATGGGCGAAGCGAGGGGCAAACAGGATTTGTAACAGGTTACTGGGATGCAGTTCTATTGGGCCAATTGCTTCAGCCGCCTGGCTTATATTTGAATTGAGGAAGACAAAGTGTCTGGTATCTCAGAGCAGGAAGTGTGCAGGAAGTAGATAGAACAACGGTTGCACGGGTGCCGTCGGTCATCCGCAGCATTGCAGACCAACATCCGCCATCTGACTGAACAACACGGCATCGTGTGTCACAAACCGCCAGAATTTATGCCCTGCTTTCTGCCGCGTGATCTATCTCTTATGCAGACATAACACTTCTGCTCTGCTACACAAGTTGCCATACCTCTGCAGTGTGTGTGCTGAGCATCATGGCTGTCATAGCAGCAGGTGCTCTGACGTTCCAGTGATCAGCAGTAAAAACTGAGCACATACCATAACATTAGGCACCATTATGACCTTCAGCAAATCATGGAGGTGAAACTCCTTCAATCAGACTGTCTCTGTGTAACTCTCAATTGCAATTTCCAGTGCAGTATTGAACCAAAGTAAGGATCATTAATTCATTCTCATGTAATAAAAAATATATTCTAGAATATGAACAGAATAATGTAATTTTTTTCATCATTGTACATCAGGCAGACAAGAGTGGCTGTCCCCTCAGCTTTGTACAATGAACCTATTCAAAACAAGAACAACCAGGGTTTCGAATTAACGTAATTGGAAGAACCATTAATTGCTGGCCGAGAGCAAACAGTTCACTTGTCATGCATGGGTGTTGCACCGCTTTCAAGGGACACTGAAACTAAATCTAACTGACAATTTGGAACAAAATCCTCAGCTCATTGCTGCCAAGCCTGCCTTTGTATGGCAAATATTGAGACGGAAAGTTAGCAATTTCTTATGAGCACATTAATTAGCAACAAGCAATTAGTTTTAAAGTAATGACACGTAATTCAATTTGAAACCCACATGAAATGCATTTGCCAAGGATTTGATTGAAAAGCTGCAAATGCATAAATGAAAACAGCTTCAACAATAACATCAAAATGATGCTAAATGGAAAAAACAGTTGCTTCCTAGTGTCGCACAAGACCAAATGACGGTTATTTGTTTTCATCAGATTAGGTTTGCTGTTACAGCGTTTCATTATGGATTCGACTGCCGAGTGAAAAATGACTCCGACGCTGAAAGGCACTCGTGTCACAGCCGGCCAGCATCCGGAAACAACACCAGTGGTTTTAATACAAATAGATCACAGGACATCACTAGTCTTATTATATTGCGGAAATAAAAAGAGCTGTACACTGGAATATTGGGCAAACAATGGTTACGGCCATTAATCAGACGTAGCGATAAACAATTAATCAAGAGCAACAAGTTAATTTAAACTAGCGTTATTCTCGAAGTTATTTCGCAAACGAGTTTCCTCAGGCTGTGAAGGAAATTAAAAATCTTAATAAGCTCTCATGGGATATTCTGCAAGGATTCAAGTTCCTTAATTATTTATCAGCTACATCATACAAGCTTTTAGAGATAGTCTGAAGGCCTCTTTACTCCCAAGTTTACATGATTTTTGTTACAGTAAGTAGCAAAGATGTTAAGAATGGTTGCTGTTGTGTTTTTGGAGTTTTCTGGTCTGATATGTCAATCAATTTGACAAGCAAATTTGCCAGATGCAGATGAGACAATGTACTTTATGCGTTGTACAAATATATAAGACCTTCGAGACATGGGATGAAGATAAAACTACAGGAAATATCCATTAACATAGTCAATGACAAGACACTGACAGTCACTGCTGGGATATTACAGCAGATGGGAGAATGGACACAGATCAATGATGGGTGCATTCTTCAATGCATATTGCTCAAATTCATCTCGATAGTCAGAGCCATTGCAATTGTTGATGGAGGCATCTGTCTGGAATAGTCAGACAGGAAAATGCAGCTCATGTTTTATCTCTCCCCAGACAGACGACTTATTTTCAATGCAAAACGAAGACCACACAACTGGAAAGCAACATGACATAAAGCATGTCTGCTCACACAATATGCTCCATAGAATATGGCCATTGCTCAGTTGAGTATGCCTTTGCACAAATGAGACAGCCCTCAGCTGAGTATACTCTGCCAATTCATCAGCACTCTGTAGCCGCTCTGCACAAAACTGATTTGTCGGGGTTCAGCACGGTCCCGATAACTATCCGGCTGCAGCAGCAACGGCTGGTGTTATGACCCAAACACATGATGGATGTCAGAAGCAATCAAAGCGACTATCGCGTCATGTAATGACAGAGCAGCTGACAGCAAACTGATGCCTTCCCGCCAGCAAATGGACAATCATCGCCTGGCTATTTATTACGGGAGGAACATCTACACAAGCACATGAGTAATTTACAGCACACACAGGCTGCCTTATTTGAAGCGTCTAATTCACAATTCTGTCTGCCTCCACATTGGTTTGATGTGAGATAACAGAGATATCACCACACAGCAATGATTTAGATTAATGTCGGCAGAAAGTCACAAAGCAAAGTCCAGTGCTCAGCAACAGCCATAATGCCTGACACTAACAAGCATGTAGCTCACTAATGCTGCCCATTCCCTCATGCATGAGACCTTTCAGTCTGCGCTATGCAGTTAATATTTGCTTTGCCTACATTACCATTGCCCAATATCCGGAGACTTGCATTGGAGCAAGGCATTGTACAACAACCAGGGGCTGAACCTTCCTTGGACAGTACTAGCAATGGAAAATCATTAGAAAAAATCCAGGAGGAAAATGTCCGTCATCGTTTATTATTCTGCATAATCATATCTAACGGAGTAGATCCACCATGTGTAATATGTATCAAGCTCACACGCACCAACAGTCAGCTGTATTAAGTGACTACTACTGTTATCTTTTGCAGCAGCAAAATGAAAATGGCTCTGCAGTCAAATAAAAGACAGCAGAGACTGTGGGTACCAGATAAGAAATGCATGGAAGGCCTTCCTTTCCACTACAAGATGCTTATTTCAAATATTTATGCAAAGCATGTAATTTACTGCAGCCCAGCATTATTTTATGTTAAATAGGACTTTGATGGAATCGCAGCGCTGCCAACTTCATCAACAAGTGAAGTCTCTATCAGTGATGTCACTGGTTGCTCAAAGACCACCAGCTGCCAGGGCTAATTCAGCAATTGATTAGGACCAGTTTTATTAGCAGCACAAAGGGAAGGAAGCTACATGGAGGCGGTCGCTTTCGGCAGCTGAGGACCGCTTCAGGGCAGGCGTATGGCCATGCACAAGGGAAAGGAAGAGGGTAAAAGGCAGTCATTGATTCTTGCTTTTCTCTAGGCTCTCTTTACATGCCAAGATCAGCCTAACATCTCCCTGGGTGAATTACCTGTCTCCCATGTGTAGATGTTCAATCGTTCCATCTTTGCGTTCAATTTCCACATGTCCATTCAGGATGACTGACCACGAGTCTAACTCCTCTCCATCGTTCATCACCACCGTTCCGGCCCGTTCCACAACGGCGAACACCATAACCGCACACAGGGCCCTTCGTGTCGCCAACGTCATGTTGGCAAAAGCCTGAAACAAAACACATATAATCATTATACTGAGAATCTAAATTTTTTTTTAAATGGCTAACCATCATTCATCAAACTAAATACTGTAATCCTATTTACATAATTAGCATCAATTTCACTGATTTAGTGCACTGGTACATAACCGGTTGCTCTCTACTACACATGACACAAGTCATAGACACTAAGGAGACTTCCACAGACTTCCATTGTAACCAGAACACATTCTAGGTGGTGATTAAAGATTTCTTAAATCCTAAATGAGTTCCTCAATTTACAGGGATGGGAT
Organism: Alitta virens; assembly: GCA_932294295.1. Lineage (NCBI taxonomy): Eukaryota > Metazoa > Annelida > Polychaeta > Phyllodocida > Nereididae > Alitta > Alitta virens. The sequence goes on along the minus strand of OW028575.1, from coordinate 68,075,555 downwards.
TCATCATTGAGAAAAACAAGAGCCTTCAAATGAGTCACGCTGCCGTATAATGGAGAGCATGACGCTGCAATAGACCTCTGATTAGCACGAGACCGTCAAGAAAGGTGGCAGTCAAAAAGGTCATGAAAAGGACACATTTGCAGCATCTTCCAGCATCCTTAATGATGCTGACTACATCATCCCTATCTCTACACTGATGGTCTGCTCATTATTCCAGCAGCAGCAACAGTAGCAGCATCCTCCAAAAATCTTGAGGAGGACACGCGTTGCCAGCAGCTGTGGGTCAAGTTGGTCAGGCGGTGCGTTCACCTTAAAAGCAGGTAGGGTACTCCACCTGAAGGGCAAGACATGCATTACAGACCACTGCAAGACGAGTCACCACCCTATCCATAAAAGAAAAACAAAAGGGAGACTCATCGTGATATGAATATACCAAACAAGAAGAAAGGTTCTCAGGTATGATGGTATCTTTTCATAACTGATCAAGACACTAAGTAATTTAAATTTATTTCTGACCATATTATATATGTAACACTCCAGTGAGCATTTTCATATTGGCCATGCCTTTGCAGTTATATTTCTCTACCAGACGGAGGAGCGTGATGATGTTCTGCTGGAGCACTTGATAATCAAAGGCTTTGATCATGAGAGGCTGTGAAGTAGAGACATAATTTACTGGAGAAAAATTGGGCTCTAAAGCTGCAGGAAGAAAAAAGAGACATCAGTGTCACATCTCAGAAGGTCTGGGTTGGAAAGATTCGTAAGATGTATTGCTGGTTTTATAAGATTGACCACACGGGCAGAAGGGGTCGTCTTTGGTAGAATTGTCCAGCGAAAAGAAAAAGGCCATACAAAGCGCATACGTCTAAAAGGAAAGTGATCACCAAAGCATGCAGGCTCTGTAGCACACACATATCATACATCGATTGTGTGCACCACCCAGAAACATCATACACAAACCGGTGACCAGCAATAAGCAATCCAGACAAGGTTTCTGTGGACCTTAGAGCCACAACGCAGCAAAATGGATTGGTTAGTATGAGCGACATGGCTGGGATGAGAACAGCTTGGGCAAACACTGGCACAACGAAAATCCATCAGTGCGCGGGAGTTTGATGGTCACTGACATCATATAAGAGTGTTGGACTCTTTAGCAGTGGAAAAAAAGGGACCAAGGAGAAGGTATTGACTCGAAAGGGGACCTAGACATCCCAGTAACCTGCTTACAAGCCAAACTGTCCATAAATCATTGAGCAAATTCAGCCATTTTTGTCATTAACTACAGCCATTATTGCATAAAACACATCCACATCATTCTTACATTAAGCTAACGGCACCTCATACATTACCAGACAGGTTACTTCAACGCCACATTACCAACTGATACGGCCCCAAAAACACATTATGTCGAATGACATTCGCAAGCATTACCACCTTCGGCCTCTTCGTTATTGGCCAATTTGGATTTAGCCGCTTTGGTCATGTTAGCACAAAGTAATCCCCCAATGATTTGTGAATTGCCAAGGCTTCCTCTGTTTGCCAGAGGCAGGTGCCGAAGCCGCAGAAAATAACGACAACCACAAAATGTCATCCTAGATTACGAGCTCCATGTTGGTCGGCTTATTACAAAGAGAAAGACAAATGGCAAGGACCGGTCCCACCCAAAGGATGTTAGGCTTTCCTTTTCATGCCAATGCACAGGAGGTCACAGGGCTCGTTCCTTTGCTTCTGTTGTGGCAATATTTACCATTCATTTCAAGCTCACTCAGTGAACACTGCTACCACTGCACACTGATCATTAATGCTAAGATGACTTGGGATGAAAGGAGTGTGATTCTACAACCATACAATCATTTTAAGAACAATAAATTTAAAAGACACATCAAAGAACATTTGATTAGTTGTAAATTTAGAGGATGATAAGTAGAAGTTTCTTCTGAATCAACTTATCACTGCGATACAACAGCATTGCATGACACACAAAAAACAGCATCAGCAGAAGGTTTTTGTAACGATGGAAAGAGGGACATAGCAGTAGTCATGTGGTCCATCTGAGCCACAAGGGCCACACTCAGTAAGGTCAACTCTACCATGGTATTACCAAAAGGGCTGCAGAAGGAAAAGGTTTGTAGGGCACATGCAATGCCTAACAAGGGACTCGGAGGAAGATCAATAGTAAGCCCAACCAGAGGAGCATCCTAACAATGAGAATCAAGGGGAAGAATCATACAGTGTCCACAATGGTATGAGTAACAATGTTGACAGAGCAGAGGACAGTGGCATGACATCTGCTGCAACAAGCACAATTGTGTGCACTGCATCATCATGCCGAAAGAGGCTGGATATCACAGGTTACAGCGAGTTGAAACAGACCTTAATTCTAACAAGTATATTTGTTAATTAGAAAAGAGTATTTTGTCCTATAATACAACCAATGAGCTAAGATGCATATGAGACTTATGAGATCAATGGCCATTGCCATTTGAAACGGTTAAGTGTCAAACTTCACTGCGAACGAACATCAAATTGGTGTTCTTTAATGTCTACATTGCAGTAACTAATAAGATCCCAGTTTTGAGGGCAATGTAACATGATGTGGACACCAAGCTTTCTCATCTCATCACGTCTGCCCTAAACAGCCAGTCATGTAAGCTGGATTGGCAGAAGATCAGTAACACAGAGACAGTGCTTAGATAACCTCAATATTCACCAACATATTATCATCATCAGCAGCAGCAGCAGCAGAGCCTCAGAAGGGCCATGCCACCGGCAGCATCATGCAACCACACAAAGTCTTTCTAACTCAAGAAACAAAGAAGTCCTTCTAACTCTAAAACAGCCCTTAATGCAACAAACTTTCTGTCAGAGTCATGCGATGGTGTAGGAAGGTCAGTCAAGTCAGTGAAAATAAAGAGCTGGGAGAGGGTTATAAAAGAATATGGAGAATTTATCATATAATATTATACGAGAAACTTATACAGTGCAAAGATGTTGACAAACAAAGTACACTAACGATTGAAACTACACTGTAATTGCAATGTAAATATTAATATAATGAGTAAAGTTTTGGATTGATCCAAGACACCTGAAATTTACTTCATTGCTCCAACCACTTCATCAATGTGGACATTATATCAAACTAATCTATGGAAATGTGTGCATTGCTCTTGGAACTCAGCTAAAATTTCCCACAGTTATGGCATTTAGAATTTTGGACGTGAGAGATAAGGGACCAGCTCACACGACTGACTGCTACAGGCAGACGACACGACGAGATGAAATTTCTGAAGGAGTCATTTCAACGAATTATGTCAAGAACTCGCACAATGTTCGAGATGTTATAAGACACCATGTGAATATGTGGAGTACATCCTGACACGACATACCATTAGCCAGCATTATGAGAGGGTGAGGAGTCACTTTGACACATAATACAATCTGGGTGGTAGAAAGCATTTAGTAATCAGGGCATGAGGAGCCACCAGCCCAAGAGGCAATCAGGCATTCAGCTTCGGTGGCCCTTGTCACAGCTGCTCCCAGCAGAAAATGCCTGATGACAAAACGATCACCCGCGGAGCAGTCCTATTTGCCTATGCTTTACTTGTGCCATAGTGTGTCCTAACCAGTCTTGGCTTATCCCATTCTTTGCCCAAATAATCCTACTATTGCTACAAGATCACCAACAAATCTACCTCATGTTATAGCTAATAGAGGTCAGGCTGTTGTTGCGTATAGACCACAGTGACAGAGGTTGTCCTTGGGTGACGCCATACTTGTCATCACTTAGACCTAACCAATGAACTTAATAATAATTCAATCATATTATAGTCAGACGAGCATTCTTTCAACACCTATCTGATTATAAAGAGATTATTGACAAGGAATGGATGTTTTAACCTAGATATCTCCACATATAACGAAAAAAACACTTTTTGACAATCCCAAATTGTCGTTACGATTCATTCAATTATATTATTTACACATACTCTTACAAACGAAGGGAATCCGAAGTATCTTATCTGCGTTTACTGGTTGGTTGATGTGAAGAAACAGAGGGCTGAATCAATCACGAAGACTTCAGCCTTGGTTCCCTCATGCAAAGACAGAGACAGACATAGCAACACAAAGACGAACAAGTAGCAGCGACGTCGAAGAAAGAAGAACGAAATGAATACACAAGGACGATGAATGGGACACAAGATATGACAAGAAGAAGTCATAACGCACCATGAAAATAATGAAAACCTCGACGAGTCGCTCGGGCGACATTTCGCTCCTCTTCTGGTTCTTATAGGGGCTTCCTTTCACTCCGCAAGATGGAAATGGAGCTGCGTTCCCTTCGATTGGACCGTTTGTCAATGTCAACACAAGGAAACGACACAAAGAAAGGCCATTATCAGTCACAATCCAACAGGCTGAATGGAAAGTGAGAAGGTTCAAGTATTGAAGGCAGCAATGCTCACAATAACTGATGCACTTGCTACATGCTACGTCAAAAGTAAGTGGCTGGTCTATGCCGTCACTGCCACTGCACATTGTGTGAATCAAGCTGTACAATAGAAGAAAAGGCCTGAAATCTGTGCAGAGTCAGTGTGAAGAGCATGAATGTCTAACACGGCTCTTGACCAGGACAGGCACATACCAAGCCCATAGGAGGTGCATAGCAGCATCTTGGCTTGCATGCCACGTCTTTGTTAGTGATGGGGAGGCACCAGCAGCAGCAGCGGCAGCAGCATTTGCATCATCTGCTTGTTGAGAAGAAGATGAGTGATGGATGACCAGCTGCTGATGCACAGCTAACAGCTCACTGCATTTGTGTTGCTGTTACAAAGCAAGAGAGCAAGCCGTGGTTTAGCATATTTGCACCATGGCCATGGGAGCGATATGCAACAGGGCAATTGCAGCCAGACTGCCATTTGCAGTGACACAAGCTTGCTGTCAGACTCCTTGTATCTGTTACTAGAAGTTCACAGCAAACTGTAATGGCTTCTATTATGCACGGTTATCAAGGCTTCACAACCACTAACAATTACTGTGCACCTGGAGTAAGTTTTATGAAGGCCAATTGCAAACAATGGGATTTAGGAATCAACAGCATCACCAGATACAGCACAATGTAGACCAGTCCGACCAGTGTATTTTGGACTGATGGCGAGGTTTTTCTGTATGCACTGCTGCAGTGCAGTATTATTCACTATAATCTCCAGCAAATTGCACCTGTTTGATAATCTATTTCTGTCGCTGGAACATCACTTTTGCCTCCAGTCTCCAAAGACTGGTTTCTGGGGCAGAGATGAAAACAGCAACAAAAAGCCTGACCAGTGGCCTGAGCCTCACTTATTCCTTTGCAGTGCTTAGGATGCATACATAGCCAGGACCTGGGGGTGACTGAGGATGAATATTGCATGACCGCAAAACGGTGGGGATAAACGTGTTAAGCCAGTGACAGGCCTGCTATTCTCTTGTCTCCCACCTGTATTATTGTGTATACCCAACCCATTGACAAGGGCCCTTGTCCTTGTGATTCTTTGTAGCTGTCCGAGTGTCTGTCCAGCACTCTACAAATGGCCACCGACAGATACAGCAAGAAGAACCAGGTTTCAACAGACCTCTAGACAAGGACATGAGACATTACAAGGCTGATCAATAACCAGGCATGCATCATCTACAAAAGCACAAGTCATCCAGGGAGACCAGTCTCTTCAGAGGACACTTGTGGTGGCCCTCCTCTAAATGACCTTACAAGTTGATCTCAATGACCTTGAGATAATGACCGAACCGTGGACAATCAGAACAAAACCTACCAAGTGGACAGGACTGTCAGACCTAAAGTGCCAGCTAGTGAGGTTTACAGTACACTCCCGTCTATTCATTCCACCCTCCAACAAAACAAAGTACATCTACTGCATCACTTAACTTAGTTAAAATGGATCATCTATCCAGTGCATTTAATCAGTTAAAACGTGCACAACGAAAGAGAAAAACCGCCATATAGGGACCCAGGGTTATATTACTTCTGCCACTAGACTACTCCGTCCAACCTATCTTCACTGGTTTATAAGCGAATGGAGTCATTGCAGGAAAAAATAGACCAGGAACAAGTTGAATCAAGCCAGCCCCTGAGACAGGGAAGAAGCCAGCCAGCTCAGATCTCCACTCATTGTCACATCAGATTAATCTGGGTCCATCAAGGCGGACATAAAATGACACTCTGACCTTGAAGATCCCCCTTGAAAGCCATGACATGCCCTTCAGATGAGATAATTACAGACCTTAGAGATGCTGACAGCAGCACAATTACTTTGCCACCGTCTTGCCAATTAAATGTCTTACAAGCAGCTCTTTCCATTGAGGCTTTCACTTGTACATGGACCCAGTAAAAGAGACAAGTAATTTTCAAGGACACCGTTAATTGCAGCAATGAAATTAATGAACTACAACCTTTCCTCAAGTCTCAAGAGATATAATCCAATTGTGGCCATTGAAACGCTTAGTCAGCGCAGGTAACATTAACAGACGTAATTGAAATGTGCACAAGAAAGGCATCAGCCACACTCACTTCACTTGTGTAATCTCTTCAACGATGTATACCATCGTGGATGGTAGCAAACTAAACAGAAACATAACGATCTTCTGCCAGCTGGACTAGAGGTTTTGTAAGAGTTGCACGCTATCACCAACACCATCAAAGGCATTTCCAATTGATAAACAAACCAAGAGGCAGTAGAATGAGGCTGCAGTGTTGTTGCAATGTCGAACTGTCAATACATGTTCAAACCAATGCGACCCACAACAATACCATCCGAATACCAATTGCAATTAGTGACCTTCAACCTCCACACCTCACACAGATGTAGAGTAAACCAATTGCAATTAGTGACCTTCAACCTCCACACCTCACACAGATGTAGAGTAAACCAATTGCAATTAGTGACCTTCAACCTCCACACCTCACAGATGTAGAGTAAACCAATTGCAATTAGTGACCTTCAACCTCAACACCTCACAGATGTAGAGTAAACCAATTGCAATTAGTGACCTTCAACCTCCACACCTCACAGATGTAGAGTAAACCAATTGCAATTAGTGACCTTCAACCTCCACACCTCACACAGATATAAAGTAAACAACACTAGATTTAGGCCCACATTGTGCCACCCACATCTAAAGATACAATGCTGTCCAAAAAAATGTTTGATCTCATACAGTTGGCTTTTCCTGGCTCTCCCTTGCAATGAGATGCAGTTAGAAATTGGCCTTGTCAGTGTTGTAAGAGCCGCATTGTTGCGTGGGAGTAATGTGCCAAGGGGCATCAATATCTCCCAGACATTTTGACGCCTGTGATGTATCACTGTGCATCATCAAGATCCTTGCATCCCACGTGGCATATACATTCCATGGCACGTGGCGAAAACGTGCAAGAAAGTGTCAGGGACCATAAGGAAGACACTTCCATTGCCATGACGCTATGAAATATGCAACATGCTGGGAGGTCAGGATGGGGGCGGGGTCTGAATGCTAAATGACAAATCTGAAATTGTCACAGAAACCTAATAGGCTAAATGGCACTAGCTGGTGTCAATTGCAATCTGTGACCTTCTGAGTTTTTACTACATGTATGTATTTCAGTGCTCAATTTCGGACAAGAAACTGAAGTTTCAACTGTAAAATGGTAGAATATGCATATTGTGCAGCATCCAGTATCCTCAATGACCAACATCAACGAAAGTATTGCTATGGAGACATGCGGACAAGTACATATAGTATGTGGCCACGCATACACACTGCACAGACATCAGATACCACATTAACGAGTCAAGTGGCACATCAAGTATAAGGGAGCTTCGTGTAACTCATCATAAATTCAACGGTGAAAAGGAAAACAGCTCATTAAGCATATCTCATTGCGATAAGAAGAAAGCTTTCTGCGAAGCGAGGACATTAAAGAGAAATGCATAGCTAATAGAAGAGGAAATGAAAGCTCAATCTTCTGTGAGGAATATCTCAGCGAGGCCGTTTCCATGGATGGATCAATGCTAGAAGGTCTATGGAAATGAGGGATATGTCTGATTATTTCTGATTGTATCAGTCCCTGAGCACCACAATGACATTGGTCAGTAAGCCATGAAAATGGCCTCTCAGTTTATATGAATAACTATAACATATACATGTATATAAACATTACATAGACTGGTTGATATACAGCCTTCGTTCTTTGGTTCAAATAAGTGGCTCCATTTCCAGAATTAATTAACAGAACGAAATAGCACAAAGATGTACACCTTATGAGTCGAACATTATTCACAAGACTTTCAATTATTCCTTATAATTTCTCATTGCACTGAAATTTGAAGACATTCCTATTTTAGGAAGTTATCTTGTGCCTTCTTGGTGCAGGGAAGCCATCTATGATTTGACAGGAGCTGCCAACATAGAAAATCAGAAAGATATAATTAAAAGAGAAGTCTTCGAGGTCAGTTTGAAAAGAAGCAATCAGCCACCGCCGCTCATTACATTAGGAAGGACCAAAGACATATGACGTGAATGTCATGTGAATGTCATGTGATTGTCATGGAGGTGTCAATGGTGTCATGTTATCGAATTCTCATGGCTGTTCTGCCATATGATATATCATTATGATTCCCTGGCTATTGTAGACACTAATGTCTTTTAATGAAATAATATAAGCCACTTTGCCTTGACCTCCCACACACCACAATGTCACGACAAACCTGCAGCCAACGTATCTAATATATAGCAATAATACTGATGTTAAGAAAATGCGGCATACATTATTATAATAGATAATCACTATATGGACCAGTAGTCTATCCGCATTAGTGGTCCAGATGTCTGTCTCACTATGTCAATTTTCTGGTTGTCTGTCACCATAGTTATATATATATAGTCATTCCTGATGTCTCTGACAGTATGAGTCAATGACATGATGAAAGTCCTATGCTTATAACTGCAACATATAAATATTTAAAAGAGGGGAAAATCGATACTCACAGGAAAATGCTGCATAAACTCGAGAAGAGTTTCAATGTCATCATCCGTCCTGTCTGCTGCATCCTTCTCCAGACATTCCCTCACTGTATCCCTTACGATAAGAGACTGAAAAGCAAAAAGAAACTCATTAAAATGCAATCATCAACTGACACCACAAGCATAACACTTGAAGCAGTAGCGGATCGGGGGGGGGGGGGTGTTAGAGGTTTAAATCCCCTCCCTTGGACTAGTTCATTTTAATTTAATAATTCAGTGGTCCCATGCAATACATTTTAATTTGAAAACTCCCCCCCCCTTTTTGCTATTTTTTTTTCTGGATCCGCCCCTGTTTGCTAAGGATAATAGAGTATTTGTATTTTGGACTAACTTCATCTGAACGCAAAAGTCTTATCATCTCATCATTATATCTGCCAGAACAATACCTCACACCCCAGTTTTGGAACGTTAACTCAAAGATGACCTACTGAAGCTGTCTTCGGAATTCTAATATCAGGTCTCATTAAAAACTATACTAGGATACAAGTTTAAGTAATTTGTGTCATTGTATATCTTTGGAAAAACGCACTTGTCCCACATCACAGCTTAATGACATGACATCCCCCCCTACGCAAATCGACCAAACACGTCAGGCCTCGAATGTCTTGTCACCATGGCAACATATCGCAGCTTTTGTTCAAGTTTATGCGAAGATAAACGAAAAGTATCAACTTTAAGATTATTTTTATCTTACCAAGGTAACGATTCCAAGAAATAGGTAAACTTAGCAAATGGACCAGGATGTGACAGCGGAGAGATGTCTCATGTTGACTTATATACTACGTACATATTCCATACAAGGAGATACAGCCACAGGATATGATACCTCATGTTACATATTATACAGTCAGCCAATCAATAAGATCTTCATTCTACTTTTTTTTAATACATTGTGAAGGTCAGTTAATTGTTAGAGCTGTATGATATTATCTTGTGGCTGTGGAACAGGCAATGACCCACTGATTGTGTTGTGTGAAGCCTTCTTTCCTGCTCCTATCCCCAGCGGCAGAATTAGACCGTTTGTTGTTGCATCTCCAACCTAAACATGCTTGTTTTCTTGCCCCCAGTTCTTGTTGATGTTTACACGCACCCCTTGGTGCTAATCAAAAGAACTAACATAAGTGACCATTGGTCATCTCTAATTAATACACTGGTCATCTCTAATTAATACATCACTGGTCACCAATTAACTCATTACATTTCTAGAGAGAGGGAAACGTGTTAGTTTTCAAAGGGTTGTTTTCTGCCATAAGATGGTCCATTATAAACTTTCTATTATTTTTCCTATAGAATATATTCAGCATTTCATTTTGCTCTAGCTGCCATGGCTGATCACGTTATCCCATGACTGCTCATTAATTATATGGCAAACCACCCTTTGACCAAAGATGGGATGCTAAACAAACTCAATCCCTTATCATTTCTCATTCAGCATGTCAGCTGCAAGTTGAACAGCCATGGTAGGAAGCCCATTGGGATATCATGGACGTATTATGCATGCAACGAAGGCATTATTAGCATTGTTTAGACATCTACAGCCTACCAAAGACAGGCTACCAAAGACAGGCTATCCATATGGATTTATAAATGCTCAGGCCAAGGTTTTTGATCTTTTTTTGAATGATTTTATAGACCTTTTTTTATATTTCGCGTGAAAATTAACAAATAGCATTTTATGGACTCTAAGCTTATAAAGGTTTCAAGATAATCAAATGTTTATAGTTATTGAACCATTCTTAAAAATGACCCCAGGTCAATAATAAATAACCTAGTAACAATTCGTGTTAGCAAACACTACTATCACTCCACCCTTTTCGTAACTTGTAAGTCAGCTTCAATATTTCTTTTTGCCATGGCAACAAGACATGATATTAAAGCAGCAAATAAGCCCCAAGACGTCCGTGGGAAACATTAGAAGTGTTTTCTCACAAGTGAAACCTCATAAATTAATTGAGATAGAAAGATGGGATAAACGTAAAAAGATAAGCAGGCTTTCTTTGCTGTGACATCACTTCAAGTAACACAATCATGTCGCAGCTGGCGAGCCGGAAAATCCACATGTGCTTAAGATTACATTACTGGCTTCACTGAGGAATTGAGGGCTGGGTTACATCTGGGATAAACTATTACATATAAGGCATATAAGACCACTGAGTGGCAAGTAATAGACAGAGTGGAAAATATCTTAAATTTATAAAATTCATAACCAATGTCATATTAGCAAACTGGCAACTTGATTAAACTAAACACCACCGAACCAATTTAATTTCACATCAAATGAGCGAATTGGTAGTCCTCAACTATGTTAACCAAATCCAAAGCTAAATGTTTCTAAATAACAAATCAAACGTATGAAAACTTTTATTACACAAATGACAATTTCCGATTTTAGAACTTACCTTAGTGATTCGGACAAAGGTCATATTATAATTGAAAAGGAAGTTTTCGAAGAGTTTGGACCCCATGGTGACTGTGTGTTTATATCCGAATGCAAGAATAAATTCAGTATCCCAGTAAATCCAAGTTATTTGACTGTCTTAGCACATTCCTTTAAAGCATTTGTGGTGCTACTTGTGTTTGTCAAAGGAAGCAGATCAAAGGAAAGACGCTGATCCCGCAGTTCATGCGTTGATGGGGGCGTTTGTCAGCCTCCAACTACTTCCTACGACGTCCGTCTGACCCGTCATAGCGCCATGTCACACGTCTACGACGCTCACATGCACGTCTCGGGGCGCGTCATTACGTCATGTGCAACGACCTGGACAGCGTCTCTAAGTCTCATACGACGTCCTGGGCTACGTCACTCACGTCATGGAAAACGTCTTGGGCACGTAACGCTGTCACGAGAAACGTTGCACGGAGCGTCATTAGGCCAAACAGAAGGTTATAGGTCTCTCTTCATATATATGTATTAAGGTGTATTACAAGGAGATACACTATGTCCGTATATATTCCAATCGCAGAACAGTGCCAATGGTGGGGAAAGTTCAAATCAGCTTCATTTCTCCAACAGTGTAACTTCAGTGTTTTACAATATCCGAAATAATGAAAGAGTTCGGCGTTAGTTCAGGCACATTTTAATGTTGCCTCCAACACATTAATTCGCAACATGATTCCATTTCCAGACAATATTATTCCTCTTTGACTGACATCAAACGGTTGCAAAGCCTTAATTCAGCTCATTGGTAGATACGCAGGCCCAGACCGTCTAGTTTCGCTCTAGCAGCCTGCAGCTTCCATCGCGTATCATGGAATGATCAATGCCCTTGCAAATTGCCACCAGACGAATGGTCTAGCTGAATAATGTGCTGCTTGTGTGAAAAATACCTACAAAAATATTAATATGGGATCCAATTTGTCAAAGCTGGAGAACCATACTCATGATATAGGGCCAAATGAGCCACACGCGATGTATTCTTAAATATGCATATACAAATGATACATTACAATGTATATATTGAAGTGTTCTCAATGAGGTTAAAATCTACAACTCAATCCAACATACATCATGTACTGAAATCTGTGTGTAATATAAATGCGCAAAAAGAACAGTAAGAGAGAGAGAGAGAGAAGGAGAGACAGCAATTGTGGTGCAAAATGACACTTGTCTGAATGTTTGACAGACAGTCCATCCAGTAATGTCACATTCATGTTTTCTTTATCCTGGGAAATTGCATGTGATCTGAATACACAAAGTAGATCCTATGCAGTTCCTTCATATTCATACATGAGTCATTCACTCCGGCTCAGATCGCAGCATTGAAGGGGCTCAGCCGATCAGCATCCGATCAGAGATGTGATGAATGATGCTGAAGCAGCTTCCTCATCCCAACTCCTGCATCACTCCAGCATCATTCCAGCATCACTCCCATCTTGTGCTCATCATTAGACTGATTCTCCGGAGACAAAAACTACAAACCAGAGCATTGCCATGACCAACATGACCAGGTCAACATGACCATGCAGGTCATCATGACCTTATTACCAGGGTTTACCGGAGGCCTGTCATGAAGGTGCAAAAGACATACATGTATTTGTGAAGTCGTCCTACCCAAAACTAAAATTTATTGCTCCCCAACAAAATAGCAAACCTTCACACTGCTCCAGGAAGCACTACCTACAACCTCAGTCCTTCATTTTGCTTGATTGTGCCAAGACGAAGCAACCTTATTTCCATTTGACTGACTGGTGTAGTGGTTAGGGTGTAAGTTCAAACCCAGCTGGGGACAATAATGAATGAATGCAGTTCTTTTCAAAGATCATCATTATTCGCAACAAATTTAATTTACAGCTTAATTACTCATGAAGGAAGTGCATAGGATCTACAATAACCAATGTTGATTGAGTTCTAACCTTTCATCGTTCACAATTTAAGTCAGCTCAACTAACTTAAATTAAGTCATCCTTGGTATCATAAGACAAACAAATGAAGTTGAACTACAACTGCCACTCAATTGCAATATGCCATCTTTATGCATTATAAAGATACTTTCACCATGAACCATGTATAACTAGAAATATAATAGAAAGCACCCAAAAGAAGAGAGTGGACTGTACTCAACCCAAAGAGCATAATCCCCGAATATCTTCTATCAAAATCTCCAAGGAATGCACTGAGTAAAATATTCAGCACAGCCACTGCGCTCATCTTATTTCAAGGAGTCCCCACGGAAGATGTGGCAGACCCCATCATTACAGTTTTGTCGATTTTTGAAGTAAAGAAGCCAGCCTCCCACTTTATTCGCTCACCTCTTATTTCTATGATCACCGAACCTTTAGCAGGAGTGGCATACAATTTAAAGCTGGCGTCTTAAGAAAAGTTCCCCCACATTGTCCTCTATTTTAGAGCGTTGTATTTCACAGCCCACACAAGATACTTCATCATCTCACCTTATATGTTGGAAATATCTCAAATTTTTTTTAGCGGTTTTCAGAATTAAGACGTTATGGTGGCTTGGTACATGTTTAGCAAAATGGCTCCATTTTTAAGAGAGCACCCAGTAGACATCACCTTTTGTAAATTGTGATTTAAACCATTATCATTCTTACCAAAACTTTCTGAGTGAAAATCACCTTCGATTAGGCATCAGACAAGGATCCAGCTAATGTCTCCAGCTAATGTCTCCAGCAAACGATCCGAAAACGACAGAAATGAGATTAAACATTTTCGAGTGTCAAAAGACAAGGCAAATTTTCGCATGCAGATGAACAAAGAGCAGGGGAACCAAGAAGGAACCAAGAAGGAACCAAGAAGGAACCAAGAAGGAAGCCATTCATCATCGTGCTTAATGTCCTCGTATCACCTGTCTTGCTGGGGCTGCGGCTTAAATCTCTTTTGACATGTTGCAGCTTCATGTAACTGAGGAAACCAAGGAAACGACAGGAGATGTAATAATGCTGTAGTAACGGACAAATGACGACGACTTGTTTTTAATCAAGACTTTTACATACAACATGCCAATCATTCTCAGCTGATCCAATCCCTACACACCCCAAAACCCCTCAACTACAAATCTATGACTTTTAATATCTCATACTATAGTGTACAATCATTTAATAAGTCTGCAGTTTTAACGTGATTAGCTGTTTCAGACTCCAGTGAAGGTCATTTTCCCAGCAGCAAACATGAGACTGCAGCCCCACATAAAACAGGTTCTCCATACTGGAATTATTATTTTTCCATCAAAGCTATCGCGTGTACCTATTAGATAAAGATTGCCATCTCCTCTATTTAACAACCAAGAGCAACAAGACCTTGCATCAGAAGACTGCACAACCTGATTTTCACATATCCTAGTCTCTATATCTTAGTCTAATTCGGATTCTGGATTGCTACCTACTGAAGTCACTTTTCAATATATCTACATCGAAGTTCCCCAGGAAACTAACCCAGGTGTCCTTGTGGCCAGTAATTACACTAGCAGCAGACAAAGGTTTCCTCAAGACTGCTATGGAATGATAATGACACGAGAAGCCGAGTTCATTTAGAGCAGCAATCTCAGCTCAGAAGAAAATAGACAATACAATGAGCAAATCACCCAACAAGCCCAGAGGGGACACCAGCCACAATTCTCTTATGTTCTCTGACAAATTGCTCCGTTTCTTAACACAACACAAGTCGCCCTTGGCTATTCCTTTTCTTTGGGCAACACATCAAAACTGAGCAATAAATGAGGTAAACGGGTAGTGGGCGTTGCAAACAAGCACAGGAAGTATAAAATGAAATCATCTTTGCATTTGGCTTGAATGTTTAATGCCAATGTAGCAGTTATGGAGTGAGCCACAGCATTCGAACTTCATGGGAGTCTCCAGAGACAAGTGGGCAATCAAATGTGTCATCTCTCAGCATAGGCCACCCGCCACCCACGCATATTTTAATGCATATTCTTTTCAAATGTTACAGCTAACTGGAAAGGTCACTGACTGCTACAACT
Organism: Alitta virens; assembly: GCA_932294295.1. Classification (NCBI taxonomy): domain Eukaryota; kingdom Metazoa; phylum Annelida; class Polychaeta; order Phyllodocida; family Nereididae; genus Alitta; species Alitta virens. The sequence goes on along the minus strand of OW028575.1, from coordinate 68,060,073 downwards.
AATGTGTTCAAGAATCGAGCGGTTAAAGATTCTACTAGTGCCAATGGGGGCCCACTGAAGTTCAATTACACAATTGATTGCCTTAATTATTCATTAGATCTCACTGGAAGATGAGAAATCTCAACACTTGGCTTTAGTGCAATTGACACTACTCAATACGATGTCACATCATGAGATGAACTAGAGTTCATGCAAGATGAAAGATTTAAATCTCCAGCCCCTGTGGGTTTTCACTCGAGTGTAATGTCCCTGGCATTCCTTGCACCGATCGAGTGGGCGAGCACAATATAAGGAGACGATGAAACATCTTAAGCTAATGACATCGATCTGTTACGATGAGAGGAAGGCCTTGCCCCAATCCTTCCTCCTATCGATTTTAGCAATCGAGCTACATCGGGTCTCAAGGTGTAGACGGAAAAAACAACGTCAACACAATCCTCAAACATCTCATGAACAAATGAAACTAGTGTACATGTGGAGATATTTACTTCCAGTCCCATCAAAAGGAAAATACACATACACTATCCCTTGAGATACTTCTCTTGTATGCTAAGACACTCTAGAGACTGAGCTCTGAGAAAGGCTACATCCACAAACTTCATGGAGCAGGAATAACCACTTGTATTGCCAGCATGTCTACTTTTCAGATGCTAGAATTGCTCCAGACTGAACCCAATGCAACTGCTTGAGAAACCAGATGAATGAGATACTGCTACAGCCAAATTTAAGGACATAACAATTGGATTCCCATCATCAATATATGGATACCAATTGGTTACTATTTGTAAGTAAATCCTAATCCTTCTCAGAACCTAAATGCCAACACAGGATTATTGAAGATACCACCCATTTTCAACAAGTGCATACACCACTGATACAAGCACACAAGTTATAGCATGGCATATCAGACCCCTATGAGCCACAAGTCCCCACAACCTTGAATAGCTGACATTAGCCACGCATGTCATGTCTCCCCATGGGGTCAGAGGGTCGATCAAGCTAAACACTGACCACTCCAAAGCTCCATTAACCAGCTCTTTGGGCAATCCCTTCTCTCTATCATACATGCTGGCTAAATGTTAAATCTTAGCTGCCTCACTCCTCTCCATCAATACACTATGTACACAGTGCATCTTCAACTGCTAACGCCAATCACCAATGTATGAATCATAGCGACAACTCAAAGAATTTTACAAACCCCTGTACAAGTGCATGTAAAACCAATTCACGTACAGAATGGTGACTTCACTGCAAATCCAACAGTAAATATATAACTGAGATATTAACATGTAATCCAACATCAACTCTGTGAGATGCTTGTGTCGATCAATAGTTTATGAAACACACTGGTTATCCAGAGGTGATGCACACTTCACCAAAAAGTCATTCCTAAGTATTAAAGTTGTAAGAGTAAGTCCTTGAGGTACACCAATGTATAGCAGGTGTCCATGGCTGCTTGCAGAGTTGTTGCCACTGTTGCTGAAGCAGGCAATGATGCTGAGACCTCCTGGCAGCTGCTGATAACGTCCCGCATCTCTGCTGCTGCTGCTGCTACTGCTGCTCTATGGAATCAATAGCATCTCTTCATAAGCACTACACACAGCATACAGCCTAGCAGAGCCCATGCACTCCTGTTGATATGGCCCGGTGGTGCATGGTGCCCGTGGGGTGGGTCTAGGGGAGCACTGCCTGAAATACACGACCACATCGAGTGCACTTGGCACAGAGGAGTGCAATCACTTGGTACTTATCAGCAGTGCACATGCTTCCGCTACATGTACCAGTTCATCATCAGTTGCTAAAGTACACCCATCAACTTCGTACCAAAATAATCTTTGAGCGTGAATTACTTAAAGAACTGTGGATGCGATGTTGAACTGATGAATGTCCCAACTATTTTATGAACTTCCTACAATGTACAACGCTGTGTGCAGAGTAATGGAAACTCCTACCAATATAAGCGAAGTGGCCACCACAGCTTAACAACCCTGGGTATAACGGTTTGAAGTTTGAACTCTAGTCCTGGTGGATAAATGCAAAGGCAAGCAGTCATCCGGATTCCATTTCAGACCATATTTTGAAGGCTAATTCAAACCAAGATGAAGCAACACCAAACCCACCAATGCTATATGGTGCACTGACATTCAATATTCAATTGGTTTTATCTAAGTTGAAGCAGCATCCAAGTTCTGCCTCCCTGCATCAGATTCACCCAATTGGCTCCACATGAGTCCACAATCTCATCTTAGAGTGAGTGGGCCTCGCTGCTTTCAGCATCCTGCCCATCACCTTGCCGCTCCTTCAGGTCCATCCTAGTCCATCCCACATCACTCGCAGGATGCTGCGGAGACTGGGAATCTGCTCAATCAAAGTGAAAAGCAAGGCATCTCAACACCCCACCTCAATTCTAATCAACAGCAGCAGCAGCAGCAGCATCAGCAGTAGCAGCAGACTCTATCAACGCCTTTCATCACTGAATTTACCCCGGCAACCGGAATCGAAGTCGCGGGTCCTCAGAATAGAAATAGACTAGAATAGTTCACCACACCCAACACAGTTCAATAAATATATCAAGGTAGGTCCTACTCTTCCAACGTTTCCTTCCCACCAGCTACAGAACCAGTAGGTGCGAAGCAAACCAACAGTGTAGCATTCTGTGGCCTATAAAGATGTCTAAAGGTGTGATCAACCAGACACATGGTGTGACAAACACACCCTATAAGAAGTCCAGAAGTTCAATGGCTGCTAAGCAAGGGAAATGCCCTGCTGCCATCTAATGCTGGCTGGCACCAAAGCCCTCCACATCAGTAAGAAGTACTTTTTCACCAGAAAGAACTAGTCCCGGAGCAAACGGACATTAGTCAGAGTAAATGTGGAACATTAGTCACTCGAGTCGACTCGACTGCTAGGTTGGTCACAGGACTCCGCTCTAATGGTGTGTGCGAAAGTCATTTACTCAAATGACCTTGTTAAAAACAGGAAGCCACACTTCCCTATCAAACGAGGTATCAACACTCCTAAACACGGTGCTCGTGAATCAAATGAAATGTTTTGAAGACCAAATCTCGCGAACAGAACAAAACTAGGCGAATGTTTGCAACATTATCTCCGATAGTAGCCTGTTCCAAGACACATTTCTTCATTAGCAGTGACTTATCAACACCACTACCACATTGACGACCAACTGTACAATCCTATCAAAACAGGATATCTGATATTGCATGAACCTTAATATCAATCAAATCATACTTGTCACTTGCGCATTGGCTATCTTGGTACTACGAAGGAGATGTTATTGAAGAGCTGTTCTTCCTATCTCCAATATCGTTTGTCTTTAATGGAGGTGACAACAAATTTTATTATATCAGGTAGTAGAATTGTGACAATAGCAAAAACACATTGTCAGTCACGTTCAAGCAAAACATGTCAACGCTGAAGCATAAAACATCGAACATGCCAAATGCCTTTTCAATGAATTTTCATGGATTCCACTGTCAATGCAGTAAATTACACAGGAGCATCATATCAATGATGTGGCGTGGCAGGCACATACCAGGCTGGAAAGTGGTATATTTGTGAGGGAGAACTTGATCTCCACGTCCACAGGCATAGAATATCAGGGGATTAGAGAGAGTACTCAGCCTGCAGCTTGCCCCTGACAGAACTAGGAATTATTCTAGCCCTCCAAATGAACGTGTCTGATTATCAAGCAGCTCGGAGCGTAGGACGGTTTTAGAGTGTCACACAGGCTGTATGATACAGCTGCTGGTATCGGTATTAACTAGATTACTCTTTGATTGTTGTTTAAGGGAGACTGTCTTACATACACCATGGAGTGTGGACAGCTCACTAAATTTACAGCTTCGCGGGTTCGAAATTTAACCACGAATTAGCATTACACATTGCAAACCTGTCAGGTGTATGGGACCACCTGGCTCCCTTGCACGAAAAGCGAAGTCAAAGCCTTTCAAGTTCAAGTTATTTTTAAAATAGTCATGGTAATGAAGATATTTCAACAAAGATATGGCAATATAAAGATGTTCACCTGATGACTACTTTGGGGTAGAGGTAAAAAAAGCATTGAAATGTTGGAACTTGACAAACCACTGCTCACATCAGAACCTATTTCCAGAACTTTCAAATGAAACCACCATTGCCCATTTATAGATTATAGATTACTTTATCAGAAGACATCCAGCGTTTAAACAAGAAGTACTTAAACAATTTGATGATATTGATTTGAAACATACATTGTGCAGTACATAACGAACGGTGCTTCAAGAGTTTACAGACTCTTGACCGATGTCCACTTAGATCTAAGACCATCAAACAACTTGAAACAAGCCATCATCCTTTACAAGGGCATCTTTTCTTTCTCCATTCAAGGGGAAGACAGTGGGCTGCCAAACGCAACAAATGCATTAGTTGCCCCCCGCAACAATTGATCTGAAGGAACCTCATCAATTACTCTTGATACTAGATTCACCAGCAGCTGACCAGTAGCTGACCAGTAGCTGACCTGTGGCCAGTGGCCAGCTTACAGAGGGATATCGACCAGCATTCACTCCATAGCTTGCATACCTCCCTTGACCAAATGCTTCATTACATCTGGACTTGTGACTTGAGGTAACTTGGCCTTCAATGACACAACATTGTGCCAGCTCAGTCTTTTTATACTACATTAATATTGGTCTTACAAAATGATGATCTATGGCAAGACACAAGTTAATCACAACGAATCTAAGCTGAATGATTAATTATATAAGCCAATGAAGGTTCTTCAATCTCAATTTTAACAAAACAAACAAAAAACCACAAAAAAAAAAACCAAACAGCGAAATATAACATAAAAAACTGGAATCTTGGCTTGTGCATAAAACCGTGGTTGCTAAGAAGGTTTTTGATTCAATATATTGTAAATTAAACAGGTGAATCAATCCCATACAATGTATGTCTAAGCAACAGCATGGTGCACAATAGCAAGCCATTGAATGTCTTCCGCTGCAGGATGCTGAAGCAAACTGGTCAGCTCCCCTGGTCAGTTACTAAGGTCAGCAGTGGTCAAGGAGAGCTGAGGTCATGCATTGCTCAATGGACGAGTCAATTTACCCTGGCATTCTATGATGCTAACTCAATCCGAGTGGACCATGGTCACCTGGTCAAGTTGGACCTCACTCTGAGTGAGGTCAATGTCAGAGGAGACCATCCAACACTAATTTCCTTGACGCTCAATTGGAGTCAATGTTAATTGACAGCATTGTCATGATTGACCATCCATCCTCGGAATTCTTCCAAGGTCATCTCAATGTCATTCAATGTGATGCATCAAAGCTTATCTGCTGCAGTTGTATCTATGGCAGTCATACTATCAATAGATGCAATTCCTGGTACAAGCTAATACTTTATTCTTGGAGGAGTCAAATGCATCTACACATTTGTATTTATTGGTTGTTGATTATTTACAACACATAAAGGGTCATTAGGTTGAACAGGTAGACAGCAAGCAGGACATGTTATATATAATGCATTAATGCAATCTAGTAAAGGAAATTGGCAAGAAAATATGACATTTTGATCATGTTGACGGCATTGTAAGAATGTAGGGATTCTTTTACAGCCTGAGAATGCAGCCACAAGTAGATCACTGCTGCTGGGGTGTCCAGGGTGTCCAGGATGTCCAGGATGTCCAGGGTGTCCAGGGTGTCCAGTGTCATGATTCCTTTCATTCGCAGCGACGAGACGCAATATGAGAGCGGTGTTTGTCCGGTTGATTGCCCCGCCCTCCTAATCTTGTCGCTTTTGATTAGAGTCTAGGAGTATTTGTGGCCGGCCATCATCGGGTACCACCGGTCTAACCGCCTTTCCATTACTGCCTGATTATCTGCCCGAGTCAAAGGTTTGCCTCTCGCCAAAAGGCATGGTCCCAGATAAATCACCAGCTTTGGATCGAGTTGTTTATACCCATAGGGCTTCCATTATATGTCGCAAAGGCAAAAATAATAGATGCTGCAACCTTACATCACAACAACATACAATGTATGTATTTGTCACAGGAAGAGTGACACTGTCGTGCAACATGATGTCATGATCGGCTCATCAAAATATTGACAACGTCAGTCACAATGGCTGAACAATATACCTTGAATATATTGCATCTAGCATCGCATCTTACAGAGATTACCCAAACACAGCATTCATATTTTTTAGCAATTCTTCCTGCGCTTACAAGAAAACGCATGCACCAAAGCCTTCCATTTCACCGATTTTCATAATCATATCTATGGGCACTATAGTCGTGAAATCCATTGCTAAAGCAATCTAGCACATTTCCATATCAATACATTTCCATATCAATAGCCACTGCCAATTTATTAGTAGACCAATGTCATCATATGAAGGAGGCAAGGGACTTGCATCATACATAGGGCCTCAATAATACTTATGTTAATATGAATCAAGTGTGGGTCCCTGGGGCTCCAAAGTGATTACTACCGAGAAACAAGATCGCCCACCTAATTGCTTTGTTGTTCGATTCAGTATCTTTCAAGCTTTGGTTTTGTGTGCAATGTCACTTTTTGTCTTTTCATATACAAATATCATGAATATGATAGATCTCCGACTCGCAGACAGCTTCTGAAAAGCTGATTGAGTTGAGTAAAACTCAAAACAATAACCCATATCGCACATGCAATCTCTCAAAGAGCTGTGTTTTATGAAATTCTGCAAATATGTACAGACACAGATTCTTTCGTCTTTATACATATCTTGGCTTCCATCTGTGGGTTAATTCAGAAAACAAATATTGTATATTCAGCAAAATGAAATATATGTAGCATGATTGAATTACATGCTTCACTTTTCATCGCATCCTATGATTAAAGTCGTTGATTCTGTGTCTTGTCATAGCGAGAAACCAGCAATGATTTGTCCTCGTTGGTTGAGTATAGTCCTTGTCATCCTAGGAAGAGTATTGACCATGTGAAGTTTCCTCATCGTAAATAAATTAATGTATCCAAAGGACGTATCACAAGGTTTGATGAAATATCCAAAATCAGAAAGTTGATTTCAATGAATTATCCACCCAACTGCTGTTCATGGTCCAATAAGTAAAGCCGGTATGTCCTTTCTTTTGTACTTTTAAAGTTTTAATCCACAAAGCCACCATGGTTGGTCCTCCAATCTTCGTTGCAGACCCAACGGCTCCATTACCGTACATTTTTTATTATATCTATGGGATTATCAACTGTCTATATATAACTTACTGCATGTAACTAACATCAAACAAACTTGGCTTACCTCAGGAGCTTCCACATATCCCTCCTCATCATCCGAGTCCACTTGGGTCTCGACGAGTCCTACGAAGTCCATGTCCTGGTCATCGATTGACGACTGCATCACGTCCGATCCAGAGTATGCTGATGACGTGTCGGATGCTCGAGAACTACGCTTGAATTGGTGGTCACCTCCACTTCTCAGGAAATGCTCACTGCGCTGAAGAACGCTTTGTACATGCTGCAGTTCTGGAGGAAGCTGAAATGGGAACAAGAATTTTATGTTTTGAACTTTAAATTTGGTAATAAATATTATGAATTTAGACCTGTCCCATTTTAACACGTTCTAAACCTGTAAAGTTGTATAGCGAAAATGACCCTAAACTGATACCAAAAGCCAGCAGAACTGTTCGGTCATACAAAATGTCTACTTCCCATTACATTTAATGTACCAGATAATGAAGACTATAAAAAAAAAGTAAGGTTGACTCCCTGGTGGTTGTAATTATAATGTATTCATAGTGTTCTAACAAAATTCAAAAATATTATGAATATGAAATTTTTATCAGTTCATTTGTTCAGGAATGCCAAGTTAGTGACATTCTAATTCCAAGCATCTTATAGACAAAAGGTAATTCGGAGGATTTACCTTATCCCCGTTACTGCCGTCTGAGTGGTAGCGCCGATGGCTGATCTCTTGTCCTTCGGACGCTTTATTCTGCCCCATGTTCATGACATCCTGCTGGTCGTAAACCAGCAGACGGTCAACGTTGTTCATCACAGGCCCCCCTCCCCGCTCCAGAGTCCCTTTCATCAACTGCACATCAGGATAGTCAATCTGAAATGGAAAACATAGCTATGTGAAATCTATTTAATATTTAGCAAATTGGAAATTGTACATATTCAGTATTTGGCAATATTTTCATGTTATATTGACAAAAGATGCTTCACTATTGGAGAGAAAACTTTCTAAGAAATGACCAAGAAATGAAAAATATGGTGTTATCAAACAATAGTTTCTAATGGAAGTTTCAGAAGAAGCATAGTTAACATTTAACTGAACAAGAGAACAGTTCTGAACTGATCTACCTAGATGGCGTGCTGGTATACAGAGACACCAAGCGCCCTCTCGTGAAAACTGAGAGCATACAGAACATCAAATGCAGATGATCAACTCACCACTATCATCTCTGATGGCTCCAGAATAAGACACTCGTTGGACCTTCGCATACATCCTGATGATCTCTTCCCAAAACTGCAATTAAATTAAATTCGTGATCAGTTAAGGGTCTCAAAGGATTTTAACATTGCACACACAAGTTATCAAACAATAATTATTTGTCTAAATTATTATTTTTTAAAACATGAAAATTCTGGAACTGACAATACATGTATAATCAGCATCCAAAGAAAACTTGTTTATAAATCAGTCAGGCAGATTCTCCGTAATTTCAAGTCTCTATGACAAAACTAGATCGGACCTATAACAATTTGGACAATCACTGACAACTGGGAGATTCTTGTAAAGCCGTAAATTCATTTTCACGAATTGAAAATGACAGGTTTATTCTGATTAACCACAACATACAATGAGTAAGTTCACTATCTCAGCAGGACACCCTATCAACCTCTGACCTTGATGCTTAAAACATGTTTAGCCTCTCAGCCTCCCATGACTTTAGGCAGGTGAGCCTTTGATGTGAGGCGGCTCCTTTGATGTCCTACAGGTATTTTATGATTACACCTTTGAGCAGAATTTGGCTTGTTGCCTCTGGCTTCTTGGCTTGCATGCCCTTCTAAGTCATCTTAACTTTATTAAATGTTAAAACCAAACCCAACTCATCTCCCTTTCACTTCATTTTATCGTATAGTATAACCTTGGTCTTAAATACCTGACATCTGCTCCCATAACACTTTATAATAACGTAATTCATTCTGACAAAGTGACAAAAGACAGACTATGGGTCTCCCACCGTACTCCATGACAGTCAAAATTACAATATTTAAGCATGAAAAATGTGAGAGACTTTCTGAAATCACTCAACTGAATCCCTTTAAAAAGAATTACAAAAGCATACACACAAGACATTCAATATAATCCAACTTATATCATATTCCTCAAAGGGGTTCTTTAAAGAAAATAAGTTTAATGTAAGGGAGGGGCTCAAATGTTCACAGACACGCATGAAAAATTGGCTGAACACGCAAAACAGACAGGCATTGATATCAGAATTCTAAACGAAAACAAAAAGCTAAAGACAAAAGTATTGTTTTGTTTGCAGAACTTCCTACCTACCTACCGAACTCATCTACCTATCTACCTATCTATCTATCTATCTATCTATCTACCTACCTACCTATCTATCTACATATCTATCTATCTACATATCTATCTATCTACATATATATCTATCTACATATCTATCTACTTCTCTATCTATCCAGATGTCTCACTGTCCGCATCATAGCAAGTAACCAATCTAAACCTATTACACGACCAATTAACCAATTACTGTCATATCCAGGTATTTAAGCAAACTCATGTGCCACCTTTGGTAAACACCATCAACATGCATTTCTGTTGGCTTAGCTGCTGCAAACATGGTATTGCACATTCAATGTAATGGATTTGTGCACCAGCAATTTAGTAACAAACCAATATAATTGATAGGCGTTTTCGGGGTGTAAGTATTTGAGACAGGGTGAAATAAAATACCCCAAAGTTGCCCTTGCCTGTGTTGTGTTGACACCATCTGCAAACTAATGCTCATATTTCATGTCGTGTTCAGAGTGCGTTAACTAGATCTTAAATAACAACCAGCAATTGTTATGGTGTTCACAACAACTAGACTCGCTACTTATTACAGTGTACACTACTCAGCACTTGTGGGAAATATATTGGTCCACTTTTCAATAGTGAACACCATTACTAAACCCTTGATTGAACTGTCTAGAAACACTGCCCTTCCATGATTAACAGATGGACAATATAAGTTTTATTAAGCTTTATTAATACGAGATATTATATCTCACGTCATGTGACGTCCATGTATTGATAGACAATTAGATCTAATGAAATTAGATCTAATTTCTCCAAAATGTGATGGTGCAACCTACACTTATAAATCAGTAATTTCTCCAAGGTTGCAACACACTACTCCACCGCATTTTTGCCCTACATTTCACTTGCACACGTGTATTGTTTCAATTTAATATACATCTATATAATTAGGGAAACTCTCTAATGGTACAATAATGGAACAAGGAGTATATCTTGGCTCCAAGGTACTATGCAATAATCGTCTTCTCATTAAATTTGACTAGAAGATACTCTTGATTGGTTTTTAATTTCATTCAATGGCTGTTGTCAACCAGTTTAAAGGATGCTTCAAGGGTAATAAAAGTCGTATGACACCAATTAGAGGGTAGGAGCAAATTACCCCTAAAGAATAGCACGACCATTTGCAATGCCTGGCCAAATGAAAATGACTCTAAAAGTCGTTAGGAGGCTGGGCCATCAAAGAGGAACACCTAGTACTTCCTGCAAGAAGCACAAGCATTTGTCATTTCCGAGTACTTGTTAAATTACAAAGTGTGGGAGCAAAAGAAAGCTGCTACGAAATAACCATTTTTGTATATTGTATATATTATACTAACTTCTAGCATTTATATATTTTGGCTTAAATATGCACCCATTTTTCCCATTATCATTTAGTACCTTTACATAGCTTAGGACTAAATCTTCCCGAAGGCACGAATCATGCAAAACTGCAATGCCTCTTTTAGGCAGACACTGGTTGTTTGAGTTAGTTCTAAAGTTCCACAAAGCTTCAGCGATGATAACATCTTGGAGAAGCTTCTTCAAAGAGCATGTCATAACAACACAAGATAAAATCAGGCCTACAAACGATTAGCATGTCAACAATGTTCACAACAATGACTGATGCATTATGAAGCCAATTTCATAAAACCATACTCCCATGCAGCTGATTTGTCAGGGTGCATAAAACTTGGAACCTAACCTCCAGAGCAGAGAGAGCTGCTCCAGAAAACATCATGTGAATTCATGATTCCCATTTGTTAAACCAGTCCCTCAGCCAGTGGGAGTCCTGGATTCACATGACGTCCTCTGGAGTTTTGTTTACAAATCTATTAAATTTGCTGTAATATAGGTGTTCATAATGCTCTTGACAAAGGTTTATACATATCGTAACAGTTTCAGTTTCTAATTGACTTTTCTGTTCCTGAGTTGCATCAATTTGTCCATTATGACCAATTAAACTTGCAAAAGGAAAATGTAAAGCCCAGAAATACAGTTATAGCCTGTACATTATACTCAGACAGTCACAGACGTGCTGATGACCCAAAGGCTGAGCACCAGACATAGTAGTTTCTTTGTATGTTTGTATGTTATCATTTTCTTCAAGTTTTTTCCCCTCCTATTTACTAGTACAACCAGTGTCGACCGTATCTTCCCTGGAGACATCTTTAAATTATAACCATCTCCTTGAGAATGGACAATTTACAGGGGAAAAAAATGCCAGATTCTGAATATGAAAATGAGCAGCCAAAAAACCCAGGCATATGTTGTACATGGTGACTCAGTCACACTGCAAACACTGGGGTTTTGTTGAATATGTCACCATACCTGTGCACCCAAGAAAAATGTATACAGAGTAGTCAGACCTATATTTCTGCGCTTTACATTTTCCTTGCATTTGCAAGTTTAATTGGTCAGGTCTGTCCTTGGTATACCACGAATATACATAAATCATAATCAGTGTTTGAGACTAATGTTCTTTCCAGTTCACATGACTACTGCAAAGCCAAAATACATAGATATACACTAAATATATAACTTAAACGTTCATGCTATAAAAAACAATCTATTCTTCAAACTGTCTGACAAACTGAATACCAGTGACAGTCATGTGAAATGGTTAAATGGGGAAACTACAGAAATACTTATACTGTAACTAAAATACTTATAATACTGTAACTATTAAGCTGAACGAGATTAAAAACAAGATAGTAGTTTCTTGACCTCACCAAGGTCTTTGATGCAAAGCTGAGTGTGCCTTACAATGAAGTAAATGCAATCTATCCAGCTCACTTTACAATGTCACATTCCAATGAATAAGTAACAATTGCCAATAGTTAATAGGTTATAGAGGCATTGGTATGCTATTAACTACAACCAATGAGAAAACTATTTTTTTTTTTTTTGCTATGTATTAAAAGGTCAGATAAGGCTGTTGAGCTTTGCAGAGCTCTTGCAATGTAAATATTTACCTGGGACAGGTTACAAGTCCCATGACATTTTCTCCCTCCTCTGGGATGGACTTGAGGTAAACCAACATTTTCCTTTTTGTGTAAATCCAGTCAGTCCATGGTAGTCCAACAGTCAGCAAGTTCAAAGTACACAGGTAAACAGCTCCAGTGGTTCTCCAAATACAGACTACTTTTAGTGAACAAAACAGGCAGGTGAGCATTTAGACTTGTCTGCCTACAATACATGAGGTCTGCATGCTCTGTAAACTGCAAAGTCTACACTACAAAAACACGCCCTGTAGACGTCAGTCTTAACCCTGCTAAAGCATTTGACTGAGTTAGCATGTTCCTTGTGCAGTTTAAATCAGACAATAGGCCAGGTGGACCCAATCAGCGTGCCATCCAGGTGAGCATGAGGTGCTGCTTCCACGAAATCCCATACATCATAACAATCCATTAGCCATCACATCATATCATAATGTGCATGAAAGAGCAACTGATCCGTGAGCATGTGATCATCAGCATACCCCCAAAAACCCGGATGGTGTCCTCCTCATGTGATGTAATGGTTATACCAGTCACTGAGATTTAATCCCATTAATCCAACGTAATGTCTGCTGCTGCTGCTAGAGGCTTGTGCTCTCCCCTCCTCTCAGGTGCACACTGTGTGTACTGTCACAGCTGGCTGCCTCCATCTCTCTCTGCTGGATGTGTGTGGGCAGTCATGCGTGGCGGCCTGTGGCTGCTGCTCCCCATCACTTCACTTCAGAGGAGGCAATTCCACAAAAGATCACCCCCAGCCACTTTCCACCTACTAGCACTTCACCTGGCTTTCACCATATTCTTTTATAATTGACTAATAGCACCGACTGCTGTTACCTGAGTGACTCAATTCCACTGGCAACTGCTGGCAACTGCTGGCAACGAAGAGACACAATGCTTAACTTTACTCCTCTTGGATTTAAACATCCACATACCTAACTTCACTTCAACTTCATATTAACATGCAGTATTGATTTTGCACTTATGCATATCAGAAGTGTATACATTATTACACTACTCCATCAGTGGGATGTAAAAGTTGTTGTTTTTTCTGCATAAAGTGCAGGTCTATTTCCCCTAACACTTGTACCATACGTGGTTTACATAAGTTTAGAAATCCCTTGCATTAAGTACGATCCTTCAGTGAACAGCTCTGAATACACTTTATCCTGCCTCCACCCTGAGCTTTCTCCTCAATAAAACATCCCTTTCTTTCTTAAGTCGCCCACTTTTCTTCTAGCACGTCACACGTGGCATAATGCTTTCTTTTACTTTTTAGCTCTTTTTACTAAAAGGAGCTTTTTCTACATCTCTACTTTTTAGTTCTCTTTGAAACAAGTTTTGGAACCACTCAACCTGGTGCAGTTGTGACTCAGGAGAGGGCTAAAGACTGCAAGTTTTTTTTCTTTTTTTTACCCCAACTTCTTTCTTTTAACTTTTACAGTCCAAGCACTGTGTTCAATTTACTGCCTAGGTCACATGTGTGCACACGACTTACAAAAACACTCTAATGTACTCAAATGCAATAAATGGCCACAATTTCATGCTAGTTTTTATCCTGCAATATTGTCCCTTATTTCAAGATTTTTCTCCTTTCCCATATCTCACGTTGTAACAAGAAATTCCATGTCTATAATGTAACCAACCACTACCCTTCAAGCCATGCAAAAAAACTTGAATTATTAGGATAATGACCAGGTAATTGTCAGCCAAATCAGATTTACAGATCTTGGTCCAATGACCATATCATAGGGGGAGATCTCAACATGCAACAACCTTTGCTCGTTATTATATATTCCCATGTTTTGTTTTCTTCCTGATAATAATACTTACTAGAAAACCATATCACAATGACTCTTTGTTGTCATCACGAAAATAATACTATTTAATTATATACATATTTCTGTTTTCTGATGCGGGGTCTTATGAATAGATAGTATTTCCTTGGATGAACAGAGAAGGTAATTCGGTTATGTTCACGAATAAGCACATGTAATGTAATTAGCTTGTCAGTGTTGACTAAATGATCTTCAATCAATCAATCAATCAATCAATCAATCAATCAATCAATCATCTTCGACTGACACTATACTCAAAGTTGACATGTTCGTCACTGATAAACATCGTAATCCATGCATGAAATGCATGAACTCTGCCTTGACACCTGCATTAGTATGCGCATAATTAAAACAAGAAACTTTTAATGCAGAAACAAAAGTCGTAATTTATGCGGGTGACTTAATTATCCATAGGACGCTGCCTCGTTTCTATGGAAACATAATTAGCTGATGAATTTGACCTTCAGCAAAACAGACTTCAATCAGAGTCACTGCACCTGGGCTTGTGGATTACAGAGGCAACATTATGCCACTCTGATATAGGCATTTCTTGGGCTTATATAGCAGTTTCATTCAGGTACCTAAAATTAAGTATAAATGTGTCATCGCCCAAAGTCACAATCTGCTGAACTAGAAGTGTAATGTCTTACAAGATAAAACTCAAATATTGAAATAGCTGGTAAGGTAAATCGTTATTGTGGCCACCTAGGCTAACAACATTGCAACAAGCATGCATGCCAACTTTTAAAGTTTCATTTCGTAAAATTGGATGCTTCAACGTGTTATCATTTAAGCCAAAGTAACATATTAACACCTAATTGTCATGTCATAATCAAATGATTCCATGGAACAGTTCTTCTTCCAATTTAGCCGAGCAGACGATCGTCTATTGCAACATTCGTTCGCTAGGAGCGCTTCAGTCTACATCATTTCCTCACATCAACACTCATGCGCCATCTAGCGTATAGACATTATCTCTGCTTACTGAATCATAGTAAACAACAACCAGACAACATTACGTCCATTAACCTTTCTTTTTGCATGCACTGACTTTACCCTTGTGTAATGTCTGGCAGTTTTTCTGGCTCCCAGCCCGAATAATCCATCAGTTGCTAATGTAAGTGTTACTTTTTCAGCTTTTTTCCGCTCATAAATCTGGTGTGTTGAGAGAATCTCCTCTCTGTTAGGTTCCTGCCCTGCATACCTCTTCACTGAGATGTAGACAATCTGGCTGATGTATCCGAACACTTGTATTTTCACTCCAAATTCCCGATAAAAATAAAAGGTTGCTAGACAACCCAAGATCAAAATATTCATGACATCCTGTACAAAAATCCCATTATTCAAACCATGCCTTAAAACTAACTACACTTTTCTGAAAACAAATCCTGTGTCACAAGTCCACTTCATTATCTAATAAACTGGGCTTATGTGTCGTTCATTTCACGAATAACTAATAAATCATGAGTTAGCCCTAAAGCACTGTTTTCACTTTTTCCTCCACAGTTGTAACAACAGAGACCAGCAATGTCAGTTCCTTTTTCATGCAGAATTTTATGATAAAGAACCCTCCAGTCATAACAAGTTCCTGGCCCTGAAGAAATAGATGGATTTTTCTAATGGATAACAGTTAAATGTGACTTAAACCAATGTGCCTCAGGTTCGATCATTTACTAAATGGTCACAGTGAAAAAAGACACCACTGTGCGGCTCCATATCTTACTCATGTCCTCCAGCAAAGAATATAGTCATTGGATATATACACTGTATTACAAATAATAAATACTATATATATATATATGAAGTGGTCAGCTGTCATTGACAGTTTTAGTGTCCTGGTCAGTATTGAGGTCACTCACACAGCTTGGCTCAAGGTCACAGAGGTCAAAGAATGTAGCACAGAAAATAACAAGAGACTCGCCGAGCCATGAAATTGATCCTTAACATCACTTTACAATACAATGAAATAAGATCCAAATGTAGTAGAGATAATAAGTAGCTGTCAACACAATGACAGATAAATCACACACCATTCTTCAATTATCATACATATAAAACTTAATGCAGTAAAATTTGAGACAATCACTGCACAAATACAACGAGGAGGAAGGGACTCGCATAACTACATTTCTGATAAAATAAAATAAAGTCCTCATGCTGCTATAATTACACACAGTAACGTGTCATCCTGATCTGCTTTCCTTATTACGTAACTAACTCAGCACCACTCCCTTCAAATTCCAAAAAGTGAAATGATACCACACATGTAGTAAATTCATAGTAGTAATTAGTATTTGACAAATATAACCACATCTAAATTTCCCAGAGATTCAACCTCATCATTATTGGTCCACCAGTTTCAATGCCTGGTACCAAATTAACCCCAAGGATATTTTTGTCTGAACTTTCTGAAAAATTGACAATGACGAGGAGAGAGGGAGGGGCCTTCATTTTACCCCTTTTCCCCTCTCTATTCTTGATCACCCTTGACCTCCATGATCCTTCTCACGGATGCTTGCCCTTCCCAGTGGCTTTCATGATTTTTCAAGAAGTTTTTGTTGAAATAAACACTCCCAACAGTCCAACTGACCTAGTATTGTGAGAATATCATTAAAAAAAGAAATTTGACTTGCCTATCCTGACTAGTGACTGGTGACTACCCTGACTACTGATTACCCTGACTAGTGACTACCTGACTAGTGACTAACATGACTAGTGATTACCTCATGTCTAGAAGTAGTTATTGTTGACAGTGGAAAACTTTCTGAGGGACTTAGTTAAATTCAATTACATATTATATGTACCATTAGACCATCAAACACCAAAACATAAATGCTGAATTTACAAGTTATTCTACAGTATATTAAATCTAAGGTGACTTTGCAACCAGTCATGCACTGTACTGTAATATGAATAGCTACAAAACTCTTATTACACAAAATCTCAGTTATCTTTCTACAACACTGGTGCAAGGCAACTCCTAACTGGTAAGCACAATGATAAGGATCCTATTCCCAGGTCTACCATCTCATCTTTCAACCAATTTCTCTCACAATGTATTTCTCACTGAATAGAGATGATATCGGGGTAATAGGGCGATTACTGCCACTACCCATAACCTTCAAGTCACCACTGCCCAGTCCAGTCTTGAGGCAAGCCTTCAATTCTTCTGCTCAGTGAAGCATAAGATGTACTTTATTGAAACCAACTCGACAGACCGTTTTATGAATAGTTATAGATGGTATGATACGGTTAATGTCGTGTGTTCAATGCCAATCAATGGAGATTACTTTTGAATATTAATTCGAAGTATATTTCAACCAGAAGGATTAAAGAGGTTCCAGTTCAACAGAGGTTCCATAACACAAGGGCCCTTAAGGGGGTAAAATATAACAATTCTTTTTCGTTGGTTTGAGAATAATCTCCAATCAGAGATTTATTGAATGGTCCATGCCTGCCATTGATGTCAACAATACATTCATAAAGTGCACTGCATGCACCGAATTGCACTGATCCAAGTTCATGTAGTGCATGTTTACTGTTCAAACTTTTCCTTTTCCCCCGAATCATGCAAATGGCCAGCCTGAACATGTATTGAACATTAAGGAACTGACTGGCAGGGACAGAACTGTTCAATAGTAAACACTGACCCCCAAGTGCATACATAGTGAGTAAGAACTCTCTAGTCTAAACAAAAACCCACGAGACTGCACTTGATATCAGCATTAGAAACACATGATATATAGGGCTATGGTCAGAGTGTTTTGCAACAAATGACCACTGACCAGCTGGACTGCATTCGGTGTATTGGCATGGGCGCCCACCAGCTGGTCGCTTTTCCTCATAGGTTGGATAGGTGAGAAGTACCGTGTAGCATATGGCCAGCAGGGTACTGTACTCAAAGAGTGCATCCTATAGATCTATATATTATATTATGTCATATTGGTCATACGCAACACACTGACTATTTAAAGGATACAATGCAAGTCCTGGAACCCCCATTTTAAGACAGTTCACCCATGGGCATCATCATTTGAACTGGTCTTAACATGTTAAACTTTTAAATCTGGAACTTGTAAACCACTCAAATCGAAGCAGTTTTAATATAGAGTTGTATGGTTCTACTGCATTATTTGAAAATACAAATGAGGAAGTATATATAAGCATAAATTTGGATAAACCATGGACGTATTATAGGCATACACTTACATCTTGTTTGTATTACTATTATAATGTGGCATCATATTTAAGTACTACTGATCATAGTAATGCATTATACACTTGGCCAAAACCATAAGTTAAGAAGCAGAAAGTTTATCAGCTAGTTTCCAACACTAGTCCATTTTCCGGAAAGTCACGTTCATATGTACCAAAATATATTTGGTCAGGTCTATATATCTGCTTTCACTTCTGTCAGCTTTTGCTTTCCTAATACTATGTAATGCACCAGCCAATTTGTTGCTTTTTTTCTGTTTCACATTTCACAATATCGTATTATACGAAAGTCAGCAAATTAAGCCCCACAGTAGTCAGACTAATGCAGAATGACCTGGATCTCTGGGGTTTCCGAAAAAGCAATGTCCCATTGACTGGAATGAGCTCTATAGTAACGTGGTCATTGCCCTTAGCACTGACAGCAATACCCGACCTTTTTTGTCAATCTGTGTGACACTTGACAAGAATAAAAGAACAATGGACTCCCGTGCTGCCCTCTACACAAACAGACAATGTGGGCTCCACTCTTTTCAGTTTTGGCCCATCGCCAAAAAGTTTAATGAAAACTACTATTTATAGAAGTGTCCTAACACCAGCACAGTCTGATTCAATTGGAGCATCAATTGTAAATTAATAATATGCAAAAATGTTTCAGAAGTTCAGATATTGCAGTGTTTTTCGAATTAACTTAATAAATGACTTAACAATCAAAGTGCTACCCATCTGCGAGTAACACTATTATCATTTAAATTCTAAATATTCCCAGATTTAATTATACACGAAAACTTGGCCTGTTGTGTAGAAATCAAAACTATTCCTCAATTGAGAGACAAAATACACTGATACAAAAATGTAATACAGTAGGAAAACCCTACCCTACCATATATAGGGTCAATTGACGTTATTTTAAAATGAATGTTATGAAATGTTCTCAACGAGGGATTCCAGTGCACTGGTTCAAAGTTAATAATACTTGTTAGAAATTAAAGATATCTTAAACAACAACAAAAAATTTCTCTTTTCCCCATTAGTATTTTGTGTATTTCTATATACAAAGGTATACAATACTATAAACGTATTTAAAAGTTTATTGTACAATGCTCTACTTCATAGAACTCTCCACAAAAATCACAAGGCACTACTGCGATTACACAGGCATGAAGAGTCCTCACTTTACTTGAAGCAAAAAAGCCTCACGTGTCGTCAGCATATTGTCCTGTCATTGTTTTTTGAAGCGGGATTAATCAAGAGTAGTATTTCCTAATTTCCTGGGGACAGACTTCATCAGTCTTGGCTCACAACCAACATATCAAATGCTGAGAGCTGCAGGAGACTGGAAGAGAGCTTCACAAACAACACAGCCAGGCGCAGCTCAGCAGCTCAGCCAAGGGTGCCTGCTAATCAAGGCCATAACAAACAAGGGCTGAGTGGATAGTAACCAACTTATAAAATGTACGAACTTAGAGGGCAAATAAATGGCATCTTCACAGATAAGGTCTCGTTTCTAGGGCACTGCACTGTTGATCAGGAGACTTAAAAGAACTATTTCAATGCTACCCAAAATACATTTCCAAAAATGACTTAGCTGAACTATCAGCTATGAGACTGAATTCGAAGTGGAAAAATTAAACAAACAAGAAAAAATACCAAGTATTCCGTAGGTATAGGTAAAGTTTTCCAGTCGATTGACCTCACAATTATTCGATTTCATACGTTTATACAGCTTATGTCACAGACCTGGGAATAAAACTCCAGAAGACGTCATGTGAATACAGGACTCTCATTGGATAAAGGACTGCCCGAGTCAATGGTAGGACTGCCCGAGTCAATGGTAGGACTGCCTGAGTCAAGGGTAGGACTGCCCGAGTCAAGGGTAGGACTGCCCGAGTCAAGGGTAGGACTGCCCGAGTCAAGGGTAGGACTGCCCGAGTCAATGGTAGGACTTCCTTATGAGCCAATGGTAGGACTGCCCGAGTCAATGGTAGGACTTCCTTATGAGCCAATGGTAGGACTGCCTGAGTCAATGGTAGGACTTCCTTATAAGCCAATGGTAGTCTTTGGATTCACATGATGTTCTCTTGAGATTCGTTTCCAAGTCTATGAAATCTGCTGTAATGCAGACTGAGAGTGGCCATCACCACAGGCAGAAATATTGACAGCAAAGAAATTGCAGTTACTTGTGTTGAGCAGTCTTGCTGGAAGGCAATCTTGCAGAAGTCTTTGCAACCACATCCTTGTGAACAAGACCAACGGGGGATGACAGATCACTGCAGCAATACCCTGGGGAGATTTAAATTGCCAAAACAAGCCAAAAAAAAACATCACGGATCTCAGCTGAATAACTCAACCCGTTTCATGACAAAGTAATGGCAAGTATACCCACGGTACACCCTGGAGCCCCAAGCAGTATAAAAGCCATCTCAATGATCTCATTATGGTTAATTTTCTCAATTAGAGGCCCGATAGTCTAGTGGAGCCAGGGCCAAAGAACTACATTATAGAAGAAGCCCATGTATACAGGAAGTTATATTTAACCACAAATAACATAAAGCACCATACGGACAGTCATGCAAGCGAGCCATGAAACTTTAATGCACTGTTTAGTGTTCTCCTCTTCCACCAGCCCGGTTGCAGAATTCAAACATGGATCTTTTATGACGAGCTGCCAATAACACAGGAGTTGCTAGCATAACACAACTCGAAAAGACTAGCTTATAGACTGCACGAGGCTGGACCGAATGGCTGCCAGTGCTACTTAGGACTTTGACAGTTTTGTAAGGGGGATCGTGATGGCATGCAACGCCCGCCATTTTATGCAGTGTTAATGGACTGGCCGAAACCTGTTGGCAACTTCACCAATGTGTCCAACACCAGCTCAGCAGGCGATGTACACAGCCCCAAGCTCAAGTCAGAGCACAGGGTGCATGGTGGTAACAGTCTAAGAAGCTTTGCGGATGAAATGTTAAGAGGATACCACACCAGGACAAGACCTCTAGATTTTAGTACATCTTCATCATCATTTTGTTACCACGGTGACGAGCTGGCTATCTGCCTCCAGAAGGAGGATTCCTGCTGCCTACTGAACTCTATTTTCTAAGATGTCATCCAATGGATGGTGAATTTGTACATTTTCACACACAAAAACAGTCAAAGCAGAATACAATGCACTGATAATGCCACATGTCCCCAAATTTCATCAACAACAAAAAAATGTAATTTTTGTCTCATTTCATGAAAATCCTTTATTTTTTATTTAAAAAAAGAAAGTCCTGTCTGGACCCGTTTGTTTTCCTTATAACTTGAATGTAACATGAAGTCAAAACAACCGACCCAATGTAAGCAACCAGTTTTACAGCTTTTGCTTGCAAATGGCCACCAATAATGCCAATAAAAACCTCGCAGCAATCATGCATGAAATAACAAGTGCAGTAAAAAAATCAATGGAAGATCCAACATCCACTAAATTTCAGCACCTAAATGCAAAAATTGCCATTAACTTCATGCTGCCTTAGATCCCAATTGAGGCACACTCCATAAAGAAGACCACGTCACAATTAAGATTCAAGCAATTGTGGACTATTCATAGTATTCTATTAAACAATTAAGATCTGTAAAAACATTTCTATCAATGGCGATATTCGTAGATGAATGCATGGAGTCACTAGAGATAGTGACTCCATGATGAATGTAATGAAGATCTATCATTATCAACACCATTACTTCCAGGATATCATGTATATGGTAGTCAGCCATAAATTTAGTAAGTTTACTGTGCAAACTGTGTTGTGCCTAGTCCAAGGTTCTGCTAACAGCAGCACACACCAGAGAGACCACGAAACAAGACTGGAATTGCCATTAAATGGTTGCTGCCAGAAGAGGAAGAGTTAGTTCATAGCGAGGTCTTGCACTGTCAGACACATCACACTCCCCAGACGTGACAACCACAGATAACTGGACCACTCAATTTGTCCCTGGCCCCTGGTCACTTACTGGTCACTCACTGATGTTGTGGTCAGTGAAATCCATCAAAGTGATCTCTTGACCAATGAAAGTTACTGGAAACTTGCATTGCTCTAGGGAAGGAGGGATGAAATATTACCCATACATGCACACATAGTTAATTCAATATCATCATATATATGACTGATCGATGACTGATCGTTGCAATATTGTTATGAACAAACTGAGACACTAAAATAATAATGCAACTGATTTTGCACAAATTAGTAGCCAGCCAGTTTCCATGGAATTAAATTGCAATTGCTGAGCATTGTCAGAATTTCCTGAATGTCGCTTCGCATTGAACCGCATACATCACAGCTTAATGCTGCATCCAAAACATTTCAGCTAAAATATTGACGCCATTCATTCCCGAATGCATTGTTTTTGCTCACTAATTGTTCTCTCCAAAACCATAAAACCGTGCAGTATATGCTCATAATCAAAAATGCTGGCTTTATTGATGTGATGTACTTGAAACAGAAATAGCTTGTAGAATCATGATGTGTTATAAGTGTGGTAACACAGCTCATCCCTGAACAACTCGAGACAATCACCGGCCATTTGTGAAGGTCAATTGGTCAATTGTTCTGACCAATGGCCATTTACCTTCATAATGTCTTTTTTCATCACACGATCGTTTTACCATGGCCAGGTAACAAAACAATGTCCATCGGTGTTACATGTTTCAGTGGTAATACCTTGGGTGAACTCTGTTCACTGTTCCAAGATATACTAAAATACTAAAATAACAAAATCATGGTAGTCTTGTACAGTGTAACTTTCAATATAGGGAATATACTGTATTCCAATGTCTCACAGTCTACCTTCGCCCATAGAATATCATTAATCTCTTTTGCAAACAATCTGGATGCGATTTTAGCACATCAGCCTTTTCAAGGTCTTTCCAAAATACCCTCAATTACAAATGTAATGACCTTTGAATTCGGGAACCCTTCCTCTCAGTGAGCACTTAACATACATTTTCTGTTTTCCTTTTTTTCACACACCCCCTGGTGCACTACAAACAATGAGCTTACGAATTCCATAATAATTGCAACCATCCTTCCACATATTAGCTCCATATGTTCAAGGGATGTCATTTAAATGCAAGCGAGGTGACTACGCAGCCAACTTTAGGCTTGTTCCAACATATGTCGGATATTCTCCAAGGCATAACTGACTCATCAGATAGATAAAGCAGTATTTGTTTGATAATAAAACAATATCTGATGTTATTGATAGAAATTAGATATTTCATTGACAAAATATTCATATATTATATTTTCATCCAAAATTACTTGAGCTTATTTTAAGATTTGGAATACCAGCCTTATGTTCATCCATACTAAGACATCTGTGGCAGCACATGGCTATGATGGCTCAATCAGGACCATACATTTTGATCAAATACACATTCATAAATACATTAAAACACCTGTTTACGTCTGACAACATAAAACCATGCAAAATTATTGATATTTCACTCTCAATGACACATTATGAACACATTATGAGCATGTAAGCAGTGCTATCAAAATGATCAGTTAGTACAACATCTGTTATGATCAGGTAAACAGCATTAAATCAACATGCATTAAATCTGTTCAATATCTCTCCAAACATGAACAATGTGGAAAGATCTTTATTCCTTTTACAACTAAACACTTTGTAACAGACAGCTCACAAAAAGGGAATATTTTACATTTCTGTAACTCGTCCCAGCCTGAGCGATACAAATTATATCGGTCGGACAAAAATCGATGATCCGATTAATTTCGATAATTGTTAAAATAAAACTATATCTATGACGAGCAACACACATATCTTGAAAATACAAAGCCTCACTCGGCATCGTCCTTCGTTATGCATGGCTATAGGACAATTAGAATTAGCAAGCTCATTAAATTTACAATTCAAAACATGTCACAGCCTTGTATTTACTATCAAAAAACAGCCAGACTATAAAGTCATGTAGAACACATTAACCTAATTAATAAGTCATAACAACCTCCTGTGTCGAATGAATACATTAATATGCTTTTTTAGAAGGCAATGTCACAATTTCTACCTGGTACAGCGAATGTTATTTTGTCTAATTGGTGTAATTCTGACTCATTTAGTCTGACATTTTCACGACTTAGTTGCAATATAGGCATTATTTATTGCTTGTATCATTTATCCAGATTGGAGCCCCACCTTGGTACAGATTTTTCTGAGGATTCCAAAAAGTGCAAGATAGTCCAATGGTCACTAGAATGGGGCAAAAGTGGTGAGGGTGGGCATCACCATGCCAGACACATCACTATTTCCTGATTTTGGGGTAGAGGTCATTAACTCTTACAACCCCATTCATTAAATGAACTTAATGACGTCTCGGCTCATTAAACATAGATTATATAAACAAATACAAATGGTATATTCTACACGATATGGGGGTTTAATTAAATGTTGCGTATAGGGTAACATCGAATATGCCAAATGCCCTTTCAATTAATTACACTCAGCCTTGAACATGAATGATAGGCATATCGCATGTTCAAATGAGGGCCACCAATAGCTAAAACATATGGCAGGCTCATTAATAAGTCATTATCATTGATTGACAGCTCAGTGATTGGACCACTATCACAGCACATCTGACTCCTGTCAACAATATCGAGTGATATAATGATTGGCAAATGCAATAGAATCAAAATACAAAAGATATAAATAGAAACTTCCTCTAAATTAAGGAAAATCCTGTTTCTTAATTAAAGCTAATAATACCCGGCATTGGGGTTTATTATCTTAATTGACATAATTACATATACATTAACAATAATGGAAGAAATACGTAACAAGTCATGTGATAACTTTCTACATTCCCTAATAAGTATATTGTTCAGAAAATGACGCCCACAACTTCCAGCGGTAATTAAGCTAATTTAATTGGCAAACCATTTCCCCACAAACATAATAATCATGCAACAAGAGGCACACGTAATGATGAGATGAGACTGACAAGAAACATGCATTTCTTGCAAGCCGGGTACTGTAATAAGGTTTGTACGATTTAGACTAAGTCTCCCTGCTTATATTTAAATACATGACAAGGAAATGCTAACATTTACACTCTGCCCTAGTTAATATATAAACAAAAGTGCTCAAAATATGATTTAATTATAATGGACAGACTTCCAATTTAATGTTTTTTTTCTGTTTAATATCCCTTCTAAGCTGTCAAGAAACGATAATCCACTTATAAAAGAAATAAAAGTTACATTACATTACCTTATTAGGAGGCCCTTATTAGTCTAGACATGGAGTCATCTAGATTGAACAATCCATCTACAGTCCACAAATGGGCAATTTTTTCTCACCCTGCTTTTTAAATACCAGTAATCAAGTACCCATGGCTCACTACTTAACAGGACTGAATAAACTTTCTCAAGCTTTATCGACCATTGTTTACAAGTCCACGCCATGTCCATCAACAATGCATCACGTGACTGTAAACAAACGTTCTTCCTTTTAAGGAACAACTTTCCAACATTCTAGAATGATTCTTTGCATGAATGGTCTTTCATACACCAAACATATCCAGGTTTATCACACCTTTTTCTTTTGTGTGTGACAAACCAGTCACCATGCAAAACCCATCGTCTCCAATAATTCATCTCATCATCAAAACTGCAATATATATTTATACCACAGCACTGACACTAGTCTTACAGCAATTACTGATTTCATTATTAGAAAATGCCAGACAATGGTCTGCCTTCCACTGTCGTGAGAATTAATGAGAAAATTTTTTCCTCAAATGTTATGGTAACATAATGATCGTCTGAACTGGCACAGCTGATGCTCTCGACCTCGTTCGCTACGAGATTAAAGTGGCCTTTCATATTAAAGGAGCCTGTCTCAGAAAAGAAATTCAGAAGAAAATGTAGTGCTTGTCGTGGGCTTAAAGAGTTTCTGTCTAATACAGTTTCTCAAGTCTTCTGTATTTAGCTCTTTTGGTCACACAGGTCACACCACTCAAAATCTTGTCAGCAGCAACTTCATGTTCTAAAATTGGGACACATCTCGAAGGTCATGACGTCAGTGTCTGTGACGTCACTGATGGGATAATAAAGAACACTTCTGGGGTACTCCATAGGACTGGATTCAACTGGAAGTGTGACAGATTGCATTTAATTTGGAAACTTCATATGGAATTCGGTTTGATATCAAAGTCTGGAATGAATGAGTATGTTTTAAACCAGTTTCCTCTGAGTGAAGCGAAGTTCTGCCAAGAACTAGTTTCTGGTTATAAAATGACTTTAACAGATATCACATTGCAGCCTTGCAGACAATAACAGTAAATCCCACAGAGAAAATGAGAAATATGAACAATAACACGAGTGAAATTGGAGAAGAATATTCCCGCTTCGCTGGGAATGAGTAAAAGGCCATTACAATGCCGTGGAAAATGCTATGACATAAAAAAAAAAGGTGAGGAAAATGCCAGGATCGCATTCACAATCAACAAGGGCCTCCTTCCATTCATTTTCCAGATGCTTCCTCCGTTGATGTTCAGTATAAAGACCTACTACAGCCGAAAACTGATAAAAAAAGGTAAAATATTTTACCCATCAAGTTGGCCTAATGTCATTAAATTATCATTAATACAAGACATCAGTACTTCAGCGATGAAAAAGGTTCCTTTATGTGGATTTCATAATAAATCTCAAAATCAAAAGGGATATCTTTTGGCAACCTGTTTTACCCTGAGAAAATATGGTTCCATCTCTACAATATTAAATTAAAACGAGTACTGGTACCATAGATGTATACATCCATGCTGGTACTTATACCATTCAACATTCGATTATTCACAATCTAATTATCACGTAAATGTGACTATGAATTCGTATAGTGTTCTCATATAAGAAGTTCTAAAGTATAAACCCGAAAGCCACATAGCTATCGGGGTGAATGTACCAGTATGTTATGTCAGAAAAGACGTTGCCAAGTGGCCCCACCCTCCCCACCTCTTTGGGATTGCAAAACTTCACCCTGTCCGGGTCAGTGCCCCTCTAGACTAGGGTGCTTGCAAAGCAAGAGAGGAGACCTAGTGATCTTATTCTGGTTTTTACAACATTGCAGTATCGTTGACCCACCCTTGGATAAATAGATATTGTCCAAGACCCACCCTATCAAACTGTTGGGTTGTCTGGATCGGCTAATATCACCATCAGATAAAGAAAAACGTGGACGCCAACCAAAAATCCCAAGACCATTAAGGCAGGATTGCTAGGATTGGACAACTGTTCATCATGCTCATGGGACTGCAATGAAGAATGTGGGCAGGGCAGGGCTGGACACAAGGCCTGGGTTGGACCAACATATCTACAGAACTATCATAGCACAAAAATGTGTATTATTAAAAGCCTACATGGTTTCAAGGGCTCTGTTGGGTTTGGAACAAAATGGAGCTAAGAGTCCATGAAGTGCAATTCAGCTTGACAAGAAAAGAAAAATTAAATTCTGACATTGTCACATCGGCATGAATAAGCCTGTACATGTTCCCTTTGGGATGCTGAATTGGGTGAATTCCACCTGTATTTCCTTACAATAGGATGCTGAATACAATAGGAGAGGGCATCATGGACCAATAATATATTGTTTATCTACAAAACGTTTTCCATTTGAGACCACCCATAAAACTCCTGCTGCATTTTGGGGAGTGAAGTAGGGGATTATGGGAAAGGTGACCAAAGACAATGAACAAGAATGCCACCTGGTGAGATATTTGATTTCGAAGAACAATAGCAGACGTAAACATTAGACTCACGCGCTGCACGACAGGTTAATCGCACGTGCACAGCGTTATGCTAATGAACGTTATGCTAAATAGTCAGAGACTCTCATGTGGGGGGGGGGGGGGAGGGGAGGGGGGAAATGATTGTTTATTCGCACCTGACTCATCAACTTTCCCCTTTGCTTACACCTGGCATTAATTTTAACGCACCCTTTAATATTATGAATATGAACTTCCCCTCACAACAATGTTGAAACTCCAGCTTAAACAATGACATGCTCACAGAAATGAGTGCAGACAAATCAAATTAACTTTTTTCAAGTTTTCCTGAAAATTTAATCAACTGACATGCTACATTATCGTCAAACACGGTTGCAGACGATTTCGAAGCTCAGCTGGCTTCACCATTACAATCAACGAATGCCGTTTGCTAGTCAACCACAATATACCTATATGAGAAAACATACCTGAGTGAGTGATGTTTTCTGATCATTGTAATTCCAATAGACCTATTTGTGATGTGTTATCCCTGAATTACAAGATTCAGTGATGTTTCCCTCTCCTTGCAATATCGCCCATCAACAAGCTCATTATGATGTTATCTGTGTCCATTACTGTGTCCATCACTCTGTCCTATTACGTCATAATGCCCAGTTTAGTCATTGCTTTATCAGCATGGGGGATGATTGGGGGGGGGGGATGTTTTAGCCCTGATTAGGGAATTACATGTGTAGGCCTAATCCTTGGCAAAGGGCCACAGGACCAACAAACAGTACAGCAACCTTTAGCCCAAGAATCCATTGAGCCTGCACAGGATTATTTAAGATCAAATACAAACTTAAGGTATCTCACGTAATTGGTCAAAAGTGAGAATGTTCCATTGTCAGCCCCATTTCGTCAAATTTCTCACTCGAGATCGAAGGTTATTCTCATTGGAAACCATGATTGAAAATTTAATCCATAAACTAATAATGAATACATTGTATCTAGCATGCACGAAGCAATCTCTTTAACACTTGTGAGAAAATGACAGGATTTAGGGACATTCTGATTTCTGTGTCTTTCTTTTGCAGAATATTTATCGATTGAAGCCCCAGAGATTGAATAAAGCTCACTGGATCAAACTGCAAGACCAGTGAAAGCCCCAGCCATCAATCAAGCAGAAGCCTCAAGCACAAGCCCTGTGTAATGAATGGAAGACCAACACCTCCCAGTTTCATATTCATAGGAATGTGAGCCCCCATATCTTAAAGAGTATGTCACAGGGCACAGACAGGCCCTGAACCACTTGAAAGCATATGTGTGCCACTTGTAATAAGAACTAACATATTGCCATATCTGCAGCTTCCCTCTTATCATGTTTATAGTGTGGGGCAAACTCAAGAATGTCAAATACGAGACGTGTTTTCACACCCTCACCACCAGCCACAACTTGACAAGCGACACAAAATGGACGCCTCAAAAACTGATCTCCAATAACGTGGTTCTGTATTTGTTAGGACCTAGGTAACAGTCTAGGCATGGACATGGTCTATGTTTTAATAGTAAATGAAATAAGACATGAGAAACTACTATAAGAATATCAGGGGAAGATTTTAACACAAATATAATATATATATATATATATATATATATATATATATAGGTGATGTGTAAACAAAGAAAGTCCCTTGGTATAAAAGCCTTTAAAGGACACAAAATTGGAAGTTTTTTCATGAAGTTCTATCTACATTTATCTATAACAACAAATGAGCCAGTGGTGATGTGGGGGTATAGATCACCTGTCAAGGCTGATAATCCCCCGCAGTGAGCTCTGTAATCTCCACGGGCTCCGCAGGAAGAGAATTATGATATCTGCTCATCTGACAAATATATCTGCATGCTATACATCAAGTGTACGTCATGTGTCTAATAATATCAACGAGTCATATGACCACGATAGGACAACAAATGGAGAGCTGGAGGCGTGGTTCAACTATCACCATCACTCAGCAGCATATAATATATACGTGTCAAGCTGTAATAACTTCATATCGAGTCCATATGAACATCAAAGCGAGGACCAAATCACTTCCAGAGACAAGTCTTACTCCATGGTCTGACCAATGGATGTGATGGAGGGCCCCTTGAGTTATTGGTGTTGGTGAAACCACCCAGGAAATGTACTGGAGTGGGTGAAACGAGACCCACCATAACAATTTTTATCCCAAATGCACCTAACATAACATTCTTTCTGTTTTGTATTGCTACTACCAAGGACCTTGGTACTACTATCGTACCCATATGGCAGATTTTGTGACCAGCTTCGTAATTTTTGTTTTCCACTTCACTCAAACTAGTTTCTCCATCATTGAACCTCATTGAACCTCAGCTTAAGCAAGTCATGTGTAAATGGCTCCACAACTGAGATTACTGAACTTTACGTCGTAGTATGGGTAAAAATTATATCATTATAGTATCACCCTATCAAAAAATCAAAAATGCTTGTAGATTAGTTGTCTACATCAATCCTTGCTTTATGTGTATTGTGTTTTAAGTGTCCTATAAAAAGGTTTTGTAACTTGGTGCTAAAAAGTATACATTACACATAATTATATGGGACCTGGGATATTCATCCAAGATGAGACTAAACTGTAGAGTAGTCAGACTCCTCAGCCTCACAGGAGTCACATCAATCAGGCCAGTGACTTGATGCAGATAAACTGCAGATACTTTAGTCCCTTTCAAGATGCAACACAAAACTGGTTGCCTTGTAAAGGGACAAGTGCTTCTCTTTCACAAGACAGAGGACTGGGTGTCAGCTGGTGTCCTCAACTTCTAACAACAAGGGAAACTGCTGACAAAGGATGGTGCTTGGGGCAATATGGAAGAGACATATGCCACGCAGATACCATGGATAAGTAGAGGGTGCAATATTTCTCAAGTGTAAGAGCTATGGAGTAAACTAAGACATGTAGTTTCTTCGTCTCAAGCCATCTTAATGACCATCTATCAGGCAACCAAGTAACTACAAGATGGCAGCCTTGGGAAACATCTCATTACTTCACTAAGATGATTCATCAGCAACAAGGGACAATGTGGTGAAACAAACAACACTATATAATACAAATGTTTTGGAACATAATTTCATCTACTGTATTGCGTATTTTACAGCAGGTCTAGACAGTCCTATGGGTCAATTGACCACTGCAGGCAAGCAAGAATGGGCAATAAATTGTGTAGCTTAATTGCACCAACACAAACTGAAGTGAAGCTGCCCTGGCTGCTGCTACTAGAGCTGGCAGTTCCCTCATGCTGTTCTTATTGTGAAGATTTATCAGACACCAACAATAAATGTCTTCTAGCCCTAAAATGTGTAAGCCCAAGAGGCAGAAAGAATGAAACAGCAATAAAGCTGGATGTGAACACACTGAACAGCAATATTAAAGCAATTCATCACGAGCAGCACAATACAGACATCAAGCAAGCAATAAACAACAGCCCATCATCATGCTCACACCAGTGGCACTCTTGAAAGATCTTCTGGTTCTAACAAAAATAATCATTTATAAGATCATACAATGCTACCCCACTATGTATGTTCTAAAGCTATAATTTCATGAATCCAACAAATACTGGTACATTACTGAGCAGAATGGTTATGTACTTAATTACAACACATTTTACAAGCTCACAATACAGTAACAAGATCACAATGAATAGGACCAAAACAAAATACCAAGAAACAGAAAAGACATTCAAAATAGCAAAGAAGCAACAGAAACAAGATAAAACCTTTACGGAGAGTCTCCAAGGACAAGACTGCACAATCTGAGCATTACAACAGGAGACAGTCGGCGACATCGATTCGCGATTTCTCCAAAGACCTAGTCCAGGATCAAGGATGTGCTTCGCTCAGATCACACAAACTGGCAGCGACATCTTGGGCCCAATTTGATGCTTTTTCTCACAGCCTGGGGAATTTTCCATCACACAGACTAATTTCCTGGCAATCCCAGTAATCAGAGAGATGGGGGCCCCATCAGGAGCATTTGCATCTGCCAGACAGACAGACCAACTGACTCCCTCCCTCCCTCCCTCCTCCTCTTCCTCCTCCTCGTTTCAAATTTACACATCATTGCATCCTAGAGTCTTCAAAAGAGTGGTTTAATAACTACCACTGATGGGCAGCACTTAAAGCTCATATTGCTCCATACTTATTGCAACTATATAATTAGGTAAAATCTCTCGAAAGTCATACAGGCACAGTGGCATACAGAAAATATCCCTCGGAGAAGACCAATTGTGCTTGTTGTCTAATTATGTCTTCAGGAGCTCAAATCACACAAACAATGTCGGACATCACTAAGTAACCATGGCTTCCAGCATCTCCCTGTGTTCCTTGTCATCTCTAAATAAAGGCCCAGCAGCCCTTGCCCTCTTCCAATCCCTATTTGTCTATTTGTCTCAATCTCGGATATCAATTTGTGTGACTTCTCCAGGCTCCATGCAGCCATGACGTGACCCTCCGTTGGTTGCTAGGTAGCCCTTGGGTAGCCTCCACTGACCTATCCTCCTGCCCTGACTGATGACACGAAGTCACAGAGCAAAAGGAAGCTGCGTCTAGACACGAAACAAATTCAGCTACAGATGATTACACAAAATTGCCAATACTTTCTGCTGCCATTCCTTGGAGGACTCTCAGAAGCAAAAAAGCAAGCAACAAGGTCTGTAAACTCTTGTCTACAGATATGTGGTCACATCGCATGAGGGATTGCCTTGGAATAATTCAGGGGTCTCTGATTTCTCAGAGGCACTACTAAATTGATTATTCTTACAATGAGCTTTACTTATTGGCCAGAAGGCATACATGTAAACATACATCAGACTTACACACACAATGTTACACCCTGCATATGGCACATCTTCACACACAAGGTGAATCACAGAGTTTTGGTAACAGCATGAAGCTAAAATGGTAAGGGTTTATAGGCAGCAAGATAGATTACCAATATTTAGCTGGATAATTCAAACTTTATAAGAAACTAAAGAAATGTTTATAACTATGAGTCAGAACCTGAACAAGTCAAGGCACATATATACAGAGGTTCGTGAGCTCTGATGACCCCATGGTTACAACTTATCTTTGACCTTTGCCTTGAATTTCAAGGTCACTGGATACTAACAGGCTTAAAACTTGCTAGCCCACATAAAGGGGGTTGGGGTGGGTAGGGTGGTTTTTGGTTGCTATGGAAACACGTGTGCAGGGGGTTGATATTCAATTACTCTTTACGAGAACTTGATAGTGATGTATAGTCGATTGGCTTGTGTGGGGCATGAGCATGCCAAGATTCTATGAAATGCTACAGAGCTATGTGGAGTGCCACATGCCAATCGAGATATATCACTCACAACAAGCACTTTAGAATTGCAAGCCTAATCCTCAAGGATAGAAGGACCTAATCCCACGTGTAAGGACCCTAAAGTATCTCTAAAGTATCTATATATTCCACAGTGAATAACAACAGATCGGCTCCAGATAGGACCAACGATCTTCTAGTCCCCAAGGGCCTCAGCGTGATATCCATTAACCTTATTGCAGGGTCAAGCCGCTTACAGAACATATGGAGTGTCATGGGCATGCAAGCACCAATATTCATATCTAATATTATCTACAATATCAGGTTTATATGATGTGAACAGTTCCCTAATGCTCTTGTATCTTCTGTTGCATCTCTTTGAGAGATATTCTGATCTCCCATGACAGGTGTCTCCTAATACCATCTTAACCTTTCTCTGTCCTTTTTTATCCACAGGGTCTCTGAGACTCTCACAGCTTCCACTTTTTACTACTTTTTCATAACAACTGCCGCATTTGTTCATGTGTTCTTCTTCTCCAAGTGACTCACTCTGGGGAATACATAGACACAGAAGAAGTGTACAAGTAACAACGGAAAGAGAATATTGTATTTTAAAAAGGTTACACGCCTTTAACTCACAACCAACACACAACATATACATTACGAGTTGCTCAGTATGATTTATTTGTTCTTGAACCAAAATTGCCTTAATTTCTATGGCATACAGCCATACAGCATACACTATCCAATTACTGTTATACCTTAATTAAAAGACGGTTGGTTCAGAATTGACTTTAACACTTAAACCACTTCTGAAAAGATGGATGGCTTTTTCCCGTATAAAACAGCGTATTCGTGTACCAGAGATTTCCTCCCATGGTAGACGGGGGGTCGGTCACTTTTTCCAGTCTGGAAATGTAACTGGCCTTTATCACATTACAACGAATGCTACACGACTTCTAAAACATGCTGCAAGGATCTGGCGCTCTGAGATAAGAGTTTGAGGAAAAAGACGAACGTAGTCTTGCTGAGACAATATCAGACTCCCATTCATCTCTTGAGACTACTGAATCAACATCTTGGATAAATAGATCAGATGGGGATCAGACTGACTGACTGACTAGCTGACTAACTGACTGACTAACTGGCCATATTTACTGCATGGATAATTTGATTGATTGAAGAGTAGTCAGTTCCACTTCACAATTTCCTTTCTTTGGTCTCAATCTGTAAGTTCTCATGAAAATCTTCACTTTGTTCTATCGTGATCCATCTCCTCAGGACTGCTAGCTCCCATGAGTAGCCTTCCTGTGAGGTCACGACCATGAGAACATGTGCTCAATTAACATGCAAGTCTACATGCTGACTTCGCTTATGACTGCAGCTCCTATATCATTTAGTCGACTGCATGTACAGTGTACTGCACCTGTAGTCATACTTTGCATGCTCTGTGTTACATGTATGTGTTACATGTATGTGCTTCATGTATGTGCTACATGTGCTGCATTTGGTGCTGCATAGAATGGCGTGCACATACATGCATGATGCACCAGCAGATTGTCATGATAAATTCTCATTAATAAGACAAACCATCAAACATTGTGTTTTCTGTTGAGAATTCACAAAACTCGACTCATCGAGGAATAACTGATTGGTAGTTAGTGACCGAACTAATATAAACCTAGTCTTAAAGAAATGTTTCTTGCCTTGAAAAGAAATCGGGACCAGTTTCATTAAGATTCGCTTTATATTAATTCGGTCACTAAGTTTTAATTAGAAAGCAATCTCGTCCTGTGATTTCCCTCGACTGCTTCATAATACTGAGATAATACTCAGCAACATTTCTGTTAGTTCTGGATAAATACAATCCTACAAGGACATTTGTTCAGTCGTGGGAAAAAAGTCTTCAAGGCAACCAGTACTGACCAAAATTGTTTGCATGTCATGCCAAATGAACTATTGACATGATTAAATAACAAAGTACTTGCACATGCATGTAAATTACATTTTGGATACATTATTTGGATTCATTATTTATTCATTGCTGCCGATCATGACTGTAATCAATATAATGACAGCATTAATGTTCATCCAAGTTCCTATCTCACATCTACATGTTATATAAGCACATATCTGCACACTCATGAGTCATCCATGTTGTCACACAGGGACTATTTTTGGAGCGAAAATTATCAGCCTTATCTTCCTGGACCAGTGTGGACTGAGACTCGTTTTGTCTACACACATGCGCATATCTCCACAGACGAATATAGCTCAGAATTCCAAGCTCACTACTGTCACTACTGTATGCTACTTTATATACATTAAATCTTTCTTAATAATGTGCAGTTCGAGTCAATTTTTAACAAATATACAAGTTTATTAAATAAGCTGACCATTAATGGGATATTTACTTTTATGGATATATATGAATATGCATATATTGAAGTGAAACTTCATATCTGTTAAAATTGTAATAAACATGAAAAGGGAAGAAAACATGACAGGGCTTATCATAATAACTGAATTATAAGCACAAAATATCTCTTTTGATACATTTTGCTAAATAAACAACTGGTGCATTTTGGCAATTCCTTTTTCAAACATAGTACATCCTACAGACTTTTAATCTGAAGTTCAGATTACCACAGCTCATATCGTGTTAATTCAACAATACAAGATACACTCGAATATTGAACAGGAAAACAGATAGGAGTAATCACTGTCTTGCCATGTCCATCAATAACACAGAGCTCTTTATCAGCACACTTACCCCACTGTCATGCTATTCTTCAAATGCTATTCCACAACTGTGGCTGTACCTTGGTATAATAAGTGTCATATCTTGGTTGTGTTATCACTCATTATAAAGGGGCAGATTTCGAGAACTTAAGTTTCCAACACCCCATTCTGCCAATACCGGATTTTGATCTTTACAATCTCGAGCCTAATTATGCTTTTAAAGTCTCTAAAATGTTTATGAATAATTGTAATCATTTGTATTCTTAATACATTTTATACACCTTGGTTTATAAATATTATATTATGCGTGTAATCTAAAGGAGACTTTTTAAAGGCTATTCTAGACCTGGCTTGTAAATGAATATTAGCCCTGGCCAGTATTTAAGATATCATACAGTAATAAGTTGAATTTGTCAAATCACCTTTACAGTGCCCATAATAATAAAATTCCGTGTGAACCATGTCTATTCTACATCTTTTGAAGATCCAAAATTATAATGTGACGCTAATTCAAAGTGAAAGGTTGACCAGTGTCATTCGCTGCATTGTCAATTTTCATCACACGTCCATCCTCCCAAGCCAAGCCAGGCGTCATAAACTTAATTGTGGGAATTTAAGCAGCCAGCCCAACTATGACTGTCCCTGTCACCTTTAATCATCATAAACTTACAATAGTTGAGCATATCAATTTGGCTATAAACATTACTCCCTTCAACTAATCAGCCAGGCCAGCCACTAAATCAATCCAGACACATTGTTGATGCAAATACGAAATTGATAATTATTTAATATGGCCTATTGTTTGCAAAACAATGAATGTCTTAAATCTGTTCATCTAATAAATTAAAATCACACCCCTTGGAAATCACTGCAGCCAAAGGGGACTAAATATATATACAGATTTCTGTCATCAATTCGGATGATCAATTCTAGCCGATTTTGTTGCTTTATTCATGGAGTGATTATTAATTCATGGTTCTCTTTGAATCCATCATGATGAGCAAGTAAATATCCCACTATTAAAAATTATTAATAAATACAAGAGCAGAGCAATTACATGAGCAGAGCAAAAGCGTTTTGGAAATATCACATGTGACAAATCACTGACAATCTATTCTTGCCAAGACAAGAGTCAACTTTACATTCAAGATAACGTGTAAAACTGTCGTCAATATTTTGGTAAAATATTATTATATCCAAGTATGGCATCTCTGTCACATCCATTATGGAGTCATAAGCTTATGACTCCATGCATCCATCAACTACTATAATGACGATGATATATAAATTCATTCCATGCCACCTAAAAACACCTACAGTTCAACCTACTAATAACATAAACCACAAAACAGAATGAAGATCTTACGAAAATAAATTTTGACCTCAGTTTATCATGGTTTATAATGAACTCATCTGCTTGATGCAGGAGGAGGGCTTCTATTTGAGGGAGGTCTTATCTTTTGGGAAGCCAGCTACCATGGGCTTCTATTTGAGGGGGGCCTTTATTGAGTCAATAAGGTAAATTCGAATAATCTATATATAACTAACCCACATCAAAACATTAAATTTATCGAGTACATGTACTATAGTGCCACAAAAGCCATTCAATGGAAATGACTGGACTGCTTGACGGTGATCATGGGTGATGACAGCTCCACTCTTGGCTCTACTGATCTATCCAGCAGATCTGGGGAATTTTCAACCTCTACCTGGTGCTCCATAATAGCACTGCCTCAGTGACTAATTGCTGGGTCACTAACTTGATATGCACAGTGGCTATTCCAGGTGTACAGCAGGATTTGGCCTTCCGGAAACCTGCTTATTAATAAGGCAACTAATTACGGCATCAGGCGTTGACACAATTCGACATATCCCATGGCATATTATACATCATGTATCACATGTTGAGTAATTAATATAACATTATTATATATCACATAATATAGGCCTACTATAATGAACAGTAATTGTGCATATTTTGAATGATAAATATGTTTGAGTTCATTTACTTATTATATGCAAGTCTCTAAAAAAAAAAAAAATCCTTGAATCTTAAATCTACAAATCTTTAAAGTAATTAAACCTCGATATAAAGACCGGTGGGTATTCTAAATGTAGGCCTACCAATCTATCCAGGAAAGTTGTCATAATAATGAAGTCGAATAGACCCTAAAAAGACAGCATTTCTATACTTTATTATGTCCTTACATAACGTACTCTCTTAAAATATGAGAGCGCAATCATATACCACATTCATTCGAGACAATATACAATAACAACACCTGTAGGAGCTCATAGTCAAACATTACACACACCTAGCACTGCACAGGTGTATTATACTGAGCATGTTACATGTACATGATAGCATGGAATGTGCTATACATGTTCTTATCATAACATGTCATTCATACAACAACCTTGGCCTCACAGTCTTGCTTTTCGTGCAATGTTAACACAAGAAATTTGGTTATAACATGTATGAATAGCATAATATCTAACTATAGGGTAAGGTGCTAACTTACACACACACATATATATATATATATACATATTTAACACACAATTTACATGTAACTAAACTATCATGATGCAATTCCACTTATCATAATAAACTATCTGAAATGTTTGTTTTGGGTCATAGCACAAATATGAATTATTTGGTCAAATTTTCAAAACTATTATCAAAATGGACAATACAGAAAACCCAGGTGAATTTAGGTCTTTTCTGGTCTTTGACTCATCCCATGTTTGTTTGGGGTAAATTAGACGATTTCTGAATCATAAAATGTTTGCACAATACCAACAATGATGGA
This sequence comes from Alitta virens, assembly GCA_932294295.1. Classification (NCBI taxonomy): domain Eukaryota; kingdom Metazoa; phylum Annelida; class Polychaeta; order Phyllodocida; family Nereididae; genus Alitta; species Alitta virens. The sequence goes on along the minus strand of OW028575.1, from coordinate 68,020,758 downwards.
AATTGCTTTAGTCATTAGCAAAGCCAACAACCAACTAGCAGAACTAATCCAGTGCTATGTTTGAATAGAGGATTACCTGTGCAAGGTCAAATATATTGGGGAACACCACCTACCAAGTCACACACAATGGAATGGTCAGGTGCTAAACATGGCTTCCCAAAGCACTGGACAGTGTCCACTTCACAGTGGACATTACAATGTCTAGCTTATGCCAAAGTACACAAGTCCTCAATACCCGTATCACAGGCCTACACAAACTGAAAAGTCACAGATTTATTTAAGGTGTAACTTAAGAATAGACCTGCATAACCTGCACAGGTAACATTATTCACCTGTAATACAATCTTTTCATGTTTTCCTTTGAAGTGTATTCACTAGGTCACCATACACAATCTGTGTGTATGAAATACAAGGACACACTTCAATTCACATGGGTGGATAAACAGCGGATAAAATATCAACAAAAGTTGGATAGATCATTATTCTTACCTTGATATCTTGGTCTGCGTCTATATATTCTACAACGGGTAAATCCGAAGTATCTCCTGTGTGGAGACACTGAATGTGACCACAGAATAAACTTGCGAATCGGGTCTATCTAATCAGAGCTGTATCCTGGGTTCTGTTGAAGAATTTCAGGGAGAATACAATCCACATGTTTTCATGGGGGTATATTTAGCCCCTCGAGAGGTCAGTCTGTGGGGGTAAAACTTGTTCCCCAGGCTAGATATTCCCACACCTGTGTAACAGTACTGTCCAGTTTGACTGTGCCAAAATCGTCAATTCCGTGTTATTCCGAATGGTGAGATCCTCTTGAACAGTTTAGAGGACAGGTAAATATGTGTCAGAGTGTTTAGAAGGAGCGCTAGAGCAGAATGACCCAGTTTAAGAGACTGAGAGAGAGAGAGCTTGGCCGCCTGACTGAGCCGACTGGGCCACACAAAGCGCACCTGAGCACCGCAGCGACACCTGCTGTATTCCGCGCTGACTACAACTGAACTGACTACACTCTAGTGCACTGCAGTCGATCTAACCAGTCAAATAGTCTGCTTTGTTAAGTCGATCCTCTAAATATATTGAAGTCAAGATCCACCACTGTGAATGAATTGAAATCCATGGCAGAGTAGATCTACATATTGATCATCATGTAGTATGATCATAGATCTATGATGTAACACTACCAATTCTCCAGATTATGTAATTGTAGTTTTGTAGGCCTACTTTGCTAGTTATACATATTACATTAAAATACATGTACTGAGTTATAGACCCCTCCAAATTGATAATCATGCCGGACCATAGTACAGGCATGTACATATATATTTAGGACATAATCAATTTTATGCACCTGCACTGTTCTGCAGTCTGCACTTTGCCTGCAGCTAGTAGGCCTATTGCTGCTATCTTTAGACTATCTTTAGACTATCTTAATGCTACATGCAATTTAAGAAGCTCTAAAACGGACTGCGGTTGTGTGGGAGTATCTAAGCTATAGATGGAGTGATGCTGCAATTAGCTTCAATGGAGCTTTCTCTGCCGAGCTTTCCTTTATGTTTTTGTTCTTTTTTATCTTTCTTTTCTTCATCTAATATGCTGCATGACTGCCCTGAGCTGTACAGGAGACAGCAAGACTCCTCCATTAAACCTTGAGCCCAAGTCTAGGTGGCTGTATTCAGTAATAGCTGCATCTATCAGGCCCCATGGCAACACTATTGGTTGCCAGGAGACAAATCTTCTAATTAAAAAAATCGCCTGTGAGTCGTTTTTTGTACGATTCTATGGGAGCCATATATTAAAGTATTCACTAAAGAACACAATTAAAAAAGCTTGTAAATTATATGAATTAATTCAAAATAAAAGACACAGCCATCGATTACACTGTATGTATTTTCTCATCTCATTTTCATTTATCCGTCAATGCCGATTCCCAGTTATTTCTCACTGATGCATTCTCTTTATAAAGCGTTAATATTAACTACAACTATTAATTAGAGTTCACGCAACTGATTAGAAAAAGAACAGGTAACGAACACTGTGTTGTGTTGCATGGTAAAAAATATTATAAATAAAATCATAATTATGTCTAATTACTGATGATACTGATGAATTTAACTTTACCTAAATCCAGTGTGGACTTTTACCCGGGTTAAATCAATTTTGCCCAGCCCAGCGGGTAAAACCTGGGTATAACCCGGAAAAAATGGGTTTAACCCGGGCAAAAGTGGGTTAAACCTGGTGAAACCCTCATACAAGCTCACTGCATGGGGTTCAGTATTAGTAGAAATATATAAAACAGTGAATGTAAGCAGAAATAGAAGATTTGTTTCTTCAAATTTACTTTAATGGCTATCACTGACCTTGACACACTGGGTATAACCTGGGCAAAAATGGGTTGAATCAGCATTAAACCTGACAAAAACTCTCCTACAATCTCACCACATGGAATTCCAAATTAGTAGAAATACATATTAGGGTGGTGGGTGGAAAAAAAAATCCCTGAATTCTTTTCCCCGGGGTTTCCTTAAGAATTATCAGAAACATCAGATTACAAGAAGAATTTATAAGGCAGATTTCATGTCACCTAACTTGGATAAATCTCAGTTTATCCAAGATATAACATTTAAGCCCTGGTTCAATTTTCATGGTTTCAAATGTGATATCTTCATACTTGTCTAGCTTTGTCTATGGGAAGGGAGTCTTTGTCCACTAGAGGTGGACAGGGGTCAGTTTGGGGACACAGTCCATCCTTGTGGTCACTGTAAACATGGTCAGTATACATTACCTGGACTGGACTAACAGGGCTTTCAAGCACCTCCAGTGCCAAGATTCAATTTACACAGAAGGCATTACACAGACACATGACCATGACCTTTCTCTGTCACAGGGTGGCAAGAATGTTCTACTTCAAAGTCATTCATCAACAAAACTGCCAACAATGCTTTCAACACTTGACAACTTATCACAAGCTTCACTTAAGTCAACAAACTGCATATCTCCGTGTCTCCATTCTTATTAACTATATTCAAAGTATTCTCTTATTCTTATCTTATCTGGTCTAATCTTATTATATCTTATCTGGTCTAATCTTATCTTATCTGGTATAATCTAATCTAATATTATCTGGTCTAATCTGAACTTATCTGGTCTAATCTGATCTTGTCTAATCTAATCCTATCTGGTCTAATCTGATCTGATCTTATCTGATCTTATCTGATCTTATCTATCTTAAGGTTTATGATCTTATCATATCTTTTTAGTTTCTCTTTACTTCATAGATACATGATATTATCAAACAACCCAAGTTTCTGGGGTTCGTGTCCGCACAAAATATTTGGATCAGCAGAGAAAGACTAAATTGACTCACTGCACATGAACTGCAGCCCTAGATGAACAGACTTGGCACAGGTCGTTAAAAGGTATGCTCAAGTTGGCAAATGACCAACAGACAACGTGGTTAAGGAACTTGCAAGTTCTTAAAGGCAGTCACTTGCCAGAGAAGGTAATTATTGTCACTTGAAATTCAGTTATCTTTGGAATGTTGAAAGTTTGTATTTATGAACAGGTACAGTAGATAATACTAGCGGATGTTTATAGTGGTATGTTGTGTAATGATAAAAGATAAAAATTGGTACTAATAATTGTACCAGTCAAACCATGGAATGCATTTAGTTGCATAATAGTCTTTCACAAAATAAAATTCTTTTTGCTGGCCCTTTCAATAAAACTGTTCAATTTGCATTACAAGATCTGATATCGTCTACACGGCGAAAATTACACCGAAGCCCTAAAAGCCAAAATTGCATAATATGACGCTCAAAGTAAAATGACGTTACGTAATACGTCCGCAGAAACCCTTTTAGTGACGTCATAAACATTCGTCACGTTCTATTAGATGCGTCTTATTTATCTATTAGCGTATGTCTCAGAGGATGTCGTTTGATAAGAAACAAAAGGATAGATAGATAGATAGATAGATAGATAAATAGATAAATAGATAAATAGACAGATACATAGATACATAGATGACTGACTGACTGATCACTTGTAATTATATTTAAACTACTTATAATTATTTCGTGACTTTATCAACGTTCAAATAAAATTACCAACATTGCATTGTTGTGCAATGGTCAATGTCACAATAAATGCAAGTGGAGTGATGGGAGGGTGGAGTGATGGGAGGGTGGAGTGATGTGAATAACTCTCTTGACATGGCCGGAGTCACCAGACCCAACATTCGTCTCTTCAATCACATTGCTCCGCCTCAAACGTCAAGGAAAGATTCAATTTGTTACGAATGCAGAGAATTTTGACTAGTAAATACATACGAAGCTTTATACGTCTTTCTTCAACCGATTGACTACTTTTATTCTTTAAATCGTCGACTACTCTTTGATAGACAATTATTATTAGACAAAGGCTAAATCTTGGCTCAATATTTTATCAAGATAAACTTGTAAGGAAAAATTCTAAAATCTTCCTCATTTTAATAAAATTTTGCAAGTGGATTTGAAGAATTTGAGGAATTCCTAAAAACACATTAAATAACTAACTTCCTTATAGGACACGTAACAACGTAATATGTTATACTTGAACAACAGGTCCTATAATTAAAATCATATTAAATTGAAACGAATTTCCATTAATATCCCGACATCTTAATACATTTAATTATGACTATGCGTAGCTTAATATTTTCTTATTTTCCGCTTCACTGCTCCTAAATACATAAATACATATTTCATGACTCAGAAACCTGGAAGTAGGTTTGTCATAAATCATCTGTGATGTCTTACGTCAAGACGTAGATCCAGGGACGTCGCGGCCTTTGAAGACGCAACGTCTTGGCTCACGGTCGCTGCCCTCAACGCAGTGAAGAGGTCACGCCAAGTGGTCACTAGCGCTGGTCATGCAGGTTTAGTGCATCGAGGTATGATGAAAAGAAGCTATCATTCTAGTATGCGTGAAGTGTTTCATTTGCATATAGCCTGATTTGCTATGTTCTTAAGTTCTAACCAACAATAAATAATGTCAACAAAAACTTATCAATAGCGTAGGAGCTTCAATACTGCATACTCTGATTTGTCAGGGTGCAATACTGTTCAATGCAAAGCTCTACGCCGTGTGCGCCACATGCTCTGTGCAATATTGCATCATAATGCACTCTATCCTTCCTTAATTCTACACACCTAGTTTAAAATGCAGACACCACAGATTTTTCAGAGGAATAAACAAATATAATGAAGGACCCCACCCCTCCCCCCCCCCCCCCCAAAGGGCCTAGTTCAGTGTTAGCGCGCTGGGCTTCCAACCACTGGGTCCCGGATTCAATTCCCAGGTCGAGCCTAAGTTGGACGGCTGTTTCATCCTTCATCTCATTGCCATGGGCCCTGCCTGTCCTTATTTGCCCATCAGGTGCAGAAATACAGGACATAAAGCCCTAATCCACCCCCCCCCCCCCCCACTCTACACCAATTCCTGCTACGATACAGTCAAATGTGAAAATATATATAAATATATTTAGTACACTATATATAATAGACATGCAGACTAGACAATTTTGTGACTTCTTTCATTTTTTCTTTCAGTGCAAATATGAAAGGTTAAGATAAAGCTAACATTGCACAAAACAGGAGTCTTGAAATGAACATTAAAAAAAATCTTTTCATGCTTCAGTTGAAATTGAAATCATCAGGAAACAAAATAGAACATTTACTAACAACCAGTCCACCAGCTAATGGTTAGTTAAACCAACTATGCTCAACTAATCATTTGACTATTGAATCTGCCTTTCAATGAATTTCTTCTTCCTTTTTCTTCTTCTTCTTCTTTTTTTTTTTTTTGGGGGGGGGGGGGGGAGGAGGTAAACCCCAATGAATTTGATAGCTAACATGTCCAACAGGTGTCCTGTTAACCTGCCTCGACACACTGCTGCCACCTGGCGGATAAGACAGTGGCAACTTAACAGTGTGTAGAGGATCAGTATAATAAAATAGATTTATAATTAAAACTGACCTGCTTCTGGGAAGGAACATGGAGCCATCGATAAAGACACTTCCTGAGAGGAGAATGTACCAGCACGTGCACAGCTCTCCTCGGCTGAAACACAAATAAAGCAAACAATCTTTTTTTTTATTATCTAACAACACTACATGAAGTTAAAGTCAGACAAAATTATTTATTTTACTCAGGTATTTTGCCTCATAAATGGGTGGCAAAAGCAATAGGCCTTTGTAATTCATATATTATAAAGCAACAAAGGAAAAAAAAACAATAACACAAATTCACTTCGTTTTCTAAAAGATGCTAAAAACCACATAAACAGAGCATGTGAAGCTGCAAGGGCTGCCCTCCAGTTACCATGGCAACTGCACAGGTTGTCAAAGCCTAGCCCAAACAACCCCGGGGGAGAGTCAGAGTCGGGGGGGGGGGGGGGGGTTAAGGATCAGAGGAGAGGAATGTGTGTCAATTTGGTGTCATGGTGTCCCAGGAATTTGACACAACCCAGCCCTTGGCTTGGGTGGTCTGGAAATCCAGTAAATCACCAGTTGACCAAATAGTGTCTCCATGACCAGATGAACCATGAAATTCTGTGGAGTATCCTTGATTCATGCCTTCCATGGAGTTATCGATTTCCATAGTTGACAAGGAGTGACTGAAATTGATCACGTTTTCTCAAATAAAAACAAGGAAGATAAAAACCAAGAACTTTTGTCTGGAAATCATAAATCATGGAAGACAAATAGATTTTGCTGAATTCTGACATGATTCCAAACCTTCCGTTTTTTTTGTTTTATGTAGATTTTTCTTCTTCTTTGTTTACTTAAGAAAAGTTTAACTTTCTTCACGTACAGGTATCAGGACTTGAGCACAAAACACAAAGAGCGAAAAAAAAGGGGGGGGGGGGGGGAGAAAAAAAGGAGGTAGGGGTGGGGGGGGGGGAGCATAGTTCCTTTCTATGCGCATACAAAAATGGTGTCCATGATTCCATGTCATGATGATAAGAAATTGACTTGAGTTATCACTAAGCCCTAAGCCCTGAAATCAAAGTCCAATAGTTACGAGTATTCATGACACTCAGGGGCGGATCCACACAAAAAAAATAGCAAGGGGGGGGGGATAAATTGACAAAAATGCATTGCAGGGAATATGCCAGGGACCCCATGAATTTTAGATTAAAATATACTGGATACGCTACTGGAACTTACCAATACAAGATGTCATTGGCTTCATGGAATTCATAACGGACGGACAGACAGAGATTGCGAAGAGCCAGTTCACGAAGACTGGACAGCGCTTCAAGACCACGCAGGAAGGAAAATAGTGCTTCAACATCCTGAAAATAATATCAATATTTGTGAATTAGTTAAAAAAACATATACACTCAAATCGACATTTTTTTTAATGAAGTATAATTGTTTTATTAAAACGTAAACAGCTCAAATTGCAAAATTTTTCATACACCCATCACTTTAATAAAAGTTGATAATCAGTGAGTAAAATAATGTCTTTTCTACCACAGGATGTAAACTTTAAAGGTAAAATTGAATCAAAACAAATTAACACCAGGTGACAGCACAAGTCAGTGCAGGATCAGAGTCCACATTCATTGACAGACACTGATCAGAGCAAGCAGCATCTGTTTTTGTGATGCTGTTGTCATAGCAACCATCAAGCAAAGTGCCATTGCATTTCATAAATGAGTCAATAAAGACATAGACTAATACTGGATAAAACGTTGCATAAGAATTAATTGCTTGAATTTATACAATATAATATTGTGGTGTACATCACATAGATGAATCAAAATGCATGATGCCAGACAAGTACATACAAAATGTATTATATATATAAATATATATATATTTAATTGATCGGGAGCTAAAATTTAGGTGCAGTAAGTATTACTTACATGAGATTGATCATTTAAACATGCTCAACTGCCTTGTCTTATATTAAATAATTATATTTCCTGCATATTTACTCTTCTCTCGTTTCTATTTAATTTTAAACAATTTGATTTAGCATCAATCATGAGTTTTGGTCTTTACATATCAAACACACTAATGTCAATCCAAATGGATTTCTTAATCTTTTATCAATCCATGTTATTTTTTACACACCCACATGCATACGGGCAAGCTGTTACCTGCTGACCTTTGGTCATCGTGTGGTCAGTCCAGCTACTGACCTTTAATCTGTTAGTCTTTGCCACAAGGACATGTGTTACTTCAGGGAGGAGAAACGTGTTAACATCTATTTAGTTGTACATAATTTATGCATTTTTCACACTTCATTATGAATCTATGATCTCAATAGCATTTCTCAGATAACCTTTGAAGCATTTGGAAAAAGAAAAAAGAAATTAGTTGAATAATTAATTTAAAACAATAATAAAAAGAGAGAGGGGGAGGGAGCTTGTTCATCATGTTCAATATTAGAGTGGAAATTAAAACTTCTACAATCTTGTAATTTATTTTTTGAGGCACAGAAAAAATTGATTTTGAACTCTATAGAGATATCATATGAGTTATGTATTTATTTCATTGATTAAGGAACAGACTGGCCCATCAACAGTTAAAGCTGGTAAATTTTGGAAGAATGTAGGCTATCATTTTTGTTTATTAAATTACCTTGTTCATAGCTTTTAAAGTGACCGACTGACTTATGACTGACTTGACTGATTGACTGACTGACTTACTGACTGACTTACTGACTTGACTGACGGACAGGCTGGCTTGACTGGCTGACTTGACTGACTGTCTTACTGACTGACTGACTTGACTGACGGACAGGCTGGCTTGACTGACTGTCTTGACTGACTGACTTACTGACTGACTGACTTGACTGACGGACAGGCTGGCTTGACTGACTGTCTTGACTGACAGGCTGGCTTGACTGGCTGACTGACTGATATAAATTGAACACCATTCCACTCTCAGACAAATGACTTTTCATAACCCACTGTTATTGTTAAGTTCCATCAATTAAACAAGAGAGACTTTCCATTGGCAAGTCTTTATTTACCTGGATCAGCTGATTAAAAATCAACTTCAATTCCCCATAGGCAATGTCAGACGAGAACCCCCGCCATGCCTTCACACCCTCATGAAATATTCATACTTTGCTTTGATCAGGATCTAGGGATCACATAATTAGGTCAAAGGTCATGACCTCCAGTCATAAAAAGTTCACAGACAGTTAGTTGGCAATGAAAGGAAAATCAGAAACATGTAATGCATTATGTGCCGACTTAAATTGATTAAGCACAATAATATTTCTTTTCTTTTCATAAAGACGATGATCCAAGTAAATTGCAGTCTCAAAAGTAGCCTACAGGTTGTTGTCTTGCCAAGTCTTGGCTAGTTGACTAAACGCAAAAGTGAAACGTCTGCCATGCACGGAAATAGCATTGATGTCAGAAATATACCGCGTTCTTTCTTGACTTGGAAAAAGGGAAAACTGTTAAAATATAACCCTGAGGGGACATTTATATAGCCACCTGCCACGACAGTGTTAAGAGGTCCGAACTTTTCCCAAGCTATGAACATTTTAAATCATTGATGCATGAAGTTGCACCAACCCTGAGGACAGTGGATCATACGTGTCTAAAGTTAAGGGGGAAAAATAGTTTGCTTCATTTACAATGTTATACATGAACATGAAATATTTTCATAAAGTGACGTTGTGTAAGGTCCATACTTAAAGTCATCCAAAATTTAAAAAAAAAAAAATAAATAAATAAACTTCAACTTGATAAAAAATTATACAAAATAAAAATGATGAGTTATGGGACATAGTTCCACTATTTGGCTGTACGAGAGAATGCTCTTGTTGATGACGTAATCATAAATTATTAAATGAAATTGAAAGGGAGCTTGTAAAGGCCCTAAACAGTTGGGCTCAGTAGGTCTATCTATAGATCCAAAAAGCCATTAGTCAACGCATGCCTAGACATCAGTCAATTAAGACTATGAGCGGAGTGCAATTTAAGATGGTCCTTAAAATTTCAATAAACCGATTCACCAGAAGAAAAGGAAATGATTTCTGGCTCTTGAGAAAGTCCTTTGACAACCAACCATGAACCGACCAATCGCCCGAGGAATTCCTTTGATCTCCGCACGTGCCCGAAGGAGGTGAGAATACCTAGGTCACGTGTCTAATTAGGCAGCGTCAAAGTGCACGTGGCCTCCATCCTGTGCCAAGAGTGCGTTGATTGATTTTACTATCAGCTGATTGATTTCAAGAAGAATCTCTTCAGTTTATATGTTTATATGTTTGTCCACAATACAATCAACATTGGAGCATATTCAATGAGAATAGAATAGAATAGAATAGAATAGAATAGAATAGAACTTCAATTCAAAAGAATAACCAGCATTCAACAATAAAAATCCATTCAATTGTTAATTTACAAGTTATAACAAGTCATAAAACTGTTTTGTTCTGGCCCACAATAACCAAGTATACAAAACAAAACAGATTCCATAATGCTCATTTATCAGGCAGGGCACTGAGGGAACACAGCCTACCTGCATTGAAGGTCTGGTTCAAAAACATCGATTATCGATAAGCACAGACCAAGTGTAAACGCAGGCCAGATTGCTCAGGCAGATCTTACAGGCTTCAGTCTCGTGTTGCAGGTGATGTAAAACTATATAGCTTGGCAAATAACAGATGATGATGATGATGATGCCAAGGGAATAAAATACATGGCAGACTGGCTGGCTGACTAACTGACTAACTTCCTGACTGATTGGCTGGCTGACTGGCTGACTAACTTCCTGCCTGACTGATTGGCTGGCTGGCTGACTGGTTGACTAACTTCCTGCCTGACTGATTGGCTGACTAACTTCCTGCCTGACTGACTGGCTGGCTGACTAACTTCCTGACTGATTGGCTGGCTGACTAATTTCCTGCCTGACTGATTGGCTGGCTGATTGGCTGACTAACTTCCTGCCTGACTGATTGGCTGGCTGACTAACTTCCTGCCTGACTGGCTGACTAACTTCCTGCCTGACTGACTAACTTCCTGTCTGACTGACTGACTGGCTGACTAACTTCCTGCCTGACTGATTGGCTGGCTGACTGACTGGCTGACTAACTTCCTGCCTGACTGATTGGCTGGCTGGCTGACTAACTTCCTGCCTGACTGATTGGCTGGGTGACTAACTTTCTGCCTGACTGACTGGCTGACTAACTCCTGCCTGACTGATTGGCTGGCTGACTGACTGGCTGACTAACTTCCTGCCTGACTGATTGGCTGGCTGGCTGACTGGTTGACTAACTTCCTGCCTGACTGATTGGCTAGCTGGCTGGCTGACAAATATTTTTATTTTATTTTATACTGTCACTTATGTTTGAAAAAGGAAACTGACAATCAAAATTAGTAATAAACGAGTAATCAGCCAGACCAGCCATAATGCAACTCAACAATTCAAGACGTACTGCATCAGCAGCATGTAATAATATCATGAAATTCAGCAACGAAAACATATGTGTGAAATTTTTGAGATGTGTCCCTCATTACTCAGAGTAAATTAGATATTCATACAATTTGGCTCCCGGCCATTTATTGATTCATATTGGCCAAGGTCCACAGCAGTCATATATATATATACTTTTCATTTCTAAATCAGGTTACAGACTATATTAATATATATAAAGCAATTAAGTTACGCAGGGCTGCAGGGCGCGAAACTATAAAGCTTTGTCAGTTTATATGACCAGCTGCCAGAGACAAACGTAATAATGCCATGATAAAACACACTATATGTTACACAAGGATAGATATTTTACATGCCCCAACATAGATACCGGATCCTAATTATAATAATACCATGGAGACAAGAGTCGATGCTAATACTGAGATGTAGTATCTTTATAATAATACATGTCTCTAAAAAATAAAGTATTTTCCAGGAATACTGGTATTCACATATCATGTCATCATTACGTCTACCTCCAGCAGATAATTGTAACGCTTCAACATATTTAAGTCTCACAAAATAAATAGGTCTAAAAAAACTGCATAAACGTTACTTTTTATTCCCTTTTTTTATCGAGAGGCAGTGCAAAGCAGATTGTTCCAATATCATACATCAAAGCCAGAATACATTGTACACTCAAAGAAATAAAGGTACAATGAGGTTTTATAGAGCACCCATGGGTGCTGTGAACTACCCCAAAGGTTCTTCATGCATCTTGAGATTTTTGCTCCACCAAGCCCTAAAAGAACTGCCTCAGGGGTATTTCAGCTTTGAAAGGTTCTTCAGTAAGTCAGCTTCAGGGAGTGAGAATCAAACTCTGGGTACCCACACAGAAAGCAGTCATGCTAACCATTACACCATGGATGCCATTGCTCCTGGTGGTGATTCAAGGATCAGAATAAAGCAGCAGTTCTATTTATAGTTTCAGTTAGCTGGCCTGTCTTAGATTCCGATTCCAATTGAAGCACTCATGGGCTCAACTTGCACAAGTTTGAACCACTGCTTGGGCAAAATATTATGTATTGCTTGAATGTTTTTTTTCTTTCCCTTTTTATTTTTATTATAAATTTGCACGTATTATTTACATGTCTATATTGAACATAATTTCCCATCTGATAATTTCCAACCACTCGAGTGCAATTCCTCTGAGAAATTAGTGAAATGGGAGTCAAGTTCACAATATGACGACAAAAGGACATTTTCAAGTAGGGTTAGCCCCAGCAGCAACTTTTAAGACACGATTTTGCCAACAGCCTTTTAGAAAGCCATGTCAGCAGTGTAATTATTGAGCAATTTCGCCAGCTAAGAAATCTGTCCCATGTCCCAGTCATGCAACTTCAGCACACAACACGGATTGCCTTTCACGGAACCATGTAAGAAATATGGGTCACCTGCAAAGCTGGTGCATGGAAAGCGAATGTGGGCTCATGGAATCTTGTAAATGTTACCTACTTCTCTGAAATATCATTATAAAGCAACTAACAAAGTCATCTAACAAAGTTAAGGATTAAAACAACCAACTCAGAAAAGTTCATTTTTAACCCAAGAATATAATTTCCCAAGCAGAACGACTGAGAAGAGAAGGTTCATCTACCCTGGCAACAAATTACAAATATCTAATATCATTTATATAATTGACAAATATAACTTTGGCTATTATAGTATATATGACAACCCTACCTTTAAATTAATCTCAAGCCCACATATACTTAATATTCAGGTGGTCTAATAATATTTAGTGAGGAAAGTTAGAGTTAAAATAAGCCTGTCTTAATTGATGGCTTCAAGAGAAAAGAGTAGACTTAATTTATTACCTAAAATATGATTGTATATAATATATTGACCTATAGATGTATTTCAGTCCCTACAGCTCAGTCTATGTTCGAGAAGTAGTGGCAATATGTCATTGTCAATGGCTTGATAGCAAGAACTTGCATTAGAGGGCTGCACTTTCCATACCTACCTACCTACCTGCTCTTGTGTGCAACTTTCCTGCACTCTAACAGTAAGCTAAAGAGCAGCTGCCCACCAGCCAAGTGCTAGTAGGCGAGGTAGTTGTGTACCGAGATCGTAATACCTTGGATTCTCTGTTCATCCAAGGTAATACTATACTGCCTACCTACTTACTATACTTGGTCTGAAGCTTAGTCAGCTTATTTGACCAGCTGCCAGAGGCAGGCGTAATGATGAGATGATAAGGCTTGGAGTCCACACCATGTTACAAATTTACTTGCATCAGCCATGGACGTATCAGCATAGGCACCGAGTACAAGGCACCTCCAATTTAATCAAATAAGAATATATAGAAGGTGCGAAAAGTAATTCAAAACCAGAATGATGGTGTCCCTACTATTGAAATGCAGGATCCTAACCAAGGCTCATTTTTATTATTGGTCATTTTTCATTCCTCACTTAATGTACACAAAGCAGGAGCCCCCAAGGGGACAGGCTCCCAGGCTGCTCTCTAAACCATAGCAACCTGCACATGTTACCATGCCAACAGGCTTTTGTTTTAGTGTTGCCTAGCAGCAGCTGGTTCTTGTAAAGTGGTCGCCAACACAGATCACGATTGTGTCAAATGATAAAAGCCAGCAGCCACTGCTGCCCCCATGACATTCTGAATGACTGAGCGAATAGCCCAAATTCCTCTGGCTTTATGTGAATATTTCCATCATTACATTGATTGAGGTATTGCATCAGACCTTGAGGGCTGAACAGTCTTATACAAGATCTGACACACTCAATTTGGCACTTTGGATATTCAACAACAAATCATATCATTGAGACCACTGCATAAATATAAGCGAACAACTAAAACATTTTATTTCCTGCCAAATATTTGTGTGACCTAGTTTCAAGAGTCAATATGAGGAGAAAACCACATTCCAATGTGACATCGTTACAAAAAAATACCCCCCTTTAAGGTCTCTATACGTACATTTTGAAAACTTTCAAATCACTGCAGTTTACCAAATTGTTGATGGTTTTTGGATAATATGAACAACTTATCATTTAGACGAATGTACGCTTCTTATTTTAAGTTTGCACAAAGGATGGTATTATAGTTTACAAAGCAATGAAAGCCATCTTTCCAATGGTACCATGAAGACAACTTATGTCACACTCAGGGATCGAGAAACAACTCTTAGAAAGTTGGAGTTATACAATTTGCAAACACTTCTGTCCACTCTGTACTGCTCCATGCTTTGTATGAAAGAAAAGATGACAAACACTCATTTGAACCCTAAATTAGCAAGTTCCTGAAGACAAACATTCCTGAAGACAAACATTCCTGATGACAAACACTCATTTGAACCATTTTAACCCTATATTAGCATGTTCCTGATGACAACCATTCATTTGAACCCTAAATTAGCAAGTTCCTGATGACAAACATTCATTTGAACCCTAAATTAGCAAGTTCCTGATGACAACCATTCATTTGAACCCTAAATTAGCAAGTTCCTGATGAGAACCATTCATTTGAACCCTAAATTAGCATATTCCTGATGACAAACATTCCTGATGACAAACACTCATTTGAACCATTTGAACCTTAAATTAGCATTTTCCAATTCAAACGTGATGTACATTAGTACAACTGCTACAGTGGCATGTTTAACTCCAATAACTAACTATATTTCTGCATGTTCCACAGACTGTACACGTCCATGTTCATGCAGTGAAGACATATACTGTGAAGAGAGCCAAGACAAGTCATACACGTTGGACATGTCACTTGCACACATATGTATCTCTGAAAAAAAACTCGACATTAAACAGCTACAGTTGGCCAAGTACAAACCACACAGTGGGGCAACTCTCCAATATGACAAGTCTATTCAGTGGCCATATATTGAATATAATACACAACCTAATATACTGTGAGCTTGCCTGTCATGTTTTTACAGTTGCGTTGTTTACTTGAGCATCATAAAACACAGCGGACAATGCACTGAAATGTACAGATTTACCCATACATCACATGTAATTGCTGTCAATACTGAATAGCATTACTTCAATAGCTTTCAATGACAGTCTATACAGACCATTAAATATGGGATTCAATGAAAGGATTTAATGTGCACATATATATAAAAAAAGGCTGCGCTGCAGCTAAACCCTCAGCAAATCCCACAGAGCACACAGGCATCATTAAAATTGTTATGTGTTCGTCCGACAGGCGGGAGGGCGGGCGTTACCTTTTTCATTTCCAGAGCAGAACTCTAACACACACTTTCGTTTCTAGAGCTGAACTCTAACACTAATGCATTTACCCTAATGAAATTTTATACAGTAACACTCTATATGGCTTAGTGGTGCCTTGTGATAGCCACACTGACATATATTGGCTATGTTTTACAAAAATATTATTTCTTGAATGTTTATATATCAAAATGAAGTTTAAAAAGTGAAAATACTATAATTTAGATATGTTTTTGGTACAATTTCATTCATGTAAGGTAAATAGCGTCTTTTATATGTAGGTTTGAAAAAGTAGGAATTTTCCCTATTTTGCCCTAATTTTGAAAATTCTATAGTATATACGGCCATGAGACCCCCAAAAGGCACCACTACACCATTTTAGACATATTATGACAACATTTTAAGGATGAAGTGCAGTAGTGTCAGAGTTCTGCTCTGAAAAAACAAAAAAAACATGTCAATGTGACTATCAAAAGGCACCACTAGGCCATATAGAGTATTACTGTACACAATTTCGTTAGGGTAAGTGCATTAGTGTTAGAGTTCTGCTCTGAAAGTATTACACCCACCCACTCACATGCCTGACCATCCGCCCATTGGACAGACATTGATGATAACATAAACCCTTTTCGAACTTCATTCGCTGAGGGTTAAAAATACATAACTGCTTTCAAAAATTGTGGATTATTCATTTAGAGCTTTCAGTTGATTGGCCATTTTTCATAAATTTGCACTTAGTAACTACATGAAGTTATTAACTATGAAGCCACTAATACCAACAATAGGTAGACAACTGTATAAATTCATCTGTACGTTATCATAATTAATCGGGAATAAGAATGACAATAGATCTATATATTAATTGTATACTCTTGGCTCCCTGATTACACTACCTCTTTATAGAACTTTTATTCACTCCAAATTGACTTCACTTCAAACTCTCCAGTGTGTGCTTCACACAAACCGAATTCAAACATCAGCCGCTGCACAAACATTATACGTTGAATGAATACTTCTGGGGATTAAGCCATACCTTTCATATTATGATATTAAAGAATTAAAACAATAACAAGGCATTATTTAAAGGCCCCATGCTAATCATGTAGGATTTGCACATGCAAATTGTTCTCAACTTCCATTATATTAGCATACCTTTTACAATTGGACACCAATATATGAGTAGGTGTTTGCCCTAAGTACCACACAGCCGGAGGCATTAGGATCACCAAATGAATAAAGCATAAAGAATGCTCACAATAAACCTAAAGGTTACTCCTGTATGACTCAATACTAAAATAACAAGTAATTAAAGAGTACGGGACTATTGACTTTATAAATACCAAACCTTGGATAAATTAAGAGATATCCTGACTGACTGACTGACTGGCTGACAGGCTGACATTTCAACCAAATATTTCAGCAATTATATCTCACACTGCAGTAAAGCCTCACGCAATTATGAAAACACTCAACTTAATAATTACATCTAGACTGTATCTAAAAAGATGTTTTGTCACTGAAAAAGCAGGGTTCTAAAACTAAATTGGAGTTGACAGACTGGAGCCAACATACAAAAGGTTTAATTACTTTTTCAAATGAATAATAATGCATGAACTTGCAGCACCTGGGTATTCTGCACAGAAAATAGACTTGATGGATGAAAATTGCTGACGACCATTGCTATGTAAAACTAGCTTTTCTAAATTTACAAGGTTTTGAAAATACCAATTCCACTATAAGGCATGGTCACACTATAATTATTTGCTAATAACCCATAACAGGATGGCCTTTGTGTGGCTGACAATAGAGCTGCAACAGAATACAGTGTTTATAACTCGGATATCTTGTAAGTCAACATGAGCAATTCATTTCAATTCATTCTGGGTGGCTATAATATGTCAGTTGTAATTCTACATGCTTACTAGGGCTGGGCACTTTGACACTTCAATTGTCGTGTTCACTGGAGCCCAACTCACCCTTATGGAGCCAAATAGTTTCACAATAAAGAACCTGCATGTTCTTAAGGGTCAACTTATGAGGTTAAGATCCCAGCCAGGTCTCCATGATGTCTAAAAACATGACACATTATGCAAACCAAACATAAAAGCTACAATGGGAGGCTGTTCACCCCACCATATTGTTACAATGTTGGGGGGGGGGGGGGCTAGACAGACTTCTTTGGGACATATGCTTGTCTGGGGTGGTCAAGTGGATGAACTGACCATGGAGTCACTAGAGACTACTTCAACGACATGTCAAACTATAACCTATAGTATTCAAGTACTACGGATGACAATAGGCATTTTACACTGACTATATGTCAGACAGACCTCACTGTAATTAAACCAAAATTCCTCAGATAATGGGTCATTATCATTTGGATCATTGTTCTTGATCAGCTGTGTAATTAACACATAATGAGTATTGATGGATTTAATTGGTGCTATTTGCCAGTATTGGGTATTATCACTGAGTATTTACTGATTAAATTGTTTTCCACTGATGCCATGATGAACTTGCGCCAATTAACGACCTATAGGCTATTAAATTATTAGGGATATAGTCGCATATTCGTCCACATAGGCATAAACTCCATGTTTTAAGTACTATAATTATGAATCATTGCATATATTTAGTATAGATCGATATTTTTCATAATTTGTAATTTATACAATTGCAAATTTGCATTTACACACACATATATATATAAATGTATGTATTAAACAAATTACGTTAGCTGTCTTGTTTAACATGCAGTTAAGTTAGTCTATAATATTTCAACTTAATTATTTATTTAGAAAAAGGATGAGATCGTACCTTTTCGTTTCTCTTTGAGACAGGCTTCTTCAATATTTGAATAAAGGTATACTCCAAATGATCTTGATCCATGTGATCACGCATTGCCTTCAACTGTCTTCCAAGTGTAAATTCCAGGTAAATCCCATTGTACAAGTGTCACAAACAAACAATCTGCAATAAACCAAGAGCTTTTGGATAAAAAGTTCTATATAATATCACTTATTATCAGTATTATTACACATGCACAATTCAATCGTGGTCACTTTCACCAGGCCTAATAATATAGACCTATCTACAGGTTCTGCAAATACTATAAGCTCATTTAGGCTAATAAGTATAACCTCTTCATTAGATATTTGTTACTCTTAACTCACCACATCGTGCAGTTGTTGTCACTCAACTGAAATCCAATGTTTACAACTTCACGGCGCGCTGAATCGGCGCACGTGCTCGCTCCATCCTGGCCCTCTGTCGGTTAGCGCACAAACCATGTGCCATTCATAGTGCAGCGGCGGATCCAGACCCGTAAGAGGAGGGGGGCGCCACTAGCTTTATGCAGCCACTGAGCCACATCTTCGAAATGTAGCGTATTAGGGGGTGGGGGGTGGACCAAAAAAAAAGAAAAAAGATGCCTTCATTATAACCGACCTACATTGCATTAGATGCGATGTCGGGTTGAAACGACAAGTACTGTATAGCAATTCTTAGAATTTGACATTTTTGATGTTTTTCAACAAACAGCATACTTATTTCGTCGTTACAGGAGGACTGCTCTGTTTAGCACACATATTCATATATGAAAAAGTCATTAGAAACGTCATTTAACGCCCCCTCAGCAGTCACATGACGGTGGCGCCACTGTGCCTGTTCAGATTTTGTTGACGTTAAAAATCTGTGAATAATTTGCTCCATTTGCTTGTTATAAAAATCATATGTGGAGCAGCAATAATCTACTGCAGAGGGTCAGTCCTATGCTGTGCATATTTCGATCTCCTGATTGTCAAACCCACATGGCATTTGTGGATTGATAGATGTAATTTTGATGTTTGTAAATGTCAAATCGGAACTAAGGACTTGCTAGCACTATTCTGTTTGAATCTTATTATCCATTAGGGCTGTTGAAACGTCGCCAGAGCCCTCTTGTGAGTTTTGGCGGAACTAGGTGGCCATTGCTGTCATGTTCCGCAAGGAAACATGAGTTCAAAAATAGTGCAGAAAATTGCCAGAAATCGATCGAAGAAATCAACCATATTTGAGCGCGATACGAAAAAAAGGTATGTATAAACTTAGAGCAGGTGTATTTTGTGTGGCAAACGTTTATAAAAAAGCTAGTTCCCATACAAGCCGAAAGTCCATATTTTTTCATCTAGGATGTTGTAATGCTGTCCTGTGGACAGGGGACTTGTAGCTATATATATATGTGTGACCATGTGTATGTATTAGTGTATATTTGAATTTATTGTACTAGGGTAAATGAGAATATGGTATTGGCTATATGATATTGATCACAACCAGGTTGCACAATGATTCTATTAGGGGGCAGCAAAGGCTCTGGTAGAGGATTGATCCAGGTTAGCTACAAGTCCCCTGTCCACAGGACAGGGTTACAAGGTCCTGGATGAAAAAATATTGACTTTTTGGCTTGAGTGGGAAATAGCCTTTTAGTAAACGTATGTCACACAACATACACCCACTGTTGCGTTAGACATACCTTTTTTCTATTGTGTCGCGCTCAGATATGGTTGATTTCTTCCAATATTAATCGATTTCTGTGCCATTTTCGAATTCACATTTCGGTAAACAAAGCTTGAAGCATGGCCGCCTAGTTCCGAAAAACTCCCAAGAGGGCTCTGGCGACGTTTCAACGCCCCTAGTGGCACACAGAATAGTGCTGACCAGTCCTCATTTCTGTGACTGCTGGGGGCGTTGCAATGGCGAAAGTTTAGTGAATTATTAACAGAGTTTTTGGTGCTTGTTGATGTACTTCTTGGGCATTCTACTGTCAGATTCCAAGTGGACGAAAAGCAGTATGTATAAAGAGCTATCAGCACCGAATCGCACTGATGCGCCCTCTTGTGTATATTTACCACAAAAAGCATGAACTAGCAAACGTGAATTTGAAAACGCTCATGAAAAGGATAATTCAACTGGCTTTTTCAGTGAAATATGAATACAAGTTGATAGTTAACAGAGTCGTACTCCTGTGCATCACGACGAAATAAGGTATGCTGACATGTTTATGGAGAAATATGTGTCGTAAATGTCAACAACAAAGAATTCACATACAACGCGTTCCGACCCTACATCGCATCTAATGCAATGTAGGTCGGTTCTGGCTAGATCCAGGTATGATTCCAGTAGGTGGCTTGATAGGAAGTAGTTTCTCTGAAGCCTCTGGTGGCAAATTTGGGGCCAGAGCACTGCTGTCAGGAGAGCTGAATGGTGATGGTGTGGTTCTGTATAAGAAAATCTTCCATCATCTAGTTTATTTATGAGCATAACAGTATAATGCAGTGTAGTCTCAGCTTTACTCAGGATGATAATGGGAGAAGTTCACTGTAACTGCAGTACTGTTTGGTGCGACCTTTGCCTTTGGTTGTGATGGTTGGGTTAGAAAGAAGTTTGGTTGCAAGAATTGGATTGGCTTTATGAAGGAAGATTTATAAGATGCGATTGTCAGTACCACTGCCCTTTTTGTCCTTTGTTTTGCTTGTCACACTGATGGTATAAATAGACTTATGTTGCAAACTATAACCGAGTAGTGTTTTCTCTGGTTACATTTGGTGTCAGAAGTGGGATCTGAACCCACGCCCACATTCGTGGACCAGAAATTAAGCAAGTCTTCAAGCGCCATTGGAATACTGGGCTGAGGGACGCCTCTTCTTGGTTAATAGTGAAAGCAGCCAATGATCTTGAGATACCCTATATAGGTTACTTTGAGGCAACAGTCTGCATATTTGGTCGACCGATTGATGGAGTGGGAATCCTGGTGAAGAGAGATTCTGCAAGTGCACCGCAGGATCTCAACATAGTAGCTGGGTTATTAGGAACTAATGTGCTGGAAGGATTGGATTCAGCAGTGGTGTCCTTTGGAAGGTGATAAACCTGGTGGATTGAAGGTTTGTGTTTCAGTCAATACAGTTGTCCGACCAATGTCGTCTTGTAGTGTCGAGTTACACAGCTCCAACTTCGCTGATGTCAGTGTGATGGAAATGTCTGACTGTACATTACCTGGTAACTTGATTGTGGTTCCAACTTTGGTTCATCCGGGCACCACGCAGTTTGAAGTTAGAGTGTTTTACCTGTCTACATCTGTGGTTCAACTCAAGAAGCGACTGGTTATTGGGACGTTATCAAGTGTGTCTGAAGTGAGGACTATGCCTTCTTCATGTCCCGAATATTCTATATCAGTGACTTCAGCACAGCTGGTTGTATAGTGTAATGCGTCAGCAGGTGATCGCAAAGACTTAATGCCAGAATGGAGGAAGGAAGTCATGATGTCAGATGATTTAGAGCCGCATTCCAGAGAGAAACTTGTTCAAATGTTGGAGAAATATGCTCATGTGTTCTTGCACCATAAAGACGACCTTGGGCACACATCAACCATTAAACATCGGATCATCACATAGGTTGAGCAGCCAGTGAGACAGCCATACCATAGTATTCCACCGTCACAGAGCTCTTGAAGAGGTGAAACAGCATCTTACAGACTTACTGAATAATGGTGTCATCAGTTAAAGTCAGTCTCCATATGCAAGTCTGATTGTACTTGTTAGGAAGAAAGATGGCCGCCTGAGACTGTGCTGTGATTACAGATCATTAAACAGGAAGACTTTTAAGGATGCATTTCTGCTACCACGTATGGAAGATTCTTTGGATAAACTTCATGGCGCCAAATATTTTTCTTGTCTGGATCTAAAAAGTGCTTATAATCAAGTTGAGATTGATGAGAGAGATCGTCACAAGAGTGCTTTTACCACACCTTTTGGGTTATACCAGTATAATTTCATGGCTTTTGGACTTTGTAACAGTCCGGCAACGTTTCAGAGATTAATGCAGACGATATTTAGACAAGAACTTTACGTATTTCTACTGGTATTTCTTGATGATTTGCTGGTTACTCGGAATCTGCAGATGAGAGGTCTCATATCTGGGTTGGCGAATAAATCAACAGGGTATAAGCAGCTGTCCAGATAAAGTAGCAGCAATTTGTGAGTGGCCAGTACCGTCAACACCAGCAGAGTTGAGAACGTTTCTAGGGATGGTGGGGTACCATCGTCGTAGCATCAAGGGATTCGCCCAGATTGCATCACCACTTTATAATTTGTTAAACCAGCATCCTCCAGGCCGTAGTAAAAGAAGATCCAGTAGACCTGTATGTTCCAGTGACTGGAAGTGGACTGCAGTTCATCAAACTGCATTGGATATACTAAAAGAGAAGTTGACATCATCTCCAGTCCTTGCATTTCCAGATTTCAACAGACCATTTATTTTGGAAGTTGACGCGTCACATACTGGTTTGGGAGCAGTTCTTCTACAGGAACAGGAAGCTGGGAAGAGAGTGATAGCGTATGCTAGCAGAGGTTTACGTAAAGCCAAGCGGAACATGTCATAATACAGCACCATGAAGTTGGAGTTGCTTGGTCTAAAGTGGGCCATTACAGAGAAGTTTAAGGACTATCTTTGGGGTCACCACTTCACGGTATTCACGGACAACCCCTTATATTATATCATGAAGTCCGCAAAGTTGAAAGCTGTTGAGCAGCGGTGGGTTGCAGAATTAGCCAGATTTAATTTCGACATAAAGTACAAGCCAGGCAAGAGTAATGGAAGTGCCGATGCACTTTCCAGAAGACCAGCCATGTCAGAAAATGTAGTTGCAGAAGTTTTGGGGGTTACTGTATTACCATCTGTATTTAAAGACACTTGGTCCACTAAACTCTGTGTACATGCAGCAGCCACAGATGTATATATTAATGTTGTACCTTCCCTGTCCCACAGCATGCTAGGTCACGCACAGGATGAAGATCCAGATGTGCAGCAACTGATTAAATGGATTGGGGAGAAGTCTTGTTCCAGTGAAGCAGTGCAGAAACCACTGTCAAGAGAGTTGCGTCAGTACTTGAAACAGTGGAATCGCCTTCAAGTGAAGGAGGGTGTATTGTATTGGTATGTACAAGTGGAAGGAATGGATGTCCATCAGGCTGTAATACTGCATAGATTGCGATAAACAGTGTTGGAATACTGTCATGACAGAATGGGTCATCAAGGCTATGAAAGGACTGAGAAAATCCTACGCAGTAAGTTTTACTGGCCAACCTTAACTAGAGATGTCAGAGAGTGGAGAGATAAATGCAGTCGTTGTACTTTGGCAAATTTACCACATCAGCCTATTAAGACTCCAATGCAGCCTTTAATTGCCGGTGAGCCTTCAGAGACACTAGCTATGGACTTTACATTGCTGGAGAAGTCTTCAAGTGGAATTGAAAACTTATTGGTGATTACAGATGTGTTTAGTAAATACACTATTGCCATCCCAACCAGGAATCAGTCTGCTGCCATAGTGGCTAAGTGTCTGGTGAAACATTGGTTTCTGGTTTATGGTATTCCCCAGCGAATTCATTGTGATCAGGAAAGATGTTTCGAGGCTAAGGTGATGAAGGAGCTCTACAAGTTGTATCAAGTGAAGAAAACCAGAACATGTCCATATACGCCTCGCAGTAATGGGCAGTGTGAAAGGTATAATCGCTAAGTACATAACCATTTACGCACTCTAGAGGCTGAGAAAAAGAAGAACTGACTCATGCATAAAACATCACACCACACTCAAGTACAGGTCTGAGTCCATTCTTCATCATGTTTTGCAGAGAACCGAAGCTACCAATAGATTTCATCTTAGGTCAGCCAGCATCAGAAACAGGCCACTGGACAGCTAAGCATCATGATGTGATGAGGACCGTTGGGGAGTTAGTGAACTCAAACTTGGAGAGATCGACAGAAAAAAGGAAGAAAATCTACGACAGAATAGCTCGGGAGGACATTCTTTCAGTTGGTACTCTGGTGTATCGGAGGAGTCGACTAATGGGACGTAACAAGATCCAAGATCCATGGGGACCGGAAATCTACAAATCTCAGACAGACTTGGAGCCAAGGAATCAAGTTGTCCATCGATCAGAAACAATTCAATGATCAAGCTCAGGATGAAGTGAGCGAACATGCCTCGGATGAGTCAGAAGAAGATTTGGTGTTACAGTTGTCTGATGCTTCCTCTAGCAAACATGAGTCTGTGGAAGACTCTCACAGCAGCACAGATGGGGAAGCATCCAGCAACACTTCGAGAGATGAAGAAGATCTGCCAATACAACGTAGTAGCAGAGCCAATAAGGGCCAACATTCTAATCCATTTAGACTGCCACGTTCCGTTCTTACATAAAAACGAGGACGTCTTTAAAAGTAACCGGGGAAGGATGTGACCAATGGTCACTGACCATGTGTATGTATTAGTGTATATTTGAATTTATTGTACTAGGGTAAATGAGAATATGGTATTGGCTATATGATATTGATCACAACCAGGTTGCACAATGATTTTGTTAGGGGGCAGCAAAGGCTGGTAGAGGATTGATCCAGGTATGATTCCAGTAGGTGGCTTGATAGGAAGTAGTTTCTCTGAAGCCTCTGGTGGCAAATTTGGGGCCAGAGCACTGCTGTCAGGAGAGCTGAATGGTGATGGTGTGGTTCTGTATAAGAAAATCTTCCATCATCTAGTTTATTTATGAGCATAACAGTATAATACAATGTAGGCTCAGCTTTACTCAGGATGATAGTGGGAGAAGTTCACTGTAACTGCAGTACTGTTTGGTGCGACCTTTGCCTTTGGTTGTGATGGTTGGGTAAGAAAGAAGTTTGGTTGCAAGAATTGGATTGGCTTTATGAAGGAAGATTGATAAGATGCGATTGTCAGTACCACTGCTATTTTTTTCCTTTGTTTCGCTTGTCACACTGATGGTATAAATAGACTTATGTTGCAAACTATAACCGAGTAGTGTTTTCTCTGGTTACATATATACTGTAACGAAGGGTATTATCGACACTTAAAATTGTTAACATTCTAATGTGTCAATAATACCCGCCCTATCGATAATACCCTCCGTTACAGTATATACTAGAAAGCCTTCTACAATACATGCACTACAATTTATCAAACCCCACAGGAAAGACCCGTACAGTGCTGCGGCGCTACGTATTTGAATTAATATGCAAACGTACTGGGCGGATTCCTGTGCTCAGCAAATCCATTGAACTGTGTGAAGTCACGGGCCATGACATAAAAATGTGGGGCAGCACGGAAATTATGGAGTCACACTTAGGCAAGTTGGCTGTCATAATTGTGGATAACATTTCGCATCAAGTGATTTTGGGACGAGATGTTTTTAGGAAGGACAGGCAGAGATTAATTACGCACAGGGCATGCTCACCTGGCATAACCACGTCTTGCCACTGTTGCCCGCACGACAAGTGGCCTCCTACAGCTAATTGGGTGACTGCCCACCCGGGATCAATGACAATTTGTAGCCAAGGCTACATAGTCAGTCATGACGGCCTGCGAGTTGACCCAAAAAAGGTCACGGCCATCACCCGCATGCAGGTGCCGCAGAACTAAGCTGAGACCCGCAGCTTCTTGGGCATGATAGGATATTATAGGACATGCATCAGGGATTATGCCCAAATATCAGAGCCACTGGTGAACCTAACCAGAAATTCAGTGGACTGGCATTTAGTCCAGTTTACAGCAAGCCCTAACCAGTGACAACGTCAAGGCACAACCCAAGTCTGACAAGCCGTACCAACTATATACCGACACCTCTGACTATGCCATCTGCGCCTTCTTGTGTCAAAAGGATGACTATGGGGCAGAGGGACTCATTGTCTATCTATCAAAACAGCTGTCTGACACACAGCGACACTGTGCAGAGTTCCGAAACCTTCACGGACCACAAGTTCTTACAAAAGAGATGTCCATGATACAGCAATGGTCAATACTTTTGGCAGAATATGGGTATAAGGTGAATGTCACAATCAGAGCAGACATGCTGTCGAGAATCAAGCAGACGGACAAAATCGCCACATTTGATACCGGCTTCTGGCAGCTGGGAGATCAATTGCCTCCACTTTCCACAGATGACGCAGCCCCGAACATATATGGCTTGGATCTCCATGAAGTCACCAAGTTACCAAGAACCATGTCAGAGTGGACAGAACACCATGATGAGTACAGTCAGTGTGAAATCATCAATAGATTGCTGTACTCCACCAACCATCCCCGCCTTGTCCTACCGCTTGATCTCCGGGAAGTCATGATTGACAAGGCACATGTCGACGTAGGGCACATGTCGACTGTGAAGACAATGAGGAAGCTGCAGGAGGCCTTTGAGTGGCCTGGCATGAAGAAAGACTCATTCATAGCACGCTGTGCCATCTGTGTGGCACACTTACCGTCCCGAAGGCACCCATGGGAGAGATGCCAATCGCTACAGCCCCGAGGCAGATCATTGCGGCTGACCTTATTAGTCCGCTCGTAAAATTGCCAGCCGATAATCAGTATCTTTTAATGATAATAGGTCATTGCGTGGGCTCACAGACCACCTATATGGTATGGAAGAGTTCAGCAGGGAGTACTTTTTAAGGCACCGATACCCAGACGTCCTAATCACAGACCAAGGCTTGGAATTTGGCACCATGGCCTTGAGACAGTACCTAGAGGGCGTCACCATAGAGCATTGGCGAACAGCCAGTTACAATCCCCAGGCCAATGGCAAGGGTGAGCGCTTTAATGGCAATCTAAAGAAGCAGATCATCTCGCGTCTCATCAATAACACCCCATATTTCTCCTTAAGAACAGCGGCGCAACAGACAGAGCACTCTAGGCGATATAACAGGGCGCGCCTAGAGCAACAGGCAAACACGGGTGTAATCAATTTAGGGGACTCAGTAGTAATCAAAGCAAAAGAACCACTCTCATTGACCACATAATGGGACTCACAATGGACAGTGACTAAAATAAAAACTTGCCTAGCCTCACAATGGACAGTGACTAAAATAAAAACTTGCCTAGCTTCCTCAGGACCTGACAAGGACACCAAATGTACATGAATATCTATGGCCATTATTCACCGACAAAAAATTACAAAATGACCATATTACTTCTGCAACCACTTTGGAAAGTAATGTGTGTGTCTAAATCGAAGAAAATAGATCCATCTAGAAATTTTCAATGATTTAATACAAATATTTAATAAATATTGCTAAACTACACATAACACTAAATACACATTCGCTATCAGTTCATGACTATCAATGAACATCATGTATTATTGAACATCATGTATCGAACCAAATACATTTGATATTTACTAAAACTAAATAAATATCTTA
The DNA here is from genome assembly GCA_932294295.1 of Alitta virens. Lineage (NCBI taxonomy): Eukaryota > Metazoa > Annelida > Polychaeta > Phyllodocida > Nereididae > Alitta > Alitta virens. Next base: position 67,992,829 of record OW028575.1, on the reverse strand, counting down.
ACAGATGATCGATAAAATGTTGATATAATTTAGGTAAAATTTAACTTCTAATATGAAAATTTTCCTTTCACGGTTATTTGTTCCATTTTTGTCACTTTAAAAGCAAATGTTTAAGTGTCCACACACTCTAGCAAGGTGGCGGTAAGGTGAACAATTTAAGTTCATTTGCATGGATCAGATATGAATGATATAATATACATTAATTGAGATGATGAAAACAACATGAGATAAGTGATAACAATTCCAACAATAGCACATGTACTTTCATAATTTTTACTGATTCAATACAAATATTCCTATACCGATAATGAAACAAATAACCCCAAAAAAAAAAAAAAAATAATAATAAACCAAAACACCATCAATTATTGATTATCAAGACATATATAATTAACAGCAAGTACTATTGCAGCCACCTGAAATGATATTTACCAAAGCTTGATAAATTCTGACAGTAATGAAATTGCCTTCGCTCTTGATATAATGCCATATTTCTTATGCCCAAAGAGGAAATAGATGGCAACTCACATTCTGGTATTTCAAGTTATTCTGCAGGTGAAGGAGGTGGGAGAAGACTCGAGGTGTCCATTACATGTCACTGTTTTGACAATACAGTGTTGTCTTAATTATCTTATGCCTATGGACATTGTTGTTTTTCTCTCTTTTTTGCGCCGTTTGACCATTACAAGAAACCTATGTTGCTGTCTTGGTTGCCGCCGTTCTGCCATGTTGACTATGAAACAATTCCAAAAGAACACAATGCAGCGATTGTCTTTATTATTATTCTTCTGTCCTTCTTCTCCAAAATATGCAACTTCCTTGTCACAAAAACATTGGTGATAGCTGTGTCTACATTTAGTATATTTTCCGATGTACCTCGGTAAGGATCAAACAAGCTCACAAAGTACACCTGCAAATTAAGAAAAGAACTGAGTGAACCTTTAAATCTGAAACAAAAATGCTGAATAGAAGAGACAGTTTCATGCAACTTGAAGAAGTTGTAAACAGTATGTCACAAACTGACCTCAAAGCCCACAAGTCCAATTCCAAACAACAATCCGTCTTCAGTCTTCGGCGGCATAAGTGATGGGACCTCGCAGCACACAACATTTCACCAATTAGCTGTGGAAGAAATTTCTTAATGGCCCTTTGTTCTTCATATGGTAAGTCTTTACTGTTCTTCAACCATTCTTTTCCTTCAGTAATGAGGAGTTCCAGATCAGGTTCTTCAGTTGCACTATTATCAAAATCATCATTCTTCTTCTTCTTCCACTAGAATATAGCAAAAATCAATAGATCTATATATAACTTTCTACATAACTTTGAAAAATGGCACTAGACCAACAGAACAATAAATGATGATGCTTTCACACTACAAAATTTCACATTCATTTTTAGACAGGAAAATATCAATCTGGTGTCTACATATGTATCAATCTGTACCTATATACATGTGTAAGTCATCATTTTACCATCAGCCCAACTGTTCACTTAAGACCTTATAACAGAAATACCAATAATTATGGCTTGCAGGGTGGAGGTGGATTTATGTTTTTGTGCTTGGCAATGACAAGCATACTTTGAACAAATTGGCGGCTATATTATTAATGTAATAACTTACATTAACAATGGATTCATACAATTCTCACATAACATATATATAGCTTTATTTTTTTGCCAAATGTGCCTGCCAGCTTAAGAAATGTGCCTGGGAACCATGTTTCCGCACTCACTGCCTCATGACGCAGTAGCTTTTATGATGTCAGCATCGAACTAGACAGGCTGTGATGTGTTTCTGCTGGTCTTTATTAATTATGTAAAAAAAATTTTTGGCAGAAAAATGCATTTTTTCTTCCAACGTTATTCCTATGAAGATTTTGGGAACTGGTCCAAAAAGGGGCGTAGAAAATTGGAGTCTCTGAGACTGGAACGACAGTGTAATCCACCCTCAAATTCATTATGGGGTGGTATTGGAACACAATTTTGCATGTGGGTATTCATTTACCTAGAGTTCCAAGTGAAGGTTCTCGCAACTCTGAATAATCAAGTGAAGGCACTTCGGAACCCTCATCATCAGAATGGATGGCTACATCATGGTGTATTCCCTTTGCCTGGAACAAGAACATTTTTTTTATCAAGGTAAACGAGAAAAAGAATTATTAAAATGAAGATGTAAACATGATTTTTTTTCTTGTTCCAAGTTGAAACCATGTGCACAGCCAACTAATCAATTTATATTCTGGGTATTTGCATGAATTTACAAAATTTGCTGACAGTATAGGGTCCCATAAAATGAATATAATACTGACATTTCAATTAATTAGTAAACAAATCATTTGCTAGGGAAATATCACAGATTTATACACTGTCATTCTCTGCAACAGGATAATTGTGCTGATCTAAAAATTGGCCATTTATTTGAAAAGGCCACGCATGATAACATATGAATTGATATTTGTTTCATTCCTATATTATAAATAGTTCAGATTATTTAAGTTTTGTAGTTTTCTTTAGTTTCATTTTTTATGAATTGTGTTGCCATGGAAACAGAGCTGGAAAATTTTCCCCAAGGTGGCCATCTTAAAAATTGCCATCCTGTGAAACTACACAATCTGGGCTATCATTTGATAGAATAAAATGCCTGTTATGAGCTGGTCCAGGGTCACCCCAAATTCATGTCAATTTTTACTGGCCTATTATGAATACATTGGTGATGTCACAAATTACATCATCACAGGGCCAGCGAGTTCCTAACAATAGCACCGCAAGCGGTGATGACACTTGTCTGTTCTACGTATGTTACCTGCTTTACATTGTCCAGGATCGTTGCTCTTCAGGGTCTGTGGGGTTATTACAGCCAAGTGAACTTACTATATAAATTTATAACATTTTACCCCTTCAACGGTGCCCAAAGACAACCATACAAGTATTACAACACGATCATAACACACTGTTGAATGTACAAACCAAATACGGTGTCTTTAAGATCCAATCTTTCTAATGGAAGTGTTACCCCATCTGTTACCTCATAAGGGCTAATTACCATATTGCATCCATACAAGTGGTACAATATGAAGGTAACTCCCTGCAGAGTATACAAACCAAATTTTGTGAAAATCCAAATAAGTTATAGCAAATTACCCCTCACTGGGTATTTACTCTATGGTAACGATACAACATAATGCTCCTTACACCCTGTACAATACAAAAACAAAATTGAAAACAAATCCAATCACCCAAACAGAACTTAAGCGTTTTACCCCACGGCAACCATAAAAGTATTATAACGTGATGCTAAAACCCTGTAAAGTATATAAAAAATAAATTGAAGGCATATCCGATCAGAACTTATATATAGCATTTTATCCCATCAAGGGGTAATTACCCCACTGCAACCATAGAAGTGTTATTACAATATTTTAACACCCTATTGAGTTTACAAAACAAATTCGAAGCAAATCTGATCACCAAACAGAAGTTATAGAATTTAACCCTATGAACGGGTAATTACCCCTCATGATATAATCACCTTCAGTAGAAATTGCATTCAAATTAGGAATAGTGCATCGCATATTTAAATAAGGGAGGATAATTTATATTCAATGGGCTGTTCCTAATAGGTTTTCAAATGAGGAACAAGTGTGGGATATTTGGTAAAACTCACCAGTGCTTAGTTTCAAATGAAGTGTCTTACCATCCGTCAGTTTCACAGGCAATGTGATTCTGTCCAGTAAGTATGGTCCTGCAAGTCTGAAAAGTAAAATAAACCAACTTAAAATGTTTGTTATCGCTGGGATGAGAGGGTAGACATCACACTTACTTACACTCTGTCCGTCCAGTCTCAGAAACTTAGATTAGAGGCCTAGAGAGACAAATGAACCATGATTCTGCTGCTTATCACCTCCTGTGTAACTTAATTTCATACCGTCATTGTGGTCATTCTTTGCCTATGTTTTTATGGCGTCATAGAAATACCAGCTGGCGGATAATGTAGAGGCACAATTAATAATATGTCAATGAAGCAGTAAGCCGGACAGACTGCAATGCATCCAACATAACTCTAGTAAATGTGAAGGGGGGAATCTCTAAAGATAAATACTCATTGCTGTGATGCAGCCACCCTAACAACATTGAAAAATGTTGCACGGTACCAGCCTGAAGAGAAGAATGACCAATTTAGTGAAGATCAAACCACCCAAACCGAAGTTCAAAGTTTTTTTTTTAATAGGTATCTTTACCAGATGTTCAATCTAGATAGCATTAAATGATAGCCTACCTTTAGTGTATGGTAACATCCTAAGGGTCAATTTAGTTATCCAGATTTGTTTAAACTCAGTATTTGCTCACACAGAGACCTTTTAAAAGTTATAAGGATATATTGGTATCATTTTGGTACATTTGCCATAGAAACATACAGGACAATTACCACAATGGGTAAAATGCGATAACTCAGGATTGACCATTCAGATTTTCACATAACTTAGATCCACGGCCAGTCCTAGAGTAGTGCAAGCAAGGCAGATGCGTTGGGCCCTATACCTGAATATGAGTACACTGGCGTTATTAGATTCTGAGGACTTAAATAGATTTCATACAAAATAATGCCACTTCAGAAACCGCCATGTGTGTTGGCCTTGCACAGGGTAGGAGGGCCCTGCAAGTAAGTCACATGTGGAGCTTGGGTAGCCCCTCAAGTTGTGTACGCCCATCCACTCAAGCTGAATTGAAAGAGTTGTGTACGCCCATCCACTCAAGCTGAATTGAAATACTTACGGTAAACAAACAAATGTAGGCTTCTCCCCCAAGCATGCCGCTACACAACGTATCAGTGATTGAAACATGAGTTCGTAGACTTTTCCTGGAATATTTTCATTGTATGATTCACGATGAAGAGCTCCTGCTGTATGGTGAAAAAAATCTAAGCATTCATCTCGAATTCCAGAACTGAAAACAAAACATGACATGATAAAGCAAGAGCGGCAGAAATCAGTCAAAGCCTTAGATAACTGTTCAAAATGTTTTAACATATATTGATTTAATATTGTAATTGCGAATGTACATAGATGCATTAAACAAGAAACTAGGGTTTGGAAATAAATTAAATCCGTCTGATTGTGTGATGGTGTGTGTGTGCGTTTTACATAGCCATATTTCTTGTTTGCACTAATCGGACTGAACTAATTTCTAAACAAACAGATTAGTCCCTCCCTTTATTAAGGGATATAGGCCTCCTCAATCCTACATAGTCACTTGTAACAAACTTTCAGCATGACTGATGCGGGGAGGTGGGTGGGAGCCTTGGGAGTGTAGGTCCTATGAGTCTTACTCACAGAGAGAACCCCTATCCCCCTTCAGGGGAGGGGTTTCAATCTATTTCGTAAGACGTAACAGGATGTACACTGTGTAAAACAGTGTGTTTTACACAGCTAGAATCCCAACATGGAGGTGGAGAGGACCCTAGAACAACCAGAGAACCCCAGGCCCCAACTGACTGGAATCTGTCGGCCCGAGACGACAAGTGTTAGCCAGAAAAGACCATCAGGCTGTGGGTGGATTTGAGCCAAGTAAAGGCGCTGGCATTGGCCCACCACCCGGCCATCAGTATCTCCTTGAGGGAGTGATGGCAAGCCTGGTATGCCCAGGACGCAGCCAATGCGGTGGACTTCATGAGCATGCACTGGGAGTATGTCTGTGTCATGGGCCGTCCAGATGCATTGGACAATCCACAGCAATACTGACTGGGCAGAAGGAGGACTGTCACCCCGGGTCTTCTGAAAACAGTGATCTTCCTGAATACTACCGGAAGCCTGTAAGTACCGGCGTACACAGGCAACCGGGCAGAGCCGCTCATCTCGTTCATGGGTCTCAGCAGGCGGGACGAGAGAAAAGAAAGGGGCAGGATTGTGACCCGAAACAGCAACTTTTGGCAAAAACCCCGCCAAGGTGCGCAGCCAGACACCCTAGGGAGTAAAGTCCCGGATATCCCGAGAAAGGGCCTGTGGCTCGGATCTTCTCTTGCCTGTGGCGAGAGCCAGCAAGAAAGCCAGCTTGGTCGTAAGAAACGACTGGTCAGCCTGGGAGGCCAAGAGAGGCCAAGGAGTGCCCATGACAAGTCCCAGGTGGGAACCTGAGGACGGGCACAGACGACAGCCAATTCCTGAAGCAGACGAGACAGAGTGGTGTGTTGTCCCAGTGGGACGGCCTCCAAATCCCCCAACACACCAGCCAAGGACGAATGGTACGAGGCAATGGTGGAAGGGGCAAAATGCCTGTCATCATAAAAATGGACTAAAAAGTCAGTAAGAGTCGCTAAAGAGGGATCATGTGGATCCAGCTGGCGACCGTTGCACCAGTCACAGAAGGCACGCCAGTGCGACTGGTAGAGACGGATGGAGCTTGGTCAGAGGTGGCCGGTAGCCAGCGACGCATTCGGTCTGAAAGGCCCTCCTCTCGGAAGTGCTGCCGGACAAGGATCACGCACCCGGGCCTCTGGTGGTACACGGGCCGTTGAGGCTGGCACAACTTCCTGGCAAAGGGCAACTGAACCGGAGGGGCCCGGAGAAGCTGGAGGGCTTCCAGGAACTAAGGCCGCTTGGGCCACCCGGGTGGATGAAGATGCAATTCAAGCTGGACAGGGCGACCTTGTGCAGGACTTCCTGGATGATGGCGTCCAAATCCACCGCCAGAGGGTCTGGAAACGTAGACACAAACTGTGGAAGCCTGTGGTTGAGGCGGGTGGCGAACAGATCTATCTCAATGTCAGGAAAGTGGGTCTAGAGGCGGACAACAACAGACTGCTGGAGGGTCCATTCCGAGGACAAGACCTGATGTGGGCAGGATTGGAGATCCGCCAGCACATTCAGGTGTCCGGGAATGAAATGTGGTGTGAGATGGACACCGTGGTCCCTGCACCACAGATGCAGTTGCCTGGCCTCGCTGTACAAGGTCAAAGACCGAGTGCTGCCCTCCTGATGGATATACGCTGCCAAGACGCTGTCCGTCACAACTCAGATAGACTTACCTAGCACCTGAGGATGCATCACCTGGAGTGTGTTGTGGATAGTACACAGTTCCAGGACGGATATGTGCAGGCGGGTTTCCTGAGGGGACCAGCAACCGGAAAGGAGCTGATCCCTGAAGTGTGCGCCCCAACCGACCAGACTGGCATCCGTAGCCAAGGTTACGGAAGGGGTGGGAGCACGCAGGGGCACCGAACGCTCAGCCATAGCTCGTCTGTCCAGGGAAGCAAGGCTAGCCGGAGGCTCTGACGTACGAGCAGGAAGGACTGTAGGTCCTGCCATACGTCGATTTGAAGTGCCAAGAGAAAGAACTGAATGGACTGGATGAACAGGCGCCCTAGGGTAACGTAGTCTGTTACATGTCAATCAATTGCAAGAGGTGCCGGAGGCAAATGCGAGATTAGGGCAGGATGCTGCGGACCATTTGAACCACTCCTTGGACTTTAACTGGAGTTGGGGCCACTGTGCTGGAAGAGAGGTCGAAATGGACCCCGAGGAAGACAAAGGCTTCCCGGGGCACCAGATCGGATTTTTTCAGGTGAACCACAACCCAAGGCTGTCCAACAGCTGAAGGATGTGGTTTGTGTTACTGTGGGCCTCCTGGGAGGATGAGGCTCAGATGAGCAAATCGTCCAGGTAGCGGTGGACCCTGATGCCCCGCGCCTGAAGGAAGGCGGCTACAGAAGCCAGAAGCTGAGTGAAGGACCGAGGGGCAATGTTGAGGCCGAACGGCATGGCTCGAGATTGCCAAACTCGGTCTTGGACGGCTATCCGCAGGAACCGCTGGAAAGCAGGATCCACTGGGACATGCAGATAAGCGTCGGCCAAGTCGATGGAGGTTGTTAACTCTCCCACTCACAATTGTTGGCGAATGGAGTGGGGAGTCCCCATGCGGAATGTAGGGCACCTGATAAACCGGTTGAGGGCTTTCCGGTTTTTAGGTCGGCGGGGATCAAGGCGGCCTTGTCGACAAGGGCCTGGATCTTGTCAAGAGCACTTGACGCCGTACAGGGTCCTGCGTCAGAGAGATAAAGTGGGGTTGGCTGGACACTGCTGGGGGGGGGGGGGGGCTGAACCTAAAACCAGCGCAGATCCTGCCAGAGGATTTGGGCATCCCAAGTCGTAATAGGTAACACTTCCAATGTTTGGAGGAAGTGAAGCAGTGAGAGGGACCGGTTGAAGCTGGAGCCAGTTGCGGGAAGTGGAAGGAAGCAACTGGCCCAGTCAATTCAGGACCCCAAGGAGCCACCCTAAGGTGGACAAGCAGGAGAGCTGGGCTCTGGCCATTATCTCCACATCCACCATCCAAGAATGGTCAATAGGAGTAGAGAGACGAATCGGTTTAGGGTCAAAACCTGGACCTGCAAGGAAGCACGGTTTGAACTCGAGTACCCACATAGATGGGTGCGGGTGCAGAGCTGCGTTGGGCGGTGGGGGTTTGATGCTGCTAGGCCGAAGACCACGGACCCCCCCCCCCCCAACAATCCCGCATGGCTGAGTCAAAGCTATCTTGCGAGTGTAGAGGGAGGCAGAGCCAGCCACTGTTTGGGTGGGTCCAATCACAGACTGAACTGGGGCCGGTGACTGCGGAAGCAACGCCTTGTCCACTAGGCCGGACTGATACCACATCTATGAGCTGAGTCCAAGATATGGAATCAGCCAGATCAGAACCCGATGCATAAGATCAGACCAAACCAGTCAGGGTCTGATGGGAAAACTGATCCCACACCCGGTCGTCCGTAGACGAAGGCGGGGAGGACCAATTTGGTCTAAAAGGCAAAGTCGTGACGTCCAGAGGCTGGAGTCAGGGGAAGCCTGAAAGGGTCCGGGGACCCAGGCTCCAAAAATGTTGGGGAACCGAAGAGTATTCCAAGACCGGTAGAAATCGTTTCAGGAGAAGACTCAACCCAGTGAGGGCAGACGCCCCCAACTGCCCTGACGACACCACCAAGGGTGATAAGGGAGGCCGGAGAGGGGCTGTCGTAGTCAGAGTAGAGGTATCTGACATGAACCCAGTCTGTCAAGAAGCCCCTGGGGCGCTTGGAAGTGCGGTCTGATGCGGATCTCTCCTCACGCAAATAACGCGGAGGAGACGGATCCGGAGAAGTATCAGGGCCCAGCCGCAGCAGCCAACGACAGGCACTGGGCAGAGCTACCCTGAGAGGAACGTGGTTTGTGTAGCATAATTGAAATGAACGAGTACAGTGCGATGTTGTCGCTGGAAGTGAACAAGGTAATGAGAGTCCCGCTCTGAGGAGCGGCTGTCTTAAGTATGTTCAGCGAAAAAGAAGCCTAGCAGCACAGAGATAGCAGGGGACTACTGCGCCAGGCGCACCGGTGCAGCCAATGAGATCGTAAATCCCACGAGTCCAGTCCATGCTGAACGGAAAAAAAATGACTATGTAGGATTGAGGAGGTCTATATATACCAAGCAAGGGTTTACCCTTAATAAAGGGAGGGACTAATCTGTTTGTTTAAAAATTAGTTCAGTCCGATTAGTGCAAACAATGAATATGGCTACGTAAAACGCCCTGTTTTACACAGTGTGTAGGTCATGTTACGTCTTACGAAATAGAGATTGTATTTATGTTGCAAAGTCACAACCAAGACTGATTTTGTTTAATGATTTTGTATATCTAATTACTACATGTAGTATAGACTGTAAATATAATTAATTTAGTATTATCATCTTCATTATTGTGAAAATAAAGAATCGAGTGATTTATATTTTGATTTATATTTTGTGATTTGTACTGTATTGTGATTGTGTTTGACAAATGTATTAATGTTGATAATATCATGTCAATAAAATTATTTATCGAGTCTTAAACGTAATTGGATAAATGTTATCAATAGATAAGTAGGAAATTCAAACTGTCCAACTTATCACTGATAACAGTGGATTGACATAAGAATAAAATTGACACTATATGCCTTTCATCTGCCAGGTGGCGCAGTGACTTATATGACATCATCATCGAACAAAAGCCCAGTCAAGTTCATTAGATATTGGATATTGTACACTCGTTCAATATTCAACGAACAGTAAAGTTAATTTGATATTGGAGATTTGTTGAATATTCAACGAACAGTAAAGTTCATTGAATATTCAATGATTGAATATTCACCAGGGGGGCAAGGGAGAAAAGGACAGGTTCTGGGGAAATGGTTGCCGAAGGCCCCCAATGCACCACCGGTCATCCTGCCCCCCCCCCCTTCACCAAATATCAAATAAATATCTAATGGTTAAAGATTCGCCAGGGGGGCAAGAGAGAAGGGGTTGGTGCCTGGAGGAAAGGGTCACCGAAGGCCATTTGATATTGGAGATTCGTTGAATATTCACCCTTGCCCCCTGGTGAATATTCAGTCATTGAATATTCAACGAATCTCCAATATCTAATGAACTTGACTGGGCTTAATACAGGCAAAGAATGGTCCCATTTGTCTATAGAGAGGAGTAAGATATAAATCAAAATGTTACATGGTAATTGTATCAATTTAGAATATAGGCCTAAGTCCTTGTTTCTGAGTGGTTTGGGATGAATATGACTGTGACCTCAAAACTAGGTCAGAGGCCAAGGTCACACCTCTTTTGAAGCAAAACAATTATTTGAACCAAAGGCATTTTCCCTGTTGTTTGCGGATCCTCAGTAATCATTTCACCAAGGTTCAACCGTTCAAATAAACTTTTCATCACTTCAGGTTACACTTACAAAGTCTTCCCGTGAGCTGGTGCGTTATAATCGCTGTTAATTTGAAGTTATAATTTGTAATAGGTTCTGAATATTTTTCACTCTGTGACATCAAAATAGGTCAGGGTCACCCACTCTTGAACACATACAAGGTTTTTTCCTTGGGCATAATCCCTGTTGGTTGCATATACAGACAGACAGACAAATGATTTTTTATTTAAGCCAGTAGCATTTACAATTTGTATTACAAAACATACCTATATATATAAATGTTGGTGGCTACATGGGACTAGGACAGGCTGGCAGAGAAACTCAGGCCACCAAAAGCACAGAGCAGTACTTAAAGTATGGATGCACGATCCAAGCATTAACATAAACAGAAGTTGCCATTTCTACAAGGAGCAGAACGCTTTCTACCCCTAGTAGAGCCCGTAGTCGCCGCCATTTAGCGCCGCCGCCAGTCATAATTCATCCAAGTCAAGTCAAGTCATCAGAAGCCAAGTCGCCGCCGATTTTAATTCACGAAGCCGCCACTAGGGGGCTGGCCCAAGCGCCACCTGGCAATGCTTTTATAATCAAAAAGCTCTGATATTCCATGAAAATGTCCACAGAAGATGACATGTGAGTTTCATGTAAAAGCCATTTGGGATTTGATTTTCCATAAAAATGTGAAAAAGGAGAATTTCAGAAAATATATTATTGGTTTAATAATTTCCGTGAAAAATACATCAGCTCATTAAGTGCTAATAAATTTAAAAAGAAGTCAAGTCATTTAGTGCCAAGTCAAGTCAAGTCACCAGGAATGACTGAAGTCATTGAATTCTGTCAAGTCAAGTCATCTAGCACCAAGTCATGTCAAAAAATGCAAGTGACTACGGGCTCTAACGTACCCCTAGGACATCAATAATAGGTCAAGGTCACCCAATTCATCCAAGGAGTACCCACAAACTATAATCCATGCTAGTTGCATGATGGTAAGAACAATACAGCTAAAGTCATAGCTTCTACTAGGGCGATGGACAGACAGACAGTCAGCTAACTGGACGGACAGACGCATGCAGGTAATCGCAATACCCTTTGGCCATACTATGGCTGAGGGTAAAAATCGACAGAGCTATAAATGCAATTTCCCATAATTAAAACTTACCCCACTGAAGCCGAAATTCCCTCTGTGGCTACAGCTTCATACAACTTTCTAAGTCGATAATATGCCATTTTTTTCTCATTTTGTTGGTAGAAATCATAAACTTCATCTAGATTCATCATATTATCCAGTTCCTTCAGTGACTCTATCTGTTTAACTAACAGCCATTTTGCCAGAATGGCATCCACAGACAAGTTTGACTCCATTTGTTCCTCTCCTCCAAAGTGGCACCAGAGAGTCTTTTCAGGCAACAATTTTTTTATTAACTTTAACTTTCTTGAGGGGATCAAGCAAATATTTTTCTTCCGTCAGATGCCAACGCTTGACCTTGAAAAGAGTATATGCAGAAAAGGCATTCTGTTTTTTTCCAGCCCAAAGAGATGTCCAGGTAGTGTATTTCGCTGGTTCTTTTTCCTCATCTTGGTTCTTATCCTTGCAATTTCTTTTCTTACGATGTAGAGTTTTGAGACACTTTTTTTTCATGTCATCACTTACAGCAAATGAAGTTTCAGCATTAAACTCTAGAGAGTCATAAGACTTCCGAATGGATGAATCCTCTGATGCATGCTTGGACGCCATTTTGCAAGTATGGACCACTTCACAGCGAACATTTATACCAATGGCACTTGCACGTGCAGGGATGACCATTCAGCAGTGCCAGGGTCCTTCTGAAATAAAAATTAAAAACATTTTATAAAATCGTCTGGACCAGACTCGCTCCACCCTCGAATCCTTAGGATGAATGAAATAGATGAAATATGCAACCCCCTGGCTCAAATCAATAATAAATCTCTACATGAAGGGAGATTACCAGCTGAATGGAAGAAAGCATCTGTCACACCTATTTTCAAAAAGGAAGACATATCAACATGCAGCAACTACTGCCCCGTTAGCCTCACTAGCGGTGCTTGCAAAATTATGGGTCGCTGCTTCTGGAGAATATTGTGGACCACATCACAAGAAATAGGTTACTCAGTGACTGTCAACATGGATTTGTATCAGGTAGATCCTGCAGCACACAACTATTAGCCTGTCTTGACAATTGGATCCATTTACTGGATGAGGGAAAGTGTGTCGATGCAGTGTACTTAGACCTAACTTAGACCTAGCTAAAGCATTCGACAGTGTGCCGCACAAAAGACTGTTAACAAAGCTCTCAGCATTTGGCCTTAATGACCAACTATTGGACTGGAGTGCTGACTTTCTGTGCGAGAGCATGGTCAAAAACTCTGGATCACACTGGTCTGAAGTTCTGTCTGGAGTTCCCCAGGGAAGTGTGCTGGGTCCTCTGTTCTTCCTAACACAACAATAGCCCTCTTTGCAGATGACGCCAAGCTGTTCTCTGCCATAAACAGCATAGAAGTCTATCACCAACTACAGAATGATATATGCAAGCTACAAACATGAGCATCTGTCTGGCACTTAAAATTCAATGCCAGCAAGTGCCAAATTATGCACCTAGGACGACAGAGCTTAAAACACAAATACCAACTGAACAACACAGAAATCGAATCTACAACATCAGAAAAGAACTTAAGGGTAACCATAGACCAACATTTAAAGATCGATGAACACATAGATAAACAGGTTTCCAAAGCTAACAGCATACTGGGACTCATCAGACGCTAATTCACCTTGATCCCGATGCCTTAATACTCCCCTACAAATCCTTCATTCGGTCCCAGCTGGAGTATTGTAACGTGATCATGTACCTGATATACGAGCCGCAATCCAAGTTGTTAAAAGGGGTTCAGAGGAGAGCCACTAATCTCATACCAGCTATGAAAGCTACACCGAAAGACTTTGTGAGCTCAAACTACCATCACTAGCCTACAGAAGAATTAGAGGGGATTTGATTGAAGTCTACCAATATCTACATCGTATCAACACCACCAACCCATGCCCCCTTCAGCTGGTAGACAGAGAGGTATCAATGAGAGGCCACCCTCTGAAACTGAAGAAGATAGGATGTGCAAAATCCCATACCCAAAAATGCTTTACCCACAGAGTAGTCAACAGATGGAACAATCTCCCCGAAGCTATAGTGATGGCCACTTCAACCGACACATTCAAGAATAGGTTAGATAGACACTGGAATGAACACAAATACTCTCTAAATCCAATAGTCTAACCTTCCAACCAGCCTTCAACAAGTGAAACACTGAAAATGTAAAACACAAATTAACTGAGAATACCATACAAACAGTACAATCCAGCATAAGGTCTACGACCTAAGCACCTGCAACATGATATGATATATGATATAAAAGTTTTCTTCTTTCTGGTGATTGTACTGAGTGAATTTCTTTGAAATATCTATAACTGAAGAATTTAATCAACATGATGACAAATATACAACTGATATTAATACTTCATTTATAAGTCAGGTTTATGTATGTTTGCTGGTAAGGATAGCACTATACAGCACCCTTTTCTTTTTTTCAAAATTAAAAACAAATGCAGTTTATTGTGATTTTTAGGTTGCATACTATCCATCATAGAACAGCATATATAAAGCTAGGGTGGTACCGAAGGGACTACCACACTAATTATGTTTTTAAGAAGAATGATAGATAGATATGTGAAGTGCAGCCCTCTAAGGCAAGTTCTTGTCGCTATCGAGGGTTGATGGATGAGGTGAGAGAGAGAAGGAGTCCACCCATGATACACATTTACCCCATGGGTGAGATCTTTTACTTGCCTCAAAATAGACACTGAGCACAAGGGACCGCCAATTTAACGTCATCCGAACGACATCCAGCGGAGATGTTGCTCATAAAGGTTCCTCCACACATAGCCGGATCAGACGCCGGAGTGTCCCGGAGTAAAATGTTATTCACTCCGGGGGGGGGGGGGGGGGGGTTCCGGGATCAAAGAGCTGTTAAATGTCAACAAAAAATAAATGTTTGGCGGATTTTACACGGTGCCTTCAAGGATATAACCGGTCTTTACACAGTGTTTATATGTGTGGAACCATGTTGGTCCTTGTACTCTCCGGCGTTAATGGCGGCGAATTATTCATGCCCGGTTGACGCCGGACGTAGCCGGAGATACCACTAAGTATGCGCGAGTCATTACGGAGATCTGCGGAGTCTACTGGGAGTCTACACGGATAAACACGGATTAAATACTCCGGGACCTCCGGCATGAAAAATTGAACATGTTTAATTTTTTCCCCCTGAGTCCCAAGGTGGTCCCGGATCGCCCCGGACAATGACGGACAATGACGGACAATGCCGGACAATGCCGGAAATAAACACGAGGTCTACACGCTATAACCGGAGTTTGCCGGAGCTATACTCCTGGACAATCCGGCGTCTGATCCGGCTAAGTGTGAAGGGCCCTAAACCGATTTGCCGCTCCCCCAGAATCGGGATGGGAAATGCTTCCGTGCGTCGTCTGCATACAAAGTAGTGCGATTACTACGCCTTATTTCTTTCTTCCAAGAAGCCACTCACTGTCAAATAAGTTCAGACGATTTCTTTTGACTTAAACTCTACTAACGACTTGACGACTTGGACCTTTGAGAATTGAAAAAAAAGCCACTTACTCACCTAATGAGTAGTCTTGCTGTTACGGAATCAAATTCATGTGATTTCATCAGTTGTGGAGGTCTCAGAATCAACTCAGAATCAAGCACACAGCTCACCATTCAGCCCGCTGGTGGTTCCACAAATGGATAGTGGCAGAACTAATATATTGCTGTCTCATTTTTTGGCAGGGACAGTTAAAAGAAAGTGATGAAATGTACTGATAGAAAAACTAATTTTATGGGAAGTGTTTATTTTCCTAAACTGTGATGATTTAAGCCACATTGCACAGAAATAAATTCACCTTTTAAACACAATATTTGTCTAAAATTTGTAATACATGTATACATATATGTACCTTTCAATTTCCTTTTCTACCAATTTAATTTTAACTTGCTGTAGGTTTTTTTTTTAACAATCTGTTATTTGTAAATTAGTCTATCCTACAATTTATTCCTAAAATCAATTTATAACTAAGCATTCATTAAAAATTTATGTATGAATTATAAAAATTTATATCTATTAGTTGATTTATTAATAAAATTATAAGAATACAAAAATAATAATTAACTAATCAATTAATTACTAATTAAAAGTAATTAATTGCTAATAACTTAGATTTCAATAAACATGATGGATATAGATTATTATTAATAAAAATGTCTATTATATAATCATACTTTTTCTTTCAAAATTTCAATTAGTTGAATATTAGTAAAATAGAATATATACACAATTGGTAATGGAGAAATTTTAATGAATATAATTTGATTTATAATATGACATTTTATTTATTTATTATAATTATATATATAATTCAGAATTCAATATAGATCTATGTAGGACACAGAAGGTATACTGGCAATCAAAGTATGCTGATGATTCAAAGATTACAAAACATTGCATGGCCACAGTCTGATATCATATTTATCAATTGATATTTTATTCAATAATGGATTTAACTTAAGAATATTGAATATATTTCAATAATTTAAAAAATAATTTAATATTTTTTCTTTAAATATGGCTATTTATTCATAATTAACTTTAATCTTTATATATATATTTCAATAATATTTGAAAAAAATTATGATATTAGAAATGTACTTATCACTTAATCAATTATGATTTAATTTCAATTACTACAAGTACATATAAGTTAAAGACATTCAAATAAATACATTTCAAAAAATTGCGTGGATGGATGTTAATAAATTTTAATGTTTGATTTATAATATGACATTATGTTTATTTATTATAATTATCAAAACTGAAATTCATTAATTGCTTCATCAATTAATAATTTGAATTTGTCAATAAATGGTAAATTTCTCCAACTTTTTATATAAATTTAAATACTATTTTTGATAAAATGTATATATATTCCAGTGGATATATTATAGTTTGATAATTAATTTACATTCTAATTGCTTGATTAATCTTGAATTTGTTACTCAATGCCAGTTTTTACATATTTATCTCTTCAATTAATTAATTAATTTAGTGAGAAATTATATGAAATCAAACTTACCTAAATGGCTAACTGCATGTATGATAATTTAGTTGTTATAACATTGTCTGGATTATTACTGGTGTTATCATTGAATTTTTACTTCATATATTAACGTTATTGAAATAGTACAAATGAATCATACATGCATAAATCCTGTCTGTTTCTCCTTGAACCAAAATGTATTTAATATTGGGTTTATTATTTCATCACCTCTAAGCATAATTATCAATCATTTAATTCTAAAGTAAACTATGATTAATTATTTTTGTTGATTATTACACCACTGTATTTTAATTAGTTGGTTGATATATTATATAATACTTACTGAATGATTCAATGAAGAAAGAGAAATGCATTTTTCAAGGAGAGGTGATGTTTTAGTAGTAACTAGATTTAACACAAGATGTCAGGAAGGTCTAGTAAAAGTGGTTTGATAGTTTCCTGCTGGATGTCGCCACTGTCATGCTAACTGTCACAGACTTGATTTTATCTCTGCTATAAGGCAGCTACGCACTGCGACTTTTTCAGTTTCCTATAGTCCACCACAGGCTACTCCCTAATTCTTCTCCAAGCCTGATTGAGGGTTATGCTTCAGTCACAATGCATATTCCTAATCAGTCAAATCAAGTAGAATATAAACTATGTGGTTTTATATTAGTATGGAACAAACTGAATGTGAGTCTTTAACGTTCACAGTGACAAGACTTATGCGCATAGTGAATTGTTTTAAACAGTTTTTAAAAATCCTACATATAAAGAATAAATGAAGCCCCCCCCCCCCCCCAAATATTGCATTATTGTAATAAGAACTGAAATTTTGATCATGCCATAATTTGTTATAGCAATGCACTAGATATAAATATCTTATGCCTGCTACCTTTACATCAATACAGACAATTGCTCATAATATTCGAGGGCCCAGAAGCCAGGTAACCTTTCATGCATGTTAGGCAATTACGATTAGTGCTGCCACCAAGCATGACTGTACATACTTTTATATTGGATGGTGCTGCCCTCTCGTGTTTTTCTCAGTAAACTTGTGACCTTGCCTCGATTTGAGGTGGCCGAAACATGGCGGGTTCCGAAGGAAGGTAAACTTCTGTGATAGCACTTTGCAAACTTAGCAAGACAGTAGAAACTGAATGATACACGGTTTCAGCGAAGTTGATATCGACTATCAAGTCATAAAATCTAACTAGATGTGCCAAATTCCCTCCCTACGATCCTTGCCAATGTCAATGAGGTGCATACTCATTGTGCCTTCTCACTAAGATCAACTTGGAAAGAATGACATTCATTCACAATTCAGCAGGTCCTTATATATATGTCTACGAAATATTGCATGCTGCAGTGTTGCTACAATGCTGACAGCTAAACAATACTATGTAGACTCCATGACAATGTTAATTTTTTTAAATTGTAATTTTATATTAGTAATAAGCAAATAGCCAAATTGAATTTGATTTGGAGTTTGAACATGTCAACACACAACATGATATGCTATAAATTTAAAAGTTGATTAAAGCTGTGCGGGTAACTGCGGATCACATTGTAGCTTGCAATCCTTACCATGATTTTCCTTTCATTTGTAGCCAATACTCGTATATTATAACACCAAATGGCTCATAGGTGGCATGCACGTCAGCGGCTTTAGGCCTTAGTGAATGTCTCCTATGACCATAATATAACTAGTTTTCCTTGATTATTTTTGTTTATGTAAATTGTAAGTTTATGGTCAAAATAAATACTTTCTGTCTGTCTGTCTGAACATAGCCTATATATAGGTCTGGTCAACTGGTCTGCACGACAATTTGTCCTCAGACCAACTCGCCTGCCGGTACAACTGGTCTGCCAGTCCGGTCAAATGGTCCGCTACCTGTGGTCCACCAGAAGACCAACTGGTCCTCTGCCAATTAACAGGTCCGCCGGTATTAGGGTGGCTGCAGCCAGGCTGCCAACCAGGGGGGGGGGGGGGGGTGGCTGCGGGGTTCGCCCCAGCCCCCCCCTCCTCTTCGGTGGCGGACGAGTTTACTTTCTTCCGGGGACGAGTCGGTAAATGGTTACTGGCCAGGGACAGGCCGGTGGACGAGTTGGTCTAATTTGGCGGACGAGTAGGCTTCAGCAGCGGACGAGTTGGTTTTGTCGGCGGACCAGTCGGTCAGACGGCGGCCAAGTTGGTGGCGGACGAGACGGACGGCAGAAGAGTTGACCATGCTCCTATGTAGGCTTGCAACTCTTTTTCCAGGCTGAGATAGCATTATACTGTTTCCTCCATTATATCTTTTGATTAAACCTATTTAATCACATTAATTAGCAGGTAAAGTTGTCTGTTTGCGAGGAAAACTGATGGATTTAACTCGTTTTCAAGGAATCTGCAGTTTGAAAAAATGTGAAATATGAGTCAACAGATTTCGACTGCCACTGTTCAGCTGCAATCCAGTATTCCAGAGCTCTTCCTGGTGAAGTGCTTGATTTGAAATGTATTAGTAATATATTCTCCAAAGAAACCCTCAAATAAACAAAGTAAATTCAGATGAGATGCATATTACCGGGGATCAGGTTAATTACTGTATTGGGGTTGTTTACCGGCGCAGCTTTATCCCAGTGAGTGTGACAGTATACTCTGTTATTTGTGAAGAATTTTATGTGAATCATTAAATTTTAATTCTTAAAAATATTCCTGTTGCCGGTTACGCGACCGTATAGAACACACCAACATGTGCATATGACAAATTATTACCTTGCTTTAAATATTTTTTTTAAGTTTTCAATCTGGTAGAAAAAAAAATTCTTACCTACCTGATGGGTTTTTCCAGTGCCATGTAACCTGAAACAGAAATATTTTTGAGGATGCCCTGATAATCAGATGTATGTCTGCTTTCTGTCAATGTCACTCATTGATCACCTATAAATCATACCTTTCATTGCAGGCCCAGCAAAGACAAAAACGACTATGTTGTGATTCGGGAGATTTACGAGAATGACAATGCTACGGAGTATTTCGAGAGTGAACTGGAACAAGCACTGGATGATGGAGTGCAAACAATAATTATTGAACCAACAAAATTAGGAGACAATACGGCACAATGGATTACCCTTGGGAACTGTCTGCACAAAACAGCAGTGTTGAGCAGTTTGACGTGTCTCGCAACTGGACTTGTCTGGCCTGATAAACCTTTGTTTTACTTCCCAGTGGGTTTCATAGGAGCAGTATGCACAGGCGTCTACACTGTATCTTGGCAGTTTGACCCATGCTGTAAATATCAAGTGGAATATGACACTCGTAAACTTCAGAGACTGCCTCTTCAGGGTCTTGCTTCTAGTTCTCCAGTTGTTCTTGTTCGCAGAGATGACTTTCGAAGGAAAATGCTTCACACTTCATTGTCTTTATTGGCCTTGTCATACTGTGGCTGGAAGATATATGAATGGCATTTTGAATAGGACTAATTTTATTTAATTTATAACACTGATAATAAGTATAACAACATTATAACTGCAGATACATACTCATGCATTGCTGATTCAGGAAATTGCTCCGACCAGAAGGAAGTTTTTTTGCACATGCTGTTGCACTTAGTCGCTTTAAATCACTCATGCCAAGGACCACTTTGTTGGACTGCATTTATTTAAAAATTAATTTATGAAATGTCAGAGTTCAGGGAAAGGTATTCTTGTGGTGTGAGTGACACAACTGATGTTATCAACATGTGTTGAGTTGACTTTGCATTTGAAAACTAGTATTATTAAATCCAGTGATATTTCATGAATCGTGTAAGCAATATATGAGATAAAAGGTTGGAAATGAACGTGTAGCAAAAAATAAAGATGTGAGCTGTGTATATTATCTATATATACACATGCATATATAATGTGTGCAGAATAAGGACAGGTTAAGTGTGCAAGCTGCATTTGCTGATTTGTGTAAAATTTAACATTATAAAATGGTCAGTGATCTCATTTTTTTTTATGTAGGTGGTCATTGATTGTGTTTAATTTGTATAAGGCAACTATCATACTATGTCATGAAATGGTGTTCAAAACAATGAGGGAATCGCAAATAAAGATATTTGTATAAAACAATATAGTGTTTCTTGTGCCAGCAATTAAGAAAAGAAACAACAAACATTTTCATGTAGCATTTTAATTTTAAGATGTTGATTGGGTGTCATATTTGTCTATTGGCACTGCTGATAAATTGTCCACAGATGGTTTTTGCTATATTTGACACTGCAGATGTGCCCATAGACTTTTGAGGGTGCTGCTATAGTATAGATGATGGATATGGAAAGTGCAGCCCTCTAAGGCAAGTCCCTGTCAGTAGTGAGGGTTGATTGATGAGGTGAGACAGAGAGTGAGGAGTCCACCCAGGTTACACATTTACCAGTCTTCACTCAAGACCCTCGATCAGGCTTTTCCGCAGGAGAGGGTCTTGGGTAATCGCATAGTAGACCTGAGGGGCTGGATTCAGACTGCATTTGCCATGGTTGGGATCTTGCAGCATAGCCTCTCATACACTAAATAGATTATATTGATTGTTTCAACTTTTTTATATTATTGTCTGTACGAAGGCAAATAAATTTGTTATGAGTCTCGACACCCAGTACAAGGGACTGCCAATTTAATGTCATCCGAATGACATCCATGCAGTGCCTTGGCCGGGGATCCTATAGCAATTAACAAATAACCAAAGTGATATATTTGGATCCTTGGATCATTTCTTAGCCGTTTGCAACAAATGCCACTAGGGACGGAGATGAGCGCCCTCTGGTGTTTTTTGCAAGAATCAATGCCGCGAAAATCTTGAGTTGCGCGTTCCGAAGCAAGATGAGTGAACAAGAAATGGAGTTGAATTCTGCCGCACAAGACGATGACAGTGAAAAGGAAGGAATGGATGAGGACGGAGAAGGGTCTGGCGAAAGTGACAGTGGCTCCGAGGACGAAGAGAAAGAAAATGCTAAGATAACAGAGCTGGAAAGTCAGGTAGAAATGCCGGGTCCTGAGCGATAATCAGCTAGATTACTACGGTGGATTATTAGTACAGTACAACCCGGGCAACAATAACCCATTTCCTATGACTTGGCTTGGGGTACCTTTCTAGTTCAACTGGGCTGGGGAGGCTGCAAATGAAATGGTGCATTGGCCGGGGACCTCTAACTGTGAACACCATTATCCATAGCTGAACATAACTGTCTACAATTGCAAGGCCAATAACCAGCTGGTTACGGCCTAAGTTGGTCCCCTCCTCCGCACGAGTGCATAGATTGAGACCAACTTACTACATTGCATGAGATGCAGTACCAGTGCTAGTTACGGCCTAACGTAAGAACCTACGAAGCTACGATACGAAATAAGCGGCAAGCAGTTCGAGGCCCGCTCACGGCGGGTTACCGAATGACAGTTAAAACGGCTACACGGGAAAACGGCTGCAAAATGTTATGGTATTTCCAAAACAGCTACAACCAGAACGACTACAATGCTTTTTCAGTGCTTAACCATAATGTCTGCAGTGCCTGTCCCCCGCTAACAATGATACATTAACGGCTACAGCCAAATTACCAAAGGAGCTGCAGACCAAAAAGTCTACAGACCAAAAAATCTACAGACCAAAAAATCTACTGACCAAAATCCCATATGAAATGCAGATGGCTTTACTCAGGTGTCAAACATTAATGGCAGGTCCTTTAATTGCCGTCGGTCATACCTTAGCTTGCGTGCGATAGTGGCTTCTCCTTGTGATCGTAGCTACACATGGTTTTATATTATAACTGAAAGAAAAACTTAGCTGTAATCATCACACTATTGATCTGCCCCATGTTCGAAAGTGTAGATGTTTTGGTGTATTAAAGTGTAGCCATTTTGGTTTGGACATGGCATTTATGGCTGTAGCCGTTTTAGACATAGCTTGTTGACGTTTTGGTATTGTCCTGAATATTGGAGTAGACGTTTTGGTTATAGTCATGTAGCCGTTTTGGGTGTTGACGTTTTCGAGTCCTTAAATCAGAGACTCCCTAAATTTCACTCTGACTCTCAAAATCTGACTGCAAAGGAGTCTGTTTGATTCCTATAAATTTAAGAGGCCTAAGTGCCGCGTCCCGTTGTAGGATTCGGAATAGACTCGCCCAACGCATCTAGCCTTGCTATGTGATGTTGAGTTTGCTAAGTGGGACAAGTCCATTACACTTGCAGGAGGGGCAGGCTGAATGCTGAGCACATGGTATGGTCACTGAGCCATGGAGGATAACAAACAAGCATCTCTTCGTTCAGGGGTCAAAATGATGGCAGCGATTCCGATACTTATGATGTAGTTTTTCAGATTCTGTTTTTCAATTAAAGGAGTTTAATGGCTTGTTTGTTTATATGGCCCGGCAAATAACCTGTTTCATATGGAGTTGACTTTGACCGAAACACTGCTGTCGTTTGCGAGCATGCTGATAGGATGTGCCATTCTAGCAGGGTGCGACACAAAAATTGTCGCACCTAATAAGTCAATTTAATTGCATGTCTATGGCACTTTTTACACTGGATTTCCCAGAAACATGATGTAAAGGATCTTGTGTGTAACTTAATTTTATGACATAGTTACCTAGTTAATGATGAATATAACCAGAAATCAAGAGGGAATATGGCATTTTAGAGGATTTTACTGAGTTTTACAACTTACAGTTTTAACACTACATATATGTGACTAGAAAGGGTGATACACTATTTGTGTTTGTTAGAATATACAATGTCACATAAATGTGCAATTATAGAGCAGGCTCCCCCATGTGGGGTTTGCAAGAAATTTCCAATGCAGTTTTATCTGAGTCAATAATATGACTCGCAACCTTCTTCGTGAGGCAGTTTGTCGGACTAGAGTTGACTCCTATATTTGAAGACAGACTCCTAAAAATTTTTTGTTACGAGTCCGTACGACTCCCAAAATTTTTAAGCGAATTTAGACCCCTGAAATTGCAAGAGGTCATTGGGGATATGTATAGTGTAAATAACAAACTTGGACAGCAGCAGTAACCCTGTCTCCTAGAACTTAGCTCTTTTCAAGAGGCGTCGGTGCTAGTTAGGCAGCACATGAAAAAAGATTGCCAGTCAAATGGGCAACTGTTGCCAACATACTAAAACGGCAACAACTTGGCAACAAATTAGCCTGGCCACTACCAGCTCGATGACTTATGATATAACTCTGTAAACTTCCAACTATCTGACATTTATGCTTCTGCGATTATTTCCCAGGCTAAAAATATGTTAATAATGGACTTACTGATCGCGCCAGCTATCAGAATTTGCACCTGAAGTCTGAGTGTCTTCACACACGTAAGATAATAACACCGTCACGCACTAGAATACGTTTTTGTGGCACTGAAATGCTTTTCAGCACTCCACTGTTTTTTGTAAATGCAGCTCACCTCCATCCCAGTTGATCACAACAAGGCAACAAGTCAACTTGGCGAAAACCAATTCGCCAACAACCAACCCAGCAACATTGTCACATACCAGCTCAGTGACGTGTATTCCTGTAACTCTTTCAACCCGGCAACACAGATTTATGGGGTAGTACCCAGCCCGGTGACAAGGCACATCCTACCTCTGCAGTTGTTTTAGGCCATTATCTTCAAAAAAAATTGAGTACAGAAATGTACTGGCCATTTAGATTAATCCATCTATGTCAAATACAACACTGGTAGATGCAGTATTAATTAAGTAAAAACTTCATCAAGGGGCTGGCACACGCACTGCCGGGGCAATCAGCAAAGGCGCTTCCCGTGACCTAGCGGCCACCCGCCCCCTGGGCGCATCATGTCACTGAGTTGACACTTGTCGCCGGGTTAACAGTTGTCGCGTGTTATCACTGTCCTGTGAGTTATCAAAACTGTTTTTAACAACTTGGATGTGAAAGGAAATTTTGTCACTAGTTAGGTCTGTTGTCGAGTTTGCCAAACGCAATAGTTATAAAATTCAGTAAAATTCCAACTTTAGCTCTGTGGCACTTATGCTCAGGTACTTCCTCCCCTGCAGTCTACCCCATGGAGAGATAGATAGATATTAGATAAGTAGGAAGTTCTGATCTATTAGTCATTTCAAAGGGGTTTAAAGTCACTAATAAATGTATAATTAAAAAAATCATTGGTCAAGTATGTCTATTTAAAAAAAAGGTATTTTGATAATCTGATTTGGGGTTAAGTGCTACTCTGTTTGAGTCTTAAAAGTCATTCACAATCGTTACAAATGCTAGGAATACTTAATTATGGACTTACCAGTGGCAACAGCTACAACAATTTTGCCAGAAGTCCTGTAGTATCCAAAAAATAAATCCTTATATCAGACCTAGGAATACGGTGTCCACAATCACAGATTCCCGCACTTATGTATGTCTGAAATAATCAGCTTATATGACTAGCTGTCAAGTCAGACAAGATGATGACATGGGCTCGTGATAAGGCTTGGTGTCCAGGCCAGTAATCGAAGCTGGGACCCTAAACGATGCCAGCCTACATGTTAAATGGCCAATGCCTCAACCACTGGGACACCCAGATGTATGCTTATAGAGAAATATATAATGATGATATCTTTGTTTCAGATTGCTGGAAATCCATATCTCTATGACAAGCATATTGAGCTTATCCAACTTTGTAGCAAAGTTGGTGAGTTCGATAAACTCCGAGCAGCACGTGAAAAGATGAATGAAGTGTTTCCATTAACTGAAGGTAGGTAATTCGGGCAACCTTTCATGAGCATCATCCCAGCTGGATGTCGTTTCGGATGAGACGTTAAATTGGCGGTCCCTTGTACTCTGTGTCTATGCAAGTAAAAGATCCCACCCATGGGGTAAATGTGTAACATGGTTGGAATCCACCTCTCTCACCTCATCAATCAACCCTTGATAGTGGCAAGAACTTGCCTTAGAGGACTGCACTTCCCGTATCTATCTATCTATCTATCTATCTATCTACTAGTACAAGAAATAAACCCTTCTTATTATTGCTTATGATATGTCAATAATGGTTATTAATTCAAAGAGAACTTGTTTTGTTAATGCCCTCCATGTTGATTCCCTGTGGTTGGTGTGTGACAGGTGTTGACTGGTGGTATGTCCTGCACCACAGTCTTTTGAATTTAATTGATTGGGTTATACGGCTTAAAAAGTGCCTGAACTAATGTCTGAATATTGCAGAACTATGGCTGGCCTGGATACGGGATGAAATGAAAGTGTCTGATGATCGAGATGCTGTGAAGCAATTATTTGAACGCGCTGTCAAGGACTACCTGAGTGAGTACATAAAGTGTTTTATGAACATTATCTCTCTTCCCTGAACTTAGGCTTATTTAGGAAAAATTGCAGTCTTAGTTATTACCTTTGGCGTTTTGTGTATATTTTATTGTTTTAATAATTATGTACAATATTTTCAAATTCATATACTTTTTATTACCTTTATTGTTTGTCTTTTTTTTTTTTTATTGCAAAGGGCTTCTTGCTCCTGCTAATTGAGTCAATATAATCAATAGATAAATAAACCATGGCCTCACTGACTTTGTCATGACTAGCGATACTGGTGTGTTTGTGATATGAGCTGCTATGAAATGTTTTCAGAACAGCTGATATCACAATTAATGCTTGCTTGTTAATATGGTTCTCAAAAATGCACTGCATACATTGTGACCTGTGTTACATTCCCTAAAAATTGTTATTTCAGATCTGAATGTCTGGTTAGAGTACGTCCAATACTCTATTGGTGAAATGGGCCAGGAAGATGGGACAAAGAAGGTCCGTGATGTTTTTGAAAAAGCACTCACCGCCTGTGGTATCCATCCTGTCCTTGGAAACACAATTTGGGAAGCTTACAGAGAATTTGAGAATGCTGTCCTGGCTGGGCTGCAGGTACTGCCGTGCGTGCTAATAATTGAATTGAATTAAATAAACTGAATGGAATAAAGCCACCCCAAAGCAGCATGTCATGGTGAAGACTTCGGAAAGGGTGGCTTAATTCAATAAATGCTTAATTGTGTCGGGACATAAGAACGTACAGTGTGTCGTGTATCATTCTGAAATAACATTAAAAAAATAATTGTAACTGTTGAACTTTGATTACTGAATATTATGCAAGATGCGGATTATAGGCTGATTGAGGTTTTCTTCTGAGACATAATTGTCTTTGAACATGTTCAAAATTTTGCATTTCAGCCAACTCCAGGCTCAGTGGCGACTGCAGATCAGCAGAAACAAATAGAATCGCAAACGAAAAGAGTAGACAGTATATTCAAACGACAGCTAGGTGTCCCTTTAGTTGGTGAGTTTGATGTGTTCCAGTTTTATGGGTTTAATTCTGGGATTCTTCATACTTTTGAAATTGTAACATGTGATTTATTTTCAGAGATGCGCACAACTTTTGAGGAATACAAAGAATGGTGTTCAGATGATGTCAATTCTGGAGTTGTGCAGAATTTTGAATCTGCTAAATCTAAGATGGAGGCACGCATGGAATTTGAAGATAAATTGGTGCGTAGTGAATAAACTTCAGTTTACATTTTTGTCCACATCAGGTTGATGAATACTGAAGCAGTAGGGAAATAGCAAAGCAGCAAACATTTTTTTCATAATTTGTTAATACGAGTAAAGCTAATCATGGCGAGTGCGCTAACTCCCGCGATGGTGGCCCGAAATTTGATTCACCTATAATCTGTCCTCATTTAAATTTTCAGCTGGTTGCAGAGGGTTCAAAGCTTGATGCGTACAACAAGTATATCGAGTATGAACTGTCTCAGGGAGAACCAGCCAGGGTGCAATGCATTTGTGAGAGGGCTATCCAAGATAATTGCCTCATCCCAGATCTCTGGTACAAGTACACCAAATTCTTGGTCAGTTCAAATTATTCTGTTCTTGAAATGGCACTTTAATGGCGTTAACTTGATTTCCAAAGTTGATTTCAAAATTACTGTGTAATTCCTCTTTATTAATCTAAAATTTTCCCTCTTTTGACCTTTCCAGGATAAACATTTACAGGTTCCAAGTGTTGTTCTCAGTGTACACAAGAGGGCGATACAGAATTGCCCCTGGTCAGCTGACCTGTGGGTGAATTATTGTCGCGCATTAGAGAGATGTGAAGAGGACCATGAAAAAATAAAAGGTCTTCTTTTATTTCTTGGCAAAATTGGTTTCATGTATAATTTGCAGTCAAAGAGTACATCTGTATGGGTAATTGTATTTTATAGATTTAAGTATTTTTTTATTACAGAAAATTTTGAACTTGCCTTAAATTGTGGTGACTTTGCAACCTCAGAGGACAAGACAAGTTTGAACAACATTTGGATGGCATATTGTGATTATATACGAAGGAGGATTAATTGGAATGAAGGTAGTTGTCATTCTATATTAATTCTGATCATTACTAAAGTGTATTTGTTCTGATACAAAAACAAGATTCACTCATTTTTAAATATGGCTGAATATGGGTAGGTAAGACATTGATTGTTTGTTTATGTTTTTTTAGAGCACAAAAAGGAATTAGAAGATCTTCGCCAGATATTCGATCGAGCTTCAAAACACATGTATGAATGTGAGTACACTCATTTGTTTTATTATATCAGATAATAACATCATTCACTTTTATTGTTCTTTGAATATATATATAAACAAATGATGATAAGCATCGAATACTACAAGGGTGTTTTTTAATGTAAACTTTATTTGTTTCACTGTTGGTAAGAAATATTTTCTCACCAAGTTTACTCCACAGTGCACAGAATTTAATTAATGTGTTTGGCAAATGTCTTGATCATTGCCTTGTGGTCTCTGATATAGAAATCTCATGTTAATGTATGAAATTGTGTAGGTAAGATGCGGATTTCATTTTGCAGGTTATGCTGATCCTGAATGTTCAGTACAGAAATATCAAGCTAGAATTGAGGTGTGTAATCTATTTCAAATGTCCATTTAGTTTTCATTTAGTTTCTAATGAAGATTTCTGAGAATGGATGTTCTTCACTTTTAGGCAAAGTTTTGTAAAAATATGGACACCGCCAGAGAACTATGGAATTTTGTCATGCAGTCTGGATTTGGAAACCAGGCTGCCACTTGGTTGGAATACTTCAACCTTGAAAGGTATGGAAGTCAAATGCATTTAAGATGATTCATGAGATGATTACGACATGTTTATCACTTTTGTTGCATTATATTCCTCATTTAATTTCTAATTGTAGGAGTTTTGGGGACCATAAACACTGCCGGAAAATCCTGCAACGAGCCTTAAATTCAGTGAACGACTGGCCAGAAACGATATGTGAAGCATTCATCAATTTTGAACGTGAAGAAGGAACACTTGAGCAATATGACACGGCCGTGGAGAGATGCGAAATTCAGATGTCCAGGATTACCGAAAGGAGAAAACAGGTAGGGTGGGCGCGATATTGTCTCTAACTTATGTTACTCTTGGATTGTTTGAAATTAAAAAAGGACTGAAAATTAAATATTAGCCCAATTTATTGTCAAGATAATCTGCAATAAGAGCAAACTTATGCACTGTTCATTTAAACAATACCCAAAGAATACTAATGAAAGTCTGTCACTCTCTTGTAATCTGCCTCCTCTAAACCCCATCAATTGTCGATGTCTATTTCTTTGTCTATGCCACTGGTTGGAAGGCTACAAGCTTAGCCAGCATATAGCCAGCTGCCCAGAGGCAGACATAATGATGAGGTGCTGAGGCATGGGTTATTTACTTGCCTCAGTATAGACACCAAGTACAATTGATGCATGATCGGCCACTTTTAATTTTAGGCTGAAGAGAAAGAAGCTGCCTTGGCGAAAAGCAAAGGCCGAGTTGACAGACAAGGTGGAAGAGAGAAAAAGGGAGGAAAGGGTAAACAAGTCAAGGAAAAAGGTGCTCACCAAGAGAGGACAAAACCACTAAAAACTTACGACAGAGGAAAGACCCAGGACAAGGCAAAATGGGGCCAAGAGCTGGACACTGGCCAAATACAACCATATGTCAGGAAAAGAAAGGTGCAATGTTCATTTTGATTGTGGTTTGAAAAGTAGACCGAATGTCGTAGTAGTCAGTCAGCGGAATATGTGCAAAATATTCATCATTAAAAATTTCATATGTATTTCAGTAATGTTTACATGTAAGACAGGGATTGTTAATTTTCTAGCCTTTTTTTTTTCTCTAATTTTGTAAAGAAATCTTTTTAGCGATTTTGGTGGTGAATATTTGCACTCATTATTGTAAAACAGTTTTGATGCAGCTGGTACTATGGGATTATTTCTAATTTTTCAGCCATCTTGCCTGTCTTTATGCATTAAATCAATTGAATAATTGCAGGTGGAAGACACTGAAGCTGAGCCAAAGCCTGCTGCTCCAAGTGAAGATAGTGACGGATTTAAAATTCCAACAATGTTGCCTCCCAAAGGTTCGCCTGCCCAAAAAAGGAGTGCACCCCCTCCTGGATTCAAACCAAAGTCATCCGCGCCACCTCCAGGATTCAAGAATGCCTCTGGTGATTCATCTGACTCCGAGCCACCTGCTAAGAAAATGAAAGGTATACAAGCAAAATTCCAAGAGCACTTGAGTGTTGTTCACATGATTGTTGGTATATTGCTATATTGCTATATTGGTATATTGGCTGTGCCCTGTGCTCAGTGCTTATGTTGCAGAAGGCAAGAAACAAAAATGAACTCAAATAGTTGTCTGTCATGTCATAACAACTGTTGAAAGTTTTTATATGTCCTCTGGTGTATCATTAGCTCATTTTATTTGCAGATTCGCCCAGTGAAGATTCAGAAAGCGCAGCACCAAGTATTGATACTTCAAATTATAGTAAAACCGTCTTCGTTAGTAACCTCAACTTCAATGTGGAAGAAGATAGGCTATCCGAAACATTTTCGCCGGTAAGAACGCTATTTGTTTAGTGTGATCGTCACACTGATCCATAAATTAGGTAATGATATCTGAATATTGGAATTGGAATTTTAATTTTTAATTCAGGTTGGTCAAATCAATGACATTAGGTTAATACGAAGACCTGGTGGAAAGTCTAAAGGATATGCGTATGTTGAGTTTGAGGATGAGGTCAGTATTAAACGTTACTCGGCATCATGTCATAATGTTAGCAATTTT
This sequence comes from Alitta virens, assembly GCA_932294295.1. NCBI lineage: Eukaryota > Metazoa > Annelida > Polychaeta > Phyllodocida > Nereididae > Alitta > Alitta virens. The sequence goes on along the minus strand of OW028575.1, from coordinate 67,961,823 downwards.
AAAATATTATTTATCCTGTGGTTGATGTACAGTTGACTACGTTTTGTTTTTCCATAGGAATCAGCCAAGAAAGCTTTGACTATGGACAGACAACCACTCGACAAAAGGCCAATGTATATCTCTGTTTGCCAAGAAAGGACAGAAGAATCTGAAGCTAATAAATTCAAGGTAGATATAAAACTATCTGCAAGTCATTTGAATATTGCTGACTGTCCAGTGCCAGTTTTCGTGGTCCCAGGTTCTTTTATCTGTTTATATTTTACTTCAGTTTGCTACCAACATGGAGAAGAACAAATTGTTCGTTAAAGGCCTACCTTTTAAGATAACCAAAGAAGAATTACAGAAGCTGTTTGAACAGGTATGTCCGTCCTAAATTAACAGATATTGTCATTTCATCCGCTTTTGAGGTTCGTTGGTGATCACAGGTTTAATTGCATTTGAAACTTCTTTTTTTTTTTTAGCATGGTAAAGTGCAAGAAGTGCGGTTAGTGACTCACAGGAGTGGTGCTTCTAAAGGCTTAGCATATGTGGAATTTGAATCTGCGGTAAGTGGTATAATATAAATTTTGAATTAAGGTAGTGTAGAACCTTGCTCACACCCGTAGATTGTAATTCATCACGAGAATGTGACTAAACTGTCCGTCTCAAGGAAAGAAAATCAAGCAGGGTATTCCGCATGACCTTCTCCGACTCTAAACGACTCATCATTTTAGTAAATGCCAAACTTAGTAAATGAAATAAAAGGAATTGCAGAACCTTTTGCTTTTTTTTTTGTTAAGATTTGTGCCAGTTTTTTTGCAAAATCTGAGCTAGTCATGTGGGAAGTTTTTTTTTGCAGAACACTGATCTGTTTACTATTTTTTACAGGCAGATGCTTCACAAGCAGTCATGAAGGCTGACAACACGGATGTAGACGGTCATGTGATCTCAGTTGCTATTAGCAACCCCCCTCCAAGAAAGGCCCCGTTAAATCAGAGGGAGAGCAGCTTCACCCCTTCTTTGGGAGGGGGCAAGAGGGACACTTCGAGGTATGGTCATGTGACATAATTATCTTATCAGCACTTTTAAGCTAAAATTTAGTTTTTTACGTACAAAAAGCGAAATTTAGTAACAACCAACATGGCTAACATTACCAGAAGTCTTACCAGAATTAAGTTCAATCTAATGTGTGCGTAACTAACTGATTACATTGTATTAATGTAATATGAGTTATTAGACAGTCACAGTCAGTATATATATCACCTCAATATCTTCAATTTATCAAGTATATATTTCATAATACATAAACAATTGTCACAATTAAATATATATACAAAAACTTCCATTTTGCAGAGGTGGAAAAGCCAGAACACAACTAGCAATGGTTCCAAGGGCTGTGAAGTCAACATCTACATCATCGTCATCATCACCACCATCTGGAAATGAGTCTGCTACTTCTAAAATGTCAAATGCGGACTTCAGGAAAATGCTGCTGAAGCAATGATTTTTCCATTTGGATGTTTATGTTTATGGCATGACAGAAAGGGACTGAAATACCTGCCAAACCTCCATGACTAAGATTGTTGTACATACTAACATATTAATGAAAATTGTTTATGAATTATGTACGAAATACATATTTGATAAATTGATGCTAATAATGAGTTTATATCACAAATAATATATTTACATATAATTATATAATAAAAGCTGAACTTTTCCAAGCATTAAGTTGTATAAATTCTCAATCTTACTGTCAGGGCCAGCCAGTCCTAGGGAAATGTGAGCAAGGCAAGTTTCAAATGCCATAAACACCTATGGCAATATTATACTAAGGCAGCTTTAGTCCCTGCAAATTTCTTTAGAAGGAAGGTCTTCAGTTTTTCTCATATATCAAGGCCACTTTTCATTTTATAACACCACACTGATTCTCAGATCCTCTCTGAGCAATTTCAATGGGTCAGTCAGTCAAAAATTCAGAATTTTACATTATGTAATTTTTACATTTCTGTCAGCACATTTCTCATGAAATAAGTGTTACCTAAGATGCAAATTTCTTGGCATTAAATGTATCTGGCCGACATTAATTTTTCTGAAAAATCTAATGATAACTTCAGATATGTTGATGTTGCATCATACAAGAGGGATTATGCCTTAAAGAGTTTGAAGATGGGTGGCCTTGACCTATTTTTGGGGTCACAGGAGTCAAAACTATTCCAAACCTTGTGAAAATGATAATTTCTGTTATTTTGTTGCTAGGATCATGCAATAAACGGATTATGGCTTAGGCACAGATATTACATGGGTTAAAAGATGGGTGACCTTGACCTACTTTTTAGGTTGTTAAAATCCGTAATTCAGTTATATTGATGCTAGGATCATGCAACCAATAGGTATTATATTATACCTTATTTTTTTAAGTCACAGGGATAGAAATCATTCCAAACCATCCCCAAGTTTTTAGAAACTGGTTTGCTGGTCACCCGAATGAGGCCAGGGGTCCACAGGTGGCAGGCCGCCAGAGACCTCCAGAAGCTTTGGCATCGAAGGTACTCTGTGGGTGCAATCTGGGCATTTTAAATCTACTAATAGTTAAGCTTTATGGAACTTCAATTGTATGGGTTAATTATGCTACCCACAATTGCACAATAGACAACTTTTACTACATTTAAACACCAACCGTAACCATGTAAACTGGGCATGGGGCCAAAAGAGAGTTTTTGGCTAATGTTTGCTGGTCAGACCCACCAAATGAAGGTCACTTGAGAGCTATGCAATCGTAGAAATGATAACTTCTGTAATAACATGAACCCCCAAATCGGTAAACTGCGGATGTGTGCATGGCAGGCGGAGGGTTTCACGTGCTTTGAACAGCGTTTTATCATAAATATCATCCATCACTGCTACTGCATTCAATAACCCATGTCCGCCTTGGTAAAATGTTCTTGGCAGAAATCTAATTTATTTTGAAAATGGCTCATTAGCTGGCCAGAATGGGGAATTCTAATCTGACAGCAAGCGATAGCATTTGCCATCGTATTGACATAGCATGTTATCAGGGCTAGCATGTTTTGTTGCCAGTGCAGTACACTGAAAATATGATTTTTAAGACCGAAATTTAAGTTTGAAATTTTATTTCACAAATTTTTGTACAAAAATAAATATCCTAATTCTAAACATTATAACCAAATACTTGTCAGTTGTACTAGCTAATACCATTTAAACATTAAATACACAAGAAACAATTGTAGGGAACCTTAAAAATGACAGAAAGCAAGAGTGTATATGCAATAGAAGTTCAGCTCCTTTTAAGCTTATGCTTTGGAGAAATTAAAGCCATCACAACGCCATATAATAAAACTAAACCAGTGCAGATAAGAATGATGATGACTACATTATAGCCTTTCCAAAAGTAGCAGAACATCCAAAAGAGTAATATGCAGATCAAGTTTTGTTGTCTTGCCATCCAGCGGAAACTGATTCTTGGTCGGCTGATCTGTTGCCTTTGCGTTTTGGAGATCGGAGAGGAGTTAGGCACAACACTTGCTGGCCGAAAGTAATGGTACGCCATACTGCCAATGAAGTCATTCCTGTTGGACAGCTCCTCGATTTTGTCAGAATACTGGAAAAGCATTAATTAAGAGTTGTACTTGAGCAATTCATAACACCTGTTCAAAATGCCGAGGTGTCACAAGACACCAGTCAATGACTCTGCTCTAAATTTTGGTTATATTACACAAACGAGATGGTTTACCCCAACTTACCCTCTCATTAAAAAACTCTGCTAAGTGGTAAAGCACCCTCACAAGAATCACATATTCATAAGATCGCACTGGTTGAAGATCTGGGTCACCCGTGTAATGAATATCAAACTTGCGAAGTCCATTTCTCAGCTGCAATTATAAATTTACAAGGCTATAACATCTAGGAATCAAGTTCATTTCCACTAAACAATGTGGTATCTAGATAATTGAGATCAAGGTGATTGTGACCTCACTGATTTATATCATACCTGGTATCTTCCCATTGGAGACAACTCCACTCCATCTTCTGTTCTTACAACTTCAGGAGCAGACTCTGACTGAGATGTTTTTCTGTGAACACAAGGCTGTTTCGCAAGGCTTTCCTGAACCTCTTCCTCATCTGGTTTAATAATCTGTCAGAATAAAAATAAGGAAATAAATATTTGCTTTGATTTTGCGAAGGAAAAAGTATCAAACACAAAATTTCTATCCGATTCTAATGTCATTTCGAAGCAAGCCATGAAATATTCTGGTAGATTTCTGGTTTTTTTTTCTTCTCCTTGACAATTCTAAGATTATTGACAATCTATTCAATTGTTTTGTTATTCCTGAGGAATTTTACGAATGATATAATTATATATTTTAACATTAAAATTACATAGTCGACTTATTTAAGTATTTTTCTTACGTCAAATATAGAACAAAGGTTGTCTATGGAGTGCTCAATGTGAGGCACAAGACGACGGGTGTCTGACGCACTGTAATCTTCGTATTCGTAATAGCTTAACGAGGGTGAATTGTAGTCTGGAGAGCTGCCAAACCCAAGCCAAGACCACCATGAGGCCTTCTTTTCATTTGCTTTTCCTTGCTGAGCCTGAACTTCTGACTTCACTTGGTACAACATTCCTATAAGCTGATAAACCTGCAAATAAGACGGAGCACAATCAGCACATAATGTAAATATTACGTTTCGCTATAAGATGCAATTCCCGCATTCACACAGTCAGCACAGCCACAAAATCTCATTTTACCAGGGTTATCAGTGGTAAATACAGTGCATAAAGGCTGTTCCATTTAAAAGTGTGGTGGGGGGTGAACCTGAACATTTTCAGACTTCGACCTCCCCCCACCCCCTCATTTTTTTAAATTAAGATATTTAATAAAATACTGGTCCTTGCATTGGCACATTCAACTGCCCTGGAGCAGGCCTCTGATTGGCTATATAGATATGGTGGCGGATAATATCCGATATGAAGAGCGACAAGCACCGACTAAAGAGAAGACACTCGCCTTTTCATGCAAATTGAGGTCTGGTCATTCTGGCCAGTCTCAGTTGAGACTTGTCATTTATTGATATTACTCATATTTTAATTATCAAAATTGCCAGCTAACGCCTGTGCTCTCCCTATAAAGACCTACATACTTTTCTTGGAAGTTAAAGTAAGGAACCTGTCCATTCAACGAAGCAAATGGATTTATGGTTTGTTTTGCAGTTTTGTTTTTTAGGTGAACTTACATGGTTGATGCAGGTTTCAGAGAACATTTGGTGATATTTGAATGTGGGTCCTTCAAGGTCAGAGAACTGGAAATTGAGCACCGATGCTTTGTTAGATGGAGAAAGGTAACTGGCCCCAATATCAGAAGTGTAAGGCTGGGCCCGTCCCAGGTGAGTTGCGGGTTCAAACAAAGACTTCTCAACTGCAAAAAGGATAAAATAGAAATGTCTGGGTAAAACAATTTAATCGAACTCAATTTGTACACTAAAAATTATCTACATAACACTGGGCCTGTATTATGAAATGATAAATACCATCTGCAATCATTTCTGGAAGGTTTCTGATGCTGAATATCTGCAAAGAATAATTAAATGCATAATTTGCAGAGTAAATGTCAGCACATTCTATAGTCAAATCAAAAAGCATCTGTTATGCACATTTCTAAGTAAATAAAATGCGACAAAATTAATCTGGCATCAGATAGTCCACATTACATTACATTGCACTTCTTTTATTTTTAATTTGTATGGGAGAATGCCACTCACCCTGCTCATTCTGAAGAGCATGTAGGCATTCTTTGGTGCAGAGAGATCAAGACGGAAAACTCGAGTAAGGAACTGGTGGAAGAGAACTGTGTAGAACAGCAGATTTTCTGCAATAAACGGCTGCCAGAACTTCTGAACAAAACGGTCACACTCCTTGACTCGCTCCATTTCCATATCACTCTTGTTTGGGTCGGTGTATCTCCAGGGCTGAATTGTGCTTAGCCACGTCTCTAACAGCTGAAATTACATTAGAAGATTACAAGTAGGGTAATGAGAACTATTCACAAAATATCTGGAGGAAACCTGAGGCTTCTAATCAGGACAAAATACGGACATAGCATATTTTATAGACTTATAAGCTAAACTCCACAGAAGACGTCATTTGAATCCAAGACTCCCATTGGTTGAGGGCCTGGAGTTTAGTTTCTGTGTCTATGCAATCTGCTAAAAGCAAGAGTTGATCCTAAAGTACTCACAGTCCTGAATGAGGAATCCAGAGGCCACTTCTCAAATCCATGTCTTAGGAATGCATATAGTTTCTTTTGAACTACTTGACTGAAGGCCACCCTGAAATTATACAATGTAAAGATGGAATTTGTGCTTCGGTTCTTATCAACCCTGGAACAACTTATACTGCTCGTTGGAAAAGTTTTAGTGATACAAACCTCTTAAACTCCTCCAGCGAAGAATGTAAATGTTGACTGTATGTTGTTGTATTTGCAGGAATAGGTTTTGCACTGCTGCTGAAGTAGTGCATATGCTTCACCAGCATCCTTACCAGGCGCACATGGTTTTCACTGGGCATAAAATTTTCCTGTTCAAAGGAAAAACACAATCAGTCTAAGCGTCATAAAAAAACAGACACAAGCATAAATATCCAGTTAGTCAGATTTCTTGTGAGCTTACCACTATCTGAAATTGTTCTTACGATAACATGCAAAACTCCATTCTGTGTATCTGACATCCCACCAATTGTTAGCAATATATTGTACATTCTATATATTCAATGATTATTCATGCAGTATGAATTGTACACTAATCACCAAAAACAAGCTAGTTGTCATTGCAGAAAACTAGAATTGCTTGATAAGCAACAAATGGCATATATAATTGCACACAAAAAGGAGGGGTGTCTAAAATTAACCTATGGGCAAACTCGGCAAAGGCAACAACTCCATCCATTAGTGTGGGACAGTCTGAGCAACATATCCGAAATGACACACCAACTAAAGCTCATTAATAGGAAGTGGGTACAAGCTTATCAGGAATATCATATTAATTAGGTTACAAATAATATGCACTGCTAATTCTCAAATGCATACAAGGAGATACTTATTGTATTCAAAGAGTTCATACCAATACTACATAAGAGACAGAGTTTTGGTGTTATAATTAAATCAATGACATGCACATTTATGACATTGAGATGTATGCATTCAAAGGATATTGAAAGGTCAAGCAAGGCCAAATAAAGCGTGAATTATTCCTGCAATAATTCAAGTTTTGAATCATCAAAAACTTCAGAAGAAAGAGATAGTAAACATTTGAATTTTGTCAGATAAATACAGAACCTGACAAAATTGCTTGTCTATTTTTACATTAAATTTTTAGCTGTGAAACATGATTAAAAAGAAATCGTTAGTCTTAGAATAAATAGGATTGCACCACAAAAAAAAAATATATAAATAGATTATATATCTATTATATACACTGTATAGAGAAACAGGGCCCAGCAGGAAACCTAAAGAAATACTTACAAAAATGATATGATTTATTGGACTGGGCCTATCTGGAGACCCTCTCTACAGATAAAATAAATTACTTTCAATTACATAATCCACAATGATTTATGGAAATATTCAACATGAAAGCATTCATGCCAATATATTTGGAAACCATTACTCACTGAGACTGGTGATGATTTCAAAGTCCGTTCCGAGCTGAGGACACTTTGATTTAACCAGAATTCCACAATGATCTAGAAAATAAAAGGTTGTAATTCATCACTTTATCAAACAATACAATGACTTTTGGCAAAGGATGTATATCTGTGATCCATGAAACTATGATACTGGAGTAAACGCACGAGACATACCTGTAGAAAAGTGTACGAACAATTAGTGGCATCACCAGAGTTGTCTGTCATGCTGGTGTTAGAGACCTGGACCTGGGCCGCCGGTGAAAACAAACCTTGAAGGTTTGGATATCTGACTGAAGAAGCTGGCTGCTGACCTGGAGTTCGTCTAAAGATATACAAGAATGGATGCATATTTATATATTTATGTATAAATTTACAATATTCCATAATATATGAGGATATAAAATGGTACATTATACAGAAGATCCCTAAGTTACATTATTTCAGCAGTGTTGTATTGTTTACACTGGCCTGGAGCTTAGTCAGTCAGGTAGAAATAATGATGACATGATATAGCTTGGAATCCACACCATACTACACATTAATACAAGGGACACTTGAGGTGTTTCACTTGCCTCCATATTGACCTTGAATCCAAGACCCTATCAATTGGATACTTTTGAACCAGCAGAGGGAGCCTCATGCCAGTACCTTTGTGACGTCATCAATGCACCCAATGACCTTATTGTATGATTACGTCATCAACAAAGGTTTAAGGACCAACCAGTATGTAGCTCCCCCTGTTGGCTCTAAAGTCTCTCATGTAACTTCAAATCTGAATGAGATTCACCTAAGATTAGCTCATGAACAGTGGCTACGAACCATACCTGCCAAATGGAGACGAAATGGGACTTTTGACCGGAGAGGCAACATTTGTCACATGCACCACAGGTTGCCCATTCAAAGGAAGGAAGTAGTTCATGTAATCCTCTGCTAACACAGCATACAAGTAATCCCCCATGGAGCTTGACCAGTGGCAAACCTGCATGATACAACCAATAAAATACAAGACTTAGTATTCAGTGTCCTATACAAAGTAGATTCATGTTTCACACATTCTCTTCTCTCAGTATTTTTTTTTATTAAGTAAAGCAATATACATTGACTTAAGATTCTAGACTTTTGTAGAGTTTTATTCAATTCAAAGCACAAAAAACATGAATTTTTATCAAAGGAATTATTGTGTACATTAAAAGTTATAAAGCAGTGTTATCCAAACACATACTCACCCTTGCCAAGTTGGGGTTTACCAACAGATATGAGAAATGAAAGAGATAATATTCAAAGGCATCTGTTCTGAATTAAGGATTATATTTGGATGACACAAAAGCTGAAAATATTTACTTCACAATGAGTTGTGCAACACAGTGACTGGCAAAAGAAACTTTAACATTAACATTTAAATGTGTCATAGGTTATGAAATAACATAGCTGTCAAAGCACAGCCACATGGGCTCTAATTTTTAAAGAGACATAGAACATAAATGACAAAATATATCAAATGAAAAGGATACTCAATAGAAGCATATTGCAAGGTCTGCCAAATCCTTGCATAAACTGAAGTTTATCTGCATACAAAGGTGGAATTCCCCCTTCTTCAAGCATCTGGCGGCTGGGGAACTAATATACAAAAGAAATGAATTAACGCAGGGTTTCAACTTTGCAGAGTTTCCTGGAAGCCGGTTTCAGGGAGTCCCTACCTCTCCCACATAAACAAACCCCACTTCCCCAAAATATATATACATATAAAACAATGCAACCCATCATACGTTCCAACCTCCAGAAAACCCTGTTAGCAACAATTCATATGGCAAACTTTACTTGTAAAGCTTTGAAGAAATATATACGCATTATACATAATTAATAAGATCATAAGGAGTGACACTCCTCAGTGTGTCTATTACTTACAGGTAAACAAGAAACGGGGAATTCATATCGACAGTACGGATCCTGCATGAGCTTGTACAAAACTCTGAAGAGTGGGCCATTAGGAGCTAGCAGGCGATGACAGTTGTGCCAGTCATGGCTTTGTGCTCTTGTGAGACGGTGAATGCCCCATCCCATCTGATTGTTGAATCCAAAGATATTCTCCAGCAAAAGAGGCAAAACTGTGTGCAGTTCCTGACAAGTAAGAGCGAGTTATCAATGCATAAAACTAGAATAGCAACTCCCATTTCACAGCTGCTAAAATATGTAGTTAACACTGATCTGTGCTTCAGGCTGAATACATAAAATTTTGATATTACCTTCAAACTGGTTTCATCCAAGATCTTGACCAGTTCTATGCATCTTGCATACAGCGGTTTTGAAAAAGCAGAATGTAGTCTTGCCTGAAAATAAAATACCCTCTTTTTCATTCAAAATAGCCATAGCCATGCAATGGCCAGATGTACTAAGCTAGGTCGTAAGTTCTTTGCTTAAACTGCCTCTATAGATCTGCAACTCGAATATATTTTTCCTTTGCAAAGTACAGGTCTACATTGATTTTTTTTTTTTTGAGAAAGTGTTGATGTATATTCTAATAGAACATAATTATGCTTGTCAGCATTCATCTATTTGAAAATAAATTTAATTAGTTTATTATATTTAATTTATACACGCCACACACACAGCTACTAATAGTACTATAGCTAAATCAGAATTTGGTCTCTGTGAAATTATGTATTACAAATATATACCACTTGCATAGGTACCAGTAAGTCATATGTCTATATAGTACATGCAATATATATGTCATATGATATTTGTCAACAACAAAGTTTACAGGTACATGTGGCTTCAGTTTTAAGTTCAGACGGTTTGCATTTGCAGTACTTCTTTTTTTGTACTTCTGTGAACTACTAAGGGCACAGCAATCCAATTAAAGACACACAACTCTGAACTTATACAATACTGACAATTACAATCGCACAAAGATATCAAATCGACTCAGTTTACTCAGAAGTGATGGAATTTAACTCACAGTAGCAGAAACCGCGGCTCCCGCAGATGCCATTTTGCAAAGGAATCCCGACTTCCGGTGCTATAAATAACCTGGGGAAACCCCTCTCACAAACTTGGTTCTAAGAAGTGATCGGTACCACTGGCACCAGGGTGACCAAATTTTGTTTGTAGGTGCTAGCCTTTTATTTGTACATGCCAGGATATGAAAATGATTACTGTACATGTTGATATGTAAACTGAAGCCACATGCATATGATGCACATGATAATGCCGCTTTATTAATGGCTAATGTACATACATATTGTCATTATTGACATTACATTATGACACAAGTTCAGTACAAATGCATCATCGTAATGCAGTATTGTAGATAGCCCATGACTGCAGGTAGGCCCATGCAATTGTCTATAGTACTTGTCGTCCTTGTGTGGCTGTAATCTTGTTAGGGCCTAATGAGCTAGTTTCGTTCGTGAAAAATTACATACAAGTTTGTTGCACATTGCCATTATTGGGCACGTGTGTAATCAGCTGTTTCGTCACCATGTTACTTTGCGAAAATTTAGCAGTTTGCATTGCATGCAAGCAAAATGATGAAACTGCAACCAACGTGAAGCAATTTCAATTTTTTTTTTATTTCTATTTTTGTTTTGTTATAGTGCCATATTATTGGTTCACATATAACATATTGCAGGTAATAATGGCTTCTGCGGAGCCTGAGCTCATGCCAGAGACTGTCAAAGATGAGAGCGAAACAGAAAAGGAAGGTCCAGTGGAGCAGCCAGCAGAAATGGGAGATGTCGCTGCTGAAAAATCCTCTACCAGTGAAACTCAAACAGAAAAATTGAATGACTCAAAACAAGTAGATGTTCCATCTGACACAGCAGGAGGAGAGGGAGACTTATATGGCTACATTAACAAGGATTTTACGTCAGAAATTTATAAGATTGAAATCACCAATCTACCCAGACGTTATGGCATTAAGGTAACCTGCATTCATTTTTTGTGATCTAGGCCAGATTTGTTTCTACTAACGCAGGGTATGCGGGGAAAGGTGTTTGGATAAATGTAGGACCTCATTTACAAGATGTTTTCCTTGATGAGTGAAAAAAAGTAATTTCAATTTCTGGTGCCTGTTTCAGAATGAATACTATTTGTGCAATGTTGCAGCAAATATGTCTTTTCAATTAAAAATCTGTCTGTTTAATTTTATAATATTTTTTCACCTTTTTCCTAAATTTTTATGTACAATTTGGTTTACAGGAATTCAGGAAACGACTGAAGAATTTGGATTTAGATCCAAACAAAATAAAAGTCAGTCCAGATTTGAAGTATGCTTTTGTTACTTTTCGGTGAGTTTAGTCTTCACATGAAATATTTCTGGTAGTATTTATACAATTTCTGATTGGATTTTGTTGCTATGGTATTTTTTGTATTTTTTTACAGCTGTGAAGAGCATAGACAAGCTGCGTTGAAGGCATGTGAAGGTCACAAGTGGAAGGGTCAGGTGTGGAAAGCCAAGGTATGAAACACTAGTAATAGAATCTGTACTAGCGCCAATACATGTGTCTTACCTTATTTGATACACAGCTAGACTGGCTTCTGGAGGCCCAGTGGAGTTAATTTCATAAACAAACATTAATCATTTTGATTTCAGGCAGCAAAACCCGCTGCTGATCCATTGTTGAAGAAAAGAAAACTGGAGATGGGTATGAATGAAGTCTGACTAATTATTGATAATACACTGAACTGTTATAATGTGTATTATTTTTCAGGAGTGGGATTCCTCATTTTAACTTGGTATATTAATTTGTAGAACAAGGAAATGACAACAAGAGAGCAAAAAATGAAGATGAAAATTTGCCAATTTCTGAACGACTACAGAGAGCTGTGACACCTCTTGCCCACCTCAGCTATGATGAGCAAATTGAGGTACCTAAGTACATTATTTATTACGTTATTGATAAGAAAGATTGGTTGAACTGCCTGATCTTCTGGTGTAACTCAACAATTTTCATTGCTTGGCAAAAATTACGCATTTCCAGACAAAAACTAAAGAACTAACGAAGATCATCCGCAACATAGGAAAACGCATAGAAAGTCAGAGTGGGTAAGTAATATGGCATGTTTTAGATTCTGTCACAATGTGCTGGTCTTTAATAACTAAATGTTTAAGACTTTTTAATTAATTTAATTTGACAGGAAGAAACCACATCCAATATATAAACCCATGGATCTTGTGAGATCGGTAAGTTTTATAAAATGTTTGTTTGCTTTATAAATATTATTTGAAAGAATCAGTGACCCAAATTTTTGTTTTGAATTTTTTCTATTCACTATTTAGCCTGTGGAAAAAGATTATCGAAATAAAGCAGAGATGACAGTTGGTATGAGTCCGGATGGAGAGGGTGAGTCAGTTGAGATGAGCTGTTTATTATCCGAGTGATATTTACTGAGAAGAAATGATATGATTAGTTGTTTGTTTTATTCTTGTGCGCAGAAAAAGTTGTAGGCTTTCGTCTCGGGAGCTACAAAAATGCAAGTGTACATGTCGTCAGTCCTGAGGATTGTGTTCACATTCCTGCTAAAATGAAGGATTTAGCTAAGGTGAATGAAATTATTCACATTATGATCACTTATTGGTTTTGATGAGGTCCCTTCCTTTTCATTGCTCACTGTAATGATCAGTACGTCTTGGTGATAATGTCGATGAATATATTTTAATATTGTGGTTTTCTTGTGTTATTTTGATAGGTATTTCAGAAATATCTACAGACAGTATCAAAATATCAAGCATTCAACCCAATTAGCAGAGAAGGTCACTGGAAGCAAATTATGTTGAGAACCACGGAGACTGGCCAAAGTATGGCTGTGCCTCAGTTTCATCCGCAGTCTTTGTCCAAGGTAATATGACCTGTCTTTGTAAATAAACACTGACATTCAGAACAAGCGTTCGAGCTTTCAAAGGTTCAACTTGGTTTTGTGTATAATTATTGAAAATGTTGATTTTAGGAAGAAATAGATGCAGAAAAAGAACAAATGAAGGAATATTTCCAAAATGGCGAAGGAAAAGATTGTGACATTACATCACTGTATTTCCAGGTCCAGAAGGACAGGTAAGCCCTCTTTAAATCATCAGTGTCTTGATTTTCTTCATTTTATACTTTGTATTACGTTAGCTTTCAATTCTATTAATAAATATTCATTGTTATTAGGGCCACGTTGCAAAACAGTCTGTGACTGAACAATAAGTGAACATGGTTATTAATACTGCTCACAACTGTACACTTTGAACTTTGACTAATGATTTGCTTTTATCAACAGGGGTGTACCAATATCCTTAGAAGTTGTGTTCGGTGAAAAGGTATGTATAATTATTTATAGAAGGTTGACTCTTACCTAAACTAATTTAATATAGGTTATCCAGAACATTTATTTATTGAATTTTTATTGATGCAGGACATTGTAGAGTCTATGCTGGGAATGAAATTCAGAATATCACCTGAGTCCTTCTTTCAAGGTAATTGCTGTACTTATGTAGTCTTTGTGTTTATCAAATAAGATCATAACTGCTATTGCATAATGTAAAATGTGCAAGCGGTACATGCTAACTCTGCATAATTGTATGGAAGCTTCAATGTAATTAATATAATTAATTCAAATTTTTGTCTTCCATGCACAATATAATGTGTTTATGACACCTATTGTATTTTAAAAAACAATGTTGAGGACCAGATGGTCATATTCCCAGAAATTATTTTATCACTCTATTTTTGTGTAGCTGTGTATGAGAAACCCAGCGCCCCACATTTCGCCCATTCGTTAACCTTGACCCCCGGAGGCTCAGCCCATATGATATTACCTCGAGGACACTAAAATGTAACCCCACGGGGGAAGGCCACGGTAAAAACGACATTGGAAACAAAGGCCATCATTTAGGGGGTGGAGTGTAAGGAGGCTAGTCGTGAAATGTTTTCCATGGGACTCAAATTGATGAGCCTCTGTTTCTACGGGTCTCTTGCATTATCATGTAGTCATAATCCTCAATGCACAATGGCTTACATTATTGTGTGCATGATATAAAAAATTAGTGTATATCTGTCTAACTATCTAACTGTAATTTACTTGCAGTGAACACTCGTGCTGCAGAAGTCCTCTACACCAAAATTGGTGATCTCTGTGGTCTTGATAAGAACGCTGTATTCTTTGACATCTGCTGTGGAACTGGGACTATTGGGTTAACTGTTGCCAAGGTAATGGAACTGCTGAAGCTGACCTGCATTTTACTGCTCTGATGTTCTGTAGTTCATGATGGTTCTGCATTTTTCTTGTTCTAAAATGTTACTTCGAATTTGTAGAGAGTACAGAAAGTCATAGGAATTGAAATGGTTCAAAAAGCGATTGACGATGCCAACGAAAATGCCAAGTTGAATGGTGAGTCATTAAATTGTCTGTAAAAGTTTGAGTTGCATATTATATATACCTTTTGCTTTATGTATAAACACCTCCAATAAATCTCCATCCCAAAACGCTACTCAAAACTGTTCCAAACACACTCCTGGCATCAAGTCATTGCTGTCATCAATAAGTCATTGCTGTCATAAATAAGTCATTGCTGTCATCAATAAGTCATTGCTGTCATCAATATACTGTCAATTCAAATACAGCTCTCTCGGAGACTACAATGCTTAGTTCCATAATATTATATTTCTGTGATAAAATAACAGTTCACTCTCCCCCTTGTAACAACTACCTTTAAGCACTGATCATTTTGTGAACTTTTTCATTTAATCAGAAATGGAAAATGTAGAATTCGTCTGTGCAAAAGCTGAAGACAAAGCCTTTCAAGAGAAATTACAAGCTGTTGATCCCTCCACTAGGTGTGTTGTAGTGGTGGACCCACCTCGAAGCGGTTTACGTAAGTTGCAATTAAATTTTGTCATATTATGTTCCTGATAGTCATGAATGTATTTAAAATTTAATAATTGGCATTCCACCCTGGAACATCAAATATAATTTCAACTATGATATTGAAGTACCAATTTATTTAATTTGATGTACAAACTTTTCATAGTATTTATTGATTTATTTTTGCTTGTCACTTTTTCAGATCCAAGTGTCATTGCCAGATTGCGGCATCTTTCTTCTCGGATAACTGATGTGATATATGTTTCATGCAACCCTGCAGCTGCAGAGGCCAATCTGGTTGAGTAAGTGTGTCTTAGTATATCTCCATTATCTGCCATAGTCAGTAGTAGGTTTTGTTACACAAGCTTAGAAATCATCAGTGCTTCTAACCGAACTTAAAACCATCATCCCAAGTCATACCATGACAAATCAGCCGCCGCTCGATGCTATTTCATGCTAATTAATTAATTTATAAAATAATTTATAAAATAATTAATTAACTGACCTGTCAGCCAATCACAAGCCATGAAGAATGGCGCCCTGCTTTGAGAGTGCAAATGCAGCGGATTTGGCAGGGTTTGTCGTGGGAGGTGCTTAATACTGTTATGATGTCGGTCTGAGTAAATATAGCTTACAACGGGTGTAATTCTTAAGACATTCTATTGGGGTCAGACCAACTGAGCTCTATTTTGCATGGTCCAACAGTTATATTGTGTCACACAAATAAGCACATGACAATGATTAGATGTGCATCCCCCCTCTCAGTGCTAGTTATGGCTGAGTGACTCAAATAAACTTAACCCGCCACCGTGATCCCTTGACCATCACCATGCGTGCGGCACATATTCCCTGCTTGAAGCTGAAAGGAGAAATAAGGGTCCGAGTTAGGACACTCATTCCTCTATCAGCCGTCGTTCGTGTCAGAAGTACGAAAATTGATTGGTTGCATTGAAACCGGGCGGAAGTCAAGAGACATCCTGGATGCTTTATAGATTAACATCTAGCAAAAAATGGCTTTTTCCACTGACACTGATGCACAGGAGCCTTCATGACTACTCTGGTCAGCCAACAATCATTAACTCTTTCTCTTCCTCTTACAATTCATATCAACAGACACAGAACTATAACCAGAACAATCCTCAGTCCAGATCAGGCACTCATTCCTGATTTTTTTAATGTGGTCTCTTGATCAAACTATAAGGCACAGTCATAGCGATCCCAGAAAGGATAACCAAAGGAAACAATCAGTCTTTCCGCCATCACTAAGGATGTCACCCTCCCCCTCCTGTGCAGCCAGTTCCAGTAGGGGGGAGGCTGAGGAACAGTTATCTTATGAAGGATGTGCTTCTCTTGATCCATCTCCTTGGCACCACAAAATTCTAACTTCTGGACTGACGCTTAATATTGCTATATGTTGCCACTGTCCGTGACAAGTAAAATTGCCTTAAGTCAGGGAAAGTGTCAGGTGTTATAAAAATGCACTAGAGCTAGTAAGCGATTACTCACCTATTCACAGTGCCAAAAAAGTCGGGTGGGTTCCGGTCTGTGATCGATATCAAAATATTGAACTGATGCATAATAAGCCCACACTCCCATTTAGTAGACCAGAACTTCAGGAAGTTCATCCAACTTTGTGTTCAAGGTCAAAATTACCAGTTTCAAGCCATGTGTTTTAGCTTGAACAAAGCACCAACTCTCCGACCCAGTGGAATTGTTCCTGAGGGCCAAAGGAATGCTTCTATATCAGTACCTAGACGATTGGCTAATCCTACCTCATTCAACTGACTAGTTAAAGACAAAAAGTCAGAGTTGACTCTTCAGACTTGGGTTGTTTTTCTGGGAATGGACATAGATTTATTCCAATAATAGGATGGTCCCATCAATTCCCAGTTGGCCAAGATCAACGATCTTTTGTTCCGTAGAAGTTCAGCTTCTGCTGTTGCTTGTAGGCAGTCTGAATCATGCCGTACAATTCATCCATCTGGGTTGCCTCCACATTAGACTCTTACAGTTCTATTGAAGGCTTTGGTGATAATTTACAGTGGGCAATGGAATCCACTATTTCTATGGACTAGACTTTCCTGGTGGAAAGATCAATGGAAGTTGGCAGTAAATGTTCCACTTCGCCTTTCGGATCCAGAGATGCAGTTTACAAGATTGGGGAGCCTTTCTCAAGAGTCACCAGCATTCAGGGTAGTGGACCAGCGAAGATGCCATGCTTCACATTACATTTCTATAGCTTCGGGCAGTCCGATCAGTCTTGGAAATAAGTTACACTGCATAGCGTTCCACCATTGGGTTTACTTGGTTGGGTTGTATTACCAGCTGGGTGGCCTTATGGTTAAGGCATTCGCCAATTCCATATTGGCCAGCTCTGGTGAAGGTCCTGGATTTGAACCATTAGCTTCATCCAAGCTGCATGTGGATCGTATGAGACGGTAAATTGGTGGTACCTTGTACTCGCTGTCTATGCTGAGGCAAGTAAAAACCCCACCCATAGGGTAAATGTGTAACTTGATATGGACTCAATGCCTTATCATATGGTCATTATGTCTGCCTCTGGCTGCTGGTCATATAAGCTGACTAAGCTTCAGACCCAGTACCATTGAGACATAGACATACCAAAATCAGGTGAGATACTTATGGCTATGGCTAACTACTATATTAGACACAGGGTCCTATTTGCATGGCAAAATGTATGTGGGATCATGAGCAAAACCTATCTCTGTGAGCTCATGGTCCACAGACATATTCTCATGTGCCCACCTATTATTTCTCCTTCAGCTTCGAGGTGAAGGAGTTGCATGGGATATATGCGGCGCAGGCATAGTGCGGGTCACGTGGTCCTGATGGTGGGAAGAGTTATTTGGGTCACTCAGCCATAGCTAGAGCTTATGCAAATTTTACCGTTGTTGTGCTCTTATTTGCATGACAAAATGTGGGCCATGAGCTCACAGATAGGTCTGATCCCCCAAGAGGACCAATTTACCGGGTGGGGACGAACATTGTGCACCACTGGAGTCATCATAGTCATTGGGTTGCATAGTAGTAACCATACTCCACAACAGCTTATTAATATTGTTTCGTTTATTTTTAAATTTCAGTTTGACGAGGGTGCGTTCCAACAGAATGGGCGGAAATCCTTATGTCCTACAAGAAGTTATAGGAGTGGATATGTTCCCATCTACGACTCACGTTGAAGCCATCTTTCATTTCCAAAGTACTCCTGTTACTTCATAGCACTAAATGCTGTCAGAGTATCACTTGACTTCAAAGTTTTATTGTGTGATTACGAAGATTGTACCATTTAATATATGTGAATACATGAAATTATTGAATTTTCACTGATATTATTATATATTATTGTATTCTCTGATAGTGATATGAACAAACGAAGAGACAAGACTCCAGTCAGACATTTATTTATTGTTGTATACAAATATTTACATGAGATGTCAACATGCAATATTTTACCCAAGACAATTTAACTTCCACAATATAAAATATAAATACTTGTTAGCAATACAATATACAGCTTTTATATATATACTGTACAAAGTGAGCAATATCATAGTGTATTTTGTAAATACCTGTATATTGAGTGTTAATGATATTTCCATGGAAGAAAACTTTTTGACTGTTTTTAGAGTCCATGGTAATATTTTGACAAACTCAGAACATACACAATAAAATAAATTCTAAATACCAATTAAATAAATTTTAAATGACAATAATACGTTTTTAAACACCACTAAATTTAATGTAAAATTAAACCCTCTAAAAGTGTCAAAAAATGTTTTCAGATTACCAAATCATGCAGTACATTCAATGTAAAGAATAAATGCTCTATAATATAGATAACAAGTGCAATTGATACTGCAAAATGCCCTTAAGTTCTGCTGAAAGTAAAAACGGCCTCTGGCTCAATTCAATTTCGCTCTTTCAAAATCAACAGAAGATCACAGACTATGCCTTCACTAGAATAGTTCACAGCAAAATAATTAAGCTGGGACAAGAATGGACATATACTGATATGGTACAATAAAACACAGAATTGATCAATATGACAATAAATAATTCATTAAAATAATTGCAACACATAAAAATAATAAGTACATTTGTATAACATGTAAATGGACAACATGGACGATCTACATAAGCTTTGCTACACACTGTTAGGAATGTTACATTATGGGAGTGACGTCCAAATGAGATTGAACATTAGGTAAATATACTTAGGATGATATGAATTTTCTGAATCAGGAATGTTATTCAAAATAACTAAATTGTGGTAAAATACCTGGGGACAATCTTTCTCTCTGATCCCGTGACTCATTGTATATGGTGTATATGGTTCGTGAGACACTTCCCTTAATGGAATATAAAACTACAAAACTGCGGACATTCCAAGAACATCTTCCACTGGAGCATTACTGAATTCACTATTCTTTTTTGCAGATGTGTTTGTTAATATAGTCTGGTTCATGGGAAAATATACACTTAGTTTTAATACCTAATCAGTAGTAATTATACACTAAACTGTTTTTCTACAAATGATTGAGTTGAAATTTACACCTATCTGTACACCAACTGACTCTGAATAGGACATAAATAAAAAGGAGCCTTACAGCATGAAAAGGGAGTTAACCAATAGTCTTATGCACAATGTGTGTGACTATGCTGTGGCATGCGGGTATAATTACTTTTGGAGTACATATAAGTGAAGTCAAATTGTGCACACAAACAAATCTACCATATTTATTCATACGGTAGCTTCCTTTTCTTTGCTTTTCCACTAGCAAGATGACCCATTTCTTTTTCAGCCATGGTATTGACTGCACAATTTAATTTGACAACATGTAAGCGTAATGACACCTGGTCAGCTTTTAAAAACCTTTCTGCGGACTTAGGGAAATGTAAATTTGATTTTCTCAAATCTATTATGTGGTAATTCCTCACCAAATACTATATCATATTATGAGATTACCAGCTCTCTAATAATTTAACACATAAGGAACCACAATAAAATGTAATGTTGAGATCACGAAAAGTTCTGCATAAAATAACCGTAAGTAAAAGATATTTCAATGTAAATCATAAATGTAAAATTGGGTCCATGATTTTAGAATACCCATGTAAAAACCTCACTTGGAATGTCCACCGGAATTTGTTTGCCAGTTGACACAATACAAACATTCAACATTTCCTTTGATGATAAAAACATCCGCATTTCCGTTTGCAAAACCCGCCCTTTGTGGTATTGATATAGACCTAAAGCTATTATGAAAAAACTGTATACATATATTTGACACATAACACAGACAGTAAACTCTAAATTATATCAAACTCTGCAAATCAATTGACATAAACATACTTTCACAATCAAAGCACATAACACACACCCTCATCACATATAAATCATGAAGGGACACCAGCCTTCTCATCTTCGTTTGGATTATTCACCAGTCCAAACTATCATAATATTACAGCATAACGATTCACATTAAATCCTATACATGTTAAGCAGTGCTACAATATGAGCAATGACACTTGGCTATAAATTATCATCACATCAACAAGACTCATTAAATTTAGTGAACCTTCACTTAAAATCCATCAAACCTGTTACTCAAAAGTCTGTGCTCATGCATTAACTTTAACTTCAATCTACAATATGGGAGTATGTGTCAAGTCTGGCTTGAAACCTGGGTAGGATCTATACATGATGAACTTGCAGAGTTGAGATTCATGGTACCAATTACTGGTGAAACCAGGTTCTGTTCATAGCCATCGTTGGACATTATCATATATGTAATTGTGCAATAAATGTTACTTTTCTCTCAAGTAACAAGATTATACATTACAATATAATATATTCGGATTGGATCAATTATCAGACACCAATCAGATCTGAGCCATCATAATTCAAGAGATGAAGCAGTATTTTACATCAGCATATTACATTTTGAAACCCTCAGCGAACGGATGAACACTGAACAATTTTAATGATGCCTTGGGGTGTGCTATGTGGGATTCGCTGAGGGTTTTGCTGCAGCGCAGCCTATGTTTACTTTATCAAAACGACATGCTATATACCATTACATGTACTGTTGAGTATGTCCTTACGTGTACATTTTAACTGCTCTTGAGCAGGTCATCGAAATACAGGCAGATTGTAGAATGAAAATCCTCTCTTCCCTTTCACTGCACAGTATATGTAGACGACATGGTATGCTGTAACAAAAAAAAAACCCTTATACAGGAGCTATAATATATATAATGATGTGCACTTTTCTTGGCTCCCATTCCTATGAATACTTCATGTTAGGCTTGCTACATAATATTATTCGGCAATCTTGATTTTTTAAAATAGTTTTTACAATGGTATTAGAAATAAAACATACCTCCGGGAATGAGACAAATTGCGCCCGCAATGAAGAAAACTGTGCTCTGCACGGCTGCCAGGAAAAAATACATGCAGTTATATGTAAATTATATAAAGAAATGTAAATATTATGGCTTTTGAAATGTCCGCAGAAAACTTGACATTTACCTGTTGCTTCAGCGGCTTCAATGGCTATGCCAGCTACAAAGCATGCTAAAAAATAAAATAATAAATATTAGCAAACAGCAAATGAGAAAATTTAAAAAAATTAAAAAATGATCACAAGTCAGTATGAGTGCCTTACACAGTCCAACTAGTAAAAGAAAAAAGGATGCTAAAACAATTTTCCAGTTCTCTCTGACTTTAGGATGCCTCCACCATCTGAAACAGCCAAAGTTATGCATGTTATTAACTGCACATTAGTACCAGTGCAATAGTTAGGAAATAACTTGATTGGTTACAGTGATGGAAGTGGGAAATGTTGGTTGGGGGAACTCTTGTCCCAGCAGCATGGCCACACAGAATCGGCTTAGCGCAAAAATTTAACTTTCAATCCATGTATGTAATTAGATTACAAAAAAAATGTATTCATATATTCAATAACTTGAAAATCAAAATTTTAAATTTATTTAATGGTACCAGTATGATAAACTTTTCTCTGTATTATTGACTAAATGGTATTGGATAAAACATTGCGCCAATCATTCTGAAACTCATAGATGGTTATGATTATTGACAGTTGCATACAATTTTGCATAAAAACTGTGGATGATGAACAATGATGAAGTCAAACTCTGGTGAAGGACCATCATTCGATGGCAGGGCCCCAACCCTGGAAGGCTAGCTGGCACTTTAAAGAATTAGCCCATGTGAGATTGGCACCTTCACTTGCTACTGGAAGAAGAAGTTGGCTCCTTCACCAGTGTCAACAGCTAAAGTTAGCTGCAGCCACAGGCAGTGTCAGTGGCCAAACTGTTGTAGACTCTGTGAACCTACAGTGTCAATAACCCAATTTATCTATGGATACTTCACCTGACCTAGGACCAAAATTGCTAAGGCTAACTTTTAAATTAAAAAAATCTTAATATTGTAGAAAAATCCAAAATAAAGAATCATATAGCAATTTCATTGGGGAAGCTGTAGCATTGGAGAGCTCCCCCTACTTTCAGTCAGGGGACTCAGTTCCCATAAGCTCCCCTGGCCACTTCCATCACTAATTGGTTATGATATTAGGGCTGAACATAGCTGACATATTAATGTTTTAAATGCATGGATTATATGGTACCTTTTCTCTGGGAATGTTTTCACTGAACTGTAGACTTCACTTTGGGACTGGAATGATCCTCGGGAATCAGATCGGAGTAAACTGAAAAACAGATGTATATTAGATGGTACTTAACATTTAAGA
Organism: Alitta virens; assembly: GCA_932294295.1. Lineage (NCBI taxonomy): Eukaryota > Metazoa > Annelida > Polychaeta > Phyllodocida > Nereididae > Alitta > Alitta virens. The sequence continues at coordinate 67,938,501 of OW028575.1, read as the reverse complement.
ACCACTGCCAAAGTTATAATGTTGAACATCCTTCAAATGTATTTCAGAGCATCCAATGCACTAATTATATTGAAAGGTATGTAGAAAATTGTTATTGGAAGGTGCACATATATATATAAGAAATAAACATTCCACTAAGAAAACCTGCGGCCCAAAAAAAGGTGGTTGCAACGCCTTCGCACTGTTCAGCAGACGTGTGTTTCAGTTTTGATGAATCGCCATGTCTGATTGGCCTAGCGGCCGCCTTTAAAATAATTTTCCGTGCTTCAACCACTTTTATTGTGTACAAGTTATTATACAACATTTTTGGTCATAGTGTGGAAATGGTCGAAGCACGGATGCGATTTCAGGCAAGTTTTCTTAGTGCAGTCCTGAAGGTCTTACCCAGCCTTTCCTTTCTTCACCCCTGGGAGAAGGCCCTCGCGGTGGTCATTATGCTGTAAAATTAAGTCAATTCAATTATTTCAAATACATGTAGTTGACAATGTCAATGCCATATCTATTTTTTTTATTAGTAAAACAAAAAACTTGGACACGTAAAGATACTAGCACCAGTGGCCAGGAGCACTGAAGGAGAAAGAGGCTTGCTTATTTTAGTCTGTTGCATTGTTCTTGGACATTGCCATTGAGGCAAAATGTTGATATTCTATAAAATTGATTTACCTCTTTTGGAGCATCATAATTCAGCTTGACATCTTCAAGAGATGCATATTTTGTTTTCCCCTTTAGCGGTACACTTTCTGTCGTTGAACCGTACACCCTAATTGGATCTTCTTCGTCAGATTCTAGTTCAAAGGCGTCGTCAATTGAAAAATTTCCAGGATTAGCCATTTTTGATCATCGGGATTATTTACCAAAACAAGGACATACGGAAGCACATGGCGCCCTCTAGTCTAAGTAGCATAAAGTCCCTTGTAACAAATAATGACCACTAATGAACACAAATTCTGGCAACTTCGTTTAATAATTACCGTATGTTATTAAACATATTTGTATTTAAATTACAGTATTTCTTTGTCGGAAGATGCCCTTCTATATTTTTCAATTTTATTCCTCATTGCTTTGTGGGATCAGAAGAAGCTTTTCAGGTCGCCATGTTGTGCATGTTGTGTAGCACGAGTTCTGCTAACTAATTTAAAATTACCGTTATTAACTCTTCAAACGGCGCACACCGTAAGTGTAAATGAAGCCGTTTAGCGGTGTTTGTTTAGATAGATAGATGTAACGTGTACTGCATTTGTATGCTTCGGCACTTTAGCTTCATCTTGATTCGACTCTTGATTTGTCAGACGTTTCAAGTGCAATCAATGAATGAATTTATAGGTACCTTTGCTGGAGTGGGTTGTGAGTAAATTTTTAGCCTTGGCTGAGTACAGCTGAGTGACTTTCCAATTGAAGAAGAAGACAAAAAAGAAAATCTAAACCTGTGCAGGGCCACTGCCACTGCAGGCTGTGGTGTAAATATAGCTGTTTGAAAAATAAAACTTGACGAAGGCTGGCTTTTAACTAGGGTCTAGACTCTAGTGTCCTTTGATTTGGCTCCAGAGCAAATAGACAAAAGTGAGTGTTACTCATACTGAGTCCTAGACCTAGTAGCTAGTAGTAGACTAGTAGTAGTAGTTACCACAAGTTAGCGACAACTATACTTGGAAAATTAACTAAGTTCTCTTAACATCATTGAACATAATGTATAGTCTATTAAACTATATATTTAGTCATTGGGTGGATTGAAGAAAAAAGTTTGTTTCCGATTATTTTGAGGGAAAAAGTAAGGTCGGTAAGAAATTTTTTTTTGGGGGGCTTAGATTCAAGGTACTAAAACCCAAAATTCATGTCAAATTTGAATTCTTTTTTTCGAATGCTTTAAAATAATTCGGGTCGGGGCTTGTGAAGTTGGGTCAGTCAGAAACGGAAACACTTTTTTTTTACAGTCAGCCTTATAAAATGATGTCAATGTACCGATTCAATGTAATATAAAAATTTTTTTAATGAAATATTGTATGGATGACTTAGGCCAATAGATAACTCTAGACCTTCCCCCAGCCCAGTAGCTGTGCTAAATAATTGTTATTACCAAGATGCAGATTCGCTGTCTTTTGTTCATTTTGAAGCCAATGATTGCTCATTGCATTTAATGCTTGACACCTTGATATGCAGTCATTCAGTGATTTTGTTAGTTCCCTTCCATTCTAGTTTTGATAAACTGCATTCCCAATAGCAGTTTAGCAATGTTCAGCTGCTTCAGCAATGTTCTGACTTCAGAGTCACAAAATTTGACAAAGCAAATCTATCCAGGTTATAGTATCATGCTTTAAATACTGGGCTTTCGAAAATCACATTTTGGTGCACAGCCCTGAGAGTTCTGAAAATTTCTAAGCAAAACAGTCGACATTGTTCTGGGGGTTTTTTTTTTAAATGACAGTTAACCACAATTGTAGTTGTCCATCAAGTCCTACGATAGTGATAATTATGCAGTGCTTGTTTACCCCTTTGTGCTTGTTTGCCTATTGTGTCATTTTCCCGTCGGCAAAGATTGTCGTGCATGGAGCTGGCACAGCGATTGAGCAAGCTACGATAAGACACCTTGACGTCGTGAAGATGCTATTGTTGTGAATGAAATGTTCACTTTATACTTGTTTCATTACTATTTATGTGGTGACAGTTCCAACACTTGTGCGCAGTGTATATTGATGCTTTGCTCTCTATTTCTTTCAGGTTACCCACTTGTATGAGGATCACAAATGGCTTGAGAGAACCCTGACTTGTAACAATTATGTTATCATACAACTCATAGTTTCATGTAGCTAACATGTAACTACATTCAGACTGTCACTGGTCATTGGCAGTGCTTGTTGTCTTTAGTTGGTAATATTTATCTGTAATCTTCATCAATGCATTGATCATTCTTGACAACACTTGCCCTTTTGTTAAGCTTCTATAAAAAATGGTGTGGTTGTGAAGGCAACATATAGAAACGCCAGCTTGTCTCATGCATTGTAAATTGTACTAGTGAAGGGAAAGTGTCCTACAAGCCTTTCACTCTACTAGTACATTGAGTAATGCATACAAGACACCTATGGTACTGCTGACTTCAGAGCAATTTCAAGGAAACATTAGTACCTCGTTAGTAAGACAATTAAGTGTGCCGTGTTGTTATTGAGCCATGGCAAGTGAGGGCGGCAGTCCACCACCTTTACCTCCGGAGAATCCTCCGCTCTCTCCTCCACCTTTGCCGCCCACTTTTTCACCACCGCCATCAACGCAAATGTCCAGTCCGTTAACTAATTGGTTGGACTTTGACCCTGGTGTCGGTGGCAACTCAGCAGCCGAAGAAGATGAAGAGGGTCCGCCCTCTAAAAAGGCAAAAATGGAGGAAGACGAATCGCAAGATGGAGACGAGTCTCTTAAACCTACTCTGTTGGGAAATGCCCTGATTGATGAGGACAGCTTGGAAGAAGGGGAGATAAGTGAATGGGGCCAGCAGGATGACGTGGATACTGACAATGTTGGGAACAATGGCGCCTCGGTCTCAGATGAGGTGAAAGAAGAAGAAAATGACACAATTGTTGAGACTGTAGACACACACGCTGTCGCTATCACTGAGCAGTCTGAAGGTAACAGTGCAACTCTTGAAGAAGATGATGACAGCAACAGTAATTCACTTCTCAAGCAGCAGTTTGAGATCATAGATGACTTAGGGGGATCTGACGATGACCTGAATGATTATGACAGTGATGACTTAGATGAGGAAGAGATTGATGCTTTGTTAGATGAAGGTTTGCAGGTGCCAAAGAGACCCAAGTACACGGGAGATGGTGAACATGTGGTCCCTGTCGAGAGAGAGAAGGTTATTTTAAAAGGTGGGTTTTTTTTATTGAAGGCTTTATTCCTTTTATTCTTCTTCTTTTTTTTGTATTTGTGTGGAAAATGTTGCAGTTGATAGTTAAGATTGTCTTGTTCAGAATATATTTATATATACACATACATATACACAAATATGTGCAAATGAGGCAATGCAATTGGACTTTTGCTATATTGAGAATGTTAGAAGATGTATAAGAATGAGTGGATTCATACAGATGGTGTGATTGATGTGATTGGAAAGCATGCTGTGAGATATACAATCCTTGTAGCTTGTCCCAGTTCTGTGATTTTATTGTTGGCATGTTCCTTGGGCGTTTGTTGTTAGGTGTAACTCCGTTGATGCCCAATATTTTGTCAAACTAATTTTGAAGTCTACTGTCTTGTAATCCAAAGAATGGAAGGAAAATAAGATGTTATGAAAGGGAAAAAAATTGGATTGGTTATGAAACTGCTTGCAGCAAATGAAATGCAACCCCGAAAGTATATTTGTAAATATTTCTTTCAAGGACATCTTGTTGGTGAAATGACAGTAGTTCGCCCAAGTGTGACAACTTCTGTGTTTTTCCCAAGTGTGACAACTGTGTTTGTTTTGAAGGTCTTGTATATATATCACATTAAGCCGTGTTCAACAGACCATCCCACTACAGGCATATTTATAACCAGAAGTGGGCCAGCCTGATATTAGGCCAACACTGAGCCAACATTGGCTAAAGGCTGAAAAGAAAAAAAGGTTTCCGATTTCTGACCGACCCCACTTCACAAGCTGCAACCTGAATTTGGTTAAAGGTATTTGACAAAAATGAGGGAAAAGGGAAATTCACAAACCTACTGAGTACCGACCCTATCCTCTGTCTGGTAAACATGCGGACAGTAGTTTGTCTTGATAATTCAGCAACCAGACTCATCATTTATTAGCAAGAGCTTGGAGACCTTTCAAAGGCTTTACAAGCCACTGCCAAAAGCCACCAGTAACATGACATGGTATTAACTAATTAGCACTTACAAAATTGTCCAAAAGGTCTCCAGATACATATAATGGCTCATTTTGTTCCTTACCTCTAATCAGATCAGTTTATCCAATCATCGCCATTTTTATTACATTATTTTCTAGTATACAGAAAGCGTCCCTAGGATTATCATTAAGACTTTGTTTATCTGCCAACTGCTTCCATGAAGCAACAAATATTAAACAGAATGGCATTCCTGATAACTGTGTTCGATTGTGACATCACAATGGACAAAATGCCCTTATGTAGATCATGTAGGGGTCCACTTGAAGACCACTTTTTCCAACAAAATAATCAGATCAAACAATCCTCCCAACAGGCAAATGGGCCAGCTTGACTTTGGACCAGCATGACAACAGTGGTCTTGCCTGACATTGGGCCATCATTGGGCCGACTGGTCAGTGGGTCAACATTGGGCTATGTGTAAATATAAATGGCACTGACCATCTTTATGCTGACATGATATTTGGCCAAGGATGGGGCGACCTGACTGGGCTGACAGTGGGTTAACTGTCAACATTGCCAAATGGTTGGCTGACCAGACACCCGTTAGAGAGTCAATGTATGCCAACATTGGCCTACTTGGAGGTGGGCCAACTAAATAGTTGGCCAATTAGAACATATGCTGAACTGCCAGTTAGCCAAGACAGAATTTTGTCAAAAGTGGCCAACTTGACATTTAGTCAACACTTGGCCAACCAGAAATTAGGCTGACTTGGTTTTGGGCGACATGCCATTTGGCCTACAGTAGGCTGACCTGGCAGTCAGTGGGTCAACAGTGGGCAGAGGTCTACAATGGCTGAAGAGACTAAGGACCAACACAACACGTGGCCAACTTTGGGCCAACAGAATACGGAACACAGTATGGGCTTACATAGACGGACTCCACAGTGGTCCGACTCAACATTGGGCCAATATAACACAAGGGCCAAAAAGTGTCTGAGTGCCCTTTACTTGTCAAATAAGTGGTACACATATTATGTGGCTAATGAATAGATAAATGAAGTAAATAAATAGGCCTAGTGGTAGTAACATAGTTTTCCATAGTCTTATCTTAGGAAAGAGTGGTCATGAGCGGGCTTGATCACACCCGGAATGATGATCAGACCGGATTGATGTAACAAAAGAAAAGCAGGTTATAGAAGGTTCCATCAAAAATTTTGTAACTGACCCGAGTTTGGAGAATTAGAGAAAAGTTTTATTTTCACTCATTAGTCATTAGGCCTATGTGGAAAATGTTTATCAAATCTGCCATGTACAAAGTATAGTGTGACCTGAGAACAGTAGGCTACTTTAATCCAAACACCGGTGAGCAGAAATCATTTCTGAAACAGGCACTATACAAACTGATTAATTATAAGGCCTATATATGGGTGATGTTTTCTATGTGCCAAACCTGGTTGACTTGGGACATGTGGATCCTAGTTCCTAACCCAGGCTTTAATTAGTGGAAGATGATTTATTTTTTACTTCGGTGTTGTAGAGATCAGCAAGGATCCCTTTGACATATTGCCGGAAGGATGGGTGATGTTGACGCACGACAGTGGCATGCCGGTCTACCTGCACAAGGACAGCCGTGTCTGCACCTACTCTCGTCCCTATTTCTTAGGATCTGGATCAGCAAGGGTAAATTGATGTTACAAGGTTGCAATAGATATTAATCTTACAGCCTTAAAAACCATCTCTCTATATCGCTCATGGTCCCACAGACATATTGTCATGCAAATGACAATGATTAGATATGCATTCCCCCTCTCTTTCGCGCTAGCTACGGCTGAGTAACCCAAAAACTTTTCCCGCTACTTGTATCACGTGACCCGCGCATGCGCGGGGCGTCCATCCAGCGACCTCATTCTCCTCTCAGCCGCCGTTCGTAATGTACACGATCGACGGCAGGCCTAGTTATGGTTCTCTCGCTTTAGGGATCTGTTCGGTCATTAGTCCGGATTACATCCAAGCCGGGAATGTTTTCTTTCAGTTACAACGATCAGGTAAGTTTGTTTTAACCCTAATCTTAGGATTACATCGCAACGGCGTACGTCGCACTGGTCAACTTCGTGCCGTTGTCAATTCGAGCTGTCATTAGCTCCGTTGTGCTTAGAGCTGATACTACATACGAATTTATTGGGATTATTTGCTTCCAACGATGTCTGATAGACAAGCGAAGATTGCGGCTACGCTGAAAGCGGACATGGTGCTACGTAGACGTTCGTCTCCAGCAGCCACAGTGACGTCGGCGACTTTGACAGCGGGTGTTCATTCGCCAAATAGTCGTCCGATTTCTCTTCCAAGAATACCGACAGGTTGTTCTCCTCCTCCCTCTTCGCCGGGCTTTGAAATCCATGCTTTGCCTCAGTCGGAGAGCGATTTGGAATTGCTGCGATCCCCGGCTGGCTTTCGCCAATCCAGGGACCTAACCAAACGGATTGCTGAGTTGGAGAGACGCCCGACTGAATTTTTGAGATCAAGGTCTCCGGTTCGCCATGTCGCCTTCCAGGAAGATCCGGCAAGGGGCCGGCATGAAAGACGTGCCTTTCGTCCAGCAAGGCTACGTTTTTCCTCCCCTCAGCGAGATTCTCCGGATGTTTTTGCCAGGTTGGGGAGCCCTCCGCGGTCCCCTGCGTCTGACCAGGCTTCCATCGACAGAGAGCCACAAGTCGACGTAAGTTGGACTACCTTGGTTGATTTGGCACTTCAAATTTCCGGACAACGGCGTTCGCCGTCCCCGGATAGATTACAGTCTTCTGAGGGCCTGCTGGCATCCACTGGAGCGGCCCCCAAGAGTCGAACCTCTTTTCCTCCATCGAAGGGCGTGGTAGAGTCTCTGCAGAAGGCCTTTGAAAAATTTTCAGCAGGAGGAGACTCCGCGGATTCCCGACCGGAGACTCTGCCAAGTGTGGCGACGACTCAGGTTCAGTCATCCAAATTTGCCAAGAACTTCAACTTGAGGTTTCATGGAGGCTCCTCGTTCCTGCTGGCAGCCCTTTCAGCCAAGCCTTCTCCGGAAGAGTTGTCTTATTTGAGGCCCCGGGCAGAACCGTCCGTTTCCATCACGAAGCTGAGCGAGGTAGAGGTGCTGTTGAGGAAGGCAGTCCGCACGCTGTCCACTTTAGACTGGCTGCTAAACACCCTGAAGGAAGTATCTCAACTTCCTCACCTGGACGAGTTGGTGGTAGATTCGTTGTGGGCCAATGTTCAGAAAACATTGGGGTTTACTACGGACCTTACGTCGGTCATGTCAACCATCGTTGCTCGGCGGGAGTCGTTCCTGAAGGCATGTGATCCAATGAAGGTGCCCAGATGCACCCACACATGGGCAGCCTTGCGGTCGCCATTCTCCACAGCCAGGCCTTCGCTGCTTGGAGACACGAAAGAAGTCTTCCGTACGGCGTCTAGAGAGGAGAGAGAGCTGGCCATCGTCACATCTCTCTCTTCGTCTTCCTATCGTGGGGCCAACCGGAACCGGAGTCAGGTTTCCACCTACGGATCCAGCAGCAACAACAACAGCAGTCGTCCATACCAGCAGCGGATCCAGAGCCAGGTCTCTCGGCCACCGGCCTCTCAGCAACAACCGAGGCAGCAGCCACAGTCTCGAGGCAGCTATCGCCGGGGCAATAATCAGTCGTTCCGTCGCCACTAGGGGTGTCCCCGCCTCCCCAACTGGAAACGGAGGAGCCTGTCCAGTAGGGGGGCGGCTGATTTACTTCTACACCGCATGGGCTTCCTTGGACCTGACGCCTTGGCATCAGAAGATTCTGACCTAGGGTCTGTCGCTGAACTTTATGTGTCACCCACCTTTGTCTATGTCTCCGATTGCAATAAAGTTACCTTTAAACCTTGTCAAACGTCACGTTTTGTTAAAAGAAGTGAAAGCCTTACTGCAAAAGAAGGCCTTGGAAATTGTGAGCCATCGCTCACCGGGCTTTTACTCGCACCTGTTCACGGTGCCCAAGAGGTCGGGGGGCTTTCGTCCCGTTATCGACCTGAAAGCTTTGAACCGATTCATATATTGCCCTCATTTCCACATGGAAACCGACCGGGCCATTCGGTCTCAACTCAGACCGGGGGAGTGGACAACCAGTGTAGATTTGTCGGATGCCTATCTACACATTCCAGTCCACCCCAGTTTCAAGAAGTTTCTACGGTTGCACATCCAGGGCCAATCTTACCAGTTCAGGGCCATGTGCTTCGGGTTGAACATAGCCCCAAGGGTTTTTACAAAGATCCTGGACCCTGTGGCTTCTCACCTCAGGTCCAGGGGCATTGTGTTACACCGCTACCTGGACGACTGGGTGATCAGGGGATCCTCCCCATCAGTCGTCGCCGACCACACCCAGGTAGTCATCTCCCTCTTCCAGAGCCTGGGCCTATTGGTCAACCGAGAAAAGTCAGAATTGACGCCGAAGACTCGGTTCGTATTTCTGGGGATGGATGTAGACCTCGAACAAGCCTGGATACGCCCCACCGAGGCTCAGTTAGCCAGGATAGGAGTTCTGGTATCTACTCTAACTTCCTGCCATCGCAGCTCTGTTCGAATCCTCTTGTCTTTAATAGGGTCGCTGAACCACGCCGCTCAGTTTGTGCACCTGGGTCGGCTACATATCAGGCCTCTCCAGTTCTATGTGAAGGCCTGGACTCCGAATCTCAAGGAGGCGATAGATTCCTCTATCCCCCTAGAGAATTCCTTTCACCGGGCATTAGACTGGTGGACGGACCAGGCCCATCTGGCAGCGGGCGTACCTCTACACCCACCAGAGCCAGACCTCACCCTCCTGACGGACGCCAGCTTACAGGGTTGGGGGGCTTTCTTGGAGGGCCACAAAAGAGCCGGCTTGTGGACACCGCAGGAATCGGCCTTGCACATCACGACACTGGAACTCAGGGCAGTCTTTCGAGCACTAGAATCGCTCGAGCCCCTGATTACAGGCAAGTGCATACACCTGTTGTGCGACAACACGGCAGCAGTGTGCTACTTGCGGAACGAAGGAGGCACTCGTTCTCTTTCCCTCTTCAGGGAAACCAGGGATATCCTCCTTTGGTGTTCCCCCCGACAGGTCACCATTCGCTCGTTCTATCTTCCGGGTCACTTGAACTCGCTGGCAGACATCCTGTCTCGATCAGCACAAGTCCTGGGCACCGAGTGGACTCTACACACAGCGGCCTTTCGCCGTCTCCACCAGCTGTTCCCGGATATGGATGTGGATCTGTTTGCCATCCGATTGAACAACCAGCTACCTCGGTTTATCAGTCCATGTCCGGGCAAGCGGACGCTTTCACGTTCGAATGGGAGGAGATGACTCTGTACGCTTTCCCTCCATTCAAACTGATTCCAGAGGTACTGAGGAAGCTCCGAGTTTCCCCAGTCCGACTGATCTTATTGGCCCCAGCATGGCCCAACCAGTCTTGGTTCCCCGAGCTTCTGGAGCTACTGTTCGGGTTCCCCGTGCAGCTCCCAGGATGGCACCGGCTGCTACGGCAACCGCTCGGCCAGGCCTATCACCAGTACCCGGGCCTGCTGCATCTACACGCGTGGCCACTCTCCGGACTAGACTCCGACAGGCAGGATTTTCTGGCCCTGTTGCGAAGTATGCCGCCACTGCCCAGAGACCTTCGTCTCTCCGGCTGTACCAGTCCCACTGGCGGACTTTCACCAATTGGTGCGAGGAACGGGATATCGATCCTTCCCAGGCCTCTGTTCACCAGATAGCGGATTTTCTCGTCTTCCTGTTTGAGACGAAGAAATTCGCTCCTTCCACAATAGCGAACTATAGGTCTTCTATTGCCTCCACCTTGGGGGATGTTGACGGGGTCCCGTTGTCCTTGCACCCATGCCTTTCCAAGCTCATCAAGGCGTTCTCTTCCTCGCGGCCCGTTCAGCGGCCGCGAGTCCCGGAATGGGACCTTGCTCGAGTGCTACGCTGCTTGAGAGCTCCGGAATTTGAGCCACCCCGGTGGGGCTCCAGACAGGACCGGCTCCGCTGTACGTGGAAGACGGTTTTTCTTACAGCTCTAGCCTCTGCTAGTCGTCGCAGCGAGCTGCAAGCAATTTCTAGGGACCCCAGAGACCTTATCTTTTCTGACTCTGGCATGTCCATGAGGGTCGTTCCGGGTTTTTTAGCCAAGACAGCAATACCTGGAATGGACCCCTCTCCTTTTTTCATCCCTTCCTTAGCTCCCTTTTCCGGACGGGATGCTGAGGATCGCCTGCTCTGCCCAGTTCGGATGGTAAGGAAGTACCTTTCCTTCACTGTCCAGGGACCTAACCAAACGGATTGCTGAGTTGGAGAGACGCCTGACTGAATTTTTGAGATCAAGGTCTCCGGTTCGCCATGTCGCCTTCCAGGAAGATCCGGCAAGGGGCCGGCATGAAAGACGTGCCTTTCGTCCAGCAAGGCTACGTTTTTCCTCCCCTCAGCGAGATTCTCCGGATGTTTTTGCCAGGTTGGGGAGCCCTCCGCGGTCCCCTGCGTCTGACCAGGCTTCCATCGACAGAGAGCCACAAGTCGACGTAAGTTGGACTACCTTGGTTGATTTGGCACTTCAAATTTCCGGACAACGGCGTTCGCCGTCCCCGGATAGATTACAGTCTTCTGAGGGCCTGCTGGCATCCACTGGAGCGGCCCCCAAGAGTCGAACCTCTTTTCCTCCATCGAAGGGCGTGGTAGAGTCTCTGCAGAAGGCCTTTGAAAAATTTTCAGCAGGAGGAGACTCCGCGGATTCCCGACCGGAGACTCTGCCAAGTGTGGCGACGACTCAGGTTCAGTCATCCAAATTTGCCAAGAACTTCAACTTGAGGTTTCATGGAGGCTCCTCGTTCCTGCTGGCAGCCCTTTCAGCCAAGCCTTCTCCGGAAGAGTTGTCTTATTTGAGGCCCCGGGCAGAACCGTCCGTTTCCATCACGAAGCTGAGCGAGGTAGAGGTGCTGTTGAGGAAGGCAGTCCGCACGCTGTCCACTTTAGACTGGCTGCTAAACACCCTGAAGGAAGTATCTCAACTTCCTCACCTGGACGAGTTGGTGGTAGATTCGTTGTGGGCCAATGTTCAGAAAACATTGGGGTTTACTACGGACCTTACGTCGGCAGCGGTCATGTCAACCATCGTTGCTCGGCGGGAGTCGTTCCTGAAGGCATGTGATCCAATGAAGGTGCCCAGATGCACCCACACATGGGCAGCCTTGCGGTCGCCATTCTCCACAGCCAGGCCTTCGCTGCTTGGAGACACGAAAGAAGTCTTCCGTACGGCGTCTAGAGAGGAGAGAGAGCTGGCCATCGTCACATCTCTCTCTTCGTCTTCCTATCGTGGGGCCAACCGGAACCGGAGTCAGGTTTCCACCTACGGATCCAGCAGCAACAACAACAGCAGTCGTCCATACCAGCAGCGGATCCAGAGCCAGGTCTCTCGGCCACCGGCCTCTCAGCAACAACCGAGGCAGCAGCCACAGTCTCGAGGCAGCTATCGCCGGGGCAATAATCAGTCGTTCCGTCGCCACTAGGGGTGTCCCCGCCTCCCCAACTGGAAACGGAGGAGCCTGTCCAGTAGGGGGGCGGCTGATTTACTTCTACACCGCATGGGCTTCCTTGGACCTGACGCCTTGGCATCAGAAGATTCTGACCTAGGGTCTGTCGCTGAACTTTATGTGTCACCCACCTTTGTCTATGTCTCCGATTGCAATAAAGTTACCTTTAAACCTTGTCAAACGTCACGTTTTGTTAAAAGAAGTGAAAGCCTTACTGCAAAAGAAGGCCTTGGAAATTGTGAGCCATCGCTCACCGGGCTTTTACTCGCACCTGTTCACGGTGCCCAAGAGGTCGGGGGGCTTTCGTCCCGTTATCGACCTGAAAGCTTTGAACCGATTCATATATTGCCCTCATTTCCACATGGAAACCGACCGGGCCATTCGGTCTCAACTCAGACCGGGGGAGTGGACAACCAGTGTAGATTTGTCGGATGCCTATCTACACATTCCAGTCCACCCCAGTTTCAAGAAGTTTCTACGGTTGCACATCCAGGGCCAATCTTACCAGTTCAGGGCCATGTGCTTCGGGTTGAACATAGCCCCAAGGGTTTTTACAAAGATCCTGGACCCTGTGGCTTCTCACCTCAGGTCCAGGGGCATTGTGTTACACCGCTACCTGGACGACTGGCTGATCAGGGGATCCTCCCCATCAGTCGTCGCCGACCACACCCAGGTAGTCATCTCCCTCTTCCAGAGCCTGGGCCTATTGGTCAACCGAGAAAAGTCAGAATTGACGCCGAAGACTCGGTTCGTATTTCTGGGGATGGATGTAGACCTCGAACAAGCCTGGATACGCCCCACCGAGGCTCAGTTAGCCAGGATAGGAGTTCTGGTATCTACTCTAACTTCCTGCCATCGCAGCTCTGTTCGAATCCTCTTGTCTTTAATAGGGTCGCTGAACCACGCCGCTCAGTTTGTGCACCTGGGTCGGCTACATATCAGGCCTCTCCAGTTCTATGTGAAGGCCTGGACTCCGAATCTCAAGGAGGCGATAGATTCCTCTATCCCCCTAGAGAATTCCTTTCACCGGGCATTAGACTGGTGGACGGACCAGGCCCATCTGGCAGCGGGCGTACCTCTACACCCACCAGAGCCAGACCTCACCCTCCTGACGGACGCCAGCTTACAGGGTTGGGGGGCTTTCTTGGAGGGCCACAAAAGAGCCGGCTTGTGGACACCGCAGGAATCGGCCTTGCACATCACGACACTGGAACTCAGGGCAGTCTTTCGAGCACTAGAATCGCTCGAGCCCCTGATTACAGGCAAGTGCATACACCTGTTGTGCGACAACACGGCAGCAGTGTGCTACTTGCGGAACGAAGGAGGCACTCGTTCTCTTTCCCTCTTCAGGGAAACCAGGGATATCCTCCTTTGGTGTTCCCCCCGACAGGTCACCATTCGCTCGTTCTATCTTCCGGGTCACTTGAACTCGCTGGCAGACATCCTGTCTCGATCAGCACAAGTCCTGGGCACCGAGTGGACTCTACACACAGCGGCCTTTCGCCGTCTCCACCAGCTGTTCCCGGATATGGATGTGGATCTGTTTGCCACCCGATTGAACAACCAGCTACCTCGGTTTATCAGTCCATGTCCGGGCAAGCGGACGCTTTCACGTTCGAATGGGAGGAGATGACTCTGTACGCTTTCCCTCCATTCAAACTGATTCCAGAGGTACTGAGGAAGCTCCGAGTTTCCCCAGTTCGACTGATCTTATTGGCCCCAGCATGGCCCAACCAGTCTTGGTTCCCCGAGCTTCTGGAGCTACTGTTCGGGTTCCCCGTGCAGCTCCCAGGATGGCACCGGCTGCTACGGCAACCGCTCGGCCAGGCCTATCACCAGTACCCGGGCCTGCTGCATCTACACGCGTGGCCACTCTCCGGACTAGACTCCGACAGGCAGGATTTTCTGGCCCTGTTGCGAAGTATGCCGCCACTGCCCAGAGACCTTCGTCTCTCCGGCTGTACCAGTCCCACTGGCGGACTTTCACCAATTGGTGCGAGGAACGGGATATCGATCCTTCCCAGGCCTCTGTTCACCAGATAGCGGATTTTCTCGTCTTCCTGTTTGAGACGAAGAAATTTGCTCCTTCCACAATAGCGAACTATAGGTCTTCTATTGCCTCCACCTTGGGGGATGTTGACGGGGTCCCGTTGTCCTTGCACCCATGCCTTTCCAAGCTCATCAAGGCGTTCTCTTCCTCGCGGCCCGTTCAGCGGCCGCGAGTCCCGGAATGGGACCTTGCTCGAGTGCTACGCTGCTTGAGAGCTCCGGAATTTGAGCCACCCCGGTGGGGCTCCAGACAGGACCGGCTCCGCTGTACGTGGAAGACGGTTTTTCTTACAGCTCTAGCCTCTGCTAGTCGTCGCAGCGAGCTGCAAGCAATTTCTAGGGACCCCAGAGACCTTATCTTTTCTGACTCTGGCATGTCCATGAGGGTCGTTCCGGGTTTTTTAGCCAAGACAGCAATACCTGGAATGGACCCCTCTCCTTTTTTCATCCCTTCCTTAGCTCCCTTTTCCGGACGGGATGCTGAGGATCGCCTGCTCTGCCCAGTTCGGATGGTAAGGAAGTACCTTTCCTTCACTGGCGGCCTCACGCCCAAGGAACGTCTATTCTGCAAAGTCTGGGGCGAGGGCCCTCCGTCCTCCCAGACAGTGGCGTCTTGGATCAAGGCATGTGTGAGGTTTGCGCATCAACATCGCCCAGACCTCCATGTGACCGCACATCAAGTGTGTCAAATGAGTGCCTCCTGGGCCTTCCATGGGGGATCTCACTCAGTAGCGGATATCCTTCAGGCGGGCACTTGGGCCTCCCACTCCACCTTCACTTCTTTTTACCTGGCTGACGTTCGTCTCCAGCCAGATGGTCAACACCGCATGCACCCGGTGGTGGCTCGGAAGCAGTTGACCAATTTTTAGTCTCCAGCTGTTCATCAGCCTGGAGCATGTTTTTATCTCCCTCCTCGCCAGTCGGCACCAGAGACTGTATGTTTTGTTCTCTTAGCTGGCATTTCGGCCACATTGGAGAACCTTCCCAAGACAGGGGCCTCTTCCTCCTCAGTTTCAGGTGGGAGGCCCTTCGGTCTTGGTTCAGCACTACTTATCAGCACAACTTCCGCCACTTACGGCAGGAATCATTTATTTGGAGTTGTATCTCCAAATCGGGTGAGCTTCCTGTTTCCTTTATGAGGGGGTCCGCCCTCCTCCACTTTGTGAATCTGCATATCTAATCATTGTCATTTGCATGACAATATGTCTGTGGGACCATGAGCGATATAGAGTTGAGGTCCTCCCCCAACGGGGGATAGGACCTATCTCTATGAGCTCATGGCCCACAGACATATTCTAGAGGCCCACCCTCCTCCCCTCCGGACCTGATTACTCTTGGCGACTGAGAGGGGAATGAGGTCGCTGGATGGACGCCCCGCGCATGCGCGGGTCACGTGATACGAGTGGCGGGAAAAGTTTTTGGGTTACTCAGCCGTAGCTAGCGCGAAAGAGAGGGGGAATGCATATCTAATCATTGTCATTTGCATGACAATATGTCTGTGGGCCATGAGCTCATAGAGATAGGTCCTATCCCCCGTTGGGGGAGGACCTCAAATTGCACTATAGTGACAGTTGAACTTATTGATATATGATAGAACTTTCTGACTTTTTAGTGTTGTACTATTTCTGTGTTATCTGTCATAATGACGTTCCTGTTAATCTCTTACTTCCAGAAACATGACATTCCACTCAGTGCCATTCCATGCTTGCATTATGCGAAGGAGTTGAAAAATGTCGAAGATGAAAAAAATACACTGGAGGACCAGAATGGGAAATCTCAGGAACCTCAGATGGAGATAAAGAAGGAAGGTTTGTTGTTTAATTCTGTCTTGTACATTTGATTATGTGTTTCATTCAAATTTGAAAAATATAAACACGCTTTGTCCCGTCAAGCATTTTATTTTGGTTTTTAAGTAAATAATATAAACATTAATGGTGTTCTGGATGACAGTCACCTCTATCAGCCTTATTACTCAATGATGATAGATTTCAGTACTTCAGGTTTATGGTAATGTCATTTTAGAGTCATTTTATCTCCTGATACAGACATATAGGTCTTTTGTGACCTCTACATGTCGGTGAAATTCATTCATTCATTCATTCATTCAGACTCAGGTGAAGGTGAAGGTGATGGAGAAGTGCAACAAGAGAAAACTGAGCAGAGCGGAGTAGCTTTAACCAACGGGAATACAAGCGACACATCCTCTGTGACTGGTGAAGCATTGAACACAAACAACAATTCAGTACCAGTGAAGGTGGCATCTGTCGAGTCCTACAAAAAGGAAAAGACTCTAGGTAATACATTGCATGTCAAGACATTGTAAAATTTCCTTCTTTTTCAGTCTAGGTGGAGGTTAAAACCCAATGTATAACAAATAACAAAATTTGATGTCAAATTACACAAGTGTGCCATGTTTAGTTTCACTTATTAACAAATAGTGAGACATAAAATGGTTGGTTTGCCATTTCTAGTTAAACTATACCATGCTTTGTGTGGATGTTGATTTTTGCAGATCCGATTGAAGTTAGGAAATATTGTGAAAAGCTATTCCAGTTTGAGTATTTGACAGTCAAGAAATACAGGTGCGAATGTTTATCATTTTATGCTGAATTCTTGTGCAGCTTTAGTCTTTATGGTCATGAATTTCTCATTGGAAAATTGTATAAATTATTCCACTTTTTATTTTCAAGAACTTGGAAAGATAGGCGAGCGCACACAAAAATGATGAAGAGCAGTCGTCCTACTCTCGTGAGTAATTACCATGCATTATTTTGGATTGGTGGACATCTATACATAGTTGAAATGTATTGAGTTATTTAGCTAAAATATATATTTTTTTTTCAGCCCTCAAATACGAAACTCATTACATGCCCTGTGATAATCAACAAACCAGATGAAAATATGCCTAATCGCAAGAAAGGTATTTACTCAAAATTAAATGCAACTCATCCGTGAAGGGAATTTTATTCTGTCATTGAATTTAATCTTGTTGTTGTGTTTTGCTGTATTTTTTTTGTAGAGTTTGTCTTGAATCCTGCAGGAAAAACGGAAATTTGCATTTTACATGAATATGTTCAGCACTCTCTGAGAGTACAGCCAAAGTATATATTTAAAGAACTTGGTAAGTACAAAAGTCTATATTATTAATATAAATTCTTATGTAAATATGCTTTTAAAATAACACTCATCTGATCTTCTGACATGAGTGTGAAATGGTTGTTGCAGAAAATGCTCAAACGCCTTATAGTGCAACTGTGGTCATCAATGATGTTGTGTACGGAACTGGCTATGCTAGCAGTAAAAAAGCTGCAAAGAATGAAGCTGGTAAGTTGCATTTTCTTCTGTCGAGATGTTGTCTAGATGTTTTATATTGGTGTCATAAGTCATCACACTTTCTTGCTTTTTTTTTAACAGCCAAGGCAACACTAGCTATCATGATACCACAGCTAACTAATCAGGAAACAAAGAGTCAATCTCAAGATATCCATGATCTCTCGGTACGTAATAAACTTTCTGAAAATGGATTATCAATATGCTGTAAGGGTTATATTCCTGATTTTTGTCTAATCGTATTTGCGGTTTTAAATTTCAGTTTTTTGACGAAGTCAAGATTGAAGACCCAAGAGTCCATGATCTTTGTAACAAAGCGGGTCAGCCTAGTCCTTTTCAGATCCTTTGCGAGTGTCTCAGGAGGTATGATTGTCAATTTGTCTTCCTGTTATCTTACCAATTACTTCATTGTCTATTTATATGCTGTTTGCCTTTATTCTATGTGGAAAAAAACCCTCGGGTATCAGATGATGATGAGAGAAGAAATCAATATTATTTCATGGGGTATATATATGTTTGATTTTCCAGAAATTTTGGAATGGGTGATACTAATTGCAAGATGGAGATGAAGACGCTGAAGCATCAGAAAAGTGAATTTGTGATGAGGGTCGGAAAACACACAGCTACTGTGAGTGAAGTTCTGTTGATCTGGATTTGTGTTGCTGAGCAATGTGTTCTGAAAATATACAAACTATTGATGAGTTATAATACAAATTATTGATGAGTAATAACGTATTTTTGGCAACTTTCTCAGGTGGTCTGTAAGAACAAAAGAGAAGGAAAGCAGCTTGCAGCACAAGCCATCTTACAATTACTTCATCCGCACATACGCAGCTGGGGATCTTTGTTACGTCTCTATGGCACTGACTGGAAGGCCATCAAAGAAAAGGTAGTGTACTCTTTGAAACTTTTAACAGTTGCGGGGATAAACGGGTAATTTTTAGTGATGGCACGATTTGCTGATTTTAATCGATTATTGTCGGCAAAACAAAGGAACAGCTGATAATTAATGCTAGTGAGAAAAGCCAAGCAATCGAACGACATTAAATTTGAACATTGAGGAGTTTAATGTTCTTCTTTGCATTTGTTCTATGTCCATGGAAAAATAAAAACGATTTAAAAATCGATTATCGCATCAAACAGCTTACCGATTAATCGATGTCAGTTTTGAGACCGATTTGCCATCACTAGTAATTTAAGCTGCTTTATAGAAATTTACCATAACCCTAATGCAATACATTGCTTTTTTGGTTCGCTCAGGAGGAGGAGGTCAGTGTCACAGCCTTGCATGCCAAAGCCAAGCAGCACCAACCAAATATTGCCATTCTTACCAAACTACGCCAGGAAATGAAGAAACTACAAATGAGACAAGTAAGAATTTTCAATGAAATGTTGCAACTTAATAAGAATTTTTGCATTTCAAGTTGAGTAACTTTTAAGGAAGAGGCAGCCTACTGTGTCAGGGAAGCTTCCTCGTCAAGAACTATTGCCATTTTAGGGGCTTGACAGGATTTGACTGAATACATTTTTCCAGTTATATATAATACCTAGCAGAAGATTTAATATTTTTGTTAGTTTGTTTTCTCAAAGGTTGGTCTTCAGTGTTACATTTTGTCTTTTGATTTTAAATTGAGGGAGATATTGCAGCTAGTATTGTTTATCTTTTTTCATTGTCATGATAACTTGAGCTGACAAGGAATTAATGATGGATTACCTTTTCAAATTTCAATACACAAAGTTGTGTTGACCAAAATCTGAGATTTATTTATACGTTATAACTTTTTTTAATCACTAGTTTATTTTAATGAGTGATAAACTGCAAAAGCAGCCACAGTGTATGTTATGAAGGTTAGGGACACAGACTCGTGATAATTTACTGGCTGAACGAAGACTTTGAACAGGTTTGTGAGAATCAGTATTACAAGAATGTAGTTGCCTGATAGTGGTAATTAGCATTGCATGGCTTTGGTGATTGACTTGCACTATTTGTAGTATTTTTGAATTATGAATTTTTTTTTTACGCTGTGTTTTTATTATCTTTGTTTGTAGTGGGTTGCATGTTGTGATGTGTTTTGCATGGTTTTGTTGCATGGTGTCTGTATTTAGCTATACACATTTTACATCATAGTGGCTATTGCCGAGCCAAGATTGTATTCATGGCAATTTGTCAAGCTGGTTGTGTTGTATATGACTGATTATTACTCCATTAATAACCTTGACTTCCATAACAGTTGACTGTGCTTCCCCCTATGAATGATCATATTAACTACATACGCAACAACATCGGCTTGGCGATTAGCTATGTATTTTCTGTCCAACAAACCAGGGGCTCCTCATATAGCCTGGTCTGTCTCACCAACTAACCCTGCTGGTCAGTGAATGGATGACATCATCTATACACCTAACCTAGTTTGTTGGATAGCTTCGGCCTAAATTTTAGTCGGTGTGTTTTTATCCATCAGGGTGCTTTAGGCATGTTACATGTATTCTTTAACTTGCACTAATACTTGCATGCCTTAAGTGAAATTAGCTTCATGTATGTTTCTGCCACTCACAATAAATGCTTCATTTATAAGATATAAGTGCTGCACGTAATAACTGCACTGATTAACAGTGGAATTCTTGGCAGCCATTTCACAAATCTTTTGCATTTATGTGTATTTTATTCATCATACAAACATCAGCATACCCAGTGTATTATTTAACCAGGTTGTTTATGACCTGGAGAGGTAAAGGATTTTAATCAAACTTGAGTATACGTGTTTTGCGAAATGGCTGTAGGAATATCAAAGAATATTCTAAGTAAATATTTTTCAATTTGTCTTCTTAAAACTGTAAGGAATAAATGTTGGAAATGTTTAAAATATGAAATTATAAAATTCTTGTTTCAATGGTGCTACATATGATGATGTCTGCTCAAAGTGTAGTAATGTTTCGATGAGGTGTGGTGCTTCAAAAAGTAGCCAGACCTAAAATGAATTCAAGATGCACTTTGATTAGATGCAGAGCCACCGAGCATTAATGTGTTTGAAGTTGCAAGAAGGAGAGTGAAATGGCACCTGTATGTAATTAGTGTTTTTAATTCTTTGTTGCAGAGAGGAAAGTGTGAGGTGAGTCACCAGTACAGATTGTTGGATGCCCTAAATCTGGAAGGAGATTCACCTGACTACAGCGTCCTGTTGCTGCAACTTTTGCTGCTTTTGATAAACTCAGAAGCTGGTGTGGATGAGGAGGACAAATTGGTTGGTGTAGAAAGGCTACCAATCTCAACATGCGTCGTGAAAAAGGAGGTGAAGCAGGGCTCTAGTCAGACTGATAGCGAACCACGTGAACGAGTCAGAGTTGTAAAAGAAGGGTCCACTCAGGCTGGACAAGGCCTCTTAGCCACCATGGTCAATCGCGATGTCCAAGCAGTTGTGGAGTCAAGAGAAATGGACACTCAAATTGATGCAATGATGGAAAGAGCTTGGGAGAATGAGGAAGAGGAACCAGATGATATTTTTATCTTTGGATTGAGTCATTATCATGTTGCCACTCAGACGCTAAGAGAGGGAGAGATGCAGTTCCACAAAGCTACTCAGTACCCAGATGTCCTTTATACCCCTGATCAGAGCAACACTATCCAGGTACCGCAGTGTAGCGCCGAACCAAACAGAATCAGGATAATGAGTCCTAAGCCAGCTAGACCTCCTACTGTTCAGCAGCAAACAAAACCTAATCCTGGAATGATGTACATGCCACGTCCTAGGAATGTCCACTACATTGCAAAAGGCAGGGCTTACCAGAACACCAATGATGAGTCCAGTGATACTCAGAACTCCATAATCATCAACCAGACTCCAACAGCTGCACCAAGAACTCCTTTCACTGCTGGAAATGTTACTGGAAATGTTGCTGGAAATGTTGCTGGAAATGTTGCTGGAAATTTTGCTGGAAGTGGCAGTGCAATGAATCCGTGGATGCCAAGGCAAACATACTTGCAAGCAGGGGTGGGATCTCATGCTCCTGAGGCAGAAAATTACTCAATGTACTCTATGCTTGGTCAACAGCCACAGTATTATTGGCCGCCTCAGCAAGGTTGGAACTGGCAGTGATGTTTTGTGATCATTTGAATATACAAATTGTAGAAAATTTCATTAAGGTTGAATATGTATGCTTAACATGAGAAGTTAATCTTTATCAGTTGACCGAAGATTGTGTTAATAGCACAATTTTTTTGCATGCATATAGGCCTATTTGGTTTGTTGTATTTCAAAGTTGAGCACAATTATTTGATTGCATATATTTGATTTGTTAAAAGTTGATTTAGCTTTTATGGTGTTTGAAGACTGCATGTTTATTGATCAGATCAAAAGCAATTTGGCTTGTAGTAATTCAGCTGTTATAACAATTCAAGTTGTTGGGAATGTTGTAATTGAGATTTTTGTGGGGTGTTTGTTTACCTTTATATAATGTCGAGATAATAAAGTTGTTTGTTCCAGCACTGGTGTGGAGTCATTTTATGCTTTAATTTATTTAACGTTATGATATTCTATTGCAAGGTTAGTTGACTATTGCAACATTTAAAGAATTATTTTACAATTGGAGTTTCCTTGATTTGTTCATGAACGATAATTTTCAGTTTTTAGTATCAATACATATGACTGTACATGTATCGTGTTATATATCTTTGTTTTGCAGAGTGCAATGAAGTCGAATGTGAAGGGGAAGCTTGAACTGGAAAACATTCCTGCGAACAATTCTTTGCCTGGGGTAGACTTGTAAATGCCACCGATATAAAAAGATAAAGGACCAAGTGGATAGCTTGATTTTCATACGGTCATTATGTCATGAGTCCGAGCACATTAGACGTTTTTGTCCCACCGTAAATTAAAAATGTTTTCTACTTTTTTATAACAAATTGATCCATTTAATTCCATTACTATTAATGTGACCTGACCACCATGTCCACCAATATGAAGTGTATGTTGTAGACAGCTTGAAAATATGTTCCACGCTGGAAGAGGATGTTCATTTATTGTACTTCTGCTTGCTTTTGCTACATGGTTTTAGCTTATTCTTTTTCGTGAGCTTTTTTCCTTCAAAAGGTGCGCGAGTGGTTCAAGGTTATTTATAAATGTTTGTGTGTAGGATGCAAATAACCAAGAAATAAATGAATAAGAATGCTTCATGATTCAAGGTGGCATAAAATGCGGTTTAGATTCTAGCTAATCATCATTTGTCACGTTGACTATGTAGTCAGTAATTTTCTAGACTTATTTTATCACAAAATGTGCTGCTATATTCAACATCCTGGCTTCAAAAGGGACTAAATTTTATTATATTCAACTTTATCTCGAGTTTCGTTAGGGTGAGAGATCCACACAAGTCTGGAGAAAATGAGGAATAGGCTGTGCATTACACCATTATCACCTTTTGTGATGGTGTTTATTTAGTCATGAATTGAAAGGGTTTAATTACTAGCCTAGAGGAATTTATAAAACTCTGTCAAGCTTATTTAAGGATAGTCAAATACATTAACTAGCTGTGGTGAATTGTAATGGTGCTCCTCACGATGTGTTACGTGATGTGATAATTGTAGATCTATTGACACCTGTCAAAAATGATCAAAGGCTATATATTGCAATATGACTGTTCATCGGAAGCACATGACCGTTGCTTTCGACTGGGCTATTACTGTTGAATATGTGCTTGCAGTGTTGGGCTGGATGTTCGTTTAATGTTGACCTTTACTAATTAGTTTTTAGACTTAAATTAAGCGTTTGGTGTAGAAATGTAATTTTGCTGTTGACATTCCCCCTTTTTCCCTCTCATTTCAAGCTAAGTCTTAAGTGATAGACAAGAGTGATGGCTGGTACGGAGTTTTGTGTGAAAGTCTTGTGATGCTTGATGCTGTTACAGAATTATGATTGATAGATTTTAATTTATGTGTGTATGTGTTGATGTGCGAGTGTAAGACTGTTATAATTAAAGTATGGTATAAAGAATAGTAATTGTTAAAAATTCTGCCTTCTGAAAGTCCATATTAAGCTCATTTAGTTGGTATTTAAAAAGTAAAAAGTTGATAATGGTCTTATTGTAAAGTGCCGCGAGTATTGAATATCATTGTATGTGTGACTTATTTGTGTAAGGTATTTTGCATGAAAAAAAAAGGTTATGGTTTTTATAATATTCATACTAGCTAATTTTGTTGAATAATTGATAGCACAAAATTTTCAGAAATAATTCACTCATTGTAATATCTGTCAAATATTGTGATTTCTGAATTAGAGGTGTGCATTTACCATTTTGTGCATTTACCACTTTCACAGTGCTCTGACTTGTATGATGCTGTGTGCATTAAAAATGATAACAATACTTTGTTGGTGTTGAATTAAAGTCAAAATTGAGATTCTGCCTGTTTAGGGCATGTGACTGTCATTAAATGCTTTTGGTGGATTCGTTAAATTTTTTACTGAGATGTCAGTTTTGACCAGGTTTTCAGTGCACTGTTCAAGAAATCAGTTGCCAACAAATATCTGACTCACTGAAAAGGTTCAGTCTCTAAAGCCTGTGAATTTCATTCATCAATATGTGGTATTTAGGGAAATTATTTGCTTTTGGTATGATTATAATGCACCATTGGTTTTTATTGCTTTTCAAAAAACAAATAGGCATGTTAAAATGGCCATATTATTTTGATGACATTCACAAGCTATACCACCAGTTGTGTAGCATGTGAATGTCATCATAATAATAAGGCCAGCCACATTAAAATGCTCAGTTGGATATAGCATGTGAATGCTAGCCACATTGAATGTCATCAAAATAATATGGCCAGCCACATTAAGATGCTCAGTTGGATATAGCATGTGAATGCTAGCCACATTAAAATGCTCAGTTGGATATAGCATGTGAATGTCATCCAAATAATATGGCCAGACACATTAAAATGCTCAGTTGGATATAGCATGTGAATGTCATCAAAATAATATGGCCAACCAAATTATTCATTATTTTTCACTACAATAACAAACTGCATGCAAATAATGAAAAATTATAAAGACTGCTGCATGGCCCTCATTGGCCATGCTTGATCGGCTAATATCGACACATCTTCAGCTATCGTGCAACACCAGGGCGGGGGCCTAGCTCAGAGGTAGCGCTCTGGGTCCCGGGTTCGATTCCCGGTCAAGCCGAAGTTGGATGGCTGTTTCATCCTTCGTCTCATTGCCATGGTCTCTGCCTGTCCTGATGAGGCGTTAAACAATAACTCACACAATAACTCACTCTGCCTGTCCTAATTAGTCTAGTGTCAACCTGTGGGAAGGAGACAAATTTCTGTTAAATTTGTCCCCTAAAGGGCCTTTTAAGGAAATGCCAATTAGGCTGACTGGAAATGACAGAAAGAGTTTTGTCAGTTGAATACAATTATTTGTATGGAAACTGTTTTAGGGGCCTCTGGCTTTCAACCGCTGGGTCCCGGGTTCAATTTCCGGTCGAGCCTAAGTTGGATGGCTGTTTCCTCCTTCGTCTCATTGCCGTGGTCTCTGCCTGTCCTAATTAGCCCAACTGGTGCAGAAATACAGGACATAAAGCCCTAATCACACACACACATGCAACAGCCAATCAGAATGTAGCTGAACACATTAGGAAATGCCCTGAGCTTGATGACAATTATTTTTTCACTCCATTGTAACATTGGCATATTATAGCACCAGTTTTTGGGTCAGGTGGCTGGGAGGACTTGGCAGTTGTGTTGCTTCTCTTTGCTGCAGGGGGGGGGGGGGCAGACTTTTGTAGGCGGCTAGACATCAGAAAAGCATTCCCTGTTCCCCAACGGAACCCAAGGTCTTGTTGCTGGGCACAATATTCGATGTCATAGGCCAGGACACTAGGCCAAGCATAAGTTTGAGCAAAAACGGCAGTTGCACTATGTTATTTATTTAGTCCATTATATGCTCTGTGGGGGCGGAGGCCTAGCTCAGAGGTAGCGCTCTGGGCTTCCAACCGCTGGGTCCCGGGTTCGATTCCCGGTCGAGCCTAAGTTGGATGGCTGTTTCATCCTTCGTCTCATTGCCATGGTCCCTGCCTGTCCTAATTAGCCCAACTGGTGCAGAAACACAGGACGTAAAGCCCTAATCACCCACCCAATTGGTGCAGAAATACAGGATGTAAAGCCCTAATCACCCCACCCCACACCCTTGCTTCCTCAAAAATGTACATTGTTTGAATCTAATTGGTTACTTCCTGTATTAGAGCTACATGTGCATCATGTACTTACAGTGCACGTGTAGCTCTTCCCTAGCAGTCATGGTTATGCACTGCCATTATGCAAAGCTGGTCATAACACATACTGAGGGCACATTTGCATGAGGGAGGGGCATTAATAATTGTTGAAATATTATTCTGTTTTATTTACACGAATGATCCGGCATGCATATAAATGACAAGTTTGGTGTTAGTGGTTTGGGTTCACATAATAGTCTGGTAGCAAGTGTGCCCTCAGTGAACTTGCTAATAAAAGCATCACTTCCTTGTGAACGTGATTGGTTCTACATTATGACCACTAGCAATGTACCCGTGCTATGCACAGAAGAGTTTAATACATAAGAATGGTTATTTGATACAGAAAGTATTCAGATGACTTTGATTCAGTTAAAAAAACGAAGAGCAGTAATGGATATACAAAATAAAGTACTGATCATCAATTATCATTAGGCCTACAGAGCTTGGTACAATGTACATGAACATTAAAACATATTTCTTCTGCATAATTAATTATGAGCAATAAGCATGCATATATGTATACATATGAATGCAGTCTGTCTCGCGTCATCATTGGGATATCTGATTTTTCAGCAACTAATCATCATGGTTTCACAATGTATGCATCATTTTCATCCACTAAATGTGTCCCAACTTTTCAGCATGGAATTGTAATCACTTTGTGTCATGAGATAAATATTAAAGGATATTTATTGAGCAAATTGAGGTAACTTGTTAGTGTTCTGAGATGAGATGGTCTATATACAGTCAAGATACATATTGTGATTAGCTGAGTATTTCAGTGTACACAACATTGTCTGTTAAGATGTCCTGTCCATCGTGACATCTTGAGAAAACTCGCAGGTTGGTGGGGTCACCCACTCTACTCATTGCAACGTAGAGTTGCCCATGCGAGAAGAAGTCTTTAGGCAAGTATATGCCTATCCTGGATAGAGTTTGGCCTTGTGACTTATTCACAGTCATTGCGAAAGACGATCTTATTGGGAACTGGCGTCTTTGCATCCGGAAAGGGAGGCTGGGGTCGGAAGGGGCAATTGGTATTCTGGGAATGAATATCTGTTTCCCGGCATGGATCCCTGCAGAAATGACTGCTTCAATGACATGATCATGAAGCTTGGTGATGATATAGCGTGTCCCATTGCAATGACCATTTATGGGATCCAAATTTCTAAGCAGCATGATAGGGCACCTCTCTTTCAGGGGAAGCTTGTGGGGTGGCATGCCACTGAGAGTCAATGACTTTAGGAATTCCTCAGGATAGGCATGGTTCTCTTTGTTGTTTAGCAGTTTATCTGCACTACGGCACAAACGTTCCTCTCTAGGAAATTGGTGCATCATCAACTCATTTATTTTATCGACAGCTCGATTGGTTGGGCTGAGTACTGCACGTGATGATAGCCACTGACCATCCAAGTATCTGTCAGTGAGATCATGGAAGACAAAGTGACATAAGTCATTAACAGTTGAACTTTGAAGCACATACTCTTTGGGTAGTTTGACATTGTACGGTGGTGCACAAATTGGTAATCTGCCTTCAGCAATTGCAAGGAGTTCATGCGCAAAGTCTAGATCTGAGTCACTGGCATTAGCAACACGCATATTTTTGGAGAGTTTCAAGATGACAATGTCATTCCATATTGGTGAAGATTTGAAACATTCTTCCACAATATCAGCTTGACTGCCACGTGGGACCACTGGCAGTATCTGTCGCCAGTCACCAGAAAACACAACTGTTATGCCACCGAAATGTTGATCACATTCACGAATATCTTGGAGGGTCCTGTCAACAGCTTCATAGACTTTGCTGCGGCTGGTGATCGTGACTTCATCATTGACCAGCAAAGAACACTTGTGGAATAATTCTGCTGTTGCTGACCTCCTAGAAATAGCACATGTGGAGTTCTCATGCAGTGTCTCAACAGGTACTTTGCACCTGGAATGAAGAGTGCGGCCATTAGGTAGCAGTGTGGCTGCTATTCCACTTGTAGCAGTTGCCAAAGCAACTTTTCCCATTGCACGTACTGAGGCAAGAATTGTTGTGGGCAGGAAAGTTTTTCCTGTACCGCCTGCAGCGTCCAGAGCAACAATAGTTCCTTTGTTTTGCAAGACTGAGTCCATAAGAGTGTCATACACTTTCAGTTGCTCAGGAGTGAGTTGGGGCTTGTTTGTTTCCAGGATACGGTTCAGTGCATCAGTGTCATACTGAGTCTCCTCTCGTATTTCTCGTGGAACACTTTGAGTGTGTGTGGTAGGATCTGGCCTAGGTAGATTAAAATGTTGAGTCATATCATAGCCATTCCTCTCTATTTGGTCTTGTAGTTCAAGGAGCACTTCATTGATAATGTGCTGTGTAGGCTCTCGAACACTGTCACGATGCATTAGGTCTTGGCATAACACGTCACGATGTCGGTTCCAGAAGGCAAGTGGATCAGATGGTCGTATCCATATGAGAAGTGTAACGAATACCTGCCTCAGGTGAGATCCAAATTGTACAGAAGCTGCCTCCTGCATGATGGAGTCAATTTCAGCATCACTATCAAGTAGGCCAAGCTATGCACATGCTGCTTGGAATGTGGGCTGTTCTTGATTGTCAACTATCTTTAGGTCTGAAAAGCTTGTTGGTCCAGGCACATGGTAAAGTAACATGCGGAGGAAGTACAATTCTGACTGATGTGCATTGAGGCTGATAACAGGAATTCGACCTATCATGTCTGAGCAAGAGTCTTCTTCTGAACTGCTGACTTTCCTGGACCTTTTTACCCACTTGTCTTTTTTCCAGGTGTAGTGATGATAGACATCTGGGTAAAGGATGTTCCTGGCATCAGTGTCATTCCGGTTCAGGTCAAAGAATGCAGTCAGCTTGGTTACAGGTGGTGTCTCTGCTAAGTTTTGAACATTGTCAGGATTGAAGAGCACTGTTTGTTCGTCTTCCAGGTGGAGTGGCAGTTTTGCAACAGATGGGTACTTGTTGAGGATCTTGTACTCGAAGATTCGCCAATAAGCTTCAGAAGCACTGACATATCTGGCATTGACAAATTGTTCAATTTCATCATTGAGTGATTGGTCAGTATCTTTGAAGTTGAGAACAACACGGTCAGAACCTTTGCAGGTGTACTTGTACAGGTATTTGACACAACTGACGCTGATGACAACTTCAACGTTTATATGAGCATTGTACTTCAGGCTCAAAAAGGGATTGTATGGTACAATCAATCTGTTGTCAGCCAAAAAGTTTTGACCTCGAACTGTCATGGGATGTGTCCGGCCGCCTTGATGTGGTGCTCTTCTCCTGTACTCAGGGTACGTGCCATTTTTCATCACAGTTTCCTGCTGGAAAAGTTTTGGAAAGTTCTTGCTGCAGGCAGAAACACCATGGTCAGTTGCCATACATGGGCAAGCAGGGTTGACAGGACCACAGGGACCATGAATCATTTGTTTGGTGACAATGTTGTACAGCTTGGGATTCACGGCAGCGTCAGGGATTTCAGCAGAGACCACTTTGTCAAAGTCAGCTGGTTCTCTTGGCTAAAGGGCCTATCTCACATAGCCGAGTGTGAACCGCGTCTTATCCTAGGAGATTTTAACAGCCATAACCAATTGTGGGGAAGCACTTCCCACAACAACAAAGGAAAAACCATTGAAGATTTTCTCAATGACCACACCCTTTGCTTGTTCAATGATGGTTCACCTACATATCTTCACCCAGGTCATGGAACATTTTCAGCGATAGACCTTAGTATATGTGATCCAGCGTTATTTCTGGAATTTGAATGGAGAGTATTAGAGGACACTCACGGCAGTGATCACTTTCCTATTGTCCTACAAAACGTAGAAGGTACAAGAGAAGTGGGTCAACTCCGATGGAAGTTGCATAAAGCGGATTGGACCTCCTTCGAAAAGCACTGCTTAGAAACAATTACTATGTCTCATTATAGGAATTGTAATAATCTCGTTGAAGATTTTACTGATGATATTACTGATATAGCCAATAAAACAATACCGATGACAAAAAATAATTCTAAACGAAGTGCAAGACCCTGGTTTGACGACGAAGTAAGAGAAGCTATTAAAAACCGTAAGAAAGCCCTCAGAATTTTTAAATCACAGCCGACCATCAACAATCTGAATAATTTTAAGTGCCTGAAAGCCAAAGCGCGTAGAATTGTCAGGCAAAAAAAACGTAGTTGTTGGAGAGACTATGTCTCCAGACTCACTGAAAGAACTCCTAGCAATAAAGTCTGGAAAATGATTAAGAAGATTGAAGGAAAGAACCTAGCTTCGCATGTAAGCATTCTAGAAGTGAATGGAGAACATCTCTCCTCACCAGAACAAATATCAAACGGGTTAGGAGAACAGTTTGCATACAACTCCTCATCGGAGAACTATACGAGAGAATTTCAATGTTATAAGGCTCAAGCTGAGAGATTAACCCTAAATATACAGTCTGATGACAGCGAAGATTATAACTCCTACATCACCTTAGAAGAACTTCAGAAGGCCATCTTAAAAGCGACTGACTCTGCAACAGGCCCTGATAATATACATTATCAAATCTTAAAACACCTACCTCAATCCTCTTTAAAAACATTACTGTATATCTTTAATCAAATTTGGGAGAAGGGATGTCTTCCATCCCTGTGGAAACAAGCCACGGTCATCCCAATTCCCAAGCCGGGGAAGGATCATAGTGATCCTATGAATTATCGACCAATAGCCTTAACCAGTTGTCTATGTAAGACAATGGAGCGAATTGTTACTGATAGACTGGTTTGGTTCCTGGAGTCGAACCAGCTTTTTACAGAGTTCCAATCTGGATTTCGCCGTCACAGGAGCACATTAGATCATTTAGTCAGACTGGAAACTTATGTTAGAGATGCTTTCATTAACAGAGAACACGTAGTAGCCATATTCTTTGACCTAGAAAAAGCTTATGACACTACATGGAAATATGGAATAATGAAAGATCTCCACGACTTAGGGCTTCGAGGTCGCCTTCCAGTTTTCATCGGATCCTTCCTACAGGATCGCTTCTTTAAGGTCCGAGTGGGATCAACGATGTCAAGCCCCTACTCTCAGGAGAATGGAGTCCCTCAGGGTAGTATTCTCTCGCCCACCCTCTTTAACGTCAAAATCAACAGTATAGTAAATTCCATCTCAGAAAATCTCATGTCGTCCCTATATGTTGACGATTTCCTCATTGCATATCGTTCCAGATATATGCCAACCATAGAACGACAACTGCAATTAAATTTGAATAGGATTCACAAATGGTCACTCGAAAATGGCTTCAAGTTCTCTAAGGCCCTCGAAGGTCCTGGGCCTCCACGCGGCGAGGGTGGAAACACTTGGGGTGAAGTCCTCTATCCCCAGTGGCTAAAACAGGACCGTGCGCATTGCACAAGCTGCTCCAGCTTTACAGGAGGGTGTGTCCCCTACCATACAGGGGAAACAAAAATGAATATGTCCGAATCGACAATTTCAGACCGGCTCGCACGTCCCCCGGGTGAACAAGGTGCGCGTCCCTCAGCGGTAAACCAGGCTGAGGTCGAAAAATTGGCTACTGGTTCCAGACAAAGTAAACGTTTCCGCTCATCTACAGATGATGCCAATCCAAGTACAACTTATGATGTTATATCTACGCCATGGCCTAAGTTTCTTGTTGTTACTGGCAGTGACGATGGGTTTTCCCGTCTCTCAGCCATAACAATTTGTCGAACGTTGAAAGAAAGTATTGGTTTCGTTGAAAATACGAGAAGGCTCAGGAGTTCATCCTTGCTGGTGCAGGTTGCCCACAAGGACCAATCGTTAAAATTGCTGGAGCTGAGGGCCTTTGCGGGTACCCCTGTAAAGGTGGAGCCCCATCGGTTCTTCAACTCTTGCAAGGGGGTTGTGACATCTCATGAGAGCAGTCTCTGCTCCGATGACGAACTGAGGGACTGGCTGAATGACTACAATGTCATCCACATTCACCGCCAGCCCCCCAGATATTCACGACAGCTACTGACTCTGACCTTTGATGGCACAGTGTTGCCTGATAGGGTCAGCATAGGGTTCGAGTGGTGTAGGGTACGTCCCTACATCCCGAACCCAAAACGATGTTATAATTGCCAGCGATTTGGCCATTTTAGCGGCTCCTGCCGCGCCAAAGCAACCTGCGCCAATTGTGGGTCACGGGAACACGTTCATTCCCGTGACTCACCATGTCAGAAACAGTCATATTGTGTTAATTGTGGAGGTGATGGGCCAGCCTATCACCGTGGCTGTCCCAAATGGCAGCTAGAGAAAGAGATCCTGAAGTTAAAGACCACCAAGGATATCTCCTTTCCCCAAGCACGCCGTATAGCTGAACAGGCTGCTGGGGCAAGCTATGCCTCAGTCCTGTCTCAGATGGCTGGACCTAGATCTCCTTCACCCAGATCATCGCCCAGGCGAAGGATTGACCTAGATCCTAATTATAATTATTCCAAGGCAGGGCAAAGCTTGCAGAAACATAAACCAGAATCTAAAACTTCACAGGCAGACGATCACCTCGCAAGAATAAAGCAGCATGCTATAAATGTCGGAAAAGGACATCTTGTAGCTCCATCAGTTAGTGCGTCACAACTTGTTGTACCCTCACAGGGTGCACCTTCCGGCGTTGAGTCGGAAGAGATACACCAGCCGATGGAAGAGGAGGCAGGGACTACCACCATCCCTAGGCCTCAACGGGAGGGGGCAATTGATAAAAGATCAATTGTTCCCAAAAGACCCCCCCTCATCAGAAAAACACTAGAAAAATCTAGTGCACTGAGCTTCATAAGACCACCATCTAAGCATGGTGGGGCCCTCAAAAAGATCTTAACACCAAAAGAGGCAGCGACTTTGAAGAAAAAGTGAATATTCATACAAATTCATACCATGCACTACAGATTTTACTATGATAATATTAAACTCTTTTAACTAATTCATGGACAGTATCATTCAGTGGAACTGTCGAGGTTTCAGAGCCAACTTCGATGAAATAGGTTGCATGGTCCAAGACTTAAACCCTAGTGTTTTCTGTCTACAGGAAACATTTCTGAAACCTCCAAATAGTTTTAAACTGAGAAACTATCATATGTATAATACATATGGCAATATTGCCCACGATAGAGCCACTGGTGGCTCATCAATTTTAGTTAAAAATGGCATCATTCATACCCATATTGCTCTTAACACTAACCTTCAGGCTACAGCAGTTCGTCTGAACCTGAATAAAACATTCACCATATGTTCCATATATATTCCTCCACCCTTTCACCTTACAGCCAGTGATTTGCATAACCTATACAATCAACTGCCTGAACCGCGTCTTATCCTAGGAGATTTTAACAGCCATAACCAATTGTGGGGAAGCACTTCCCACAACAACAAAGGAAAAACCATTGAAGATTTTCTCAATGACCACACCCTTTGCTTGTTCAATGATGGTTCACCTACATATCTTCACCCAGGTCATGGAACATTTTCAGCGATAGACCTTAGTATATGTGATCCAGCGTTATTTCTGGAATTTGAATGGAGAGTATTAGAGGACACTCACGGCAGTGATCACTTTCCTATTGTCCTACAAAACGTAGAAGGTACAAGAGAAGTGGGTCAACTCCGATGGAAGTTGCATAAAGCGGATTGGACCTCCTTCGAAAAGCACTGCTTAGAAACAATTACTATGTCTCATTATAGGAATTGTAATAATCTCGTTGAAGATTTTACTGATGATATTACTGATATAGCCAATAAAACAATACCGATGACAAAAAATAATTCTAAACGAAGTGCAAGACCCTGGTTTGACGACGAAGTAAGAGAAGCTATTAAAAACCGTAAGAAAGCCCTCAGAATTTTTAAATCACAGCCGACCATCAACAATCTGAATAATTTTAAGTGCCTGAAAGCCAAAGCGCGTAGAATTGTCAGGCAAAAAAAACGTAGTTGCTGGAGAGACTATGTCTCCAGACTCACTGAAAGAACTCCTAGCAATAAAGTCTGGAAAATGATTAAGAAGATTGAAGGAAAGAACCTAGCTTCGCATGTAAGCATTCTAGAAGTGAATGGAGAACATCTCTCCTCACCAGAACAAATATCAAACGGGTTAGGAGAACAGTTTGCATACAACTCCTCATCGGAGAACTATACGAGAGAATTTCAATGTTATAAGGCTCAAGCTGAGAGATTAACCCTAAATATACAGTCTGATAACAGCGAAGATTATAACTCCTACATCACCTTAGAAGAACTTCAGAAGGCCATCTTAAAACCGACTGACTCTGCAACAGGCCCTGATAATATACATTATCAAATCTTAAAACACCTACCTCAATCCTCTTTAAAAACATTACTGTATATCTTTAATCAAATTTGGGAGAAGGGATGTCTTCCATCCCTGTGGAAACAAGCCACGGTCATCCCAATTCCCAAGCCGGGGAAGGATCATAGTGATCCTATGAATTATCGACCAATAGCCTTAACCAGTTGTCTATGTAAGACAATGGAGCGAATTGTTACTGATAGACTGGTTTGGTTCCTGGAGTCGAACCAGCTTATTACAGAGTTCCAATCTGGATTTCGCCGTCACAGGAGCACATTAGATCATTTAGTCAGACTGGAAACTTATGTTAGAGATGCTTTCATTAACAGAGAACACGTAGTAGCCATATTCTTTGACCTAGAAAAAGCTTATGACACTACATGGAAATATGGAATAATGAAAGATCTCCACGACTTAGGGCTTCGAGGTCGCCTTCCAGTTTTCATCGGATCCTTCCTACAGGATCGCTTCTTTAAGGTACGTGTGGGATCAACGATGTCAAGCCCCTACTCTCAGGAGAATGGAGTCCCTCAGGGTAGTATTCTCTCGCCCACCCTCTTTAACGTCAAAATCAACAGTTTAGTAAATTCCATCTCAGAAAATCTCATGTCGTCCCTATATGTTGACGATTTCCTCATTGCATATCGTTCCAGATATATGCCAACCATAGAACGACAACTGCAATTAAATTTGAATAGGATTCACAAATGGTCACTCGAAAATGGCTTCAAGTTCTCTAAACAGAAGACAGTTTGTCTGCCTTTCTATTACTTACGATCAAACCATCCAGATCCATCACTAATAATTGACAACTGTCAAATAAAAGTGGTGAATGAAACAAAATTTTTGGGTGTACTCTTTGACTCCAAATTGTCTTTCATTCCGCATATCAAAGCACTGAAAGCAAAGTGCCTGAAATCAATGAACCTCCTTAAAGTAGTGAGCAAATATAATTGGGGTGGGGACACAACGGTCCTCCTTCGTCTCTATCGAGCAATTACTCGTTCTCGACTTGATTATGGTTCTGTGGTATATGGCTCCGCCAGACCATCTTATCTAAAATGCCTGAATTCTGTACATCATCAAGGGTTGCGACTAAGCTTAAGAGCTTTTCGTACATCTCCTGTAGAGAGCTTATATGTACTGGCAGGGGAACCTCCACTTTCCCTTCGTCGTATCAAGTTATCCATGCAATACATACTAAAAGTAGCTTCAACTCCAACAAATCCAACATATGATGTTATATTTCATCCAAAATACATGCATCATTATGAATCTCGTTCAAACGCCATTCGACCACTGGGATTACGCATGAAATTCTACCTTGAGGCTGCAAAAATTGATACTACAATCATTGCCGAGACGGAAGTACCACCCATTCCGCCATGGATTCTCCCAGTCCCGAAAGTTATACTGGATTTGGCAGAGCTTAAGAAAAGCGAAACCAATCCGGTAGACTATCAAAACCTATTTTATAGTATAAGGTTTAAATACGAATCGTACAAATTTCTATACACAGATGGCTCAAAAATGGAAAGACGAGTAGGCTGTGCAGTCACTTCTTATAAAACCGTTATAGCTGAATGTCGTCTTCCAGACCACTGCTCAATATACACTGCAGAATTAACAGCTATTTACCTTGCCTTAAAGAACATCGAGGACTCAGAATCAGATCGTTATGTTATCTGTTCTGATTCAAAATCTGCTCTTCAAGCAATCCAAAATAAACAACTTGATAACCCTGGGATCTTAGATGTTCTTATTAAGTATTTCTATCTTCACGAATACAAAGACATAGTATTCTGCTGGATTCCTGGACACGCTGGCATTGAAGGGAATGAAAAAGCAGACCTGGCAGCAAAAAGGGCTCTTACAAAAGAGATAACTGATTTTACCATTCCATACACTGATTTTAAAATGACTATAAAATCTTTTATCATGTCTTGCTGGCAAAGACAATGGAATGAATGTAATAACAACAAGTTGCATTCAATCTTACCTTGCATTCAAAATAAAATACCGAGTAGGTTCAATACTCGCAAAGATCAAGGAATATATCACAGATGCCTCATAGGACATTCAAGACTTACACATTTACACCTTTTAGTCAATGAACCGGCACCGGTATGCCAGAGTTGTCGGCGCCCCCTAACAATCAAACATATTTTATTAGATTGCATCCACTTACAACGCATTAGAAGACCTCTGTTTCAAGCTACTACCTTACAACATCTCTTTACTAGATATCCAACCCAGACAATTATTGATTTTTTATATGCTTCTGGTTTCTACTACCAAATATAGATAATCAATCTTAACCTAGAGAGCCTCTACATAGCCCACTCAGGTGCTGATGAGGCGTTAAACAATAACTCACACACACACACACAAGTTCTCTAAACAGAAGACAGTTTGTCTGCCTTTCTATTATTTACGATCAAACCATCCAGATCCATCACTAATAATTGACAACTGTCAAATAAAAGTGGCGAATGAAACAAAATTTTTGGGTGTACTCTTTGACTCCAAATTGTCTTTCATTCCGCATATCAAAGCACTGAAAGCAAAGTGCCTGAAATCAATGAACCTCCTTAAAGTAGTGAGCAAATATAATTGGGGTGGGGACACAACGGTCCTCCTTCGTCTCTATCGAGCAATTACTCGTTCTCGACTTGATTATGGTTCTGTGGTATATGGCTCCGCCAGACCATCTTATCTAAAATGCCTGAATTCTGTACATCATCAAGGGTTGCGACTAAGCTTAAGAGCTTTTCGTACATCTCCTGTAGAGAGCTTATATGTACTGGCAGGGGAACCTCCACTTTCCCTTCGTCGTATCAAGTTATCCATGCAATACATACTAAAAGTAGCTTCAACTCCAACAAATCCAACATATGATGTAATATTTCATCCAAAATACATGCATCATTATGAATCTCGTTCAAACGCCATTCGACCACTGGGATTACGCATGAAATTCTATCTTGAGGCTGCAAAAATTGATACTACAATCATTGCCGAGACAGAAGTACCACCCATTCCGCCATGGATTCTCCCAGTCCCGAAAGTTATACTGGATTTGGCAGAGCTTAAGAAAAGCAAAACCAATCCGGTAGACTATCAAAACCTATTTTATAGTATAAGGTTTAAATACGAATCGTACAAATTTCTATACACAGATGGCTCAAAAATGGAAAGACGAGTAGGCTGTGCAGTCACTTCTTATAAAACCGTTATAGCTGAATGTCGTCTTCCAGACCACTGCTCAATATACACTGCAGAATTAACAGCTATTTACCTTGCCTTAAAGAACATCGAGGACTCAGAATCAGATCGTTATGTTTTCTGTTCTGATTCAAAATCTGCTCTTCAAGCAATCCAAAATAAACAACTTGATAACCCTGGGATCTTAGATGTTCTGATTAAGTATTTCTATCTTCACGAATACAAAGACATAGTATTCTGCTGGATTCCTGGACACGCTGGCATTGAAGGGAATGAAAAAGCAGACCTGGCAGCAAAAAGGGCTCTTACAAAAGAGATAACTGATTTTACCATTCCATACACTGATTTTAAAATGACTATAAAATCTTTTATCATGTCTTGCTGGCAAAGACAATGGAATGAATGTAATAACAACAAGTTGCATTCAATCTTACCTTGCATTCAAAATAAAATACCTAGTAGGTTCAATACTCGCAAAGATCAAGGAATATATCACAGATGCCTCATAGGAAATTCAAGACTTACACATTTACACCTTTTAGTCAATGAACCGGCACCGGTATGCCAGAGTTGTCGGTGCCCCCTAACAATCAAACATATTTTATTAGATTGCATCCACTTACAACGCTTTAGAAGACCTTTGTTTCAAGCTAATACCTTACAACATCTCTTTACCAGATATCCAACCCAGACAATTATACATTTTTTATATACTTCTGGTTTCTACTACCAAATATAGTTAATCAATCTTAACCTAGAGAGCCTCTACATAGCCCACTCAGGTGCTGATGAGGCGTTAAACAATAACTCACACACACACACACACATAGCCGAGTGACAATGCCGAGTGATGCCGAGTGCTTAATAAATTAGGCAGTCGGGAATACACGGCTCTGCACGCTGACCACACTGGAAAAGCTCGTAAATACACGGCAATACTCGTAGAACGATCGTAAAGTTTTAAACATGTTTAAAACTTTTTAAGATTGTCGCCGAGCAAATTTGCTCTGAAAGAGTACACTTGGTCACACAGGGAGTACACTTGGTCACACTGGGAGTACACTTGGTCACTCTGGGAGTACACTTGGTCAGATGGATTGCTGTGTGGACGTGATTTCCTCGCCGAGTGGTCGGCGTGTGAAGAAGACGAGCGATCAGCGAGCGATCTGCGAGTGATCGGCGAGTGATCGGCGAGCGATCTGCGAGTGATCGGCGAGCGATCGGGGAGTGTGAAGAAGACGAGCGATCGGCGAGCGATCTGCGAGTGATCGGCGAGTGATCGGCGAGCGATCGGGGAGTGATCGGCGAGTGATCTGCGAGCGATCGGCGAGACCTTGCTGACTTGCTTTTTCTAGTCATCAAATGACCAAGAGTGAAGCCGATTGATTGCTTTCCAGCGATCGTCATTACTCTGCATCGTCACTCGGCTATGTGTGATAGTGGCTTTACTTTCATCTGTCATAATCAGAAGAATATGGCAATGGGGAAGACCTCTCTTCTGGTCCTCCTTCATGGCTGTAAAAGCTGCTACTTTCCCAAGCACTCTGCCTTTGGTGAGATCACTTAGAAGGGACTGAAGCTTAATATGGAAGACTCTGACACAAATATCAGGACGATCGCTAGGTTTTTCACCAGGAAAAAGTGAGGATTTGATTTCAGGCCAGTTAGGGTTGCAGGTGAATGTGACAAAGTAATCAGGTTTTCCATATTTCCAGACTATGGCCATGGCATCTTGAAAGGCTTCAGTGTACCAGCGTGGTGAGCCATATATAGTTGGCGGAAGAATCACTCTCGTTCCAGCATTTCTTGTGTCATCAGCATCTACTGCATCCAATAAATTCTTGTACTTCTCAGCTCTAATATCAGACTGGTGGTATCGGACCCATCTAAGACAATTACCCTCAACTTTGGCAAAAGCATCAGTAGCATACTGCTGCGTCAGGCGACAGGATCGCAGTAAAGCATTGGTATTGTCCTGATGAACTTGAAGGCGATATCGGTAAAAAGCAGCTGTAGAAACACGACGACGCCCTGTACTGTCCATGATGTTATCTGTGGGGCCATCATTCCCATAGGGAAACAGTAAAACATAATGAAGTGGGTCATAACTGCGATGTCTTGCATTGATGTGTTTAACTTCACCACTGGTTGTCTGCAAAATGACATCCAAGTCATGCACCTGTTCACCTGGCATGATAACAGCTACTTCACTTGCGGTTGGCAAATTGTAATGCCTGGCGTGTTCGGTGGATGGTCGTTTCTCAGCTGTCAAGGCCAAGCGTATATCTTCATGCGCGTCAGCAAACTGGAGTGCAGATTTAAAGGAAGTGATATATGGGTTCACTCTATGGAGGGCTTGCTGGAGTGTTGTGAGAATCTCTAAATCCAGGTGTGGATTGTGGTGAAGGCGATTGGCGGGTTCATTATCAGTGTCATAAAAGTAAATCTGGGCAAATTTTGGCACTTCTCCTTGAGAAGGTCTGAGAGATCCAATACGATGGTACACCTTGCCTTGGATCCTAAGGGTAGGACTGAAACCAGGCATTACATGTTCTTTACAGCCAATTGAAGCTAGAGCAAGGGCATTGTTGTATGCACGTATTTTGTCAAGAAAGTCAGAGTTGGCTGCATCATAAAGTTGCATAATTTCAGGTGGAGGTGGGGGCAATTGTTCCAGTACGACCTTTCCCTTTCCACAGCAGAACCCTGGACATTCTTACTTCCACCGCAAAGCATTGCAAAATTCACAGACACAGGAAGCAGAGAATAGTCCAGGAAGTTCATGACTACGCATATGTTGGGGATAGCATCTTTCCTTGAAGTTTTCAACATTTTCTAGGGCTGCACAACACTTCATTGAGGTGATCTGTATGTTGGAATATTCATGTTGTGCGAGGCGTGACCTGCAAGCCATCAAATTTGCATGGCAATTTTGCTGCTGTTCTTGCTGCCGTGCACTCCTTGCTGCCGTGCACTCCTCCTTGGAGACGGCGTGGCTTCTCTGTGTGGCTCAGCCGGTACTGCTCGACCACAGCGTGGGAGCGATGAAGGATCATCAGGTGTGACAGACTGGCAGTTCCTCTGTCTCTGTCGTGCGTCAAGAGACCTACTGCGTTGGGCAGCAAGTCTCTCCTCTCTTTGTATGGCAGTTTCTTGCTGTCTTGATGCCCTCTTCCGAAGAGCATCACGTGAGAGAGATGAGATGCGGCGATGACCCTTTTTTGGCATTTTGAATTCATATTTGTGTCACACTGCTGAGCATGCCTCTGTGTTCAGTTACAGAATCTGAAATCCGACATGATGCAGTGAAGGACCAGTGACAACAAAACTTCAGTGTATGAACTGTGCAGCTTCATAGAGTACAAAATTGAAAGATGCAGAGGTGCATGCTGAAGTGTTTGGCAATACTGGCCATAGAAATTTGACTGTT
Source organism: Alitta virens (assembly GCA_932294295.1). Lineage (NCBI taxonomy): Eukaryota > Metazoa > Annelida > Polychaeta > Phyllodocida > Nereididae > Alitta > Alitta virens. The sequence continues at coordinate 67,897,486 of OW028575.1, read as the reverse complement.
GCTCATATACTGTATGATGCAAACTGAATGAAATCTGGCTTTGTCCTTTAATCCTGCATGGGGCAACTTGTGGACAGCCATACTTATGAGATGAAGGATGAAACAGCAATGCAACAAAGGCCCACCACAGACGATAAGCACCACCAGGCTGAATTCATGCGGAACTGGAATGACAACAACAATGAGCATATACTAAGAAAAGCATTTATTGATGACTTCTGTTTACACTGCAAGAAATAGGAAAAGCATTTATTGATGACTTCTGTTTACACTGCAAGAAATAAGAAAAGTTATTCTTGTTTTGCTTCAATATCTTCTTTTTTGGCTTCTTTTTCATCTTTATTTGATGCGTCTTCCTTCGCAGCGTCTTCCTTCGCAGATTCTGTGCCCTGCAGGACTTGGTCATCCAAGGTCTCCAGTGCCTGGGAGAGTGAGATCTCCTCCTCCTGATCTGCTAACCTGTGAAGGGGTAATAGTGTGATGAATGAATGAATAGTATGATGAATGAATAGCCTATGAATAATTGTTAATGGAATGGAAATGGCAAAATACGTGACTACTGACCGTGCTTTCAGGGCTGCGCACTGGTCTAAAAGTTTCTTCTGATCGGCTTCCAGGTTTTGCATTCTGCAGTAGAGAAAATTAAAGAAAATAAGAATATATAGCCCAGTGAAATGGTGGGTGGATAGAGAAAGGAAGATAGAATAGGGAGTAATGGTGTTCACCTTTTGTGATCATTGTTGCAGCTAATCACAACCTCCTCAAGTTGATTAATGAGGCCTGTGAACAGGCCATTGAAGTGAGACTTGGCCGTGGTTGTTTCTGTTTTGATTGATTTGAAGTCTCCCTCCTGTGCCCACATTTTCAAAGCAGCCAAAGTTCTCAACAGTTGGTGTTGAGCATCATGAGCCCGTGTGATCGATGCTCTGATGTCACAATGGCTAGGGCGGGTGGTGCGGACAGGACTTTCTGAAAAGAGCCGCTTCACGGTGTAAAAGTCCATGTCATTAAAGACTCCAATATAATGACATTTCCAAGTCCAAGCTGCTTAATTCCAAGCAAGCAGCATAAAGTCAGAGTGACTTGAAAATGCAGACTTTCAACTGAGTCATCCTCTCAGCATAAAACAAGAGAAGTTCTTCCAGTTCCAATATGTGTAGAGTTCCAAAGTGCAGTAAGCACAAGTAGTAACACAAAGACAGTATATCTTGCTTCCTCAGTTCCAAAATGTTGTTCTAGGATAAACTGATATTTTTATTGGTGCATAGGCTTATGTATTAAAAGTACAATTCATGAAGTTTCCCCCCAGCAGGGCTGAGAGGGAATTATCAACCAATCACATCACATTAAATTCAGTAATCATTCACATTGCATGGGGTGATACCTCCCCCAAACAGGGCTGCTACCAGCATCTTTCTCCAAATTCTGCCATGGATTAGGGCAGCTAAGACAATGGAGAAGAAGTGGACCCCCTGCAGTGCACTGCATTGTGCTGAGGCTATTTATAGCTCAAGTCACAATGGGCTATTGTGCACAGTGTCAACTTTGGCTTGGTCAGCAGTTTTGGAGGGAAAGTTAGCTCCTCCCACAATTCAGGACTCAGTAGTGAGGCATCCTAACAAGGCAATGCATTCACACAATACTAACAATATTTAATGAATCAATAATTAGAAATAACATTCAATCAATAAATAATTAGAAATAAACTTTCAATCAATTAATGATTGGAAATAAACATTCAATCAATCAATAATACAATCAATAAATTAATAACACAATCAATCAATTCCTTGCAGCAGGCTAATTTAACATAAAGCTAAGCATGAGTAACAAGAAATTACTGACACATGTGAGCAGAGCAGTGACTAGCACAATGAAATGATGAGGACACACAACAAACTGCATTTAAGTCACACATGAGCAGAGGCCTGCATAGGGCAAGTGTATTGAAGTGCAACAATATTGCACCTGACATGTGCTTGTATAATATAAACATTAAAGAACAAGCAAAGTGTAAAAGGCTAAGCATTTGCTAGAGCAGACAAAAACGCTCAAGGCAAGTGTAATGAAGAGTATATATATAATAATTGTATCTGACATGTATATACATCCTTTGCTCAAGGCAAGTGTAACGAGGAGTGTACCTAATAATTGTATCTGACAAGTATATACATCCTTTGCTCAAGGCAAGTGTAATGAAGAGTACACAATCAATGTACCTAACATATAATTCTGGTACATCCTTTGCCTAGGGCAAGTGTAATGAGGAGTGTACCTAACAATTGTGCCTGACCAGTGTATACATCCTTTGCTTAAGGCAAGTGTAATGAGGAGTACACAATCAATGCACCTGACAACTCTAACTGACATGCATGTACATCCTTTGCCTAGGGCAAGTGTAATGAGGAGTGTACAGCATGTCAATTAATAATATAAGTGGCTGCAAGGGGCTGCACTTTACAACGGGTGTAGAGAGGGACATTCTGAAAAGGTAACAATAAGGTGTGATGTGAATGTGGAGGGGTAGATATGAGCATAAAGCAAAATAATGTGACATGCAATTATAAAAATCAGTCATTTTGTAATTCTGCATGAAAGTTTCTGTACTTCACACCGAAAGTTGCTGTACTTGACATATGAACAATTTTGATGGATGAAAAATAAACATGGGGACAGTCAGCACTGCAATGCCCGGGTGTGGAGGCAATGAGGGTCAGATTTGATAATAATCAAATGTTGTGTATGAAGAAAGTTGATGTAGTGGACATGTGATTGATGGAAAATAAACACTGGGGCAGTCAGCAGTGCAAGAACTTGTTCCTGGAAATTTCACATGCAACTCTGGAAATCAGTTATTTTGTAATTGTGGGGTGGGGGGCCTAGCTCAGTGGTAGCGCTCTGGGCTTCCAACCGCTGGGTCCCGGGTTCGATTCCCGGTCAAGCCTAAGTTGGTTGGCTGTTTCATCCTTCGTCTCATTGCCATGGTCCCTGCCTGTCCTAATTAGCCCAACTGGTGCAGAAATACAGGACTTAAAGTCCTAATCACCCACCCACCCCATTTTGTAATTGTGTATAATTCATGAACAATAAACACTGGCAGCAGAGAGCAGTGCAACATTGGACTATCCAACCAGTTCCAGTATGAGAATATATGCAATTACCTTGAAGTTCCAACACTAAAGGAATAGGATCTGATTGCAATTTGAGCACACAATACCCAACAAAAGCCCTCAAGCTTCAATTGCAATTAGCATTAATTAATCAGAAACTGTCAATTATATAAAGGGTAGGTTGTATTGGTTGATGCATTTATTATGGCTTTACCCTATTTTCGCTCGGCGATCGTCGGCGGCAGGCGTATAATAAATAAATGTTAGCAAGATGGATTTTTTTTATTCGTCGGCGGGAAATCTAACATATCGGCGGATCCGCAAAGCTAAAGATCAAGTGTGGCCTTACAAAAGCCAAACTTTTTGTTGACAGACAGCAAAACAGTAAAGCATGGATGAAATAGCATGGATAAATACTTACTTGTTGTGGAGATGATGCAAGGATGTAGTTTAGGGATTATCTTCGTTCTTCCAAGTCTATTCTGATCTGTGGCCTTGACCTTGTATGTGGCTGGTCAAATAGGTCACGCATGCGCTATTAGTGCGCAGTAAACATGGCGAACGTGGTTGTAGCGTGCAGAGATCTCTTGCACTGGCAGTCAGAAAACACATTAGTCATGCATAATTTCAATGCCAGAACAGTGCCTGTATCTGCTAAAATGTCATAGCTACACTCCTGCAAAGTTTTGAGGCGATCCAGTAAGTAGCTTAGGAGGAGTTAGAGGACAACACTGGACAGCCCTTATGTGAATTATATAGTAGTAGGATGTATCCAAGTTATTTGGAGGTTTGTTAACTTTTTATTACATATATGATTACCATTTATATTTGGTCTGCACACATGTCTGACTTAAAGGGAGGACTAAACATTTCCCTTTTCTGTCGTATTAGGCTTTTTCTGAATTATGTTGGTGTAGGAAATACAGGACGTAAAGCCCTAATCCACCCACCCACCCCACCCTTCCTAAAGGTTGGACATGTGTGCCATTTATTCAATAGTTAACAATGCCTTCACATCACTCCATCGAATGACCTGCCCTCCGCTTGGGGCGCTAGATTTCACTTAGGGCAGCTAAGACAATGGAGCAAAAGTGGACCCCCTGCAGTGCTCTGCATTGTGCTGAGGCTATTTATAGCTCAAGTCACAATGGGCTATTGTGCTGAGTGTCAACTTTGGCTTGGTCAGCAGTTTTGGAGGGAAAGTTTTGGAGGGAAAGTTAGTTAGCTCCTCCCACAATTTAGGACTCAACAGTGAGGCATCTTAACAGGGCAATGCACTCACAATACTGACAATAAATCAATATGAAAAACAAAAATGAATAATACATCCATCAATTGACAATTGGACCTAAACAATCAATCAATTAATGACTTAATCAATCAATCAATCAATGATATAGTCAATCAATTAACAATGTAATCAATATTAATAATATAATCAATTTTCCTTGCAGCAGGCTGACTAAGTATAAAGCTAAACATGAGTAATCAGAAAATACTGACACATGTGAGCAGAGCAGTGACTAGCACAATGAAATGATGAGAACACATAACAACTGCATTTAAGTCACACATGAGCAGAGGGCAAGTGTAATGATGTGTACATATAATAACTTGTACCTAATACATCCACACAATCTGGGGCAAGCTTAATGATGTGTACATAAAATAACTTGTACCTAATACATCCATACAATCTAGGGCAGGTATTTGCTTAAGGCAAGTGTAATGAAGAGTATAATACAATCTGACATGCCTGTACAACCTTGCTTAAGGCAAGTGTAATGAAGAGTATAATACAATCTGACATGCCTGTACAACCTTGCTCAAGGCAAGTGTAATGAAGAGTATAATACAATCTGACATGCCTGTACAACATTGCTTAAGGCAAGTGTAATGAAGTATACAGTAATTCTTGTACCTGTCACCTAACGCTAACGACCTGTATGTACCTCCTTTGCATAGGGCAAGAGTAACGAGGAGTGTACATAATCAGTGTCCCTGACACACCATTCTACCCTACACAAATTAACCTAAGGCAAGTGTAACGAAGAGTGCACATGATGATTGCACCTACATATAATCCTACTTGACATGTATGTTCATCCTTTGCCTGGGGCAAGTGTAACGAGGAGTGTATAATCAATGCACCTGTCATATAATTCTAACTGACATATAATAAGTGGCTGCCAGGGGCTGCACTTTACATCGGGAAACAAAAATGAATATGTCCGAATCGACAATTTCAGACCGGCTCGCACGTCCCCCGGGTGAACAAGGTGCGCGTCCCTCAGCGGTAAACCAGGCTGAGGTCGAAAAATTGGCTACTGGTTCCAGACTTGGTAAACGTTGGCGTCCATCATTAGATGACGCAAATCCAAGTTTAAATAATGACAATATATCTAAGCCTTGGCCCAAGTTTCTTGTTGTTACTGGCAGTGATGCTGGGTTTTCCCCGACTTTCAGCCATAAAAATATGCAGAACAATTAAGGAAAGCATTGGTTTTGTTGAAAATACAAGACGTTTAAGCAATTCGTCCTTGCTGGTGCAGGTTGCCCACAGGGACCAGTCGCTGAAATTGCTGGGGTTGGAGGCCTTTGCGGGTGCCCCTGTTAAGGTGGAGCCCCATCGGTTTTTCAACTCCTGCAAGGGAGTTGTAACATCGCATGAGAGCAGTCTCTGCTCCGATGACGAACTGAGGGACTGGCTGGATGACTACAATGTCATCCACATTCATCGCCAGCCCCCAAGATATTCACGACAGCTACTCACTCTGACCTTTGATGGCACAGTGTTGCCTGACAAGGTCAGCATTGGGTTCGAGTGGTGTAGGGTACGTCCCTACACCCCGAACCCAAAACGATGTTACAACTGCCAAAGATTTGGCCATTTCAGCGGCTCCTGCCGTGCCAAACCAACCTGTGCCAATTGTGGATCACGGGAACACACCCATTCCCATGACTCATGTACGAATACATCGTATTGTGTTAATTGTGGAGGTGATGGGCCAGCCTATCACCGTGGCTGTCCCAAATGGCAGCTAGAGAAAGAGATCCTGAAGTTAAAGACCACCAAGGATATCTCCTTTCCCCAAGCGCGTCGTATAGCTGAACAGGCTGCTGGGGCAAGCTATGCCTCAGTCCTGTCTCAGATGGCTGGACCTAGATCTCCTTCACCCTGATCATCACCCAGGCGAAGGATTGACCTAGATCCTAGTTATAAATATTCAAAGGCAGGCCAAAGGACGCAGAAAGATAAACCAGAATCTAAGACTTCACAGTCAGACGATCTCCTCGCAAGAATAAAGCAGCATGCTACAGATGTCGGAAAAGGACATCTTGTAGCTCCATCAGTTACTGCTTCACAACTTAGTGTACCCTCACAGGGTGCACCTTCCAGCGATGAGTCGGAAGAGATACACCAGCCAATGGAAGAGGAGGCAGGGACTACCACCATCCCTAGGCCTCAACGGGAGGGGGCAATTGATAAAAGATCAATTGTTCCCAAAAGACCCCCCCCCCCCCCTCATCAGAAGAACACTAGAAAAATCTAGTGCACTGGGCATCATAAGACCACCATCTAAGCATGGTGGGGCCCCCAAAAAGATCTTAACACCAAAAGAGGCAGCGACTTTGAAGAAAAAGTAAATATTCATACTAATTCATACCATGCACTATAGATTTTACTATGATAATATTAAACTCTTTTAAGTAACTCATGGACAGTATCATTCAGTGGAACTGTCGAGGTTTCAGAGCAACTTCGATGAAATAGGTTGCATGGTCCAAGACTTAAACCCTAGTGTTTTCTGCCTGCAGGAAACATTTCTGAAACCTCCAAATAGTTTTAAACTGAGAAACTACCATATGTATAATACATATGGCAATATTGCCCACGATAGAGCTGAGCCTCTACATAGCCCACTCAGGTGCTGATGAGGTGTTAAACAATAACTCACACACACACACACCCACGATAGAGCCACTGGTGGCTCATCAATTTTAGTTAAAAATGGAATCATTCATTCTCATATTCCACTTAACACAAACCTTCAGGCTGCAGCAGTTCGTCTGAACCTGAATAAAACATTCACTATATGTTCCTTATATATCCCTCCACCCTTTCACCTTACAGCCAGTGATTTGCATAACCTTTACAATCAACTTCCTGAACCGCGTCTTATCCTAGGAGAATTTAAAGCCATAACCAATTATGGGGAAGCACTTCCCACAACAACAAAGGAAAAACCATTGAAGACTTTCTCAATGACCACACCCTTTGTTCAATGATGGTTCATCCACATATCTTCACCCAGGTCATGGAACATTTTCATCAATTGACCTTAGTATATGTGATCCAGCGTTATTTCTGGAATTTGAATGGAGAGTATTAGAGGACACTCACGGCAGTGATCACTTTCCCATTGTCCTACAAAAAGTAGAAGGTACGAGAGAAGTGGGTCAACTCCGATGGAAGTTGCATAAAGCGGATTGGACCTCCTTCGAAAAGCACTGCTTAGAAACAATTACTATGTCTCATTATAGGAATTGTAATAGTCTCGTTAAAGATTTTACTGATGATATTACTGATATAGCCAATAAAACAATACCGATGACAAAAAATAATTCTAAACGAAGTGCAAGACCCTGGTTTGACGACGAAGTAAGAGAAGCTATTAAAAACCGTAAGAGAGCCCTCAAAATCTTTAAATCACAGCCGACCATCAACAATCTGAATAATTTTAAGTGCCTGAAAGCCAAAGCGCGTAGAATTGTCACGCAAAAAAAACGTAGTTGCTGGAGAGACTATGTCTCCAGACTCACTGAAAGAACTCCTAGCAATAAAGTCTGGAAAATGATTAAGAAGATTGAAGGAAAGAACCTAGCTTCACATGTAAGCATTCTAGAAGTGAATGGAGAACATCTCTCCTCACCAGAACAAATATCCAACGGGTTAGGAGAACAGTTTGCGTACAACTCCTCGTCAGAGAACTATACGAGAGAATTCCAATGTTATAAGGCTCAAGCTGAGAGATTAACCCTAAATATACAGTCTGATAACAGCGAAGATTATAACTCCTACATCACCTTAGAAGAACTTCAGAAGGCCATCTTAAAAGCGACTGACTCTGCAACAGGTCCTGATAATTAATATACATTATCAAATCTTAAAACGCCTACCTCAATCCTCTTTAAAAACATTACTGTATATCTTTAATCAAATTTGGGAGAAGGGATGTCTTCCATCCCTGCGGAAACAAGCCACGGTCATCCCAATTCCCAAGCCAGGGAAGGATCATAGTGATCCTCTGAATTATCGACCAATAGCCTTAACCAGTTGTCTATGTAAGACGATGGAACGAATTGTTACTGATAGACTGGTTTGGTTCCTGGAGTTGAACCGGGTGGGGGCCTAGCTCAGAGGTAGCACTCTGGGCTTCCAACCGCTGGGTCCTGGGTTCGATTCCCAGTCGAGCCCAAGTTGGATGGCTGTTTCATCCTTCATCTCATTGCCATGGTCTCTGCCTGTCCTAATTAGCCCAACTGGTGCAGAAATTTCAGGACGTAAAGCCCTAATCACCCACCCACCCTGGAGTCGAACCAGCTTATTACAAAGTTCCAATCTGGATTTCGCCGTCACAGGAGCACATTAGATCATTTAGTCAGACTGGAAACTTATGTTAGAGATGCTTTCAGAAAAAGCTTATGACACTACATGGAAATATGGAATAATGAAAGATCTCCACGACTTAGGGCTTCGAGGTGGCCTTCCAGTTTTCATCGGATCCTTCCTACAGGATCGCTTCTTTAAGGTCCGTGTGGGATCAACGATGTCAAGCCCTTACTCTCAGGAGAATGGAGTCCCTCAGGGTAGTATTCTCTCGCCTACCCTCTTTAATGTCAAAATCAACAGTATAGTAAATTCCATCTCAGAAAATCTCATGTCGTCCCTATATGTTGAAGATTTCCTCATTGCATACCGTTCCAGATATATGCCAACCATAGAACGACAACTGCAATTAAATTTGAATAGGATTCACAAATGGTCACTTGAAAATGGCTTCAAGTTCTCTAAACAGAAGACAGTTTTTATGCCTTTCTATTATTTACGATCAAACCATCCAGATCCATCACTAATAATTGACAACTGTCAAATAAAAGTGGTGAATGAAACAAAATTTTTGGGTGTACTCCTTGACTCCTGAAATCAATGAACCTCCTTAAAGTAGTGAGCAAATATAATTGGGGTGGGGACACAACGGTCCTCCTTCGTCTCTATCGAGCAATTACTCGTTCTCGACTTGATTATGGTTCTGTGGTATATGGCTCCGCCAGACCATCTTTTCTAAAATGCCTGAATTCTGTACATCATCAAGGGTTGCGACTAAGCTTAAGAGCTTTTCGTACATCTCCGGTAGAGAGCTTATATGTACTGGCAGGGGAGCCTCCACTTTCCCTTCGTCGTATCAAGTTATCCATGCAATACATACTAAAAGTAGCTTCAACTCCAACAAAGCCAACATATGATGTAATATTTCATCCAAAGTACATGCATCATTATGAATCTCGTTCAAACGCCATTCGACCACTGGGATTACGCATGAAATTCTATCTTGAGGCTGCAAAAATTGATACTACAATCATTGTCGAGATGGAAGCACCACCCATTCCGTCCACTCAGGTGCTGATGAGGCGTTAAACAATAACTCACACACACACCACCCATTCCGCCATGGATTCGCCCAGTCCCGAAAGTTATACTAGATTTGGCAGAGCTTAAGAAAAGCGAAACCAATCCGGTAGACTATCAAAACCTATTTTATAGTATAAGGTTTAAATATGATTCGTACAAATTTCTATACACAGATGGCCCCAAAATGGAAAGACGAGTAGGCTGTGCAGTCTTATCAAACCGTTATAGCTGAATGTCATCTTCCAGACCATTGCTCAATATACACTGCAGAATTAACAGCTATTTACCTTGCCTTAAAGAACATCGAGGACTCAGAATCAGATCGTTATGTTATCTGTTCTGATTCCAAATCTGCTCTTCAAGCAATCCAAAATAAACAACTTGATAACCCTGGGATCTTAGATGTTCTTATTAAGTATTTTCATCTTCACCAATACAAAGACATAGTATTCTGCTGGATTCCTGGACACGCTGGCATTGAAGGGAATGAAAAAGCAGACCTGGCAGCAAAAAGGGCTCTTACACAAGAGATAACTGATTTTACCATTCCATACACTGATTTTAAAATGACTATAAAATCTTTTATCATGTCTTGCTGGCAAAGACAATGGAATGAATGTAATAACAACAAGTTGCATTCAATCTTACCTTGCATTCAAAATAAAATACCTAGTAGGTTCAATACTCGCAAAGATCAAGGAATATATCACAGATGCCTCATAGGACATTCAAGACTTACACATTTACACCTTTTAGTCAATGAACCAGCACCGGTATGCCAGAGTTGTCGGTGCTCCCTAACAATCAAACATATTTTATTAGATTGCAGCCACTTACAACGCTTTAGAAGACCTTTGTTTCAAGCTAATACCTTACAACATCTCTTTACCAGATATCCAACCCAGACAATTATTGATTTTTTATATGCTTCTGGATTCTACTACCAAATGTAGATAATGAATCTTAACCTAGAGAACCTCTACATAGCCCACTCAGGTGCTGATGAGGCGTTAAACAATAACTCACACACACACACACACACACACACACACACACTTCCTGCCGACCCACCCTTTTCCATGATGGTGTCCAGTGATCTTACAGTGTCCAATTTCTCTGATTGTGTCATCTGCTTAAACCGGAAGTAGGGGAAGTTTATTTACATACCTACTTAACTGAAAAGCGTCACGTTTGAGCAGTTCATGCGCTGAGTCTAGTCTCTGGTGAGTGTTTGTGTTTCCAAAAATTGATCATGGCTCAATTCTGAGCTAGGCTCACCCAAGTCCAAACTCAACATTGAGGCTGACTCAAAGTTATGTCAGACTCAAATATACGAAAAACCGGGCGCTGGAGCCACCATATAATTATAGCCCCTCAGCTCAATCTTGTCCGTCTTGATTTGCTGGTTGTCTTTCTTTTGATAGAGAAAAGCTAAATCTTGATTTGCTGGTTGTGCTTCTTTTAAAGAAAAGCAATCCTTTGATTTGCAGTCTTTGGGTGATTAAATTATGTATTCGAAATCTAGCCCTTGAAGGTCCTGGGCCTCCACGCGGCGAGGGTGGAAACACTTGGGGTGAAGTCCTCTATCCCCAGTGGCTAGCTGATGAGGCATTAAACAATAACTCACACACACACACACATCCCCAGTGGCTAAAACAGGCCAGTGCGCATTGCACAAGCTGCTCCAGCTATCCAAAGCAGACAATTATTGATTTTTTACATGCTTCTGGTTTCTACTACCAACTATAGATAATCAATCTTACCCTAGAGAGCCTCTACATAGCCCACTCAGGTGCTGATGAGGCGTTAAACAATAACACTAACTAACTAACTATTCGAAATCTTAAACATTTCCAAAATAAAATAAAATATCTAAAAAAAAATATGCAAACGCCTGTGAAAGCCATTGTCATGGATGACAAAGGCGAATGTGACGTCATCATTTTATTAACAATGATGTAATCAACCCTAAGCCCACACCCCCCCCCCCCTCTAGCATGCCTAGCACTTCCTAATTAAAGTTCCTACGTGAGTGTGGAATCTGCTCAATCTGTGCTTATCTACTATAGTGTCAGTCACCTCTATTGATGCTTTTTCTCCTTATTCACACATTCTGACATAATTCTTTAATTAACTTTGTGACTGCCAACTGCAAACCATGAAGAGTGAAATTGTTGAAAGTTTATGCATTTTTATGACAGATGCAAAAAATGTTTTTAATGTTGTGCCCCGAGTGAGGGGGCGGAGGGTTTGATAAATTCAAGTGTATGTATTTTAGTGGGCTTTCTATTTGATCTGGCTTTTTTTTTTATCCTAATTTTCTTTTCTAGTCATCAGCTGGTAAGTTAGACAAAAATTGCAATATCATTGGCATTTTTAGAATTAAAGCGGCATTTCCACTTGGATGTAATTTCATTAAAATGCTATATCTTGAATTTTTTTATTATTTAATAATAATATTTGGTTGTCTGTTAGGACATATTTGAAGCCAGCCAGTCAATACTAATGGCACAAATATTTCTCACTGTTAAATGTATACTCTTCTATATTGATATCCTGCTTTTTCGACAATAATATTTAATCAATAAAACACAAGGTAGCATCTCTCATGCTGACATACCTTTAGCTCATCAAGAAACATTTTTTTCGGAATGTACCTTGGCCACAACATCCGCTTCTGCAGACTGATGAAACATATTATGCATAAACTATGAGAAACATAGGCTGCTGCAGCAGCTTACCCTTAGCAAAGCAACATCGACTCGAACAAATTTTATGAAGAGCATCTTATACTCCACAACTATTACACAATCACATGATTTCATTCTAAATTTGAATCACAATTTCACTAACATATGTATCCATAGCTTCAGAATAAAACATTATTGAGTGTTTTTCCTGTTGAATTCTTTTGATCAACTTCTTCGGAAACATTTTCTTCAGTATGAACTTCTTCACGACATCTGTTTTAGCAGACTGCTGAACACATTGTGCATGAAACTATAATAAAACGCTAACCACAAAAAAACCTGTAGGTCCTCACCTGGCCTTTTGATAGAGGTGGTGTGGTACAGCAATTTGGTGAAAGCACTCATACCACCAGATTTCAGATACTTATACTGGGGAAATAAAACAGATAAATATGTTACAAAATCAAGTTGGGGGGGGGAACTTACGTTTTATTGTAAAGCCAATGCTTCATTGAGGTCTGCCTCATATTTTGCAAGATACTTGTCTTGCAGTGCCTTATCCTTCTGAAGCAGATCTCAAATAAATTGCCAAATAATTCTGAATAAATGGAAAAAACTTTAGGATGTCTAATGCAAACAAAGGGGATTAGCGAGAGGAAACAAAGGTTTACAAAATAAAGCATGATTGCCTCTCTTCAAAAACAAATTCATTTTTGTAGGTCTTAGTCATTGCAGAATCATCTCATCAAGAAATATAATTTAATTTGACCTAAATTGGTGAAATATTATTGCATTTAACATCTGCATACTAAAGATCGAGGTCCGCAAGAGTATTACAGGAATTCAATGCATGAGCAGTAAAGTAAATTTCAATTTCCCCTGACAGTGGCTCTTCGACTGAATTTTTCCAGATTAACAATCTTTATTGACCTACACAAAAATTCCATAATTTTTCCCTGACAGAGAATCTCCAACTTTTCCCTGCTCAGTGGCAACCATGTAGTTTGTAAACAAACACCTTGTTGCGTTAATTGTGGTTTAGTTCAATCCAACCTTTGAACATACATGTATTTGCCAAAGGTGGACACTTGAGAAAAAAGTTCAATGATTAAAGGCAATCCAAGAGAAACCTTTCCTCACGCCCGAATATTAACAGAAGTCTGTGGGTCCAGTAACATATGCTGCAGTTGCATTAATACTTCATACATAACAGAAAGAAAAACAAATAGTGATCTTTACATATAATACTTCATGTATAACAGAAGTATACCAGAATTAGGGCAAGACTATAGTGGTCTTTACAATATGAATGTCTCATGGCCTAAGGAATAAATAAGGAAGAGTTTTGGAATTTACTGTTGCCAACTTATTTTAGGATCATCTGTAGATCCTATCCTTAACATGTATAACAGTATAACATGTTATTATGTATTTTATACCCAAGAGAAAAAAAAAAATTGTTGTGTGTTTAACAAATGAAATGTGTTGGCCAAGCATGAGGTGATGTTAAAGAGTTATTGGTTGACTTTCCCTTGTAATCAAAGAAATACTGTACAAAGAAAAAAACTAATTTAGGACATTCATTTTGCGTCGTGTAAACATCATTTTTGTGCCATTCAGCCATGATACCAGTTGATATATAGAAAAACAGACAATTGCAAAGTATTAGGATAGCATATAGGGGGATTGTGTACAATAAACAATCATCTCCACTAATCAAAACCATTGTGTTACGGACAAGACAAATTTCAGATATAGATTTTGTGTAATTTAACATATTTACAAAGTGTTTTAAGAGTGTGGTCTCCCATTTTTAGAATGAAGTAAAGTAAAAATTAGACATCATATATTAAAAGTGTGGTGATGTTTAATTACATAACATGCACATGGACCCACCCCTATGATGCTAGTACAGTGCACATGGTGCATGAGGGTAGCCTGTATTTTCCAGTGGCCATGAACACAAGTCAATGAGTATATAAACCAACATAGTGTAAGTCTTGGTACAGTTGAGTCTTCAGACATCCAGGCTTATCACAAAAACAGCACATAACTTTATTCTGCCAGCATGCCTTTGTTTGAGGTCCAGACCAATCTGCCAGCCAGCTCCATCCCACATGATTATCATGCACAACTCACAGACTGTTTGGCTGCTATGCTTGGAAAGCCCAAAAAGGTAACACTGATTTTACACAGGCCTAGGAAAGTTACAAAAGTATATTAAAAATTGAAAATAACTACAGATATTTACATTTGTGGTATATAGACAGACTTTCTTTTTATGAGCTCTACAATTAAGCATAACAAAAACTAATGTTAATCACCTTCTTCAATTCATCATTATTAATGCATCAACATGTGAGCATATATATATATTAATAAAGTTGACTTGAAATGTAATTTATATGTTTCTGGCTTCCATAGATTTGTGTCTGTTGACTTAAGAAAAGTACTTGCAAAAATATAACTTTGAAAAAAAGATACTCAATATGGTTTTGATGAGGAAGACATGTGTAAGGAGAACCAGTATTAAAATGCACTGAACAAGTGGAAGTGCTAAAACTATTGTACAAGCAATGAATTTAACCCAATGAAGTATTACTTTAATTGCAAATGCTGCATGCGAACTTGGGTTTATCATTATTTATTTTCGTATTTTCTTTGTCTTATTACTAATTTTCATCACTTTCCTTTTTTTAGTTTGTAGCAGTCCTGATCACTCCTGACAAAAACCTCTCATTCGGAGGGTCCCTGGAGCCTGGTGCTATCTGTGATCTCACTTGCATTGGAAAGATTGGCAAAGAAGAAGACAAGATGTACACCGAAACACTGACTGAAAAGCTTAGCAGAGACCTTAAGATATCTGCTGATCTGTAGGCCTATACTAATCTACTAAATGGTTACAACTTCAATAGATTTTTATATTATATTTATATGAATTGATAACACCTCCCCCTTTTTTCAGAATTTACATCTTTTATCATGTAACCAGTGGCGAGAACGTTGGATGGAATGGCAAAACCTTTGCAGCATAGATCATGGGACTCAAGATCATAATGAATTACACAATACTTCTTGTTCTATGCTTCTGAGTGTCAGAATTACTGATAAGCATTTGAAAAATGTAATCAATGAAAATAAACCTCATGAGTCATTTATACAAGTTATGCATTGTATACTTATCATTTTAAGTTTTGATACCAATTTTGTATAGAAAGAAACATCAAATCAGCCTTATATAGTTATACAGTTACTGATAAATATTGGTCATGTTGCAACAGACAAGATGAAATTCAGGTTACTCAGTACAAGTCACATATCGGCATTCAGTAATCCAATGGAAATTGGCACCAAAGTGTATAATAAATCTTTGTTTCTGGTATGCGCCCACTGGACAGAAGTTCAAACTGTTCATAAAGTGGGTGCGTTTCATCTTGCCTGATCTTATTGGCCAGGTTGCGAGCACCTTTCATATAACTCGTGTTAATGTCCAATCTGTCACACATTCTTTTAGGTCTGTCTAATTCATCCCTTTGTTTTTTTACGTAAATAGACCAAAAAAAGTTACACTAGCATACAGCAGGACATGTGAAATCACAGTTTCAAAAAATTATACAATGAGGGCACTTTTGAGGTTAGGTTTAACAAGAGCTCTTAAAAAATACATTATTTTTGCTGACAATTTGATATATGTGATGAGAATTTAAATTGATTGTCAACAGTTATACCAAGGTACTTATAATCATCAGAAATATCAACATTCACATTATTGATAGTAACAGGATTTGCATGTCTAGATCTCCTAAAATCCCATATTAACTCCTTAGTTTTAGACAAGGTCCAGGCAGTTATCACTCCACCAATTACACACATAGTCAATACAGTTCATGTATTCACTTACATCATCATTCTTTAGGAGTTCTGCCACAATCGTGTCATCAGCATATTTTGTGATGAAAACAAGATTTCATGATGAGTTTGTATAAATTGTGGCCTCTCTGTAAGATAGTCAATATTATGTGATAATATTAAGATCTGATATGCTTTCTAATGACTTGATGTAACAGTAATAGCTTAATCTGGTATTCTGCATGAACAGTTTATGTAAAACCTCTGTGACAGACACTAGACAGACATAATTATGTACATTGTGACATCAATAGCAATGCATCAGACAGATTATGGAAACACAAAAAATCTACCTACCTCGATATTTAGCAGGAAAATAATACATGATATCTCTATTATTGATAGCTATATGCATCTATCTGAAAACATTGGCAAAGATAATCTGGACCCTGACCCTTAGGTCTAGATCCAAAAGTGTGTTCTGTCTTGATTAGAAAAGGAAATATTACTAATTTTAGCTATACATGATGTTCAGCAGAAACGTAATGCATGATCACTTTGTTTCTGAAGGCTATATGCATCTGACATCATTGGCAATGTATGGAATAGATTCTCTAACCCCTAAAACTTAGATATAGACTGAAAAGTGTGTTCCTGTGTCAATTATGAGCGGAGATATAAGCTTTTTTACCTGTGGCAGCCATATTGGATGCCATCTTGGATTCTGGCCAAGATATTAGTTTCAGTTGGCCCTATATCTAAAATCAAAGTATATTGCCCAAAAACTCTCATACCAAGTTTCATTCTTTTTTCACATTTTGCATAATTCTTAGGTCAGCTGCTGGGCTATGAATCCTCCTTTTTCCAAAGTATAAGGAACTTCAAAGTGTTGTGAGTCAGACAAGTATGCAGCATACAGGGTTTCTTGGTCAAGGGGTCAAGTTCACAGATTTAGAGTGAATTTTCTAAGGCTTTTTAACTTTAGCCCCAGCTTAGTCAACTGTCCACGCAATTTAGAATTGGTTCTGGCGACTTCAGCCCTATCTAATAATGGTAAAGATAAGATCTATTTTGAACTTTTTATTTTATTTTTATTGAGTGAAAATGTACTTGTATTGAAATGTCTCATGGCCTTAAGAATCAAGAAGGAGAGTTTTTGAATTTACTGTTGCCAACTTATTTTTGGGCCATACCTTTAACATGTAATATGAAAATGCCAAAAGCATCCAGACGAAGGTGATGTTCATATGACTGCAGCGCAGTGGCAAATGAAGACAAGTTAACACAGTGCATTTATATAGTGCGGGCGCACACAATCCACAGGATCCACAATCATTGCTTTTAATGCCACCGTCTGCTGACCTGTCTTCTCCGGCCTCTATCTCCCTTATTATTTGGTCTCTTTTCGACCGAAAACAAGTACGGAATCGGTATGAGCTATACTAAATGGTGGACTACCAGTCCGTTGCAGAATATTACTTTTAAAAGTTATGAATTGGGCGATGGTCTTCACGACATTGGCCAGGGGGCAATTGATAAAAGATCAATTGTTCCCAAAAGACCCCCCCTCATCAGAAAAACACTAGAAAAATCTAGTGCATTGAGCTTCATAACACCACCATCTAAGCATGGTGGGGCCCTCAAAAAGATCTTAACACCAAAAGAGGCAGCGACTTTGAAGAAAAAGTGAATATTCATACAAATTCATACCATGCACTACAGATTTTACTATGATAATATTAAACTCTTTTAACTAATTCATGGACAGTATCATTCAGTGGAACTGTCGAGGTTTCAGAGCCAACTTCGATGAAATAGGTTGCATGGTCCAAGACTTAAACCCTAGTGTTTTCTGTCTACAGGAAACATTTCTGAAACCTCCAAATAGTTTTAAACTGAGAAACTATCATATGTATAATACATATGGCAATATTGCCCACGATAGAGCCACTGGTGGCTCATCAATTTTAGTTAAAAATGGCATCATTCATACCCATATTGCTCTTAACACTAACCTTCAGGCTACAGCAGTTCGTCTGAACCTGAATAAAACATTCACCATATGTTCCTTATATATTCCTCCACCCTTTCACCTTACAGCCAGTGATTTGCATAACCTTTACAATCAACTGCCTGAACCGCGTCTTATCCTAGGAGATTTTAACAGCCATAACCAATTGTGGGGAAGCACTTCCCACAACAACAAAGGAAAAACCATTGAAGATTTTCTCAATGACCACACCCTTTGCTTGTTCAATGATGGTTCACCTACATATCTTCACCCAGGTCATGGAACATTTTCAGCGATAGACCTTAGTATATGTGATCCAGCGTTATTTCTGGAATTTGAATGGAGAGTATTAGAGGACACTCACGGCAGTGATCACTTTCCTATTGTCCTACAAAACGTAGAAGGTACAAGAGAAGTGGGTCAACTCCGATGGAAGTTGCATAAAGCGGATTGGACCTCCTTCGAAAAGCACTGCTTAGAAACAATTACTATGTCTCATTATAGGAATTGTAATAATCTCGTTGAAGATTTTACTGATGATATTACTGATATAGCCAATAAAACAATACCGATGACAAAAAATAATTCTAAACGTAGTGCAAGACCTTGGTTTGATGACGAAGTAAGAGAAGCTATTAAAAACCGTAAGAAAGCCCTCAGAATTTTTAAATCACAGCCGACCATCAACAATCTGAATAATTTTAAGTGCCTGAAAGCCAAAGCGCGTAGAATTGTCAGGCAAAAAAAACGTAGTTGCTGGAGAGACTATGTCTCCAGACTCACTGAAAGAACTCCTAGCAATAAAGTCTGGAAAATGATTAAGAAGATTGAAGGAAAGAACCTAGCTTCGCATGTAAGCATTCTAGAAGTGAATGGAGAACATCTCTCCTCACCAGAACAAATATCAAACGGGTTAGGAGAACAGTTTGCATACAACTCCTCATCGGAGAACTATACGAGAGAATTTCAATGTTATAAGGCTCAAGCTGAGAGATTAACCCTAAATATACAGTCTGATAACAGCGAAGATTATAACTCCTACATCACCTTAGAAGAACTTCAGAAGGTCATCTTAAAAGCGACTGACTCTGCAACAGGCCCTGATAATATACATTATCAAATCTTAAAACACCTACCTCAATCCTCTTTAAAAACATTACTGTATATCTTTAATCAAATTTGGGAGAAGGGATGTCTTCCATCCCTGTGGAAACAAGCCACGGTCATCCCAATTCCCAAGCCGGGGAAGGATCATAGTGATCCTATGAATTATCGACCAATAGCCTTAACCAGTTGTCTATGTAAGACAATGGAGCGAATTGTTACTGATAGACTGGTTTGGTTCCTGGAGTCGAACCAGCTTATTACAGAGTTCCAATCTGGATTTCGCCGTCACAGGAGCACATTAGATCATTTAGTCAGACTGGAAACTTATGTTAGAGATGCTTTCATTAACAGAGAACACGTAGTAGCCATATTCTTTGACCTAGAAAAAGCTTATGACACTACATGGAAATATGGAATAATGAAAGATCTCCACGACTTAGGGCTTCGAGGTCGCCTTCCAGTTTTCATCGGATCCTTCCTACAGGATCGCTTCTTTAAGGTCCGAGTGGGATCAACGATGTCAAGCCCCTACTCTCAGGAGAATGGAGTCCCTCAGGGTAGTATTCTCTCGCCCACCCTTTTTAACGTCAAAATCAACAGTATAGTAAATTCCATCTCAGAAAATCTCATGTCGTCCCTATATGTTGACGATTTCCTCATTGCATATCGTTCCAGATATATGCCAACCATAGAACGACAACTGCAATTAAATTTGAATAGGATTCACAAATGGTCACTCGAAAATGGCTTCAAGTTCTCTAAACAGAAGACAGTTTGTCTGCCTTTCTATTACTTACGATCAAACCATCCAGATCCATCACTAATAATTGACAACTGTCAAATAAAAGTGGTGAATGAAACAAAATTTTTGGGTGTACTCTTTGACTCCAAATTGTCTTTCATTCCGCATATCAAAGCACTGAAAGCAAAGTGCCTGAAATCAATGAACCTCCTTAAAGTAGTGAGCAAATATAATTGGGGTGGGGACACAACGGTCCTCCTTCGTCTCTATCGAGCAATTACTCGTTCTCGACTTGATTATGGTTCTGTGGTATATGGCTCCGCCAGACCATCTTATCTAAAATGCCTGAATTCTGTACATCATCAAGGGTTGCGACTAAGCTTAAGAGCTTTTCGTACATCTCCTGTAGAGAGCTTATATGTACTGGCAGGGGAACCTCCACTTTCCCTTCGTCGTATCAAGTTATCCATGCAATACATACTAAAAGTAGCTTCAACTCCAACAAATCCAACATATGATGTAATATTTCATCCAAAATACATGCATCATTATGAATCTCGTTCAAACGCCATTCGACCACTGGGATTACGCATGAAATTCTATCTTGAGGCTGCAAAAATTGATACTACAATCATTGCCGAGACGGAAGTACCACCCATTCCGCTATGGATTCTCCCAGTCCCGAAAGTTATACTGGATTTGGCAGAGCTTAAGAAAAGCGAAACCAATCCGGTAGACTATCAAAACCTATTTTATAGTATAAGGTTTAAATACGAATCGTACAAATTTCTATACACAGATGGCTCAAAAATGGAAAGACGAGTAGGCTGTGCTGTCACTTCTTATAAAACCGTTATAGCTGAATGTCGTCTTCCAGACCACTGCTCAATATACACTGCAGAATTAACAGCTATTTACCTTGCCTTAAAGAACATCGAGGACTCAGAATCAGATCGTTATGTTATCTGTTCTGATTCCAAATCTGCTCTTCAAGCAATCCAAAATAAACAACTTGACAACCCTGGGATCTTAGATGTTCTTATTAAGTATTTCTATCTTCATGAATACAAAGACATAGTATTCTGCTGGATTCCTGGACATGCTGGCATTGAAGGGAATGAAAAAGCAGACCTGGCAGCAAAAAGGGCTCTTACAAAAGAGATAACTGATTTTACCATTCCATACACTGATTTTAAAATGACTATAAAATCTTTTATCATGTCTTGCTGGCAAAGACAATGGAATGAATGTAATAACAACAAGTTGCATTCAATCTTACCTTGCATTCAAAATAAAATACCGAGTAGGTTCAATACTCGCAAAGATCAAGGAATATATCACAGATGCCTCATAGGACATTCAAGACTTACACATTTACACCTTTTAGTCAATGAACCGGCACCGGTATGCCAGAGTTGTTGGTGCCCCCTAACAATCAAACATATTTTATTAGATTGCAGCCACTTACAACGCATTAGAAGACCTCTGTTTCAAGCTACTACCTTACAACATCTCTTTACTAGATATCCAACCCAGACAATTATTGATTTTTTATATGCTTCTGGTTTCTACTACCTAATATAGATAATCAATCTTAACCTAGAGAGCCTCTACATAGCCCACTCAGGTGCTGATGAGGCGTTAAACAATAACTCACACACACACACACACATCTCCAAAAAGTGGTTACTAAAGCTAACTAGGGTGGTGATACCACTGTACTTCTAAGACTCTACCGAGCAATTACAGGGGTGGGGGCCTAGCTCAGTGGTAGCGCGCTGGGCTTCCAACCACTGGGTCCCGGGTTCCATTCCCAGTCGAGCCTATGTTGGATGGCTGTTTCATCCTTCGTCTCATTGCCATGGTCCCTACCTGTCCTAATTAGCCCAACTGGTGCAGAAATACAGGACGTAAAGCCCTAATCCACCACCACCACCACCGAGCAATTACACGATCTCGCCTAGACTACGGAAGTGTCGTATATGGCTCAGCAAGGCCATCCTACCTAAGGTGCCTCTATACTGTGCATAATCAAGGCCTCAGATCAATAGTCTATATGTACTGATGAAAGAAGCCTCAAACTATCATCTACAGTACTTGGTGAAATTAGCAGCCTGTCCAACAAATCCAGCATACAATTCTGTATTTCACCCCATCTATAGTCTGCTGATGAGGCGTTAAACAATAACTCACACACACACACACACACATACACCCCATCTATAGTCATCGTTATGAGGCTCGTCCTGATGGCATTCAACCATTAGGAACGCAAATGAAATTTTGCTTTCATGCAACTGGATTAGATACCACTATCATAGAAGAGATAGAAACACCACCTTTACCACTCTGGAACATTCCAACCCCCACAATCAATATGGATTTGGATAATCTAAAGAAATCAGAAATCAATCCAGTAGAATATCAAAAAAGATTTAACATCATCAGATGCCACTATTAATCGCACAAATTTCTATATACTGACGGTTCCAAAGATGAAAAACACACTGCTAATGCAGTCTCTTCTATAAAATCAAACTACTGCAGTGAACGCCTTCCAGATAAAAGCTCTGTCTACACTGCAGAGTTAATGGCCATTTATAAAGCAACAAAGATCATAGTTGACTCAGAATATAAAAACTTTGTTGTCTGTTCCGACTCAAAAGTCTGCATTACAAGCTCTTGGAAATAAGCGTGTTGAACATCCTTCTATATTAGATATACTGATGACATTCGCAATGTTGAAAGACAACAAAGAAATAATATTCTGTTGGATACCAGGTCATCATGGTCATGTCGGTATTGAAGGGAATGAAAAAGCAGCCTATTATGCCAAAAAAGCATTGTGAAATTAACAAACTACACTCCATTCTACCTAGAGTTAAGGATAACTTTCAGAAATTCATGTTGTGTGATGCCATTATTTCCATGCCATTCAGCTATGATACCATTTGGCAGTTAAATTTGGGTAGGATAACAGACAATTGCAAAGTGCTGGGATAGCATATAAGGGGATTGTGTACAATAAACAATTAATTATCACCCCGTTAATCAAAAATATACTGAATTTAAACAGACAAGACAATTTTCAGACATAGATTTTTTGTAACTTTACAGACCAAGTGTTTTAAGAATGTGGTCTCCCATTTTTAGAATGAAGTAAAGTAAAAAGTAGACATCATATATTAAAAGTGAGGTTATGTTTAATTACATAACATGCACATGGACCCATGGATCATATAAAGTCAGTACAGCGCACATGGTGTATGAGGGTAGCCTGTATGTTCCAGTGGCCATGAACACAAGTCAATGAGTATATGAACCAATGTGGTGTAAGTCTTGGTACAGTTGAGTTAAGTCTTCAGACATCCAGGCTTATCACAAAAACAGCACATAACTTTATTCTGCCAGCATGCCTTTGTTTGAGGTCCAGACCAATCTGCCAGCCAGCTCCATACCACAGGATTATCATGAACAACTCACAGATTGCTTGGCTGCTATGCTTGGCAAGCCCAAAAAGGTAACACTGATTTAATATAGGCCTAGGAAAGTTTTAAAAGTATATTTAAATATTGAAAATAACTACAGATATGTATATTTGTGGTATATAGACAGACCTATGAGGTCTACAATTAAGCCCATAAGCAATGCTGCTGCATAACAAGAACTAATGTTGATCACCTTCTTCAATTCATCATTATTAATGCATCAACATGTGCGCATATATATATTAATAAAGTTGATTTGAATTAGGTTAATATGTTTCTGGCTTCCTAGATCCTTGTCTGTTGACTTAAGAATAGTACTTACAAAAATATGCCTTTAAAAAAGATACTTAATATGGTTTTAATGAATAAGTAAGGAAAACTGGTATTATCTTGTAGTCTCAGTTCAAGGTTTGTAAAATGCACTGAACAAGTGGAAGTGCTAAAACTATTGTACAAGCAATGAATTTAACCCAATTAAGGTTTACTTTACATAGCAAAGGCTGCATGCAAATTTAGGCTTTATCATTAATTCTTGAATTTTCTATTTCTTATTACTAATTTTCACCACTTTTCTTTTTCAGTTTGTAGCAGTCCTGATCACTCCTGACAAAAACCTCTTATTCGGAGGGTCCATGGAGCCTGCTGCTATCTGTGATTTCACTAGCATTGGAAATATTGGCAAAGAAGAAAACAAAATGTCCACCGAAACACTGACTGAAAAGCTTAACAGAGACCTTAAGATATCTGCTGACAGGTAGGCCTATACTCATTTACTCAATGGTTACAACTTCAATAGATTTTTATATTATATTGATATGAATTGATAACACCTCCCCCTTTTTTCAGAATGTACATCTGCTATCATCTAAAATACAGGACGTAAAGTCCTAATCACACACACACATTGCTATCATCTAACCAGTGGCGAGAACGTTGGATGGAATGGCAAAACCTTTGCGCATAGATCCTGTGACTCAAGATCATAATGAATTACACATTACTTCTTGTTCGAATGTACATCTGCTATCATCTAGTCAGTGGCGAGAATGTTGGATGGAATGGCAAAACCTTTGCAGCATAGATCATGGGACTCAAGATCATAATGAATTACACATTACTTCTTGTTCGATGCTTCTCAGTGTCAGAATAACTGATAAGCATTTGAAAAATGTAATCAATGAAAATAAACCTCTCATGAGTCATTTATACAAGTTATGCAATTTTGTATCCTTATCATTTTAAGTTTTGATACCAATTTTGCAATTAATTTTCTTAATATGAAAATATTATAGAAAGAAACATCTAATCAGCCTTATATAGTTATGTGATTGTAATAACATCTGACAAGCTTTTAATGACTTAAAATAACAGTAAAAGCTGAATCTGGCATTCTGCGTGAACAGTTTATGTAAAACCTCTGAGAGACCCTAGACAGACATATTTATGTACATTGTGACATCAATAGCAATGAATCAGACAGATTATGTAACCATAGAAAATCAACCTACCTCAATATTTTGCAGGAAAATAATGTGTGATATCTCTATTATTGATAGCTATATGCATCTATCGGAAAACATTGGCAATGCCTGGAAAAGATAATCTGGCCCCTAATCCTGAGGTCTAGATCCCAAAGTGTGTTCTGTCTTGATTAGGAAAGGCAATATTACTAATTATAGCTATACATGATGTTCAGCAGAAACGTAATGCATGATATCTTTGTTTATGATGGCTATATGCATCTGACATCATTGGCAATGTATGGATGGAATAGATTCTCTAAACCCTAAAACTTCAGATATAGACCAAAAAGTGTGTTCCTGTGTCAATAAGAAGCGGAGATATTAGCTATTTTACTTGTGGCAGCCATATTGAACACCATCTTGGATTCTGGCCAAGATATTATTAATTTCAGTTGGGTCCTATATCTAAAATCAAAGTTTATGGTCTGAAAAACCCTCATACCAATTTTCATTCTTTTTTCACATTTTGCACAATTCTTAGGTTAGCTGCTGGACTATGGATCCTCCTCTTTCCAATGTTTATTTAGCTGTAATTCCCAGTAGAATCCTTGGATATTTATGATATCATGTAGGATTATGTATTTTACTCAGACAGAGAAATATGCAGCTTACAGGATTTCTAGAAGGGCGGGGGCCTAGCTCAGAGGTAGCGCTCTGGGCTTCCAACCGCTTCTGGGTGCCGGGTTCGATTCCCGGTCGAGCCTAAGTTGGATGGCTGTTTCATCCTTCATCTCATTGCCATGGTCTCTGCCTGTCCTAATTAGCCCAACTGGTGCAGAAATACAGGACGTAAAGCCCTAATCACACACACACACACACACACACACACACACACAGGGTTTCTAGGTCAAGGGGTCAAGTTCACAGATTTACTTAGACCCTAATTTCAAAAAATATTCAAAGGCAGGCCAAAGCTCTCCGAAAGTTAATTCAGAATCTCAGTCTTAACAGTCAGGCGATCACCTGGCAAGACTGCAGCATCATGCTACAGACGTCGGAAAAGGACATCTCATAGCAACATTAGGTCCCACTTCTTAACATAGTATACCTTCTTAGGGTGCACCTCCCTCCCAAGGCCTGAACGGGAGGGGCAAGTGATGAAATATCAATTGTTCCCAAAAGACCCCCCCTTAACAGAAAAGTACTTGAGAAATCTAGTGCACTGGTTATCATAAAACCGCCATCTCTGCATGGTCGGGCCCCAAAAAGTGCATAATCACCAAAAGAGGCAACAAATTTGCAAAAGAAGTAAGCATTCATACAGAATCCTACCATGCACTATAGACTTCACTATGATATTATTAAATTTGTTTAACTAACTCGTGGACCGTATTATTCAGTGGAACTGTTGTGGTTTCAGAGCCAACTTTGATGAAATAGGTTGCATGGTCCTAGACTTAAACCCTAGTGTTTTCTGAAACCCCCGAATAGTTTAAAACTGAGAAATTATCATATGTATAATACATATGGCAATATTGCCCAGGAGAGAGCCACTGGTGGCTCATCAATTTTAGTTAAAAATGGAATTATTCATACCCATATTGCCCTTAACACAAACCTTCAGGCTACAGCAGTCTGTCTGAACCTGAATAAAGCATTCACTATATGTTCCTTATATATTCCTCCACCCTTTAAACTTACAGCCAGTGATTTGCATAATCTTTACAGTCAACTTCCTGAACCGCGTCTTATTCTAGGAGATTTTAACAGCCGTAACCAATTGTGAGGAAGCACTTTCCTCAACAACAAAGGAAAAACCATTGAAGATTTTCTTAATGACCACACCCTTTGCTTGTTCAATGATGGTTCGCCCACATATCTTCACCCAGGTCATGGAACATTTTCATCAATAGACCTTAGTATATGTGATCCAGCATTATTTCTGGAATTTGAATGGAGAGTATTAGTGGACACTCACGGCAGTGATCACTTTCCCATTGTACTACAAAACATAGAAGGGACTAGAGAAGTGGGTCAACCCCGATGGAAGTTGCATAAAGCAGATTGGACCTCCTTCAAAAAGCACCGCTTTGAAACAATAACTATGTCACATTATAGGAATTGTAATACTCTCGTTGAAGTTTTTACTGATGATATTACTGATATAGCCAATAAAACAATACCGATGACAAAAAATAATTCTAAACGTAGTGAAACGTGGTTTGATGACGAAGTAAGAGAAGCTATTAAAAACCGTGAGAGAGCCCTCAGAATTTTTAAATCACAGCCGACCATTAGCAATCTGAATAATTTTAAGTGCCTGAAAGCCAAAGCACGTAGAATTGTCAGACAAAAAAAAACGTAGTTGCTGGAGAGACTTATGTCTCCAGACTCACTGAAAGAACTCCTAGCAATACAGTCTGGAAAATGATAAAGGAAATTGAAGGAAAGAACCTAGCTTCACATGGAAGCATTCTAGAAATGAATGGAGAACATCTCTCCTCACCAGAACAAATATCTAACGGGTTAGGAGAACAGTTTGCCTATAACTCCTCGTCAGAGAACTATACAAGAGAATTCCAATGGTATAAGGCTCAAGCTGAGAGATTAAACCCTAAATATACAGTCTGATAACAGCGAAGATTATAACTCCTACATCACCTTAGAAGAACTTCAGAAGGCCATCTCAAAAGCGACTGACTCTGCAACAGGCCCTGATAATATACATTATCAAATCTTAAAACACCTACCTCAATCCTCTTTAAAAATATTACTCTATATCTTCAATTAAATTTGGGAGAAGGGATGTCTTCCATCCCTCTGGAAACAAGCCACGGTCATCCCAATTCCCAAGCCGGGGAAGGATCATAGTGATCCTATGAATTATCGACCAATAGCCTTAACCAGTTTTCTATGTAAGATAATGGAACCAATTGTTACTGATAGACTGGTTTGGTTCCTGGAGTCCAACCAGGTTTTTACAGAATTCCAATCTGGATTTCGCCGTCACAGGAGCACATTAGATCATTTAGTCAGACTGGAAACTTATGTTAGAGATGCTTTCATTAACAGAGAACACGTAGTAGCCATATTCTTTGACCTAGAAAAAGCCTATGACACTACATGGATCCACTCAGGTGCTGATGAGGCGTTAAACAATAACTCACACACACACACACACACACTACATGGAAATATGGAATAATGAAAGATCTCCACAACTTAGGGCTTCGAGGTCGCCTTTCAGTTTTCATCAGATCTTTCCTACAGGATCGCTCCTTTAAGGTCCGAGTGTGATCAACGATGTCAAGCTCCTACTCTCAGGAGAATGGAGTCCCTCAGGGTTGTATACCCACCCTCTTTAACATCAAAATCAACAGTATAGTAAATTCCATCTCAGAAAATCTTATGTCATCCCTATATGTTGCCGATTTTCTCATTGCATACCGTTCCAGATATATGCCAACTATAGAACGACAACTGCAATTGAATTTGAATAGGATTCACAAATGGTCACTTGAAAATGGCTTCAAGTTTTCTAAACAGAAGACAGTTTGTATGCCTTTCTGTCACTTACGATCATACCATCCAGATCCATCACTAATAATTGACAACTGTCAAATAAAAGTGGTGAATGAAACAAAATTTTTGGGTGTACTTCTTGACTCCAAATTGTCTTTCATTCTGCATATCAAAACACTGAAAGCCAAGTGCCTGAAATCAATGAACCTCCTTAAAGTAGTGAGCAAATATAATTGGGGTGGGGACACAACCGTCCTCCTTCGTCTCTATCGAGCAATCACTCGTTCTCGACTTGATTCAGGTTCTGTGGTATTTGGCTCTGCCAGACCATCTTATCTAAAATGCCTGAACTCTGTTCATCATCAAGGGTTGCGACTAAGCTTAAGAGCTTTTCGTACATCTCCTGTAGAGAGCTTATATGTACTGGCAGGGGAACCTCCGCTTTTCCTTCGTTGTATCAAGTTATTCATGCAATACATACTAAATTAGCATTAACTCCAACAAATCCAACATATGATGTAATATTTCATCCAAAGTACATGCATCATTATGAATCTCGTTCAAAAGCCATTCGACCACTGGGATTACGGATGAAATTCTATATTCAGGCTGCAAAAATTGATACTACAATCATTGCCAAGACGGAAGTACCACCAATTCCGCCATGGATTCTCCCAGTCCCCAAAGTTATACTGGATTTGGCAGAGCTTAAGAAAAGCGAAACCAATCCTGTAGACTATCAAAACCTATTTTATACTGTAAGGTTTAAATACGAATCGTACAAATTTCTATACACAGTTGGCTCAAAAATGGAAAGACGAGTAGGCTGTGCAGTCACCTCTTATAAAACCATTATAGCTGAATGTCGTCTTCCAGATCACTGCTCAATATACAGTGCAGAATTAACAGCTATTTACCTTGCCTTAAAGAACATCGATGACTCAGAATCAAATCATTGGTGTTATCTGTTCTGATTCCAAATCTGCTCTTCAAGCAATCCAAAATAAACAACTTGATAACCCTGGGATCTTAGATGTTCTTATTAAGTATTTCCATCTTCACGAATACAAAGACATTGTATTCTGCTGGATTCCTGGACACGCTGGCATTGAAGGGAATGAAAAAGCAGACCTGGCAGCAAAAAGGGCTCGTACAAAAGAGATAACTGATTTTACTATCCCATACACTGATTTTAAAATGACTATAAAATCTTTTATCATGTCTTGCTGGCAAAGACAATGGAATGAATGTAATAACAACAAGTTGCATTCAATCTTACCTTGCATTCAAAATAAAATACCGAGTAGGTTCAATACTCGCAAAGATCAAGGAATCTATCACAGATGCCTCATTGGACATTCAAGACTTAAACATTTACACTTACAATCAAACATTTTATTAGATTGCATCCATTTACAACGCACTAGAAGACCTTTGTTTCAAGCTACTACCTTACAACATCTCTTTACAAGATATCCAACGCAGACAATTATTGATTTTTTACATGTTTCTGGTTTTTACTACCAAAAATAGATAATTAATCTTAACCTAGAGAGCCTCTACATAGCCCACTCAGGTGCTGATGAGGCGTTTAACAATAACACACACACACACGAGCATCCGTAGAGAGGGCAAAAGTTTTTAAACATGATTAAAACTTTGGCGGAAGTTCTACAAGTAAAAAAGGGTGGGGGCCTAGCTCAGTGGTAGCGCACCGGTCTTCCAACCACTGGGTCCCGGGTTCAATTCCCGGTGGAGTCTATGTTGGATGGCTGTTTCATCCTTTGTCTCATTGCCATGGTCCCTACCTGTCCTAATTAGCCCATCAGGTGCAGAAATACAGTCCTGACGTAAAGTCCTAATCCACCACAACCACCATCTACAAGTAAATTGTTTACATTAGTTACGTACCTCGCTCGGGTGTCAGTCAGCGAGCGTCCTACATACGTACGTAGCCATACGTAGCCATACGTAGCCACTGTCCATCCGTATATACTCGCCATCCACTCGTAGAACGCTTGTTTAAAACTCGGCGGACGTCCGTCGCCTGTCTGTTGCTTCCGTGCCCATCCTTACCCATCTTTGAACCACTCGCAAGAACGACCTACGAGCGCCTGATGACGGATTTTAGGCGAGCTTTTGACAGACGTTCGGCGAGCATTTGACGTCCGGCGAGTGATCTACAACTGCCTCATGTGCGTTTATGGAAAGCATTTATACCTGATTAACAGACCCACAAGTGAGCACGTATAGCTAAGTATAGCCTATTTTTGACGTACGTGGTCACTCGTAGGTTCTGTACATAACAGTGTGAGAGGGCGGGGGCCTAGCTCAGAGGTAGTGTTCTGGGCTTGCAACCGCTGGGTCCTGGGTTCAATTGGATGGCTGTTTCCTCCTTCGTCTCATTGCCATGGTCTCTGCCTGCCCTAATAGAGTCTTTTCACTGAACAGCCCTGAATTCATTAATTCTTCTTACTCATTTTGCTTTTCAGACACAGCAGGTAATAACTAACTGATTCTAAAAATATAACTTTCTCAGAAAAATAACAAGCATCAACTAAATGATAAAGTGTCAAATATACATTAAAATGCACTAAAAATACTGCTGCTAGGATGCACAGCCAAGGGGGGAACTTTTTCAGCCAATAGAATTGCAGTATTCTGTTTTAGCCATCTGGTGGAAATATAGAAAACTTTCAGTGAAAATCCATTATTAACTGGTGCAGAAATACAGGACATAAAGCCCTAATCACACACACATAGCAGTGTGAAAGCCCCTTTAGTCCACTGTACACACAGTGTAGGTATGGAGTGAAAATCTATTTTTATTGGAAAAATTAAGTGTGAGATCCTATGAAGATTGGAACAAGCAGTAAAAAGGATTATGCAATCGTCAAGGAAGTGCTTGAGTGAACGAGTCAAAAGTTACCCATTTAAATAACTGCAAAAAGCCATACACACAGGTTGTAATCCCAGCTGGCCAACCATACCAGTGAAATCAAATGTTAATCAGGTGTATCATTAAACAAACTAATTGTTTGTTTGCCTAACAGTAATTAAACCAGCTGGATTACAACCTGTGTGTATAACTCAGAGCTGGCTCACTCAAGGACTTCCTTGACGATTGCATAATCCTTTTTACTGCTCGTTCCTATCGTCATACAGAGGGAACCATGTGGATTTCACTGGAATTAAATGGGTGGATTAGAAAATATAGGCACATATTTTAGGGGGAACTTACTTTTGTTGAGGTGTTTATATTTTTATCTTTTATATTGTAGATATTTTGCATGGATATACAAATAGCTATACATTGTAGCCTGGTGATACAATGGATATTCAATGGTGTGATGATCCTAATTATAATGTAACATTCAGTTATACTTGAGAAAGCCCTGCTTTTATCTTTGTCAGGTATCACCCCTTTATCATTCATATGAAAGATCACCATAACATCAATTGAGAATATTCAATGTCTGTGTGTTCTATATCCTGCAAACGTTGTGCACTAGTGGTAGGAGACCTTGTGCTAATTGTATCTTTGCGGGTTTAATACCAGCTACTCCTACAGTTTTTAAATATATTTAAATTACTAAGTGCACCACCTGATGCTGTTTTTGCACTTGTTTGGACAAAACTGAAACTAATGTAACATAATTTGTATTTTATTCATCTGATTTCTGGAAAAGGTTTTAAACACTTCCCCTGATTAAAGAGCAGTTGCTGATCCAACTGAGCTATCTGGTCCCGGCTAGCAATGCCTACCTACCATGGGGGCCACCAGACTGAGAAGTTTGGGAATAGTGCAGTATGGTATGGCGTACCCAGACATTGTCTTTGTCTGCTGTTATTATAATAACATTGAGGTGATGTGTAGAATAATTAGTTGACTTTCTCTTGTAATCAAAGAAACAATGTGCAACAAGCAATATGAATTTCAGAAATTCATTTCGTGTGGTAAAAACATTATTTCCATGCCATTCAGCTATGATACCAATTGGCAGTTAAATTTGTGTAGAATAACAGACAATTGCAAAGTTAGCATAAAAAGAGATTGTGTACAATAAACAATCAATTATCTCCCCGTAAAAATTATTGTGCTGCAGACAAAACAAAATTCTAACATAGGTTTTGTGTATCTTACAAAGTGTTTTAAGAGTGTGGTCTTACAAAGTGTTTTAAGAGTGTGGTCTTCCATTTTTGGAATGACATGCACATGGACCCACCCCTATGATGACAGTACAGTGCACATGGTGCATGAGGGTATTTTCCAGTGGCCATGAACACAAGTCAATGAGTATATAAACCAACATGGTGTAAGTCTTGGTACAGTTGAGTCTTCAGACATCCAGGCTTATCACAAAAACAGCACATAACTTTATTCTGCCAGCATGCCTTTGTTTGAGGTCCAGACCAATCTGCCAGCCAGCTCCATCCCACAGGATTATCAGGAACAACTCACAGACTGCTTGGCTGCTATGCTTGGCAAGCCCAAAAAGGTAACACTGATTTAATATAAGCCTAGGTAAATTATAAAAGAATATTTAAATATCCAAAATAACTACAGATATTTATATTTGTGGTATATAGACAGACTTTCTTTTTATGAGGTCTACAATTAAGCCCATAAGCAATGCTGCTGCATAACAAGAACTAATGTTAATCAGCTTCTTCAATTCATCATTATTAAGGCATCAACATGTGAGCATATATATATATTAATAAAGTTGACTTGAATTATAATTCATATGTTTCTGGCTTCCATAGATCTGTGTCTGTTGACTTAAGAATAGTACTTGCAAAAATATACCCTTTAAAAAAAGATACTAAATATGGTTTTAATGAGTAAGTAAGTATTATCTTGTAGTCTCAGTTCAAGGTTTGTAAAATGCACTGATTATGTGGAAGTGCTAAAACTATTGTACAAGCAATGAATTTAACCTAATACAGTTTTACTTTAAATAGCAAAGGCTGCATGCATATTTAGGCTTTATCATTCATTCTTGAATTTTCTATTTCTTATTGCTAATTTTCACCACTTTTCTTTTCAGTCTGTAGCAGTCCTGATCACTCCTGACAAAAACCTCTCATTCGGAGGGTCTCTGGAGCCTGCTGCTATCTGTGATCTCACTAGCATTGGAAAGGTTGGCAAAGAAGAAAACAAAATGTACACCAAAACACTGACTGAAAAGCTTAACAGAGACCTTAAGATATCTGCTGACAGGTAGGCCTATACTCATTTACTAAATGGTTACAGCTTAAATAGATTTTTAAATTATATTGATATGAATTGATAACACCTCCCCCTTTTTTCAGAATGTACATCTGCTATCATCTAACCAGTGGCGAGAACGTTGGATGGAATGGCAAAACCTTTGCAGCATAGATCATGGGACTCAAGATCATAATGAATTACACAATACTTCTTGTTCTATGCTTCTGAGTGTCAGAATTACTGATAAGCATTTCAAAAATGTAATCAATGAAAATAAACCTCTCATGAGTCATTTATACAAGTTATGCATTGTATACTTATCATTTTAAGTTTTGATACCAATTTTGTATAGAAAGAAACATCAAATCAGCCTTATATAGTTATACAGATACAGATAAATATTGGTCATGTTGCAACAGACAACATGAAATTCAGGTTACTCAGTATATGTCACATATCGGCATTCAGTAATCCAATGGAAATTGGCACCAAAGTGTATAATAAATCTTTGTTTCTGGCATGCGCCCACTGGACAGAAGTTCAAACTGTTCATAAAGTGGGTGCGTGTCATCTTGCCTGATCTTATTGGCCAGGTTGCGAGCACCTTTCATATAACTCGTGTTAATGTCCAATATGTCACAAATTCTTTTAGGTCTGTCTAATTCATCCCTTAGTTTTTTAACTTAAATAGACCAAAAAAAGTTACACTAGCATGCAGCAGGATATTTGAAATCACAGTTTCAAAACATTATACAATGAGGGCACTTTTGAGGTTAGGTTTAACAAGAGCTCTCACAAAATACATAATTTTTGCTGACAATTTGATATATGTGATCAGAATTTAAATTGATTGCCAACAGTTACACCAAGGTTCTTATAATCATCAGAAATATCAACATTCACATTATTGATAGTAACAGGATTTGCATGTCTAGATCTTCTCCTAAAATCCCATATTAACTCCTTAGTTTTAGACAAGGTCCAGGCAGTTATCACTCCACCAATTACACACATAGTCAATACAGTTCATGTATTCACTTACATCATCATTCTGTGGAGTCCTGCCACAATCGTGTCATCAGCATATTTTGTGATGAAAACAAGATTTCATGATGAGTTTGTACAAATTGTGGCCTCTCTGTAAGATAGTCAATATTATGTGATAATATTAAGATCTGATATGCTTTCTAATGACTTGATGTAACAGTAATAGCTTAATCTGGTATTCTGCATGAACAGTTTATGTAAAACCTCTGTGACAGACACTAGACAGACATAATTATGTACATTGTGACATCAATAGCAATGCATCAGACAGATTATGTAACCACAAAAAATCTACCTACCTGGATATTTAGCAGGAAAATAATGCATGATATCTCTATTATTGATAGCTATATGCATCTATCGGAAAACATTGGCAATGCCTGGAAAAGATAATCTGGCCCCTGATCCTTAGGTCTAGATCCAAAAGTGTGTACTGTCTTGATTAGGAAAGGAAATATTACTAATTTTAGCTATACATGATGTTCAGCAGAAACGTAATGCATGATAACTTTGTTTCTGATGGCTATATGCATCTGACATCATTGGCAATGTATGGAATAGATTCTCTAACATCTAAAACTTAGATATAGACTGAAAAAGGGAGTTCCTGTGTCAATTATGAGCTGAGATATAAGCTTTTTTTTTACCTGTGGCAGCCATATTTGATGCCATCTTGGATTCTGGCCAAGATATTAATTTCAGTTGGCCCTATATCTAAAATCAAAGTATATTGCCTAAAAAAACTCTCATACCAAGTTTCATTCTTTTTTCACATTTTGCATAATTATTCTTAGGTCAGCTGCTGGGCTATGAATCCTCCTCTTTCCAAAGTATAAGGAACTTCAAAGTGTTGTGAGTCAGACAAGTATGCAGCATACAGGGTTTCTTGGTCAAGGGGTCAAGTTCACAGATTTAGAGTGAATTTTCTAAGGCTTTTTAACTTAAGCCCTAGCTTAGTCCACTGTCAACGCAATGCAGGATCGGTTCTGGTGACTTCAGCCCTATCTAATAATGGTACAGAGATAAGATCTATTTTGAATTTTTATTTTTGTATTGGGTGAAAATGTACTTGTATTGAAAAGTAATTCTGAGATCCAAATTTAATTTTTTTTTGCCACATGAATGTCTCATGGCCTAAAGAATCAATGAGGAGAGTTTTTGAATTTGCTGTTGCCAACTTATTTTTGGACCATATCCTTAACATGTAATATGAAAATGCCAAAAGCATACAGCTGAAGGTGATGTGACTGCAGCGCAGTGGCA
Source organism: Alitta virens (assembly GCA_932294295.1). Classification (NCBI taxonomy): domain Eukaryota; kingdom Metazoa; phylum Annelida; class Polychaeta; order Phyllodocida; family Nereididae; genus Alitta; species Alitta virens. Next base: position 67,861,285 of record OW028575.1, on the reverse strand, counting down.
AATGAAGACAAGTTAACACAGTGCATTTATATAGCACGGGGGCACACAATCCACAGGATCCACAATCATTGCTTTTTATGCCACCGTCTGCTGACCTGTCTTCTCCGGCCTCTATCTCCCTTATTATTTGGTGTGTTTTCGACCGAAAACAAGTAAGGAATCATGAGCTATACTAAACGGTGGACTACCAGTCCGTTGCAGAATATTACTTTTAAAAGTTATGAATTGGGCGATGGTCTTCACGACATTGGCCATGATGCTCAAGAATTTTGCCTGAAGAAAAACTCCAAGGGTACCCTTTGCACATGCATGAGATAGACATTTTGCTGAATTATACAACAATCGTGGGTCACGTGACCTTCTGGCAACTTGATCACATGGCATATGGTCTATGGCCTCTGGGCCTTCGGCTATTACATTCTATTATGTATTGTTTACCAAAGAAAAGAAAGAATTGTGTATTTTACATTAAAAAAGTGTAAGAATTTTGTCTCTTTTACTTTTTATTGAGCTTTTGCTTCTTCCAAATTTGAGGTATTACTGTCTAAAATATTCAAAACACCAATTTAGTGAGCCAATAAATAATCATGATGCAGGGACTGCTCTCAGTCAAGCTTGGTGAATTGCCTCAAGCTGGGTTTGAACCTACAACCCTACCTACCTGCTTTCCTATCTAATCCTAACACCACGCTACCCCTAGACCAGCCAAACATGCGGTTGCAGAGCATAAGTTCTACTGATTAAGCTATCAAATCGCTGCTTGTTTTCATCTTCTTTGAAATTGAAGATTATTATCTTGTTGATTGTAGATATTTTGCATGAATATACAAATAGCTATACATTGTAGCCTGATGATACAATGGATATTCAACTTTTGTAATGGTGTGATGATCCTAATTATAATGTAACATTCATTTTTACTTGACAAAGCCCTGCTTTATCTTTGTCAGGTATCACCCCTTTATCATTCATATATCTAACACTTCCAGAGGTGATTGAATGAAGGATCACCATAACATCAATTGGCCCTCGAAGGTCCTGGGCCTCCACGCGGCGAGGGTGGAAACACTTGGGGTGAAGTCCTCTATCCCCAGTGGCTAAAACAGGACAGTGCGCATTGCACAAGCTGCTCCAGCTATCCAACGCAGACAATTATTGATTTTTTCCATGCTTCTGGTTTCTACTACCAACTATAGATAATCAATCTTACCCTAGAGAGCCTCTACATAGCCCACTCAGGTGCTGATGAGGCGTTAAACAATAACACTAACTAACTAACTAACTAACCATAACATCAATTGAGAATATTCAATGTCTGTGTTCTATGTCCTGCAAACTTGCTCTAGTGGTAGGATACCTTGTGCTAATTGTGTCTTTGCGGGTTCAATACCAGCTACTCCTGCAGATTTTAAATATATTTAAAATACTTAGTGCACCACCTGATGCTGTTTCGAACAAAACTGAAACTAATGTAACCTAATTTGTACTTTATTTATCTGATTTCTGGAAAAGGATTTAAACACACTTCTCCTGATTAAAGAGCTGCTGCTGATCCAACTAAGCTATCTGGTCCTGGCTAGCAATGCCTACCTATTGCATGGTGCATGAGGGTAGCCTACCTACCATGGGGGCCACCAGACTGAGAAGTTGGGGAAAAGTGCAGTATGGTATGATTTCTTTGTCTGCTGTAATAATAACAGTTGACACAGCTTTATTTGTGTACAACAAGAGAAAAATGCAATGTGTTGGCCTAGCATGAAGTGATGTTTAGAATAATAAGTTGACTTTCTCTTGTAATCAAAGAAACAATGAGCAACAAGCAAAATGAATTTCAGAAATTAATTTTGTGTGGTAAAAACATTATTTCCATGCCATTCAGCTATGATACCAGTTGGCAGTTAAATTTGTGTAGAATATCAGACAATTGCAAAGTTAGCATATAAAGGCTGCAGACAAGACAAAATTCCAACATAGATTTTGTGTAAGTGTTTTGAGATTGTGGTTTTCCATTTTTAGAATGAAGTAAAGTAAAAGGTGGACATCATACATAACATGCACATGGACCCACCCCTATGATGCCAGTACAGTGCACATGGTGCATGAGGGTAGCCTGTTTTTCCCAGTGGCCATGAATACAAGTCAATGAGTATATAAATCCAACATGGTGTAAGTCTTGGTACAGTTGAGTCAAGTCTTCAGACATCCAGGCTTATCACAAAAACAGCACATAACTTTATTCTGCAAGCATGCCTTTGTTTGAAGTCCAGACCAATCTGCCAGCCAGCTCCATCCCACAGGATTATCATGAACAACTCACAGACTGTTTATCTGCTATGCTTGGCAAGCCCAAAAAGGTAACACTGATTTAATATAGGCCTAGGAAATTTCTAAAAGTAGATTTAAATATCCAAAATAACTACAGATAGTTATATTTGTGGTATACAGACAGACTTTCTTTTTATGAGCTCTACAATTAAGCCCATAAGCAATGGTGCTGCATAACAAGAACTAATGTTAATCACCTTCTTCAATTCATCATTATTAATGCATCAACATGTGAGCATATATATATATATATTAATAAAGTTGACTTGAAATGTAATTTATATGTTTCTGGCTTCCATAGATCTGTGTCTGTTGACTTAAGAATAGTACTTGTAGAAATATGCCTTTTAAAAAAATGTACTAAATAAATGGTTATAATGAGTAAGTAAGGACTTACGGTATTATCTTGTAGTCTCAGTTCAAGGTTTGTAAAATGCACTCTACAAGTGGAAGTGCTAAAACTATTGTACAAGCACTGAATTTAACCAAATGAAGTTTTACTTTAAATAGCAAAGGCTGCATGCGAATTTAAGCTTTATTTTATTACTTATTTTCACCACTTGTTTTTCAGTCTGTAGCAGTCCTGATCACTCCTGACAAAAACCTCTCATTCGGAGGGTCTCTGGAGCCTGCTGCTCTCTGTGATCTCACTAGCATTGGAAAGATTGGCAAAGAAGAAAACAAAATGTACACAGAAACACTGACTGAAAAGCTTAACAGAGACCTTAAGATATCTGCTGACAGGTATGCCTATACTCATTTACTAATGGTTACAACTTAAATAGATTTTTATATTATATTGATATGAATTGATAACACCTCCCCCTTTTTTCAGAATGTACATCTGCTATCATCTAACCATTGGCGAGAACGTTGGATGGAATGGCAAAACCTTTGCAGCATAGATCATGGGACACAAGATCATAATGAATTACACTTTACTTCTTGCTCTATGCTTCTGAGTGTCAGAATTACTGATAAGCATTTGAAAAATGTAATCAATGAAAATAAACCTTTCATGAGTCATTTATACAAGTTATGCATTGTGTACTTATCATTTTAAGTTTAGATACCAATTTTGTAGAGAAAGAAACATCAAATCAGCCTTATATAATTATACAGATACAGATAAATATTGGTCATGTTGCAACAGACAAGATGAAATTCAGATTACTCAGTACAAGTCATATATCGGCATTCAGTAATCCAATAGAACTTGGCACGAAAGTGTCTTTAAATCTTTGTGTTCTGGCACGAGGCACCATATACCTGCGCCCACTGGACAGAAGTTCAAACTGTTCATAAAGTGGGTGCGTGCCATCCTGCCTGATCTTATTGGCCAGGTTGCGAGCACCTTTCATATAACTCGTGTTAATGTCCAATCTGTCACACATTCTTTTAGGTCTGCCTAATTCATCCCTTAGTTTTTTACTTAATAGACCAAAAAAAGCTACACTAGCATACATCAGGACTGGGGAAATCAGTTTCAAAACATTATACAATAAGGGCACTTTTAAGGTTAAGTTTAACAAGAGCTCTCACAAAATACATTATTTTTGCTGACAATTTGATATATGTAATGAGAATTTAAATTGATTGTCAACAGTTACACCAAGGTACATATAATCATCAGAAATATCAACATTCACATTATTGATAGTAACAGGTTTTGCATGTCTAGATCTTCTCCTAAAATCCCATATCAACTCCTTAGTTTGAGACAAGGTACAGGCAGTTATCACTCCACCAATTACACACATAGTCAATACAGTTAATGTATTCACTTGCATCACCATTCTTTAGGAGTCCTGCCGCAATCGTGTCATCAGCATATTTTGTGATGAAAACAAGATTTCATGATGAGTTTGTACAAATTGTGGCCTCTCCGTAAGATAGTCAATATTATGTGATAATATTAAGATCTGATATGCTTTCTAATGACTTGATGTAACAGTAATAGCTGAATCTGGCATTCTGCGTGACAGTTTATGTAAAACCTCTGTGACAGACACTTGACAGACATAATTATGTACATTGTGACATCAATAGCAATGCATCAGTCAGATAATTTAACCACAAAAAAATCTACCTACCTCGATATTTAGCAGGAAAATAATGCATGATATCTCTATTATTTATAGCTATATGCATCTATCTGAAAACATTGGCAATGCCTGGAAAAGATAATCTGGCCCCTAATCCTTAGGTCTAGATCCCAAAGTGTGTTCTGTCTTGATTTAGGAAAGGAAATATAACTAATTTTAGCTATACATGATGCTGATGGCTATGTGCATCTGACATCATTGGCAATGTATGGAATAGATTCTCTACCCCTAAAACTTAGATATAGACCGAGAAAGTGTGTTCCTATGTCAATAAGGAGCGGAGATATTAGCTGTTTTACCTGTGGCAGCCATATTGGACGCCATCTTGGATTCTGGCCAAGATATTTAGTTTCAGTTGTCCCTTTATCTAAAATGAATGTTTATTGCCTAAAAAACCCTCATACCAAGTTTCATTCTGTTTTCACATTTTGCATGAATCATCCTCTTTCCAATGTATAAGGAACTTCAAAGTGCTGTGAGTCAGACAAGTATGCAGCATGCAGGGTTTCTTGGTCAAGGGGTCAAGTTCACAGATTTAGAGTGAATCTTCTAAGGCTTTTTAACTTCAGCCCTAGCTTAGTCCACTGTCCACGAAATGTGGGATCAGTTCTGGCGACTTCAGCCTTATCTGATAATGGTACAGAGATAAGATCTATTATGAATTTTTGTTTTTTTGTTTTTTTGTATTGAGTGAAAATGTACTTGTATTGAAAGGTAAGTCTGAGATCCAAATTAAATTTATTTTGCCACATGAATGTCTCATGGCCTAAAGAATCAATGATGAGAGTTTTTGAATTTACTGTTGCCAACTTATTTTTGGACCATATCCTTAACATGTAATATGAAAATGCCAAAAGCATCCAGCCGAAGGTGATGTTCATATGACTGCAGCACAGTGGCAAATGTAGACAAGTTAACATATATATATATAGATTTTATTGACATGTAAAATGTCATAAGTGATACATATGTCATTCAGTTAAAAGATAACATGAAAGAGACATTAATGTAAATACAGAAAGCAATAAAATTTCAATAATCAAGGTTCCAGCCACCAAGTTAACTTATAATACGTGTTTAAAATCCACATACACAATAGAAAAAAAATACAAGCCGCTAATAAAAACATTTCACTCTTAAAGTCCAAAACATGACAAGCACATCATAACTAATAAACTAATAAACTAAATTAATAACTGTGTGGATACAGGAGATGGTTTTCTCTACACATCGGCTTGAAGGAGAAACTTTCCTAAACTATTTAATAACTCAGGTTCCTTGTTTGTCATTATTGCTGTAAACTTAGTTATATCATCTAGAGACAAGAAGTTGTTAATAAATTTAGTTGCATTCAAAAAAAGGTTAACACGGTGTTGCTCATTACCAGGACAGACAATCAAACAGTGAATTTCGTCTTCTACAAAGTTTAACGTACACTTTTCACATATTCTATTTGGAGCAGGAATTATTGGTTTATGGTGTCAACCTGTTTCAATCTTCAGGCTATGTGAACTTGTCCTAAATCTAGCTATTTTAGTTAACACTTTGCGAATTTGTTGCAATTCAAGATAAGGTTCTATTCTACAATCAGTTTTAAATAGTTTATATGTCCTAAGTTTTGGTTGTTGTGAACTGTCATTTATTGCATTTATAAGTCGCTCATGTTCGGCTTCATAGAGTCTTTGTTTCACTGTGTTAGAGATATTATCAATGTCAAAGTTTCTGAGGTTAATAATATCATATTCAATGTTGCAGTTATTTAATACATGACACACTTTACTGAACCAGTTATTTCCATTTACTGCATTCACATAAATTTCCTTCTGAAAATTTAAACATTTCTTAAGTAAACTGTCATTAGGTGCTCTTTCCAATCTTATCCAGTAATTCACCATTCTAATTTTCTGTCTGACATGCAATGGGAATCTACCTGTTTCACCATAGACTGCTAACACAGTGCATTTATATAGTGCGGGCGCACACAATCCACAGGATCCACAATCATTGCTTTTTTTGCCACCGTCTGCTGACCTGTCTTCTCCGGCCTCTATCTCCCTGACGTTTGTCTCGCCGTTTGAGAATTTTGCGTGAAAAAAAACTCCAAGCGTACCCTTTGCACATGTGCGAGATTGACATTTTGCTGAATTATAAAATAATTGTTGGTCACATGACCTTCTGCCAACATATGGCCTACGGCCTCTGGGCCTTTAGCTATCATATATGCTATTATATATTACATAGTATGTAATACAACAAAAATATTTGTTGTGTATTTTACATAGAAAATGTGTAAGGATTTTGTCTCTTTTAAAATATCTACAATATAATAGATAATTTTAAATATATGTATGTTCAATTTCAAATATAGCTTAATTAGTAGAACTTATGCTCTGCAATCCGTATGTTTTTAGATATTTTGCATGGATATAAAATAGCTATACATTGTAGCCTGGTGATACAATGAATATTCAACTTTTGTTATGGTGTGATGGTCCTTATTATTATGTAAAATTCAGTTTTACATGACAAAGCCCTTCTTTAATCTTTATCAGGTATCACCCCTTTATCATTCATATATCTTGGTCCCTGCCTGTCCTAATTAGCCCATCCTAATCACACACACACACACACACACACACACACACACATCATTCATATATCTAACACATCCAGAGGTGATTGAATGAAGGATCACCATAACATCAATTGAGAATATTCAATGTCTGTGTTCTGTGTCCTGCAAGCTTTGTGGTCTAGTGGTAGGTACCTTGTGCTAATTGTGTCTTTGCGAGTTTAATACCAGCTACTCCTGCGGTTTTTAAATAAATTTAAAATACGTAGTGCACCACCTGATGTTGTTTTTGCACTTGTTTCGGACAAAACTGGAACATAATTTGTACTTTATTCATCTGAATATTAACTGTGATTTCTGGAAAAGGATTTAAACACACTTCCCCTGATGAAAGAGCAGCTGCTGATCCAACTGAGCTATCTGGTCCTGACTAACAATGCCTACCGTCGCCGAAGGTCCTAGGCCTCCAAGCGGCAAGGGTGGAAACACTTAGGGTGAAAACCTGTATCCCCAGTGGCCAACATAGGGCAGTGCTCACTGCACAAGTAACTCCTGCTTTATTGGAGGGGTACTTTACAGGGGAAACACAAAATGAAGATGTCAAATTTACATCCATAAGACTATCAGCAATCACCATATGCCTAACTTTAGAAAAGCTGGTAGGACAGACAGAGATGTCTGAGGTCTAACACAGGCACCAAACGGAGACACTGTTAAGTCTAAAAGAATTTGGGAGAACTTCTGTAAAAGTGGAACCACATAGGACAATGAACTCAGTCAAGGGAACAGTGCTATCCCGAGAAAGCCACCTGTGCTCCGATAACGAACTAAGAGAGTGGCTGTCAGAAAGGGAAGTACAGAATATCCAGCGAATTAAACTAAGGAGAGAACCCCTGGAACTTCTCATTCTGACATTCCACGGGAATTACCTGCCTGACAGGGTACCTGTTGGATTCGAATGCTGCAAAGTTTGCTCTCATGTTCCTAATCCACAAAGATGTTTAAATGCCAAAAATTATGGTCATATGAATCAAAACTGCTAAAGACAGGAAAAATGTGCCAACTGTAGATCTACTGATCACACTCACACCAGGGAAAATCCCTGTACACTAAACCCCAGATGTGTGACCTGTGACCAAAGACATGCAGCATTTGACCGCAGTTGTCCCAAACGGATTCTGGAAAAAAAGGTACTGAAGTTAAAAGCAACCCAGAACATCAGCTTCCCTCAGGCCCGTGGAATAGCTGAACAATCCATAGGACCAATCACATAATAATCAGGGTTGGGTTCAAATACAGAAAAAAGTATTTAAAAACAAACACAAATACTCTCCAAACTGTCAAATACAAATACTCAGATGTCCAAAAGTAATGATTTCAAATACAAATACAAATAAAAATACTGCCTTTTGAAAAGTATTTAAATACAAATACTGGGTATATTTGTAAATACTTAGTAAAAAAAACGACCAATGCATATGTTTAATTATGTAATTCTCAGTGATTAATTCTGAGGAAGATGTCTAAGCTAATTGTAATCTCATGTTGGCAGGTGACACTCACTGATCACATACCATGGCTACAGTTGGTCATTTTCAAAATATAATTGCAATTAGAGCTGTAAAGGTATTCAACATTTATGTTTTTCGATATTCCGGATATTAAGCTTTTATGGATTGATGTTTTTAATTAATAGGTAACATTAATACTAAAGATTACTACAGTGGCTTGAAAAATGTAACAATTTGTTTGAAGTTATTTCACAATCTTTGTAATGATCCTGTGGCAGCCGCTGACCGTGCTCAGCTTTTGGCTATTTTTTAATGCTGCCACACTCATTTTATTATATATTACATGGACTTTCAGCCTACTGCTGACTGTCGCACAACAGTTTTCATTGTAACTTGTGTTTTGATTAAAAAATAAACGTGACCCCTGTCGCATTTCAATACCATATATCATATCTGTTTTGTTGTCTCCATAAAGGCATAAACTTTTTTAATTTGTCACAAGTATTTAAATACAAATACAAATACATTGCATACAAATACATTACAAATACTCTCGCAATTATAAAAAAGTATTTAAATACAAATACAGTATTTACAAATACAAATACAAATATATTTGTATTTGAACCCAACCCTGTCACATATGCATCAGTAGCAACATTATCACCAAAACCCAGATATTCGCCTCATAGAAGTTAACCTAGAGAGCCTCTACATAGCCCAATCAGGTGCTGATGAGGCATTAACCAATAACACACACACATCTCATAGAAGAATCCAGCTTGATTCAAATTTCAGACATTCAAAGTCAAGTCCGTCCACATTGCAAATCCAAAGCCCTCCTCCATGAGATCATTTCGAAATCCTAAATGACTTAATGGAAAAGAAGTCCAACATCCAAGAGGATAAAGGGCCTAGAATAGATCCTTCAACTCAGACACTAGTACCGCACTGGTTACTAGCCCTTCAAAGAATAAGAAATCCCACAGTGAGCGCCATACTGCAAAAACCAATCTGAAGAAGGGCTCACAAAAAGAAGAAAAGCCTCCTTTACCTGGCATTAAGCCAACAAAACCCCCTAATACCAATATACGCACAAACAGTGGACAAACAACAAATAGAAGAATAGATCGCAGCTTTAAATTTTGACAAGACGACTTAACAAGTTAAAAACTACATGTAAAATAGTAAAATAAATCCATAACATGGACAATATCGTTCAATGGAACTGCTGAGGTTTCAGGGCAAATTTTGATGAAATAGCACTAGACATAGAGCAAGTGCTGGAACAACAATTTTAATCAAACATGGAATAATCCATATAAATTTTAACTTAAACACTAACCTTCAGGTGACAGCAGTCCGCCTAACTCTACACAAAACATTTACAAAAAGTTCCTTATATTTACCACCAAGTCTTCACCTAACAAGTCATGATTTAAATGACCTTTATAATCAACTACCCCCACCATGTCTCATTCTGGGTGATTTTAATAGTCATCACCCACTATGGGGTAGTACACATACTAACAGTAGAGGGAAATTAATAGAAGAATTTACTACTCATGACCTGTGTTTATTCAACACTGGTTCTTATACTTATTTTTCACCCAGGACGTGGAACATTCACATCAATTGATCTTAGCATAAGCAATCCAACATTGTTTTTGGACTACAATTGGTCAGTTTTGGAAGATACACATGGCAGTGACCATTTCCCCATAATTTTAAAGTATTCTGGGAATCCACCTCAATCTTCATAGTCAAAATGGAAAGTACACAAAGCAGACTGGAACACTTTCACTGACCTGTGCCTGAAAACCATAACATTAATTAGATATGAGAACTCAAATAAAACAATACCAAGAACTAAAACAAATCACCAACATAGCCCTAGACCTTGGTACGACGAGGAAGTGAAAGAGGCAATTAAAGAGTGGAAAAAAGCCCTTAGAAAATTCAAAACGCACCCAACAATCCCTAATATGAACAATTTTAAATCCTGCGAGCAAAGGCTAGACTTCTAGTCAGACAAAAGAAAAGAACCACATGGAGAAATTATGTCTCAAAACATTAAACTCGTACCCCTAGTTCAAAAGTATGGCAAATGGTAAGAAAAATAAATGGTAACGACCTATCATCTCATATCCAACATTTTGCAGTTCAGGATGATATTCTCACCACACCTGAACAAATAGCAAACAAACTAGGACAACAGTTCTCCTTCAATTCTTCATCTGAAAACTTTACACCAGAATTTGAAAGATTCGAAGCCCGATAATACCACATGGAAATTTTGAATAATGAAAGACTTTTATGATCTTGGCCTCAGGGGAAGGCTACCAAACTTCATCAGTTCTTTTCTAAAAGACCGCTGGTTCAAGCTGCGAATAGGATCGACAATGTTAAACAACCACTTACAAGAAATGGGAGTCCCACAGGGTAATATTTTGTCACCAACATGTTTTACTATTAAGATGAACAGCATTGTAAAGTCTAAATGAGAAAACATTGTGCTCTCTCTATGTAAATAATTTTCTGATAGCTTTCAGATCCAAACAAATGTCTACTATAGAACGGCAGCTGCAATTGAACTGAATTGCAATTGCAAGTTTAAGTAGTTGATCAGAGTAAGTTTCTGGGGGTTATCCTAGACTCTAAGCTATCATTTATCAAACACATTACATCATTGAAAGTGAAATATCTGAAGTCACTAAATCTCCTAAAGTTAACTGGGGTGGAGATACCACTGTACTTCTAAGACTCTACCGAGCAATTACACGATCTCGCCTAGACTATGGAAGTGTCATATATGGCTCAGCAAGGCCATCCTACCTAAGGTGCCTCAATACTGTGCACAATCAAGGCCTCAGATTAAGTTTGGGAGCACTCCGTACCTCACCAATAGAGAGTCTATATGTACTGACAAAAGAAGCCTCAAACTTTCATTTCAGTATTTGGTGAAATTAGCAGCCTGTCCAACAAATCCAGCATACAATTCTTTATTTCACCCAATCTATAGTCATCTTTATGAGGCTCGTCCTCATGTCATTCAACCATTAGGAATGGAAATGAAATTTTACATCCATGCAGCTGGAATAGATACCACTATCATAGATGCGATAGAAACACCACCTATACCACTCTGGAACATTCCAACCCCCACAATTAATATGGATTTGGATAATCTAAAGAAATCAGAAACCAATCCAGTAGAATATCAAAGAAGATTTAACATCATCAGATGCCACTATGAATCACAGAAATTTCTATATACTGACAGTTCCAAAGATAATAAACACACTGCTTATGCAGTCTCTTCTATTAAATCAAACTACTGCAGTGAATGCCTTCCAGATGAAAGCTCTGTGCACACTGCAGAGTTAATGGCCATTTATAAAGCAACAAAGATCATAGTTGACTCAGAATATAAAAACTATGTTGTCTGTTCCGACTCAAAGTCTGCATTACAAGCTCTTGGAAATAAGCGTGTTGAACATCCTTCTATTTTAGATATACTGATGACATGCGCAATGTTGAAAAGAGATAATATTCTGTTCGATACCAGGTCATGTCGGTATTAAAGGGAATGAAAAAGCAGACTATTTTGCCAAAAAGCATTGACAAGAAATCAATGACTACAATGTACCATACACAGATTTTAGACCAATCATAAATGATTTTATCATGTCTTGCTGGCAAACACAATGGAATGAATGTGAAAATAACAAACTATGCTCTATTCTACCTAGAGTTAGGGTCTCATTGCCATGGTCCCTGCCTGTCCTAATTAGCCCAACTGGTGCAGAAACACAGGACGTAAAGCCCTAATCCCACCCACCACCTAGAGTTAGGGATAACTTTCAGAAGTGATGCAAACATTATTTTCATGCCATTCAGCTATGATACCATTTGGCAGTTAAATTTGGGTAGAATAACAGACGATTGCAAAGTGCTGGGATAGCATATAAGGGGATTGTGTACAATAAACAATCAATTATCTCCCCGTTAATCAAAAATATTGTGAAACGGACAAGACAAATTTCAGACATAGATTTTGTGTAACTTTACTAAGTGTTTTAAGAGTGTGGACTCCCATTTTTAGAATGAAGTAAGGTAAAAAGTAGACATCATATATTAAAAGTGAGGTTATGTTTAATTACATAACATGCACATGGACCCACCCCTATGATGCTAGTACAGTGCACATGGTGCATGGGGGTAGCCTGTATTTTCCATGAACACAAGTCAATGAGTATATAAACCAACATTGTGTAAGTCTTGGTACAGTTGAGTCAAGTCTTCAGACATCCAGGCTTATCACAAAAACAGCACATAACTTTATTCTGCCAGCATGCCTTTGTTTGAGGTCCAGACCAATCTGCCAGCCAGCTCCATCCCACAGGATTATCATGAACAACTCACAGACTGTTTATCTGCTATGCTTGGCAAGCCCAAAAAGGTAACACTTATTAAATATAGGCCTAGGAAAGTTTTAAAAGTATATTTAAACATCCAAAATAACTACAGATAATTATATTTGTGGTATATAGACAGTCTTTCTTTTTATGAGCTCTACAATTAAGCCCATAAGCAATGGTGCTGCATAACAAGAACTAATGTTAATCACCTTCTTCAATTCATCATTATTAATGCATCAACAAGTGAGCATAAATATATTAATAAAGTTGACTTGAATTATAATTCATATGTTTCTGGCTTCCATAGATCTGTGTCTGTTGACTTAAGAATAGTACTTGCAAAAATATGCCTTTAAAAAAATATACTAAATATGGTTTTAATGAGTAAGTAAGGACAACCGGTATTATCTTGTAGTCTCAGTTCAAGGTTTGTAAAATGCACTGTACAAGTGGAAGTGCTAAAACTATTGTACAAGCACTGAATTTAACCAAATGAAGTTTTACTTTAAATAGCAAAGGCTGCATGCAAATTTTGGCTTTTTCTTATTACCTATTTTCACCACTTTTCCTTTTCAGTCTGTAGCAGTCCTGATCACTCCTGACAAAAATCTCTCATTCGGAGGGTCTCTGGAGCCTGCTGCTATCTGTGATCTCACTAGCATTGGAAAGATTGGCAAAGAAGAAAACAAAATGTACACAGAAACACTGACTGAAAAGCTTAGCAGAGACCTTAAGATATCTGCTGACAGGTATGCCTATACTCATTTACTAAATGGTTACAACTTAAATAGATTTTTATATTATATTGATATGAATTGATAACACGTCCCCCTTTTTTCAGAATGTACATCTGCTATCATCTAACCAGTGGCGAGAACGTTGGATGGAATGGCAAAACCTTTGCAGCATAGATCATGGGACTCAAGATCATAATGAATTACACAATACTTCTTGTTCTATGCTTCTGAGTGTCAGAATTACTGATAAGCATTTGAAAAATGTAATCAATGAAAATAAACCTCATGAGTCATTTATACAAGTTATGCATTGTATACTTATCATTTTAAGTTTTGATACCAATTTTGTATAGAAAGAAACATCAAATCAGCCTTATATAGTTATACAGATACTGATAAATATTGGTCATGTTGCAACAGACAAGATGAAATTCAGGTTACTCAGTACAAGTCACATATCGGCATTCAGTAATCCAATGGAAATTGGCACCAAAGTGTATAATAAATCTTTGTTTCTGGTATGCGCCCACTGGACAGAAGTTCAAACTGTTCATAAAGTGGGTGCGTTTCATCTTGCCTGATCTTATTGGCCAGGTTGCGAGCACCTTTCATATAACTCGTGTTAATGTCCAATCTGTCACACATTCTTTTAGGTCTGTCTAATTCATCCCTTTGTTTTTTTACGTAAATAGACCAAATAAAGTTACACTAGCATACAGCAGGACATGTGAAATCACAGTTTCAAAAAATTATACAATGAGGGCACTTTTGAGGTTAGGTTTAACAAGAGCTCTTAAAAAATACATTATTTTTGCTGACAATTTGATATATGTGATGAGAATTTAAATTGATTGTCAACAGTTATACCAAGGTACTTATAATCATCAGAAATATCAACATTCACATTATTGATAGTAACAGGATTTGCATGTCTAGATCTCCTAAAATCCCATATTAACTCCTTAGTTTTAGACAAGGTCCAGGCAGTTATCACTCCACCAATTACACACATAGTCAATACAGTTCATGTATTCACTTACATCATCATTCTGTGGAGTCCTGCCACAATCGTGTCATCAGCATATTTTGTGATGAAAACAAGATTTCATGATGAGTTTGTACAATTGTGGCCTCTCCATGAGATAGTCAATATTATGTGATAATATTAAGATCTGATATGCTTTCTAATGACTTGATGTAACAGTAATAGCTTAATCTGGTATTCTGCATGAACAGTTTATGTAAAACCTCTGTGACAGACACTAGACAGACATAATTATGTACATTGTGACATCAATAGCAATGCATCAGACAGATTAGGTAACCACAAAAAATCTACCTACCTGGATATTTAGCAGGAAAATAATGCATGATATCTCTATTATTGATAGCTATATGCATCTATTTGAAAACATTGGCAATGCCTGGAAAAGATAATCTGGCCCCTGATCCTTAGGTCTAGATCCAAAAGTGTGTTCTGTCTTGATTAGGAAAGGAAATATTACAAATTTTAGCTATACATGATGTTCAGCATAAACGTAATGCATGATAACTTTGTTTCTGATGGCTATATGCATCTGACATCATTGGCAATGTAAGGAATAGATTCTCTAACCCCTAAAACTTAGATATAGACTGAAAAAGTGTGTTCCTGTGTCAATTATGAGCGGAGATATAAGCTTTTTTTTACCTGTGGCAGCCATATTGGATGCCATCTTGGATTCTGGCCAAGATATTAGTTTCAGTTGGCCCTATATCGTAAATCAAAGTATATTGCCTAAAAAACTCTCATACCAAGTTTCATTCTTTTTTCACTTTTTGCATAATTCTTAGGTCAGCTGCTGGGCTATGAATCCTCCTCTTTCCAAAGTATAAGGAACTTCAAAGTGTTGTGAGTCAGACAAGTATGCAGCATACAGGGTTTCTTGGTCAAGGGGTCAAGTTCCCAGATTTAAAGTGAATTTTCTAAGGCTTTTTAACTTTAGCCCCAGCTTAGTCCACTGTCCACGCAATGTAGGATCGGTTCTGGTGACTTCAGCCCTATCTAAAAATGGTACAGAGATAAGATCTATTTTGAATTTTTATTTTTTTATTGGGTGAAAATTTTTTTTTTTTTGCCACATGAATGTCTCATGGCCTAAAGAATCAAGGAGGAGAGTTTTTGAATTTGCTGTTGCCAACTTATTTTTGGACCATATCCTTAACATGTAATATGAAAAAGCCAAAAGCATACAGCCGAAGGTGATGTGACTGCAGCGCAGTGGCAAATGAAGACAAGTTACACAGTGCATTTATATAGCGCAGGGGCACACAATCCACAGGATCCACAATCATTGCATTTGATGCCACTGTCTGCTGACCTGTCTTCTCCAGCCTCTATCTCCCTTATTATTTGGTCTGTTTTCTACCGAAAACAAGTACGGAATCAGCATGAGCTATACTAAACGGTGGACTACCAGTCCGTTGCAGAATATTACTTTTAAAAGTTATGAATTGGGCGATGGTCTTCACGACATTGGCCATGATGCTCAAGAACCTGCTTCTGTACCTTCTCTTGACTCGTATCTGAAAACACGTAATTAAAGTTTAGCTGTGCTGCCCGATGGGATGATTAATTTTAATTTATGCAGCCTATCTTTCACAGAAATTTACTTAAACGTTTTGAATTGATGACGCTCATCAGGACGTTTGCCTTGCCATTCAAGAATTTTGCGTGAAGAAAAACTCCAAGGGTACCCTTTGCACATGCATGAGATAGACATTTTGCTGAATTATACAATAATTGTGGGTCACGTGACCTTCTGGCAACTTGATCACATGGCAGATGGCCTATGGCCTCCGGGCCTTCGGCTATTACATTCTATTATGTATTGTATACCAAAGAAAAGAAAAAATTGTTGTGTATTTTACATTAAAAAAGTGTGAGAATTTTGTCTCTTTTACTTTTTATTGAGCCTTTGCTTCTTCCAAATTTGGGGTATTACTGTCTAAAATATTCAAAACACCAATTTAGTGAGCCAATAAATAATCATGATGCAGGGACTGCTCTCAGTCAAGCTTGGTGAATTGCCTCAAGCTGGGTTTGAACCTACAACCCTACCTACCTGCTTTCCTATCTGATCCTAACACCTACACCCTACCCCTAGACCAGCCAAACATGCAGTTGCAGAGCATAAGTTCCACTGATTAAGCTATCAAATCGCTGCTTGTTTTCATCTTCTTTGAAATTGAAGATTATTATCTTGTTGATTGTAGATATTTTGCATGAATATACAAATAGCTATACATTGTAGCCTGATGATACAATGGATATTCAGCTTTTGTAATGGTGTGATGATCCTAATTATAATGTAACATTCATTTTTACTTGACAAAGCCCTGCTTTATCTTTGTCAGGTATCACCCCTTTATCATTCATATGAAAGATCACCATAACATCAATTGAGAATATTCAATGTCTGTGTGTTCTATGTCCTGCAAACGTTGTGCCCTAGTGGTAGGAGACCTTGTGCTAATTGTATCTTTGCAGGTTTAATACCAGCTACTCCTGCGGTTTTTAAATATATTTAAATTACTAAGTGCACCACCTGATGCTGTTTTTGCACTTGTTTGGACAAAACTGAAACTAATGTAACATAATTTGTATTTTATTCATCTGATTTCTGGAAAAGGTTTTAAACACTTCCCCTGATTAAAGAGCAGTTGCTGATCCAACTGAGCTATCTGGTCCCGGCTAGCAATGCCTACCTACCATGGGGGCCACCAGACTGAGAAGTTTGGGAATAGTGCAGTATGGTATGGCGTACCCAGACATTATCTTTGTCTGCTGTTATTATAATAACATTGAGGTGATGTGTAGAATAATCAGTTGACTTTCTCTTGTAATCAAAGAAACAATGTGCAACAAGCAATATGAATTTCAGAAATTCATTTCGTGTGGTAAAAACATTATTTCCATGCCATTCAGCTATGATACCAGTTGGCAGTTAAATTTGTGTAGAATAACAGACAATTGCAAAGTTAGCATAAAAAGAGATTGTGTACAATAAACAATCAATTATCTCCCCGTAAAAATTATTGTGCTGCAGACAAGACAAAATTCCAGCATAGGTTTTGTGTATCTTACAAAGTGTTTTAAGAGTGTGGTCTTACAAAGTGTTTTAAGAGTGTGGTCTTCCATTTTGAGAATGACATGCACATGGACCCACCCCTATGATGTCAGTACAGTGCACATGGTGCATGAGGGTATTTTTCAGTGGCCATGAACACAAGTCAATGAGTATATAAACCAACATGGTGTAAGTCTTGGTACAGTTGAGTCTTCAGACATCCAGGCTTATCACAAAAACAGCACATAACTTTATTCTGCCAGCATGCCTTTGTTTGAGGTCCAGACCAATCTGCCAGCCAGCTCCATCCCACAGGATTATCAGGAACAACTCACAGACTCCTTGGCTGCTATGCTTGGCAAGCCCAAAAAGGTAACGCTGATTTGATATAGGCCTAGGTAAGTTATAAAAGAATATTTAAATATCCAAAATAACTACAGATATTTATATTTGTGGTATATAGACAGACTTTCTTTTTATGAGCTCTACAATTAAGCCCATAAGCAATGCTTCTTCAATTCATCATTATTAATGCATCAACATGTGAGCATATATATATATATTAATAAAGTTGACTTGAACTATAATTCATATGTTTCTGGCTTCCATAGATCTGTGTCTGTTGACTTAAGAATAGTACTTGCAAAAATATACCTTTAAAAAAAGATACTAAATATGGTTTTAATGAGTAAGTAAGGAACACCAGTATTATCTTGTAGTCTCAGTTCAAGGTTTGTAAAATGCACTGATTAAGTGGAAGTGCTAAAACTATTGTACAAGCAATGAATTTAACCAAATGAAGTTTTACTTTAAATAGCAAAGGCTGCATGCAAATTTATAGCTTGATCATTCATTCTTGAATTTTCTTTTTCTTATTACCTATTTTCACCACTTTTCCTTTTCAGTCTGTAGCAGTCCTGATCACTCCTGACAAAAACCTCTCATTCGGAGGGTCTCTGGAGCCTGCTGCTATCTGTGATCTCACTAGCATTGGAAAGATTGGCAAAGAAGAAAACAAAATGTACACCGAAACACTGACTGAAAAGCTTAACAGAGACCTTAAGATATCTGCTGACAGGTAGGCCTATACTCATTTACTAAATGGTTACAACTTAAATAGATTTTTAAATTATATTGATATGAATTGATAACACCTCCCCCTTTTTTCAGAATGTACATCTGCTATCATCTAACCAGTGGCGAGAACGTTGGATGGAATGGCAAAACCTTTGCAGCATAGATCATGGGACTCAAGATCATAATGAATTACACAATACGTCTTGTTTCATGCTTCTGAGTGTCAGAATTACTGATAAGCATTTGAAAAATGTAATCAATGAAAATAAACCTCTCATGAGTCATTTATACAAGTTATTCATTCTTTTTTCACATTTTGCATAATTCTTAGGTTAGCTGCGTATAAGGAACTTCAAAGTGCTGTGAGTCAGACAAGTATGCAGCATACAGGGTTTCTTGATCAAGGGGTCCATTTCACAGATTTAGAGTGAATTTTCTAAGGCTTTTTAACATGCCATTGTCCATGCGATGTAGGATCGGTTCTGGCGACTTCAGCCTTATCTAAAAATGAGATAAGATCTATTATAAATTTTATTTTATAATTTTTTTTGTATTGAGTGAAAATGTACTTGTATTGAAAGGGAAGTCTGAGATCCAAATTAAATTTATTTTGCCACATGAATGTCTCATGGCCTAAAGAATCAATTGTAGATCAAAATAAGTTTCTGGGTGTTATCCCGGAATCGAAGCTATCATTTATCCCACACATAACATCACTGAAAGTGAAATGTCTGAAGTCACTAAATCTCCAAAAAGTGGTGAGTAAAGTTAACTGGGGTGGAGATACCACTGTACTTCTAAGACTCTACCGAGCAATTACACGATCTCACCTAGACTACGGAAGTGTCGTATATGGCTCAACAAGGCCATCATACCTAAGGTGCCTCAATACTGTGCACAATCAAGGCCTCAGATTAAGTTTGGGAGCTTTCTGTACCTCACCAATAGAGAGTATATATGTATTGACGAAAGAACCCTCACTGGTGCTTCGACGCCTCAAACTATCATTACAGTACTTGGTGAAATTAGCAGCCTGTCCAACAAGCATACAATTCCGTATTTCACCCAATCTATAGTCATCTTTATAAGGCTCGTCCACATGCCATTCAACCATTAGGAACGCAAATGAAATTTTACATCCATGCAGCTGGAATAGATACCACTATCATAGAAGAGATAGAAACACCACCTATACCACTCTGGAACATTCCAACCCCCCACAATTATTATGGATTTGGATAATCTAAAGAAAGCAGAAAGCAATCCAGTAGAATATCAAAGAAGATTTAACATCATCAGATGCCACTATGAATCACACAAATTTCTATACACTGACGGTTCCAAAGATGATAAACACACTGCTTATGCAGTCTCTTCTAATAAATCAAACTACTGCAGTGAACGCCTCCCAGATGAAAGCTCTGTGTACACTGCAGAGTTAATGGCCATTTATAAAGCAACAAAGAATATAAAAACTTTGTTGTCTTTTCCGAATCAAAAGTATGCATTAAAAGCTCTTGGAAATAAGCGTGTTGAACATCCTTCTGTATTAGATATACTGATGACATACGCAATGTTGAAAGACAACAAAGAAATGATATTCTGTTGGATACTAGGTCATGTTGGTGTTGAAGGGAATGAAAAAGCAGACTATTTTGCCAAAAAGCATTGACAAGAAATCACTGACTACAATGTACCAAACACAGATTTTAGACCTATCATAAACGATTTTATCATGTCTTGCTGGCAAACACAATGGAATGAATGTGAAAATAACAAACGAGGCTCCATTCTACCTAGAGTTAAGGATAACCTTCAGAAATTCATTTTGTGTGATACAAACATTATTTCCATGCCATTCAGCTATGATACCATTTGGCAGTTAAATTTGGGTAGAATAACAGACGGTTGCAAAGTGCTGGGATAGCATATAAGGGGATTGTGTACAATAAACAATCAATTATCTCCCCGTTAATCAAAAATATTGTGAAACGGACAAGACAAATTTCAGACATAGATTTTGTGTAACTTTACAAAGTGTTTTAAGAGTGTGGACTCCCATTTTTAGAATGAAGTAAGGTAAAAAGTAGACATCATACATTAAAAGTGAGGTTATGTTAACAGGGTGCGGCATAGGGGTGGGGCCTAGCTCAGTGGTAGCGCGCTGGGCTTCCAACCACTGGGTCCCGGGTTCAATTCCTGGTCAAGCCTATGTTGGATAGCTGTTTCATCCTTTGTCTCATTGCCTTGGTCCCTACCTGTCCTAATTAGCCCATCAGGTGCGGAAATACAGGACATAAAACCGTAATCCACAACTACCACAGGGTGTGGCATAAAAAACGTGCACTAGCAGCTACTGCTACCACTTTTGTTATTACCTCAATTGACAGTGATCGCATGCAGGTCCAATCATACACACGGAAGTAATAATAGTCCTAAGTTATTTTTATGAATATATTTTCTTGTGAATTATAGATAATATTGATCTAAATATAGCACATGCACACTTATCGCACCTTCAGGTCATTTTCACCTCGGCCTTTGCAATACAAGCATTAGATTATGTCACTGATCATACAGATGCGTTGCAGACACCTTTCTTGACCTTTGCCGCCAAAAAAGGGCAAATAGATTCATTTTTAATAAGAAGGTACCACTGACACCTATAAGGTGGAAAGTGCCATTTTTATTTTGGTCGATTTTCTGTCTACTTAACCGGCGCATCATCCTGAAAATCATGTGATTATTCCAGATTAGTTGTAGATTCAAAAAGTCCCTCTGGAATGCCACAAGATTTCTCTGTTTTAATTTTATGACCTTGCTGGATCAAAACTGGAACCAACCTTCATATCATCTAATATCATAATATATATATATATTCATGTATAAAAACATTGACGGAGGATTCTGTGCAAATATATTATATTTTCTGCGGCTTCAGGGTGGTAACTAGGAAATCTGTAATTTGTAAACTTTTCTGCAACTAGAGACACCATGCAAGAAGATGGAAATTTTACTTCTGTGATATGTGTCACAGCATGCACCCTCTCAATAATTCAGACACTGATATTGTCTGACATTATAAGATCAAAAATATCACAATGACCAATTGTTTATACCCCTAACTAAATGTGGCAAAACTTTAAAAGACCTCATAAGCATTTGAGTAACCTAGAGCTAACCTGAAAGAGGAGATGTCTTGTGCAAGTTTTTAGGCCACACCCTGTAATTACATAACATGCACATGGACCCACCCCTATAGTGTCAGTACAGTGTACATGGTGTATGAGGGTAGCCTGTATGTTCCAGTGGCCATGAACACAAGTCAATGAGTATATAAACCAACATGGTGTAAGTCTTGGTACATTTGAGTCAAGTCTTCAGACATCCAGGCTTATCACAACAGCACATAACTTTATTCTGCAAGCATGCCTTTGTTTGAGGTCCAGACCAATCTGCCAGCCAGCTCCATCCCACAGGATTATCATGAACAACTCACAGACTGCTTGGCTGCTATGCTTGGCAAGCCCAAAAAGGTAACACTGATTTAATACAGGCCTAGGAAAGTTATAAAAGTATATTTAAATATCCAAAATAACTATTATATAGATAGTTATATTTGTGGTATATAGACACTTTCTTTTTATGAGGTCTACAATTAAGCCCATAAGAAATGCTGCTGCATAACAAGAACCATTGTTCGTTTCTGGCTTCCTAGATCTGTTTCTTTTGACTTAAGAATAGTACTTAGAAAAATAGGCCTAAAAAAGTTAGCACTGAACAAGTGAAAGGGCTAAAACTATTGTACAAGCAATGAATTTAACCCAATGAAGTTCTACTGCTGCTTGAGAATTTGGGTTTATCATTATTCTCGTATTTTCTTTGCCTTATTAATAATTTTCATCACTTTATCTTTTCAGTTTGTAGCCGTCCTGATCACTCCTGACAAAAATCTCTCATTCGGGGGATCCCTGGAGCCTGCTGTTATCTGTGATCTCACTTGCATTGGAAAGATTGGCAAAGAAGAAAACAAGATGTACACCGAAACACTGACTGAAAAGCTTAACAGAGACCTTAAGATATCTGCTGACAGGTAGGCTTATACTTACTTACTAAGCGATTACAACTTTAAATCAGTCTGGATTTTTATTTTTTGTTTATTATATTGATATGAATTGATAACACCTCCCCTTTTTTTCAGAATGTACATCTGCTATCATCTAACCAGTGGCGAGAACGTTGGATGGAATAGCAAAACCTTTGCAGCATAGATCTACAAATGACTTGTAAAATTAGAACAGCCTATGACATGTTCACATTATGCAGTTTCAAAATAAATACTTTCAAAAGTGAGAATTACACCTACTTTTTTTTTCCTTTTAAGTCAGAATTCATTCATATTTGGATAGGCTCTGCTTAAATTTTTAAGAAAAACAGACCTACCAGCTGCCAGTACCCTAAATGGGAAATCCATATTTGAATTGTGCGGGTATGCATTAAAATTCAAATGCGATGGTACAAACAAACCAATGCAGCGGCAGATCCAAATAAATTCAGAAATACGGGGAGGGGGGGGGGGGGTGGGGCATCATTAAATTATGCTTCTCCTTGACTGATGGCTCCTGCAATATAAAATCGGCACTGAATGGGGAGGGGGTTCGTCCGCTGCGCCCCCTCTGAATCCGCGCCTGCAATAGAAAGATCTTCTATAAATAGTATAGGCAATTCAGGCGATTCACAGGCATCCTGCTGTTTGCCAAGTTTTAGAAACTGTGTGCTGATCGGAGGGTTTTGACTTTATATGTGGGTTTAATGGAACTCTGATTACAGTATACATTTGTATTCAGATAAATGATTTAATTATGGGGGGGGGGGGGGGGCCTTCCTGAAACCCAAGGAGTTTTTATCGGTAGGTTGGTGGCGCCCTTGTTTATGAAGCGCCATCTGTGAGAAAGTGACGTCATGCCATGTGATCTTTGTTTATGTGACGTCATTTTGGAGACACGCTGCTGCTGATCATAATCACGAAATTCAGGGAAAATATAATTGAAGGATGACAGAATTGCTTCGGTAAAAAACGGAACTCCTCTACAATGACACGGACAATTTCACAGTAGATTGCCAAAGACTCGAAAGAAGCTGATTCAAGGGAACGCTAATTTTCAATGAACTTGAGTTAAATATGGGGGAAGATCAAGGCGAAGAACAGCAGATGGAGGAAGACCACAATAAAGAATTGAAGCCCATGTCAAAGGAATTCAAGCCCATGTCAAATTTGAGGAAAATCGGTAGTGTTCACGGACTTGGTGCAAAAACTGTAATCAATCCAGAAGATGAAATCCGTCATAAGCTGTCCGTTTGGAGGCAAGAGGTCCTTCCCCTTGACTTTCATATAGACTGCTTTCAAAAAGCTGGTAGGTAGATAAAGCTTATACAGGTATAAAATGACAAGAACATGAAATCAAGTGAAAGTGGTAAAGAAGGGTTACAAGACTACGTACACTCTAGATGGGAGTATCTATCTTCTGTACTGTGTAGTACACTCAGCGACATTGAACTTCGCCACGACATCGAGATTCGCCAAAACATGATTAAATGCACATTGCAAGTTAATGATTTTTTTTTTTAGAACACTGCGGCCACCTCATGGATATTTATTTAAGTTTATTGCAAGTGGCGAATTTCGATGTGGTGGTGAGTTTCAATGTCGCCATTGAACTATATGGCGGTGGTGTGTGAATTAGGGCTTATACGTCCTGTAGTTCTGCACCTGATGCCAGTGATGGGCTAATTAGGACAGCCAGGGACCATGGCAATTAGATGTTGGATGAAACAGTCATCGTATATACATATATATATATATAGGTTCAACTGGGAATTGAACCCTGCACCCATTGGTTGGAAGACCAGCGCGCTAACACTAAGCTAGGCCCCCCACCCCCGGCGGTGGGTGTGCGGGTTCCAAACTGTTATGAGCATCATCGCTGTGCCTGTCCACTGCAAGATCTGCAGGATGTAATATTTTCCTTCAATCCATTGTAGAGATCGTAATAATACCACATGGGTTTTAATTGATCAGTACAGACACTGGAAAATGGGGGAAAAAAGGACCCTTGTAGAGTTACAAGCTTCACAGGTTCGTTGCAATTTTTATGTGGAATTGCAATACATTGCAGATGAAAGCAAATACAGATTGGACACAGACTCTGAAAGTGAAGGAGCAAGAGCTAAGAGACAAGCTTCCAAGGATGCAGAGGCAAGGTATGGGCCACTTGGAATGTCAGGTTTTTGGTGTCAAGATTAGAGAATTAATTTGGCTCTAGATGGAATTCAGACTAAATCATACAGCACAGCTAAAATCTTTTTATATGACATAAAAATTAATTGGCAAAATTATTCTTTTATGTTGATAGTCTACATTATTTATAACTGAGAATGATCTGTAATGCTGTTAAACTATGAAATGGTATAAAAGTTAGTTTCAATAAATTTAATTTACAAGTATATGTTTCATTTCACAGGAAAGCGAACACGATTAAAACTGTTCTCCGCATGGTTTATTCAGTTGTGTTTCTGGTAAGTTTGTCATTGACTTGAGCGTTGTGACATAACATACACTGTAACAAGTTTCCGTAGTTGTCTTGCAATTTTACCATGGTCTAAATACTTTGAAAATGATATACAACACGCTACCGTAAAATATTTACGGTAAGATACTATATCCTGCAGAATAATACTTTAAAAACAACAGCTGAGGTAAAGAAATTGGCAGTCTCCCATGATTTATTCAGTAGATTGATGTAAAACTGAGCAAAATCTACCGTACAGCATTTCACCGCATGTTCTATGGAAATATACTATAAAACAATGATACCACATGATATCACAACATTTTATGGTAAGATACAGTAAATCTCATCTGTAGTATGATAGATAACCCAACATTGGCATTATAAGGCTCAATGATAGTATTTTACAATAGAGTGCTGTTTTAAGATTTTTATGGTAAGCGATCATCAAAACTTAATAAATGCATGTGCCGTAATTTTACGGTAAACATTAATTTTTTCTCTTCTACGGCAACTAATTTTTTCAAGATACTATATATATAACTTTATTGTCAGTATTATGTCAAACATGACATATTTGTCACAAAAAATTGCCAGCAAGATGCTGTAAAAACTACAGGAAATTTTTACAGTGTATGGTTAACTGCCTGATATTTTTTGGCTGTCCAAAATAATTTGGCGACCCACAATTATTTTTTAAGAAAAAGTACAAAAATTTGCTGATGCTGTAATCTTCTTTATGTACTTGCAGGTAATTGGATTAGTTCTGATGGGTCTGGGATTTGCAGGCAAATTTTTAAAAAAGCCTCAAATAAAGAGTAAGTATACACCTACTCTGCTGCTGATAAATAGGTCAATGTCTCATATATTTCAATTAATTCCATTAATCATAGGACATCATAAACAATTATGTGTTTTGATTTAGTGTCATGCTGCAGTTTAATATTGACCACTGTATAATTTTTTTCCTTTTCTTTTCTTTTTTTTAGTGGGCAATATGAAGAAAGGGTTTACCATTAGCAATCAATCAGCAATACCACTGATGGTTGTGGGTTCAATACCATTTATCATAGGTGCAGTTGGTATCATAGGAGCAATCAGAGGTGTCAACTATATTGGAATGGGTTACAAGAAGTAAGTGGCAGTTAGCCTTTTAGAATAAAGTGGAGACAAAAGCACTTCATCTTCAACAGTGCCATTTAGGGCTGTTCTGTTTAAAGGGGGGGGGGGGGTGGACCAGGAATTAGCAGGGGGGAGGGGTTCTCCAAAAGAGAAAAACAGGGGGAGAACCAGTATTTTCTTAATATCTTAATGTAGGAAAAAGCGGATATCGGGGGTGGGAGGGTCTGAAAATTTCTGGTCCACCTCTCCCCCTCTTTTTTAAATGGAACAGCCTTACAATTTAATAATCCAAAATGTTTTGAACAAGACTTTAAACAAGATCATCTTATCATGGATATCCATTTTGAGGAGTAGGCCAACAAAACACATACTCGGCCACTATGTCTAAATTCTTATTAAATATATGGTTGCAGATTTACCACCAATAAAAAGAAACTGGCCAAAATTACGCTACTAGTGTTCAATATAATTTTTTTGGTAAGTTATTTACAAATATTTGCTGCTTATAAAAGGAATATTGTCACTTACAAGCCTTCCATTAAATATTTAAGATGGCTTTTTTTTTCTTTGTGGGCGAATTATTATTTTTAATTAACCATTTCAGGTGGGTGGTCTGACATGCCTTTCTCTTTCTACGAGGGCAAAGTATGGCAGGAAGGCCCTAGCTGCATCTACCGCTGAAAAAGTCATTTCAGGTAAGATTACCAGCTAGCTGTGAAAATTGTGAAGAATACATATAGTTGACCAGAAATATTGTGGGGCCAGAAAGTAATTTCAGTAGATAAAATTGGTGAAGGTGAAAAGGTAGGTGGCTACTAGGTGCCATGATGGTCACTCGTAAAACTATGGCAGTCTCTTGCTTAACCTTGAACCAGCAAACAGAGTGCGCAGAACTGTTCAAGCATGAGCCTTACTCAACCTGCTGGGATATACACTGTACAGCCCTTAACATGGAATTACCAACAGAGGGCGAAGTACTCTACAATGGCCATCACTATCATATACTCTCCATTTACCTGTTTACACTTGGGTGGAGTGGAGCAAAGAATTAGAAAGCAGAAATGCAGACTATCGGCTCATATATAGCTCGCTCGCACTCACAATCTTGTGGTTTCTCATTTTTAGACCAGACTTATAAATTATTGTCTTGCATAATTCTTTTGCAGATAAGTCGACTCATTCATTTTACATCTTCCTAATGACGTCTCCTGGCATATTGTGTGTAATAAGTGGTTGTTTTCTAACTGTTGGAGCTGTTGGGATTTTAGCTGCAGGCCTCAATATGATATTGCCCCTTTTGCTCGTAAGTTTTGGGTGATTTGTTAAATTTAAGGTTTGCTCAGTTTATTCTGAAGATGAATGTAGCATTTGAATTTATTTTAACTATTTTAATTCATGTATAACGCCATGTTTTTGTTGTTGATATAATTTCAGTACATTATGGTCATGACTTCAATGTTAGGGGTTGAGACATTGCTAATTGGAGCATTTTTGTTGATTGGTGAGCAGGTAAGTTAATAACATCAATTAAATCATTTTATTGACATTTATTATAATTTTTGGTTGGTTATTTGTGGCCTTTTTTCTTTTGTTTTTCTTTTCCAGAAAGGAGAATACTATATGACATCTAATTTTATAACAGAGTACAGAGGAGGTGAGACATAAATCATATAACACGCGCTTAACTTTGTATTGATAATAATAAAATTTTTATATAATTTGGATTTAGGGTACTAGGCAGTACGCACTACAACCCGTTTTTAAATCTGTCATACGTAAAATGTTTACAACTACGATTTATAAGACCCATAGGAAGGGTTAAGATTTACTTATGGAATTTTTTATTTAATTACAGCCAGTGTTTCCATGTACAGCCATTACTTCTTTTTCTTTTTTTCTTCAGGTATGGGGTATAACCATGGCAAATTTCATCCCAGCAAACATTTTGGGACAGCTCTTCTTGATACATTTCAATTTGTGGTGAGTGCAGAACATCTAGTATGAGGTGTCGAGTATACAATATGAGGCATGAATGTAATGGCTAAATGTAACTACTGTTAAATCATAATTAATTAGTTTTACATGTTATGAAATTATTTTGTATTTGCATGCAGTGGTATGAGAATGCTAAATACAATATGGAGCCTTGCTGAAGACTACCTTTACCTTACTTTACTTTCAACACCACCTGACAACTTATGCGCTACATCAAGCCTACATGCTGTCTACCTCAGCACAATATACGAATCTGGAATACGAGGACCAAGTCCTGCAACCCGAGTTTTTAAAACTACAGCTAAAACAATGTCATAACTCTAATAAAAATATCACTACTACAGGTGTGAAGTCCTATTGCATGCTTCTTTAATTCAATGTTGTACATTCCAGTTACCCTGCTGTGGGGCATCTAGTGTATTAGATTATCAAAAAGCCGGAAAATGGGACCACAAGGTTCACTTCTTGACCGATGATGGACCAAAAATTATCAGCAAGGTTCTTGTTCCATTGTCATGTTGCAAATTAAAATGTAAGTTTATGTTTTTATGTTTATCTTGCTGCTTGCTGCTGGCTTATAGATTGCACTAATTGTGAAATTATTATTTTGGTAATAAAGTCCTTTCTTCACATATTTGTTTTCAGATGCCATTAAACATCACAGACAAACAGTTATGGTGTTTATGAATGCAGAGGAATGCCTAACTGCTCCCTCTAACCGGACCACACATTTTGAGGTACACAATTTTAACAAATGAATTTTCAACACCAACCTGTACAATGAAGTGATAATAAATGATTTTCAACGCAACAACATAAGAATTATCAGTTTATGATTACATGTGAAATATCTGCAAATTTTAATGGCAACTTTATGAACTTGTTTGGATATTACTCCAACTTGCATGGTTACTGCTCAATGTATCATCCACTCATTCCAATGTATTGCATTTTTATATTTCGGACTTGAAAAAAGCAGTGATGGCAATGACGAGTAAATAATTGAAATTTTGTGATTTGTGTTTTTAGGGTTGCTTTAAGATGGCAAAACGCAAGTTAAAGCGCTACATTATCGGTATTGCTTCCCTGGTTGTAGGAGAGGTAAGATATATCATGAGTTAATTAGCTTCTTTAGTTCATCAACCTTTTGCTGGTTTGCACTGATTGTAAAATATCAAGACAGTCGGTTAAGGTAGAGGGAGAAAAGGTGGTACAAATGTACTTTCAATGTTTATCTTAAGTACCGTTTTTTAACTCTTAATAAGTGATGATACAATGATAGTTTGTTGTACTTCATCCATTTATTTCTTTTTTGTCTAAACAATGCACTTTTTTTTTCTCCAGCTTGCAGCAGTATACATGGCTCTGTCTTTGCAAAACATTTTGGTGAAAGAAAAAGAAGATATGGCATCTGAAGAATCTAAGCCACCTGAAGAATCTAAGCCACCTGAAGAAGAATCTAAGCCACCTGAAGAAGAATCTAGGCCACCCGAAGAAGAATCTAAGCCACCTGAAGAAGAATCTAAGCCACCTGAAGAAGAATCTAGGCCACCCGAAGAAGAATCTAAGCCACCTGAAGAAGAATCTAAGCCACCTGAAGAAGAATCTAGGCCACCCAAAGAAGAATCTAAGCCACCTGAAGAAGAATCTAAGCCACCTGAAGAAGAATCTAGGCCACCCGAAGAAGAATCTAAGCCACCTGAAGAAGAATCTAGGCCACCTGAAGAAGAATCTAAGTCACCCGAAGCAGAATATAAGCCACCTGAAGAAGAATACGAGTCACCCAAAGAAGAATCTAAGCCACCTGAAGAAGAATGAGTCACCCAAAGAAGAATCTAAGCCACACGAAGATAAATCTAAGCCACCTGAAGAAACTATAGCCCTCGAGGCTGAATAAAAACAAGTAGCGGTAACATCTTGTACGAGAAAGACATTTGATAGATGTGAGAGTGAAGCATTTTGCATCAGTGTAAAAGATGTGGTTTTAGAATTATTCAAAGAAATAAATTGCTGATATTGTAGATTTTTCAGAGTTAAATTATATTTTATATGTTTCCAGTGTATGTCTGCTACAGTTAGTTTCATTAAAAAACGGCCTGTCAACCTGAACCCAATATACCAGCCAACATATTAAGAAAGCTTTTCAAGTAAATTTCGAGTTGTGCCAGCTCTTGGAGATATACTCGGGGAAATTGGGTGGCTTGGCAAAAGCCTAACTAAACTGCCTTGGCCTTTTCTTGTTTTTTTCTTCAGCAACAGCTTGCCAATTATTTCTGAGACATTGAAAACCACCAGAATTCAATGAAGTCACTGCATAGTTTATATGCATTCTTCAGTATACTGAAGAATGACCCATTCATTGTTATTTATAGCAATGTCCAATAGGGTAGCATTAAAGAGAACATATCTGAATAAAATAATATTATTATTAATCTTTATTGCAGACACACACATACATAAGTTAAAATATATATGGGAATCCATATCTAATGAGGGCTGTTTCATTTTAAAAAAGGGGGAGGTGGACCTGAAAATTTTAAAAAACACACCAACAGCCTGATCATAAATAATTTATATAAATATTTATCGTAAACCACAACAATAAAATACACTCACCTAGTTGACTAGGTTCTCTTTAAGTACTGTGAAAATGAATATCAAAGTGGTAAAATATTTTTAACAAACCCCACTACAATCTTGACAAAGGTACAGTCGGATAGACCAATCCATTGTCAGTATTAATAAACTGGTAGGCTTGTAAAACGATCTCATCAATTGCATGATTGTCAAATGTCTTAAATAGTTTCTGTAGATCATTATCAAGGGGACGCTGTCCATCATAAAACTTTATGCCAAGTTTTTCTCGTACAAATGTATAGAGCACCCGAGTACCTGAAATGTAGATAACAATTCATCAGCTCAAATGGAGATGATGCATTGCATTTAGACAGAAAATTTAATCAATTTACATTTAAACTTAATTTATCTTTATATGCTGAGTTAACACTGCATATCTGTTAGCAAATAACATTTTACAGAAGCATATATGTGTCATATTCAAGTGACCCAGTGGTAAGTGATCACAGTAACACAAGTCATATATAATTATTGAGATATATGAACCAACCTATCGCAAGCTGTGATGCTACAAGCGAAACGTGTTCACCAGAAGACACACGACTTCTCAACTTATCCATGGTAGTTGCTACATCTTTTCCAAATGCCTCCTTGTCCACTGTGATGTGACTGACATGGTCCAAGAAGTGCATGACGGTGGTTGAAGTATTGAAGATGAAATGATACCAGGGGAAAACCTCATGGTGAAAGAACTTGGTTGGGATGTGATATTGATGAAGGATGCTGTGTAAAGCTGTTTGAACCTGGGATTGCAGCCAATTGAGATCAATCGCTTGACATTGCGCCACTGTGATATTTGTGAGCATCATTTGGAGAATCTGAAATAAATTAAAAGATATAATATTAATTTTAGAGATGCTGTGGTCAGACAGTGGTCTAGTGCTTGCTGCAAACTGGATTGCTCAAGCGCATTACAGTTATAGTGGATTTTCACTGAAGTTTCTGAATATTTCCAACAGGTGGCTACAACGGCAATTCTATTAGCTGAAAAATTTCCCACCCTTAATTGTGATTGGCTGAAGCAAACTGCATCCCAGCAGCAGTATTTGAGTGCATTTTAATGTATATTTGACCTCTGATCATTCAGTGGATTTTTGTTATTTTCCTAAGAAAGTGATATTTATTGAATAAGTTATGATCTTCCATGTCTGAAAAGCAAAATGATAATAAGAGGAGAAGAACGACTTATGCCTTGCTGAATTCAGGGCTATCGTGGTAACCCTGAGCCCTGTGGATACCATTAGCCTTAATTCTAAGGCACCAATCAAATAACAGATAATTTATTCCAGTTTATAATATTCTAACAATCACCAAGCACGAAGTCACTTAGGCTTAGGATACGAAGTGTACAGAGCACTACCGACTCCACACAGGCACATGGTGTGATAAACCCGGCCTTCCAAATTTTATTTTTGTCCAAAGAAAGTTCTCATTACTTGGGATAGTACACTACAATATGGCCCTGTAAGAAACGTGCTTACCGTTTGTGCAGTTTTGGACTGCCGAGCAGAGATGAGAGCCAGTGAGTTAACTGCTTGATTGTGCATCTCGGCACTGAGCACATGGTTAGTCAGAGGTGGAGTCAACCAGTCCAGTTCTGACATGTAGGATGCCATGGCCGTGTCAGTGCCCTTGAAACCAAAATCTACAGTAACATCACTCCCACAGAGATTAGGTGGCAATCTTCCATTCATTTTGTGATTGATAATTTCAGACATTTGCGCAAATAAAAGTTTGCCACAAAGTTGCAAACTTTGCCTGCACTGATCCATTGCAATTGTCACCGAAGTCCCCTGAAAGTTCCCTCCATGCAGGATACGATTCTTTCTGTGATCTATGATGGGGTTGTCATTTGTGCTGTTGATCTCCACAACCAACCTACGCCTTGTTTCTTGCAGGGTTTCCGCAGCTGGACCAAGCCACTGAGCAGCCGTCCTGAGTGGATACCGATCTTGCTTTAGCTCCCCATCGGTGTCTGTCCTGTCTGTGTCCAATCCTGTGATTGACATTTTGGTACCTGATAGCATCTGCAAATTAAAAAAATCTATTTTAGAAGACACAAAAAAAATAAATATCAGCAGCATTTATCATTTTGACAAGAGATAAATTTGAATACCTGAGTTATATTGTGGGCAACTTCCACCTGGCCTGGATGTGGCATACAGTGGTGAATTGTTGGATGGAAACTCTCTGTCCTACCCTTCAAGGCTTCTACTGACATTGCTGTGGCCAACTGAGTCAGCAGAAGACAAGTGTTTGCCTCAAGCACAACACAGCTGCCTAACGTTGAGGCAAATGATGAAGCATTGATAACTGCGAGGGCTTCTTTGGCTTTAAAAACCACAGGTTTCAAGTGGGCATCTTGTAGGGCTTTGTCGGCAGTAGTTAACTGACCTTTGTGGTGCACTCTGCAGTCAGGTCGACCCATCATAGCTGCTGCGATGTAGGAGGTAGGCATGAGGTCTCCACTGGCACTCACTGACCCTCGCAAGGGAACCAGAGGGACAATGTCATGGTTGATCATCTCCACAAGGAGTTGGACAACTGCTGGTCTTGCACCTGACATTCCTCGGCATAAACTATTGGCTCTGACCAGCATTACTCCTCGAACAATATCACAGTTGAAAGTCTCCCCAAAACCTGCGTTTAAATGTTGGATGAGGGCTTGTTGTACTTCCTCAATCTTACTTGACCTGACATCGGCTGACCCACCAAATCCAGTGTTGACTCCATATACGACGAAGCCAGAACTGATCTTTTGTTCCAGATAAGCTGAATTTGACTTCATGTTACTCAGAGCATTGGCATCTACAGCTGCTTTGATGTTCTTGGGTCTTTTCACAACATTGAAGACATCGAGAATACTTAGACTCGTTCCATCAATAACAATATTCCCAGTAAATTTCTGAAGATATTGCAACATAGAGACTGAAGTTGCCGCATGTTGAGCCATCGCCATATTGCAGTGTGACAAACCAATGGAAAGTCCTCAGCCCTGAAAAAGCGTAAAGAAGTTCACTCAGTTTAACTTGGAGAAATTAGACCAGGAGAAGACACTGAGGTACATCACAGGTAGAATCACTGTCTTGACAAAAGATTAATGACCCAAGGAACCGCCCTTAATTGGGGGACAGTTGTTCAACAATATGCATTGCAATATACAAATTTATCAGTTTTCAAGCACATTTATTTGCATTGCATGATATACATAATTTGGTTATTCTGGAAAGCACCTAAAAAACATACACTGAGTATGATATTAGGTGGACAAAAACCTTATGAATTATACGATTAAATTTTTAATTCAATCAGATGTACAGTTATTAAGAAATAGTTGTGTTAATGCCAATTGCATTGTGTGCTGCTTATCTTAATATTTAGCAGACATACCACAGCAAGCCGTGTATATATTATATCATGTTACTGGCCAGAATCTTTACTCTCATCTTATTATAATTTGATTGTGTGGGTATTTGTCGGTTTTATAAAATGGCAGTGTAAAAGACACATTCTTGAATCAGTAATCTTTATTTTCTTACGGTCACATCTCCACCAAAAATGGTTTGATTTTCATGGGAGAACTATCTCATTGTAGACCACAAAACGGATTTCTCCAAGATTTTAACAACTAAGGCAGATTACTCAATCATGGATAGTTACTTTAGAGCTACGCACATCATAATATAAATTAGAATTTGGTAGCTTGTTGTCCTTTTGCATGGAAAAGGTGCCACACGATGCTGAAAATATTTCTTGAGAGCTGTTGCAAAATGGATAACTGAGTACTTATGAATATACTGAATATATTTTTTAGGGATTTTATCTGAGTGGCAGGTAGGCCTATAGAGTCAGAAACATTGTTTTTAACCCTCAATGAACAAAGTTCAAAGAGGGGTTATTAATGTCCGTCCGTAAAACTTTAGTTTCTGGAGCAGAACTCTTAACACTTATGTACTTACCTAACGAAATTTGGTACAGTATGGCCTAGTGGTGCCTTATGATAGTCACATTGACATATGTTGGCTATGTTTTACAAAATTTGAAAAAAAAAGAAAATTTTATAGCGGACCCAAATTTATGACCTTATGCAGCTAGCCTTTTTGTCATGCCTATGACGTCATATCCCTGAATTCAATAAATGACGTCACAAAAAACGACCGCTCTTTTCATTTTCAAGACAAGACATGTATCTTTAATTTTTTTTTTTTTTTATCGGGGGCTACCGCCCCCAAACCCCTCCTGTGCTACACAAATATTATTCCTCATCTTTGATAGAACAAATTTTGGCAAAAAAGTGATATTTTTTAATATTTAATGGACGCCAAATATGGGCATTCATTTGGGTCTGCTATACTGCACTATACCCAATTTATTTTATGTTTCCGGTGCAGAATTGCACACTACTGCACCTACATGCTTAAAACTTTCATAATATGTCTACAATAATGCAGTTGTGCCATTTGGGTCATTCCATATGAATCAACCAATTTCTCAGAAATTCCCCAGGTCACCCTCTCAGAATTGTCTGAAAAAATTCAGACGTGCACATAGATCTACCAGACTAATGGGCAAATCTAAAATTTTAGGTTCATATCTGCAGCCGTTGTTGAAATACAGCTAATCAAAATTTCATTAATTAAATTATTTCCTTTTTTCACAAATGCACTTCCGTCCAAATTTGCACTCCCATTACTTCACTGCATAGGGTACTGTAGGGTAAGTCTAACAGTTTGCTTGGTGAATATTTTAAATAAAAATTGATGAATCTCTTTTTTAAGATAAAACACATCTTAAGACTGCATAATTTATATTATGTAATTATTGTCAGATGAAGAAAATATATCTTGTCCACATTCCTACTATCCTAACGATTATAAAATCATAATAATTCACACAAGTGATCTCTATATTGACCATAGTTTTAGCTAATTTTGGATAAAGTCCTTGGTTACCACTTCCAAAGTTCATAAATTTAAGTTTTAGTCATAATTGAACTGGTAACCATGGAATTTTACTTTCAGGAGATTGACCACATGGCCTGTATATAGAGCTTATACATGCCATTAGGCATTACTACCAGAAAAGTTACATTTCTTGTAGCAAGCAGCAGTGGGTGAACTGAGGAGTTGGTCTGCTTGAAAAGGGCTTGGGAGTGCAGCAGTTTTAAAAATTAAAAATGTTTAAATGTCATTAATATCTACTATTGACTTTAAATTTTTTATTTAAAAACTTTTTTTTAAACACATCAATGCCTTACTGGGTTAGACCACTGACGACTGATACAAGAACTTGAAGAAGGTCGATTCTTAATTTTTTTATTATTATTATTATTAAAAAAAAAAGAAAAGTCGTCAGTGGTCTAACTAAGGCATTGATGACAATGATGTGTTTAAAAAAAAAATTTATCTTTACAAACAAATACCCATACAACAAGCATTACTACATTAGTACTTGCTATATCACGTGAACCCACAAAATTATTCAATGACATGACATTGTCATTGGAGTCATTCATTGGGCAATCAATGACAATACTACTGTACTATTGACTTCTAACTAACCTTGTGCGCTGGCCCACTCGGAGATTATATTAAGCTGCCGCGACCTGGCCTGACAACAGGGTTAGATCATCATCAATGATGTTATATTATCCTTGATCATCATAGTTAGATAAGCACGTGTAGATTGACCTAGTTCCATGCTAATGAGGTCAAAACTAGACTGGCGCGACCTCTGGAGAGCTAAACAAAACTGAAGGTGGCGCTCTAACAAGTCGGCTGCATACTTGGTCGGAAACTGATTGTCAATATAAGACAATCAAAACAACAAGTTGATCTTTCATTTATGTCAGGGATTATACTTATCCGATTAATGAGAATTACTGTTTGAACAATCTCGGAACGTGTGTGATACTTTTATAGACTTCAGTGATCCATAAAGAACTACCGATCTGGAATTTGAAAGTGAAGAACTTGTGGAAGTCGCAGACTCTTCATTCACGCACTGACTCAGTGCTCCACCCTCCCACCTCTCAAGAATCTCAAGGCGCAGGAATGTGAACACTTCTGAATCATGATGTGAAATCTTGGATCGCCATGGCTTTTTCAATTGTTCTGAAAATATCTCTTGTTCTTCTCTTTTCAATTGGGGAAGCAAGAGTTCTACCGAAAGGTTCATAGTTCTGTAATTTACAATGATTTTGTCTACTTGAAAAATGGTTTAGCATTTTTTTTTAGCTGTAGTGTGATAATAAAAAATTGTAGTGGTCTCAGATGATAAATATTCAGGGATAGACATGATAGATGCATTTGGACCATGCATTCGGATGTTGTAAATCTCTATCAATATCTGAAAATGGGCTGTGGCGGAAACATTGACATGTATGCAAAAACACCAACATCCATAACGCCTACAAACCGAACTTAGACAGTACTTATGCTAAGACGTTGATACCTATAAAACGGCATGCCCTTACGCTGATGCACATCTTCCAGTAGGCAGAGTGCCCGCACCAGTGAATTTCAAATAATGTCCTCCAAGATGCCAATTGCAATTTACCGACTGCTAGGGGTGCTGTGTCACCGTTTTTGGTTGTCAATGTAATGACATCGTGTGAGAAATCTGTAGACGTTCTCGGTGTCAATTTTTCCTCTGCTTATCCTGGGGTTTTCTGATAACATTTTAATAAATAATAATATCATTAAATACATGAATTAATGATGTTCACTGAGGCGAACATATTTATGGATAATTGGGACTTGAAATATGATATAGTAAGATCAAAATTTGTTTTATGAAATACAGGTGTATATAATGTTCTTCAATTTTCAGATGTAACGGCTGATTCAGATTGGGCGCTCCTCAGCCAGCAGCCATGGCTTGTTGGCTTGCTTGGTGTTGGAGCACTGCTTTGTGGGATCATCATAATATTTGGCTGTGCTAATCTTTGTGAAAAGGAACAGTCATTCAAGGTAGGGTTATATCAGGTTTTGCGATCTCTTATTACAGATAACAGGTTCAAAACTGTCCCCAATAACTTGCTGGTTTAGTAATTCTTGGATCATGGAGTAACAGGTTAGAGATGTGGTTTGAGAAGTTGAGTTAATTTTGTTTACTCATTAGAAATACAGCACAGCCTGCAGAGGGAATTGGGGTAGTGAGTCTTTCACCTGTCATTGTTTTTTTACTTCCTCATGTTTCTCTGCTTGCCAACAGGATAGAGCAATACCAGGATCCCAGCTCCTGTCTAGAGAGCATAATCAGTCGTCAGTAACTGTTGTGGCAGTAATGACATTAGGTGTTTCATCCTGTTTGAGCCAACTGATATGGTTATTGTTGTTGGGTCAGTTATGGATCTACACTGTATTGTTATCAGGAATAATATTTTGGGCTGAAGTATACCTAGTTGACATGAGTATTTATAAGCCAGTGCCTCTCCATTTCTGAGACCAGTGTTTATTTAGGACCAGCTTTTATCGATTTGAAGTAATCAATGTTTGGGGTTATTTTATAGCCATGGGGTGCTAGGCACAGTTTGCCTCTTTATTATATAGTTAAATAATTTGTATTTGTCAATTATGATAATAAAGAATCATACATAATCGAAAGATGTGGCTGTAAGAGGAGTGCCTTCAGTGACTTCTAGACTATTGGCCCACCTTTATTCTGGACCAGTGTTTATTATTATGAGCCGACCTTTGATTGAGCCGCTTTTATCACTATTATAGTCCTAGCTTGTCATCTTCAAGAAAATAATGAACATGGTGTATTTTTGACACCAGCACAATGACATAAACAGTGAATGAACAGTTTATCATGTTTCATGCTTTTTACCTTGAGGCAGCAATTGGCAGGTGTTGAGTAATTGGCTTAAGGAGAGTGACGGTCAATGAATTCATAATCAATTTGTGCCACGGGCGCATGATGGTAGTTAGTGTAATTAGAAATATATATTGTGGCTGCTGTAGTTCAGGATTGAGTGTATCTTGTGAAGTACAAGACTTACTTACGTTGTTAGAAGGCTTATTGAAGATATTCGTAAATAAGAATCCAGCAGGAAGGAGACTTTTGTAAGGGCTTGAGGATATGGTTTGCTTTGCGCTTCCACTATTGCTTATAGCTATAAATTAGTCATGCCATGTTGTATAAAATTTACAGTCATGCCTTGTGGGCAGCAAGCAATGTCAGTGAAAATACCTGACAAGTATTGCATGACAATATTAATTTCCCTAGTACCGTTCCATTACTGTAATATGTTCTGGGACCTGCTATGATTTGATAGGTCTTGTCTGCCGGGAGTTTCTGACCTGTGAGGTCATGTACTCTGTGTACCTGAGTGGTCTGAGCATTGCTGAGTGATCCATGTAATTTAAGATATATGATGGTTTTTATTTACTTTATTTTTAATTGTAAAAAAAAAAAATCCACATATTTTCCTATCGTGTAACATGATGTAAGTGCAGATTGTGCAGAACATGAAGTGATATTTCTTGTTGTTTCTTGGCCTCATATTTAATCATATATGATGAGTTTGCAGTTGAAGATGAATGATTAATCTTCCTTCTTGTGTGTGTACCTGATCAACATGTTTGATGATTATATATTGAGCTTATGTTGATCTTAGAGTTGGTTTGTTTAAATAATCGGAGATCAAAGATCTCTGATTCATCATTCATCCACATGCTCTATAAAATACAATCTCATCATCAGTATTTTATTATATTATATTGATAAATACATCACTTTATGACTGTCTTTATTTGTTTAGGTGCTTTTGAAATTCTGTACTTTCTGTGGCTCCTCTGAGATTAGATCTTTGAGGAATGTGATATTCTTATCGTGTGATAGGTATTTAGAGCCTTAGTTTATGGTTGTGGGCCTGATAAATTTTTCACAGTAATTGTGACACTTGAAGTAAACAGTTCATGCAGTAAATAAACATATGAGAATAAACAGTTGTAGTGTATGACTAGATTTTGGAGAGGATTTCTATAACATAACCACCAGCTGATTATGTGTTGAGTGGGGGAAGAGTGATCACAAAAGACATGTGTGAAACCTTTTACACCAAGCTGACTCTGTACAGTCCTCATATTAACATGTTTGTTTAAGATGTAAAATTCATAAGTGTGGTGTGAAGTACTGAAAGAGTTAAAAAATACAGTTGAATAAGCAATACTGGTATCGCCATAACAATGAATAATAATCATTTTGAATTTTAGGTCATACTATATAATCTTTTAATGTTTTGGTTATTAATACTGTATCATTATGTAATTAGTCAGACCCTTTCTTAAATGATGAAATTTTGCAAAGGCTTATCGTCAAAAATTTTTCCAAAGGTTTATCTTCACAAATTGTGGTTTGTTTAGGCCATGAATTCCAGCATAGAGCTGACAGTAAGTTGCCGATTGCAGTGAAAGGGACTTTTGTGGCCTGCCAGAGTGTGTGTGGGCTTATCGAATTGCACTTCAGCTAAACCATGGCTGAATCATGCTTATGCATTTCTGGACTAACTTCTTGGCATTCTGGCTTTCAACCGTGTCTCTCTGTACTGTTTTTTGTTGATTTTTATGATCAATGTACATTTAGAAGCAAGTTCGAATAAAGGCGATGCATTGAATTAACCAATGTTTGGTAGTGAGTGACAAGAAAATAGGCAATGGGGAGAAAAAGTACCACAAGAGGTCACTGAAACCGTAGCAAATAAGTACTGTTCGATGATGTCTTGTATAGTATAGTGTGACATCATCCATGCAACAATGGTGTAGTGATGTCATCTTGTTTTTTTTATGTACTTAGGTCGTAGTGCCTCCTGTAGGCTCTGTTACTTTTTCTCTCCATTGCGTGGTGCTTTTATTTACAAGCCTGAAGACCCAAGCCTTGAATATTTTCTTATGAGTTTGCTATGTAAAATACACTTAAGGACATGTATGTACAGCAAACATGACAAGGCTTCTTTATTTATGTGGTGTGCAGTCATGCATGAACCAGCTTCATATGCTTTGTTTGTCCTGTCAAGAATGAAATTAAAAAAAATCCTCCACTCTATTTTATATAAATGATTGTGCTAAGACTTAATCTGTAATTCATAAGTGTTAAGATGTCCCCATTTATTTGAAAAGAAAATGTGCTCTGTATTATGCATGGAACATTTACTGAATCTATATACTGCTATAAGCCATAGTAATTCCAAAAGTTATCTGTTGTAATGCTTTCCTTGATCATGTTTGTGACAGATATCAGGAATTGTAGAGAATGATTGTCAATATGGCCTAGTAATTTTCATGTTATTGAAGTGAGTCATTTTTAGTGATTATGTATTTTCAGGATTTTGAGAATGAAGACAACTGCGAAGTGGACACTCGTACAGCGGCTGAATTTTCCATGTACCCTCCCGTGGAAAGCACCAGTGAGGCGATGGGTAGCTCTCCCGTCATCTTTGAGCCGCTCCCTGATATAACAAAACGAGGGAGGGTGTCCAATGCCAGCGTGTTGCGTCCCAAGGTCAGTCCTGCGACTAGTGTTCTGGAACGAACTGACAGCGAAGAAAGTATTGAGGAGGCGCTGAGCAGAGACAGTGTCCATGACAAGTTGAAATTGCAATCGCTTTTGTGTAAGTACTCTACGATATTGTTGTGATGATTGAATCAGTTTGATTATATATTGGTTGCAGCAATTGTTGGCGACTAAACGCCGACTATATTTTGTTTGATGTAAAGCTATGATATAATGCATTGATTTAAATATATATTAGGGGACCAGTATTTATTTAGTTTAGCTTCTTTTTTTTCCTACAAGATGTTAAATGTCTGTTGCTGTGGGTGTGCAATGTGAATAAAACTAGCATGAAACCTAACATGCGGTAATTTAATCAGGATCTGGTGTAATTTACTGTCTTTTATTTACTTGGGGCTATTCCCGCTTACAGTAGAATTTTTTTTTTGTCTTTAATTTGATTATTTTAGTTAATTGTTCGATTAACTTTCCAACGATTAGTGATGCACTTTAGAATACTGTGTGCGAATACTGATTTAACACATAATCAAATTATCCTCTACAACCTTAAATACTTTGTGTTTTGCTAGATATAAGAAACATATTGGTGTGTGTGATTTTCAGTAATTTACTATGTTTATTTATGATCAGTTAAGTTTCATGATAATTTCCAATGAATTAAGATTTACCGAATATCCCAACCTGTCATTTTTGCAGCCAGGATTCGTAAAGGTAATTGTAATGATTGTGTTGCTATAGTAACCCATTACTATAGCTGTATTATGTCCTATGACTCTGTTAACTGTCCTCTATGTTTCTTTTGGGTCACTACTTTACACACTTATTATTTTTGGTCATATCCCTGCATTTTGCTAATATTTATGTTAGTGTAAGATTCTGTAATAATGCTAGTTTGTAATTCTTTGTATACAAGGATATTTGCTATATCATAATTATGTAATGATTCAATGGACGGGTAGTGATCCTTTAAAACATTTAGTGTAATTTAATAGTTGACTGTTTCTTTGGCTCCGTTATTTGGTGAATTTTTAACATGGTAAAATGAAGATAGATGATCTTAGAAACCGGACATTATTATAGGGTAAAGAATCGAGAGGCATTTGACAACCCTGTACATCCGTATGTGGAATTTTAGTTGCTAATTTAATGGAATGTGGAACACAGCAAATTAACTTGATACATCGAGGCCTAAGGTTACACCGTAGTTAAAATGAATTAACCTTTAGCTAACAATACTGATCAGTGATAAGAATGGATCAGAAATTTATATTTTAACACTTAAAAATTTATACCTTGGTTTATCTTGTTCACTTATGGCTGTCATTCTTGAGGGAAACATGTTCTGTTGATTTATGATATTATTTTTAAACGCAAAATGCAAAGATATTCTTTGTTATTAAATTTGTATGCATGTGCATGTTTGCATGATGAAGCACTGGAATGTTGTTTCGCTGTCACACTTCGGGTTTCCATGGAAACATTATCAAGTTAATGATACACTAGCACTATATTACACACACATGTGCTTTTCATATGAACAATGCCATTTCACAGAACTAATAAGAAAAGCTCTGAAAATGGTAACCTCAGTTATTTGAATGATGTTTTGGCTGTTTTTGACTTGTTGCTTTTTTTTACGGTTTCAGTCTGTTCAGTTGCTCACTTTATTTTCAATGACACTACACGTATACAGTATTTTGATAGTAGCAGCTCCTGTCTCATTAGTGTCGAGTTTTCTGAATTATTTTCATGTCTTTTCTTTGCCGATTCGCCATCAAGATTTGAGTTTGTCAGTCGTTATTAATAGTGGATTTAACTAGAAACCTCCGATATAAATCATTCTAAATAGAAACCTCATTAATAAAGCCATTTGGCTATATGAGTAAAGCTAGTACTGACATCATGTATACATTAAAGTTGTGTATGCCAAGTTTGTCGCAAGAAAATTCACTGTGAAGGCATCAATGTAGGCTATGAAGTTATTGTTACTGTGCCTTACAATTGAAGACTTATTTTGGTAATGTGTCATCGGACAGCATTAAATCCAACTTATTGAAAAAAAGGGAAAATGATTAGGTGGTTTATTGCTATGACATGACTTCAATAAATCTATTCATTTGTGGCTCTTGCTGCCGCTGCTTATCACGCAGAATTTGTAAATGAAATGCTTTGTTATTGTTTTTATTAGTTTGGTTAAAATTGTTGGAACATTGCTGTGTAAGGTTTTCTTATATTTGGTGAAATATGGTTGTAACTAAAAGAAATTCACAATAAATGTTACAGTATTTAATCTTATTACTTGCTGATTGATTGATTGATATGCTTGTTTCAGCTAACAGTCGCAACCAGCTACCTCGAAGTCAACTGCAATACATTAAAGAGCTAGGTGCTGGATATTTTGGCAAGGTATGATTTGCCATTCTTGGAATTATTGTAAATTCATGTTTTTAGTTTGATATAGATTTTCGTAAACAGA
Source organism: Alitta virens (assembly GCA_932294295.1). Lineage (NCBI taxonomy): Eukaryota > Metazoa > Annelida > Polychaeta > Phyllodocida > Nereididae > Alitta > Alitta virens. The sequence goes on along the minus strand of OW028575.1, from coordinate 67,817,111 downwards.
AACTATCTGCAATCGTAGGTCAGAGTAGTCCTTTAATTATGAGTCCAGTGACAGTACAGTAATGTTAACAAGAAGAGTTGCGGCAATGATGGGAAATGTTATATTTGTTATATTTTTGCTGACAGGTTCTTCAAGGAGAAGGACAGAAGATTTTGCCCGGTCACAAAAAGACAAAAGTTGTCATCCAGATGTTGAAAGAGGAAGTGGATGCATCTGAACAACTTTGCTTTCTTCTAGAAGCTGTACCTTTTAGGTATCCATAAATGATAAATATAATATAAATGTAATAATATAATATAATATAATATAATATAATATAATATAATATAATATAATATAATATAATATATAATATAATATAATATAATATAATAAAATATATATATAATATAATATAATATAATATAATATAATATAATATAATATAATATAATATAATATAATATAATATAATATAATATAAATATTAATATTAATATAATATAATTGTTGTAAAGACCTATCATGCTTTCCCTTCGTCCTTGAACATGAGCTCACAAAATGTAGTGAAAGTTCTCTTATTCATACATTGGCCTTCTGAGATTGTATCAATGTATCATCTTATCATATCTTGGGTATTCAATTTCAAGTTGATTTTATTTATTTCAGGGAAATTGAGCATCAGAATCTTCTGAAGGTCTTCGGCCAGTGTATAGAGACACTTCCTTATCTTGTGGTTCTTGAACTTTGCCCATTTGTAAGTCTATCTAATACCCAAATTCAATGCTACTTGAGAATAATAAATAGATAATTAGAAAAATTATGCGGATGTGAAAGAAAAAGAAAGCATCAGAAAATGAGGAGAAATTGGAAAACCATCAACAAACAATTTATGTACGAAATTTGGATAATAGTACTATGCACGGATAATGACTAATTGCTACAATTTTGTACATACCTGTATCGGTGTATTGAGCTCTTTAGGTGTTTCTGTTTCATGGATTCATGATTGAAATGATTACATTCTAATGCGTTTTGACTGCAGGGTGATCTTAAGACATACCTTCGCAGCCACAGGGTGGCAATGGAATCTTTTGATGAGAAAGGACTCCTTATGAAGTTTGCAGCTGACATGGCAGCTGGTCTACAGGCTTTACATCAAGCTAATTATGTTCATCAGTAAGACCTTTTGTTTCTTGCAATTTAACGGCATTCGTCAATTAAGTGCATGAATACAGTGTCAAAAACCTTTCAGGCTGGTCTATTCAATCGTTTCTAGCAACCTGTAGGATCTTATTGATGGGTAATGCATAGATCTAAAGAATTTCTCATACATAATTATCTTGTACATGTCACCTATGCACACACACTTCGTTCATGTATTAATTTTATAACAGTTTTCTAAAATATGACATAAGCCTCAATTTGTTAAAGACGAGTAATTTTTGGAATTGACTAATTATCTTTCAGTGATTTTTCCATTCGAAATTGTCACCTTGCTTCTGACCTAACTGTGAAAGTTGGAGATTATGGACTGAGCGAAGATGTTTTTAAGGTAATCATTTACTACCATTCTGACATGCGCCTTCATTTAATCTTTGCGCCTCTGTTAATTTGTGTGTATAGTATTTCATGAATGATAATTATCACCACAGGAAGACTATTACTTTGATGCTAATGACGACCCAATACCAATCCGATGGCTGGCTCCCGAAAGTTTGCGTTATGCTGCAGATGGCTCTTTGATGGTTAAAAAAGTAACTAAAGAAGCAAATATATGGTAAGAAGTCTGTTTAAATTTCAGATGACTTGATCATTTTGTGTTGCAGAGTAGTGATAAATTCTATGCAATTTATTGCCGTTATTTCAGGACGTATGGAGTTGCTTTGTGGGAAACCATTCAGTTTGGAGCTCTGCCGTATAGTGACCTCTCCAATGAACATGTCCTTCGTCTTGTGATTAAAGAAAGAAGCATCAAGCTTCCTAAACCTGATCTCCCTCTGGGTCACATTGATCGACTGTAAGTACTCATATCTCATGTGTTTCTTGTCTAATTAATTACAGCTTTTAAAAACCTAAAGAAAGTTTCAAAGCTTAGGAAATAACCAACCAACTAATGATGAATGTATTGTCTACATAATGCTCTGTAAAGTCACAATGATACATTTTCGTAGTTTTACCCTTTTTATAACAGGGCTGTATATTGGATGTATTTTGGTAGGAGGGTCATAGATTGAACTTTATGACAGTTTGTGTGACATTAAAGTGCTAGATACTGCTTCTTTCTCTTTGCATTGTCATGAGTTGCAATCTTTTTAACATCACTGAACTTGCTATTTAAGTGGTTTAAATAAGTGACCTAAAGTTTGGTTTGTTTCCCTTTTGCAGATATCAGCTGATGCAGCTGTGCTGGGCTGAGCCACGCCTCCGTCCTTCTCTGCGAGAATTGCGCATAATGCTGCTTCATTTATTATCCACCAAGGGAAACTTTGATTCTTCTGCCTTTGAACAAAAATGGACCCAGCTGATGCCTCGTCGTCCACCGGTAGTGGTAGCCCAGCGTGTACAAGACGGTTCTGGTGTCAGTAGAAGCTTTGAATCTGACTTCATGCAGTTGGATGCAGCGAGATTGGCAGACTCTGCCACATCAAAAAATAATGCAAGCAATGCTACTGTTAGTCTTCATGATGAACTAAGCCAAGCCATGACGTATGGTACGAATATTCCCTCACCCACGAAAGAGTTGACTTCTCCCACTAATGAACTGTCTTTGGAAGCTGAATTAAGCATGGCGATGGGCAGCCCTCCTGCTGGTGAAAGAGATGATGTGGCTCAAGAGCGAGGATCACCTGAGGGAGGTCGACAGTCTGATGAAGAGGGAGATGCTAAGAAGGAGAAGCCGAATGCTGCGGGCATTGAAGTCACCGTGGAAGACACGTCCACTGGCACCAGACAAGCAGTTCCAGACATAGTGGCCACGAGCACAGTCCAGTCAAATGGCAGGCCTGATTTCATCACCAGCACTCCCAAACCGACCCAAAATGGAAGAAAGCCTTCGCTAGGAGCTGGTGACGGGCCTGATGAGGATCTTCTTAGCACAACCCTTGATTCTAACTCAAGCTATGAATTCAACCCCAAACATCGCCGCACAAGTTCTGGGCAATCTGAGGAGGTCTCTTTGTTTGGATCAAGTAAATTTGCCGCCATGTTGCAAACCGTCGCGTCACCCTCGTTTGATGGTGAGCCAGATGACTTTGATGACATGTCCTCTGCATCAGACTCTCTTGACAAGTCCACAGAGGATCTATTTGAACAACTGCAAGTCGGTGAAGGCCAAGGAACCAGAACTCTTTCGGAGGTCACTAAACCATCAGAGGCGAAAGAGAGCGAGGTGATTCTTCTTGAAGATACAGACCCTCTCAGTAATTAACCTGGTCAACTGCTTAAGCGCTAACATTTAATTGTACCTCAAAGGTTAAGTAATTAGAATTAGACGAATGCTACTTTCATTTCATATATCACCAAATAAGACGTCCACTCCACACTTGATGAAATAAACATTGCCATATTTGGAAGCTATAATAGAACTACATTGTTCTATGTGGATACCTCCTGCAAAATCCTTCTCCCAAAATTCTCATTTTAGAGATGTGGTATTGCCTCTTGGCTTATCATGTTATTTAAGGATGATGTCATTAATTATGTTATGCCTGTAATAAGTTTTTTTTATCGGAAATCACAAATGTAGCATTATTACAAACCTGTTGTTCATAGAAATGAAATGCAGAATGTCTGAATGTATAATACGGTCGTAAGAATGATGCTCACTCTATGTTCATCCATCCATATTGAAAATGCCATTGGTGAAACTTGATTGATATTAACCTGGTTTTAAGGATGATGTCGTTATTAGCATTTTATAGTGATTAATGCATATATGCTGTGATATCTTGTATTTAAAGTGTAGCTTAGTAACACCTTTTGTGTTTTTTAATGAACAGTAATGGTAATTCCCTGCTGGTGTTAATATGAAGAATTAGCAGCAGTTGTACATATTTTCAAACTGGTTACTTGTGCACAATGAGATTGCTACAAATATGCCCAAGGTTAACTCCTTTCCAGGATGAAAATTCATGAAACATTTTTAATGATGAGATGTAAATTTGTTAGTGTGCAATACACATTTCTATATTGCTTTTTAAAATCACCCCTTCGCATTTATTTTTCTTGCAGCTTTACTTCGTTATAACTTGAGCATAAATTGTCTTTAGCAAATTGGTTGTATGGTTTTTGTTCGTTACAAACCTGTTTATTTGGTGTTTTTATACACATTTGTATACTTCTGTAAGAATCTGTATAGATGTACATTGTACACAGTGTGTTAAATTATGTTAGTGTCTTATATTTTATAGTTGTGGGTAGCAGTAGAATTGAAAGGGTTGTTACAAATTTATTAAAAGGTTGTCATGTTGTAAATCAATTCTGTTGAGATTGGTTAGTGATACAATTTCGCTGCATACATAATTTAAATATTAAGTAAATGCTCAATTTGAAAGGTGTACTTGCATCCGCCTTTAAGTTGAAATTCAAATGATATTAAATTCAAATTATAAGATTCAGGTTTTGTACTTGTCGTTTAGAAATTTGGTGAAATATACAATTGTTATGATCATGTTTCAATTTTTAGCATGTGGATATCAAATCATAATTAAGTATAATTTTTGTCTTTTAAGGTTCGTAAATGAATTCAGTTGAGGATTTCTTTGCTAAATGATAGTATTACAGATCTCAGAGCGTAATTTATACTTCAGTGAATTTTGTATAAAGCATGTAAAGTGTTGCATAATTTTGCTGTATGTTATAAGTTTGGGTAGCACTAGCATGATACTGTATTTGTTATTATAATCAGTCTTAATTAAAAGCCAGGTATTGGGTAATCTGTAATAAAAGGCCAGACATAGGGTTGACTTGGGTCGCTAAGGGAAATAGTCAAATAACCATATGCTCCAGTCGTCTGATATTCGTCGCAATTTAATTAATCAATGCTGGTCCCGGCAGATTTAATGCTGGGTCAATGCATCTAGAAAGAAAATAGGGGCCCTAGCTTCTGATCAAGAAAAATATAGCAATTATTTTGTTTTTTGGTCATTATATATTTTGTAAATGGTGTACAACTATTCAACATATCTCTTTTGCATGTTTTGTAGCTTGTTCTGTTATCAAACTTCAGTCAGTGAAAAATTTATTGTAATATTATAGGATGTAAAAATTTAACCAGTTGCTGAAATTGTTCAGTGCTTTGCTAATGTTATTTCAAGCGTTTTAGTGACATTTTGTGTTGCAATTTACTCTGCATGAATAAACAATTTCCTGGTTTGAAGAAGTGCACCATTAAAAACAATACGTTTGAATGGAAGTCACAAAATGTATGTTTATTTTTTAAGTAAAATAAATCACAGCTTACATTAGATTTGTCTGTATCACAATTTGATTTGATTTGTGTACGTCCAACCAAACATTGCATAGAGGCTGATACAGTATAGTAAAGTCGTTGTATCCTGAAAACAGTTACAATGACTGCCTTGCTTAAAATTATACAAAGTCATTCTGTAAATATACTGCAATAACTTTGACACGGTTCTAAAATGAAATCACTTCATAGGTGTCTACACTGTACTGATTAATGCGGAAATGACCTTGTATAATTAAATGATGGGCCTTAGAAACTTGGTGGAGACTGTTGAGGTATACTCCCAACATTACACTCATATAGGCCGATACACACCAACAGAAACAATGCAACTGCATTCATAATTCAGCATGTACAATTTGTTGTGAAATACAGTTGTGGACCTTAACGGACTTCCACGTGAAGTTCAACTAAGTTTCACGGACTTCATACCATACCACTGGCAAAATATGTGGGTGTCGCCAGCTTATTGTCAGCAGTAGCCTACACCCAGTCTGAATGTCACACCCTCATCTGCATGGTCTGAAGGATTCACAAGTCCAAGCAAAGTAGAGAAGTTTATCATTGTTTATAATACAATATGACAAGCCTCTGTACTTGTGTAAAACAATTGCAAAAAGTTGAAACCAACAGGCCTGATTGCCACATGCATATTGCTTTGATGCTTTGGCCAAAGCATTCGCACAAGATTAGCATCTGATATTCAGACTGAATGCACCAAACAGCAAAGAGCGGTCAGCCCGTTCCTATATGATTATGAGTATATGTTACCATTTTAACTGTAATAATGGAGCAAAACAAAGTGAATTGAAAAAAGCAGATAATTCGAATGGCTATATTGAGAACTGTTCATTCAGAAGCACTGAAGTTGACATTGATATTCTAGTGATCCAGGAGAGATTCTACATCAAAACTTATTTGGTTTATATGGAATGATAATGTAAATATTCTAACAATCAGCATGAACTGGTTCACTAAACACCATTAAATGATTTGTTCTGATGATTCAATCCTCAAATAAATTGTTTCTGTTGGTGTGTCTATGGTCAAAGCCGGCAATATGTAATACAGAAGGTCAGCATCTTCCCAGTCAAGTCCACTAACTACACGCAGCTTTTGCTTGGCGTCGCCGTGCGGAGGAGGGGGGCTTGTTCTAGGAAGATGAAGGTCAGGAAAACACCATTTGTTTTGATTTTGTTGTCCTATCACTAGGGACCGGAATGTGAAATGTGTCAAGATGACTGGTTTATGATTTACTGTCTCTGTTCTCGTTTCCATACAATGACAGTTCCTTGTGAGTCACACGAGGCCAGTAACGATTCATCGTAATTGAAACAGACATCCAGAACGGGAGCGCAGTGACCTTGCAGTTTGTTTACACACATTTTGTTGTCTCGTTCAACGTCAAAGAAGTACACAGTGGCGTCTTCACTGCCTGTAACTGTAAGTAAAATGGAAAGTAATTACATATACAAATTATCTTACGATAAATTAAAATATATATATATATATAATCCAGCAAACAAGGTAATATCAAGGAAGCTTAGGAAATACTACAATAATACAAGATAAGTTATTGTGATATTACATAATGCTAGGACTGTTTTAGGGCTGCAGGAAAGCAACATATTTCTTTGGAGAATGTTGTCAATGGAACGTTACCAATAACATTCAGGTAAGAAACTGATTAAAGTATGCCTTGGTTACAGGAAAATATTGAATATGTTTCACAACTCTTTAACTATACTACCAAGCTGTCACGTGAAATCAATTATAATGCACCTAGTGAGACTATGCTGAATGGAGTGGTACAATGGTGAGGTACAACCAAAATTAATCCTTCCAAAAGAGTGTGATTTTATTTTTCTTTAATTGAGGGACACTGGGGTACACCGTTCCTGTGGAATTACCCAAAAACATGTATACATTTAAAAATCTATAGTTTAACTGTGTTATTTTACCTTGAATTAATACTTACTGACACAAGCTCCTTGTCTGAATGACATCAAAGGACAGAATGTGCTTCTTATGCAAAATGATTTCTGTTTAATTGGAAACTTTTTGCGCAGTAAGAGACTCCCATCATCTCCCGTTATCCTGTAACACAATGAACCATTCTGATATATATATACAAAACAATTTTCATGTTTGTTTTTTTACGTAAAATCACTAATTTATACAATTAAAGTTTACTCCGTTTTATTGCACCTTGGATGAACTAGAGAAGGATTGGACACTTCGAAAGTATTAAAACAATATTCATTATTAGGTGAATTAAGAAGAGTCAAATTCGCCAGAGCTGGCCCAAGACCCCCTGCTGCTGGTTTAAATACCTTGAACCTTTGATGTTCACACTGCGCTTCAGTGAGCACACCCCTCATCACTGATGCATCTGCATCTGCATCAATTAACTCCCTAAATTCCAAAATCAAAGTTTTTGCTAATTGTTGAATATCCTTTGCATTACTCCCAGTGAACCCTGCATGATCCCAGGATTCTAAAAGTGTTTTTACCGAATTTCTAACCCTGATATTAAGAAAGTTATGGACTAAAATTAGCCAGATTGGAACTAATATTTGTGAAACATGTTATCTTAATCATGATAACTCAAGAAGCCGTAAAGAGCCATAGTTCAGACCATATCCATTGAAAAGCTGAAAACCTTGACTTCATGCTGGTTAGTATGCCTTAATTGTCGTAGGTTGTCGAATGGAGATACAGACCTTCAAAGACGCCTAATTTTCAGTAAATGTGAACACGTGTCGTGAAATTTTTGATAAAATTTGCCTTTTTTTCTGTCATAATTAATACAGACTGCAACAATTAATGACCAACGTCTGGCTCATGTTACAGAGTCACTAACGTTTTTCTGTGAATACTTTGCTTTTGGTTCCATATCAAACATATAGATATAAAATATGGCTACATGATGTGGTGATTTACTATTTATATATTTCCCAACATTTAGATTCTTACAGACATAAAATTTAATAGTAAAAAAAAAACAATGAAGGTAGAAATGTCAAGTTTATACTGTGTGCAGAGGAAATATATGCATTTTGTTCGATATGAATACATATTGAGCACCCCTTTCCATTGTTTCCCAGTGGAATCAGTGAGAGGGAGTTGTAAAACTGACTCATATTACAGCATCATCAATTGGTCATTAGGACGGTAGCGAAACACAGTGTGAACCTTTGAAGTATCGAGGTGTCCAATCCTTCTCTAGTTCATCCAAGATTGCACTATATCATTTTTGTTTGAAGTGTCAAAATGTTACAATAAATATTCTCAACTACTGTTTTCACTAGTTTAAATTCAAGATCAGACAAAAATGTTACAAATTTTTAATACCTGAATAGACAAAGTGCATTAACAGAACAGTTGACTAGCAATGACGGATCTCGTGCTTCTCGACTGATCCAAGTCCTACTCGAGATGCAGGTAACGGGATAATTTTCGCAGACTGTTATCCTAAAATATACAAGTATATGAAACTTCCAAGAAATGAAATTTGGCATTATAATTCACATCAACAAAATTAACTCAGCTAAGTTTAAACAGATTGACCTATTGAAATACCTTTTTGTCTTTGTTAGTTTCCCTGACGCCATGTCGAAGACAAAGGCAAAAATAAATCCTTTATCATCTCCGGCCCAAAGCAAGCGACCAGTGGGGTCAAATGCCAAGGTCAAAACCCGCCCAATGACCTTGCTACTGCCATTCTAGAAATATAATAAAAATATTAACATTGCAATGTAACATGCTATCAACATAATTCAATTTATTTCAAATGAAAACAAAAGTAGACCAAGAAATATAATTTTTTTATTTCGTAAATTTTTTTTTTACTCTAAAATTGACAGCACATAACAGGATAATTACGAATAGTGATAGGCAACAAATTGTATCACTATAGTGATGACTCTGGTCAACAAATATCAGATCCTGAAAATACACCCTATTCAAATATTATTTGGTAAAATGTTTTGGTTTAGAATCCTTACCTTTACTCCCTTACCAGTTGAAACGTTCATTAATTGAATTTGACCTTTACCGTTGCCAATCTAGATATGGAGTTAAGGTCAACCACAAGTCAGTTTGTGAATCCTAAGCAGTTTGTGAATTAATTGACTTATATATAAGCTACATTTAGCAAAACAGTCAGTAAACTTGTAATAATTATGGTGCACAATGACATGACATCATTTGCAAGGATACAATTCATAAAGGATACAGCAAATAAATTATTATTAAGAGGTTGAAATTTGCAGCAGAGAATTTCAGAGTTGCTAGGATCTGGAATGGTTCTGATGCAACTGCCTTTTGCGACATTCCATATTCTGCAAGTGGCATCTAAGGAACATGATAGAATGATGTCGTTCGATAAAGACCAGGCAAAATCTAGAAAAATGTAAAAAAGATATAATCATTATTAATCTATGACAATTCAGAGAAATAATATTTCAACTACTTCCTTTAAGATATATACAGGACTTTTAACAGGGTTCCCAGCATTTCATAAAAACTAGTTTCCCTGCGTCAGTGCAAAAACTCCAAAATTCTCTGGAGAAAAACTATCAGTTGAACAGTGTGCAAAACAAATGCATTTTCCTTCTGGTGGAATCTCTGGTTTTTCAGCATTTATTTTTCAAATTACCGGAGTTGTCCCTGTTTTCAGAATGGCTGGTAACCCTGTTTAAGCGAAAATTCCTACCTGTTATTCCACTTGTATGACCTTGTAAACAACAAATGACAGTTGCAGGCGGTGGAATTACTTGGCAAATTGACAACTGGCCATCCATGGAGCTACATGCTAACCGAGACTTGTCATCGTTAGCGAACTTGACACTCGTTACTGCAACGACATGTCATAAATGAAAATTATATGAAGAAATAGAGGAGAACATATGTATACAAGAAAGCTTAGCCATTTAGTCAATTGATAAAATGTAATAAATAAATTAAAGTATACATACCGGCAGTTCTGTGCTGATCAAATATGTGATACATTCCTGCGAATGCATAATTTTCTTCTATAGATTTGTCTCCAGCCATTGCTCTGTAAAAATATAACAATTTAACTAAGTTGCTTCTACCTAAATGGTACACCAGTCTTGTAGTGACTTTAACTAAAGCCCCCGTAAGGGTGCTTTGGTAAGTACAAATTCATATGCTGCAGGGGGGTGCGTCTAGGCCCACAAGATGGATAGCTTAATTACACTCAGCAAAACTTATTACGATCATATTTTGTCATCGTATATTTAACACATTCATTTATCCTTAATTTAAATTCAAATCCTTAAGCTTCGCAAAGACATGTACACCCATATTATTATTTTATTATTATTATTATGCATTTATAAACGCTGCATACTACTAAGAGAGCATTATTTCTAATAAAGCATTATTTCTATTTAACGATTAAAGTTACAGAGTATAGCCATAGCTGATCAGAGAAAGTCAGGTTTTAATCATGCAAGCTTTGATCAGCTTGATAGTGAAGCCTCACACCAGCAATAATCATTTTAATCATTCTGTTAGCATGTTGAGTGATGATTGCGCATATCATTGTTCAGCGATTTGTTGCTCTTGAAGTAAAGTTTATAATAAAAAAAGAAGCAAATTAAGGACAATGAATCAGTACGAGAAGTTGTGAAAGTGAACTCTAGAGAATGCCAATTAAAAATACAGGTGAGCCCCAATATCATGACCATCAATGAGCAAGAGCCAGTGACCCCAGTGTAGTGATAGTTCTACTGATATATGATAGATAATTATGTACAGCACTGTATTAATTCTCTTTAGGTATGGGTTATGTATGTTCGATGGTTTAAAGGGGTTCTGCATGCACATTTAATAGCTCCTTTTGATCCCTTAGCCAGACACCAAGCAAGCACCTCAACCACATATCTACAGCTGGGGTTTCAGCAACCAACGACCTTAAATACTCTTTGATCTTACCTACTAGCTTTAGCTTCAACAGTAGGCACCATGTCAGTGCTTGCTACATCTAGAACACTACTCTTGGGAATGTTGAGTTTAGCAAATGGCCGAGAATGAGCCAGCCGGCTGTAAAGCCTGATAATACATACAACCAATTGATGAAATCAATCCCAAATATTACAAACATTTCTTAACTGAATATATATGTACATTATGCAGCCAACCTGGTCAGAATATGGAATTAAATTCTAATAAAATCAAAGACATACCACATGCAAAATAAAATAAAATAAAATTCTCTGCACACTACTAGATTTCTCTACCTGCTACAAATAAACAGGACACCAAGGTAACCATGCTTATATGGATTATATATATGGTGAGTCCTGTGGGATCAATATATCCTTACTGCTTAGTAAAACATAATTCCTGTTATATTCTCTACTTTAGCAACTTAAATAAGAACTAATATTAATATTCATACCTGCTTGCATCTGCTGCTACTGTGGGTACAACACCTTGAATATTGTCCAGATTAAAATTTTTGAAATGAAATGAGCTGTTGCTTTGTTTCCGTTTGGTTCCATCAAATGATTCCATGCTCTGTAAAGTCAAATTATGAAAAACAGACATCTAGTTATTTCTCATTTAACTACAAGGCCAGTCTCAAAAATAAAAATATTTCTGTTAGGGGTTACATGACAATTGCAAAACCCATCAGGCAGGTAGGAATTTATTTTCTTTACACCTCAGAAAGTACCAATGTTTAACTTAGCAGTACACAGACACAGTCAGACTGATATTAAAGAATAAGACAACGCAGTAAGTTTTAACTTATCTAACTTTATCTTCAAAAGCTTCCACAGAAAAGGCATATGGAAACATATTCTGGACAAAATAATAGCGGAAATTTTTTTCTATGGACAAGCTGTAATGTAACCCACAACAGGAATATTTTTAAGACTGGCCCAGTATAATGAGAGAGAATCGAATTATTTCTAGATTGCTTCAAAGGTACATACAGGTTCACCTACCTCAGCAGTATTTCTGCTAACGCTTCGTAGGCTTATAGTCCTGCTTCTCAGACTACTGCAAATCAATAATGTTTCAAGTTTAAAGAAATTTCTTACATTTTCATTTAATGCACCCAAACTTGAGATGATCATCATTTATTTATTTATTCAGCTAAGATATTTTACTGAATATTTAAATGTAACTCTGTGTAACAGTTAAAATATGAACAATGGATGTGACAAGGCAAGCATTGAGTGTTTCATGTATATAATGCAGCTTACTGGCCCCAACAGATTAAAACTTCATTTCAAATTTTATACAATAAAAAATTCTTGCACACAGTAGAAAAGGCAATGTATATGCTTGACAACACTGATAGAGATTAATCACAACTTCGAAATACGCTATTTGAATTAAACACTTTAACAAACAACTATTAGAAACGTGTCACAGAGTTGTCAATTGTATTTACATTCATTTGTGTAAAAGTTATACATGTAGTATGTATTAGCCCACTAGATATACTACACAGTACTTAAACATACCTTTGTTCTGTCAAGGCGCCATATCTCTGGGACAGCAGGGATGCTCTGATTTTAAGATAATCCTTTCGAATACCTGGATCATGCTGGAAATTTAAGGCATCATATATACAATGTATGCTGTTCTACTTTGTGGCATTTGGTAGTCGAGATATATGAATTCATCATGTACATGTTCACACTGTACAGGAAAAAAAGCTTACATCTGTGTTACCATTTTTGGCATTGTCGCGAAGAAGCTGACTTCGTCTTCTGATGTATAGAGTTCCTTAAATAGAAATATAAATCATTGTTGGTCATGAGCCAAGTAACCTTAAATGCACACATAATTATGTGTTGACGTCTAATATAATAAATATATAATCAAATAATTCGTACATCTACTAGAGACTATACTGCTTCTTACATTGCAATTACTACAAATGTGGTCTATTGGTTCAAATAATGTTTTTACAATACAACCTATGTGAAATGAGCATATTTTGAAGATGGCATAGAAACAAAACATACAAGTTCAACCTGATTACCCTTTTTTAGTCTTATAAGCCTGGTCCTTTAGGCTTTACATTGTATACCACTACACTGTACTTACTGAACTGAGGGTTGTTGGGAGCTCTGTGAGCATTGTACTTGGCATCTAAGGCCAATATTTGCTGCCATGTACCATTCATCCTGGAAGATCAGGTGTAAATATTGAAATCTGACAGAGGTGGAAGGAGGAGGAGTGGCATTGTCTCCTCTATCATCAACAATTTAAACATATCTGTGGAATTTCATAAATAGCCTAAAAGTAATAAAGAAAATCATATTATACGTCACAGTGCTCGTATTAATTGGAAAGATGAGACGTACTGAAAAATATTGAGCTTTTTCTGTGGATCTTTTATTAATGTTGTAAGGGTGTTGATCGCATTATCCGTAAGAGGGCGCGTATTTCTAAAAATAGCTCATGGGCGACGGCCATTTTGACTGCAATACACTGATAAGGAGAATATTTCCGTGTTGATTGTACCGTTCTTTCGAGCAGAATTGGACCGGGAATTGCAAAGGATTGACGACGAAGACCTGGTCCATACTGAAGTGGAGTAAAGATGCAGGCGATTAAGTGTGTCGTGGTGGGAGACGGGTAGGTTGATTGATGAATTGAACCGGAGCTGTCGTGACTGAGTGAGAAGTTGAACATGGAAAAGTTTCTAAACGAACCAACCCTTCCCTGGCTCTGGTGTTGGCCTCAGTTGTCAGAAGTTCAGGTTACATAATCATGGCAGCTCTTTCTAAAAGTTACTCGCATTACAACCTTTTTGGATATATCCCTAGCCTGTTAATAACACTAACCAGGCATGTTTTTATTAGTACTTTATTTAGTAGGTCAACTACCCATGGCTGAGTAGGTCAGCTTGAATCCATTCCATGTCATCAAATGACATCATGTTGATGATTGACATGTGAATTCATCAATTTCATGTCCAGAAATGGCTTTGACACTTAATTGTATGGCTTAGAACATATAATTGTGATAAGGAACCAAAATTGAATGAAACATTATTGCTAGCGTTTATCTCTCCAGTTTATATTTTCTGTCTCATTTAAAGACTTGGTAACTTTCATGCATGAATCATTTCTACTGAACTGAATCATGGTCAAACCTTTAGTTCTATTGTTCAATGGCAACATTAACCAAGGCCACTCAGATTTCTGGTTTGGTCAACTTTTAACAAATATAATCTGAGACATGTCACGTCATGAGTGAGGGTCCCATTTGTTTCTTTGATTATGGTGCAATATTGAATAACCATCAAAAGGTTATGTCCGTCAGCTATGGTATACTTCAGACTAGTCAATCATCTTCAGTTAATTGCAATTCTTAAGAATTGCTTAATATTCCTGGAGTTTTTCAATATGATAAATCATATTGTAGCACATTGTTGAATTATTCCAAAAAGATATGGGGTGATTGATGTGTTCCACTTTTTTTGTTATCTTATGGTGTGATTGCGATGTTGGTCATTATCTGGTTGGTACACTCCCAAGTAAAATACAGCCAGCCTGACATTATTCCAGTTTTTCTTTATTTTAATTCTTGAGTAAAACTTAGAAAAACTTACAACCTGGTTTTATTAATGTTAACTTGTGTTATCTGCTGAAATTGTAAACATTAGGTATTGACCGGGTATATTATAAGTATTATATATGTACTGGAGCTAAATGTTCTGAAACTGATTTGTCACTATGAGTTCTTGTGCAAACTGAGAATTACAGAAGGAACTTCCTCATGTGGCATACATTTTAAGATTATGGAGCATTATGTGTTCAATTTGTTCACTTAGTGATAAGACAAATATTTTAAGGGCCTGGTAACCTTTAGAATTTGCAAACGAGTTGTTTGGTATCAGTCATTGTTTTGATGCTGCTCAATTGCTAATCAATATATACTAACGAAATGGATACAGTAATCATATTATATGTTAATTGTTAATAAGGTTCTTTAACAGAATTGCTGGTTGTGATATGTTAACATAGCTTATCCCTGTCATATTATGTACATATAACATTTTATATAACCAAATTCGGGAAAACTGGTGCTTGATATTAGTGTTATTTGCACCTTCTCTGGAAATTTTCTGACAGCATTTTTAGTCTGATGCATTCCTAACATTGTCTATTGTGAATGACATTGTAAATCTTATAATTGGTTACTTGAGATGTAATGACACTTTGACATTTCCGTTTCTGTTATCTTCTGTGTCATAATTGTTATTGTGTAAACCACATTCCAAGGGCAGAGTATGATAAAGGGACTGTTGTTGACTGGACTTAACTTCTTCCTCCTCTGCACTTCCTGATTATTTTTTTGTTTTTGTAGTCATTGGTTAAAAGAGCAGTCGTTATGGTCATGATGACTGATGAGTTCTTGATAATAGGTGTTTATAGGTGGTTTTTGGTCAAGAACATTTACACTCATAATGAACATTTATTGTCATTAGTGGGGATTTTCCCCATAGTATAGGCCTAGAGGGACTAGCTTTTATGATGTCACTTAGTAATACAATTGTGTATTTGTTGTCTTACAGTAAACTAGTATAAATTTCCTTTGATTGTTTGGCATTGTAACATCTTCATTGGTCACTCGCATAGCAGAAGGAGTTCGTATATATATGAAACATAAAATCAATTATCATCCAGACAAATATTACTGTAGGAGCCAATGTTGTATATTATTGTGCCATTCAGTTCGCTTGTTGGTTTTCCACTCACTGTGTAATTGCTTGCCTCGATATATACTTGATATATGAAGCTTTTTTTTTGGCAGGAAATAGACACTCACTCCATTGATTCCATTTGACACAAATATGCCAGCGTTTATGGGGATAAAGTAATTCTTGCTTTACAAAAAGGGAGAAAAAAGACAGCAAAAACAAAAAGGAAGGCAATAAATTGTAGCCTTTATGATCTGTCATGTTTCATTTTTGGCTAAGAGTGAAATTTATTGCTTGATCCAGATTATCCTACACATCACATAACTTTATTTTTTTGCCACATTCTCTTCTCTAATGAGATATTTATTTCAAATTATTTGATAACAAATCCAGGGCCAATCTAGACGTCTAGCTAGATTTTTTAAAGAAAAGTCACATTGTTTTACAGCAGAGGAATTCATAGTGCTATGCTACAAATTCTGTAACTGGTAATGATTGGCTAATTTATCAGAGTGAACTAGCAGTGAACTACCGGAACTTGGCCTCCCGTCCTGTAGTATTGGTTGTTCTGATAATCTATGTGGCATTTGGGTATAGAATAGCATTTTGCAATTTGTACTATGCATGTGGTAATTCAAAAGATCCTGGACTTTCATCTGTTTCGAACATTTGACCTAGATCAAAGAGATAGCATATTTAATAGAGGATTAATCGCTTTGCATTCCTTTGATAACAGTTTTGATGGTATATCTCTGCTGTGGATCAGTACGGTTAATACCCCATCATTATTGTGTCCCTCTTTGGTGAAATTTCTGAATATTTCATGCATTCAATGTGATTAGTCTTGTGTATTTTGTACTTCCTGCACTTGTCTCCCTATAGATGTGTTATAATCACATGAAAACAAGTGTCAGCATTAACAAGTGCTAAAAGATGGGAAAGTTTCAGTTTTCCTTGAAAATTACAATATAATAGAGAATTTTTTTTGGAGTTCTCATTTCTTAAGTGAAAAGTGCTAATTAATTTGTACAAAGCATTGAAATAGATTTGCACAGTGACATAGCTTACTGGCTTGTCAGTCAGGTGACATTGGAAAGTTGTCGTTAATATAAATGTGATTCAAAGTAACTCTTCGAAGTGTTCCTAGAGGATTCCTATTTAGTAAGTTGAAGAGCTCTGTTGCTGTGGGGATCCCCTATCATTACAAGGTCCTTGGTGTTTCTTTGCTGATGAATTTATTTTTTTTGTAATTATCATTCTCTATGACTGACCTTGTAGAAACGAGCCTTGCAGCTGGAAGGCCTCTAGAAGGACTCCCATCTGTTGAATTGTTACGCCAAAAGCTTGTATATGTTCAAGATATTCTGGATGCTCACAGAGACTTGAAATTGCAGTGGTTGCACATTTGTCAGTTGTTCCTTAAGTTTAAACATCTGGGTACATGTTAAGGAAATAGGTGAACACTGGTGAATGTTTGTAACTGGTTTATTTTAAACCTCTCCAGAGGGTTCTCTAAACATTTTGCATGGCCAGTTCGCTTAGATATTTATATTTAAAGTGTAATGAAGTTTATAATATCACTGTTAATGGAACTATTTAACGGACTACAGACTAGATATTGATTAGAATCAATATGTAATTATATTTCACCTCCCTGTAAATACACTGGTGTTTTGATATATTTATCTTTTGAATTTATCGAGGATATATTATAATCATTGAATCTCCAATATACCAATTTCCCTGTCCTATTGTTTAATTGCTTGTGTCCTTAGACATGCTAAAAGTAATATATTCACAGAGTAATAATACCCAGAGGGACAGTGCAATTGAACCAAGGTCACCTACACTAATGAAAATCTAATAATTAATCATATAGATTTATAAAGGAATCACATAAAGACAAAAATTTCTTAAATACCTAGGGGCAGTGTTTTACATTAATTTTAAGCACACAGATGTAATGATCACAACAATCACTCTGATGTCACTTCCTATTGTTATGATTATGACATAATAGTGACGCCTATTATTGCCCAAAACCAACCCTGACATGACTTATAAAAATGTGTGAGTGTTCCTCTTACTATTTCTACTCTTTGATATTATTGTTAAAGATAATCTTTTGCTTTTTTTCAGAGCTGTTGGTAAAACGTGTTTGCTCATCAGTTATACCACCAATGCCTTCCCCGGTGAATACATCCCCACTGTGTGAGTATTTTAAAGGTCATTTATGCATTTTTAAGCTGTATTTTACACAATATATAGTACCAGTAGTTGAATTGAACTTGCATTGTTCATTTTCTGGGAAATAATAGTGACATTGCATAAATTCAATACATTGTGGGAGTTCTATATTAAAATGTTTGGTTTGTTAAATGCCATTTGATTATTAGTGCATTTAAAAATTTATGCTGTAGTAGACTAAGTACTTATAGTTTTTATGTCAAATCATTGAAAATAATTAAGCTATCAGTTGTCATGAGAAAGGAGAGAATATGCAGCTTAAATATCATTGTGTATCATGGCAAACAAAGTGTGCTTTGATAACCTAACTCCTTCTATCTTGATGTATTCTCACTTTTTTTTTACACCCCTGATATTCAAAAATGTCACCCGTGATGTTCAAAAATGTGTAACTGGCTTTTTGTGTCTGTTAGGGCCTTTTTGCCGAGCAGTTGTGATGTCATAGTAGTGTGTGTCAAAACAAATAATGCTTGCAAAAACTAGTATGATGGGTGGAAAAAGGTTTATAGAATATTTCCCATGTCATGTTAGACTCAGCAGACACTACTAGACACATTAGGCTAATGGCAGCTGAAGATAGAAGAAAGCGACTTGGTTTATTTATTTTTGTTGAACCTGTCACATGATACAATGACCTGAAATGAGTCATTCTTGAAATCTCGGTCTATCATGTCTTGGAAGGAGATAAACTTAATAAACATGGTCAAGTGTGTATATGCCATCCCTCCTTGGTGCTCTTTTGTGTAATCAGCTACTTTTAGACTTCTTATAAACACCACTTATACAATGGCAGACAGTGGCAGGAGCTGAGAATGTCTTGAACCTGCCACTCCTTACTGTTCAAAGGTGTTTGCTATCAACGGTGATTAAGATAGCATGTACAATGCACATGGAAAAAAGAAGACTTTTTGACCTTCAGCTTATTATGATTAGATGAGTCAAATGCCAGGTTCAACGCATTGTTGCCTGGTATTTTTTTATTTTTTTCTCATACATTTAAATGCAACCATTTTTATACATGTGAACATTCTTATCTTTTGTGTAAATTTTAATCTTAGTGTGATATTATGATCAGTATTTGTATATATTTTTGTAAAATTTTAATCTAATATTGATATTGATATTGTAATCACTAATCAGTATTTGTGATTTGATCTGTGATTTATCCTCTGTCTTTTATGTACTTATTTTATTTCGCTTTAACACTGAATGTCTAAGAGCAGGACTCTGCCCAGAAAACATGAAATTATGGCAACTGGGACCTTGAACGTTAAGCTATATATTATGTATAAAATAATGAGAACTTGTATATCATATTTCTGTAGGCGTAGTTTTAGATAGACGTAGTGAGTAGGTATGTGACATGTATCTTTTCTGATATGAAAAAGTGTCAATAAAAGCTATATATATATATATATATATATATATATATAGGATTTGATTAGGGAATTTAATAATATTTTAAGGGATATGATATGAAGAACACATTTTTTGGAAACTTACCCATAATATGTACATTTGTATGTCTATGATGTATGATCAATAATTGTCATTAAGTGACAAACGTTGTTAATTGCATGCACCAGCTCTTTAGCAATAAGTTGAAATAACACACATAAACATACATATGTTGTGAATATTGCAGTGAATAATCACTGTTAATGCGGAAAGTTTATCATCAGAACAAAACCTGTGAAATGTCAATTGTGTGGAGATGGTATTGTCTGGAACTTGCTGAGTGTGAGGTCTTATTAACCATGTTAACTCTGGACAGGAGGGGTCCTTGAATTTCTGCAGTACTCGTACTATAGGCACGCTTGCTAGGAACATGATATGGACGGCATTCATGCTAATTTGATGATGTTGACTATTCGCTAATGTTATTAAGATAATGGATTGGTGTTTACCTTCCTGATATATGCCTGCGAGTCTTGATAGATCAGAATTAGCCCATGAGTCGTGCGATATGTAATTGAGTAAACTATGACAAAGCTCAATGGCAAATACAACAGTACAATGTAATTGCATAATTAATTTGTGGATTGTGAAAAAAGCTAAGGTTCTGTACAATATTGTACAATGAGCTCATCCACTTATTTTTGTAAGAAGTTGTGAAGGAAAGGTGTTTCTTACATATAATAATCAAGGTATAAATCACATTGGTGTCAGTCTTGATAGGATGAGTCATCTGTCAATGTCAGATATTGTCGTATGATTCATCATGCTGTCTAATAATTCTTCTGAGCAGATTAGTGGAAGTCTTGGGCCCTGTTTAACCTTGCTAAACCCTGCCAAAATTAGATATCTAAGACCTAGAATATATGGAGAATAAGTGTAGGTAACTTCATCAAATATATGGACAATATGGAATCACAGAATCTACACCCAAAAAAATAAGCAAATTGTGATATAGTTCTCAGTATTTCTTGTTTACAAACTCCAGTTTTGTTATTGCAGCTGTCATGTTATTGCATCAGGCAGAGATTGACCAGAGTTAGTTGTATTTCTAACAATATGTGTATACATAGCAGCTAGGGTATGCCCCTTATTGGAGGGGGGGGGGGCAGTTACTGATAATTGGCATGACCTTGGGTTTTTCCACAGAGCTCTCTTAAACCGAACCGTTGTTCAGTCATCAAATAAAGGTATTGGGCCATGGTTCCCCTTAATTGAAATTCCTGTTTCATATGAATAGAACAGCTGTTTAGAGGAGTCCAAAGGCTTAAGTTTAAAGACCACAAAACATGAGTAAGCGGGGAATATAAGAGCCATTATATATTTTATAATATATATCAACACTGACTCAGATAATTATGGACCTTGCTTACTTGTTTGCAAAAGTACGCATCAAGCATTTTAGTGGAAGGATTTTTACAGTATCAAAATGACAGATTAATAAATTCATGGTAAAGGGAATATTTTTAAACGTCTATTATATATTAAATGTTATATATTAATTTACACTAAGGTGTGGTCTGTAAGCATCAGTGTTGGGTATGCATGTTTGTACCAGAGTTTTTGAGTCATGATTACATAGTCAGACACACCCATAATTTATTTATTATTTATCAGACAGTTGTATTTGTGTAATACACATTTACATATATAGTCTAAATAAATATTCTTAAGTCTTGAGTCTTAATAACCATAACTGAATCGATATTGATGGCCCAAATAATTGCACGATTGTCTTTGATAGATCAATCAATTCATTATCAGTTTATTCCCCTGGTTGACTGATTGAGGAAGTTGGATTAAATATATATATATATAGGCCTATATAATGTCATTAAAAATAGTATGTAGAGCAATAAATAGTACTGGTGCAGCCTGTATGTTTAACAGGGAGCCGTTTTTGTTTTAATTGTATGTACATTCATGATATTCCATCTCAATGTCGCTATTATGGCCACCCAGGGTTACAGCTGGCCTTTCAATGAGTCGGCACTATATTCTTGTAATTATGATAATGATACACACATATTCATATATTCCTATTTTTGCTACTTTAATTTTAATTTTCAAGCAGACAAAATCCTTTATTTTTTTCGCTATTATTCACTGTCTGGAGTCCCCAAGTTTAAGAAAGGGAGAATTCTTATTTTGAAGGTCAAGATTTTGACCTAACTGTCTTGAGCTTGTTAGACCAAGAATTACACATGCGTATGTTACTATTTCAGATTTGATAACTACTCTGCTAATGTTATGGTGGATGGCAAACCCATCAACTTGGGGCTTTGGGATACTGCTGGTCAAGAGGATTACGACAGACTGAGGCCATTGTCTTACCCACAAACAGTAAGATCAATATGCTATTAATGCCATGGACCATAATCAAATGATAATAAACTAATGCACGCTTGTCATATTGGATAACATAGTCTACACATTTGGTATCCTGTAATGGTAGATGCAGCTATAAGTTACCACGAAATGTATGAATTTATGTTTATGGATGATTGTTATTAATGCTTAATTTGCTTTTATTTCAGGATGTCTTCCTAATTTGCTTTTCATTAATAAGTCCAGCATCATTTGAAAACGTTCGAGCAAAGGTAATTGTCCAATTTCACCTATTTTCAGTATTGTTGATTTACATCTGAAAGTGGGCTAAGTTCAGTTAGTAGCCTAGTAATGGGATGATGTATAATTATCGTAATGTAAGAATTGCTTGTCTCGTTGCAGTGGTATCCTGAAGTTAGTCATCATTGTCCAAATACACCAATCATCTTAGTAGGAACAAAGCTGGATTTACGAGAAGACAAGGAAACCCTAGAGAAATTGAAAGAGAAGAAGTTGTCGCCCATATCTTACCCCCAGGGCCTGGCCATGGCCAAGGAGATCAATGCAGTCAAATACCTGGAGTGCTCAGCGCTCACACAAAAGGGCCTCAAAACAGTATTTGACGAAGCAATCAGAGCAGTGCTCTGTCCGAAGCCAAGACCCAGGACGAAGAAGCCATGCACATTGCTATGAGATCACCTGGTGATAGGTCGGGAGGGCATTTAGGGATTTGTTATTCTTATAAACTAACAGGAAATGAGTGGGCCAGTGACGCTAATTGGGGGGAAGGGGGTGACAGGATCGAATTTTCGAGGTTGTCATTTCTGGGGTGTTGTTTCATGCGGGGTGTAATTAATTGTGTTTAAATTGAAAATGTCATATTCAGAGGGCAAGTCATGGCTGCTTTGTTCAATTCAGATGGTGATCAGACTCTTCTAATCAGACTCTCAATAAACATGTCATGCGTTCGCACTTTGATTTAACATCGGATTGTTCCCATCTTTTTCACTTGACATGGTGGCTTATTTGGACATTTTCTTGATAGAATTTATAGAACATGTAAAATGATAATGGTATTTATGCTTTGTCTGTTCTTCATGCAGGCTTGGTGGCTTATGATGCTTCGGCTACTATTTTATATAGCAGTGCTAAGATAGTGGGGTTTTCTTTGTACAGTTCGAAAGCCTTTGTAAAGTTTAGTTTTAATTGGCGCCATACTGTCTGAATGAGCGTAGCTTGGATTGGCCACCTTGGTGAAATGCTTTATACAAATTAACACAATTTTCTGATCAAGTGGAAAATAAAATGCCTGTGCATCAATTATATAATTGCCACAGAATTGTACCATATTTTAGTTTTTGACAAACACTTCCAGGAAGTAAAGTTGTTATCTGATTTATTCGGATCAAAGGTTTTGGGGGGAGAATATTGTTACAGATCTATTAAGTGTTTATTGGACTGCTACTCTGTCATGTTATTGCAGTGAAATTGTTGAAATTTCTGCTACCGATGTATCCTTAAGTTGCTAAGTTGTCCATTGTCTGTAGTTTTCTAAGTGAGGCTGAAAAGTCCTTGCACTTTGTGCTATGAATTAATTTACTGATAAATAACGACCTTCGTGTATCCGTGGCTTTTTAAGCTGCTCCATGTGCTTTTCAAGCAAGCATCAAACAATATATGCTTGGGTTAAGAAATGTTTTGTTATAGCTTTTGGTGATAACGAGGTAATTTGTGATTCAGAGATTATGGAAAAATGGCAACGACCATGTGCGCGTGTTTTTAGTTTCATCACTTGTTTTATAGTGTCAATGAATTGCTGACTCCATATAATTTAGCTAAGCTCTGGTTCACAATAAGCTGTATAGTTGTACACTTCGATGATGTAAATGAATTTCATAGCCGCAGTTACTTTAGTGCAGTTGAAATGAGCAGGGTGGGAGTCGTTTAAGAAGACACATGATTATAGCTTAGATGTAGAAACTTGAGTTGTAGATATTGAAATGATTTTGTAATTTTCGTTGCATGCTGTAGAGTTGATTAGTTTCACTTTGTCAGTCCCATCCTGCTCTGATGTTATTTGCTTTGACGAAAACTGCATTGATTCTATTGTTATTATACTCTATACATTGCTTTTTTTTCTAATTTAGTTGTAATTAATTCACAAAAGTTATATTTTTACAGATATAAAATTGAAACTTCTCACTTATTAAGTTCTCTATCAAATCATGAGACAATTTGTATAGAGATGTGATTACAGAATAAACATATTATGCATAAACGTTAACATTTATCGTTTTTTGTTTGTTTTGAAAAGTGATGCGATTGTTGAAGTTGGAAAAATGTGTGAGTTGATCATTATTGTTAGTGTGGTGAAGTCCACTAGATGGCAGTGTGGTTTCGTGACTAGTGGTGCCACCTAATGCCTTATACACTACATTGTCTTTTATTGAACAGTCATTGGATATCCTATTTAGATTTTATGTGCCCATTATTTCTGTACGAGTTATATGACATCAAAATGCTGTAACAGCATGTGAATTTCATCAAAGGGGTTTGTGTTGTGGCCTTTGTATTATACAACCTGTTATCAGTGGTTATTGTCTGCCATTTGTCAGAATTGCATTAATTGGATGGATGTTTCATCCTTCGTCTCATTGCCATGGTCTCTGCCTGTCCTAATTAGCCCAACTGGTGCAGAAATACAGGACATAAAGCCCTAATCACACACACACACACAAACTGGGCGCGGCCTGAAGCAGCATCTCCAGCGTCTCGCTAGAAATAATAAATTAAGCGACGGCAGGCAATTGTATGCAGCTGGTGACATGAGACGTGGCCAGGCATGGATACTTCCTCAAACCTTGTGCTCGCTTGCAAACTCCGTCCGGGGTCCACCTCAGACAGGGGATCCCCCTCTCGAGCCAATCCCCAGACAGGCTCAATCCTGTCATCCACATAGACCAATATTTGGGGAAGACGTAATTGCAGATCAGGTAATTGTACCTAATACTACAATCATCAATGGGGGGACCCCAAACGCTGGCCAAACTTGCAGCCCAAGCCGTGGTTGAGGTGGCTTTTCCTCGGGAAACCGCTGATTGATGCGTCCAATGGCCCTGATGGTAGTGGGCGTCAGAAGGCACATGATACATGCCAGAACCATCGGATGCAACAAAAAGGCCACCATCCTTGGTTGCACATGATACATGCCAGAACCTTCGGATGCAACCAAAAGGCCACCGTCCTCGGTTGCTTTACCGAAAACAGCTCCAACCGAGTCACTTGGTTAGTGCTGCTGCACCTTTCCCATAGACGAAACAGGAGCCACTGCTCCATAGAAAGGTGAAATGGGGAAGGGTCGTGAGGATAACAACTCATTGCTGGCAACCAGGCCAAGCAGCTCAACATTGGAATGGCAGCCCAGATCCATACAGATCAGGCGTAACACACCATCAACGGTGGGCACGACATAAACTGTGGCCTCTCTGAAAGACACTCGATGGGTGTGGGGGTCACCACAGTTTCTTCAATCATATTGGACTCCCTGTCAATGCCCTGCGTGATAGGCGATGTCTTTTTAACTAAGCGGCAAACAAAATAGTTATTTAACATTCTGATAACCGATTTGCCGCTCCCCTGAATTCGGGGAGGCAAATGCTTCCACATGTCGTCTGCACACAAAGAAGTGCGATTACTATGCCTTATTTTTTTCTTCCAAGAACTGGTTCAGACGATTACTTTGGACTTATATTTTACTAACGTCACGAAAGCAACTTTACCGTGGAATTCCACTAGCTGCAGAAGGTACTATTTTTTGCCAGCGTCAGATAATTCTAATCTCACACACACACCCTTGCCAAATTAAAATATGGCGATGGTGGTTGAACCAGGTCCCCGAAAATGCTGCTGAAGCATGGTTTGCATTACAGACTCATTAATACCTTTGCCGTAACTTATACGCCCAAGTAAAACAGTGAGGAAAAAGAATACTGCATATCAGGTCAGTTTAGAGTAATATGTTGAAAAATGCTTCTGCATTGAATTGAATTATCATGGAGAACAATTTTCTTTGAGATTTAAATTTTAGGGCATTTTTTACATAGTAAAGAGTACCTTGGTCCGCTACACTTTTCTTGCTGAAGAGGTTCCATAAATCTTTTAAAAACTAAGTGAGGTTGTAAAATACAAAAGTTTTTTTATGTTACTTTTTCTGAATTGTTACCTGGACTTCATAGGCCAAGAGCATTAGTTTTAACATGGACATTGCTCATAACAAGCTGATTTTTTCAGGATAGCTCCAGGAATATGTCTAGAATAACATACTAAAAGTCCTCATAAATCCTCTGTGAGGATTTTCCCAATCCAAGATGGCGTTCAAAATGGCCGCAATTTCCTGTTTTTCTCATAAATTTGAAATTAGGTAACCCCAATACACACTTTAAGTGTCTAAATATATGTTTTGAGACACAAGAAACCCAATAAAATACTTATTCAGAGATTTTGAAACACACAAGTACCAATAAAACCGCTTGAGATCATCCCGAAATCCAAAATGGCACCCAAAATGGCTTCGTACTGCAAATGACCCTGACTTTGCTATGGTTGACGCAGCTATAGATAACTTCGACCAAAATGAAGAGACACTGGATGGCAAATCAACCACTCATGCTTTGGCTGCTGTGGTTTACCAGAGGTGTCTCCCAAACCCACAAACACAGTCAGGCATAACGAGAGTCAAACAAAAGTCTCTGAAAGATGTTCCCATCATTGACGACCTACAAAGGTAAGGTTATGTGTTGGATGTAAATATTGTAGTCATGCTTGTGGTGTTGCTTTATAATTTAGTGCAAGGTAGGCTTAATCCGTCTAAGATTTAATTAACTACTGTAGTGATGGTAATGGTGCATGCATGCATGGTGGTTGTGCTTCTTTCTAGGTACACCAAGCCAGCAGAACGACCTGAACCCATGACAATTACGGATTCCTCATTTGTTGAGATTGACAGTAGAAAGAAGAATGATGCAATCAAGAGAGACTATCTGTGGCTCATGAGTCGTCAGAGGCACAACAATGATGTCCAGCAGGAATGTCCCTCATGGACTGGTTTCAACTCTTTTGTATCAAATGTTGATTTGCCTTTGGCTACAGTGAGGTATTTGCCATTTCTGAATGCACCTCCATCAGATCTGAACACAATATATACAATGCTGTTGAAACTTGTGAAATTGGCTAATCAACTAGGTCAGCAACATATCCTGGTTACAGCTGATATGGCAATATACAGCAAAGCACAACAAATCCTTTGGGCACATCTTCCAGAACTTGACGGCAAAGTCACAATGCGCATAGGTGACATGCATATGACAATGGCCTTTTTGGCCAGTCTAGGCACACTGTATGGTGCTGGTGGACTTCTCTCTCTTCTAGTGGATTCCAATGTCTACACTGAAGCCACCGCAAATCAGATGTTGCAAGAAAAACAGTATGCTCGAGGAGTGCGTGGCATCAAGTTGGTCATTGAGGTCCTTTACAGGCTTTTGTTTCAAGCAATGAAATCATGGCTTGCCACCCAGAGTCGAAACATTCCAACAGGAAGTGCTGATGAGAAGATTCATGGTCTTCAAGATGCCATATCAACTAATGATGTTGAAGAGACACACATTCTTGTAAAAGAACTTGAGGAAGAAGATGTGCCTGCACTTATAACAACAATAGCAGAGTTTTGTGAGGTTGGAAGGTCCCAATCAGAAACCTTTGCATACTGGGACAACTTCCTAGCTGGAGGAGATGAGCTGCATCACATGTTACGTGCTGAGCGAGAGGGCAACTTTGAGCTACATTTACAGGCCACCTCTGAAGCTGTTCCATGGTTTTATGCTGCAGGCAGAAACCAATACAAGAAATTTGCTCCCATATATGTGGCTGAAATGAAGGGATTGGAGAACAGCCATCCGGAGAGCTACAAACATCTGCTTGATGGAGGATTTGTGGTTCGAAGAACCCATAGCCACAATTTCAATGCTGTAGCAACCGATCAGGCACTAGAGCAAACCATAAACAGAGATGGGAAAAGCAAAGGCGGTGTCATTGGCCTCACAAGAAGAAAGACGGCCTTGACACGTTGGCTGACAACCAGGCACATCACAGCTGAATATGTTGAAGCTTTTACTGCTAAGGAAAGCTCTCGGGATGACAAACCTCATCAAGAACTAGGCAAAGCCAGAAGAGAGAGGGATGAGAATGATGTGTTAAAGATAGTTGACAATGCAGCTAGCATCCAGAATCCATTCGATCTTGACACAGTGCCAACAGAACTGACCAACATCATCACTGGCCAAGTAGCTTCAAAAGAAGTGAGAGAAAGTCTGAACAATTTCCTGAAACAAGGAACAGCAAAGAATAGAGAGTTCATCACAAGCAGAGTCACATCCTCCAAGACAAAGAACTTCTGGGACTCAGAGTCAAGGCTGAAAGTCAAAACCTTTGCTGATATGAAGAAGCCTGTCATAAGCAAGGCCAAAGAGAAGCTGATCGTGGACTCGGAGGTCCTCTTTCGTCGATTGCTGGTGGTCTCAAAGCAGAGAGGTCAACCTCGAAGACGTACTTACCCATGAGCTGTCAGCAATATCCCCCTCGCTCTTCCATGATGATGGGACGATGAGAAAAACCACCAAATCAGATCTAGCAAAGAAGCTTGAGGCACCAGTAGATTGTATCACTGGCCAACTCACTGGAGGTATGACAACGGCATACATACTGGATGGAATGTCATTAGTACAAGTAATTAAGGACACCCTGTTTGTCACATTTCTTGATCTTGCTGATGTTGTGAAGTTTGTGATGAATCCCTTTGACAGGAATCAGGGGGTAGAATCAGTGGCTGTTGTGTTTGACAGATATGACCACAAGCTTAGTGTGAAGGCAGCAGAACGATACAGGCGCGGAGAAATGCAGCAAGCTGGATACACCATCCAAGGAAATCGTCAGGTTCCTAACTACCGACAGTTCCTGAAGGTCTCAGGAAACAAAGCTGCCCTGGCTGCCTTTGTCTCTGACCACATTGTCAATATTGCACCCAGTATGCTTTCAGGAAATCAAAGAATCATTCTTGCTGGAGGGTTTCTTGAACACCCTATCACGAAACTTTTGACATCCACAGGAGCAGCTACCATTCCAGGACTCTTCAGTTCACAAGAAGAAGCAGATACAAGAATGCTGCTTCATGCCATCAACCTGTCTTCCACTCATGAACGTCTGGTTATTAGAAGTGATGATACTGATGTTTTGGTGCTGTTAGTATACTATTGCAGCAAGGATATGCTCACTGAGTTTGTGTACATGCTGGCAGGCCACAACACTCCAGCTGTCAACAGGCAATGATACATCCCTGTACATTCCATTGTGGCAGAGCATTGTGTGAAGTTCTGTGAAAGCCTCCCAGCAGCACATGCACTTACAGGGTGCGACAGCACAAGCAGCCTGTACCAAGTAGGAAAGCGTGTCGCTTACACCAAACTGCTGGAACATGTGAACAAGGGCAACTTTTCACTAACAACATTTGGAATTCAGAATGATGTGGAAGCAGATGTCTCTTCTGCACGTTCATACGTCCTTAGCCTGTATGGAAAGAAAGCCAAGACATGTTCTGCCCTGGACCAGCTTCGCTATCTCCTGGCCTCAACGACAGACAAGCCTGCCTCAAAACTGCCACCAACAGAAGATGCTTTTAAACAGCATGTCCTGAGAGCAAGGTACCAGACCAGCATCTGGTGTCAAAGCCACATTGCTAATCTTTCCCTAGCTACCCATGTTGGCAACGGATGGAATCTGTCTGATGGTCAGCTTGAACCTGTCATCTACACAAAGGAATCCACTCCAGTGGAAGTGCGTGATCTAACTCACATGTACTGTGCAGACCGGGACTGCACACAGTCCAACAAGTGCCACTGCCGGTTGAACAACATTCATTGCACCGAGTTTTGTGCATGCCACGGAGACTGTCAAAACATTGAGGTTGTTGACTCTGACAGTGATGATGATGATAATCTTGGTTGAGAAATTGTGGACTATGATGATCATGATCATAACTGAGAGATACATTTATTGCATCTCTGTTTTTTTGTACTTTTGAGATAGTATTACTAGAGAATTGGTGCCTGTTTTGTGTACTTGTTTAAGTGTAGTACATAGTAGAATTACAGTGATCCTTGCTGGCATTCTGCCAAGTGCAGTGCACATTTAGTTAACAATCATTGAGCAATTTCATAACATATTCAAGACATTGTATGAATGAATACACATGGCAAATAAGAGCAAGTCAGATGTGATGATATGTACACTGTTATTTCACAAAGGATAATTATGACAGTATGAGTATGAACACAATATTGGGGATTTTGATTTGCTAGTGGTTTTATGGAACTATCCAGTACATGTTTTATTACTTCATGTCAAAGCATATTTAAGTGATTACCATTTAGCATGTAAGATGTATTTTGTTATAGCGTAAGAGCACTAATATGGCTGATGTTGTTCGCAAATTCAAAGCAGTTCTACAGTCTGATCAATGTGGTGATTGTATATAGAATATTACACCAGATCATTGATATTAAAAAGTTACCAATTAGCTATTCTGAACTTGTAGCTGTTTGACTTAAACCCACTAATTCCTTGATTTCATGTAACTAGATGTAACTAGGCGAAGACACCTATTGGCTTTGTAGGTATGCTATATCTTAGCTCTAACACAGCTTGTTTGTGTCACTTTTACACTGTTATGCATAATTAAGCACTTTAGCTTTAATATTATTGCCATAGAATAGCCACTATGCCACTTTCTGTATATTCAACAAAATTTACACGATTTCTCAAATTTAGGGTGAGGGTTAACATTTTTCTGCTTTACAGCCTAATGGATTATGCTACAGATGCATACTATACAGCACTGGATAGAGGAGTG
This sequence comes from Alitta virens, assembly GCA_932294295.1. Classification (NCBI taxonomy): domain Eukaryota; kingdom Metazoa; phylum Annelida; class Polychaeta; order Phyllodocida; family Nereididae; genus Alitta; species Alitta virens. The sequence continues at coordinate 67,785,974 of OW028575.1, read as the reverse complement.
AATGAGGAAAATTTTGATGTGTAATATATGTAATCTTTATGATTAATGTACCTATTAGACTTAAGAAAAGATGGTACGCGGAATAAAAGATGAAGACGTTTTTGACAAGTTTTGTCCATATTTCTTTCATTTTTCAAAAAACCTGCAAAATACAGTCATGTAAAGGGCATGGTACATTCAGCTTAATCAGGCTGCATGATTTAGAACCATTTCTGTTTGGATTCCTGCATTAAGGCGTCCAATATTTGACAAAATCCACTTTCTAATTTTTTCACTGAAAAATTGTGACTTTACGACAGAAATTCCTTAATTTGGTTGAGTCAAACGCATTTTATCAGACTACAACCATCATTTCCATAATCTAGACAAAATTCTGCATCAAACCATGCAGGTTGTAGTTCTACCCTAGGTTGGGGTCATCTCTGGATTTGACCTCATGGCCACAGTTCTACAAACATATAGTCACTATTGGAACAAATTTTTTCAGTATTAAATACAACGCACCACTTTTAACGCCCATAACAATCACACTTTCGGCCCATTTCATAATAAAAACGGGTAAAAAGTGATTTATGTTACACTGAAAGTGCTTTCAGGGAGAGAGAAGGGGCATGCCATCACTGGACTCAATATCACACTGCACTATCACACTGTACTGTTGCATGGTTACATAACCCATGAAGATAAATCACAGAGGTATAAACACATGGTGGGAGCCGGAATGTCTGGTAGGGCTCAAGTGGTTTTATAGCTACGTGTGTGTTTCAAAATTTATCAATAAGTATTTTATTGAGTTCCTTATGCTAAAAAACATATATTTAGACATTTAAATTTTGTATTTGGGTTATCTAGTTGCGAAGTTATAAGAAATTCAGGAAATGCCGGCCATTTTGGACGCCATCTGTGATTGCGGAAAACGCTCAAGGAGGAATTATGAGGACTTTTAGTATGTTATTCTAGACATATTCCTGGACCTATCCTGAAAAAATCAGCTTGTTATGAGAAATGTCCAGGTTTAAGCCTATTTTGACCTAATGCTCTTGGCCTATCAGCAGTTTGATTAAGGGAAAACTGGATGATCCAATCTTTCTTGTGTTACATTGGTTACAGCTGTGTTTGAGAGTATGCAGTTTATCATTTGGACCATAGGACATTGTTATCATCTACAAAATTAATGCCCATTTGTGAAATTCCTGGATTGTTGGTATGATTCCATCAAACCTGTCAATTGAGCTCTTCATGGCGCCTCTTGCTAGATTCCCATTTACCATCTTCTCAACTGACATTTGGTCACCATGAACTGGGTAGGTCAATCCTGATGATGTGGGAATACTTCCATGCAGTGAATGCATTATATGAATTGCTCCATCCGTTGTTGAGGGGTTGGTGTTAATAACGTCAATATTGAGATTAAAAAATTTACTGTGTTAAAATGTGTAATCTTAGAATTTGCAGAAGTCTGAGGGTCCCTGGAAACTCATATAGAGCACAACTAACTCAGCTATTTTTGACCTATGGTCCTCGATTTAAACTTAATACAAAACTGCCAAATCAGGATGTTAAAGATTTTTTGTCAGGCGATCTAGAGCAGTGAACCACGATCTATTTTATGTGGTTTGCAATGCATTATCCACCCCCTTACACAAGGGTGAAGGTTCATAGTACAAAAGCATTGATGTGTAAAATACCATAATAGCAAAGTGCAATTCGTGGTTGACAGACATATGACTGAGGTTTTAATGCTAATTGTAATAGGATGGTTGAAGAATGTCCGCCAAGTCTACGTGAAGCATACATTGATCACTAGGTGAGCAGTCCAAGAGCGGACAGCAGAGGCTATGGATAATGAGGAGTGGCCACCGATGGGCAAGGATGGCTATCATGGATGACCACAGATGAGCATGGAAGATCGACAGACATCAGCTATTCACTCACTAGTCACTCGGGAATCACTCTTGAACAACTCACCGGCTATTCTACGATTGCCATTGTTGTGGTTCGTGCCTTTCGTATAAATAGTGCTGTGCAGCATCTGTAGCCACAGTTTGCCTTTGGCACTCGACGAGACCACTCACTGATAGGTCACACCACTATGGACCAGAATGAAGATGTTTTAATGATGCTCTCCTTGACTACAATTGCTGTGAATTTTGGCGTCCTAGCTGTGCTGTTGATGCCTGAAGAAACCAACAAGCAAAGGTAGAAAAAGAGGAAGAGGAGAGGGTTTTGGACAAATCCGTGGCTGCTCAGAAGACCCCTTTTTGGCCAATATGTGAAGTTAATGAACGAATTGAAGAGTGAAGATATTGCATCCTTCAGAAACTTCCTCAGCATGGAATCTGCCCTTTTCAGGGAGCTGCTAGAGAGAGTTGGTCCAGGCATTGAGAAGACACTTTCTTCAGGAAGGCATTAGTAGATAAGTAGTAAACTGCTGAGGTGGTTTACATGACCTATGTAGAGTATATATAAAAATCTCATTAAAAAAAAAGGTTGCATTTACTGCTATGTAAGGTCAAGAGGAAATTACTCACTGTTAAATATTTTGGTTAATTAAATATTAAATTAGGAGGAGGGGCAGAAAAGTGATTGGTGTTTGAACTTTGCTTGGTGTTTGAATTATTTTCTTTGGGATTCATTTGGGAGAAGGGGCAGAAGATAGCAAGAGTTTTTTTACCTTTTTTAGTATTGTTTGAAGGAGGGGCAGAGTTGAAGTGGAAAGAGGAAACATTGTTTTTGATTTGTCAACACAAAATGTGTACATGGTGTGCTCTTTTGGGAGGATTTAAAGTGATATGAAGTGTCACATCTGGGCCTCCACGCGGCGAGGGTGGAAACACTTGGGGTGAAGTCCTCTATCCCCAGTGGCTAAAACAGGACAGTGCGCATTGCACAAGCTGCTCCAGCTATCCAACGCAGACAATTATTGATTTTTTACATGCTTCTGGTTTCTACTACCAACTATAGATAATCTTACCCTAGAGAGCTTCTACATAGCCCACTTAGGTGCGATGAGGCATTAAACAATAACACTAACTAACTAACTAACCCTCTAACTCTAGAAGCTCCTAAACATTGCAGCTGTGGTCAGTGACAAACTAGCCATGTGCTTGTTTTTTACATCTCGCAAAATCTCGTGCTTTAAATAGCTTGCAGCAGCAGCAGCCAATCACACAGTGACTCCACCATGATGCCCAAAGCTTGCCTAACAGATTTTACCAGTACTTTGATGCTGTGTACTGTCAAGAATATGACTTAAATGTTTAAAAAAAGTACAAAACAAGTAAGTTTAGTGGTAGATGTAGCTATTCCTTCAGTTAAGGGCTGGATATTTCTTGGAAAGTCTAAGACTTCATATCACTTTAATGGCCTTGACAAAGGCCAAAGATTAGAATGGGCCAGAGACTGGCCCAGAAGAGGATGATGTTTAGCACTGGATGCTCCACCAGGGGACATGTCTAGGAAGGGTACATCCACCAAGGGACATGTCTGGAGGGTCTGACATGCACAGGCAGTCAATGCAGAACTTTGAATGCAAACCAGGTCCAACTGAACAGTTGCAAACGACGATCCACTGTGTGAAATTTCCAGGAAGGGGGTCCAGGCTGCTTCCTCAGGAGGCTCCACAGGATCACTTGTGATTTGCTGCAGTAGACGAACAGCTTCCACCCAGGGGAGTAGGAATACTCTGAAGAATTCCCAGAAAACTGGTGTTCAGGATGTCTGAGGAGCTGGAGAACTTCAAGGGACTGCAGAAGTCAAAGGCTGTGTCACCGCTGTAGATGCAGCTGCTGAGGGTGGGGGCCTAGCTGAGAGGTAGCGCTCTAGGCTTCCAACCGCTGGGTCCCGGGTTCGATCCCTGGTCGAGCCTAAGTTAGATGGCTGTGTCATCCTTCGTCTCATTTCCATGGTCTCTGCCTGTCCTAATTAGCCCAACTGGTGCTGAAATACAAGATGTAAAGCCCTAATCACACACACAAACAGATGTAGCTGCTGGAAGGCACTCTGCAAAGTGTGAGTGGGTTTCAAACTGGCAGCCTTCTCTTGCCAAAGACGGTTCCTCATGGTGCCTTCCTTGTAGTCTTTACAGCTGTCATAGAACACCTCATGACTTTGGTACCACTCCACAAGGTCATCCTCAACATCTTCAGGAAACAGCACTTTGTCCTTCTGCCTATTCTTCCTCTTGGCTTCTTCTTCAGCAGGGCTGTCCAACCTGGAGCTGGATGGGGACCCCTACGTGCTTCTTCCTCCTGTAGCTGACCCTCTTCCTCTTGTGGCTGAGCTTCTTCAGGAGCTGGAGGTGGACTTGGTGTAGGGCAATTGGTGATGGGAGACAGTTCTCTGATGGAAGAGGTTTCATCACACCCAGAAGAAATAGAAAATGTTCTTGCAGCTTCGTCTTCTCCACTTTTGGCCGCCTTCTTTCTTCTGCCTCACGGTGGTGCCATAGTTTGATCAGGGGCTGTATATAATCCATGATGTGTTCTCATTGAAAGTCACAGGAGAAATGATGGCTGAAGACGACCTGTGGCGCTTTTATATCCCGCAGCGTGAGGTGGGGGCCTAGCTTCCAACCACTGGGTCCCGGGTTGAATTCCCGGTCGAGCCTATGTTGGATGGCTGTTTCATCCTTCGTCTCCTTGCCATAGTCCCTACCTGTCCTAATTAGCCCAACTGGTACAGAAATACAGGACGTAAAGCTCTAATACACCACCACCACCATACCCCGCAGCGCTCTGTTCATCTATGAAACACTCATATGAGTATGTGCGAGTATCTGTCAACCATCCCCTGTTCACTCTTCAAACACTTGTGAATAAGCCAAGTGTCCATGACACGCTGGCCTATTGTCCGTGTGCTACCCGTTGTCACACTTGAAACGTACTTGGACCACTTGTCATTCACTCTTGTCTATCTATGGTTCATACGTGAAACCTCCTTGACACCAAACCCACCACGTTTCAGCAGGAGTGAGCAAGTGTGAATGGCTAGTTGCCACGTACATCCGTAGAACACTTGCCGAGTGACTCCCGAGCGATTCACGTATAAAGATAAACAATTTTAAACATGTTTAAACAATTTTTGTCCCTCTCCATGGATGATCAAGGTGCTAAATGGAGCAATCTACAGATTAGCGCACGAGTTTCTGTACATCGCTCAGCGAGTGAATTATGTATGGCCAAGGATGACCAAGAGTTAAAAAAGTTGTTCATCTGTGCTCACTCGCCATGCCCATCCATGACAGTTTGAACACCCTTTTACACTGTAGTTACTGGTGGCAACGAATGTGAAGCCAGTTGTTACATCTGAAACAATCATATGTAGAATTGTATTTTTTTCTCAGGTATAAAATAGTTATGTATGTATGTATGTATGTACAATGTATGTACAATGTATGTATGTATGTTATGTATGTAAGTGTGTGTATGTATTTATGTACGATGCATGTACAATGTATGTATAATGTATGTATGTATGTAAGTGTGTGTATGTATGTATGTACAATGTATGTATGTATAGGTATGTATGTATCTATATATCTATCCATCTATTAGTTGCATCATTATAACAGAAAATGTTATATTGTAAGCTTCATAAAGGTTCATTACTTACATATCCACTTTCCCTTTTATTCCTCAGGAAAGGATATTTTGTGTTGAAAACACATGCTGATATTGTGTCTTTGATGGATATCTGAAAAACATAAAAAATATTCTAATTTATAACTTAACATTTTAATGCAATTACAAATTGAGTTATATAATCTACATAAGTCATTCAGGTGGCTTACAAAATAAATCGTGTGACATCATCATAGATGACTTGTATGAGAGCTGCCCTAACTGGAGATTTAATGTGACTCTTCAGGGCTTCATCTCTCAATTGCAAAGCCTTTGCAACCATGGGAGGAAACTTTGGTTGTTCATATACAGCTCTCATATATCATTTCCACAATCCAGAAATATATTTTTTTATAATAAAAACATGAAGGAAAACTATTAAAATTACTAGTTCCATCATATCATGACATCTATAATAACACAATATGAACTGTCAAAACAGAACAAATGGCATTCACTTCATCTAATGCATTCCTTTTAAGTCAGGAATCACAAAATTTCCCATTACAGATACCATAAGAATAATTTATATTAATAACTATGAATCTGAACACTTCTCTCTACATGGCCATCAATGCCATGTTGAATTTAGACCAAACAATGATGGAGATTTCATTAAATAAAACAACATACTATTTAATAATACTGTTGCCGCATAATAAAATATTATGTCTGTGTACGCTTGTGGGGGGGGGCCTAGCTCAGAGTAGCGCCCTGGGCTTCCAACCGTTGGGTCCCGGGTTTGATGCCCGGTCGAGCCTAAGTTGGATGGCTGTTTCATCCTTCGTCTCATTGCCATGGTCTCTGCCTGTCCTAATTAGCCCAACTGGTGCAGAAATACAGGACGTAACGCCCTAATCACACACATACACTGTGTACGCTTGTGTATTTCTCTTACCATCTTTGTCACTGGAGTTTGAAGCCACAGTGGCTTGCTGCCGGCAAAACGTTTCCAGTTTTTGTTTTCCTTTTACCTGGAGGATCTTTCTTGAATGTTTAATCAAGTTTTCCTTAATAATTCGGTCCTTATACGGAGGACACATTCTTTTGTATTCATCATTGAACTAAAAAAACAAACAGAAAAAAACAATCACCAACTAGTTACATATTTCACAACAAATTAACTGATTGAATCTATCGCAAATAACTAGATAAGAATATTGTAAAATTATTAAATAAAAACGTACCCCGTCTTCAGTTTTCAACAATGGATATGTTTTCATCATTTATGCAATGGATGGCTTTTCCTGTATGATACGCATTCTCCTGGATGGGAATGTTGACTTCATCAACACTCCTATCAAAGCGTGATCTTTGCACCTTGTTTTGCTTTCCTCTTGTAATAACTATAATGAAATTAAACAATTATTAGTAAAATTAATATAACAACGCTTTATCAAAATTTTCCCTCCTCCCAAATTATTGACAAGACCAGTTGGAACTACTTTAACACAACACATTGAGTGTGCTCAACCGATTTTAAGAGGAAACTATAATCCTTGTACATTAAGGTAAAGGCATACGCAGAAAAATCCATCTGAACAACTTAACATCATAATAGTCTGACACAATGTGAGAATTCTTGAATTACCTTCAGTTGTTCTTTTGAAGTGTCCGTTGCTCTTTGGGACAGTAGCTCACAAATCCATACTTCTTGTACTTCAGTGACAATTCACCTTTGGATGTAGAAGGATGAAGTCAGAAACTGTTAAATAAATTTCTAGAAAAATGATTCCCTATTCATGTAAAGACAGAGGGTGATATTGAAGTGTTTTGGTTGTAGTCGTAGGGCTCTTACCACAAAAAAACGATACACAAAATTTTTTCCAAATTTACAAAGCTGTGCACTTATATTATTTGTAGAGTAATAACTAATACTAGAGCTGTGTCTACTGACATACCATTAAAAAACTTGACACAAATAAAATCACGATGAATTAAACTTATGCTCTAAATCCAGATTTTTCTTTGCCTTCACCTTAATGCCACAAATATTGCGATCTTGGCATTTGCGGCGATCCTTCCAATAATCCTTTAAAAAACGAAAAAAAAAATATGATCATCCAGCAGTAGTAATTAAATGTGATGTATGAGTTAATACTTCAAATTTTCACAGGAATATTTTGTGAATTTACAATTATCAATAAATGGTACTTCGGTTAATTTTTTTTTCTTCACACAACCAAATTATGCAAGCAGAGATTTTCAACTCACACAATAATTATAAAAACCGCATAGAAATACACCAAGCAACATAACTTATTTATCATCCTGAGCATATCCCTTAAAACAACACGATTAGGCAGCCAAAGCTGAACGACTAAGTAACTACCAAACAACCCTTATCCAACTTCCAGTATACCAGGATAAACAATGAACCCTCATTGATATGCACCTTCATTAAATTTTTCAAAAGATTGTTGACTGTAAAATGAGGTTTTCCAGCAGATGACAACTCTATATCACATCCAAAATCATCCTGATCAGCGTCACCAATGTGAATACCAATATCATTGTCAGCATTTAGAACTTCATTCACTTCAGATTGTTTAATGACCTCTGAATGCTTTTTGTAGTAGTGGCATCTTAGAGCATTTACTGTAGTGTACTGCTTCCGGTACATATGGCATGAGTACTTTATAATTTCGCAATATTCACAATAAAAATATTCCATGAGAAGTCATACTGACGTCTGAAAGGATCTGTATCATCAGGCAAAAATTTACTAATCCATGCGAGAGTGTCCATTCATTAACTTCTTTGACTTCCATATCAATCTGAAATCAAAAGCCATATGAATAACATTCTTGCATAAAATGAAAAATTTCAATATAAATATTTTTAAAAGGCACTGTTTGCATGTTACTTGCTTTACATTGTCCAGGGTCATTGTTATTTCAGGGTCTATGGGGTTATTATGGGAAATTAACATACAAACTAAATTCATAATATTTTATACCATCACGGGTATTACAAGCATTATGGCATGTTATAACACCCTGTAGAGTGTACAAACCAAATAAGGCGAATACCTGATATTCCAAATAGAATTTATAGCTTTTTACCCCATCATTGGCTAATTACCCCACGGCAAAGTGTTACAACATAAAGATAATACCTTGTGGAGTATCAAAGCCAAATTTAGTAAAGATTCAATTACCCAAACAACATGCTTACACCCTGTATAGTACACCAACCTAATTTCAAAGCAAATCCGATAACCCAACCGTAATAACCTCATGGCAACTCAATGTTATAAGATGATGCTAACACCCTATATAGGTAAAATTCAGCAATTCATTAACCCAGACCGAAGTTTTAGAATTTACCCAATCAAGGGCTAACTACCCCACTGCAATCCTAATAGGGATGCTAATTCCCATTAAAATATCCAAGCCAAATTTGAAGCAAATCCAATCGCCCAAACAGAAGTTATGGTATTTTACCCCTTCATAGGGTAATTACCCCATGGAAACCCTAAACATTTTTGAACAAGATACCCAGTATGGTTTACAAGCCAAATTTTGAGCATATCCGATCACCCAAACTGAACTTATATCATTTTACCCCTTCATGGGGTAATTACCCCATGGCAACTAACAGCGTTAGATTATGCCAATGCCCTTTAGTGTGTAGTAAAAAACCACATTTGGACCAAACCCAATCACCCAAACTGAAGATTTAGCGTTTTACCCCTGCATGGGGTAAATACCCCGTGGCCCTGCAAGTGTTAGAACATGATGCTAACACCCGGTAGGGTATACAAGCCAAATTGCAAGCAAATGAAGCATGAAGTGGGAAAAAATCTGTTTCCATAATCCCTGTAGCATTGATTTAGAACAGAATGGCAAGCATCTCAGAATTACTGAGTATCATAGTCAAGTAAAACCTGTACACAAAATGTAGTGAAATTCCCACGCCTTGGTATTAAAAGTTTTGTCATCTACCCCAAAGTAAATACATTCACAAACTGTAATTTCTCTAAGATTCCCATACATCTTAGAAGCTCTTTGTATTTTCATAATTACCATGTATGATCATTTAGAGTTGCATCTTACCCCATAGGGGTAAATACTCTACGGATTCATTGGATGTTTTGCAGCAAGATGGCAGTGATCTTAAGAGAACATAAACCAAATAGTTGAAGATCGGATCATTCGCACTGAAGTTATAGCATTTTACCCCATAAAAGGGTCATTGAAAGTGTTGGTGCATGATGGCAGTTCCCTAAAAAGTCAGTCAGTGGAAGAATGCAGACTTTGCAGCAGGGTTGGTGTCACTGATTTCTTTATTCCAAATACTGGAACCTCTCAGTTTTCCTTTTTGTCTATCTTGAGGGATAGAGGCAGTAGTGGCTGCATGTAGAACCTTGCAGATTATTACTTTCTATTCATATCTCTCATGAAATGTAATTCCCCTTATGAAATGCACGTTCTCCTCATGAAATGTACATTCTCCTCATAAAAAGCCTCATGAAATGCACATTCTCCTCATGAAGTGCACATTCTCCTCATGAAATGCACATTCTCCTCATGAAATGCACATCCTCCTCATAAAGTGTACGTTCATTAATTGTGATAGTAATAAAGAATACTGAGAATTTAATGATGACCTATAATATCAATGTTAATACTTTCTATTCTTATCACTCATGAAATGTACATTCTCCTCATGAAATGTACATTCTCCTCATGAAATGCACATTCCCATGAAATGTACATCCCCCTCATAAAGTGTACGTTCATTAATTGTGAGAGTAATAAAGAATACTGAGAATTTAATGATGACCTATTGTTAAAGTTTTTGACAGTTTATGCTTTCACATGTCCACAGTTTGTGAATATCAACATTTTGTCGAGGATACAAGCTACATACTTTTGACAGTTTATTGTAATGACAGTTTGCTGGTGTTGTATCAGAAAGCATTTGAGTTCCAGAGAGGAAACATGAGAATTTAGACAATTAATGAACATTTCATACTTACATAATGGACACTGATAATTTGGATGTTTGCACTGAAATACCTTTGTCCGAATCATCCTTGGCACTCGAATAGAAGACTCCATGTTTGTTGTCTGGTCACAGTGACGTGATGAACGGTGGTCATCAATAGGGCTTGGACCTTCGGAACTTCAACTCAGAAAAAAAAAAAAGTATGGCAGCAGTAGGGAATTTGGCTGCCAATGGCTCATTGCATACAGAGTCACAGAAGAAAGTCAAGAATGTGGCCAAGAAATCGACTAGCAAACCAACAAGAATGGTGAATGGAGAGAAAGTCAAAATGCCTGTGAGTGAGAGCAAAGGGAAACAGACGTCAGGCATGATGAATGGACAGATGAAGCATACTGGGAATGAGGAGAGAAAGAGGGCAGTTGAGAACAGTGACATTAACAAGGACAATGACCTTGAGTCTTCATCCAAGGTCATGAAAATCAGTGCCAAGGATGATTCGGACAAAGGTATTTCAGAATCGATGGGCAACGCAGACAGTGGCAAAGCTCAGAATGGAAAAACTGATAAAAGTGACTGTGTTAAAGAACAGGAGAAAGTAAAAGATGCGGACGCGACTGGAGATAAAGCCTCAGGAAATGGCATCACTGCAAGCAGCATCAGCAGCAACAAGAAAGATGCAGCTGATGAGGAGAGCAAAGATTTGCCAATGTTGATTGATTCGGAGGATGTAGGAAGTGTGCATGATGAAGATGAGGCCTTGTTGCTTAGTGAGGATGAGAACAAAGATAATGGGGTTGCAGAGTCAGACAAGGATAAAATTATCACCAAAGAGGAGTCTGCTAGTGAGAAAAGTGTTGAAAAGGAAAGTGCTGAAAAGAAAAGTGAAAAGGCAATTGACAAAGTACTAAAAGTGACTGAAATGCAAAATAAGTGTAATGCAGTGTTAACAGAGACTAAAGAAGATGAGAAAGAGGTCAAGGAAAGTAGTGACAGTGGCTCATTATCAGGAAGCACCGCGAAAGACTCATCTGTCACTAAAGATGCAGAATTAGAAACAGAGCTGCCAGAGGATAGTGGAGAGACCTCGGATCTTACCAAAAAAGACAATGTGCCCGCTGATGTCAGTGGTAAAGACAGTGATGCTGACAAGACTGATACTAAGGAAAAAAGTGCTGATTCAGAAAGTGCCTTGGATAAAGGTAATAATTCAGAACTCAGGGATAGTACTCTTAAGAAGGATGCTGGTGATAGTACCAAAACCCAAGAATCAGAGGATGATGCTCCTGCTGCTGCAGCAGCAGACAAACAAGATGATGATGGAACTGATGGATTACAATTGGATGTATCTGCAGACAGCAACTTTGTGTGACTCTTTGACATTAGTGGTGAATCTACAATAAATAAAGAATTAACCCAAATGAATATCTAGATATTCCTTGCCATCATTAAATAGTCAGCTATACATCTAAATGACATCAAATCAAGGAATAGTGTAGTCAAATATACCTATAATACATTGCATCCTTCAATCCATTGTGGAAGTGTACTTACTGTACGATTCCAGCGACGTCGTATCTCGTCAGGGATGCTCTCGAATTAACGTCTGCACGGTCTGAAGGTCTACGCTACGGTGATCGTCTTCCGCCACGTCCGCCAGGTGGCTACGTGTCTCACGACGGTGGCGACCTCTGCCACACTCTTCCCCCTTTTCTTCTGTGACCCACTAAGGGGTCAACCCTCCTCTCAGTTGTCTCCCCGATGTCGTCAGGACGGCCTACGCCTTCCTCCCCTCCTCCATGTTGTTCCTGCCAATATATATATACAATTCATTACAGTTCTGCCCCCCTAGTTATTGTCGGTAAACAAATCCTACTGAGTCATAGTTCACTATGTACAACGCCAAACTCCGTTGGCATGTGCTGCCCTAGCTGCCTCCAATATTTAAATTACTATACAATTTTACAGTTATTATGTACACTGCCAATCTACGTTGACATTTGATGCTGCTCAGTTCATGATGTTATAGAACCTACTGGCTGCGTGGGCAGTTGCTCCTAGGATTGCCCTAGTAGGCAAACCTCAGAGTGTTGCCAGCCAGTCTGCTTGTCTCTTGAGACAGTAGGGACTATTATCCTGGCCCTTAGTTTTCAGGTGTGGAGCGTCCGATTCCAATACCACCTTTCGGAGGTCTGCCAGTTTAGCAAATGACTTGCACGTGGGCGTTAGGATGGTCCGCATTGAAACATCAAAGATTGTCTTTGGCTGTTGCCGGACCCATGCCTTGTAATCGCTGTGCGCTCCTATGAAGGTGTGAAAATGAATCGGGTGCTCCGACCCTAACCTCTCTTGCCTTAGGATACGGAGGGCTTCCTCTATCAAGGGACTCATTCCAGCTCGTCCAGAGCGGAGGTGGAGCACTAACGGCTTTTTTAGACTATTTGCAAGGGGCACTTGTCGTCTGAACAGCCTACGCTGTCCCGTTGCCATTTTTGTGTAGTCTAGCCCACACTCACCCACTGCCTTAGTTGATTCCAGGCGAGCCAGCCTTTCTACTTCCTCCCACTTACCCTCACCAGGGCTCATCGATGGATGTAATCCAATGGTTTCGACCACGCTCACCTCCTCCACTGGCCTGCCTTCTTCCTCCTCCATGATTACCTGATGCCTCCCTCCATAGCTGTTCTGCAACTCCCCGGTGAACACCCTGTTGTTGACAATTCCCACCAGTAGAGGGGTCTCGAACTCGTCCTGGTCCTGCAAACTCTGGAAACTACGTTCCAGAAAATTGCTGACATCGCCCTGATGTCCCACACAGCTGGAAAGGTGGCAGTGGCTGTCAACTGCTCGCGGGAACCTCAGCTGGATAGGGAATCGGGGGTTGCAGGGCAACCTGTAATTATCCAGGAACGGTACCATTCGGAGCATCTGCCTCTTGTCCGCTTCCAAGCTCTCCACGAACATCATCAATGAGGACCAGTACAGGATCTCAACGGGTTGTCTGGGTTTGCAGGGGTCCAGTTTCTGGAAAACAGACATCCCTCTTTTGGGGCTCACAGCCAAATACCAGGAGAGATCCCGAAGCACGGCCTCCATTACCGGATTCCACTGCTCAATAGATACCGGCAGCCATCCTTTCCCCTCAAACCGCCCTGGCAACGCCGAAGGACTCTCACACTTCGCCAATTTCATGACCTGTAGCACGAAGGTTTCCATACAGTCGACCCAACGGAAGTAGTCCGCTGTCTGTAAGGGGATCTCCGCCCCATGAATTTCTTCTTGGTGCTCCATTCAGACTCTGGCTGATTCGAAAACCTGCTCGCAGCGCAAACAGGCGTTCTCCAGCTGAAACCAGAACGGAAGGTGCTCCGATAGCACATGGCGACGTAGATGGGGCGGTCGCTCATGACAAATCAAACGGGCGTGGTTGTCGGCACTTTGCCTCTACCGGACGCGTGGTTTCCTCCTTCCGTAGGCTCTGGCGTTGTTTTGATGCTATCCCCCCCGTACGCAAGGTTATGACTGGGGCCCCGTCTTTTGAAGCTTCCACAACTCGCACCATCGGGACCAGACTTTCCTCCAAGGAAGATAAAATCTCCTTTACCGGAAATAAAGCCCCGCCGGCTTGAATGAAAAGCTTGTCTGCCAGTTTCGGGTTGACTATCTTCAGTGCAGTCTTCAGCTTCAGTAGGTCTTCCTGTTGAACACCAGACTCCGCTAGCCACGTTAAAGGTAACTCCATTCCTATAATGGTACACAAAGATTAACCTCTGTGCTGTCCTACCCTCCAATGCAACCTCACCATGTGTCATAACGTGAATACCTGTGCAACGAGTAGTGCGGTGTTAGCTACTGCCGTGCATAAGATCCTTGTGCCCCTAACATGTTTTGCATGAATATAACCTTCGGTCGGAGACTACGCCGGCCGTGAACTTACCAGTATTGTCCAATACAAATTGCTCCCCATTGGCATAGACATCATTCTGTCTATATCTGGCCGGGGGAATAATTCGACGACCGTGTCTAGTGGTGGTAATTTGTTTCATTCTTACACTATCCCCCGCCTCTTCAATCAGATCCAGAGGAACTATTAGCTCCGGTTCCACTGTTTCACCCTCTGCTTGTACCTCCTCAATTTCAAATAGATGTTGTACATCTTCGACGGGATCTGGCCCCTCGCGATCTTCATTCCCATTATGACCTAGTACCTGTTCGCGCATTCTAGTGACCCACATGGGAATGCAACGGTCTTCACATAGTCGCATCCGATCTTGATGTACTACTGCCGATCTTCTTCAGCCCTGTACTGCATACAAGTGACGTGATAGTACTTTACGCACCACAAAAGGCCCCATCATTAGGGGTTGCAGCTTGGAGCTGTGGCCCACTTGGGTTGAACTATTGAGCAAGTAGACTAGGTCTCCGACCTCATACGCTCGTTCTTGGATGCTGGCCCATGTGTTGTAATCAACTTTCTGTCTTCGCTGAGCCGCCTGTAACGTGGCTCTAGTTAGGGCGAAGACCTCTCTCATGGTTTTATACAACCCTTGTAAGTATTCCGCCGGGGGTCTCTCCATTTCCTGTGTCGCTATTCCGAACATGATGTCCATTGGCAGATTGACTTCTCTTCCCAACTGTAACATATTCAGTAGACCAAAGGCTCAATCCTAACACCGGGAGGTTATTGTCCCACATGCTCTCATCTTCTTTCAATTGGCAGCAGATATATGAGAGGATCAGTTGGTTATATCTTTCAACTTGACCATTTGAGCTTGGCCGGTATGGAGTTGTCCTTGTCTTTGTCGCTTCCATCAGTTGACATAAATCCGTAAACAAATGGCTCGTAAAATTTCGCCCTTGATCGGTATGTATTTGCAACGGCACTCCAAACCGCGCTATCCATCCCTCAAAGAAAGTCTTTGCCGTGATCAATGCTGTTTGTTCCGGTAGCGCATAGATTTCAATCCACTTGGTAAATTGATCAACAATTGACAGGATGTACTTGTTTCCCCGGCTACTGGTGAAGAATGGTCCCAGAAAATCCAAGTGGACCCGTTCGTTGGGAACCCCAGCATGATAGGACACCAGTTGTGCACGGTTCTTCAGGTGGTTCTTATTTGTATTGCAGGTCGCACAAGTCTGTATGAAGCGCCAAGTATCCTTGTCCATGGCCATCCAAAAGAACCTATCCTGCAATCTACGAACAGTTTTGTCACGTCCCCAGTGTCCTCCAATTACTCCATCATGGGCGAGTGCTATTGCCTTTTCTCTCAGTTGGTGGGGAACAATAAGTTTGGCGGTAGTTTTTCCAACATGGTCTACCCAATTATCAGGGAAGAATTTGCTGATGACACTGCTCACGTTTTGCAGCTCCATGGAAGTCTGTTGCAAGTTTGACCCCTCTTTCTGCTGTGTCATTTGAAACTTTTAGAGAATCAACAAATTTCTTGCCTTCAGTGTATGTTTCTAGACTGGACCATTCATTTGCTGGTTTTGTTAAAAATTCAGATTTGATTTTTAGTGAAGTTAAAAATTGCCACGAATCTTTTCCAACAAGCTCCTCCAGAGTAGTGTCATCTTCTAATACTGGGAAAATGGGTTTTCCAAAACCCTCCCCAAATCTAGATTCATACACATCTTTTGGTTGTTGTAGAATGGCATTAGCAAGCAGTTGTTTCTGCTCTGACTGCAAGTTGTTATCGAAGAGTGCCAGTGGCACCAAATCTGGCACAAGATACCATAAGTGCCATTTAAGGACCTTTAGTGCTGCTTGTGCTACATTGTTATTGACATCCATGTACCTATTTAGGTTTTTGATTAGAAGCAAGTCATTTCATGGTGCACCAGCACTTATACTGCAAGTGAACCACCATAAATGTGGACAATGAAGTCTACAAATTGTTTAATTTTTGGAGGTTGATGTCTTGTGTACATCTTATTTGGAGACAATTGCTTGATTTGCTCTTCCAAAAGAGCCATTTTCAGTCCATAGAGACGTTTTCCCATCCATCTTGCCTTACTGGTTGCTCCAGGTTTATTGAGACGTCAGAGAATTCCCCAGTGAGGTACACCAAAGTCAGGTCAAGCAACTCCCTGTAGTCAGCCCTGACCAAATTTTCCAGGCTGCCCTCTTTTGCTTGTGATTTGAGGCTTGTCAAAAGCTCAATGACAGTCTGTCTTTGCTCCAGAAGGAATGCATCCATGGTGGGACAGACAGAAGTGAAATTTGAGAAATCTTGGATTAATAAATCGGAGAAACTGTCACGAAGTCTCACAAAGACATATATCTTTGCTTGAAGAGACTTCCACTAGCTTCCCATACTCTTGACAACATGATTTCCCCCACATGTTTTCTGCAGGCACACCACAGAAGAGCTCTCCCAAGACACTTTTGTATACAGATGCAGGCAGCTGTAAGATGACCTCTGTAATACATTAAAGAAAACGTTTTTAATATAGGTAAACATCAGACATTAACATTAAATATATGTTTTGACACAAGTGAAATACTTCCAGTGAGGAAAATAACATGTGGCATATTTACCTGTATTTGCAGAGGTTGTGTCAAAAACCATTGCAGACACATTCTTGTCACACTTCCAAGATTCCAGCAATGCAATAGTAGAATTAGCAATAAGGTTTCCTGCTGACTCAGATGACTTAGTGGGCAGTGCGGGCACCCCAAGGAGTTTTACACCCCCAACTCCAGAAATCTTGTATTTGTCACCCAGTGTTTCCAAAAGCTTCCCATCCCAGTGTAGAGCAGCTGGGGAAGGAGGTTTCCAGTTTGACTTGATTTTCTCAGAATTATCTTGAACTGTCTGCGATACCTATTGACAAGGAAATCACAATTTTCAAGTCAAAACTATTTATTATCAGATTTCACAAATTTAGTAAATACGAAACAGCATTTACCTATAAGCTTGGCTATGATGCAAGTTGAGCTTGGAAGGATCACCCTTGCATGATGTTATCAAAGAATGCATTGTTGCAGAGAGGGCTGTTGGGGAAATATTATTTCTTGCAGCCGTGGAAAAAAGCTGAGGAGATTTCAAGATGTTAAAGGGATGTGGATGTCCTCTCCTGTTTTTCGACTACGTCTATGTGACTGTTTTGGCTCCGAAGGTTGGAAGTCTTCATCACTTTCATCACTTTCAGTCTCAGTCACTTGTGTGCATGTCTTTTCATTGTCCTTACATTGCCTTTCTTTTTCAGCACGTCTCAAAGCTTCCTGTTCCCTTTTCTCTTTCCTCATTTCCTTCTGATGCAGAACTTTGTCTAATCCTGACATGCTGGCTTTTCTATCATTCTGCATACTCAGCAAAAACTGCTTGTCTTCTTCATTTTCAATCTTATTCATTGCCAAAATTTCATTGTCTCTGGCATTTTGATTTTAAATTCCAGTATTCTCTCCAGTGGTGTACCTGGCTTTCCCCTTTCACTGATTGGGATTTCTAACAAATCTTTGAATTTGATGTAATAAGCCATAATTTCCTCTGCTACTTTATTGGGTGCTAATGCAGGTATTCTTGCTCTTTCATAAAAGCTCAATATAGATTATGCTGTTCTATTCGCAGCTTCTCTGCACACCTTCTTATTGTAATTTTCTTTTGCAATTTCTTCTTTATGGGCAATGAATGCTAACAGGACCTGTTTTCTTGTTGGCAATTTTGACCCTGTGATTGTCTTATCTTTTGTGGGTATTGTTCCCAGTATGAAATACCTTGGGTCCATGGCCCTTGCCATGCTGAGAAATGATTCCACTGAGAAGTGAGCCCTGTTAGGTATGGAGATAAGGTGTAACTTGAAGTGGTGCTTTGAAGGCTTCTAGAGGTGAAGTGGAGCATCGAAAGCTTCTTGCTGTTCTGAGGCAATGTATACTGTATAGTGAGATCATTCCTGACGATCGGTCAGGATAGGAAATTATGCAATTTCTAGGATGAATTGAAGTGATAAACCACACCAGAATAAGTAAAATTGACCTTTTTTGACACCTCATGTCCAAAAATTCAGTTCTGGAAGCTGTTTGTTGAGTGCCACTAAATCATGGCTTTGACCTAGCATAGCTTGGTGTATCTGGTAGAGAAGGTCAAAAAACGTAATACTAGGAAACTTTACATCGAATCAGCCACCCCTAGACCTTTATGGTTTTTCTGAAACTTTGCATATCTAATGTGGACATGAAACCTTACATGTAAAAAAAAGTTTGGCCGGATCAGAGAAGGTTGGGGGAACAGCCACACCCTACGCCCCCCCCCCCCACATCAAATCAGTAGTCACATGTCTATATAAAATGCTTTTTTTTTGGCAGTGGCATAAACATCTCTAAATCCTATAAACAGTGGAGCTTTGATTAGATTTTACTGAATTATGCCAAGATGCAGTTCAAATGTTACATTAATAAATTTAACATGAAATACTGTCTTCACACTGTATATGACATTTCAGGCTGAAATTAATGTAATTTTTTCTTGTGCCAAGATTTCATATTAACCCTCTGTTCTTTTAATGCAATCATGTTTGTTAATAATTCTTTATGAAAACCATAATAATTGTTTCAGTTTTTCAGTTTGTTTTCAGTAGTTTGCCGCTCCTTACCTGAGGGGGAACTGGGCCACATTTTTCAGAAATTTAAATTTTTGATTGGAAAGGATATAGTTGAGTTTTTTTTAAAAAGGCACTTAACATTATTAGAGGTGTATACTTATAGTATAATTTAGAATGGAAAAAGTAACTGTGCTATATCACTTGAATCAGCAAAAAATTACAGGTGATAAATGGCCCAGTTCTCCTTACTTTCCCGTAAAACTACTTATATCTTTGACCCAAAGAAAATAAACATTTCATAGCAAGTTGTTACCTTGAGGCTTTCATCAGTGAAGTAAATCTTGTCACACATAGTTATCTGAGCAGGGCACCCAAGTTTTTTCGTAGTTTTAATTTAAAATCTTCTTACGTAAGTGTGATCTGATTTATGAGACGGTTTCTGTGGAAAAAAAAATATATTTAAACGCCAGAAATTTCACTCATGCATTTTTGTAAAAGTTCATAATGGCCTTTGATATACCATGTAAAGCTAGTGTACAAATATAGACTATGAGGCCAAACCTTTGCTGTTCCATATCCTTTTCCAAATTGACAATGCCAATAACCTTTTCCCAGACATATGAATGGAATCCCAGTATCATCCAATGAAACTGCATGACCATGGACCAAGTTTATGATGCTATTACTTTCCAGTAGTTTGTCTAATGGAACTGAAATACAAGCAAGACATACAGTGAAATTGTTCAAATTATTTTCTATATCTATCTGTATTTATAGGCATTACATTATTAACCACCCAGTTTTTTTTTCTTTAAATAAATCAATCACAGTTTCACAATCAGTCCACAATTGCAGATATCCTTCATAGTCTGAATAGCTTGCATGAAAATAGTCTTTCCATGGAAGTGTAGCCATGATGTCAAAATCTCATTTTGATGTTGCAAACATCCAAAAAACTTGTCACTCCCTTCCCCATGCGCATGGGGATATTTATAGGCCCATGCAATGGTTGTACACTCCATGACCTGCAGCCTATCAGAGAGCTAGGTACAACCCCTGGCTCCACCCCCTTATGGCAGCTGATGAGACTCCTCCCACAAACTACAGGGGGGAAATACCAGAAACATCCAACAAAAAGGCTGTGTAAGACAAATTAAATAAAAATTTACAAATGCTTTAATTTTATTCGTTTGAGTTATACAGCTTATACACTCAGTTTTCTTTATAATATGGGTCTATATCCCTGTTTTTTGTTTTCATCAGTTTGTTATGAATCATTTGGTCTATTATCATGGTCAAAATCTAGTCATTTGAGCCAACCCTTGTTACAGGCAGCTCATAATCATTTCTTTTAAACCTCTCTGATTTATGAAGTAGGGAAATCAAGCTGATAAACCATATTTTACATGTCAATACACTGTAGTAGCAGAAACATTTTTCAATTTGGCTCTTTGAGGTAAAAAATGCCAAAAAGTCACAATGAAATGGAAATTTAACACCAAATTGATGTCACAATAAAAATTTTGTAGAATACTCAGCTGTATGTAAACATATGATCCCAACTGTACTTTGGCTACTGTAGTTAGTAGTGAACAAATTTATAACCTTTCAAAATTAGTTTATGAGATAAATTAAAATGGATTTAAGTTTCAGTTATTATCTTATTTTATCAGCATTTTAATCAACATCTGGAGATTAATGCCTAAAACGCCCCATCTTAAACATTATAAACCCTCCATTAAGGGATGCAGTATATATGGAAAAATGTGCTGAAGAGCAATTGTACTTTGCTAGCCGAAAAAGCAACAATTGGAGTTTTTTTTACAAGAATTAGAACTGATCAAATAAGCTAGAAGATTATGTTAAACAAGCAAAATTTATGTAATTTAGATGTCCAATCCACCTGTCAGCCCATAAACATGGAGCTATTCTGGTATGTTCCCACCACATGACTTAATCTTAATGAGGCATTACAAATGAGAGTGATGTTGCAAGTTCACAGACACTCACATTCACACACTGAACTGCAGTGCAACATCATCTTGTGCATTCTTAGAGTGAGTTGTAGTAAATAAAAGGTGCCACATAAAATAAAAAATGACCACAGATCAGGATGTGATGGCAATATTGCATCCTGTATACAAATAAACACTTGCCAATTGTGGGGAAAAACTTGTCCCAGCAAACATCCTCTGAAGCCATTTCCAATTGACATCCTGTCTTAATGTGGAAATTTCATGTCCTTATTCCTTCTTATATATACATGACTGTATATATATATATATATATGTATTTTCCCCATATATTTCATGTTATGTATACAGCTGTATACAAGTTTAATAATTCAACCACTTTGTATACTGTGTAGTGATAATCTAGTGAGGGAATGTGTGAATATTAAGCTAGGTTTTTTTTATCATTCACATTTAATTTGATAACCCTAACCCTTCCTTTATACTTCTATCCTATTATTGTAATGACTTTTTCCACCTGTTCTGTTTTAATCAGTATATCAGACTCAGTACTTTATGTCAGTGAAGGCAAGTCAATAAGTTAACCTGTCCAAGAAGTTTTTATTACAAACATACTGGATATAGGATGTAGGAGTTACAATGTACATGATATAATACCCCTAAACTTGTGTGGCTAATATAAAATTAGTAGAGAAGAGTGGTATAGGATAAACAAGTGTTTGCTTAGTGGGGCTCGGGGATCTATATATATGAGGGTGGTTTCAGCATAGAATTACAGCTTCCTGATCAAAATATAAATTATTCTATGAATCTATTACCTGATCAGCGCAAACTATGTCTGTCAGCATTATTTGACAGGTAACTGCAGTTACTTGATCAAAATGCAAATTTTGCCAGGAATTAATTATCTGATCCGAGTGCAGTTTCCTGATTTCAGCGGCAAAGGTATATATTTCAAAATATATATGTCAAGGTAAATTTGTAACATGGTGTGGGCTCAAAACCTTATCATCTCATCATTTTGTCTGCCTCTCTTGAAGCTGGTCATATGTATAAATTTCTGACCATATCCCAGTTCAAGTTAGAATTCAGAGGAAAATAACACATTTTTGTTAAGTGTCATAGAAATATATTGCTGGGTATCACAAGTTGATCTCCAAGGTGCTTTTTTCAGTGTAGTTTCCTGATCGCTGTCAAAAAATGTTTCTTAGCTTGATTTGTGTAGGCAGTTTTTGACGTACGTGGTCATACGTAGGTCTTATACATGATAGTGTGAACACTCCTTGAGGCATGATTGTGACCCATAAAAGATATGTTATATTATATATTTGTTATATTCAGTACCATTCAGTATCACTGGATCATGCAACTTGAGTAAGATTTGGCTCGGTTAAACACTGAGTATACATTTTCCAAATGTAGTTTTTAATAGTGAGGTGGGTAGACGCTCTAATAGTGAGGTGGTCTTAATAATGAGGTAGTGGTTTTCATAGTGAGATGGTGTGACATGTTAAAGACTAAATGTAGTCTTTATATGTGTTCCAGTGAACTGCTAGTTTATGTTTGATTGCTTGATTGCTCATATTTCATAAGAAAAGTAGTGCTGCTATTTGTACTAACTAGGATGTCAAAATTTTTTGTTGGTTATAAGTTATATCCCACAAAAGAATAACAGAAACGTCATGTGATGGAGTATTTACCCATGCTGTTTTGGTCCTGGTCAAGGAAGAATAATGTACATTTCATGTGGAGAATGAATAGAAAGTGATAATATTGATACTGTAGGTGATAAGTAAATTCTCAGCATCTTTTATTACTATCACAATTAAGGAATGTAGACTTTATGAGGAGAGTGTGCATTCAATGAGGCAACTGCATTTCATGAGGAGAATGTACATTTCATGAGGAGAATGTACATTTCATGAGGAGAATGTGCATTTCATGGGTAGAATGAATAGAAAGTGATAATATTGATACTGTAGGTGATAAGTAAATTCTCAGCATCTTTTATTACTATCACAATTAAGGAATGTAGACTTTATGAGGAGAGTGTGCATTCAATGAGGCAACTGCATTTCATGAGGAGAATGTACATTTCATGAGGAGAATGTACATTTCATGAGGAGAATGTACATTTCATGAGGAGAATGAATAGAAAGTGATAATATTGATATTGTAGGTGATAAGTAAATTCTCAGTATCTTTATTACTATTGATGAACGTACACTTTATGAGTAGAATGTGCATTTCATGAGGAGAATGTACATTCCATAAGGAGAATGTGCATATCATGAGGAGAATGTGCATATCATGAGGAGAATGTGCATTTCATGAGGAGAATATACATTTCATGAGGAGAATGTACATTCCATGAAGAGAATGTTCCTTTCATGAGGAGAATGTGCCTTTCATGAGGAGAATGTGCATTTCATGAGGGGAATGTACATTTCATGAGTGATATGAATAGAAAGTAATAATATTGATATTATAGGTCATCCTTAAATTCTCAGTATTCTTTATTACTATCACAATTAATGAACGTACACTTTATGAGGAGAATGTGCATTTCATGAGGAGAATGTGCATTTTATGAGGAGAATGTGCATTTCATGAGGAGAATGTGCATTTCATGAGGGGAATGTACATTTCATGAGTGATATGAATAGAAAGTAATAATATTGATATTATATGTCATCATTAAATTATCAGTATTTTTTATTACTATCACAATTAATGAACATACACTTTATGAGGATAATGTGCATTTTTCATGAGGAGAATGTGCATTTCATGAGGCAACTGCATTTCATGAGGAGAATTTAAATTTCTTGAGGATAATGAATAGAGAGTCATAATATTTATATTGTATGTATAAGTAAATCTCAGTATTCTTATTACTATCACAATCAATGAATACACTTTATATGAGTAGGGTTTGCATTTCACATGAGTAGAATGTGCATTTCATGAGAAGAATGTACATTTCATATGAATTTTTAAAAGTCATAATATTAATATGATAGGTGATAAGTAAATTCTTAGTATTCTGTATTACTATTACATTCAATGAATGTTCACTTTATGGAGGAAAATGTGGATGCCATATATTTATATACTATAGATATAAACATATATACAATAAATACTTCATTTAGATTTGTGCAAGTTGGTTGCAAAGAATGGTGGGCCCTTTAGTTATATCTTTTAGACTGGTGATGAGTAACTATACCAATAGATGGCGACAGCTTACAGCTGTCAGTCAGCCTGTACTTCTGGTGAGTAGATTTTACCTACACTGATAAGGAGAATCTTTCCATGTTGATTGTAATGTTCTTTCGAGCAGAATTGGACTCGGAATTGCAGAAGATTGACGAGGAAGACCTGGTCCATACTGTAGTGGAGTAAAGATGCAGGAGATTAAGTGTGTCGTGGTGGGAGACGGGTAGGTTGATTGATGAATTGAACCAGAGCTGTCATGACTGAGTGAGAAGTTGAACATGGAAATGTTTCTAAACGAACCAACCCTTCCCTGGCTTTGGTGTTGGCCTCAGTTGTCAGAAGTTCTGTTACATAATCGTGGCAGCTTTTTCTAAAAGTTACTCGCATTACAACCTTTTTGGATATATCCCTAGCCTGTTAATAACACTAACCAGGCAGGTTTTTATTAGTACTTTATTTAGTAGGTCAACTACCCATGGCTGAGTAGGTCAGCTTGAATCCATTCCATGTCATCAAATGACATCATGTTGATGATTGACATGTGAATTCATCAATTTCATGTCCAGAAATTGTGATTGTTTTGACACTTAATTATATGGCTCAGAATCTAATTGTGATAAGGAGCCAAAATTGAATGAAACATTATTGCTAGCGTTTATCTCTTCAGTTTATATTTTCTGTCTCATTTAAAAACTAGGTAACTTTCAAGCATGAATCATTTCTACTGAACTGAATCATGGTCAAACCTTCAGTTCTATTGTTCAATGGCAACATTAACCAAGGCCACTCAGATTTCTGGTTTGGTCAACTTTTAACAAATGTAATCTGAGACATGTCACGTCATGAGTGAGGGTCCCATTTGTTTCTTTGATTATGGTGCAATATTGAATAACCATCAAAAGGTTATGTCCGTCAGCTATGGTATACTTCAGACTAGTCAATTATCTTCAGTTAATTGCAATTCTTAAGAATTGCTTAATATTCCTGGAGTTTTTCAATATGATAAATCATACTGTAGCACATTGTTGAATTGTGCTTGGTTATGGCAAAAAGATACAAAATTATTCCAAAAAGATATGGCGTGATTGATGTGTTCCACTTACTTTTGTTATCTTATAGTGTGATTGCGATGTTGGTCGTTATCTGGTTGGTACACTCCCAAGTAAAATACAGTCAGCCTGACATTATTCCAGTTTTTCTTTATTTTAATTCTTGAGTAAAACTTAGAAAAACTTACAACTTGGTTTTATTAATGTTAACTTGTGTTATCTGCTGAAACTGTAAACATTAGGTATTGACCGGGTATATTATAAGTATTATATATGTACTGGAGCTAAATGTTCTAAAACACTGATT
The DNA here is from genome assembly GCA_932294295.1 of Alitta virens. Taxonomy (NCBI): domain Eukaryota; kingdom Metazoa; phylum Annelida; class Polychaeta; order Phyllodocida; family Nereididae; genus Alitta; species Alitta virens. The sequence goes on along the minus strand of OW028575.1, from coordinate 67,760,308 downwards.
TGTCACTATGAGTTCTTGTGCAAACTGAGAATTACAGAAGGAACTTCCTCATGTGGCATCAATTTTAAGATTATGGAGAATTATTTGTTCAATTTGTTCACTTAGTGATAAGATAAATATTTAAGGGCCTGGTAATGGTTTGGTGTCAGTCATTGTTTTGATGCTGCCCAATTGCTAATCAATATATACTTACAGTAATCATATTATATGTTTATTGTTAATAAAGTTCTTATAAGAATTGCTGCTTGTGATATGTATGGCATTATTTTAGTGCCAAAAGTAATTTTTACGCTTGTTGAGAAAATTAAATTATGGAAACGTAATAAAATCAGGCTCTGTCTTTGTTTGTTAACGGGCGTCAACAGGGGTCAAAATTATTCAATTCCATCATTATAATTATGATAATAATAAATAGATATATGATTATAAAATATCACTACGTATTGCATCCAATTCTATGGCATGTTCCTATTTGAAAGTCCCACATGGCTAATGCCTTTAGTACTTCTGGATTTTTACATGACAGTAGGGCTTGGAATTGTTGTGATTTGTCTGGGTTATGAAAATTTGGTATACTCTGAGTTGCTTTATTCAGTAATTCTGGCCTTGGTATTTCATTTTTGTTACATGTCAGTAAACAGTGAGATTCATCTTCTATTTCACCACTATCACAATTTTCACACATTCTCTCATGCAAAGGGATTTTTGGGGATTCATGTCTACCAGTTTCAATTTTAAGATTGTGAGAGCTAACTCTGAATCTTGCTATATTACGGTGTATTTTTTTAGGCAGGTTTAAAAGTAGGTATGGCTCAATGCAGTAGCTGGTTTTGAATGTTTTATAGGTCCTAAGTTTAGGTTGGGTACCTGTGTCATTTATTTCAGTAAGAATTCTATTCTGTTCATTGTCATCAAGTACTAGTTTTATCTTATTTTTCAGTACACTGGGTTCTAGGGCTTGCCAATTAATTATGTTTGCTTCAGAGATGATATGCTTAACTTTAGTGTACCAGTTGCTTTGACCAATACTAATTAGAGTTAAGTGATTTAGTTAGGCTATGATGATTTAGCCATTACCCATATTTGTAATATAATGACATTCCATATATGAGCAAAGGCACGAAAATTAGCAGAGTTTTCATGAAGCAGTTTCAATATCTGCTGAAAAAGTTTCACTATTTCTTTGAGATAAACTAGTTAGTTTCATAAAATATGGTCGACTCTAGACAGCTGTAGCAACCTATTCCTCGCTGTAGTTATAACTGGCTAAAAGCCAGCTGCTTCTGTCTATTCCTACCTTATAGCAGCTGGGTGGCCTAATGGTTAAGGCATCTGCCAAGTCCACAATGGTCAACTCTGCTGAAAGTCCCGGGACACGGGTTCGATTGCAGGCCTGGGCACTCTTCATGAGCTACATCCCAGCTGGATGTCGATCGCATGAGACCTTTAATTGGAGGTGCCTTGTACTCAGTGTCTATGCTGAGGCAAGTAAAGACCCCACTCATGAGGTCAATGTGTAACATGGTGTGGATTTCAAGCCTTATCATCTCATTGTAAGCTGACCTATCTTCAGACCCAGTAGCATTGAGACATTTAGACATTGGACATAGTCGGCTTACACCTACCACTACTAAATGAATATAAACCTGCGTTTTTAATTAAACTAAGTTCATAATGTGTGAAGAAAAAAATGAACAAGCAAATACCTTTGATGATTGTATGACATGCATGCTAATCGCTAAATATTAAATTAAATGTTAAGCCACGCCTACCTCATTTGCATAAAAGGCGCCGGCCAATCAGCATAGAGCCATCTAATTAACATAAAGAGGCCGACTAATCATGCCCCTGGATTATAATGACGTCATAAAAAAATGTGCATGTTTCATCGTACTATCTACACTACTGTTATCAGCTTTAGCTAAAGGTGTAAAAATTATGTTGGATGTGTAGTATTTTTATATTAATCATTTAAAAATGAACTTATAATGAACTGAGTGCATGCATGTTATCAATATTGAAAGGGAATTACTAAGCTTACATATTTGAAATACGATATATTAGTATATTGATAAATTAAAACTAAAGAATAGGAAAGTATTAAAGTGGCAGCATTCTTTTAAATTTTGCTTATTTTGTGACATATACAGCAATGAAGAGTAGAAAGAGTAAAGCCCCTGTCACACATAGCCGGTTTTGCCATAGTGAACCCGTAGTATTACATAACGGTGACGCAACGCTCTTCCTGGCTCCAACCCGACAGGAACCCGTGGATACCCGCCGAGTCACTCCTGGGACTCGTGGCCAAGCCGGAGTACTCGGTCTGGTAGCCGGGCGAGCCATGCTTGCTCCCGGGTGTCCAAAAAGTCGGCAGGTTACCCATGGAAACCGGCGGGTTACCCATAGAACCCGCCTAATATCCGTGCCTAATTTTACCCTTAGTAAGGCTGGCAGTTTACTAGGAGTAAGCCGACGGGTAGTAGGAGTAACTCAATGGCTTCCAGGAGTAACCCGTCTAGTCACTCCTACAACTAGGCGAGTTACTCCTGGAAGCCGTCGAGTCTCTTGTGGAATTCGTCCACTATTACCTGCCGAGTGACCCGTAGAACCCGCCGAGTGACCGTGGAACCCGCTGAGTGACCCGTAGAACTGGCCGAGTCACCGGTAGAACCCGCCGAGTCACCTGTAGAACCCGCCGAGTCACTCTTACAACCCTTTTTGCCACCAGAATCGATCACCAACCTGGCGAAAAAAGCTGTTGCATAACTGATATGTAATAATACGGGTTCACTACGGCAAAACCGGCTATGTGTGACAGGGGCTTAACTTATCCATTCATCAAACTAAGAATGCAAGAAAACCAACCTTTATGAAGTAATTTGAGGTTTTTAGTGCAGCTGAGTTTTGGACCTGCTGGATTCAAATTTGATGTTGCTGAGTCAGCTGCTATCTGGGTCAAGCTGGACAGGTTTTCTACTAGGAATTTGTGAACAAGTGTTTGTGAGCTTTTGGGGTCATCAACATAGAGAGGCCAAATAAATTGTTTACAGACATACAAAGAAAAGAATAACGGTTGACAGATATTAAAACACCAAGGAAAACTTTGCTACTGGAATTTGAGGTCAGTGCTATAAATAGCTGGGGGTGAAATAGCAGTATAGCAAAATAACTGTCATTGGCCTGTCACCATGTGCGCTTCTCAAAAGGATGGTCAAATTATTGAGGGAAACACAGTCCTCTCCATTGGAGCTTTCCCTTCTCATAGTCCACCTTGGCCCCCTCAGCACCTAACACATCTCTACCTAATATCAGCTGGTGTGCTATTTTATCTACTACTACAACGCAATATCCCCTCAGTGTCTTCTCGTATCTCTGTGGATCCCCGCACAGTGAGATCATGGCCAGTCACTCCCTGCAATCCTCAAGAGGCCTGCAGTATGGTAGATCTTCCCACCCTCTTACACACATTCTCAAATTCCTGGCGCCGCAGCATGGTCCTACTGGCACCCATGTCCACCAAGGCCCATATACATTGTCCATGAAGCTTCAGCTCCACATAGGCCTGGCAATCCGCTGTGGCGCTCATACGCTGCAGTCGTCTCATATGCTCCCTGTTGCACTTTATCGATCTCATCCCTCAGACGATCCACCTCGTATTTGGACAGGAAATTGTCTGACCGATACTTGCGGAGACCATCCCAATCTGCTGCTTTCCGGTCGTTCAATGAGGCCAAGAATTGCTCCACTTCTGCTCTCAGGGGTCCCTCAGCAGTCTGTCCCGCTACATACACTGCAGCTTGTGTACGGATGGGTCGATTCTATTTCCTGGAACCACTGTCGCAGGTGCTGGGATGAGGAGCCGTCACAAGCAGTCACTCTTTTTGCATGAGAGTCTGCTTTGCTCCTTTCTCCATTCTCTTTCAGGGCGGGGGCCTAGCTCAGAGGTAGTGCTCTGGGCTTCCAACCGCTGGGTCCCGGGTTCGATTCCCGGTCGAGCCTAAGTTGGATGGCTGTTTCATCCCTCATCTCATTGCCATGTTCTCTGCCTGTCCTAATTAGCCCAACTGGTGCAGAAATACAGGACGTAAAGCCCTAATCACCCACTCACCCACCCACCCTCCATTCTCTTTCAGCTGTTTCTCCTGATTCTGCAGGGGCGGGGGCCTAGCTCAGAGGTAGCGCTCTGGGCTTCCAACCGCTGGGTCCCGGGTTCGATTCCCGGTCGAGCCTAAGTTGGATGGCTGTTTCATCCTTCGTTTCATTGCCGTGGTCTCTGCCTGTCCTAATTAGCCCATCAAGTGCAGAAATACAGAACGTGAAGCCCAAAACACCCACCCACCCACTCCTGATTCTGCAAGAGCGCAGTGGTGTTGCCATGTCCATCAGTCTGGCTCTTCAGAAATGATCTGAACTGGTCGTCATTCATTATGACAATTCAGGATGATACCTGTGCAGAAGATAGACACGACTCAGCAGTGTGTTGGGCTTCCAATCGCTGGTCACTAAGTTACTCACATTTATATGGAGGCAACCTTGGCGCGTTCTTCAGCGTTTTACTTTTTGGCCAAGCACATCATCATGTACATCTCCCTTTGTACACAGGGAATCGTGGGAAGCTCTGTCTCCAAGCCAAAGGTTAAAATGGCATTTAAGCACGTCTGCCTTCCTCTGCATTCATTCATCATTAGCAATAAAACAGTTCCAAACTCAAAACAGAATCACGTCGGGGTCACCAATGTAAGTTTCATCACCATTCTCCAAGTTAGGTCCTCGAGTGAAAACTCATCATAGTCCACAATTCATTGTGTATATAAGTATAAGTTCTTTTCTCAGAATAAAGCAAGTCAAAGGTCAAAGGTAAAGTGTATGACTGGTCTCTCCTGCTCAATTCAAAGATGCAGGATTTTCCTCTTTATTATCTTTATATAGGAGATGACTCTGCCTGGTCACTCCTCTCTCTCTCTTCATTGGACAGAGGCCCACATCCAATCATAAAATTACAGTAATTTTACCTCTAACCAATAAGCTGTTCTACAATTTCAATTCATTACCTAACTTGGCTGTTGGAATCATTCCCGCCATTTCTGGCATCTCATTACTGTGGATGACAATGGGCATAGTGGCCAAGGGTTTTAATTGAACCCCCTTTCTTTTCCAGCCCTTTTTGGCTGTAGGGGCTTCTTTGTCCCTGTGTGTGTGTGTGTGATTTGGGCTTTACGTCCTGTATTTCTGCACCGGATGGGCTAATTAGGACAGGCAGAGACCATGGCAATGAGACGAAGTATGACACGGCCATCCAACTTAGGCTTGACCGGGAATCGAACCCGGGACCCAGCAGTTGGAAGCCCAGAGTGCTACCTCTGAGCTATGCTCCTGCCCTCTTTGTCCCTGTAGCCAGATTTGGACAGTCAAAGAAATCAACTGCCCACCTGGTCAGCCACAGCCATTGTCTTGGCCACCCCAGAGCCCATTGTCCTAGTTCCCATTGTGTTCTGAGAACACCCTTCAGTGAACACATTAAACTGCATCCCAACAGCCAGTGAATACATTAATTACATTACATTCAAACTTAAACTGCTTATCATATAGGCACACATATATGCAATCATACACATAATAATCACACACATAAAAAACATACATATAAAATCAATACATATAATTAACATACATTCAATACATATAAACAACATAAATACAATACATATAAACAACATACATACATGGAAATAATAATCAACACATACAATTAATATATAATAAACAACTATTCAACACATAGCCTACACATAGAAATATCAATCAGTTGTTGTTTGAGCAGAGATAAAAGTCTAGTGCTTTTTACAAATGCATTATGTTATGCATATTTTTGTTATACGTATGTATATTGCATTGACTTATTGATATATTTTAACGCCCGTTGACGCCCATTAACAGGCGTCCTAAATACTTATCTTGACGCCCATTGATGCCTGTCAATTAATTTTACAAATGTAACAAAGGGGCGTTGCAGCTTCTGACTTTTGGCACACAGAAATAAAACCATACGCATGTGTCATATTAGTATTAGAATTAATTCGTAAATTCTATCCAAATTGCACCTTCTCTGTAAATTTTCTGACAGCTTTTTAGTCAGATGCATTCCTGACATTGTCTATTGTGAATGCCATTGTAAATCTTATAATTGGTTACTTGAGATGTAATGACACTTTGACATTTCCGTTTCTGTTATCTTCTGTGTCATAATTGTTATTGTGTAAACCACATTCCAAGGGCAGAGTATGATAAAGAGACTGTTGTTGACTGGACTTAACTTCTTCCTCCTCTGCACTTCCTGATAATTTTTGCTTTTTTGTAGTCGTTGGTTAAAAGATCAGTTGTTATGTCATCAGTTATACATATGGTCATGATGACTGATGAGTTCTTGATAATAGGTGTTTATAGGTGGTTTTTGGTCAAGAACATTTACACTCATAATGAACATTTATTGTCATTATTGGGCAGTTTCCCCATAGTATACGCCTAGAGGGACTAGCTTTTATGATGTCACTTAGTAATACAATTGAATACAATTGTGTATTTGTTGTCTTACAGTAAACTAGTATAAATTTCCTTTGATTGTTTGGCATTGTAACATCTTCATTGGTCACTCGCATTGCAGAAGGAGTTTGTATATATATGAAACATAAAATCAACTAGACTTGCAATTGTCCCTGACAATTACGATAAACTTTCCTTTCCTTTTATCTTTCTTGTTTAGTACCATTAATTTCTGCACTGGAAAAGTCTCCAAGGTCTCTTGAAAAAAAATTTCATACCATTATCTCTGGCCAGTTTCTTGGAACCGTGAAGAAAATCTTTTTTTGTATACCCTGAAATGCGCAGAAGTGTCATGAAACGTTCAGAGTGCGATTGGGCCTTACTAGGGGTGCCAACTTCCTAAGTATCATGGGGGTGGGAAATAGGTGTCCTCACTACAAATTGTTTTCATAAATTCAGAAATCTTTGCCTTATTGTCTTAAACTATTCATAAGATGAACACACACCAGCACTGACTTTCAAAAAATATCTATTGGGTTTTTCTGTACTCTGCATTGGGCCTGAGTTCAAAATGCATGAAAACTACATATGTAGGAAACACTGTAACCTTGACCCTTTGATCTAAATTTCTGAAATTTTCTTTTTTTTCAGTCATATGTATATACAGATTTGTACATTTTTTGGGACTGATCTAATGAAAAATTTGGGTTTTGGCTTTTTAAAGATTTTTTATTCAATTTCCAATAGAGAAAAAAATAAAGTACCTGAAAACCTCATAAATAATTGCCCTAACCTCTCAAGTTATACAGGAACTGTAAGATAATGAAAAAAGGTTTAACAACATATTTTTTTGATTACTGTACCTTGTATAGGACCCAGGTTCAAAACGCCTTAAAATTGCATATATAGGACACTCTGTGACCTTGACCCCATGACCTAGAATTCTGAAATAACTCACATTTGTGAAGCACATGTATATATACTCCTGTGAAATTTTTTGGTTCAATCTATCAACAACATTTTGGTCTGAGTAAGCAATTTAGGCTTTATGAGTGATAAAAAAATTCTAGGGCATAAGCTTTTTGATGAAGGTAATTGCCCTGTTACAGTCATGTAGTACTACCCAGAGGACATATATGTGCAAAATATGAATGAAATTGAAGACTTTCTTCCTGCTTTTTTGGGGCGAGAAACATAAATTTGCTAACATTCATTGTAAAAATTGCTGACTCAGCGGTTTCAGGGAGGTAGGTAGGTAGGTCTCCCATTGGATAACATGGGAAAGAGAATTTTGGCTCCAGGTTCGAAACTGGTTAAGGTTGGTGAATAGACATTGTATCCTATGTAAAGGCCTAATTTTTCTCTACCTAATGACGCCAGTTGCATGTAATTTGAATGAAAAGAACTGGAGTTAAAAATTATTGAAATCTGGACTGAAAAAAAATTCTATTGCCTAAGCCTTTTGATCAAAGCCCTTGCCCTTTTACATTTGGATAGTACTCCCTAGAGGACATATCTGTAAAAAAAATGGTGAGAATCCAAGCAGTTCTTCTACTGTTTTTTAGACTTTTTCATTTTGAGAAAATCAAAAAGTGACAAAAAATTTTCAATGTCTGACGCTTTTCCAAACGGAACGACTTAGAACATATTGCTATATATATCTGAAAAGAGAACATTTCAAGGATTCTAAATATGTCTATGAGATTCCTGTATCTCAATATGGAGCCGAGATATAAGCAGTCAAAAATCGCAACTTGGGACCCCTGTACCACCTAGACCACTTTACCAAATGGGCTCATTTTTTGCATGATAGTTGTACTAGGGTAGGACTATACAAGTATGAAATGGCAAGTCAATATGATTATTCCTTCTATGGTTTTCAAAAAAAATTTCATGAAAATTTCGAACTACTTTTTTTAAAGAATTCATAGTTCAGTCAGCAGGCTCAGCATTTGGCTCAAACTCCTTTCTGCACTGCGTATTTGTCTAAGGTATCTTGAGAAAAATTCCCATGGAATTATCTCTGCCCAGTTTCCTGAAACCGTGCTCTTAAATTTGTTTTTTCTTTTGTGAACTAGACTTGCAATTGTCCCTGACAATTACGATAAACTTTCCTTTCCTTTTATCTTTTTTGTCCAGTACCATGAATTTCTGCAATTAATAAAGTACCTGAAAACCTCAAAAATAGTTGCCCTAACCTCTCAAGCTATACAGGAATAGAAAGATAATGAAAAAAGGTTTAAGAAAAAATTTTTTTGGTTGCTGTACCTTGTATAGGACCCAGGTTCAAAACGCCTGAAAATTGCATATATAGGACACGCTGTGACCTTGACCCTGTGACATAGAATTCTGAAATAATTCACATTTGTGAAGCACATGTATATACACTCCTGTGAATTTTTTTTGTTCAATCTATCAACAACATTTTGGTTCTGAGTAAGCAATTCAGGCTTTATGAGTGATAAAAAACTCTAGGGCCTAAGCTATTCGATGAAGGTAATTACCCTTTTTCAGTCATGTAGTAATACCCAGAAGACATATGTGTGAAAAGTATGAAGAAAATTGAAAAAGTCTTTCCTACTTTTTTGGGGCAAAACACGTAAACCTGCTAACATTCATTGTAAAAATTGCTGACTCAGCGGTCCAGGGTTCTGGGAGGTAGGTAGGTCAGCAATTCAGACTTTATAAGTGATAAAAAAAATTTTAGGACCTAAGCTGTTTGATGCAGGTAATTGCTCTTTTACAGTAATGTAGTACTACCCAGAGTACATATATGTGCAAAATATGAATGAAATTGAAGACTTCCTTCCTGCTTTTTTGGGGCGATGCACGTAAACTTCCTAACATTCATTGTAAAAATTGCTGACTCAGCAGTTCAGGGTTGGTAGGTCTCCCCATTGGATAACATGGGAAAGAGAATTTTGACTCCAAGTTCAAAACTGGTAAAGGTTGGTGAATAGACATGGTAGTCTATGTAAAGTCCTGATTTTTCTCTACATAATGACACCAGTTGCATGAAATTTGGTTGAATAGAACTCAAGTTAAAAATTATTGAAATTTGGACTGAAAAAAAATTCTAGGGCCTAAGTTTTTTTATGAAGGCCCTTGCCCTTTTAAATTTACATAGTACTCCCTAGAGGACATATCTGTAAAAAAAATGGTGAGAATCCAAGCAGTTCTTCTAGTGTTTTTGGTATTTTTTCATTTTTTGAATTTCCAAAAGTGACAAAACATTTTCAATGTCTGACGCTTTTCCAAACGGAACGATCTAGAACATATTGCTATATATTCCTGAAAAGAGAACATTTCAAGGATTCTAAATATGTCTTTGACATCCCTGTATCTCAATTTGGAGCCGAGATATAATCAGTCAAAAATCGCAACTTTGGACCCCTGTACCACCTAGACCACTTTACCAAATGGGCTCATTTTTTGTGTGGTAGTTGTACTAGGGTAGGACTATACAAATATGAAATGGCAAGTCAATATGATTATTCCTTCTATGGTTTTCAAAAGAAATTTCATGAAAATTTCGAAAAACTTTTTTTCATAAATTTATGGCTCAGTCAGCAGGCTCACAATTTGGCTCAAACTCCTTTCTGCACTGCGTATTTGTCTAAGGTATCTTGAAAAAAAATCTCATGCCATTATCTCTGCCCAGTTTCTTGAAACCGTGCCCTTAAATTTATTTTTTATTTTGTGAATTACGCAGAAGCGTCACGAAATTTGGTCATGAAATTTGTGCCGTTCAAAGTGCGCTCTAGCCGTCTATGTGACATTGAAGTGTTAAAGTCCTGCCTTTATTAGTTTCTGAGTAATAAGCCTTTACTTCTTCAGAAGAATAATAATAACTAGACTTGCAATTGTCCCTGACAATTACGATAAACTTTCCTTTCCTTTTATCTTTCTTGTCCAGTACCATTAATTTCTGCACTGGAGAAGTCTCCAAGGTCTCTTGAAAAAAAATTTCATGCCATTGTCTCTGGCCAGTTTCCTGGAACTGTGAAGAAAAGCTTTTTTTTATTCCCTGAAATGCGCAGAGGTGTCATGAAATAAGGTCATGAAATTTGTGCCGTTCAGAGTGCGATTGGGCCATACCATGGGGTGCCCACTAGGTGTCCTCACTTGCTCAATATCATGGGGGTGCGAAATAGGTGTCCTCACTCCAAATTGTTCTCATAAATTCAGAAATCTTTGCCTTATTGTCTTAAACTATTCATCAGATGAACACACACCAGCACTGACTTTCAAAAAATATCTAATGGGTTTTTCTGTTCTCTGCATTGGGCCTGAGTTCAAAATGCATGAAAACTACATATGTAGGAAACACTGTAACCTTGACCCTTTGGTCTACATTTCTGAAATTTTTTGTTTTTGTTTTCAGTCATATGTATATACACACCTATACATTTTTTGGGACTGATCCAATGAAAAAATTTGGGTTTTGGCTTTTTAAAGGTTTTTTATTCAATTTCCAATAGAGCAATTAATAAAGTACCTGAAAACCTCATAAATAATTGCCCTAACCTCTCAAGCTAAACAGGTATAGAAAGATAATGAAAAAAGGTTTAAGAACATATTTTTTTTGGTTACTGTACCTTGTATAGGACCCAGGTTTAAAACGCCTGAAAATTGCATATATAGGACACTGTGACCAAGAATTCTGAAATAATTCACATTTGTGAAGCACATGTATATGCACTCCTGTGAATTTTTTTGTTCAATCTATCAACAAAATTTTGGTTCTGAGTAAGTGATTCAGGCTTTATGAGTGTTAAAAAATTCTAGTGCCTAAGCTGTTTGATGAAGGGAATTGCCCTTTTACAGTCATGTAGTACTACCAACAGGACATATATGTGAAAAGTATGAAGAAAATTGAAGAAGTCTTTCCTACATTTTTTGGGCAAAACACGTAAACTTCCTAACATTCATTGTAAAAATTGCTGACTCAGCGGTCCAGGGTTGTAGGAGGTAGGTCTCCCCATTGGATAACATAGGAAAGAGAATTTTGCCTCAAGGTTCAAAACTGGTTAAGGTTGGTGAATAAAGAAGGTATCCTGTGCAAAGTCCTGATTTTTCTCTGCATGATGACACCAGTTGGATGAAATTTGGTTGAATAGAAATGGAGTTAAAAATTATTGAAATTTGGATTGAAAAAAAATTCTATAGCCTAAGCCTTTTAAGCAAAGCCCTTGCCCTTACACATTTACATAGTACTCCTTAGAGGACATATCTGTAAAAAAAATGGTGAGAATCCAAGCAGTTCTTCTAGTGTTTTTTAGACTTTTTCATTTTGAGAAAATCAAAAAGTGATAAAAAATTTTCAATGTCTGACGCTTTTCCAAACGGAACTACCTAGAGCATATTACTATACATTCCTGAAAAGACAACATTTCAAGGATTCTAAATATGTCTTTGAGATTCCTGTATCTCAATTTGGGGCCGAGATATAAGCAGTCAAACAATGCAACTTTGGACCCCTGTACCACCTAGACCACTTTACCAAATGGGCTCATTTTTTGCATGGTTGTTGTCCTAGGGTAGGACTATAAAAGTGTGAAAATGCAAGTCAATATCATTTTTCCTTCTATGGTTTTCAAAAAAAATTTCATGAAAATTTCGAACTACTTTTTTTAAAGAATTCATAGTTCAGTCAGCAGGCTCACAATTTGGCTCAAACTCCTTTCTGCACTGCGTATTTGTCTAAGGTATCTTGAGAAAAATTCCCATGGAATTATCTCTGCCCAGTTTCCTGAAACCGTGCTCTTAAATTTGTTTTTTTTTTTGTGAATTACGCAGAAGTGTCATGAAATTTGGTCATGAAATTTGTGCTGTTCAAAGCGCGCTCTGGCTGTCTGTGCACTCTTGAAGTGCCAAAGCCCTCTCTTTATTAGTTTCTGAGTAATAAGCCTTTACTTCTTCAGAAGAATAATAATAATAACTAGACTTGCAATTGTCCCTGACAATTACGATAAACTTTCCTTTCCTTTTATCTTTCTTGTCCAGTACCATTAATTTCTGCACTTGAGAAGTCTCCAAGGTCTCTTGAAAAGAAATGTCATGCCATTATCTCTGGCCAGTTTCTTGGAACCGTGAAGAAAAGTTTTTTTTGTATACCCTGAAATGCGCAGAAGTGTCATGAAATAAGGTCATAAAATTTGTGTTGTTCAGAGTGCGATTGGGCCTTACTAGGGGTGCCAACTTCCTGAGTATCATGGGGGTGGGAAATAGGTGTCCTCACTACAAATTGTTTTCATAAATTCAGAAATCATTGCCTTATTGTCTTAAACTATTCATAAGATGAACACACACCAGCACTGACTTTCAAAAAATATCTATTGGGGTTTTCTGTACTCTGCATTGGGCCTGAGTTCAAAATGCATGAAAACTACATATGTAGGAAACACTGAAACCTTGACCCTTTGATCTAAATTTCTGAATTTTTTCTTTTTTTTTCAGTCATATGGACTGATCCAATGAAGAATTGTGGGTTTTGGCTTTTTAAAGATATTTTATTCAATTTCCAATAGAGCAATTAATAAAGTACCTGAAAACCTCAAAAATAGTTGCCCTAACCTCTCAAACTATACAGGAATAGAAAGATAATGAAAAAAGGTTTAAGAAAATATTTTTTGGTTGCTGTACCTTGTATAGGACCCAGGTTCAAAACGCCTGAAAATTGCATATATAGGACACGCTGTGACCTTGACCCTGTAACCCAAAATTCTGAAATAACTCACATTTGTGAAGCACATGTATATACACTCCTGTGAATTTTTTTGGTTCAATCTATCAACAACAGTTTTGGTCTTAGTAAGCAATTCAGGCTTTAAGAGTGATAAAAAAATTTTAGGACCTAAGCTGTTTGATGAAGGTAATTGCCCTATTACAGTAATGTAGTACTACCCAGAGGACATATATGTGCAAAATATGAATGAAATTGAAGACTTTCTTCCTGCTTTTTTGGGGCGAGAAACATAAATTTACTAACATTCATTGTAAAAATTGCTGACTCAGCCATCCAGGGAGGTAGGTAGGTAGGTCTCCCCATTGGATAACATGGGAAAGAGAATTTTGCCTCAAGGTTCAAAACTTATTAAGGTTGGTGAATAGACAAGGTATCCTATGTAATCTCCTAATTTTTCTCTGCATAATGACACCAGTTGGATGAAATTTGATTGAATAGAACTGGAGTTAAAAATTATTGAAATTTGGATTGAAAACAAATTCCAGGGCCTAAGGTGTTTAATCAAGGCCCTTGCACTTCTACATTTACATAGTACTCCCTAGAGGACATATGCGTGAAAAGTATGAAGAAAATTGAAAAAGTCTTTCCTATTGTTTTTGGGGCAAAACACGTAAACCTGCTTACATTCATTGTAAAAATTGCTGACTCAGCGGTCCAGGGTTCTGGGAGGTAGGTAGGTCAGCAATTCAGTGATAAAAAAATTCTAGGGCCTAAGCTGTTTGATGAAAGTAATTGCCCTTTTACAGTAATGTAGTACTACCCAGAGGACATATATGTGCAAAATATAAATGAAATTGAAGACTTTCTTCCTGCTTTTTTGGGGCGATGCACATAAACTTCCTAACATTCATTGTAAAAATTGCTGACTCAGCGCTTCAGGGTTGTTAGGTCTCCCCATTGGATAACATGGGAAAGAGAATTTTGGCTCCAAGTTCGAAACTGGTAAAGGTTGGTGAATAGACATTGTATCCTATGTAAAGGCCTAATTTTTCTCTACATAATGACACCAGTTGCATGAAATTTGGTTGAATAGAAATAGAGTTAAAAATTATTGAAATTTGGAATGAAAAAAATTCCAGGGCCTAGGGTTTTTAAGCAAAGCCCTTGCCCTTTGAAATTTACATAGTACTCCTTAGAGGACATATCTGTAAAAACAATGGTGAGAATCCAAGCAGTTCTTCTACTGTTTTTTAGACTTTTTCATTTTGAGAAAATCAAAAAGTGACAAAAAATGTTCAATGTCTGACGCTTTTCCAAACGGAACTACCTAGAGCATATTACTATACATTCCTGAAAAGACAACATTTCAAGGATTCTAAATATGTCTTTGAGATTCCTGTATCTCAATTTGGAGCTGAGATATAAGCAGTCAAAAAATGCAACTTTGGACCCCTGTACCACCTAGACCACTTTACCAAATGGGCTCATTTTTTGCATGAAAGTTGTGCTAGGGTAGGACTATAAAAGTGTGAAATTGCAAGTCAATATCATTATTCCTTCTATGGTTTTCAAAAAAAATTTCATGAAAATTTCGAATAACTTTTTTTCAAAAATTCATGGCTCAGTCAGCAGGCTAACAATTTGGCTCAAACTCCTTTCTGCACTGCGTATTTGTCTAAGGTATCTTGAAAAAAAATCTCATGCCATTATCTCTGCCCAGTTTCTTGAAACCGTGCCCTTAAATTTATTTTTTATTTTGTGAATTACGCAGAAGCGTCACGAAATTTGGTCATGAAATTTATGCCTTTCAAAGTGCGCTCTGTCTGTCTATGTGACCTTGAAGTGCCAAAGCCCTGCCTTTATTAGTTCCTGAGTAATAAGCCTTTACTTCTTCAGAAGAATAATAATAAATAAGATAAACTTTCCTTCGGAAAGTTTATAATAACTAGACTTGCAATTGTCCCTGACAATTACGATAAACTTTCCTTTCCTTTTATCTTTCTTGTCCAGTACAATTAATTTCTGCACTGGAGAAGTCTCCAAGGTCTGTTGAAAAAAAATTTCATGCCATTATCTCTGGCCAGTTTCTTGGAACCGTGAAGAAAAGTTTTTTTTGTATACCCTGAAATGCACAGAAGTGTCATAAAATAAGGTCATGAAATTTGTGCTGTTCAGAGTGCAATTGGGCCTTACTGGGGGTGCCAACTTCCTGAGTATCATGGGGGTAGGAAATAGGTGTCCTCACTACAAATTGTTTTCATAAATTCAGAAATCTTTGCCTTATTGTCTTAAACTATTCATAAGATGAACACACACCAGCACTGACTTTCAAAAAATATCTATTGGGTTTTTCTGTACTCTGCATTGGGCCTGAGTTCAAAATGCATGAAAACTACATATGTAGGAAACACTGTAACCTTGACCCTTTGATCAAGATTTCTGAAATTTTTCTTTTTTTTTTCAGTCATATGTATATACACACTTGTAAATTTTTTGGGACTGATACAATGAAGAGTTGTGGGTTTTGGCTTTTTAAAGATTTTTTATTCAATTTCCAATAGAGCAATTAATAAAGTACCTGAAAACCTCATAAATAATTGCCCTAACCTCTCAAGCTATACAGGAATAGAAAGATAATGAAATAAGGTTTAAGAACATATTTTTTTGGTTTCTGTACCTTGTACAGGACCCAGGTTCAAAACGCCTGAAAATTGCATATATAGGACACTCTGTGACCTTGACCCTGTGACCTAGAATTCTGAAATAATTCACATTTGTGAAGCACATGTATATATACTCCTGTGAATTTCTTTGGTTCAATCTATCAACATTTTGGTCTGAGTAAGCAATTTAGGCTTTATGAGTGATAAAAAAATTCTAGGGCATAAGCTTTTTGATGAAGATAATTGCCCTTTTACAGTCATGTAGTACTCCCCAGAGGACATCTATGTGCAAAATATGAATGAAATTGAAGACTTTCTTCCTGCTTTTTTGGGGCGAGAAACATAAATTTGCTAACATTGATTGTAAAAATTGCTGACTCAGCGGTTTCAGGGAGGTAGGTAGGTAGGTCTCCCCATTGGATAACATGGGAAAGAGAATTTTGGCTCCAAGTTCGAAACTGGTAAAGGTTGGTGAATAGACATGGTATTCTTTGTAAAGTCCTGATTTTTCTCTACATAATGACACCAGTTGCATGAAATTTGGTTGAAAAGAACTCAAGTTAAAAATTATTGAAATTTGTACTGAAAAAAAATTCTAGGGCCTAAGCCTTTTGATCAAAGCCCTTGCCCTTTTACATTATCATAGTACTCCTTAGAGGACATATCTGTAAAAAAAATGGTGAGAATCCAAGCAGTTCTTCTAGTGTTTTTGGTATTTTTTCATTTTTTGAATTTCAAAAAGTGACAAAAAATTTTCAATGTCTGACGCTTTTCCAAACGGAAAGACCTAGAACATATTGCTAGACATATCTAAAAAGAGAACATTTCAAGGATTCTAAATATGTTTTTGAGATTCCTGTATCTCACTTTGGAGCCGAGATATAAGCAGTCAAAAAATGCAACTTTGGACCCCTGTACCACCTAGACCACTTTACCAAATGGGCTCATTTTTGGCATGGTAGTTGTCCTAGGGTAGGACTATAAAAGTGTGAAATTGCAAGTCAATATCATTATTCCTTCTATGGTTTTCAAAAATAATTTCATGAAAATTTCGAAATACTTTTTTTCAAAAATTCATAGTTCAGTCAGCAGGCTCACCATTTGGCTCAAACTCCTTTCTGCACTGCGTATTTGTCTAAGGTATCTTGAGAAAAATTCCCATGGAATTATCTCTGCCCAGTTTCCTAAAACCGTGCTCTTAAATTTGTTTTTTCTTTTGTAAATTACGCAGAAGTTTCACGAAATTTGGTCATGAAATTTGTGCTGTTCAAAGTGCGCTCTAGCCGTCTATGTGACTTTGAAGGGTTAAAGTCCTGCCTTTATTAGTTTCTGAGTAATAAGCCTTTACTTCTTCAGAAGAATAATAATAATAAACTAGACTTGCAATTGTCCCTGACAATTACGATAAACTTTCCTTTCCTTTTATCTTTCTTGTCCAGTACCATTAATTTCTGCACTGGAGAAGTCTCCAAGGTCTGTTGAAAAAAAATTTCATGCCATTATCTCTGGCCAGTTTCTTGGAACCGTGAAGAAAAGTTTTTTTTGTATACCCTGAAATGCACAGAAGTGTCATAAAATAAGGTCATGAAATTTGTGCTGTTCAGAGTGCAATTGGGCCTTACTAGGGGTGCCAACTTCCTGAGTATCATGCGGGTAGGAAATAGGTGTCCTCACTACAAATTGTTTTCATAAATTCAGAAATCTTTGCCTTATTGTCTTAAACTATTCATAAGATGAACACACACCAGCACTGACTTTCAAAAAATATCTATTGGGTTTTTCTGTACTCTGCATTGGGCCTGAGTTCAAAATGCATGAAAACTACATATGTAGGAAACACTGTAACCTTGACCCTTTGATCAAGATTTCTGAAATTTTTCTTTTTTTTTTCAGTCATATGTATATACACACTTGTAAATTTTTTGGGACTGATACAATGAAGAGTTGTGGGTTTTGGCTTTTTAAAGATTTTTTATTCAATTTCCAATAGAGCAATTAATAAAGTACCTGAAAACCTCATAAATAATTGCCCTAACCTCTCAAGCTATACAGGAATAGAAAGATAATGAAATAAGGTTTAAGAACATATTTTTTTGGTTTCTGTACCTTGTATAGGACCCAGGTTCAAAACGCCTGAAAATTGCATATATAGGACACTCTGTGACCTTGACCCTGTGACCTAGAATTCTGAAATAATTCACATTTGTGAAGCACATGTATATATACTCCTGTGAATTTCTTTGGTTCAATCTATCAACATTTTGGTCTGAGTAAGCAATTTAGGCTTTATGAGTGATAAAAAAATTCTAGGGCATAAGCTTTTTCATGAAGATAATTGCCCTTTTACAGTCATGTAGTACTCCCCAGAGGACATCTATGTGCAAAATATGAATGAAATTGAAGACTTTCTTCCTGCTTTTTTGGGGCGAGAAACATAAATTTGCTAACATTGATTGTAAAAATTGCTGACTCAGCGGTTTCAGGGAGGTAGGTAGGTAGGTCTCCCCATTGGATAACATGGGAAAGAGAATTTTGGCTCCAGGTTCGAAACTGGTTAAGGTTGGTGAATAGACATTGTATCCTATGTAAAGGCCTAATTTTTCTCTACATAATGACACCAGTTGCATGAAATTTGATTGAATAGAACTGGAGTTAAAAATTATTGAAATTTGGACTGAAAAAAAATTCTAGGGCCTAAGTTTTTTTATGAAGGCCCTTGCCCTTTTACATTTACATAGTACTCCCTAGAGGACATATCTGTAAAAAAAATGGTGAGAATCCAAGCAGTTCTTCTAGTGATTTTGGTATTTTTTCATTTTTTGAATTTCAAAAAGTGACAAAAAATTTTCAATGTCTGACGCTTTTCCAAACGGAACGACCTAGAGCATGTTGCTATATATTCCTGAAAAGACAACATTTCAAGGATTCTAAATATGTCTTTGACATCCCAGTATCTCAATATGGAGCCGAGATATAAGCAGTCAAAAATCGCAACTTTGGACCCCTGTACCACCTAGACCACTTTACCAAATGGGCTCATTTTTTGTGTGGTAGTTGTACTAGGGTAGTACTATACAAATATGAAATGGCAAGTCAATATGATTATTCCTTCTATGGTTTTCAAAAAAAATTTCATGAAAATTTCGAACTACTTTTTTTCAAGAATTCATAGTTCAGTCAGCAGGCTCACCATTTGGCTCAAACTCCTTTCTGCACTGCGTATTTGTCTAAGGTATCTTGAGAAAAATTCCCATGGAATTATCTCTGCCCAGTTTCCTAAAACCGTGCTCTTAAATTTGTTTTTTCTTTTGTAAATTACGCAGAAGTTTCACGAAATTTGGTCATGAAATTTGTGCTGTTCAAAGTGCGCTCTAGCCGTCTATGTGACTTTGAAGGGTTAAAGTCCTGCCTTTATTAGTTTCTGAATAATAAGCCTTTACTTCTTCAGAAGAATAATAATAATAACTAGACTTGCAATTGTCCCTGACAATTACGATAAACTTTCCTTTCCTTTTATCTTTTTTGTCCAGTACCATGAATTTCTGCAATTCATAAAGTACCTGAAAACCTCGAAAATAGTTGCCCTAACCTCTTAAGCTATACAGGAATAGAAAGATAATGAAAAAAGGTTTAAGAAAATATTTTTTTGGTTGCTGTACCTTGTATAGGACCCAGGTTCAAAACGCCTGAAAATTGCATATATAGGACACTCTGTGACCTTGACCCTGTAACCCAAAATTCTGAAATAACTCACATTTGTGAAGCACATGTATATACACTCCTGTGAATTTTTTTTGGTTCAATCTATCAACAACATTTTGGTCTGAGTAAGCAATTCAGGCTTTAAGAGTGATAAAAAAAATTTAGGACCTAAGCTGTTTGATGAAGGTAATTGCCCTATTACAGTAATGAAGTACTACCCAGAGGACATATATGTGCAAAATATGAATGAAATTGGAGACTTTCTTCCTGCTTTTTTGGGGCGAGAAACATAAATTTACTAACATTCATTGTAAAAATTGCTGACTCAGCGGTCCAGGGTACTGGGAGGTAGGTAGGTCAGCAATTCGGGCTTTATGAGTGATAAAAAAATTCTAGGACCTAAGCTGTTTGATGAAGGTAATTGCCCTTTTACAGTAATGTAGCACTACCCAGAGTACATATATGTGCAAAATATGAATGCAATTGAAGACTTTCTTCCTGCTTTTTTGGGGCGATGCACGTAAACTTCCTAACATTCATTGTAAAAATTGCTGACTCAGCGGTTCAGGGTTGGTAGGTCTTCCCATTGGATAACATGGGAAAGAGAATTTTGGCTCCAAGTTCGAAACTGGTAAAGGTTGGTGAATAGACATGGTATTCTTTGTAAAGTCCTGATTTTTCTCTACATAATGACACCAGTTGCATGAAATTTGGTTGAAAAGAACTCAAGTTAAAAAATATTGAAATTTGTACTGAAAAAAAATTCTAGGGCCTAAGCCTTTTGATCAAAGCCCTTGCCCTTTTACATTATCATAGTACTCCTTAGAGGACATATCTGTAAAAAAAATGGTGAGAATTCAAGCAGTTCTTCTAGTGTTTTTGGTATTTTTTCATTTTTTGAATTTCAAAAAGTGACAAAAAATTTTCAATGTCTGACGCTTTTCCAAACGGAAAGACCTAGAACATATTGCTAGACATATCTAAAAAGAGAACATTTCAAGGATTCTAAATATGTTTTTGAGATTCCTGTATCTCACTTTGGAGCCGAGATATAAGCAGTCAAAAAATGCAACTTTGGACCCCTGTACCACCTAGACCACTTTACCAAATGGGCTCATTTTTGGCATGGTAGTTGTCCTAGGGTAGGACTATAAAAGTGTGAAATTGCAAGTCAATATCATTATTCCTTCTATGGTTTTCAAAAAAAATTTCATGAAAATTTCGAAATACTTTTTTTCAAAAATTCATAGTTCAGTCAGCAGGCTCACCATTTGGCTCAAACTCCTTTCTGCACTGCGTATTTGTCTAAGGTATCTTGAGAAAAATTCCCATGGAATTATCTCTGCCCAGTTTCCTAAAACCGTGCTCTTAAATTTGTTTTTTCTTTTGTAAATTACGCAGAAGTTTCACGAAATTTGGTCATGAAATTTGTGCTGTTCAAAGTGCGCTCTAGCCGTCTATGTGACTTTGAAGGGTTAAAGTCCTGCCTTTATTAGTTTCTGAGTAATAAGCCTTTACTTCTTCAGAAGAATAATAATAATAATAAAGAATAATAAAAAAAAAAAAAAAAAAAAAAAAAAAAAAAAAAAGAAAAATAAGACGTACAATAATAAGATAAACTTTCCTTCGGAAAGTTTATAACTAGACTTGCAATTGTCCCTGACAATTACGATAAACTTTCCTTTCCTTTTATCTTTTTTGTCCAGTACCATGAATTTCTGCAATTAATAAAGTACCTGAAAACCTCGAAAATAGTTGCCCTAACCTCTTAAGCTATACAGGAATAGAAAGATAATGAAAAAAGGTTTAAGAAAATATTTTTTTGGTTGCTGTACCTTGTATAGGACCCAGGTTCAAAACGCCTGAAAATTGCATATATAGGACACTCTGTGACCTTGACCCTGTAACCCAAAATTCTGAAATAACTCACATTTGTGAAGCACATGTATATATACTCCTGTGAATTTTTTTTGGTTCAATCTATCAACAACATTTTGGTCTGAGTAAGCAATTCAGGCTTTATGAGTGATAAAAATATTCTAGGGCATAAGCTTTTTGATGAAGGTAATTGCCCTTTTACAGTCATGTAGTACTACCCAGAGGACATATATGTGCAAAATATGAATGAAATTGAAGACTTTCTTCCTGCTTTTTTGGGGCGAGAAACATAAATTTGCTAACATTCATTGTAAAAATTGCTGACTCAGCGGTTTCAGGGAGGTAGGTAGGTAGGTCAGCAATTCAGGCTTTATGAGTGATAAAAAAATTCTAGGACCTAAGCTGTTTAATGAAGGTAATTGCCCTTTTACAGTAATGTAGCACTACCCAGAGGACATATATGTGCAAATTATGAATGCAATTGAAGACTTTCTTCCTGCTTTTTTGGGGCGATGCACGTAAACTTCCTAACATTCATTGTAAAAATTGCTGACTCAGCGGTTCAGGGTTGGTAGGTCTTCCCATTGGATAACATGGGAAAGAGAATTTTGGCTCCAAGTTCGAAACTGGTAAAGGTTGGTGAATAGACATGGTATTCTTTGTAAAGTCCTGATTTTTCTCTACATAATGACACCAGTTGCATGAAATTTGGTTGAAAAGAACTCAAGTTAAAAATTATTGAAATTTGTACTGAAAAAAAATTCTAGGGCCTAAGCCTTTTGATCAAAGCCCTTGCCCTTTTACATTTACATAGTACTCCTTAGAGGACATATCTGTTAAAAAAATGGTGAGAATCCAAGCAGTTCTTCTAGTGTTTTTGGTATTTTTTCATTTTTTGAATTTCAAAAAGTGACAAAAAATTTTCAATGTCTGACGCTTTTCCAAACGGAACGACCTAGAGCATGTTGCTATATATTCCTGAAAAGACAACATTTCAAGGATTCTAAATATGTCTTTGACATCCCAGTATCTCAATATGGAGCCGAGATATAAGCAGTCAAAAATCGCAACTTTGGACCCCTGTACCACCTAGACCACTTTACCAAATGGGCTCATTTTTTGTGTGGTAGTTGTACTAGGGTAGTACTATACAAATATGAAATGGCAAGTCAATATGATTATTCCTTCTATGGTTTTCAAAAAAAATTTCATGAAAATTTCGAACTACTTTTTTTCAAGAATTCATAGTTCAGTCAGCAGGCTCACCATTTGGCTCAAACTCCTTTCTGCACTGCGTATTTGTCTAAGGTATCTTGAGAAAAATTCCCATGGAATTATCTCTGCCCATTTTCCTGAAACCGTGCTCTTAAATTTGTTTTTTCTTTTGTGAATTACGCAGAAGTGTCACGAAATTTGGTCATGAAATTTGTGCTGTTCAAAGCGCGCTCTGACTGTCTGTGCACTCTTGAAGTGATAAAGCCCTGTCTTTATTAGTTTCTGAGTAATAAGCCTTTACTTCTTCAGAAGAATAATAATAATAACTAGACTTGCAATTGTCCCTGACAATTACGATAAACTTTCCTTTCCTTTTATCTTTTTTGTCCAGTACCATGAATTTCTGCAATTCATAAAGTACCTGAAAACCTCGAAAATAGTTGCCCTAACCTCTTAAGCTATACAGGAATAGAAAGATAATGAAAAAAGGTTTAAGAAAATATTTTTTTGGTTGCTGTACCTTGTATAGGACCCAGGTTCAAAACGCCTGAAAATTGCATATATAGGACACTCTGTGACCTTGACCCTGTAACCCAAAATTCTGAAATAACTCACATTTGTGAAGCACATGTATATACACTCCTGTGAATTTTTTTTGGTTCAATCTATCAACAACATTTTGGTCTGAGTAAGCAATTCAGGCTTTAAGAGTGATAAAAAAAATTTAGGACCTAAGCTGTTTCATGAGGGTAATTAACCTTTTTCAGTCATGTAGTACTACCCAGAAGACATATATGTGCAAAATATGAATGAAATTGAAGACTTTCTTCCTGCTTTTTTGGGGCGAGAAACATAAATTTACTAACATTCATTGTAAAAATTGCTGACTCAGCGGTCCAGGGTACTGGGAGGTAGGTAGGTCAGCAATTCAGGCTTTATGAGTGATAACAAAATTCTAGGACCTAAGCTGTTTGATGAAGGTAATTGCCCTTTTACAGTAATGTAGCACTACCCAGAGTACATATATGTGCAAAATATGAATGCAATTGAAGACTTTCTTCCTGCTTTTTTGGGGCGATGCACGTAAACTTCCTAACATTCATTGTAAAAATTGCTGACTCAGCGGTTCAGGGTTGGTAGGTCTTCCCATTGGATAACATGGGAAAGAGAATTTTGGCTCCAAGTTCGAAACTGGTAAAGGTTGGTGAATAGACATGGTATTCTTTGTAAAGTCCTGATTTTTCTCTACATAATGACACCAGTTGCATGAAATTTGGTTGAAAAGAACTCAAGTTAAAAATTATTGAAATTTGTACTGAAAAAAAATTCTAGGGCCTAAGCCTTTTGATCAAAGCCCTTGCCCTTACACATTTACATAGTACTCCTTAGAGGACATATCTGTAAAAAAAATGGTGAGAATCCAAGCAGTTCTTCTAGTGTTTTTGGTATTTTTTCATTTTTTGAATTTCAAAAAGTGACAAAAAATTTTCAATGTCTGACGCTTTTCCAAACGGAAAGACCTAGAACATATTGCTAGACATATCTAAAAAGAGAACATTTCAAGGATTCTAAATATGTTTTTGAGATTCCTGTATCTCACTTTGGAGCCGAGATATAAGCAGTCAAAAAATGCAACTTTGGACCCCTGTACCACCTAGACCACTTTACCAAATGGGCTCATTTTTGGCATGGTAGTTGTCCTAGGGTAGGACTATAAAAGTGTGAAATTGCAAGTCAATATCATTATTCCTTCTATGGTTTTCAAAAAAAATTTCATGAAAATTTCGAAATACTTTTTTTCAAAAATTCATAGTTCAGTCAGCAGGCTCACCATTTGGCTCAAACTCCTTTCTGCACTGCGTATTTGTCTAAGGTATCTTGAGAAAAATTCCCATGGAATTATCTCTGCCCAGTTTCCTAAAACCGTGCTCTTAAATTTGTTTTTTCTTTTGTAAATTACGCAGAAGTTTCACGAAATTTGGTCATGAAATTTGTGCTGTTCAAAGTGCGCTCTAGCCGTCTATGTGACTTTGAAGGGTTAAAGTCCTGCCTTTATTAGTTTCTGAGTAATAAGCCTTTACTTCTTCAGAAGAATAATAATAATAATAAAGAATAATAAAAAAAAAAAAAAAAAAAAAAAAAAAAAAAAAAAAAAAAAGAAAAATAAGACGTACAATAATAAGATAAACTTTCCTTCGGAAAGTTTATAACTAGACTTGCAATTGTCCCTGACAATTACGATAAACTTTCCTTTCCTTTAACTTTCATAACCTTTTTCTTTCTCATATAAATACTACAAATAACCTAACAAAGAAGCCGGTAGTATTTGTGCTCTGATCATTCCTGAAGCGTTATGATTTTTCACAATGACAACAATTTATTAAGGCACTAAATCCTAAGAAATCACTGTCTTATCCTCTGAGACTATTCATAAATGAACAGACAACTGTAATGGTGATGACCTTTCAAAAAATGTCTTTCAGAAAGCTGTACTCTTTATAGGACCAAAGTGCAAAACGCCTGAAAATTGCATATATAGGACACTCTGTGACATTGACCCTGTGACCCAAAATTCTGAAATAATTGAAATTTGTGAAGCACATGTATATACATTCCTGTGCATTTTTTTGGTTCAATCTATCAACATTTTGGTCTGAGTAAGCAATTTAGGCTTTATGAGTGATAAAAAAATTCCAGGGCATAAGCTTTTTGATGAAGGTAATTGCCCTTTTACAGTCATGTAGTACTACCCAGAGGACATATATGTGCAAAATATGAATGAAATTGAGTACTTTCTTCCTGCTTTTTTGGGGCGAGAAACATAAATTTGCTAACATTCATTGTAAAAATTGCTGACTCAGCGGTTTCAGGGAGGTAGGTAGGTCTCCCCATTGGATAACATGGGAAAGAGAATTTTGGCTCCAGATTCGAAACTGGTTCAGGTTGGTGAATAGACATTGTATCCTATGTAAAGGCCTAATTTTTCTCTACATAATGACACCAGTTGCATGAAATTTGGTTGAAAAGAACTCAAGTTAAAAATTATTGAAATTTGTACTGAAAAAAAATTCTAGGGCCTAAGCCTTTTGATCAAAGCCCTTGCCCTTTTACATTATCATAGTACTCCTTAGAGGACATATCTATAAAAAAAATGGTGAGAATCCAAGCAGTTCTTCTAGTGTTTTTGGTATTTTTTCATTTTTTGAATTTCAAAAAGTGACAAAAAATTTTCAATGTCTGACGCTTTTCCAAACGGAAAGACCTAGAACATATTGCTAGACATATCTAAAAAGAGAACATTTCAAGGATTCTAAATATGTTTTTGAGATTCCTGTATCTCACTTTGGAGCCGAGATATAAGCAGTCAAAAAATGCAACTTTGGACCCCTGTACCACCTAGACCACTTTACCAAATGGGCTCATTTTTGGCATGGTAGTTGTCCTAGGGTAGGACTATAAAAGTGTGAAATTGCAAGTCAATATCATTATTCCTTCTATGGTTTTCAAAAAAAATTTCATGAAAATTTCGAAATACTTTTTTTCAAGAATTCATAGTTCAGTCAGCAGGCTCACCATTTGGCTCAAACTCCTTTCTGCACTGCGTATTTGTCTAAGGTATCTTGAGAAAAATTCCCATGGAATTATCTCTGCCCAGTTTCCTAAAACCGTGCTCTTAAATTTGTTTTTTCTTTTGTGAATTACGCAGAAGTGTCATGAAATTTGGTCATGAAATTTGTGCTGTTCAAAGCGCGCTCTGGCTGTCTGTGCACTCCTGAAGTGCCAAAGCCCTCTCTTTATTAGTTTCTGAGTAATAAGCCTTTACTTCTTCAGAAGAATAATAATAATAATAAAGAATAATAATAAAAAAAAAAAAAAAAAAGAAAAATAAGACTTACAATAATAAGATAAACTTTCCTTCGGAAAGTTTATAACTAGACTTGCAATTGTCCCTGACAATTACGATAAACTTTCCTTTCCTTTTATCTTTCTTGTCCAGTACCATTAATTTCTGCACTGGAGAAGTCTCCAAGGTCTCTTGAAAAAATATTTCATGCCATTGTCTCTGGCCAGTTTTCAGTCACACACTTATACATTTTTTGGGACTGATCCAATGAAAAAATTTGGGTTTTGGCTTTTTAAAGGTTTTTTATTCAATTTCCAATAGAGCAATTAATAAAGTACCTGAAAACCTCATAAATAATTGCCCTAACCTCTCAAGCTAAACAGGTATAGAAAGAAAATGAAAAAAGGTTTAAGAAAATAATTTTTTTGGTTACTGTACCTTGTATAGGACCCAGGTTCAAAACGCCTGAAAATTGCATATATAGGACACTCTGTGACCTAGAATTCTGAAATAATTCACATTTGTGAAGCACATGTATATGCACTCCTGTGAATTTTTTTGTTCAATCTATCAACAAAATTTTGGTTCTGAGGAAGTGATTCAGGCTTTATGAGTGATAAAAAATTCTAGTGCCTAAGCTGTTTGATGAAGGGAATTGCCCTTTTACAGTCATGTAGTACTACCAACAGGACATATATGTGAAAAGTATGAAGAAAATTGAAGAAGTCTTTCCTACATTTTTTGGGCAAAACACGTAAACTTCCTAACATTCATTGTAAAAATTGCTGACTCAGCGGTCCAGGGTTGTAGGAGCTAGGTCTCCCCATTGGATAACATAGGAAAGAGAATTTTGCCTCAAGGTTCAAAATGGGTTAAGGTTGGTGAATAAACAAGGTATCCTGTGTAAAGTCCTGATTTTTCTCTGCATGATGACACCAGTTGGATGAAATTTGGTTGAATAGAAATGGAGTTAAAAACTATTGAAATTTGGATTGAAAAAAAATTCTATAGCCTAAGCCTTTTAAGCAAATCCCTTGCCCTTACACATTTACATAGTACTCCTTAGAGGACATATCTGTAAAAAAAATGGTGAGAATCCAAGCAGTTCTTCTAGTGTTTTTTAGACTTTTTCATTTTGAGAAAATCAAAAAGTGACAAAAATTTTTCAATGTCTGACGCTTTTCCAAACGGAACTACCTAGAGCATATTACTATACCTTTCTGAAAAGAGAACATTTCAAGGATTCTAAATATGTCTTTGAGATTCCTGTATCTCAATTTGGAGCCGAGATATAAGCAGTCAAAAAATGCAACTTTGGACCCCTGTACCACCTAGACCACTTTACCAAATGGGCTCATTTTTTGCATGGTAGTTGTCCTAGGGTAAGACTATAAAAGTGTGAAATGGCAAGTCAATCTCATTATTCCTTCTATGGTTTTCAAAAAAAATTTCATGAAAATTTCGAACTACTTTTTTTAAAGAATTCATAGTTCAGTCAGCAGGCTCACAATTTGGCTCAAACTCCTTTCTGCACTGCGTATTTGTCTAAGGTATCTTGAAAAAAATTCCCATGGAATTATCTCTGCCCAGTTTCCTGAAACCGTGCTCTTAAATTTGTTTTTTATTTTGTGAATTACGCAGAAGTGTCATGAAATTTGGTCATGAAATTTGTGCTGTTCAAAGCGCGCTCTGGCTATCTGTGCACTCTTGAAGTGCCAAAGCCCTCTCTTTATTAGTTTCTGAGTAATAAGCCTTTACTTCTTCAGAAGAATAATAATAATAATAAAGAATAAAAAAAAAAAAAAAAAAGAAAAATAAGACTTACAATAATAAGATAAACTTTCCTTCGGAAAGTTTATAACTAGACTTGCAATTGTCCCTGACAATTACGATAAACTTTCCTTTCTTTTTATCTTTTTTGTCCAGTACCATGAATTTCTGCAATTAATAAAGTACCTGAAAACCTCGAAAATAGTTGCCCTAACCTCTTAAGCTATGCAGGAATAGAAAGATAATGAAAAAAGGTTTAAGAAAATATTTTTTTGGTTGCTGTACCTTGTATAGGACCCAGGTTCAAAACGCGTGAAAATTGCATATATAGGACACTCTGTGACCTTGACCCTGTAACCCAAAATTCTGAAATAACTCACATTTGTGAAGCACATGTATATACACTCCTGTGAATTTTTTTTTGGTTCAATCTATCAACAACAATTTGGTCTGAGTAAGTAATTCAGGCTTTAAGAGTGATAAAAAAAATTTAGGACCTAAGCTGTTTGATGAAGGTAATTGCCCTATTACAGTAATGTAGTACTACCCAGAGGACATATATGTGCAAAATATGAATGAAATTGAAGACTTTCTTCCTGCTTTTTTGGGGCGAGAAACATAAATTTACTAACATTCATTGTAAAAATTGCTGACTCAGCGGTCCAGGGTACTGGGAGGTAGGTAGGTCAGCAATTCAGGCTTTATGAGTGATAAAAAAAATTCTAGGACCTAAGCTGTTTGATGAAGGTAATTGCCCTTTTACAGTAATGTAGCACTACCCAGAGTACATATATGTGCAAAATATGAATGCAATTGAAGACTTTCTTCCTGCTTTTTTGGGGTGATGCACGTAAACTTCCTAACATTCATTGTAAAAATTGCTGACTCAGCGGTTCAGGGTTGGTAGGTCTTCCCATTGGATAACATGGGAAAGAGAATTTTGGCTCCAAGTTCGAAACTGGTAAAGGTTGGTGAATAGACATGGTATTCTTTGTAAAGTCCTGATTTTTCTCTACATAATGACACCAGTTGCATGAAATTTGGTTGAAAAGAACTCAAGTTAAAAATTATTGAAATTTGTACTGAAAAAAAATTCTAGGGCCTAAGCCTTTTGATCAAAGCCCTTGCCCTTTTACATTTACATAGTACTCCTTAGAGGACATATCTGTAAAAAAAATGGTGAGAATCCAAGCAGTTCTTCTAGTGTTTTTGGTATTTTTTCATTTTTTGAATTTCAAAAAGTGACAAAATATTTTCACTCTCTGACGCTTTTCCAAACGGAAAGACATAGAACATATTGCTATACATATCTAAAAAGAGAACATTTCAAGGATTCTAAATATGTCTTTGACATCCCTGTATCTCAATTTGGAGCCGAGATATAAGCAGTCAAAAATCGCAACTTTGGACCCCTGTACCACCTAGACCACTTTACCAAATGGGCTCATTTTTTGTGTGGTAGTTGTACTAGGGTAGGACTATAAAAGTATGAAATGGCAAGTCAATATGATTATTCCTTCTATGGTTTTCAAAAAAAATTTCATGAAAATTTCGAACTACTTTTTTTAAAGAATTCATAGTTCAGTCAGCAGGCTCAGCATTTGGCTCAAACTCCTTTCTGCACTGCGTATTTGTCTAAGGTATCTTGAGAAAAATTCCCATGGAATTATCTCTGCCCAGTTTCCTGAAACCGTGCTCTTAAATTTGTTTTTTCTTTTGTGAATTACGCAGAAGTGTCATAAAATTTGGTCATGAAATTTGTGCTGTTCAAAGCGCGCTCTGGCTGTCTGTGCACTCTTGAAGTGCCAAAGCCCTCTCTTTATTAGTTTCTGAGTAATAAGCCTTTACTTCTTCAGAAGAATAATAATAATAACTAGACTTGCAATTGTCCCTGACAATTACGATAAACTTTCCTTTCTTTTTATCTTTTTTGTCCAGTACCATGAATTTCTGCAATTAATAAAGTACCTGAAAACCTCGAAAATAGTTGCCCTAACCTCTTAAGCTATGCAGGAATAGAAAGATAATGAAAAAAGGTTTAAGAAAATATTTTTTTGGTTGCTGTACCTTGTATAGGACCCAGGTTCAAAACGCCTGAAAATTGCATATATAGGACACTCTGTGACCTTGACCCTGTAACCCAAAATTCTGAAATAACTCACATTTGTGAAGCACATGTATATACACTCCTGTGAATTTTTTTTGGTTCAATCTATCAACAACAATTTGGTCTGAGTAAGTAATTCAGGCTTTAAGAGTGATAAAAAAAATTTAGGACCTAAGCTGTTTGATGAAGGTAATTGCCCTATTACAGTAATGTAGTACTACCCAGAGGACATATATGTGCAAAATATGAATGAAATTGAAGACTTTCTTCCTGCTTTTTTGGGGCGAGAAACATAAATTTACTAACATTCATTGTAAAAATTGCTGACTCAGCGGTCCAGGGTACTGGGAGGTAGGTAGGTCAGCAATTCAGGCTTTATGAGTGATAAAAAAAATTCTAGGACCTAAGCTGTTTGATGAAGGTAATTGCCCTTTTACAGTAATGTAGCACTACCCAGAGTACATATATGTGCAAAATATGAATGCAATTGAAGACTTTCTTCCTGCTTTTTTGGGGTGATGCACGTAAACTTCCTAACATTCATTGTAAAAATTGCTGACTCAGCGGTTCAGGGTTGGTAGGTCTTCCCATTGGATAACATGGGAAAGAGAATTTTGGCTCCAAGTTCGAAACTGGTAAAGGTTGGTGAATAGACATGGTATTCTTTGTAAAGTCCTGATTTTTCTCTACATAATGACACCAGTTGCATGAAATTTGGTTGAAAAGAACTCAAGTTAAAAATTATTGAAATTTGTACTGAAAAAAAATTCTAGGGCCTAAGCCTTTTGATCAAAGCCCTTGCCCTTTTACATTTACATAGTACTCCTTAGAGGACATATCTGTAAAAAAAATGGTGAGAATCCAAGCAGTTCTTCTAGTGTTTTTGGTATTTTTTCATTTTTTGAATTTCAAAAAGTGACAAAATATTTTCACTCTCTGACGCTTTTCCAAACGGAAAGACATAGAACATATTGCTATACATATCTAAAAAGAGAACATTTCAAGGATTCTAAATATGTCTTTGACATCCCTGTATCTCAATTTGGAGCCGAGATATAAGCAGTCAAAAATCGCAACTTTGGACCCCTGTACCACCTAGACCACTTTACCAAATGGGCTCATTTTTTGTGTGGTAGTTGTACTAGGGTAGGACTATAAAAGTATGAAATGGCAAGTCAATATGATTATTCCTTCTATGGTTTTCAAAAAAAATTTCATGAAAATTTCGAACTACTTTTTTTAAAGAATTCATAGTTCAGTCAGCAGGCTCAGCATTTGGCTCAAACTCCTTTCTGCACTGCGTATTTGTCTAAGGTATCTTGAGAAAAATTCCCATGGAATTATCTCTGCCCAGTTTCCTGAAACCGTGCTCTTAAATTTGTTTTTTCTTTTGTGAATTACGCAGAAGTGTCATAAAATTTGGTCATGAAATTTGTGCTGTTCAAAGCGCGCTCTGGCTGTCTGTGCACTCTTGAAGTGCCAAAGCCCTCTCTTTATTAGTTTCTGAGTAATAAGCCTTTACTTCTTCAGAAGAATAATAATAATAACTAGACTTGCAATTGTCCCTGACAATTACGATAAACTTTCCTTTCCTTTTATCTTTTTTGTCCAGTACCATGAATTTCTGCAATTAATAAAGTACCTAAAAACCTCAAAAATAGTTGCCTTAACCTCTCAAGCTATACAGGAATAGAAAGATAATGAAAAAAGGTTTAAGAAAATATTTTTTTGGTTGCTGTACCTTGTATAGGACCCAGGTTCAAAACGCCTGAAAATTGCATATATAGGACACTCTGTGACCTTGACCCTGTGACATAGAATTCTGAAATAATTCACATTTGTGAAGCAGATGTATATACACTCCTGTGAATTTTTTTTGTTCAATCTATCAACAACAGTTTTGGTCTTAGTAAGCAATTCAGGCTTTAAGAGTGATAAAAAAATTTTAGGACCTAAGCTGTTTGATGAAGGTAATTGCCCTATTACAGTAATGTAGTACTACCCAGAGGACATATATGTGCAAAATGTGAATGAAATTGAAGACTTTCTTCCTGCTTTTTTGGGGCGAGAAACATAAATTTACTAACATTCATTGTAAAAATTGCTGACTCAGCCATCCAGGGAGGTAGGTAGGTAGGTCTCCCCATTGGATAACATGGGAAAGAGAATTTTGCCTCAAGGTTCAAAACTAATTAAGGTTGGTGAATAGACAAGGTATCCTATGTAATCTCCTAATTTTTCTCTGCATAATGACACCAGTTGGATGAAATTTGGTTGAATAGAACTGGAGTTAAAAATTATTGAAATTTGGATTGAAAACAAAATCCAGGGCCTAAGGTGTTCAATCAAGGCCCTTGCACTTCTACATTTACATAGTACTCCCTAGAGGACATATGCGTGAAAAGTATGAAGAAAATTGAAAAAGTCTTTCCTACTTTTTTGGGGCAAAACACGTAAACCTGCTAACATTCATTGTAATAATTGCTGACTCAGCGGTCCAGGGTTCTGGGAGGTAGGTAGGTCAGCAATTCAGGCTTTATGAGTGATAAAAAAAATTCTAGGACCTAAGCTGTTTGATGCAGGTAATTGCCCTTTTACAGTAATGTAGTACCACCCAGAGTACATATATGTGCAAAATATGAATGAAATTGAAGACTTCCTTCCTGCTTTTTTGGGGCGATGCACGTAAACTTCCTAACATTCATTGTAAAAATTGCTGACTCAGCGGTTCAGGGTTGGTAGGTCTTCCCATTGGATAACATGGGAAAGAGAATTTTGGCTCCAAGTTCGAAACTGGTAAAGGTTGGTGAATAGACATGGTATTCTTTGTAAAGTCCTGATTTTTCTCTACATAATGACACCAGTTGCATGAAATTTGGTTGAAAAGAACTCAAGTTAAAAATTATTGAAATTTGTACTGAAAAAAAATTCTAGGGCCTAAGCCTTTTGATCAAAGCCCTTGCCCTTTTACATTTACATAGTACTCCTTAGAGGACATATCTGTAAAAAAAATGGTGAGAATCCAAGCAGTTCTTCTAGTGTGTTTTAGACTTTTTCATTTTGAGAAAATCAAAAAGTGATAAAATATTTTCAATGTCTGACGCTTTTCCAAACCGAACTACCTAGAGCATATTACTATACATTCCTGAAAAGAGAACATTTCAAGGATTCTAAATATGTCTTTGAGATTCCTGTATCTCAATTTGGAGCCGAGATATAAGCAGTCAAAAAATGCAACTTTGGACCCCTGTACCACCTAGACCACTTTACCAAATGGGCTCATTTTTTGCATGGTAGTTGTCATAGGGTAGGACTATAAAAGTGTGAAATTGCAAGTCAATATCATTATTCCTTCTATGGTTTTTAAAAAAAATTTCATGAAAATTTCGAACTACTTTTTTTAAAGAATTCATAGTTCAGTCAGCAGGCTCACAATTTGGCTCAAACTCCTTTCTGCACTGCGTATTTGTCTAAGGTATCTTGAGAAAAATTCCCATGGAATTATCTCTGCCCAGTTTCCTGAAACCGTGCTCTTAAATTTGTTTTTTCTTTTGTGAATTACGCAGAAGTGTCATGAAATTTGGTCATGAAATTTGTGCTGTTCAAAGCGCGCTCTGGCTGTCTGTGCACTCTTGAAGTGCCAAAGCCCTCTCTTTATTAGTTTCTGAGTAATAAGCCTTTACTTCTTCAGAAGAATAATAATAATAATAAAGAATAATAAAAAAAAAAAAAAAAAAGAAAAATAAGACGTACAATAATAAGATAAACTTTCCTTCGGAAAGTTTATAACTAGACTTGCAATTGTCCCTGACAATTACGATAAACTTTCCTTTCTTTTTATCTTTTTTGTCCAGTACCATGAATTTCTGCAATTAATAAAGTACCTGAAAACCTCGAAAATAGTTGCCCTAACCTCTTAAGCTATGCAGGAATAGAAAGATAATGAAAAAAGGTTTAAGAAAATATTTTTTTGGTTGCTGTACCTTGTATAGGACCCAGGTTCAAAACGCCTGAAAATTGCATATATAGGACACTCTGTGACCTTGACCCTGTAACCCAAAATTCTGAAATAACTCACATTTGTGAAGCACATGTATATACACTCCTGTGAATTTTTTTTGGTTCAATCTATCAACAACAATTTGGTCTGAGTAAGTAATTCAGGCTTTAAGAGTGATAAAAAAAATTTAGGACCTAAGCTGTTTGATGAAGGTAATTGCCCTATTACAGTAATGTAGTACTACCCAGAGGACATATATGTGCAAAATATGAATGAAATTGAAGACTTTCTTCCTGCTTTTTTGGGGCGAGAAACATAAATTTACTAACATTCATTGTAAAAATTGCTGACTCAGCGGTCCAGGGTACTGGGAGGTAGGTAGGTCAGCAATTCAGGCTTTATGAGTGATAAAAAAAATTCTAGGACCTAAGCTGTTTGATGAAGGTAATTGCCCTTTTACAGTAATGTAGCACTACCCAGAGTACATATATGTGCAAAATATGAATGCAATTGAAGACTTTCTTCCTGCTTTTTTGGGGTGATGCACGTAAACTTCCTAACATTCATTGTAAAAATTGCTGACTCAGCGGTTCAGGGTTGGTAGGTCTTCCCATTGGATAACATGGGAAAGAGAATTTTGGCTCCAAGTTCGAAACTGGTAAAGGTTGGTGAATAGACATGGTATTCTTTGTAAAGTCCTGATTTTTCTCTACATAATGACACCAGTTGCATGAAATTTGGTTGAAAAGAACTCAAGTTAAAAATTATTGAAATTTGTACTGAAAAAAAATTCTAGGGCCTAAGCCTTTTGATCAAAGCCCTTACCCTTTTACATTTACATAGTACTCCTTAGAGGACATATCTGTAAAAAAAATGGTGAGAATCCAAGCAGTTCTTCTAGTGTTTTTGGTATTTTTTCATTTTTTGAATTTCAAAAAGTGACAAAATATTTTCACTCTCTGACGCTTTTCCAAACGGAAAGACATAGAACATATTGCTATACATATCTAAAAAGAGAACATTTCAAGGATTCTAAATATGTCTTTGACATCCCTGTATCTCAATTTGGAGCCGAGATATAAGCAGTCAAAAATCGCAACTTTGGACCCCTGTACCACCTAGACCACTTTACCAAATGGGCTCATTTTTTGTGTGGTAGTTGTACTAGGGTAGGACTATAAAAGTTTGAAATGGCAAGTCAATATGATTATTCCTTCTATGGTTTTCAAAAAAAAATTCATGAAAATTTCGAACTACTTTTTTTAAAGAATTCATAGTTCAGTCAGCAGGCTCAGCATTTGGCTCAAACTCCTTTCTGCACTGCGTATTTGTCTAAGGTATCTTGAGAAAAATTCCCATGGAATTATCTCTGCCCAGTTTCCTGAAACCGTGCTCTTAAATTTGTTTTTTCTTTTGTGAATTACGCAGAAGTGTCATAAAATTTGGTCATGAAATTTGTGCTGTTCAAAGCGCGCTCTGGCTGTCTGTGCACTCTTGAAGTGCCAAAGCCCTCTCTTTATTAGTTTCTGAGTAATAAGCCTTTACTTCTTCAGAAGAATAATAATAATAATAATAAAAAAAAAAATAATAATAAAAAAAAAAAAAAAAAAGAAAAATAAGACGTACAATAATAAGATAAACTTTCCTTCGGAAAGTTTATAATAAAAAAAAAAAAAAATAATAATAAAAAAAAAAAAAAAAAAGAAAAATAAGACGTACAATAATAAGATAAACTTTCCTTCGGAAAGTTTATAATAATAAGATAAACTTTCCTTCGGAAAGTTTATAATAACTAGACTTGCAATTGTCCCTGACAATTACGATAAACTTTCCTTTCCTTTTATCTTTCTTGTCCAGTACCATTAATTTCTGCACTGGAGAAGTCTCCAAGGTCTCTTGAAAAAACATTTCATGCCATTATCTCAGGCCAGTTTCCTGGAACCGTGAAGAAAAGTTTTTTTGTATTCCCTGAAATGCGCAGAAGTGTCATGAAATTTGTGCCGTTCTGAGTGCGATTGGGCCGTAACGATGGGGGTGCCCACTAGGTGTCCTCACTTCCTCAGTACCATAGGGGTGCCAACTTCCTCAGTATCATGGGGGTGCGAAATAGGTGTCCTTACTCCAAATTGTTTTCATAAATTCAGAAATTTTTGCCTTATTGTCTTAAACTATTCATAAGATGAACACATACCAGCACTGACTTTCAAAAAATATCTATTGAATTTTTTTGGTTCAATCTATCAACAACATTTTGGTCTAAGTAAGCAATTTAGGCTTTATAAGTGATAAAAAAATTCTAGGGCATAAGCTTTTTGATGCAGGTAATTGCCCTGTTACAGTCATGTAGTACTACCCAGAGGACATATATGTGCAAAATATGAATGAAATTGAAGACTTTCTTCCTGCTTTTTTGGGGCGAGAAACATAAATTTGCTAACATTCATTGTAAAAATTGCTGACTCAGCGGTTTCAGGGAGGTAGGTAGGTAGGTCTCCCATTGGATAACATGGGAAAGAGAATTTTGGCTCCAGGTTCGAAACTGGTTAAGGTTGGTGAATAGACATTGTATCCTATGTAAAGGCCTAATTTTTCTCTACCTAATGACGCCAGTTGCATGTAATTTGAATGAAAAGAACTGGAGTTAAAAATTATTGAAATCTGGACTGAAAAAAAATTCTATTGCCTAAGCCTTTTGATCAAAGCCCTTGCCCTTTTACATTTGGATAGTACTCCCTAGAGGACATATCTGTAAAAAAAATGGTGAGAATCCAAGCAGTTCTTCTACTGTTTTTTAGACTTTTTCATTTTGAGAAAATCAAAAAGTGACAAAAAATTTTCAATGTCTGACGCTTTTCCAAACGGAACTACCTAGAGCATATTACTATACATTCCTGAAAAGAAAACATTTCAAGGATTCTAAATATGTCTTTGAGATTCCTGTATCTCAATTTGGAGCTGAGATATAAGCAGTCAAAAAATGCAACTTTGGACCCCTGTACCACCTAGACCACTTTACCAAATGGGCTCATTTTTTGCATGAAAGTTGTGCTAGGGTAGGACTATAAAAGTGTGAAATTGCAAGTCAATATCATTATTCCTTCTATGGTTTTCAAAAAAAATTTCATGAAAATTTAGAATAACCTTTTTTCAAAAATTCATGGTTCAGTCAGCAGGCTCACAATTTGGCTCAAACTCCTTTCTGCACTGCGTATTTGTCTAAGGTATCTTGAAAAAAAATCTCATGCCATTATCTCTGCCCAGTTTCTTGAAACCGTGCCCTTAAATTTATTTTTTATTTTGTGAATTACGCAGAAGCGTCACGAAATTTGGTCATGAAATTTATGCCTTTCAAAGCGCGCTCTGGCTGTCTATGTGACCTTGAAGTGCCAAAGCCCTGCCTTTATTAGTTTCTGAGTAATAAGCCTTTACTTCTTCAGAAGAATAATAATAATAACTAGACTTGCAATTGTCCCTGACAATTACGATAAACTTTCCTTTCCTTTTATCTTTCTTGTCCAGTACCATTAATTTCTGCACTAGAGAAGTCTCCAAGGTCTCTTGAAAAAAAATTTTATGCCATTGTCTCTGGCCAGTTTCCTGGAACTGTGAAGAAAAGCTTTTTTTTATTCCCTGAAATGCGCAGAGGTGTCATGAAATAAGGTCATGAAATTTGTGCCGTTCAGAGTGCGATTGGGCCATACCATGGGGTGCCCACTAGGTGTCCTCACTTGTTCAATATCATGGGGGTGCGAAATAGGGTGTCCTCACTCCAAATTGTTCTCATAAATTCACAGTAATGTAGTACTACCCAGAAGACATATATGTGCAAAATATGAATGAAATTGAAGACTTTCTTCCTGCTTTTTTGGGGCGAGAAACATAAATTTACTAACATTCATTGTAAAAATTGCTGACTCAGCCGTCCAGGGAGGTAGGTAGGTAGGTCTCCCCATTGGATAACATGGGAAAGAGAATTTTGCCTCAAGGTTCAAAACTAATTAAGGTTGGTGAATAGACAAGGTATCCAATGTAATCTCCTAATTTTTCTCTGCATAATGACACCAGTTGGATGAAATTTGGTTGAATAGAACTGGAGTAAAAAATTATTGAAATTTGGACTGAAAAAAAATTCCAGGGCCTAAGGTGTTTAATCAAGGCCCTTGCCCTTCTACATTTACATAGTACTCCCTAGAGGACATATGCGTGAAAAGTATGAAGAAAATTGAAAAAGTCTTTCCTATTGTTTTTGGGGCAAAACACGTAAACCTGCTTACATTCATTGTAAAAATTGCTGACTCAGCGGTCCAGGGTTCTGGGAGGTAGGTAGGTCAGCAATTCAGTGATAAAAAAATTCTAGGACCTAAGCTGTTTGATGAAACTAATTGCCCTTTTACAGTAATGTAGTACTACCCAGAGGACATATATGTGCAAAATATAAATGAAATTGAAGACTTTCTTCCTGCTTTTTTGGGGCGATGCACATAAACTTCCTAACATTCATTGTAAAAATTGCTGACTCAGCGCTTCAGGGTTGGTAGGTCTCCCCATTGGATAACATGGGAAAGAGAATTTTGGCTCCAAGTTCGAAACTGGTAAAGGTTGGTGAAGAGACATTGTATCCTATGTGAAGGCCTAATTTTTCTCTACATAATGACACCAGTTGCATGAAATTTGGTTGAATAGAAATGGAGTTAAAAATTATTGAAATTTGGAATGAAAAAATTTCCAGGGCCAAGGGTTTTTAAGCAAAGCCCTTGCCCTTTAAAATTTACATAGTACTCCTTAGAGGACATATCTGTAAAAAAAATGGTGAGAATCCAAGCAGTTCTTCTACTGTTTTTTAGACTTTTTCATTTTGAGAAAATCAAAAAGTGACAAAAAATTTTCAATGTCTGACGCTTTTCCAAACGGAACTACCTGGAGCATATTACTATACATTCCTGAAAAGAGAACATTTCAAGGATTCTAAATATGTCTTTGAGATTCCTGTATCTCAATTTGGAGCCGAGATATAAGCAGTCAAAAAATGCAACTTTGGACCCCTGTACCACCTAGACCACTTTACCAAATGGGCTCATTTTTTGCATGAAAGTTGTGCTAGGGTAGGACTATAAAAGTGTGAAATTGCAAGTCAATATCATTATTCCTTCTATGGTTTTCAAAAAAAATTTCATGAAAATTTCGAAATACTTTTTTTCAAAAATTCATAGTTTAGTCAGCAGGCTCACCATTTGGCTCAAACTCCTTTCTGCACTGCGTATTTGTCTAAGGTATCTTGAGAAAAATTCCCATGGAATTATCTCTGCCCAGTTTCCTAAAACCGTGCTCTTAAATTTGTTTTTTCTTTTGTAAATTACG
Organism: Alitta virens; assembly: GCA_932294295.1. Classification (NCBI taxonomy): domain Eukaryota; kingdom Metazoa; phylum Annelida; class Polychaeta; order Phyllodocida; family Nereididae; genus Alitta; species Alitta virens. The sequence goes on along the minus strand of OW028575.1, from coordinate 67,720,543 downwards.
CAGAAGTTTCACGAAATTTGGTCATGAAATTTGTGCTGTTCAAAGCGCGCTCTGGCTATCTGTGCACTCTTGAAGTGCCAAAGCCCTGTCTTTATTAGTTTCTGAGTAATAAGCCTTTACTTCTTCAGAAGAATAATAATAATAATAATAAAAAAAAAAAAAAAAAAAAAAAAAAAAAAAAAAAAAAAAAAGAAAAATAAGACGTACAATAATAAGATAAACTTTCCTTCGGAAAGTTTATAACTAGACTTGCAATTGTCCCTGACAATTACGATAAACTTTCCTTTCTTTTTTTCTTTTTTGTCCAGTACCATGAATTTCTGCAATTAATAAAGTACCTGAAAACCTCGAAAATAGTTGCCCTAACCTCTTAAGCTATGCAGGAATAGAAAGATAATGAAAAAAGGTTTAAGAAAATATTTTTTTGGTTGCTGTACCTTGTATAGGACCCAGGTTCAAAACGCCTGAAAATTGCATATATAGGACACTCTGTGACCTTGACCCTGTAACCCAAAATTCTGAAATAACTCACATTTGTGAAGCACATGTATATACACTCCTGTGATTTTTTTTTGGTTCAATCTATCAACAACAATTTGGTCTGAGTAAGTAATTCAGGCTTTAAGAGTGATAAAAAAAATTTAGGACCTAAGCTGTTTGATGAAGGTAATTGCCCTATTACAGTAATGTAGTACTACCCAGAGGACATATATGTGCAAAATATGAATGAAATTGAAGACTTTCTTCCTGCTTTTTTGGGGCGAGAAACATAAATTTACTAACATTCATTGTAAAAATTGCTGACTCAGCGGTCCAGGGTACTGGGAGGTAGGTAGGTCAGCAATTCAGGCTTTATGAGTGATAAAAAAAATTCTAGGACCTAAGCTGTTTGATGAAGGTAATTGCCCTTTTACAGTAATGTAGCACTACCCAGAGTACATATATGTGCAAAATATGAATGCAATTGAAGACTTTCTTCCTGCTTTTTTGGGGTGATGCACGTAAACTTCCTAACATTCATTGTAAAAATTGCTGACTCAGCGGTTCAGGGTTGGTAGGTCTTCCCATTGGATAACATGGGAAAGAGAATTTTGGCTCCAAGTTCGAAACTGGTAAAGGTTGGTGAATAGACATGGTATTCTTTGTAAAGTCCTGATTTTTCTCTACATAATGACACCAGTTGCATGAAATTTGGTTGAAAAGAACTCAAGTTAAAAATTATTGAAATTTGTACTGAAAAAAAATTCTAGGGCCTAAGCCTTTTGATCAAAGCCCTTGCCCTTTTACATTTACATAGTACTCCTTAGAGGACATATCTGTAAAAAAAATGGTGAGAATCCAAGCAGTTCTTCTAGTGTTTTTGGTATTTTTTCATTTTTTGAATTTCAAAAAGTGACAAAATATTTTCACTCTCTGACGCTTTTCCAAACGGAAAGACACAGAACATATTGCTATACATATCTAAAAAGAGAACATTTCAAGGATTCTAAATATGTCTTTGACATCCCTGTATCTCAATTTGGAGCCGAGATATAAGCAGTCAAAAATAGCAACTTTGGACCCCTGTACCACCTAGACCACTTTACCAAATGGGCTCATTTTTTGTGTGGTAGTTGTACTAGGGTAGGACTATAAAAGTATGAAATGGCAAGTCAATATGATTATTCCTTCTATGGTTTTCAAAAAAAATTTCATGAAAATTTCGAACTACTTTTTTTAAAGAATTCATAGTTCAGTCAGCAGGCTCAGCATTTGGCTCAAACTCCTTTCTGCACTGCGTATTTGTCTAAGGTATCTTGAGAAAAATTCCCATGGAATTATCTCTGCCCAGTTTTCTGAAACCGTGCTCTTAAATTTGTTTTTTCTTTTGTGAATTACGCAGAAGTGTCATAAAATTTGGTCATGAAATTTATGCCTTTCAAAGCGCGCTCTGGCTGTCTATGTGACCTTGAAGTGCCAAAGCCCTGCCTTTATTAGTTTCTGAGTAATAAGCCTTTACTTCTTCAGAAGAATAATAATAATAATAAAGAATAATAAAAAAAAAAAAAAAAAAGAAAAATAAGACTTACAATAATAAGATAAACTTTCCTTCGGAAAGTTTATAACTAGACTTGCAATTGTCCCTGACAATTACGATAAACTTTCCTTTCTTTTTATCTTTTTTGTCCAGTACCATGAATTTCTGCAATTAATAAAGTACCTGAAAACCTCGAAAATAGTTGCCCTAACCTCTTAAGCTATGCAGGAATAGAAAGATAATGAAAAAAGGTTTAAGAAAATATTTTTTTGGTTGCTGTACCTTGTATAGGACCCAGGTTCAAAACGCCTGAAAATTGCATATATAGGACACTCTGTGACCTTGACCCTGTAACCCAAAATTCTGAAATAACTCACATTTGTGAAGCACATGTATATACACTCCTGTGAATTTTTTTTGGTTCAATCTATCAACAACAATTTGGTCTGAGTAAGCAATTCAGGCTTTAAGAGTGATAAAAAAAATTTAGGACCTAAGCTGTTTGATGAAGGTAATTGCCCTATTACAGTAATGTAGTACTACCCAGAGGACATATATGTGCAAAATATGAATGAAATTGAAGACTTTCTTCCTGCTTTTTTGGGGCGAGAAACATAAATTTACTAACATTCATTGTAAAAATTGCTGACTCAGCGGTCCAGGGTACTGGGAGGTAGGTAGGTCAGCAATTCAGGCTTTATGAGTGATAAAAAAAATTCTAGGACCTAAGCTGTTTGATGAAGGTAATTGCCCTTTTACAGTAATGTAGCACTACCCAGAGTACATATATGTGCAAAATATGAATGCAATTGAAGACTTTCTTCCTGCTTTTTTGGGGTGATGCACGTAAACTTCCTAACATTCATTGTAAAAATTGCTGACTCAGCGGTTCAGGGTTGGTAGGTCTTCCCATTGGATAACATGGGAAAGAGAATTTTGGCTCCAAGTTCGAAACTGGTAAAGGTTGGTGAATAGACATGGTATTCTTTGTAAAGTCCTGATTTTTCTCTACATAATGACACCAGTTGCATGAAATTTGGTTGAAAAGAACTCAAGTTAAAAATTATTGAAATTTGTACTGAAAAAAAATTCTAGGGCCTAAGCCTTTAGATCAAAGCCCTTGCCCTTTTACATTTACATAGTACTCCTTAGAGGACATATCTGTAAAAAAAATGGTGAGAATCCAAGCAGTTCTTCTAGTGTTTTTGGTATTTTTTCATTTTTTGAATTTCAAAAAGTGACAAAATATTTTCACTCTCTGACGCTTTTCCAAACGGAAAGACATAGAACATATTGCTATACATATCTAAAAAGAGAACATTTCAAGGATTCTAAATATGTCTTTGACATCCCTGTATCTCAATTTGGAGCCGAGATATAAGCAGTCAAAAATCGCAACTTTGGACCCCTGTACCACCTAGACCACTTTACCAAATGGGCTCATTTTTTGTGTGGTAGTTGTACTAGGGTAGGACTATAAAAGTATGAAATGGCAAGTCAATATGATTATTCCTTCTATGGTTTTCAAAAAAAATTTCATGAAAATTTCGAACTACTTTTTTTAAAGAATTCATAGTTCAGTCAGCAGGCTCAGCATTTGGCTCAAACTCCTTTCTGCACTGCGTATTTGTCTAAGGTATCTTGAGAAAAATTCCCATGGAATTATCTCTGCCCAGTTTCCTGAAACCGTGCTCTTAAATTTGTTTTTTCTTTTGTGAATTACGCAGAAGTGTCATAAAATTTGGTCATGAAATTTGTGCTGTTCAAAGCGCGCTCTGGCTGTCTGTGCACTCTTGAAGTGCCAAAGCCCTCTCTGTATTAGTTTCTGAGTAATAAGCCTTTACTTCTTCAGAAGAATAATAATAATAATAAAAAAAAAAATAATAATAAAAAAAAAAAAAAAAAAAAAGAAAAATAAGACGTACAATAATAAGATAAACTTTCCTTCGGAAAGTTTATAATAAAGAATAATAATAAAAAAAAAAAAAAAAAAAAAAAAGAAAAATAAGACTTACAATAATAAGATAAACTTTCCTTCGGAAAGTTTATAATAAAGAATAAAAAAAAAAAAGAAAAATAAGACTTACAATAATAAGATAAACTTTCCTTTGGAAAGTTTATAATAAAGAATAATAATAATAACTAGACTTGCAATTGTCCCTGACAATTACGATAAACTTTCCTTTCCTTTTATCTTTCTTGTCCAGTACCATTAATTTCTGCACTGGAGAAGTCTCCAAGGTCTCTTGAAAAAACATTTCATGCCATTATCTCAGGCCAGTTTCCTGGAACCGTGAAGAAAAGTTTTTTTGTATTCCCTGAAATGCGCAGAAGTGTCATGAAATTTGTGCCGTTCTGAGTGCGATTGGGCCGTAACGATGGGGGTGCCCACTAGGTGTCCTCACTTCCTCAGTACCATAGGGGTGCCAACTTCCTCAGTATCATGGGGGTGCGAAATAGGTGTCCTTACTCCAAATTGTTTTCATAAATTCAGAAATTTTTGCCTTATTGTCTTAAACTATTCATAAGATGAACACATACCAGCACTGACTTTCAAAAAATATCTATTGAATTTTTTTGGTTCAATCTATCAACAACATTTTGGTCTAAGTAAGCAATTTAGGCTTTATAAGTGATAAAAAAATTCTAGGGCATAAGCTTTTTGATGCAGGTAATTGCCCTGTTACAGTCATGTAGTACTACCCAGAGGACATATATGTGCAAAATATGAATGAAATTGAAGACTTTCTTCCTGCTTTTTTGAGGCGAGAAACATAAATTTGCTAACATTCATTGTAAAAATTGCTGACTCAGCGGTTTCAGGGAGGTAGGTAGGTAGGTCTCCCATTGGATAACATGGGAAAGAGAATTTTGGCTCCAGGTTCGAAACTGGTTAAGGTTGGTGAATAGACATTGTATCCTATGTAAAGGCCTAATTTTTCTCTACCTAATGACGCCAGTTGCATGTAATTTGAATGAAAAGAACTGGAGTTAAAAATTATTGAAATCTGGACTGAAAAAAAATTCTATTGCCTAAGCCTTTTGATCAAAGCCCTTGCCCTTTTACATTTGGATAGTACTCCCTAGAGGACATATCTGTAAAAAAAATGGTGAGAATCCAAGCAGTTCTTCTAGTGTTTTTTAGACTTTTTCATTTTGAGAAAATCAAAAAGTGACAAAAAATTTTCAATGTCTGACGCTTTTCCAAACGGAACGACTTAGAACATATTGCTATATATATCTGAAAAGAGAACATTTCAAGGATTCTAAATATGTCTATGAGATTCCTGTATCTCAATATGGAGCCGAGATATAAGCAGTCAAAAATCGCAAATTTGGACCCCTGTACCACCTAGACCACTTTACCAAATGGGCTCACTTTTTGCATGATAGTTGTACTTGGGTAGGACTATACAAGTATGAAATGGCAAGTCAATATGATTATTCCTTCTATGGTTTTCAAAATAAATTTCATGAAAATTTCGAACTACTTTTTTTAAAGAATTCATAGTTCAGTCAGCAGGCTCAGCATTTGGCTCAAACTCCTTTCTGCACTGCGTATTTGTCTAAGGTATCTTGAGAAAAATTCCCATGGAATTATCTCTGCCCAGTTTCCTGAAACCGTGCTCTTAAATTTGTTTTTTCTTTTGTGAATTACGCAGAAGTGTCATGAAATTTGGTCATGAAATTTGTGCTGTTCAAAGCGCGCTCTGGCTGTCTGTGCACTTTTGAAGTGCCAAAGCCCTCTCTTTATTAGTTTCTGAGTAATAAGCCTTTACTTCTTCAGAAGAATAATAATAAACAAAAAAAAAAAAAAAAAGAAAAAGAAAAATAAGACTTACAATAATAAGATAAACTTTCCTTCGGAAAGTTTACAATTACGCAGAAGTGTCATGAAATTTGGTCATGAAATTTGTGCTGTTCAAAGCGCGCTCTGGCTGTCTGTGCACTCTTGAAGTGCCAAAGCCCTCTCTTTATTAGTTTCTGAGTAATAAGCCTTTACTTCTTCAGAAGAATAATAATAAAAAAAGAAAAATAAGACTTACAATAACAATATGAACTTTCCTACGGAAAGTTCATAATTATCATCCAGACAAATATTACTGTAGGAGCCAATGTTGTATATTATTGTGCCATTCAGTTCGCTTGTTGGTTTTCCACTCACTGTGTAATTGCTTGCCTCGATATATATACTTGATATATGAAGCTTTTTTTTGGCAGGAAATAGACACTCACTCCATTGATTCCATTTGACACAAATATGCCATCGTTTATGGGGGATAAAGTAATTCTTGCTTTACAAAAAGGGAGAAAAAAGACAGCAAAAACAAAAAGGAAGGCAATAAATTGTAACCTTTATGATCTGTCATGTTTCATTTTTGGCTAAGAGTGAAATTTATTGCTTGATCCAGATTATTTGATGGCATTTGGGTATAGAATGGCATTTTGCAATTTGTACTATGCGTGTGGTAATTCAAAAGATCCTGGACTTTCATCTGTTTCGAACATTTGACCTAGATCAAAGAGATAGCATATTTAATAGAGGATTAATCGCTTTGTATTCCTTTGATAACAGTTTTGATGGTATATCTGCTGTGGATCAGTACGGTTAATACCCCATCATTATTGTGTCCCTCTTTGGTGAAATTTCTGAATAGTTTCATGCATTCAATGTGATAAGTCTTGTGTATTTTGTACTTCCTGCACTTGTCTCCCTATAGATGTGTTATAATCACGTGAAAACAAGTGTCAGCATTAACAAGTGCTAAAAGATGGGAAAGTTTCAGTTTTCCTTGAAAATTACACGATGTAATAGAGAATTTTTTTTGGAGTTCTCATTTCTCAAGTGAAAAGTGCTAATTAATTTGTACAAAGCTTACTGGCTTGACAATCAGGTGACATTGGAAAGTTTTCGTTAATATAAATGTGATACTCGACGTGTTCCTAGAGGATTCCGATTTAGTAAGTTGAAGAGCTCTGTTGCTGTGGGGATCCCCTATCATTACAAGGTCCTTGGTGTTTCTTTGCTGATGAATTTATTTTTGTTGTAATTATCATTCTCTATGACTGACCTTGTAGAAATGAGCCTTGCAGCTGGAAGGCCTCTAGAAGGACTCCCGTCTGTTGAATTGTTACGCCAAAAGCTTGTATATGTTCAAGATATTCTGGATGCTCACAGAGACTTGAAATTGCAGTGGTTGCACATTTGTCAGTTGTTCCTTAAGTTTAAACATCTGGGTACATGTTAAGGAAATAGGTGAACACTGGTGAATGTTTGTAACTGGTTTATTTTAAACCTCTCCAGAGGGTTCTCTTAGCATTTTGCATTGCCAGTTTGCTTAGATATTTATATTTAAAGTGTAATGAAGTGTATAATATCACTGTTAATGGAACTATTTAACTGACTACAGACTAGATATTGATTAGAATCATTATGTAATTCTATTTCACCGCCCTGTAAATTAATACACTGGTGTTTTGATATATTTATCTTTTGAATATATCAAGGATATATTATAATCATTGAATCTCCAATATACCAATTTCCCTGTCCTATTGTTTAATTGCTTGTGTCCTTAGACATGCTAAAAAAAATATATTCACAGAGTAATAATACCCAGAGGGGACAGTGCAATTGAACCAAGGTCACCTACACTAATGAAAATCAAAAAATTAATCATATAGATTTATAAGGGAATCACATAAAGACAAAATTTGTTAATACCTAGGGGCAGTGTTTTACATTAATTTTAAGCACACAGATGTTATGATCACAACAATCACACTGATGTCACTTTCTATTGTTATGATTTTGACATAATACACCAAAATGACACAAATTATTGGCCAAAACCAACCCTGACTTGGCTTATAAAAATGTGTGAGTGTTCCTCTTACTATTTCTACTCTTTGATATTATTGTTAAAAGATAATATTTTGCTTTTTTTCAGAGCTGTTGGTAAAACGTGTTTGCTCATCAGTTATACCACCAATGCCTTCCCCGTTGAATACATCCCCATTGTGTGAGTATTTTAAAGGTCATTTATGCATTTTGTTAGCTGTATTTTACACAATGTAGTACCAGTAGTTGAATTGAACTTGCTTTGTTCATTTTCTGGGAAATAATAGTGACATTGCATATATTCAATACATTGCGAGAGTTCTATATTAAAATGTTTGGTTTGTTAAATGCCATTTGATTATTAGTGCATTTAAACATTTATGTTGTAGTAGACTAAGTACTTATAGTTTTTATGTCAAATCATTGAAAATAATTAAGCTATCAGTTGTCATGAGAAAGGAGAGAATATGCAGCTTTAAAATTATTGTGTATCATGGCAAACAAAGTGTGCTTTGATAACCTAACTCCCTCTATCTTGATGTATTCTCACTTTTTTTTTACACCCCTGATATTCAAAAATGTCACCCGTGATGTTCAAAAAAGTGTAACTGGCTTTTTGTGTCTGTTAGGGCCTTTTTGCCGAGCAGTTGTGATGTCATAGTAGTGTGTGTCAAAACAAATAATGGTTGCAAAAACTAGTATGATGGGTGAAAAAAGGTTTATAGAATATTTCCCATGTCATGTTAGACTCAGCAGACACTACTAGACACATTAGGCTAATGGCAGCTGAAGATAGAAGAAAGCGACTTGGGTTTATTTATTTTTGTTGAACCTGTCACACGATACAATGACCTGAAATGAGTCATTCTTGAAATCTCGGTCTATCATGTCTTGGAAGGAGATAAACTTGATAAACATGGTCAAGTGTGTATATGCCATCCCTCCTTGGTGCTCTTTTGTGTAATCAGCTACTTTTAGACTTCTTATAAACACCACTTATACAATGGCAGACAGTGGCAGACAGTGGCAGGAGCTGAGAATGTCTTGAACCTGCCACTCTTTACTGTTCAAAGTCTGTGGTGCGAAAACTTGGCATGCTGGTATGCCTGTTCCGCCGAGATGTATGTACGATTCTGCCAACGAAGTGGGTGGTGGAAGAAGGCAGAATGGGGATCTTTAGGGCCACGAAAAAGTTGAACTCGATCATGTTTTTTGAGCGTCTCAAAAACATCAGACACACGGTCGGTCATGATTGTCTTAATCGGTCCAGCAGGTGCAGGGCAAACCCATGTGAGGAGCAGGCTGCTGTCGTCCTCTGATGTAGTACATGATGAGCAGTCATTATCATCATCACAAAGGCGTTGAGATGGCTGGGTCTCCGGGATGACCATAACTTGCGAGCTGGGACTCTCGGTAACAGTGAGTCTCCTCTGGGCAATTCGTCGCGGGGGCCTTTTGGGAGTCTCATCCAGCATCACAAACGAACAACTGACATCTGCAGCCATGTCTGAAGAAAGAAATCGAATGGAGCAAAGTACCAGTTTCAAGAATAGAAAAGTATGTCAGGTTTTTAATGTGGTCAGAAATTTGCTTTGTCAGAATAAACTTGCTAGGTTCATTTAGTCAGAATATTTTTACTTTATTGTTGAATATGGAGATTACTTATATATGTTATGTGCTTATAACTTACTCAATACCAATTTAATAAAATCAGCACTATTTCACTAAGTTATAGTTACCAACGACAGAGTGTCAAATTAACAAGTGAACAAAGTTATTAAGTAAAAGTAAACAAAAATTTAAAGTTAACAGTTTGTATCTCAGGTCCTTGGATGTACGATTTGGGTGTAGACTTGTAGGTTTACAGCTTAGTTGGACACTCAATTTTCGCTCACCCTGTTCTTAGTCTACAAGACAGAAATAGGTACTTTCCGCAGTATAACACAACACAACAACAGTGGTCTAAATATATGACAATTATCTTACTTGTGTAGCACTTGGGATAACAAAAACTTATGTAATAGTTCTCAGTATTTCTTGTTTACAAACTCCAGTTTTGTTATTGCAGGCTTGCAGCTGTCATGTTATTGCATCAGGCAGAGATTGACCAGAGTTAGTAGTATTTCTAACAATATGTGTATACATAGCAGCTAGGGTATGCCCCTGGAGGGGGGGGGGGGGAGTTACTGATAATTGGCATGACCTTGGGTTTTTCCACAGGGCTCTCTTAAACCGGACCGTTGTTCAGTCATCAAATAAAGGTATTGAGCCATGGTTCCCCTTAATTGAAATTCCTGTTTCATATGAATAGAACAGCTGTTTAGAGGAGTCCAAAGGCTTAAGTTTAAAGACCACAAAACATGAGTAAGCGGGGAATATAAGAGCTATTATATATTTTATAATATATATCAACACTGACTCAGATAATTATGGACCTTGCTTACTTGTTTGCAAAAGTACGCATCAAGCATTTTAGTGGAAGGATTTTTACAGTATCAAAATGACAGATTAATAAATTCATGGTAAAGGGAATTAAACATCTATTATATATTAAATGTTATATATTAATTTACACTAAGGTGTGGTCTGTAAGCATCAGTGTTGGGTATGCATGTTTGTACCAGAGTTTTTGAGTCATGATTACATAGTCTGTCACACCCATAATTTATTTATTATTTATCAGACAGTTGTATTTGTGTAATACACATTTACATATATGGTCTAAATAAATATTCTTAAGTCTTGAGTCTTTATAACCATAACTGAATCGATATTGATGGCCCAAATAATTGCACGATTGTCTTTTGATAGATCAATCAATTCATTATCAGTTTATTCCCCTGGTTGACTGATTGAGGAAGTTGGATTAAATATATATATATATATATATAGGCCTATATAATGTCATTAAAAATAGTATGTAGAGCAATAAATAGTACTGGTGCAGCCTGTATGTTTAACAGGGAGCCGTTTTTGTTTTAATTGTATGTACATTCATGATATTCCATCTCAATGTCGCTATTATGGCCACCCAGGGTTACAGCTGGCCTTTCAACGAGTCGGCACTATATTCTTGTAATTATGATAATGATACACACATATTCATATATTCCTATTTTTGCTACTTTAATTTTAATTTTCAAGCAGACAGAATCCTTAATTTTTTTCGCTATTATTCACTGTCTGGAGTCCCAAGTTTAAGAAAGGGAGAATTCTTATTTTGAAGGTCAAGATTTTGACCTATTTTGAAGGTCTTATTTTGAAGGTCAAGATTTTGACCTAACTTGTTAGACCAAGAATTACACATGCGTATGTTACTATTTCAGATTTGATAACTACTCTGCTAATGTTATGGTGGATGGCAAACCCATCAACTTGGGGCTTTGGGATACTGCTGGTCAAGAATATGACAGACTGAGGCTATTGTCTTACCTACAAACAGTAAGATCAATATGCTATTAATGCCATGGACCATAATCAAATGATAATAAACTCATGCACGCTTGTCATATTGGATGACATAGTCTACACATTTGGTATCCTGTAATGGTAGATGCAGCTATAAGTTACCACGAAATGTATGAATTTATGTTTATGGATGATTGTTATTAATGCTTAATTTGCTTTTATTTCAGGATGTCTTCCTAATTTGCTTTTCATTAATAAGTCCAGCATCATTTGAAAACGTTCGAGCAAAGGTAATTGTCCAATTTCACCTATTTTCAGTATTGTTGATTTACATCTGAAAGTGGGCTAAGTTCAGTTAGTAGCCTAGTAATGGGATCATGTATAGTTATCGTAATGTAAGAATTGCTTGTCTCATTGCAGTGGTATCCTGAAGTTAGTCATCATTGCCCAAATACACCAATCATCTTAGTAGGAAAGAAGCTGGATTTACGAGAAGACAAGGAAACCCTAGAGAAATTGAAAGAGGTGAAGTTGTCGCCCATATCTTACCCCCAGGGCCTGGCCATGGCCAAGGAGATCAATGCAGTCAAATACCTGGAGTGCTCAGCGCTCACACAAAAGGGCATCAAAACAGTATTTGACGAAGCAATCAGAGCAGTGCTCTGTCCGAAGCCAAGACCCAGGACGAAGAAGCCGTGCTCATTGCTATGAGATCGCCTGGTGATAGGTCGGGAGGGCATTTAGGGATTTGTTATTCTTATAAACTAACAGGAAATGAGTGGGCCAGTGACGCTAATTGGGGGGAAGGGGGTGACAGGATCGAATTTTCGAGGTTGTCATTTCTGGGGTGTTGTTTCATGCGGGGTGTAAGTAATTGTGTTTAAATTGAAAATGTCATATTCAGAGGGCAAGTCATGGCTGCTTTGTTCAATTCAGATGGTGATCAGACTCTTCTAATCAGACTCTCAATGAACATGTCATGCGTTCGCACTTTGATTTAACATCGGATTGTTCCCATCTTTTTCACTTGACATGGTGGCTTATTTGGACATTTTCTTGATAGAATTTATAGAACATGTAAAATGATAATGGTATTTATGCTTTGTCTGTTCTTCATGCAGGCTTGGTGGCTTATGATGCTTCGGCTACTATTTTATATAGCAGTGCTAAGATAGTGGGGTTTTCTTTGTACAGTTCGAAAGCCTTTGTAAAGTTTAGTTTTAATTGGCGCCATACTGTCTGAATGAGCGTAGCTTGGATTGGCCACCTTGGTGAAATGCTTTATACAAATTAACACAATTTTCTGATCAAGTGGAAAATAAAATGCCTGTGCATCAATTCTATAATTGCCACAGAATTGTACCATATTTTAGTTTTTGACAAACACTTCCAGGAAGTAAAGTTGTTATCTGATTTATTCGGATCAAAGGTTTTGGGGGGAGAATATTGTTACAGATCTATTAAGTGTTTATTGGACTGCTACTCTGTCATGTTATTGCAGTGAAATTGTTGAAATTTCTGCTACCGATGTATCCTTAAGTTGCTAAGTTGTCCATTGTCTGTAGTTTTCTAAGTGAGGCTGAAAAGTCCTTGCACTTTGTGCTATGAATTAATTTACTGATAAATAACGACCTTCGTGTATCCGTGGCTTTTTAAGCTGCTCCTTGTGCTTTTCAAGCAAGCATCAAACAATATATGCTTGGGTTAAGAAATGTTTTGTTATAGCTTTTGGTGATAAAGAGGTAATTTGTGATTCAGAGATTATGGAAAAATGGCAACGACCATGTGCGCGGGTTTTTAGTTTCATCACTTGTTTTATAGTGTCAATGAATTGCTGACTCCATATAATTTAGCTAAGCTCTGGTTCACAATAAGCTGTATAGTTGTACACTTCGATGATGTAAATGAATTTCATAGCCGCAGTTACTTTAGTGCAGTTGAAATGAGCAGGGTGGGAGTCGTTTAAGAAGACACATGATTATAGCTTAGATGTAGAAACTTGAGTTGTAGATATTGAAATGATTTTGTAATTTTCGTTGCATGCTGTAGAGTTGATTAGTTTCACTTTGTCAGTCCCATCCTGCTCTGATGTTATTTGCTTTGACGAAAACTGCATTGATTCTATTGTTATTATACTCTATACATTGCTTTTTTTTCTAATTTAGTTGTAATTAATTCACAAAAGTTATATTTTTACAGATATAAAATTGAAACTTCTCACTTATTAAGTTCTCTATCAAATCATGAGACAATTTGTATAGAGATGTGATTACAGAATAAACATATTATGCATAAACGTTAACATTTAATCGTTTTTTTTTTTGTTCTGAAAATTGATGCGATTGTTGAAGTTGGAAAAATGTGTGAGTCGATCATTATTGTTAGTGAGGTGAAGTCCACTAGATGGCAGTGTGGTTTCGTGGCTAGTGGTGCCACCTAATGCCTTACAGACTACATTGTCTCATACTGTATAGAATATGGCATCAAAATGCTAGTAACAGCATGTGAATTTCATCAAAGGGGTTTGTGTTGTGGCCTTTGTATTATATATAGATACAACCTTTTTATCTGCCATTTGTCAGAATTGCATTAACAATTTAAGATTGCTTTTAAGTGCAAGATTTGACAAGTATTGTGTAATCCAGTGAGGCTGCCTACAGTTGGAGCTGCTTCTCTAATTATTGTTTATAACTGGGTTTCATTCTTTACAAAGCTGTGGTGTAAAGCAAGAATTCTCCTGCACCATAAGCTTGTTTTTATCGGACTCTTTAAAAGCTGTCATGACTGAAATGTTTAAATAAGATTCCAGATGCACGCATTCCGTTCAGCATTGCTCCATATATCTCTTAACTCATTGATGTGAATTTTGGTATTTATCATGCAGCAATCCTGAAATCTTTTGGGGGAATTTCTTTAGTAGATGGTTCGGAAACATTGTACACACTCGAAGAAGCGCTGATGACTCTCTCTATAAATTAATTTCTGTTGGTTTCCATTTATTGCATTTGACGTCCACTGAACCAAAAGCTTTCTACCATGAAAAAAACTTCTTACACTATTTTAGAAAAGTTGGGGGATATTTGATATTAAAAAAATAGACAATATACCCCCATAACACTGCAGTAATGGCCCAATACAGTTCACCAGTATTGGACCATTAACATCTTGCCCATTGGCATTTTATCAGCCCTTTAGTTGCCATCAGTATCGGTTTATTACCAGGCCAGTCATGGGCCAGTGTTGAAACAGTACAGGTCCTTTATAGACATTCTCTTGCATAAGAATAGGGCAAATACTTTGACATAATTTTCTTCATTATTTCTAATTTCTTATAATAATATAAAACAACTGCAAATCAAATATTCGGCTGAACTTTATTCACTCTGTTTAATAAATTATTTATATGCCATTTCCACAGAGATTAGTTTTCCGGTCAACTGTTCCATAAACTACCATTGAACCTTATAATTGCCATACATGTCCTATACAGCATTAAATACATAATTTCCGCTTGATATGGACTGAATGGCCGGGATGGGGGCCTAGCTCAGAGGTAGCTCTCTGGGCTTCCAACCGCTGGGTACCGGGTTCGATTCCCGGTCGAGCCTAAGTTGGATGGCTGTTTCATCCTTCGTCTCATTGCCATGGTCTCTGCCTGTCCTAATTAGCCCAACTGGTGCAGAAATACAGGACATAAAGCGACGGCAGGCAATTGTATGCAGCTGGTGACATGAGACGTGGCCAGGCATGGATACTTCCTCAAACCTTGTGCTCGCTTGCAAACTCCGTCCGGGGTCCACCTCAGACAGGGGATCCCCCTCTCGAGCCAATCCCCAGACAGGCTCAATCCTGTCATCCACATAGACCAATATTTGGGGAAGACGTAATTGCAGATCAGGTACTCGTACCTAATACTACAATCATCAATGGGGGGACCCCAAACGCTGGCCAAACTTGCAGCCCAAGCCGTGGTTGAGGTGGCTTTTCCTCGGGAAACCGATGATTGATGCGTCCAATGGCCCTGATGGTAGTGGGCATCAGAAGGCACATGATACATGCCAGAACCATCGGATGCAACAAAAAGGCCACCATTCTTGGTTGCACATGATACATGCCAGAACCTTCGGATGCAACCAAAAGGCCACCGTCCTCGGTTGCTTTACCGAAAACAGCTCCAACGGAGTCACTTGGTTAGTGCTGCTGCACCTTTCCCATAGACGAAACAGGAGCCACTGCTTCATAGAAAGGTGAAACGGGGAAGGGTCGTGAGGATAACAACTCATTGCTGGCAACCAGGCCAAGCAGCTCAACATTGGAATGGCAGCCCAGATCCATACAGATCAGGCGTAACACACCATCAACGGTGGGCGAGTCTTCAACGGTTGGCACGACATAAACTGGCCTCTCTGAAAGACACTCGATGGGTGTGGGGGTCACCACAGTTTCTTCAATCATATTGGACTCCCTGTCATCCTCATCGTTGTCATCTGGTGCTGGCCCGGGCCTCCAGCCAAAGGGTCTGGAGCACTGAACTGGGCCTCCAGCTAAAACAACTGGGCTGTGGCTCCAGGTAAGCGAACTCAGGAGGGGTTGGCACAATTTCATCCTCTTCTCGGGACACTTTGGACGTCCCAGCTCATTGATATTGGCAAAGCCTCTTCCTCTGCCCACAGCACATGTAATTGTGCCGTTTGCATCGGAAGATCGCCTCTGGTGTCTCCTGGGACCCACCCTGAGTGGAAGGCATGATGGTGGACACAGTTGTCACAGCAGCTGAGGTCGCATCAGGGACAGGCAAGGTCCCCGAGGACGCATCAGTTAGGGGGAGCATGGTCACACCGTTGGGGACAATGGTGTTAGAATTGCTCTCTGACTCATCTCTGACTCATCATTAACCATAGTCAGAGAACTCATCTTCTAGATGGAGCAAAGGCTCCACACCATCCCCCCCCCCTCCCCCACAAAGGCCCATGTTGGATGGCTGTTTCATCCTTCGTCTCCTTGCCATAGTCCCTACCTGTCCTAATTAGCCCAACTGGTACAGAAATACAGGACGTAAAGCTCTAATACACCGCCACCACCATACCCCGCAGCGCTCTGTTCATCTATGAAACACTCATACGAGTATGTGCGAGTATCTGTCAACCATCCCCTGTTCACTCTTCAAAAACTTGTGCATAAGCCAAGTGTCCATGACACGCTGGCCTATTGTCCGTGTGCTACCTGTTGTCACACTTGAAACGTACTTGGACCACTTGTCATTCACTCTTGTCTATCTATGGTTCATATGTGAAACCTCCTTGACACCGAACCCACCACATATTAGCAGGAGTGAGCAAGTGTGGATGGCTAGTTGCCACGTACATCCGTAGAACACTTGCCGAGTGACTCCCGAGCGATTCACGTATAAAGATAAACAATTTTAAACATGTTTAAACAATTTTTGTCCCTCTCCATGGATGATCAAGGTGCTAAATGGAGCAATCTACAGATTAGCGCGCGAGTATCTGTACATCGCTCAGCGAGTGAATTATGTATGGCCAAGGATGACCAAGAGTTGTGCTCACTCGCCATGCCCATCCATGACAGTTTGAACACTCTTTTACACTGTAGTTCCCAAGGAATTGCAGCCAGCATCTGTTGCTACAAAGCAAGTACCCAACAACATTACAGCTTTTTTCACTGGTTCATCACCTCTATCGAATTTCTTCTTGACTAATTTCAGCATTGACGACCGTGAATACACTTCTGTAGAACAGTTTTTCCAGTACAAGAAAGCTGTCCATGCTGAAATGCCAGACATAGCAAAGGCGATCCTGGACACTGATAGTCCACGCGAATGGAAGCGACTTGGGGACTCAATTAAATGTGAATGGTTGCCTGCAGCAAAAATAGTAATGAAACATGGTTGTTTGGCTAAATTTAGTCAAAATGAGTATGCAAAGAAATTTCTTCTGGAAACTGATAATCAAACATTGGTTGAAGCTGGGCCAAACTGTGTATGGGGTGTGGGCATGTATATGTCAAACAAAGATATTTCAAATAGAGACAAATGGAAGGGTCAGAACTTACTTGGCCAGATTCTCATGGTTGTCCGAAATGAATTGAAAGTTTAATTAAGAAATGATTAAACTGTTCCATTTTTACTTGGTATTACTTGGTATTATTGATCTTTGACTTGGTCTTGGTGCAAGTAACACAAAAATCTTGTTATGGGTGATTGCACTTTGGTTTATTTAATTTTCATTTGTATGATTTATTTAATAACACAGAAATTTGAGATATATACTATCAATGTTTTTGTATTACAGTACTATGAATGGTATCTTTTTTTATTTACTAGCAACTTTGTCATTTTAGTTTCATGTTTTGTATATTCATTGATTAATCATGGTTAATTGTTATGTGTGTTCACACAGGATTCTATCACATTCTCGCACGGTTGTTTGTATTTGGTGTAATAACTTATTTCATCGCCATTGTTTGCCAGTAGATATATGTGATATACAAATGAATTAATTTACCTGTGAATTTTGTCATGTTAACCTTTTTCCATTCAATCATATTGAATGTGACTCTCAATTTATTGATAATGTCAGATGTAATCCACAGTCAAGTCTTGAGCAATCTTAAATGTCTGTAACAGATAAATTATTTAATCCACTGGACATTGACTGTCAATCTGAAGAAGAACGAATACAATTCTTACTTGACATTGACCCTGACTATCAGTATTATAATGATGAACAGTGTGTTTTTAATATACAGAACTGTGATTATTATACAGAACAATCATTTGCTAAAAAATGCACTCAGTATAACATTCCTGAAAATTGTCTCTCTTTGATGCATTGTAATATTAGAAGTATGTCAAAGAATCTGAACAGCTTTGAACAGTACCTGCAATGTCTTAATCTAAGGTTTAAAATAATCACATTTAGTGAGACTTGGCTGACCCAAGCAAACTATGACTGCTATAATATGTGCAGTTACAATATTGAAAGTCAGTTTAGGGCAGACAAATCAGGTGGTGGAGTATCTACTTGCATTAGTCAAGAAATAGAATACAACCCTCGAAATGAATTTAACTTCTGCAATCAGTATATTGAGTCACTGTTCATACAAATACCTAAATCTGAATTTAATCTTGACAAAAATGTTATTGTAGGTACTGTATATAGACCCCCAAATACTGCTATCGAGGAATTTAATAAATATCTTTGGCGATGTTCTGGTTAAACTTAAATCTGAGTGCAATATAATTTACCTCTTAGGAGATTTTAATATCAACCTGTTAAATACTGAAAATCACACTCAAAGTTCAGATTTTTTGAATACGCTATATTCACATTCTTTTATGCCACTGATCAATAAGCCTACACGAGTAACTGCAAATTCTGCTACAATAATAGATCATGTTTATTGCAATGAAATACATACTTCCCGTCTATTCAATGGAATACTTATTACAGAAATAACTGACCATTATCCTATTTTTTGCATCAATATAAGTCACGAAATGCATGTGAAGCCAACTCATTGTTCAAAAAGAAGTCTCACTGAGAAGAATATCAGAATGTTTATCCAGAAAATTCAGAGACGTGACTGGGATGATATACTTTCTATGCAGAATATTAATGATGCTTTCAATATTTTTTACGATTACTTTATAAAAACATATGATGAATGTTTTCCAGTCAAAATGCATAAAATAGGTTACAAGAACAGAAAGCCATGGTTGACTCATGGTCTTAAAATAGCTATTATGAATAAGAATAAACTATATGAACAATACAGAAAAAATGCTTCAACTGGAAGATTAGAGATTTATAAAATGTACAAATCGAAATTGAATAAGTTACTTAGAACTGCAGAAAAAGAATACTATGATCAAATTTTTATCAATCACAAGCACAATCTCAAGAAATCTTGGTCAACTATAAGAGCTATCATCAATAAAAAAAAATCAGGCAAAATATGTTCAGAGTTTCGAAAAAGTGATAAACTCACAAGTGATGCTAACTTAATTGCAACTAGTTTTAATAAACATTACATTAATGTTGGGCCCAATTTGTCCAAAACAATACCATATACTGACAAAGACCCATTGTCTTATATCTCAGAGCATAATGTAAATAGCATGTTTTTGAATAGTGTTAGCGAAGAAGAAACAGCAACAACAATTGAATTATTAAAAGAATCAAGTCCAGGCCATGATGGAATACATTCAAAAGTAATTAAATCTAGTTTTCAGCATTTTCTAAAACCTCTAACCTATTTAATTAATCTATCATTTTCAACAGGGGCTTTTCCAGATAAATTGAAGACAGCTTGTGTAATACCAATATATAAATCAGGGGATAAATCAGAAATTATTAACTACAGGCCAGTTTCATTATTGTCAGTGTTTTCAAAAATATTTGAACGAATAATGTACAATTGAGTTATTTCATTTTTTAACACTAAAAAATTGTTCTATGAACTGCAATTTGGGTTTAGAAAGAATTACAATACATCTTTAGCTACATTATATTTAATTGACAAAATCACAACTGCATTCAATAACAATGAATATGTTTTGGGTTTATTTATCGATTTAAGTAAGGCATTTGATACTGTGGATCATCAGATTTTGTTATCTAAATTATATAAGTATGGAATAAGAGGGGTAATTCACAAATGGATGTCAAGCTACTTAAGCAATAGATATCAATTTGTGTCATTCAATAAATCAAGCTCAGTGAGACTTCTTTTGAAATGTGGCGTTCCCCAGGGCTCAATTCTTGGACCTTTATTGTTCTTGATTTACATCAACGATCTCCCTAATGTCAGTAATATTATCTTTTCTATCATATTTGCAGATGACACTAATTTGTTTATAACTGGAAGGGACATAGATGATTTGATAAATACGATGAACATTGAATAAAATAAAATAATTAACTGGGTAAATGCTAATAAACTATCACTAAATGCAAAGAAAACCTAATTTTTAATATTCCATCCTCCCAAAAAACAAGTTAGCAACACAAATAGATTATTCATGAATAGAAATGAGGTAACCCGTGTCAATTTTATTACATTTTTAGGAGTGCTTTTGGATGAAAAACTACAATGGATATCTCATATTAATTATGTAAAAGCTAAAATATCAAAGGGAATAGGTATTATTTGCAAAGCAAAAAAAGTAGTAAAATGATCAACTCTAATTACCCTCTACAACAGTTTTATTTACCCATATTTAATTTATTGTATTGAGTCTTGGGGAACTGCCACAAACACTCATCTACATTGTTTAATCAAACTTCAAAAAAAGTTCTTAAGAATTATTTCAAATGTTCCGTACAATACAGAATCATGTCTGTTGTTTATGAAACACAATATACTTAATGTAAAGAAAATATTTCAACTCCGTATTTTGATATTTATGTATAAATTTAGTCGACAAATGTTACCCAATATATTTCTTAACTTTTTTCAATTTCCAAATCATGTGCATGAAACTCGTACAAATAGCCTGTATAGAATACCTGTGTATAAAACTAAATGTTCTCAACAATCAATAAGATATCAAGGTGTTAAATTGTTCAACAGTTTATCGACTGTAATAGATAGAAAATGTTGTATACAAACTTATAAAACTAGATTGAAAAGATACCTAATTAGTAATGAACTTAATTTGTAATATCTGTAATACTTATATTCAAATTGAAAATTTGTATTTAATTTTCCTCTCTGTGTATTATTTATTTTAGTTATTATAATATTATTTTCTTTTTTGTTATTTTATTTATTATTATTATTTATTTTTTTTGTTATAATATTCATTATTATTTCGTTAATCACACAAAAAGAAAGGGAATATATGCTATTGGCATCATCCCTGTGCATTGAAATTTTTATTGTCTGGGCAAACCACAAACAAAAACTATAATGTTTCTGTGTATTGTAATTCATGTATGTATTATTTCTGGACAATAAACAAATAAACATATATATCTATCCATCTATTAGTTGCATCATTATAACAGAAAATGTTATATTGTAAGCTTCATAAAGGTTCATTACTTACATATCCACTTTCCCTTTTATCCCTCAGGAAAGGATATTTTGTAATGAGTGTTGAAAACACATGCTGATATTGTGTCTTTGATGGATATCTGAAAAACATAAAAAATATTCTAATTTATAACTTCAAAACAGAACAAATGGCATTCACTTCATCTAATGCATTCCTTTTAAGTCAGGAATCACAAAATTTCCCATTACAGATACCATAAGAATAATTTATATTAATAACTATGAATCTGAACACTTCTCTCTACATGGCCATCAATGCCATGTTGAATTTAGACCAAACAATGATGGAGATTTTATTAAATAAAACAACATACTATTTAATAATACTGTTGCCGCATAATAAAATATGTCTGTGTACGCTTGTGGGCGGGGGCCTAGCTCAGAGTAGCGCTCTGGGCTTCCAACCATTGGGTCCCGGGTTCAATTCCCGGTCGAGCCTAAGTTGGATGGCTGTTTCATCCTTCGTCTCATTGCCATGGTCTCTGCCTGTCCTAATTAGCCCAACTGGTGCAGAAATACAGGACGTAACGCCCTAATCACACACACACACTGTGTACGCTTGTGTATTTCTCTTACCATCTTTGTCACTGGAGTTTGAAGCCACAGTGGCTTGCTGCCGGCAAAACGTTTCCAGTTTTTGTTTTCCTTTTACCTGGAGGATCTTTCTTGAATGTTTAATCAAGTTTTCCTTAATAATTCGGTCCTTATACGGAGGACACATTCTTTTGTATTCATCATTGAACTAAAAAAACAAACAGAAAAAAACAATCACCAACTAGTTACATATTTCACAACAAATTAACTGATTGAATCTACAGCAAATAACTAGATAAGATTATTGTAAAATTATTAAATAAAAACATATCCCGTCTTCAGTTTTCAACATGGGATATGTTTTCATCATTTATGCAATCGATGGCTTTTCCTGTATGATACGCATTCTCCTGGACGGGAATGTTGACTTCATCAACACTCCTATCAAAGCGTGATCTTTGCACCTTGTTTTGCTTTCCTCTTGTAATAACTATAATGAAATTATACAATTATTAGTAAAATTAATATAACAAGGCTTTATCAAAATTTTCCCTCCTCCCAAATTATTGACAAGACCAGTTGGAACTACTTTAACACAACACATTGAGTGTGCACAACTGATTTTAAGAGGAAACTTTAATCCTTGTACATTAAGGTAAAGGCATACGCAGAAAAATCCATCTGAACAACTTAACATCATAATAGTCTGACACAACGTGAGAATTCTTGAATTACCTTCAGTTGTTCTTTTGAAGTGTCCGTTGTCCCTTCCTCTTTGGGACAATAGCTCACAAATCCATACTTCTTGTACTTCAGTGACGATTCACCTTTGGATGTAAAAGGTAGGTCAAAGTCAGAAACTGTAAAATAAATTTCTAGATAAATGATTCCCTATTCATGTAAAGACAGAGGGTGATATTGAAGTGGATTGGTACAGGGATATTCCAGGAGTGTTTTTGTTGTAGTAGTAGTGCCCTTCCACAAAACAACGATACATGAAAAAATTTTCCAAATTTACAAAGTTGTGCACTAAAATTATTTGTAGAGTACTAATACTAGAGCTGTGTCTACTGACATACCATTAAAAAACTTGACACAAATAAAATCACGAATTAAACTTACGTCTAAATCCAGACTTTTCTTTGCCTTCACCTGAATGCCACAAATATTGTGATCTTGGCATTTGCGGCAATTCTGAAAATATGTTTGCAGACGCTCCTTCCAATAATCCTTAAAAAAACAAAATATGATCATCCAGCAGTAATAATTAAATGTGATGTATGAGTTAATACTTCAAATTTTCACAGGAATATTTTGTGAATTTCTATAAACAGCACAATTGAATTTACAATTATCAATAAATGGAACTTCGGTACCTTTTTTTTCTTCACACAAACAAATTATGCAAGCAGAGATTTTCAACTCACGGAAAAATTATAAACCTCATAGAAATACACCAAGTAACATAACTCATTTATCATCCTGAGCATGTCCCTTAAAGCAACACATTTAGCCAGCCGAAGCTGAACGAGGAAGTAACTACCACACAACCCTTATCCAACTTCCAATATACCAGGATAAACAATGAACCCTCATTGATATGCACCTTCATGTCCAGTAAGTTAGGGCAAATACATTGGATGCACTTCCTCTTAAGCAATGAGTCAAAATAATTAGGGATCCAGAATTAATAAAGTCTACATAAATGAGAGTCCATTGTACCATATATATATATATATATATATATATAAAGCCTTGACATGACACTGACAGAAGTTTTCAGTAACTGATTATTCAGTAATTGTACCCATCACCTTATGACAACCAGAAAATTAGATTTTTGTGATGAAATGTGTCAACAATTTGGACTGTTGAAAGATATTGTACACTGAAATGACTGTTACACTGCAGCTGCACCATAAAGTCGTACGAGTGTCAGTCAAACGTAAGATCAAATTAGGCTAATTTCTTTCATCAGAGGAAAGCTAAGACATCATTACTCATAATGTCTGGCTCCCTGACTAGTTGGCTTGGCCCATATGCACAGAGAAATTATTTCTTTTTTAAAGAACACAGCAGCAATTTCAAATTGGTGTGTGAAGTTCTTCTGTAGTAGTTAGATTATGTTTGGAAGAAAAGGCATGCAAAGCAGTAGTGTATAACTATTAACACTTTTTGTTTTCTTACATATCATTTATAACTCAACAAAAATTTCTTTAAGTCTATCCAGCTTATAGGATTCTCGCAATAGCATCTGCCTCATCCATATGAAGAGTTAAGGTCTTGATCGTTATAACCAGATTTTCAGTGATTCGTAATACTTGACATAGCTGGAAAAATCTATTTATTACCAGACCTCCAAGAAGTGCAAATCACACATCAACATTCTTAATTAAAGCACACTTACAAAATCCCTTGGCTTGCGCTTTGTTGGTATACACTTTCTACTATTTTCTTCTTGTCAAAAGCATCCAAATCTTTAGAACTTGTCAGTTTCATTTTGGTTGTTGTTGGTAGGCAAGGCATGATGTCTAAAAGGCTGCAATATTCAGGCCTAAAAAAATACACAAAAACACAATATAAAGTCTTTACCACTTAGTATAACAAAGAATGTATGCATATAACACAGAACTGCGAAATTGGCATGATTCTGTGCTCTAATGGAGATTAATTGCCTGGCATAGAGTATCATAAAATGGTGAACTATCATTCTGTAAAACAGTGCATAATTTACATGCTGGCAGTTTGTCAGCGTGGCAATCAAACAAAAAAAAAAGATCTTTCTTTTTCTCTGGAGTAGCTAATTTCTTTTTCTCTGGAGTAGCTAATTTCTTTATCTTCGAGGTATCAGATTGTTTTGATTTCTTTTCAGGTGTGTCACACTGCTCTATTTCTTTAGACTGCACTGGCACATTGGTGTTGGGCATGTTTGACGTTTCATCTATGTTAATCATTTCAGGCGACAACAAATTTGTATCCGTCTAAGTTTTGGAGTCGGGCTCAGCTTGATCAAGATTTGATGATTCCATTCAATGTTCAGGATCTTTGAGGTGTCAGTACTCTTTGAGGATGTTTCAGTACTTTTAAGTGTGGCTTTTATACGATTAACGCCATCCTTCTTTAGAAAGCCAAGCGCAGAATCTTCAAAGTCTGCATACTCATCAACATCTTCCGAAAAAGGCTGTACGTTTAGAGAGTCAACATCAACTTTGAACATAGTTGCTATTGTTTTCGCCAGGTTCTGTGGCTTGCTTCCAAGCAATTTCCTTCTTGGTTCACCATCGCAAGTGAAGGTCACATGAAATTTCATTATTCTGAAAGTAGGAAATGAATTCTGATCAGAAAATTTTGTGCTGAGACTGCATTGCTGATTAATAACCTACAATAGTTTGACAATTAAAATAAACAAATTGTTGCATTAAGCATGGTTCTGAACTAATCACAAGTTTACAGCGATTTCTTGGTATAACAGTTCAGCATTGTCATTCTTAAATATTTATTTCATGAAATATGGACATAAAATCGAGCAGCAGTGTTCCAGCTAGGATTTGAATTGGGCATGCCGCACAGGGATATTACGGCACCTAAATAGACTCACATTGGGCACCCAGCTAGTTAAAAAGAAAAAATAAGCTTGTTGAAAAGCTAAAAAAAATATTTTGGGCATGGCACCAGTTGACAAAATAGGCGCAAAAGGCATCAGCCAAGGCACAGCACCATGCTCAAATGGCCTGGCATACATTTAAAGAGCAATAAATATGGACAAACAAGTCTCATGTATGTTCTAAGGATGTGGGTAGGTGGGTGATTAGGCCTTTACGTCCTGTATTTCTGCACCAATTGGGCTAATTAGGACAGGCAGAGACCATGGCAATGAGACGAAGGATGAAACAGCCATCCAACTTAGGCTCGACCGGGAATCGAACCCGGGACCCAGCGGTTGGAAGCCCAGAGCGCTACCTCTGAGCTAGGCCTCCGCCCATATGTTCTAAGGAACATTAAAAGTAATTTTTACTCTGATAGTAGTCAGCAAACAATGTGCAAATATGTACAATCGTGGCATTATGCTCACAAGGGACAGAATGACCATCTTGCCATAGTGCAAAAACAAATGGTAACTAGTGAATCAGATTGGCACTGTCCATTGAGCCAGGAAAAAGTGCAAAAACCAGCTAAACTGCAAACTTGTTATTTGAGTATATGTAATATATAGATTACTTAAAAACATTTTTTTAAAAATCTATATCATATGTCCTAAATAATTTCAAACTCCGCCTTCTCGTGTTTTTCCTTAAGGATTACAGCCATTTGGTTTGTTTCTGGTAGCAAGTACAATCCCAAAATTGCTTTACCATGGAGTTCATCATGCCTCAATACACATATACTGGCTTGACACACAACAGTGTAGCAATGGTAATGTGACAGAAATTCATCTGTGATGAATTCCTGCCTTGGCTCCACAAACCATGGCATCCCGTTGTCTACTCCCATTAACACAACCGTGTTTCTTTTGTACATGTGACTGTTCACCGTTAAACCTGTGCCGATCACAATTTCCTCTTCATCATCCACTGAAAAGGTTGCCAGAGTATAACGAAGATGGGCACTCAATTCTCTAAATTTCAGGGTTTTGGGTTTCTGCACAGTAACGGTTTCACAAAAGAGATCGTTGTTGTCGTTTAAATTCCTGAAAAAATTCAGTTATTGTAACCTTTAGCTGATCTAAAGAATCTTTATGTTATGCAGGAGCCAATATGAAATCAGCAATTTCTCTACATGTGAGTTAAAGATCCCAGTTTTGGTAGCCCACTGGTACCAACTGACCAATCAATAGAGGCAAAATACGAAAAAGACACCACTTTTCGATGACTTTACCTGGTAAGAAACAGTCATCATTTCCAAGTCTTTTGGGAATTCTCACAGGTTTGGCTTTTTTGTCGTTATGGCCAAAGGAAAATGCTTCTAGTTGATCATTTAGTGTTGAAATCTTGACATATTATTCACATGAAGGTTTCTTATTGTCAACTTTAACACAAGAGGTACTACACCTTCCAGAAAATCGTGCATCAAGTCAGGCGGGAAGGACTCAGTAGTTTTGAAATAATCTAAGTCCTCAAGGCAGCAGGGACTTATTATGCCGTAGGTGCTTAGAGGTAAATCAGGGTTTGACTCAATGGCTTGAAGATGATACTTAAGGAGATCTGGAGTTCACAGAAAACCATCTTCTTCACATGTATATCATTATAGTGCACCATGCAGAATCTGCAAACTCTTCAATTGCTAAAAGAACAACTATAACATGCAAGCTTATGGGCTGATAAGATATCGGCTGCAACTGTAGCCAGTGCCCCTGTAAAAGTATAACTTGTACCATCCTGGATTACTGTAATCCCTTCATTGCATAAGACATGGAAGTCACTTATCAAAGGCTTCAGTATCTCCCCATAGCCATATTTTCCAATGTACTTGTACTTACTCAAGATACACAAGTGTATGTGCCTTAGCTGAGAACGATATTTGTCTTGAATGTATGCAGGGCGGAGGCCTAGCTCAGAGGTAGCGCTCTGGGCTTCTAACCACTGGGTCCCAGGTTCGATTCCCGGTCGAGCCTAAGTTGGATGGCTGTTTCATCCTTCGTCTCATTGCCATGGTCTCTGCCTGTCCTAATTAGCCAAATTGGTGCAGAAATACAGGACGTAAAGAACTAATCACACACCCACCCTCTTAAATGTATGCATCGCCGTGCGAACAAGAGCAAGTTGTTGACAATTGTTGAGATATGCACATTGTTTGCTAAATCATTCGTACCACAATCTACCAGTACAATATCATGCTTGGCAGCTTGAAACGATGTATCACTGTCATGTAATTGTTCAGATGACATGCCTGACCGGCCCAAGAGTTGGATTTCACTGTACCGATCACATATTTCCAAGGGGTGTTTGGGCACCATTGCATGGTGATAGTCAATCCAATGCATGTATCTTTTAACAAAGGAGTGACCAACTAATATGGCAATGGGGCCAGACATTTTTCTTCCTATATGATCCTGAACTGTTCACGGATGATACTGTAGTAAAAGTGTGTATAAATAGATTGTAAGAACGAACCTCTGAATACTTGTTTCACTTTCTCATAAATTGTAGGAAGAACTGGGGTTGGCCAAGGGGCAATCTGATTGGTCAATCAGGTCATGTGACCTAATTGGTTCATTTTACACTCAGTTGCTGGGGGCCTCAGACAAATGTGATTTTATTCTGAAATCTTGTTTTGTTTTCAATGTTTCCAAGAGTGAAATAAAATGCACTCAGCTTAGGTGAGGCCATTGAACACTGGGTGCTCTTGCCATAGTGTACCATCTGTATATTCTGATAATATGTCTAAGAATCTACTGGAGTTTTTTATTGAAGTTGAAATGTCCTCATTTTTCAAGATAAGCTCCAATACCTTTTAATATGGAAACATACTGGAAGGTTTGTGGTTTGTCATTTTCATCATTGCCCAAGTGAACCTCAGTTGGTTGAATTAGTCCGAGTGAACCTTGGCAATACTTCTCAATTTGGTAGCCAGTTCTGATATCACTAAATGCAGTTTCAAAAATGTCTTCATTACACAGGAGCTGCTGGAGGTCTTCATTGTCTTCAAATTTAAAGCCTGACTCTTCCAAATGGAATTTCAATATATTCTGGTTGTTTTGAGCAAAATATTGTGACATAAACTTCACATCAGTCAGGACAGTATCTTGGACTACTGCAGCAAGCATATGTTTTTCTTGTAATTTCAACAAAAAAAAGGACGAAGTGTTCCCTTAAATTGTACAAGAGATCGTTGACTGTAAAATGAGGTGTTGCGGCAGATGACAACTCTATATCACATCCAAAATCATCCTGATCAACGTCACCAATGTGAATTTCAGTATCATTGTCAGCATTTAGAATTTGATTCACTTCAGATTGTTTAATGACCTCCGAATGCTTTTTGTAGTAGTGGCATCTTAGAGCATTTACTGTAGTGTACTGCTTCCCGGCACATATAGCATGCACTTTTGAAATTGGAAACATGTTCATGTTGAAGTTGGAGATGGGTCAAGTACTTTGTAAGAGAGTACTTTATAATTTCGCAATATTCACAATGAAAATATTCCATGAGGAGTCATACTGTCCTCTGAAAGGATCTGTATCATCTGGCAAAAATTTACTAATCCATGCTAGAGTGTCATCAACAGTCCATTCATTAACTTCTTTGACTTTCATATCAATCTGAAAACAAAAGCCATATGAATAACATTCTTGCATAAAATGAAAATTTCAATATAAATATTTTTAAAAGGCACTGCAAGCAGTGATGACACCAATACCTGATATTCCAAATAGAATTGATAGCATTTTACCCTAGGGCAGGGGCCTAGCTCATAGGTAGTGCTCTGGGCTTCCAACCGCTGGGTCCCGAGTTCGATTCCCGGTCAAGCCTAAGTTGGATGGCTGTTTCATCCTTTGTCTCATTGCCATGGTCTCTGCCTGTCCTAATTAGCCCAACTGGTGCAGAAATACAGGACCTAAAGCCCTAATCACCCACCCACCCATAGTATTTTACCCCATCATGGGCTAATTACTTCACGGCAAAGTGTTACAACATAAAGATAATACCTTGTGGAGTATAAAAACCAAATTTTATAGAGATTCAATTACCCAAAAAGAACATGATACTAACACCCTGTATAGTACACCAACCAAATTTCGAAGCAAATTCGATAACCCAACCGTAATAACCTTATGGCAACACAATTTTATGAGACAATATAGGTCAATTTCAAAGCAATTTATTAACCCAGACAGAAGCTTTAGTATTTTACCCAATCAAGGGCTTACTACCCCACGGCAACCCTAATAGAACATGCTAATTCCCTGTAAAATATTCAAGTCAAATTTGGAGCAAATCCAATCACCCAAACAGAAGTGATATCATTTTACCCCTGCATGTACCCAAAATGTAGTGAAATTCCCACACCTTGGTATTAAGTTTTGCCATCTACCCCAAAGTTAATGCATTCATGCAATGTAATTTCTCTAAGATTCCCATACATCTCAGAAGCTCTTTGTATATTCATAATTACCATGTATGATTATTTAGACTAAAGTTACAGCATCTTACCCCATAGGGGTAATTACCATATGGATTCATTGGATGTTTTGCAACATATGATGGCAGTGATCTTAAGAGAACATAAACCAAATAGCTGAAGATCCGATCATTCACACGGAAAAAGTGCAGTAAAGCAGACCCAACTTTATGACCATATTTAGCGAGCCTAGTTGCCTTGTCTATGACGTCATATGATTGAAAACAATGCGTGACGTCACAATAAAATTTGACAGCTGTTTGTTTGTATACAAAGCTTGATCATCAGTGTCCAAAATGCCTATTGTTTATGACGAGTTATCAGGAATTTGTAGTGAGAAAAACTATTTGACATCTTGGCTTAAGTAACTGTGGACGCTGTGAAACCGGAAAATTGCACTTGATTAAAGACCAAAGTTTCTCTACTGACG
Source organism: Alitta virens (assembly GCA_932294295.1). NCBI lineage: Eukaryota > Metazoa > Annelida > Polychaeta > Phyllodocida > Nereididae > Alitta > Alitta virens. The sequence continues at coordinate 67,690,113 of OW028575.1, read as the reverse complement.
GGAGTTTGTTGGCGGTGCAACAAGTGCAGGTGGAAAATTTCAATAAGACATGGCACGTGGTTTGAAAATTCAAAGCTCCCCCTACAAACTATCTTGAAATTAACTATTACTGGGTCCGAAAAACAAGCAATTAAGTCAGCAAAGATGAACTAAAATTAAGACTGGTACAAGTTCTGCCGTGAAGTCTGTTGTGAAATCTTAATAAATTACAAGGAAAAACTTGGAGGCCCAGGAATTGATGTAAATCGATGAGTCAAAATTTGGGAAAAAGAAAATATTACAGAGGAAGAAAAGTTGATGGAATTGGCTGGGTATTTGGGGCGATTGAGAGAGATGTTGTTTGTTTGTCAGAGTGAATGACCGTACTTCAGAAACACTAATTCCAATAATCCAAGATTGGATAGAACCAGGATGCACAATAATTAGTGATTGCTGGAAATCTTACTACTAGCTCACAAGCCTGGGTTATGTACATTTAACTAAATCATAGCAAGGAGTTTGTTATATGCTGAAACGGGGGCTCACACACAAACATAGAATCAAGATGGCATGCTGTAAAAAGATACAGTATCCCCCAGAATGGCTCGAGCAAGGGGCTCATTAACGGCTATTTTGCGGAGTACAGTGTCCGACAAAAGTATCTGTAACACTCACCTGATAAGTTCATCAAATTCCTAGATTTGATCGCAAGAACATACACGCCAAAATTGCCAGGAAAACAAGCCAAACCAGTTCCCATAACTTGCAGAAGAGAAAATATTCCATCATTAAAATTTCACAATGTCCGGTTTTAAAATGACAAATAAATGAATTGTTAAATCAAAAAGTGTTTCTTAAATCCAAAAGATCGATCGCGATCTGCTTTGCCTTGAAAATGTCGATTGACAAGTGCGCGCAACAGTGACGTCATCAGCCCCACAAAGCACATGTGCACTGTTGATAGATAGATAGATATTTATTTATTTGATGGGTACAATTACAAATTCCTACACACAAAATTCAAACATACAGAAGCAAACGGCCACACTGACACACACATACATAGTTAAATAACATATTGTCAAAAACCCACCAGGAGAAAACTAGAGCCTACATAGGCTGTGACAGTGTCCACCTTGGGAAAAAAATGTTAAATTGAAAATTTAATTAATTATAATTATGAAGCAAAATAAAATAAAGTTATAAGTAATAATAATATTAATGGCTTGAATTACAATATTGTGTTAAAGGATGTTGCAATACATGATATGAATGTAATGGTAATGGAAAATAATGAGAGACAATGGAAATGAGATGAGATTTAAATTTGGCAGATATAGCAATTTCTTATCTCACAGATTAATGGATATTGATTGATTAAATAATTATGATATTTGTTGCAGAATGTATTTATTGAGTTATCGGAATATTGTCTTATTGTCTGAGGCAAATGATTCCAGATTTTGGCAACTTTAACACTAAGTAGTTGGTTTTGTATATTATGGAATGCCGTTGGGGGTCTTAAGTTGTCTTGCTGTCTAGTAGCATAGTTGTGTCTGTCATTGACTGTTCTAAAGGTATTTATGAAATATTGGGGTAGGATATTGTTCATGCTTCTTAGGAAAAGTTTACAGCATTGCATATTGAATAGATCATCTATTGTGAGGATATCTAGGGGATGGAAAATGTGTTTGCTATGAGAATTATATCTTGCTCTAATCACAAATCTAACTGACCTTTTTTGAAGAGTTTTTAGGTGTTTAATTTCTTTGGAGCGGGTGTTGCCCCAAGCCAAGACTCCATAGCTGAGGTGAGGATGAATTAAGCTATAGTATAGTGTTTTACGTATCTGGATTGGGACTAAGTTTTTAATGCGATGAATCACTGCCAAATTCTTTGCTATGACCTTGCTTTTATAAATAATGTGAAATTTCCAATTCATCAATTCGTCTATGTATACACCAAGAAATTTAATTTCGGTTACCTTTTCAATATTTTCACTATTGATTGTAATGGTTGGTATTGAGGGAAGTAATTTACGAGGTGTTCGAAAAATTATAAATTTAGTTTTTCCTACATTTAGTGATAATTTATTCATAAGTAACCAATGTGATATATTGTCTAGTTCGGTTTTGGCTACATTAATAAGTTCATCATAATTGTCGTGTTCTAAGAATACATTGGTGTCATCTGCAAATAATAAGAGTTTTGAGTTGCTACAGCTATTTATGATGTCATTGATGTACAATAAAAACAATAATGGACCCAAGATCGAGCCCTGGGGCACACCACATACTATTGGCAGTTTAGGGGAGATAGTTGACCCAAACTCTGTACACTGTTCCCTATCTGTAAGGTAGCTCCTGAACCAGTCGAAGGCCACACCTCTCACACCATTGTGAAGAAGCTTATTCAGTAAGATACCATGATCCAGGGTGTCAAAGGCCTTCGACAGGTCCAGGAAAACACCAAGGCACCATTTCTTATTTGATAAACTTTCTATTATTCTGTTCTGAAGTTCTGCTATTGCTAATTCTGTGGCTAGGTTTTTCTGAAATCCATATTGAGAAGATGTTAATAAGTTGTTGGTCTTAAGATATTTATATAATCTGTTATACATGAGTCTTTCAATAATTTTAGAGAATGCTGGGAGCAGAGATATAGGTCTATAGTTCTGAAAGTTCATATTGTTATTTGCTTTGTATATTGGTAACACTTTGGCAATTTTCATATCTTTTGGAAAAATACATGTTGATTTTAAAAGTTTAGGGCTAATTCCATCCATTCTCTTGCTGGTTTTTGGCTTTAATTTATTTATGATGGCTAGAATTTCTAGTGGGCTAGTGGGGGTTAAATTAAAGGAGTTAGGTAGGTTCAGATTAGGCAGATATACAGAGCTTGGGTCAATGTTAGGCATTAAGGATGCAAGATTTGGGCCAATACCTGTGAAGTACTTATTGAAAGCTTCAGCTATTTCAGATGGAGTACTATATTTATGATTATCTTCCATCAAGTAATCAGGAAAGTTATGTTTGTTATTGGTTCGATTCAGTAAGGCATTTATGTGTTTCCAAGTCATTTTAGCATCCTTTACACTATGAATGAAATTATTACTCCAGTATTGTTTCTTGGCAGCCCGAATTAGTTTATTATACATATTTCTATATTTCTTGTAGTTGACGTCTAGTTCTTGAGCAGTGGTGGTATTTTTACATCTTTTCAAACCCTTGTAAAGTTTATCTTTGTTTTTTAAAGACACTAATAGGCCCTTGGTAATCCATGGATGAGATCTATGTTTGTACTTACTGAATCGAACCAATTTTAGGGGCATTGCTTGGTCCATAAGGAATTTATATTTTTCAATGAATATGTGGTATGCCCGGGTCGGATCCTGGGTCATATAGATATCATTCCAATCAGCTGATTCAAGATACATGTTTAGATTTTCTATAGCTTTATCAGTTACAGGTCTGTAGGAAATGTGGGAAGGATTAACATGATGGCGTTGTTGGGGTTGTTTAACAAATAAGAAATTAGAGTAGTGGTCTGTTATATCGGTTATTATGGTTCCAGCTAGTATATTATCTATGTTAGTGAATATATGATCTATAAGGGTGGCAGATGAACAACTGATTCTTGCGGGGAGGGTTATGATCGGAAGTAGGCTATTGGAAATCATGATGTCTAGATATTCATTAGTGGATTGGTGAGTTTCAAAATTTAGTAAATTTATATTTAAGTCTCCAAGCAGGATAAGTTTCCTATGTTCATTATTTAGAGTTTCAAGGGCTTGGTGTAAAAAAATATTCACCTCAGCAATGGAGTTATGGCTTGGTGACCTGTGCATTAATCCTATTGTAAACTTATGTTCAGCCACAGTTATGTCAATAAACAAACAGTCAAATATACTTAGTAAGTTAGTGGGAACTGTTATGTCATTTCTGATCTGAAAATTGAGATGGTTTCTAATGTATATTGCCAAGCCACCTCCCTCTTTATTGGGATGCTTATGTTTAAAGACTTGTTTGTATGAGTTGAGTAAAACTAAATTTTCTAATTCAGGGCAAAGCCAGGTTTCACTAAAACATAGAACATCAAACTGAAATTTTACCTTCATCCTTAAAGTATTCAAATAAAATTTCGTAATTATCCTTATTCTTTGGCAAGCTCCTTGCATTTGTATTGAATATGGTTAAATGATCATTGACATAGGATTTGGCTAAGGTGGCAAAACTCTCTGCAGTATAATATGCAGAAGCTATCTTGGGTTATGATTGTTGCAGTTAGGTTGAGATGACAATATCATGGGCAATCCTACACAGTTTGGGTGAAAGCATAAGTGTTGGTTGGGCATGGAAGGTGTTGAAACATGAGGATTGAAGGGTGTTATGAATGGGGATCCAATTGAGATGAGCTGTTTCTGATGCATAGCTGGTAATAAATGATGTGAGATATTATGTTGATGACGTCATTAGACCTAAATATAGCGCGATCAAATATGGTCATAAATTTGGGTCTGCTTTACTGCAGTATACCCGATGGCAGTTCCCTAAAAAGTATATAAACCAAATTTGGTAAAAGATTCAATCATTCAGACTGAGATATAGCACTTCACCCCATGGGGGCCGTTGGGGGGGGGGGGGTAATTACCCTGACTGGTTACTTGGTTAATTTAATTATCCCCTTGTGTCATAAATGACAACTCAATGCAGTAACAGACACTTTTTTCAGTGAAAAAAACTGCATGAAAACAATGAAAATGATCAATTTTTCACATTTGACCTTTACTTGTACCTTTAATTGCCCCCGAGTAAAATAACATATATCTTAGCATTAAAAAGTGCTGTTCAGGAGAAAAGCAGCTGAGTAAATCAATTGTAAAAACAAAGGTCCTGTAATGGTGAAGCTCAAATAAATATACCAAACTTCATACGAAACTACTGCCTTCCAATGGTTATTCAGTAAAACAGTGTCCAATCTAATATTCAATTACTCATTCGGGTAGCACTGTCTGGCATTATGTTGTTGTTCCAATCAATTAAATGTAATTGGAGCTAAACGACTTAGAATTGAACCCCCTTTGGACAATATTGAACCTTTAGTGTGTGATTGAACTGTATGGTTCTTATATTAAACCTTCAAGAACCTTTCAGAACTTTTACAGGTACTATAGAACCTTCAGGATCCATATGGAACCCAATGGTTCCATATTGAACCTTTAAGACCCTTTTTTTCTAAGAGTGCAGTCTTTGACCTCTTTGATGGCATTCTCAATCTGGTTTTTCAGTTAGGAGTGTGTTGTTTGATGGGACATCTGTCTGGATCATTTGACTTATGTAGGTTGCCTCTTCCTTCACCTGTTGGTAGAATTTCTCCAAGTGTGGTTTGGCAGTTGGAGTAGCCAGATTACTGAAATGTGTTCTCCATCAGTGTGACGTGGCTGTCTGTTGACAATGATGTATGGGGCATTGTTTTCAACTGCTTCTTAATCAATACATGAAATAGCTGCTGGTCCGATTCAGCTGCCTCCATTTCTTTCTGGTAGAGTCTATGGCTACTCACTGCATGGGACTGTCGCTGTAGACGTCTGCAATTTCGCTGGAGGGTTCTCATTCTTTGGGTTTGCCGAGCTCTTTCCAGTGGAAGAATGTGGCCTTTGCAGCAGTGTTGGGGTCACTGATTTCTTTATTCCAAATACTAGAACCTCTCAGTTTTCCTTTTTGTCTATCTTGAGGGATAGAGGCAGTAGTGGCTGCATGTAGAACCTTGCATAGACTGATGTCTTTTTTTGGAATTGTCCTCCGGCTGGATTCTTTTATCCTTGGAGAGACTTGAGCCAGTCTACTACTATGTCTTTATGGCTGTGTCTTTATGGTGGTTGTGTCACATTTGACCCATTGCAGTCTCTTATAGGTGGCTCTGTTGGCTGTCCTGTTTCTCTTTGGCCTTTTTGGGATGTTCTCATCCAAGCAGAGGATCACCAGTGAGTGGTCAGAAGCGTTTGAAGCCTTTATCTCTAGGGGTCTGATATCATGATGGAAGAATGTAGGTGCTGAGGGATTTCATCTGGCATCAGGTCCTTCTTCAGAAATGTACGCTGCTATTTGGCGTGTGGGTTGGGTGGGTGTCGATGGATGGAACCATTGAGATCTCCTACAAGTAGGATGCGATTACTCGCTTCTTATTTCTTGATGACTTCATTTACCTCATGTTGGGTTTCGATACAATATAGAATTCTTTAATTTTTCCATACTTAAATTATGACATTCTTGTCTGGGGAGCAAGTGTGAACAGATTAATTCGACTGCAGAAGAAAGTGGAACGTTTAGCTGCGAAAGCTAAATATAATGCTCACACAGGGCCTATTTGTATATTTTAGCCATTTTCATGTTAAATGTGGATGTATATGCTCCTTCTACACGCCAGACATGCTGATTGGCTGGCCAGCCCTTGAAAGTCCTAGGCCTTCTTGATAGTGAGCCTCGAAAGCTGTAAGAACTTGCTAAGAGGGCTGCACTTTCCATATCTAACTATCCTCGTGGCTAGGATGGTAACCACTGGGGGTGAAGACCTCCAACCCCAGTGGCAAACACAGGGCTCAACACACATTCCAGTTATGCTTGTCTCCCTATCTACAGTTGGTGTCATAGACAGTAGCTGCTTCGCTCTACTTCTATCAAATATTTGGCTTACACCTACCACCACTGAAAAAAACAAAAACTTTGGTAAGTGTAAGAAATGTATCTAATATATCATAAATATGTACTTTTAGATCTGGCTTTGAGTAGCCAGCTATAGCCAGACAGTTTAATGTAGTGCCAGGTATTATCGTATAGCAGAAGTTGTGTAGCTTTGTCTAGGTCAATTTGACGGGCCATTTACTAACAGTAGCACAGTTCAGACTTTAATGATCTTTTCAATTAAAATGTCGTGTACCATAATCTGACTGACTGGCAGGCCTCCTTCATGTGTTTGTCGGACAATTTCAATCTCTGTTGTATCAATAATAAAAAAATGTTTGGTGTGTTATCTTCTCCAGATACAGTTAGTTTCATAAAATATGGTTGACTTTGTAGCAACCTATTCCTGGCCGTAGCTATATCTGGTTAAAGCCAGCTGCTTCTGTCTAATCCTAGCTTATAGTTGGCTTATACCTACTACCACAGAAAAAATATAACAAAATTTATCTAATATATCATAAATGTGTATGTACAATAGACACGCATCTTTTCCAAGAAATTACAAATGCGAGTAACTGGCTACTTATGCACTAGATGGTGCTGCATGTACTTTTAGATCTGACTTTGAGTAGCCAGCTATATCCAGACAGCTCTGTTTAGTGCCAGGTAGCAGAAGTTGTCTAGCTTTGTCTGGGTTCAATTTGACAGGCCGTTTTTAATGAAACTAACTGTAACATGCTACATCAGCTGGACCTTAGCACAATGTCACTGACAAAAACCAACGATGTTGATATTTCTTTGAATCACATACCTTATTCTTATTCTTGTATGTAGAGGGCTTGTGACTATTGTATTGCACTTTAGACACCTATAAAAGGCCTACGGGTGCTTCGAATAATTTGCTCTTTCTCTTAGCACGGCTCCAGTGGGACACTCAAAACATATACTATTTCCCCTTTAACTATGCTGGCAGTATTTATTTATTATCCCTGAAGAATGGAGATGTCAGAGTAATAGCCTGCATGTCATAAAACAACAATTTCTTTACGATTTTTAATAGCCTTAGGTCACATTAAGCCTGTTTGACCCCTCTCCAAAGAGATAAAAAGCCTGGAGTAGAAGAATGTGGTCATGAAATGAATGAATCCCTCTTTCTATTAGTCTATTGAGCAGCTGTTGAGGTGGCGTAGCCCTGTGTGCTTACAAGTATTATACCCTGCATGATAAGATAAGATAAAATTTATTTGAAGTCAGTACACAAATACAGAACAAAAAAACACAAGCTCATAATGCCTTTAGCGGACAATGATACAGAGTACAGATATATGTAAAAATTAAAAAAAATATATATACATGGCCAAATGTGCCAAGTGTGTTATCCATGAGAAGGATAGATGCATGGAAAAAGCATGGTTTTTAGCTACATATAATGAAGCAAAAACCATGCGTTTTCCATGCATTTATCCAAACGCATGGAAAATGCATGTGGCACAAGTGGCCATGTATAGAGAGAGAGATAGAGGTTGAAAGAAGATAGGATATATATTGGAGATTTTTTAAAATTATAGATAGTGTTCCGGAAACTCTTTTTCACTGGCCTAATGTTGGATTGTTTGAGATCACTTTGTCAAGAGCTTCTTTTAAATAGAAACTTATATATTGGAAAATATAGGTCTTTTGTGACCTCTACATGTCGATAAAATTTAAATATGACAAGGTTTATCTGTAAAAATTAAAGTCAGTCACGGGAAAGATAAAATATGAGTAAACCAAGTTCATCATTGGTTGCAAAAAAACCCATCACTGTTTATTTTGGCACTTTGCAGATGATTAAGTTGCATGGAAATTGTGTAGTTTCCTTTAGAAATAAAAAGAAAGTGAAACTTCATCTTTTTATTTGGTTCATTTATTTTATGTTCATTGTGCGAGGTACAAACTTTACTGTAAATTAGCATGAATTCTCTATTAGGAATTGTTTAACTGCAGTAGGAGTGTTGTTCTACATAGGTCAGGTAATCAACCCACATGGCTGAGTTAAGTTTAGATAGAATGCAAATGAACCTCAAATAAAAACGAGGAATGTGATTTATGGTGGCAGAGAACATCTAGGGGCCCTATTACGCTAATTAAGCCATGGAAAACATGATTATGATGAAGAGTGATAGAGCATGAAAATATCTGGAGCAAAAAGTAATAATAAAAAATACACTCACCGGCAAATGTAATAAATCAGATTGAGTCTTGAGTTTGTAGAAGGAAATTTGCATTGTATTGAAGCAACTCATTTAAATTTTAATCATTGCATCGTTACTGTTGCCTTTGGCTGTTGGTTATGTTAACCGACTGAGACAAGTAGAATAAAAAGTCAAAGATAATACAATTCAGAAATTCAAGTTCTCTCAAATAATTCTAAAGTTCATTATTTGTGGCTGTAAGACAGATAGGCCCAAGCACTTTCTTGAACCCCATACATTATGTGATCTAACTGAACTTACAGCACTACTTCTGGGAACCATCATGTTCTTAATTACCTAACCATTGGCCACATTTAATATGCAAGGGTGGACGGGTGAATTAGGGTTTTACGTCCCATGTTTCTGCACCTGATGGGCTACGCAGGACAGGCATTGAGATGATGGATGAAACAGCCATCCAACTTAGTCTCGACCAGGAATTGAACCTGGGACCCAGTGGTTGGAAGCATAGGGTGTTACAACTGAGCCAATGCTCCCCCCCCCCCCTTCCCCTACCCCCATTCATTTGAAAAGATGTATAAAAGATAGAACAATTTAAAATGAAAAATAAATTGCCCAACCTAGCATTACAAACACCCTTCAATGCACTCTAATAATGCTGAAGAGTCTATTTTCGTGTGCCGACATTATCCTACTTAATAAGTTATTGGAATGAGATGATGGTATAGTATGCAGAAAGAATAAGAAGTTGAGGTTACAACTGTATGTTTAAATATCCTCTTTCTTCTGGGAGTGTTGAGTATGTTTTGCTGGTTTGTGTCCTTTGCATTTGCTTGTGCAAGGCTCTGGTGAATGCATTGGTTTGATCAACATCATTTCTTCTCATTAGTGTTCTCAATGTAGCCTCCAGTATTTTGTAGGCTTAGCTTAATTCCTCAAGCCACAGCCTTCAGCACTATTCAATTTTGTCCCCTTGTAACACAAAGATTGGAAGCTTTGGTTAAAAGATAACTTTAATTTAAAAATGATTTAATTTAAACAAACGCTTTGGAATCCTTTAATTCCTGGCTTTGTTTTGTGTACAATAGAACCCAATTCGAAAGACCACCTTGGAATTAGACCACCTCACCATTAAGACACCCATTTTTATACCAAAGTATGCACTTGCCATTAAGACCAGCAAAATTTGCACCAAGGGCGTTTACTTTCATAACGGCCAAATTCCATTTCAAACCCTAAACATCCATCTTGAACTGTTCTGTGGTGATAAATGAACAAAAGCATCTGTTCCTCTTGGACTAGGTTCAAGTGCAAATGCTATAAATATGTAAGAGTTATATATATATATGTTCAATGTCTCAATGCTACTGGGTCTGAAGCTTATATGACCAGCTGCCAGAGGCAAACGTAATGATCAGATGATACGGCCTGGAGTTTGCACCATTTTACACATTTACCCAGTGGTTGGGGTCTTTTACTTACTTGCCTCTGCATAGACACCGAGTATAAGGCACCTCCAATTTAACGTTTCATTAATTGTGTGCCTTGGCCAGTGATTGAACCGGACTATCAAAAAAGCAGGCCAATATGGAATTGGCAGATACCTTAACCATTAACCCACCCAGCTGTTGGTAAGATAGTGTTAAAGCTGGATTGTCACTCAATATGACAATGGCCAAAATATTGAATTCACTTCATTGTCTTCTTAATACTGATTACCTGCGCATCCAGAGCCTTGCGGGGTTCACTATCTTGATATAAAATAAACTTCACTAGTAGTTAATTTTTCATGCCATCAAAAATCCAATATGTAAACGAACATAGTGATGATGTCACAATACTCAACAATGGGTGATGATGTCATTTTCATTGTATTTCCAATGTTTTGGTCTTGATTTCTTTAAATGTCTGATAGCATTATTTGACCAGTGTATGAGATCCATCAGGTGAAACCTCAATAAATTAAGCTCAAATTAGCGAAGAAACAAATTAATCATGGGAGATGCACTTACCAACTGCTGCCGGCATGATAAAAAGCAATTATCTCTCAATTTGTTTTTTAACTGGGATATTTTGCCATAATGAGTACAGCTTGATTGGTGTTTTTCTCTGCTGTCATCAAGGTGCTAATTGCCATCCTCCTAAAGTTATGAAAGATAAGGCATCTACTGTGTGTAAAGGATAATGCGTAAGTCATAGGTCATAGGTCATTAAGGCTTAGTGATGGGTTTATTGTTAATCTCTAAAATTTCACAAGTTTCTTTTCTTGTTGACAACATTTGAACCCATGCACTCTAATGATTACTTTTTTACGACAATGCATTTAATTTGAAATGGTATGATGATCATGAAAATGCAAAATGTTGATTATCATGTTCTGGCTTCTATAAGCATATATCCATATATTCTTCATTCTGTGATCATTGCAATCTTTCTGGTGACATTCTGCCGGTCACTTCATCCACTGTGTACCTTACCTAATACCTATCCCGTTCATGGCTTCATTAGAACATTCAGATATGGATTAAAGAAAGAACGAAAGAAGAAATGTAATCACAGCTGATGCAAACTGGCCTTTTATATGTAATAATGAAACAAGGATATTTCATCAAGCAGTCAATGTGTTCCATTATGGCAATGATGGCACTCAACATGGTCACAATGGCACTGACATTACCTTTGCCAAATTTGTTTTCAAATCCACTTTGTGAGAGTTGGAAAAAGTCCACATTACAAGTGAATGGGCTGCGAGCTGCACTCATCCCCTCAATCAGGGTGAACAATAGAGTCCCTGAGATCCATCGTGGAATATTTGACAAAGCCCTGGATGCAAGTTATCACAGCACATAGGCCTAGAAAAAAGCCCTCAGACCAGACTATGTGATTTCTCAACATTGCTCTATTATGCTAAAAGTGGGTCAATTACTGCGCCCGTTGATTTCAACTTAGCGGCGAACAAAATAGTCCATGAAGTTTCACCTTACCTGGTGTCATATTGGGTTATTATGCATAGATTATTGCGGTTTGGCACTGTAATGATTGATAGGAACTGATATACTGTCAAAATCCTTACTCCCCCCATCAGGATCGTTGTTCCGTCCGAAATCTGGCAGACCCTCTGGGTATTCGCCCTTCACCAAACGCCACCTACAGGAGAGGGTCTGTGCAAGAGATAGAACTCAGACACTGATGTTGGTCCCTGGCTGAAAAAGATGGTATCTGAAGGACTCCGATGTCAGTATATAAACACATGTGGCTGTCTACAAGTGTTAAAAAGCTTGGCAGCACCTTTTCCCAATTGAACATCACTACACAGATTACCACTGCATCCACCAATTCCACATTGGCCAGCTTTGCTGAAGCTGTCGGTCACATGTGATGTTAAATTTAAGATGCCTTGTACCTGGTGTCTATGCTGAGGCAAGTAAAAAAACCCACTAATGGGGTAAATGTGTAACATTGTGTGGACCATAAGCCTTATCACCTTATCATTTCATCTGCCTCTGGCAGCTGGTTGTATAAGCTGACTGAGCTTCAGACCCAGTAGAATTGAGACATTTTACATATTTGGATCATCCGTGAAACATCACAAATATGAATTGTGTATATTGTATGATTTGGAAATTGAAATTTTTCCAATGTAAATGGAGATATTCTTTGCGAAAGCTATTCCTAGCAATTCAGTGTGACTGTTTAAAGGCAGCTCTTCGCAGTTGTATCCAATAACGCCCATTTATTTTCTATATTTGGTTTGATCATTAAAATGTATTTTTAGTCTGCAGAGTAGAATTTTGGTGTACAGTGTGGGTCTGGTTTTGCGAACTCTTGTTAATCTATGCAGCTGGGTGGCCTAATGGTAAAGGCATCCGTCAATTCCACATTGGCCAGCTCTGCTGAAGGTGCCGGATTTGATCCCCAGGCTGGAGCACTCTTCATGAGCTACATCCCAGCAGCTGGATGTCGTTCGGATGACGTTAATTGGCGGTCCTGTGTACTCAGTGTCTATGCTGAGGCAAGTAGAAGACCCCATCCATGGGGTAAATGTGTAACATGGGTGGACTCCTTTCTCTTACCTAATCAATCAACCCTCGATAGTGGCAAAAACTTGCCTTAGAGGGCTGAACTTGCCATATCCATCTATCAATGCGAACAAGCGTTTGTAATGCACCTCGAGTTATCCATAGTTTCTGACATTGAAAATATATTCTTTGACATATTCTCCTTCCATGGTATATATGTTATTTGCTTTATATATGCACATCAACATCTCTACTAAGCACAAAGGGTTCTTCATTGAAGTGGCTATAATTTTGGCATTGCTCGTTTTGTAAACACGAATCTGTTTGATGTTTAACCTAGTAACTTGTTAATAATACAAGTTGTTAAATCAAATCTTTGTACTGTTAGTGCCAAGAATAGAAAAATCTGTTCCAGGTTTGGGTTGACCAATTGTGAGGTGCTTTTTATAAAATGTTTTCATTGTCATACTGATCAGCTCATCAATGAAAAACAATATATTGTAACTTATAAACGGAATTTTAAACATGAATTTATATGAAAAATCTACATGTAATATGTTGTTTTAAGTTATTAGGTGTTTTCATTAGAATTGATGGCTGTTCACACCCAAAATAACCAAAAGTGCATGGGCCTTTCAAAACTGCCAGTATATATGTTCAGTGATTATGTTCATGGCCATCTGAAGTGAATGCTACTTAATGTAACTTTATTTTTTTTGTATACTATAAGCCTATAATAGCCTATAATAGTTGGGTGATACTGAATTAGGTTATACTTTCGTTTGTTGGATATGGACCAGAACAGAGCTTCATGTTGTGAGAGCTACACAGGGCTGTTCCGTTGAGAACAGGCTTTTCTAGAAATTTTAAATTGCCAACGGCACGCAAGTGTAAAACACTGTACTCTGATTTTCTCTGGCATTCTAGATGTTCTGAGGTTTATTTTATCTTCTATGTGAGTTAGATGCAATTGCTTCTGTCACAAAATTTCACTATATCCTCTCTTATCTATTATTCTGTATCAAATTAAGAGATGTGAGCATGTAATGGCCAAACCAGTAGATTTCTATCTTTGTAAATGTGAAGGCCTGTAATTGTGTAATTGCACTGTCATCTGGATGTATTGTTATGCCTTCACATTGCTGTGTGATGGTAAGTGGCAGCTTTCATAGGTGTACCACAATGACAAATGCATCTAAGCACCCTACTGGAACATCACAATATTTCCAAGGTCAAAGTCATTCTTATAGGCCTACTATCATTTTGTACTGATGCACAGATGTGCACGGGGCGGGGGCCTAGCTCAGAGGTAGCGCTCTGGGCTTCCAACCGCTTGGTCCCGGGTTCGACTCCCGGTCGAGCCTAAGTTGGATGGCCGTTTCCTCCTTCGTCTCATTGCCATGGTCTCTGCCTGTCCTAATTAGCCCAACTGGTGCAGAAATATAGGACGTTAAGCCTTGATCACACACACACACACGCACGCACGCACACACACACACACACGCACAGATGTGCACACTAAAAAGTTTGCTGAAAATCAGACATTGTATTGTTTGTCTTTAAACAATAATTGTCTTAGCCAATCAACATAATTGCCATTTATACAATTATTGTCTAAGGACACACAATATAATGACTAACCCCAGCGACATAATTATGTGTCTGAAGATATTTTTTTAGTGTGTGAGTGGCCATAATATCAGTCATCTCCTGACTCATTAGTGCTGCCGCATGGTTGTCTGTGATGACTGTATAACCTGATTGTATTATCCCAAATTTATAACAGAAATGGATGTATATTCTTTGTTTTTCTAAACTGTACATGATTTTTATGGAGTGTCATCAATGCAAACACAACTGATCTGCAATTTCACTGTTAGGCAGTTAATGCCATAAGCCATATATTAGGCAAATATTGTCAATTTAGTCTAACTTGGTAGTCTAACAAATGTAAACAAAGAATTGGCTAATAGGGCGTGCAAGTTACGCATTTGTACATCACACAAAGCGTGCTATCACAGAGACGTTTGGTACAAAGCGCCCAGGGTAGTGCAATGGCTTTGCATAGGAATGCGTTAATAATAATAATGGACTTATTACGGATATTTAGTGATAAACACACAATCATGCCAAAGTATGTTTCAAGTGTTGTCAGAGGGAAAGAAGCCAGAATTTCCTACAAATCATGGAGATTATCAGTGAGGTGAGAGAGGGCCGTTTGTTAACATTTTTCCACTGGCCATTAACTAAAAATCTAGCGAGTATTTTGGTTCATTTATGATTTTTGGGAATAGTTTAGGATTTCCTTGTGCCACGACAGTTAAAGTTATTTGTTGTTCTGCATTTTTTAACGAGTAATCCACCTTTGTTTTGACCAGCCCTATTGATTACTATGGTGCTCGACCTGGCTTCGCTTCCGGAAATAGCCATTTTCTGCTCACCAACGCTGAAGAAGAGTCAGCATCCGCTTGCACGTTGAAGCTAACAGCAGTCACTGCACACAGTGTAACCAGCGCCCTGGGGCATCCATAAAACATGATGTTTAGTATACTATCAGTGTCATCTGCCACAGTATATCCTCCAGGTGCTCTCATACACTGCCATGTCTGCCTCATGAGGTCTGAGAAGATAGATCTATGTACCCTGGATAATTACTTGATCTCTTTTGTCACGCGGAAGAAAGTGAGGTTGGGTGACCCAACTAGTTTCATCTTTTATACTTCCAAGATGTATCTTATCAGAATGTTTCTTGTTATACATATCACCTTTGATTGTTACAGATGTTCAGAGTAATTTGATGTTATTGTTTGAGGTAGGGAAGTGGTAAATTAGTCTCACCGACTTGGAAACTAACTCGAGAGGACTTAAGTGGATGCAGGAATCTTATAGAGTCTTTTCACGCAGCAGCCCTGAATTCAGCAGGACATAGGTCTTTCATCTCTTCTTATTACTCATTTTGCTTTTCAGACATAGTAGATCATAACTAACTGATTCCATAAATATACTTTTCTCAGGGAAGAAGCGGAAATTAATGGAATGATAACATGTCAAATATATATTAAAAGGCACTAAAAATACTGCTGCTAGGATGCACTTTGTTTCAGCCAACCAATTCAAGGGCGGGAACCTTTTCAGCCAATAGAATTGCATTAGTTTGTCAAAGCCACCTGGTGGAAATATAGTGAACCTGCCGTGAAAATCCACTATTGGCTGATGGAATGCATAAGTAGCCAATGGTAATCATGGATTCACATGTCCTCTGGAGTTCAGTTTGGAAGTCTATGAGATTGGCTGTAAGCTGACAGTGTTTGTTAAGCTACAAATTGTCATAAACAATGCAATGAGTCCGTTTGAGGTCAGCTTCCTACAGAATTGGTTCTCCTGTAAATCAACAGAGCATGACAATTTGTGACAGAGCAGATGTAATGAGCTAATACCAGCTGGGCTGCTTTGGAACACTTCGTCACGTCAGGCAATAACAAATTAGCATTTAATATAGATGGTTATTCACATTGGAGTCTATACTGGTGAATTGGGTTTAATTTATCTCGGGCAAATGAATGTGGTCATCTTTGCATTGGCCCTGGGAATCTTAACCATTAATGAACAGACTCTAGCCATAATTCAATTAGTGATGTAGGAGTTTGATTGACAAAACATCTGATGAAGGTTTGGTTTTATCATTACTAATGGTAACTAACAGGAAAGGCAATACTTCAAACTTTTCTTGGACAAGGAGTTATTGTTTAAACATTCTGTCAAAATTTTGACCCAATTGGGACAAGCTTAACATCAAAATCTATTGATGTTCTCAAGCCTGTGGGCATACACTGATTTTGCCGCATCTGGGGCATTGGATCAATAAATAACAACTCACAATGGTCTTGTACACTTTTTCCCCTCATTAAAGCTATTGATCATAAAGGTAGTAATCCTATTTTTGTTTTTGTCTGAGTTTTATTTTGTAGATTGTCTGCCCCAGGAAGATATAGCTTGGTCGTCTGGGAGTGTGGATTCTATTCCACTGAAGCTTGGAAGATTACAAGAAACTGAAGATTGCGTATCAGAGATTCAAAGTGGAACACAGTTGACTGGGCGTATTTCTGCCTTGCACTATTTATTTGGTAATTTGCATAATGGTGGCTTATTGGCTTACTTTTATGATGATGGATATTACGTAGCATGAAACCACAATATCATTTTATCTCATCCTGGTGAAATTGACAATTGGTTCAATGTTACAGGGTCTGATTCTTAGTCAGCTTATATGATCAGCTGCCAGAGGCAGTTGTAACGATGAAATGATAAGGCTTGGGGTCCACACCATGTTACACATTTACTCCATGAATGGGGTCTTTTACTTGCCTCAGCATAGACACCGAGTACAAGGCGCCTTCAAATTAACGTCTCATGCAATTAATTTTGATTTTATAAAGGTTTTATGCCCTGTTTGTTGCTGCTGTTTATTTGGAAGTTGGATTTTGAAAGAGTTTTGTCACCAATCTGCACTGATGGTACTTTGGAGGCAATGGAGATGCAAGCATATTATGTGGCCCCTGACATTGAATCGATATTCTCTTTCAATTGTAACACTCCCTGAGAACACTTGAGTTAGGTTTTTCTTTTTGTGTGTGTGTCCTATGATAAAAATCAAGACAATTAGGAAATTAGTTGAATACTCAGACAGCTCAACCTTGAATTGTCAAAACAAATTGTGACAATTACCACAGTTACTCTTTGCAAAAATCAAAAATTTTAGTGTGGGAATCAGGAAATCCCCAACTATTCTCAAAATTTGTGAAAGGATGGGCAATTATCACCTCCAAGATGGCATTCCAAATCGTTTCAGCGTTGGAGACAAACCCCCTCCAAAGATTAGTCCTGACTACGCCCCTGACGCTACATCTCCGTTTCTGACACTTCATGCTCTTCTTGTTTGGAGGGCTCATTGTCGCCATCATCTGATCCTTTGCCATTTTGCAGATTCAGTGTAATCTGCCATCTTATGTACTCTATCCAATTATACAATGGTTACATGTGAGACATGAAGATTTGAGGATTTACATATCTCATGTCCCACAAAGTAACCATTGTATAATTGTGTTAAAAAAATCCATATATGATTGATTTCTATATGTTTGTTCATGCATCAGCCCTAATCACTTAAATCTCCCAAGGAAATATGTACAATATTGATGTTAATTGTTATATTATGTGGTTCATAAACATAAGCCTTCTGCAACATAACAATTTAATGTGTTCTTGCTTGCACTTTCTGGTATATGCTTTCAATGTAACTATGAACCTCCTTAAAGCCTTATTACCATTGGCAAGTGACCTTGAATGAATCTTGCCCAAGGTGAGGTAGATAAAAGAAACTGAAGTCTATGCAATCAGCTATAGTGTATTATAATTCTAAGGACTTGGAAAGTCCTGTGCTGTAAAAAATAAAAAGTATATTTTTTGTGTATAGACCTCTATTTCAGAATTGTTTGCCCTTTTCAGACTACCAGTGGATCTCTCCATTAGCTAAGCCTGTTTGCAGGCTTTAAGAGCAGTAATGCTGAAAATAAAGTTGTATAAATAGTGTTTAATGTGAAAAAAAAGTCATATATTATGGCTATTTCATAGTGATGGTTGAATTGAGTATCTAAGTGAATGCTACTGAAATACCTCACTATTAAGATATGTTTTATTGTAAAATTCTAGGTATGCACTGGGTTCGGGATCGACAGAATGTAATTGAACCACTCATTTACACATGAAATATGACACATGGTGACAACATGAGGGTCTGTTGCGTTAACTAAGCCCCAGGAAATGCGATATATTATGCTGCAGTGACAAATTATGTTTTTGTTTCAAGGAAATATGCTGGAAAATAGGCATGAGCATCAACTCTTGTGTCAACTGTGGGGATGATAAATACACTGTCCAATGTTCATAACGTCACATGTTCCTGTATGATTGTATTAATTTGCATCAATTAATTAGATATTTTATCGGCATGACTTTCATTTATAAGTCCAATTCCGCCCTTAATCCAATCTTTTACTTTTTTATGAACAACTTGGATACAAATATGTTTTTTTTTTTCTTAGGTATCTGTTTTTCGTACATATCTATCTGTTGTGTGAAGTCATGCCCCAGGTTAATTCGGTTAGAAATTCTATTTAGATGCACTTAAAACTCTTAATTAGATTGCCACTTGGCTCCAGGAATGACTAGCCTTTTTAGTTACATGGTAATGTGTGCTTGAAACAAATGAATTTTGGATATTATCAAAGAAGTCCTATAATCCTACTTTATTCAGAATTATGTGGAGGTCTCTCACAAGATCATAAGCTATTAAAACAAGGCTGAATCTAGCACACTTAATTTGAAAACCAACTAAGCTGTACCTTCTTATGTAAAAACACAGCATCAACTTTTCACATGTTAAATTCTGTAGCAAAGTTTTGTGTGTTAACGCAAATGCATTTGATTGATTTATTTCCATTAATGGATGCAGTTTATTCCTCGGTGTTTTGTAGGCTCAGCTTATTTCTTTGAACCATAGCCTTGGGTCAAAGGTTTCCCACCTCTCTTTCAACATTGTTCAAATGATTGGAAATTAGAATTTTCATTGAACCCTAACCCTGACTAACCCTAACCCTAACCCTAACCCTAACCCTGACCCTAACCTCTCACATATTTCATATGCTGATGACATAATTCTACTTGCACATTCTGCAACATCACTCCAAAGCAGCATAAATTCTCTCCATGATTTCTGCAAAAAGTGGCATCTAATTGTGAATGTAGGAAAAACTAAAATAATGAAATTTGGCAATGACAGACAAAATCAATTTTACTATGATACCCAAGAAGTTGAGAATGTTGAGTCCTTTAAATACCTTGACCATGTGTTAACAAACAAACGTAACTTGCATAAAAAATGACTGCTTATCTTGTTACACAAGCACAAAAAGCGCTTTTTGCTTTGCAAAGTGACACCAAGCAGACACTGGGACATATTACTCCTAAACTTGCCCTAAAAATGTTTGACATATATTTTACCAATCCTTCAGTATAATTGTGAAATATGGTCCAGTAACAAACTTGTAAATGAACTAGACAAGGTACAATTAGGATACCTAAAAAATATTTTAGGAGTTAGGAAACAGACCTCATCACAAACTGTGTATGGTGAGACTGGCAGATTCCCATTACATGTACGACAACAGTTTAGAATGATCAACTATTGGATTAAACTAGAAAAACTGCCAGCTAATAATATTCTTAAAAAATGTTTAAATGAGCAAAAAGATATGCACACTTCTGGTAATAATGCTTGGGTTGGGAAAATTATTCATATGATCAATGAACACTATCCACAAAGAGACCATTTAAGACTTGTAAACAATGAGCTAGAATCCATTGCTAAAACGTTCAAATCTAAAATCTATGAGAAATGTCAGGAACTATGCTAGCTGAAATCAATGACTCTACAATACAGCCAAAACTTAGAACTTATAAACTCATCAAGACTGATTACAGGCTAGAACCCTATCTTCTACTAAACCTTAGCAGAAAAATTTATAATAAAATAGCCAGATTTAGAGTAAGTTCACATAATTTACGAATTGAAATAGGTAGACATGAAAACCCTATATTTCCAGCAGTTGAGAGATTATGCCTAAAATGCAATATGCATGTAATCGAAGATGAAAAACATTGTCTCATAGTATGCCCACATAACACACTTAGTCGTGAGGACCTCTTTAAAATAGCTAATGATCACATAGAAAATTTTGAGCAACTAAACAAAGAAGACAAATTTAAGACCATCATGAAATCAAAAGAGCCTGAGTTGTTAAAATCCCTTGGAAAATTTCTTGTAAGTATTGATGCCTAATGAATGGTTGGGTCATCATCCATCGTCGAGCATTAACCATCACCCCCCAAACTAGCAGTTTCTGCACTACAAGCATTTTTATATATTGTGATCTATGTGCTTTTACACTCATGTACATAACTGTGCACGATGCCTTGTTATATATACTCCTAATTCAAATGTTGTACTTAAATTAACATTGTGATAATGAACAGTATTAACTGCAGTAGTATGTGTATTTAGGGTTACTGTATACATGTGATATATGTCTATATATATATATATTTTAACAAATGTATGTAAACGAAACTTAATGCTCATATTACCGTGCTATTGTTCAGCAACTGGGACCATGGATGCATAGATAATCCATTGATAATGTATATATATGGTATAAAAGTTAAAGGTATATATATTGAATATAGAAATAGTGAGTAGAAGTAGACTTAGTACACGTTTTTTTATCTGTTATTTTTGACAAATGTATCATGTATGATATTACTGTGTCAAAAAAAGCATATATAGTAACAGGTACTTTCAATTAGATTCGCGCTGGTGACTCATGATTAATAAACAAAAACAATAAACCTCCTTATGGCTTGTTATCTGTTATCTATTGAGATTTTTTTTTCTAATCCAATTTCTCCTGTTGCTGGATTTCCATTATAGACCTAAGCTATTTTGTGAATGTAATATTGATATTTCATTTACTGTAAATGAAACTGCAAGTAAAAACACTCGTTTAGTAATAGCAGTCAATCCTAAATGTATGTAAATGCTGGCAGGAACCTCACTGTTGCTTCCCTCATGAGTAGCTTATGCAGAGCTGTAAATGGTTCTACAATAAAAATAAAAAAAGCTTTAAATTGTCTCACACAGTCGTTTTTTACCCATGGCAGAGAACATAAAAAGCCAATTTCGCAGATTTGGAATCCAATCTCATAGACTTGGAAGCTAAACTCCAGCCTGATGACGTCATGTGGATCCAGGACTGTCATTGGCTGAGGGTCTTAGAGACTTCTAAGCGAATGGGATCATTGAATTCACATGACATCCTCTGGAGTTTAGCTTCCTTGTCTATAATATTAGTTTCCAAGTCTATGGAATTGGCTGTAAGTGGGCCTACAATGTATCTCTGTGGAGAGATAACCTGATTGGCTACTTGAACACATATGGAGGCAGTAATTGGTGCTCCTAATTCTCATTTAATGATATAGTTTATCAAATCCTTTTTTTTTTTTATGTAGATAATACACCATCATCATTTCTCATGGACCTTTTATTTACTTCGCATGCATGTTCTGATCCACTTTTGCATCCACTTTGCCGATGCCTCAGAAGAAAACTGCAGAGAATTCTATGAAATCATTCCACTTTGGCATGACACCTTTGAAGTCATAACAAATGGGACTAGAATTAAACTGGTTGTCAGTAACTCCTTCAAATTTTACACCTAATTAAAACATTCTACTGAAAATATCTAGATATTAAATAATGGTGTGATAAACAACAATGAATAACTAAAAAAAATATATTTGGCATGAATTATTGAGTGTCTCCAGTGTGGTAAACATAAATTAGAATCATACTCACAGTGTACATCTAAAACTAAGCTGCAGGTTACTTTCAAAATTGTGAAAAATGATCACTCTTCACGAAAGCCACATATGAGGCATTTGGGATATTTTTTTACTGTTATAAACTGTCCCATTTCACACACAGTGCAGTGCTGGGTCCCTAGTTCAAAATCCGGTGGGGCCAAGTCGGATGGCTGTTTCATCCTTCGCCTCATTACCATGGCACTTGCCTGTTTTGATTAGCACAGCAGTGGAGAAATACCCCCATTCCACCCATCAATTTCTCACCGTTGTATTACAGTGTGCATAGAGTGTACGTACACACTAGTCTTCAATCTTATTTCTTGCTAAGTGTTTATTGCCTTTCTGACAGGTGCACAACCAGGTGTCTTGGTGTTTGAACCAACAAACACTGCAGAAAATGGATTAGGTGACAGCTTTGCATGGATTTATCACACGAGAGCGCAGCGTGTGAGCGCATGAGTGTGATCAGCCTGAATCAGCCTCCCAAGGGGAAATAACTCACTAATACTATGAGAATAGACAACTTACAATACATTTAAACAGAAACTTAATCCCTCTTAGAATTGATTGTTGTTAGTTGTTTGTCATCAGTGATTTTAAAGAGAATAGGTATTGTCTGCAATGAGTGTATCAGAAGCAATAGTACTCCACTGCACATGGATTTTATTTTTTCACAATGATATCATTGAATGGTCAGGTATGTAGATCAATTTTATTTTGAAAATCACAGAAATAAAAATGCCCATTTGATGCAAATTTAAGTGGTCTAAAATTATGCAATTAATAATCATTTAAATACAATGGTCAAGTTTTTTCCAACTTAGTGGCTAAATAATGAGGTGCTTTAATAGTGAGGTGGTCTTCATGAGGTGGTCTTAATGGTGATGTGGTTTTAACAGGTGGTCTTCATAATGAAGTGGCTTTGAAAATGAGGTGGGCTTAATCATGAGCTGGTCTTAATCATGAGCTGGTCTTAATGCTGAGTTGACTGAAGTGGTTTTAATATTGAGGTTTCTCAATAGTGAAATGGTCTAAATAGTGAGGTGGTCTTGATTGTGAGGTGGTCTTGTATTAAGGTATTCTTGATAGTGATGTGGTTTTAATAATGAAGTAGTCTAAATAGTGAGGTGATCTTAATGTGAGTTGGTCTTATATCGAGGTGTTTGTATAGTATTAAAGAGGTCTAAATAGTGAGCTGGTCTTGATTGTGAGATGGTCTTGTATTAAGGTATTCTTGATAGTGATGTGCTTTAATAATGAAGTAGTCTAAATAGTGAGATGGTCTGAATTGTGAGTTGGTCTTATATTGAGGTGTTTGTATAGTAGTGAAGTGGTTTTGATAATAAAATTGTCTTAATAGTAAGGTGTCTCACTAGTGAAGTGGTCTAAATAGTGAGTTGGTCTTAATTGTGAGGTGGTCTCATATTCAGTTGTTCTTATAGTGGTGTTGTTTAATAATAAAGCGGTCTGAAGAGTGTTAAATGTTCCCTTTTGTTTTTAATTACTGTTCCTAAGATTTTTTATTGTTTGCCCTAGTTGTCAAATTCTTCAGTGTTTGACATAGTTGTCACTCCCTAGTGATCACTGGCAGGAAACATTATCAGCGTGCTTGAGCTGATAACACTGTGTGTCATCACCTCACAGCCCAGCGACCTAATTATGGTCGTATATAATTTAAAAGGCCGCTGCTCCTCTAATATTAGTCCGATTTTCGTCAAATAAAGATTGTTTTGTAGTATAATTCATAGTGACTCCATAGGTATTTTCGGATCGAAAATAGACCAAATATTAAGCGAGATATGCATCTGAGAATGCAGGTAGGCTGGCGTAGGCCTATCATTCGACGGGTGACTCGTCGCTGTCGTAGCTACCTTGCTTCACCCGGCGAGTCACTCCTACAACTCGGCGAGTCACCCGCCGAGTCACCCGCCGAGTCACCCGCCGAGTCACCCGCCGAGTCACCCGCCGAGTCACCCGCCGAGTCACCCGCCGAGTAACTCGGCCGGTAACCCGGCGAGTCACTTTTTCCGCCAGAATTCGTCGCCAACTCCTCGAATTTTGGACGTTACGTAATACTACGAGTTGACTACGACAAACTCGGCTATGTGGGAACGGGGCTTAAAAGTCCAGCTGTTTGGTCGTATCTTTTATCCCCCAGGATGAGACCCTGAAAGTGGCAATAATCAGGGTTTATGAAATACAATTATTTCCAGTAAAACTTCTAATTCCGTCCAAACCTTGGGTTAGAGCAGTAATATAATAATGACAATTTCATTTGACATGTGCTCTGGTTGCTAATCTTGTTGCATGTGGCAAGCTTGATAAAAATCAAGCGCCACCTAGCATGATATCAGGTGCTGCCCTCTTACCGATAGGTGCTAACCTAAGTAAGTGCTGACCCCTGTTACATCATTACAACAATAATAAATCAGCAGGTTGAATTAAAGTTCATAATTTAAACGGATCAATGACAAATGTATGACTCAAGCAATACAGGACCCCAGAGAAGACAGAATTTTTAGGCTTTACAGGCATTCCACTAAAACAATGGACTCTTCACCAATTATGTGTTTATTGTTTTTTTTTTTATTTAACTACTGTCTATATAATACAGTGCTGATGAGGCGTTAAACCATAACTCACACACACTATATAATACATATTGCATTATCACATGTAGGCCTATACCTCTGAGCAGTTTGTCTGCAGCGTCTCCTGTGTTACAGCAACTCTTATGTCTTTCGCCTTTGATATTCCTGGAATAGTGTCTGTAACTTTTGTGATCCTTCTGATGTAAACTGTGCAGCAATTTTTGTGTGTGTGTAATCTTGACATCAAAGGTAGAATTGTGTCACATGCACATTAAATTCAAGTGCTCGTGGGGATCAAGTTACCTTGCCTTTTGGCAACTAATCATGGTACAAGTAGCATTAATCGTTTCTTTTCTCGATATCGTATTATAAATAATACCAGAGATTTTACGTATTAAATTCTTGATCAAACAGACTTTGATAATTTTTATATATTAAATACATGACAATTTTTAAAATATCTCTTTTGCTATTTAAACAGTTTCTTATAAATTTACATACCTTTATAAAATGTAACTGAACAGGCAACAAACTAATGCCGATCTTATATGATAAAGAAGATTATGGTGAAAAACCCAGTTATCCATATTCGTCAAGAATATGCATGGTAAGGAACCCTATAACGATAACTCACCAAGGTCTGATATCAGAATTAGGCTTGGGCACGCTATGGTGTTGTTTCGAGACATGATTTAGGGAATCATTAAAATCCTTAGGGACTCTGAAGTCTTTTGTACCTTATCCCCACTTCGAAAAGTCCCAGTCTGTGTAATAAAACATTGTACAAGTATTTCTGTGAGAGTTTAACTGGCAATATGGCAATATGTCGCTATAACCCAAAAGAACAGGACTTTCGTAGATTGTCTCAGTGCTCCAAGTAACGACTTTGTTGGAATACAACTCCCACGTACACTGTATTTGTGTATGTGTGTTTTTTTTAACCCTCAGTGAACGAAGTTCGAAGAGGGTTTGTTTTATCATCAATGTCCGTCCAACGGGCAGGCAGGCGGGCGTAACACTTTCATTTCTAGAGCAGAACACTAATGCACTTACCCTTACGAAATTTCTTACAGTAATACTCTATATGGCCTAGTGGTGCCTTTTGATAGTCACATTAATATGTTGGCTATGTTTTACAAAATTTGGAAAAAATAGAAATTGCTTGTTTTGTTTTTGGGAGCCGAACTCAGACACTACTACATCTGCATGCTTAAAACTTTGTCATAATATGTCTATACTAGTGTAGTGGTGCTTGTTGGGGGTCTCATGGCCTTAAATACTATAGAATTTTCAAAATTAGGGCAAAATAGGCAACATTCTTACATTATTTCAGTAAAATATCTAAATTATATTATTTTCACTTTTCAAACTTCATTTTGATATTCATGCTGATTACATAATAATGGAAAATCAGAACAAAATGCTAAAAATTGTGTTAAATTGTGTTTCCGGAGCAGAACTCGAGCATTAATGCACTTACCGTAACAACATTTTGTATGTTATTACATTATAAGTTTAGGTGTGCATTTTGATAGTCACATTGACATATCTCAGTGATTTTTTAAAAGGAAAAATAAACAAAAATTTCCTTTGCAGAGTAGGACCCGCACACTACTACCCCTACATGTCTAAAATAGTGTAGAGATACCTTTTTGGAGTTTCATGACCATTAAAATATGAAAATTTGGTAATCTTTCAAACCCTCGTTAGTACTTTCACTTTTTAAGCCTCATTTTGACATTTGTTTCAACCTTCTTTTTAACCCTCAGCGAATGAAGTTCGAAAAGGGTTTTTGTTATCAATGTCAGTCCATTGGGCAAACGCTCGGGTGGGTGGGCGGGGCTTACAGGCGGGCGGGCGTAACACTTTTATTTCGGAGCAGAACTCTGACACTAATGCACTCACCCTTAAAAAATTGTGTACAGTAATACTCTATATGGCCTAGGATTTTAAGATTTTTATTTATTTGTATTTAGACTTTATTGTTTTTATTCAAATACAAGTAAATAAAAACCTTGCAGGTTAATATTGTATGAAATTATACCCAAAATCTTTATGTGGCATAACTTTATTGCTGAATTTCATATATATTCCTTAGGATCATTGCCATAGCCCATATATAACTATATTGGACATATAAATATTAATCTTAGTTGTAGATCAGTTATATATTTAATTTCATCGTAAAAAAAACCAATCTGGGTATTGGCTATTAAGCATTTATATTTACCAAATCATCTGAATATTACAATGTAGATGTTAATATCCAAGTATATTTGCATCAAAATAGAACAATGTAAGACTTAATACGGGCCTTACATTTTACAAAAATAAAGTAAGACTTTTTCAGACTTTTTAATAACCAGAATATAATGAACAAATGAAGAAATTCAAGAGTTAATAAAAATAGGACATCTTGGAATCTAATTAGCATTGCATAACAGGCTATGTAGGCCAAGAGGCAATTGTTTCGGTTCATCGCACACAATATATAAAGACTCAAGAAATAATATTTTTGTAAAACATAGCCAATATATGTCAGTGTGGCTAACACAAGGCACCATAAAAAGTGTTACTGAATAAAATTTCATTGGGGTAGGTGCATTAGTGTTAGAGTTCGGCTCTAGGAACAAAAGTGTGTGTTAGAGTTCTGCTCTGGAAATGAAAGTGTAACACCCGCACTCCCGCCTGAGGACGAACACTTTTAACAATTTTAATGAGGCCTGTGTACTATTTGGGATTTGCTGCGGGTTTAGCTGCAGCGCAGCCTACATTTTTTGTATACCTTCCTACTCTTTAAGATCGAAAAGCTCCATGAAATATCAGCTGGAAAGCAACATATAATTTCACCCAAGTCAATGAATGTTTAATGAGTAAACCCTGGGCTTTGTTTTATTACTGATTAGAAATTTTGAATACCACTCATGGGTAATCAGATTTATTTTCCTACATTTTTAACATGGTGAAAATAAAGATCTTAAATTTGAAATTGAATCATGCGCGTTCTGTAACGCATTTCAAATGAAATCTGCTGCGGTTTTAAATCTAAGACCATCTAAAAGTCTTAGAATAGATTATGGGAGTAGGGCTAGTTAATTATATTGTTGATTATGTGATTATAAGCACTTAGCAGGCATTACCATGGATTTTTCTCCAATGTGCAAAGTTTGTCATTCGTAAAATTAAGCAACCCTGCGAACCATTTATTTTTCTGGTAATTTTGTGGTTTTACAGCTAATTTTATTGACTTGGAAACCAATCTCATAGACTTGAAATTAAACTACAGATGTGAATCCATGATTCCAATTGGTTAAGGCAGTCTGTCAACCAATAAGAGTCCTGGATTCACATGACGTCCTCTCGAGTTTAGATTCCAAGTCCATGAAATGGCTGTTAAAGGACAACGAATACCATATGTTACCAGCCAACAGTCATTTGAATAACATAATCTGAAAAGGACACATTGTAACAGGTCAAGGCTGCAGTCAGTAGAGACACACTAGAAGATGTTGTTTATTTGGAAGTTTCACAATTGAATCGAAGTAATATTATATCTTCGTTATCTGACATATTTTGCATCCATAATTGTTGACATGTGTGAATACGCATGAAAAGAATCTTTAAAAGAAGTTGATAGAAGTTAGTGACATGGCTTGTTTCCTTTCCTTTCCTACCTTTAGCTTAAAGCTTAATTGCTCTCCTCACAATATTCCTCAATTTAGTTTCTGCACTGCTGCGAATTAATCCCTCAAAGAAAGAAGGGGATATCTTAGCTTTTTTAGGGCTGAAACTTAACACCTTGACACTTTCGTGCATGTAGTCATTTAATCCACCCGAAAGGATTAAATGACAATGTGCACGAAAGTTTGAAGGTGTTAAGGCAAATAACATCCAAATTGCAAGCTGACAAATATTAAGTACTTGCTGAAATTGCCTTTGTAATGCATGTTCACATACAGCTGTAGTCTGTACTCATGCAGTGCAGCTCATAAATGATTTAGATCTTGGGTCTCAGCTGGGTGGTCAAGCAGGAAGACAATTGTGTACTCCTCTGAAGGGCATGGGTTCAGTCCTGGGCCTGAGACGTTAAATTGGCTCTGTGTCTATGCTGAAGCAAGTAAAAGAAACCACTCATGGGTAAATGTGTAACATGGGTGGACTCTTCCTCTCTCTCAAAGTCAAAGATACCTTTATTTTCTTACACCTCATCTATCTATCTATCTATCTATCTGTCTATCTATCTATCTTACTAAATGTGTGTTTGTGTTGAATGCATGTTTCTATGTTGCAAAAAACACTTGAAAGAAATTAATTTTGTAAGAGTTGGACAGTTTTTTCCGCAGCTCTGCAGTTATCCAGTTGCAGTGGATATTGTCTGAGGGACCCCTTGGGTGATAGGGACCATGGTGTTTGATGTTTGAGTTATCTTCAACAAATTACCCTCCTGGGCGCTGTTATACCCTGCTCTGTCTCTTGGGACTGAAGAAAGATCTTGATACTCTGGATAACCTAGAACCTGTGTTTTACCATTCCCCAAAAGGGTCAGCACTTGGTTAGGGCATGGTGACCCAGTGGAATCATATCACTTCCTAGATGTACAGCACTATAACTACCTGATGGTAAAACAAGCTGCCTCCAGCTTTGCTACACGGATATGACACGTCTGTCTGTCTATCTGTCTAGCTGCCTGTCTAGCTGTCTAGCTGTCTGTCTGTCTGTCTGTCACCCTTGTGGAAGCGATAACTTGAGATGCATTGATCATTGGATCATACAACCAACAGGGGTCGGAACCATTGCAAACCTTTTAGAAATGATAACTTTAGTTTTGTTGAAGCTAGGATCATTCAACCAACAGGGATCATGTCTTAGGGAAAGAACTCGGATGAGTTTGAAGATTGGTGACCTTTACCTATTTCAGGTCACAGGAGTCCTTGTCGGAATGATAACTTATTTTCAGATAAGTTAACTTGCATCATGCAACCAACAGGGATTATGCCTTAGAGAAAGACCTTATATGAGTTTAAAGGCGGGTGACCTTGACCTACTTTTGAGGTAAAAAGGTTCAAAATCCATCTGAACATTCGAAGGTGGGTGACCTTGACCTCTGACCTAGTTTTGAGGTCGCATTGGTAAAATTCATCCAAGACCTTGTTAAACTTCTGATGTATGTTGATGCTAGGATCATGCAATCAATTTTATTATTACGTGTGAGTGATGCATTTGGTGTCATCACATGAATCCCATTCAGGTAAACTGTGGTTTGACTGTGCATGGCAGTACGCGGATTTTCAAGTGGTTTGCAAGGTAGTTTTAACTGATGGAGCTACAGTGGAACTCGAAACAGTTGGGTTGGAGAACTGTGATAACAATGTAGAAAGATCCAGTATAAAAACTGGTATACTAGTAAGACAGTTAAGGCTGATCTTAAGTGTGGTAGTAGTAGTAGTAGTAGTGTTATTGTTTAACGCCTCATCAGCACCTGAGTGGGCTATGTAGAAGCTCTCTAGGGTAAGATTGATCATCCATAGTTGGTAGTAGAAACCAGAAGCATGCAAAAAATCAATAAGTGTCTGCGTCGGATAGCTGGAGCAGCTTGTGCAATGCGCACTGTCCTGTTTTAGCCATTGGGGATAGAGGACTTCACCCCAAGCGTTTCCACCCTCGCCGCGTGGAGGCCCAGGACCTTCGAGGGCTGATCTTAAGTGTGGATTTGCACTGTGAGTGTCTTTTTAAAAATCGTCTCATCACCATTTTATCAAAGGAGTTAGCCAGCTTCACCTTATGTGGACATTGGGGAGTCATGTGAAGTGGCATTGTGCCACTTGCGTTTTCCATGCATTTGGATGAACGCATGGAAAACGCATGGTTTTTGCCTCATTATAATTACCTAAAAACCATGCGTTTTCCAGGCGTTTATCCTTCTCATGGAAAACGCACGTGGCACATTTGGCCATGTAAGACTAAGGAGTTAGTCAGTTAGTCATAATCACTGTCATTCATGCCAAGGCTTACTAACTTCTTGGAAATAGATTCGGGTCAGTCCTTCAGAATGTCTAAAGTTTGCGAAAACAATTTTAACTCAATCATTTGGAAGACATTAGATTAGTTTAATGTGGATTGCAACAGTAGCTAAACTTTGTTATAGCTTAGTTGATCTGTGAATTAATTGTTAATGCAAGAGACAGACTTGAAATAACAGTCTTTAATCAAGCACTCCAAGGGAATGTTAAAACAATGGGACATGAAAGGCCAAACATCCACATTTGTTTATTGCATCAAAAAGCCTTTAAGGCAGACATTGATTTGACTGTCTCCACTTTTGTTCTTGTGGATAACAACATTGCAGTGTTTTCAGCACTTCTTTTTGTCCTTATTACAAATATTGATCAAAAGAGCCATCTTTGTCTTGTCCCGTTTGTTGGTCTGCAATTGTCAGACATTCTACCTTTGTGTTCTTCCAAGAATTGACTTTGTTTTCTGTAATAAATGA
Source organism: Alitta virens (assembly GCA_932294295.1). Classification (NCBI taxonomy): domain Eukaryota; kingdom Metazoa; phylum Annelida; class Polychaeta; order Phyllodocida; family Nereididae; genus Alitta; species Alitta virens. The sequence goes on along the minus strand of OW028575.1, from coordinate 67,658,682 downwards.
AACCTACGATCGTGTCAAAAGCAGTGGATGGAATACAAGAAACAAAATGTGAAGATATCAAAACGTGAATTTTAGGGGGGCTAAGTTCAAATCTAAGGTACTATAATAAGACCCAATGGATATGTGGTAAATTTTGATATTCACAGATTGGCCAAGATTCATGAGTGGGGTTAGCCACGAGTGAATTGTGAAGCTAATATGTTCATGAGTCAGGGAATATCAAACTTTCCACATTTCCACTTGGGTCTTATTTATATCAAAATTTTGACTCTGAAGTTTAAGTTCAATGCATTTTTATGTAGTATGAAAGAAGTCATAAATATTAATCATTGCATCAACCAATCAGAGCATTGTATGATGTAAACTGCAAAGCAACGTCATCACCTCCAACTTTTCAGTCATTCACAATCATTTTAAGATTAATAAAGCACTTTACGAATGATATTTACAAACCAGTTAATGAATATTTCTTCTCAGATTCTGTTTTTATTGTAGATTTGGAAAGAATATGATTTATTGGTTGTTCGATTGTTTTACCGAAGCAATGACGCTCCTAAGATGTTGCCCTTCACAAAACAGATACACAATAGCTAGTGGATTGAACAGGCAATTGACTTCCCCGATTTGAAAAATTCAAAATTTCAGAGAGCTGAAGATCTGAACTCTTTAATGGTGCTCAATTTTTGAACCCGACAATTATTTTTAACTGCGGCATTAGTTCAAAGGGCCAAGCGCTGAGCTGCAAATTGTGCTGTTTTTTCTTTACCATGCCATACATGTAAAAGTGTGTGGTATAGTTTTCCTACCTTGTAAGGTAAACCATGTGGTGTAGACATGTTTACCACAAAGGCTATACCACATGGCTTTTCTATGTGGTATACAACTGATTGTGGGATTTTTTGTTTTAAGTGGTTTCAGTATTACCTCTCCACTTCTTAAGGTTTTTAACATTGTTTTTATTCTGTTGTGTTTTCATCTTCTTTTTATGCACAAACGATAATATGCAAATAAAGAATTTCAAACTAATAAGGTTACTGTACTTGTGTGTAATGTCAGTAACAGGAAAGTTCAATCTGCACAAAAGTTTCTGTGCGGGTCAGTACCACTTCGGGTCCTGGGTTGGGTTCCTGGCCCAAACACTTTGTCAGTTATAAACTGAAAGCAATGCTAACGTTTCTCGTATTTTGTAAACAACTGTTACTAATGTTAGTGTAGAACAGTATTTTTATATATTACACCTTTGAGTTATTTTAGCTTGTATCCTTCATTTTGAAATCCTCAACACTGTGTGTCACCTCACAGCCCAGCGACCTAATTATGTACATGTTTTGCTCGTTTACTCATCTGAAGTAAAATAATCAATTTCTATAGGCTGGCTTATGGTATTTAAGGTGTAATATTGAAATTACTGAATAATTAGATGTTCATGTGCTGAGTTTACGCAATTCTTGTTCTGACAAGCAGGCAAATCTGAAAAATTGCCTAAACTAAAAATTTATAAATCCGTTTCTCTTGTACTTTTAAGAGAAGATTTCTTAAGTCTATACTCAGCCTATTGACCACATAGTTTAACCAATCATTTTGTTTAACTAGGTAACACTAGCAAAGAATGTCCGTAATCAGGTCGCTGGGATGTTAGGTGACAGCACACAGTGTTAAGGAGGCCACCAGACTGATTGAACTACACACAACTGGGGCCTTTGAAAGAGACTATTTCGCTTGCATGCCATTTTTTGTCAGCTGCCTGGGGAATAGGAACTTTGTCCATGTATGGCTGTGACTAGAAGTCGATCCCAGGCCCAGGCACTCTACTAGTTTGCCGTGATTGGTCAGCTGGGAATTCAAACGTTCTAGTTCGGGAAGACAGATTTCCTCCTTGATACACACTAGAGGTGAAAAGAAGGAAAAATTACAAACTCATTGAAGAATAACATAAGCTACTTGGGAGAACACGACCTGGCTCAGCTCTTGTTCTTTGTTGCCATGGAGACAGCCAGACGTTGCTGAGGCAAAGTTTGCAAACTGTGTTCTAACAATAAACTCATGCAACTGAGTCAAAAACCATCCATCGTTCTCAGTGAGAAACTACATTTTGGAAATAAATTGCATATCTTGAGCTAAATTGGAAAAAAGTTTGAGCTACATTATAGAGTTGATGTAAGCAATCATTATGTATCAGAAAGCCAGTAGTGTTTCTGCAACTAAGCAGTACACCTTGCTAAACGTCTGTCCAATGTATATTATTTCACCAGCTGTTTTATGTATAAGACAGGATAGATATGATAAAACAATGATGAAATAAATAAACCAATTGAAGTGTGGATAATATGTACATTGAAAGATAGGACCGATGAATCAAATTTGCCTGAGCTCTGCAAGTGAATTATGGTTATTTTAAGGCCAATGAGACAAAGAGGATTTGGATAACTGTCCACCTACCTCCCTTCTGTAAACTTCAGGTGACAGCCAATTTTCTTCTGCAGCCTTATCTCTATGGAAATGTGAAACGTGTTCACAAAGAGGCTTGGTGAAATTACAATGTGAGACAATGTGAACATTCTCTCTCCAGTCCAGTCTTGGAAGTTAGATAGTGACCATGTTGATACTATTATGTTATATTAATATAAACTCATGTTAAAAATAAAAAGAAATTTGAATGCTTATATAGTCTGTAATAATAATAATAATAATAATCTTTATTTGTATCCAAAAAAGGATATAAGTATAAAAGATATAAAAACACAATGACTACATAAAATCAAATCGAGGTAACAATAAAGTTATAGCCTGACCTAAATACATTATTTAAGTACAGCCAATTCCATCGACTTGGAAACTAACTGAAGATGACGTCATGTGAATCCAAGACCGGGTCCATTGACTAAGGCAGTCCTACAGCCAAAATGAGTCCCTAATTCACAGGAAATCCACTGTAGCTGGGTGGCCACCAATTCCACTTTGCAGGCAGATCTGAAATTTTTCTCATGTGATCTTCCGTGACAGCGAACGTGAGAAACTTTGTGACTGTATGTGGTGATTACATACAAACTGGATGTTGATTGCATGAGACGATAAATTGGAGGTGCCTTGTACTCGGTGTCTATGTTGAGTCAAGTAAAATACCCCACCCATGGGGTAAATGTGTAACATGGTGTGGATAATCATCATTATGTCTTTCTCTGGCAGGTATTTAGGAAGAACCCTATACATAGTATTAAGAAAAACAAAAAACTACAAGGACAGCTTTCATTCATGATCGTCCTAATCTGGGTTTTAACCTGCAACCTACCTACCAAACCTAAGCCGAACAGTCCTTCACCCTAACCACTACACCAGCCAGTCACGTTGAAACAAGGTAGTCTCGTCTTGGTATAATCAAACAAAATGTAGAAGATGGGATAATGAAGCTACTTTTATCAAGCCATACAACATTACGATATAATTCATATATAATTGTGGATTAATGTGGTGGAATTCGGGATGTCTTGCTGTGCGCTGTATCAATCATTAATTGATGACAGTTACTTTTGCAAGTGGTGCAACACTAAAAGGAAGATCAAATTATTTTTGGCATGGGTTATAATGTTATCAGATGTTAAAAATCTGAGGTACATTTTCATTTTTATAATCTATGAGTCAAAATACACAGTCTAGAGTGGACTTGAACCCAGGTCACAGAACAACAGCTTCACATGGCATACACTGTACCAACTGAGCTAACTTGGCTAAATGCAATCAATCTCAGTTTTTTAGACTAGTCAGTAGCTCTGCATTACATTGTTATTTATAACTTATCTGAAGCAAAAATATTATTCAAAAATAGAATCTTGCATTTTATTAAAATGGTATTGCAACCTATTCAAGACTCCCACAAAATGATTTGGAGCCAGTTCCTCTTTAATAAAAGGCTAGTGTGCAACCAACTGAGCTATCCAGGACTAGGCTCATTTGTTGCTCTCTGAAACTAGCCAATAAAGATGTTGGACAATTCAATAATAGATAGTAATAAAATGTTCATGTTTATTTCACCGTCAACAAATATCAATATATATACATCATCCTATGGAATAACAAAATTTATGTGATCTTCCTCAGAGCACCCTCCAGGGTTTCTTATAATGACAAATTTACTAGAACATATTCATGTCAACTACCCTTCCTGCAACCTGCTTGCAATGTTGCAAATTTATAGGTTTTTTGTTAGCTGGGCAGGCCAGCTACCAGAAACTGTAAATACAACTGCTGCTTTGTTCTGATCCATGAATCACTGTCATGAGCAATGGCATCCATGGTGTAATGGTTAGCATGACTGCTTTCTGTGTGGGTAACCAGAGTTTGATTCTCACTCCCTCTGAATTTTACTAGACTGAAGCTGACTTACTGAAGAACCTTTCAAAGCTGAAATACCTCTGAGGCAGTTCTCTCAGACCCATTGACATTGAGATGCTGAGATATAGTTTTGTTTCCAAATCTATTAAAATTGGCTGTAAGACACAATAATGGGCTGTTTGCTGTTTCAGATTATCTAAAAATGGTCCAGGATCACAAGAGTCATAGATTGTGCGATGAGTTTGTAGTTTGACATGGTTGAACAAAAATGTGTCCGAAGTTCAAAGAATAGTCACTTCTATTTGCTTGGTATCTTAGAAGGAAAATTCACGCATTTAGTTTCACACTAAACAAGGGGTGGTAAATATTTCCAGGGCAATTACGCCGCCCCATTTGACCAAATAGCCTTAGGCCATGCTTCTTTTCCACTAGGTCAGGAGGTCAGGCAAAGGTCACAGGCAGGTGTGCACCATAGGGATACACTGCAGTCTTTAACAATATATATATATATATATATATATATATATATATATATATATATATATATATATATATATGACCTGAAACTTATGGATTTTAATGTCCTCATTATGCTGGAAAAGTTCAATTTACACTTATAGCAGGAGTCAACTAAAATTTTCGTTGGTTATATCCCTCTAAGAACAATAGAAAAAGTATCATAGTGTAGTATAAAAAACATTGAAATCTGATTTCAGAAAAGAGCCATGTTAGGAATCTCAGTTACCTGAGTGATACCTATTTCTTGCAACATATTTTATTGTTAGTGTATTTATTGTTTATGGTTTTATTTGTTATTTATGGATTTTTATTTTATTTTTTTTAATGATGTAAATTGCCCGGATGTAAAACAGCTTCAGCTGATCTGGCTACCCTTTCAAAATATGTTTGAAAAATAAATTAATTAATTAATTAAACAACAACAAAACAACATGGTAATACACTATACCTGTAGTTAGTGATTGTGGTTATGATTACAACCTGAAGTGCAACAATTTGTCTAATGTTTATATAGTCACATGAAAGGCTTGTTGAACCTAAAACACTAATCTACATGTGACCAGGAACTTTGAGGTCATAGGTCATTCTTTACAACAGTCTTTTATCCATATGCAACATTATATCTGGGTTTCATCTGCGATGATCATTAATTAAGTGAATTGCTCCAGCAAATTATATGCACAAATATTAGTAAATATTCCCCAAAATTGACATTTAGACCTATATATACAAATGTTTCATAAAATATGGTCGACTCCAGACAGCTGTAGCAACCTATTCCTGGCTGTAGCTATAACTAGCTAAAGCTAGATAGCCGCTACTCTTAGCTTATAGTCAGCTTACACCTACCACCACTGAAAATATAAACCTTGGTAAATGTAAGAAATTTATGTAATACATCATAAATATGTATGTGCAATAGACATGCATCTTTTCAACAAGAAATGACAGAAATGTGTCACTCTCAACTTATGCACCAGATGGTGCTGCATGTACTTTTCGATCCGGCTTTCAGCAGCTAGCTATAGACAGACTTCCATTTAGTGGCAGGTAGCATAAAAAAGGCCGTTTTTAAATAATATGACATATTGTACCCAGTATACACAACATTGAGGGTGCCACATATGCTCAACAGTAGAAAAATAACAAGATATTAGTAATGAAAGTTTTTCTTGTTTGCTTAGGCAGCTACTTGCTTAAGTACCCCAGCACAGGACACCAAATGGATGGGAATTTCCAGGAGAATTGTCAGGTCTGGGGTGGTGCAGTTATTTCCAAGAGAAACTATTTTATAGACATTATGATGCCTAGCAAAAAGTGGGTACATTGAACGACTGAAAAATATTGCTCTGTTTGCCAAAGTGCCACGTCATATTGGTTTTTATTGTTTTTAGATTTAAGCCATTGAATAACTCCAACCAGCCCTGAATGTTTATAAAGCACAGTAATTAACTTACTGGGACATTCCATCTGTTGGTCAAAAGCTTTTGGAAAGTTGTTTTGACTGTTTTAAACACAAATTGATCACATCACATGTCATTGAGGACTTTGGCATGGTTATTTTCAGTGTATGACCCACTCACTGTGTAACCACTAATATGCTAGGTGTTAATTGCACTAAACAATTAAACAGCTATTTCAGTTGTTTCCTCTATATGTTCAGTGTTTGCCAAAAGCTGTGAAGGTGTTGTTTTGCTAATGTGTGATTTTCTGTATGAACTGGCACTTTGAGTCAGGATTCTGTACTGTACAGACCTTTTTATATTTATTTGCTGAAATGCATTTATTTGAAGGTATGTAGAATTTTGTGAACCTCTTTTTGAATATCAATTTAATATGATTAATACATTTATTAGGCTATGTGTTCTCAGTATTTCTTTTACTTAACATCATGTAGTGTTTATATATCAGCCACACTGAATTTACATGTTTAGAATTATTTCAATATTTGTTGTAACAATTATTGGTTTAAAAGACTGTTTGGACTTATACAGGACATTTTAATTAACAGGTGTCCACCATGTTTAGTCACAGTCACTCATCACAGTCACTCATAGCTATACAAAGTCACATTGAATCTGATGCAGGATATAGAGGCACATTCTTGTGAGTTAAATATATTTATCCTTTGGTCATTTATAAAGACTTTGATCATTCATCCTTATTCAGCATACTTTATTTGATTTATACATTTATATTACTCATTTGTGCATCTATTTAATTTGTGTATTTATGTATTTATTTTAGATGTACCTATCATCTGTCAACCGCATTTGATTGAGTAATAAATGTGCTAAACCTATCGCTGCGTTAATAGTACATAAGAATCGCCAAAGCACATTACTTCGCTGAAGCACATAAGAAATCATGGGGGACACAGAGGCAAAAAAGACAAGGAAGGCTCGAAAGGGAGCACTTACAAGAGAAGTCAACAATCTTCGTCGACTTATGGCAGAAGACTCAGCTGATGAAGTAGCAACAAGACTGCCAAATCTCAAAGATAAGTTTGAAGAATTTGAAAAGGCTCATGAAAAGTTTCATGAAGACTTAACTGTAGAGAAAGACATTGATGAAAGTGAGGAATATTTTGAAAAAGTGCAAAATGATTACATTGACTCCACCATGGCATTGAAGAAGTGGCTAGCAACGGTAAATGAAAAGAAGCCTATTGTGAAAGATGAAGTTGATACTGTGAAAGGCTTGAGTACTACTGATTTTCTAACCATGACCAACGTTCCCAATTTAGAAATAGAAAGTTTCGATGGTGATCCAATGATGTATCACAATTTTATGTCCATTTTTGATGAACATATTCACAAGACAAGGTTGGCTCCAAGTGCAAAATTAGCTCGTTTGCTGCAGTATACGATCGATAAAGCTAATTTTGCCATTAAATCCTGTCCAGTTTTGGGAGAACCAGGGTATGAAGAGGCACGTGCAATCTTGAAGAAGAGATTTGGCAACACCTTCCTAATCGCTGATGCTATTATCAAATCTGTTAAGAATGGTGAACCAGTTAGAACCCCTGCCGACCTCTTGGAGTTTTCTGATGAACTGTTAAGTTGCAAAGCTACTCTCTCTTCTATGGGAAAACTGAAAGAGATAGACACACAGGCCAGTATCATTGAGATCCTCAAGCGTTTGCAGCCTTACATACGAAATAGGTGGAAGAGAAAGGCTATGGAACATAAAAGGGACAAAGAGAGCTATCCTGATTTTGATGATTTCACTAAATATATTGCAATTGAAGCTGAAGATGCAACAGACCCCGTCTATGGGTCAGAGGGTGTTGCATCCAAAACTACATTCAAAACTTCTGAAGTGAAGAGTAAGACCAAAACTTCAACTTCGTTTTCTTCTAATGTCTCTTCTGAGCGCAAGGTTCCTTCTTGTTGTGCTTGTGGTGGTACACGTCATCGTCTTTTTTTCTGTGACACTTTCAAAAGTATGAAGCCTCAAGAGAGACTACAGCTTGTGAAACGACACAAGTTATGTGAGAACTGTTTCATGGACAATCACACCACTCTTCAATGTCGCAAGCCTTCTGTCTGTAGTGTGCCAGGCTGTGGAATGAAGCATTCTAAATTTGTACATATTCGTGACAACAATTCTGTGGAATCCAACAACACCCAATACAAGACAACAAAAGACTTGATGTCGAATCAAGTTGAAATCGTTCATGCCAATTCGGGTAGCTGTGAAGAAGTTATGGTTCCAGTTGTGAAAGTCAATGTTAACAATAGTGTTGAAACTGGTGCTTTGTTAGATAATGGTTCTACAAACAGTTTCTGTACTGAAAGACTTGTAAATGAACTTGGTATTCGAGGAAAGGTTGTTAGTTACAAGTTGAGCACCTTGACTTCCTTCCACGAAAGTAAGCGATCAATTGTAGTAGATCTGAATGTTATGTCAAGTGATGGTCAGTCTTCTTTAAAACTTTGTGATGTTTATGTAGTCAAAGACATACCTGTGCATCTACCCAAGATTGATCTGAATGTGTATCCTCATTTGTGTGACTTACCTGTTGATGTTTGTGACTCTGTTGATGTTCTAATAGGGCAATGTCACGCAGAAGCTCTTATTCCTATTGAGACTAGACAAGGACGACGGGGTGAGCCATTTGCAGTACGGACAATGCTAGGCTGGTCGCTCAATGGTCCTGCCTTCTCTTCTGGACAAGTTAGCAAGAGAGTCATCTCTCACTTTGTGTCTGCTTCACCTAGTGATGTTGATATCCAGAAGCTGTGGGATTTGGAAGGTGATGCTGCACTTGGTGAGAAACTAGCATGGTCCAAAGATGATAAACATGTCATTGATATGTGGGACAAACAAGTCAAGCTTATTGATAGTCATTATGAACTGCCAATTCCATGGAAGCCTGAGGTTCAGTTTCCGAACAACTATGCGGTTGCAGCTAGTAGATTGAAGTCACTTCAGAAGAACCTGGAAAAGAAAGGGTTGATCGAAAGGTATCAACATGAGATTGACAAATTACTGCAGCAAGGTTATGCTGAACTTGTTCCGTCTAATGAACTTCACACTAACAACAAGACTTGGCACTTACCTCACCAAGCGGTCATCAGTGAGAAGAAACCTGAGAAACTTCGAATTGTCTTTGACTGCGCTTCAAAGTACTTAGGAGAATCGCTGAATGACAAGACATTTCAGGGACCAGATATCAACAACAAGCTTATAGATGTCCTTCTCCGTTTTCGCCAACATCAATTCGCCATCATGGCTGACGTCGAAGCCATGTACAATCAGGTGTTGATCCCACCTCATGATCGTGATGTTCTTCGCTTCTTATGGCCGGATGAATCTGGCAGAATTGTACAATATCGTATGACTCGTCATCTGTTTGGAGGAATCTGGTGCGCGGCTAGTTCTACTTATGCTCTCAGAAGAGTAACAACAGACAATGACATTGATGATGTAATCAGGGACAGTATTTGTAAATCGTTTTATGTTGATGATTGTTTACAATCTGTAGCTACTGAAGATGAAGCTGTAAGATTAGTGATAGGCAATCAATCTGCTCTTGCTAAAGGTGGCTTTAGGCTTACCAAGTTTGTCACAAATAGTGATGTTGTATTACAAAATGTTTCCATTGATGATCGTGCTAAAGAGGTTAAAGACTTGAGTTACAAATCCAAGAGCAAAGTGTTAGGGATTTGTTGGGATGTAGATGATGACATGTTTTGTTACATTGCTGATGTCAAATCTGAGTCTGTCACGAAGCGTTCTATGCTGAGTACTGTTGCATCTCAGTATGATCCTCTAGGTCTGGTGAGCCCTGCTTTGATCCTGGGTCGGATGCTGTTCCAAGAAACTACTCGTTTGAAGCTGAAGTGGGACGAAGAGGTACCTCCTGACCTTCAATCCAAATGGGATACCTGGATCTCATCACTCACGGACCTACATCTCTACAGACTTCCTCGATGTCTCAAGCCTACTTCCTTTGATGACGGAGTTTATGAAATTCATCACTTCAGCGATGCAAGTCTGAAAGCGTATGGATCTTGTTCTTATTTCAGGTGTGTTAACAGACATGGAGATATTCATACATCATTAATCATGAGTAGATGCAGATTAGCTCCAGTGAAACCAATCACCATTCCCAGGCTTGAGCTTCAAGCTGCTGTGTTGTCTGCCAAGGCAGACAGTCATTTGCGAGCAGAGTTGGACCTGCCCTTTGTGCATTCTTACCTTTGGACTGACAGTCAAATAGTTCTTTGCTATCTCAAGAATGAGCATCGTAGATTCCAAGTATTTGTGGCCAATCGGGTGAGTCTTATCACCAGCTTAACACCATCTGACAGTTGGCAACATGTCAGGAGTGAGGACAACCCAGCAGATTTGCTGAGTAGAGGACAACTTCCAAAGGCCATGGATATGAAAATGTGGACAAAAGGGCCGAACTTCCTGCACACATACAAGTCAGAATGGCCAGGACAACCAAGTGTCATTGATCTGCCGTCTTCTGATCTAGAGATCAAGAGAGAAGATAGAAGAGTTTTTGTCACTACAACAGAAGTTCACCCCATTGAGGTATTGGTGGATCATTACTCTGATTGGCACGCTTTAAAACGTGCAGTTGCATGGTGGTTGCGATTGCGTCAGGTCCTGTTGTCTAAAGATTATGCCTTCTCAAATGATTTGCTTTCTGTTGCTGAAATCCAAAGAGCTGAGACTTCAATTATTCTACACGTTCAGTCAGAAGCATACAGTCAAGACCTCAAGAAACTCACCTGTAATTTCAAACCTCAGCAATTCTAGTCACTTAAAAGACCTACAACCTGTTTTGAATAATGATGGTGTTTTGCGTGTGGGTGGCAGAATTAGACATTCTTCCCTTGATGATGATAGGAAGCATCCTATCATTGTGCCACACAAGCATAGAATTGCTGTATTGATTGCTCGAAAGTTTCACAATTCAGCCCACTTAGGAAATGAGTGGACCTTGAGCTTAGTACGAGCCAAGTACTGGATTACCAGGGGTCGTTCAGTCATCCAGAAAGTCAGACGTGATTGTGTGACATGTAAGAAGCTGTATAGTCGCCCTCAGTCCCAGTTGATGTCTGACCTGCCACCTGAAAGGTTAGCCACAGATGAACCACCATTCACATTTATTGGAATTGACTGCTTTGGACCATTCATGGTCAAACTGGGCAGAGCAGAAGTCAAAAGATATGGCTGCATATTCACTTGCATGTCAACCCGGGCAATTCACATAGAGAAGTTGTGCAGCTTAGACACTGATTCTTTTTTGAATGGACTACGAAGATTTGAAGCAAGAAGAGGAACTCCTAGGAAAATCTTCTGTGACAATGGCACAAACTTCGTTGGAGCCAGTGCTGAACTACAAAGGGACATACAGAAGTTTGATGCAAAACGCCTTCAGACCCATGGTGTTCAACGTGAGATGCAGTGGCACTTCAATCCTCCCCAAGCATCACATATGGGAGGAGTCTGGGAAAGGATGATAGGTGTGTTTCGCCGTGTGTTCTCTGCTATTGTTCACAATTCCAGACTCACAGATGAGATCCTTGACACCCTATTTGCTGAAGTCGAATCCATAGTGAACAGTCGCCCCATCACCAAAGTGAGTGACAACATTGATGACCTAGCTCCCCTGACACCTAATCATCTGCTGCTGATGCGAGGTGGTCCTTCTTCTCCCCTTGGATCTTTCAACCAGAGTGATATGTACAGAAGGAGATGGCGCTACATTCAACACCTTGCAAATCAATTCTGGAGGAAGTGGATCAAGTTGTACCTACCTGAGCTACAGAAGCGACACAAGTGGCTTGACAAGAAGCAAAATGTGAAGGTTGGGGACCTTGTACTCATACTGGATGAGAACACTCCCAGGAACTTGTGGCCAATGGGACTTGTGACTGAAGTCAGAATGGGCAGAGATGGATTTGTTCGATCAGCCAGTGTCAAGACAAAATCCACAACTTTAGTGAGACCCATCACGAAGCTGGTCATGTTAGAAAGAAGTCAAGAATAATTTCAGCGATCATGAATATTGTCCTATTTTAATCAATTTTAAGTGTATTTATATTTATTCAAGGAATATTTATATTTTGTAAAAAAATAAAAATAAAAATAAAATAAAATAAAATAGAATAAAATAATTATTAAATTCATGTACATAAATTCAAGGTTCAGGAATGTTAATTGCACTAAACAATTAAACAGCTATTTCAGTTGTTTCCTCTATATGTTCAGTGTTTGCCAAAAGCTGTGAAGGTGTTGTTTTGCTAATGTGTGATTTTCTGTATGAACTGGCACTTTGAGTCAGGATTCTGTACTGTACAGACCTTTTTATATTTATTTGCTGAAATGCATTTATTTGAAGGTATGTAGAATTTTGTGAACCTCTTTTTGAATATCAATTTAATATGATTAATACATTTATTAGGCTATGTGTTCTCAGTATTTCTTTTACTTAACATCATGTAGTGTTTATATATCAGCCACACTGAATTTACATGTTTAGAATTATTTCAATATTTGTTGTAACAATTATTGGTTTAAAAGACTGTTTGGACTTATACAGGACATTTTAATTAACAGGTGTCTACCATGTTTAGTCACAGTCACTCATCACAGTCACTCATAGCTATACAAAGTCACATTGAATCTGATGCAGGATATAAAGGCACATTCTTGTGAGTTAAATATATTTATCCTTTGGTCATTTATAAAGACTTTGATCATTCATCCTTATTCAGCATACTTTATTTGATTTATACATTTATATTACTCATTTGTGCATCTATTTAATTTGTGTATTTATGTATTTATTTTAGATGTACCTATCATCTGTCAACCGCATTTGATTGAGTAATAAATGTGCTAAACCTATCGCTGCGTTAATACTAGGCACTCTAATAGTCTTTATTTAACTCTGCTGCAACGAGCCAGAATCACTAGAAAAACCATAAATTGCTATTTTGCTATTAATAAACACATTTTATACTTATGGAACTAATCAAATGATAATTTGACCAATTTAAAGAGTGCTGGTGACGTTTTATTAAAATTTCTTGTGATAAGTCAGCCGCTGAGGAAAGTTTTATAAAATAACTACGTCTGTGAGTTGGTAATTGCCTTGATTATGCATATATAGTCTTCATATTTCAAATTTACTCCATAAGATTAGTTTCATAATGAAAATAATGGCAATTGAAAAACCCTTTCGAAGCATAAATTCCTGCCTGATATGTCAGCTATTAAGCGGTAAGCGAAAGTATAGAAATTCGATGCATACTAATTAAGATTTTTAACCCTCAGCGAACGAAATTCAAAAAGGGTTTTTGTCATCAATGTCCGTCTGACGGGCGGGTGGGCTTAACTCATTCGTTTCCGGAGCAACTCTAACACTAATGCACTTACCCTAATGAAATTTTGAACAGTAATACTCTATATGGCCTAGTGGTGCCTTTTGATAGTCACTTAGTTATATTGACACACGATGACAGCATGATTAGGTCACTGGGCTGTGAGGTGATGACACACAGTATTAGGCCCCTGAATAGCAACATCACTCAATCTAGGACAAAATTGAAAATTAACAATGGAGATGACTTGTTTTTTAATATGACACACACACTATGATCATGACTCATCAAATGCAAGTGTGCAGCAGTGGACAGGCAGGTGAGCAAACACCTTATCACTTGCTCATCAATGATGAGTCATAATGGAGTGTAATGGAACAGATAGGAACATGAGTCATGATAGCCAGTTTTCATATGAATAACAAGCAAATGTAAGCACGTTAAGTGAACCAAGTGTAATAGATTTGGTAAAATTAACTTGTGTTTGCCTTTTTTTTAAATATTCCCTCATATTAGCAACTAAACATGCCTGAAATTAATGCCCTAAACATATCACTGAATTATTTATTTAGGTTACTTCAATGGTAATGTCATATACAGGCCCCAGCCAAACACAGCGACATAACGTGAGATTTCTGTCTGGTTGGGCATTTGCATTGTGTTCACCATTGTGTATTCAGACTTCGAAGGTAAATTTGTGATTTATGCTAAATTGAGCATCTTAGGATGTGCAGGTACGGTCACTCACCCTAGTAAACAGTACATTGTTTACATACAATATGAATGTGCATTAGCACCACAGGCCTTCTCCATTTTCCAGCCAAATTGTGCTTCATGTTTGTTTCGTCTGCCACCGTAGACATAGGAAAGAATAAAATGTGCATGGGAAATGTATTGGTACATGGCCATGAGTTGGATAAATGCATTGAAAATGCACGTGGCGCATTTGGCCATGTAATAGATAAAAACAATTTGTAGTACCTGTCTTAGAAATTATTTTTGCCCACCAATACTGGTATTTAAGGAATGTTTTGGTAATACCAGGTGCTGAATAAATGAAATATTAATACACTTTTAAAGAGCCATCCTTGGTGGAAATTCTTTTTGAAGGTAAAAGTGTCTCTAGACTGATGCCAGAGGGCCTTTTATTCGTTAGATGGCACAGCAAATTGTTGAGTGAAATCCAAATTACTACATTCTCGGGACTTGTTATTAAGTTTTTGCTTGGTCTTTCCAGTTGACAAATAAGTTATGTGTCTATATATGTCAGGGATTTACTGTTGTTTTATGGCTAACATTATAGATAACTTAAATGTGACAATTATACATTTACAGTATCGTCTTAATGTGCGGGGGACTTTTCAAATGCAATGATAATAAGATCAACCAGATAAGTGTAATTATGACAAGATGATAATTTGAGTTTTTATTAACTGATGGATGTAGCCCGCTACTAATTTTTCTGAAAACAATTTTTTCTTTGGAAACCCACACACACTATAAGGCTTGGATGTGCCACCATGTTGCCCACATACGTGTACCCCATGGGTGGGGCGGTTTACCTGTCCCAGCATGGACTGACATACATGACACGGTCATTTTTTTGTGAATGAAACCCAAACTAAATTGATCATTTCGCCTCTGTGGGCCAGAAATTAAACTCAAATTTCCAGTTCTTCAGGGGTATTGAGACTACACTCAAAGAAAAAAAGGTTCTTAAAGGTTCAATATGAAACCTAGGGGTTCCATATGGAACCTAAAGGTTCTATAGTACATGTTAAGGTTCCTAATGGTTCTTAAAGGTTCAATATAAGAACCATATGGTTCAATCACATACCGAAGGTTCAAAACTTGACAAAAGGGTTCAAGGGTTTTTCAGGGGTATTGAGACTATAACAACATTACTTCAGGAAACTGGTCCTTAACCAATAAATGAAACCTCAGTATATCCAATTCTTGGTCTATTTGCAGTGGCAGAGATGAATGTAGACTTTGCAGACCAGAATTATCTATCCAAATTTTCCTTATTTTATTTATTGTCAATATCCTGAAACCCTCAGATTTCCTCTACTATTGTCATTGATAGCTTAAGAGCCATTCAGTTGATCATATGTTTTTTTGCTGTCATCTAAACAGGAAATGTACATACTTTAATTGCCTCATGGATTGTACTGAGAGGATACCCATTACCCAACAGGGCCATTGAACTAAACAGTTTAGTTATATGATGTCCTTTGACAAAAAAGAGAATTCTAGGGTACAAATTGTTACAGATGTCTGAAAATGACTCTTAAGCATCACTAGAATATAGTCAAGCAACGAAAAAGCATGTTATTAAATGTTTACAACAATTTCATTTTTATTGTATGGTGTTGTGCTTCATTGCCACTGTTCTGAAGCTTAGTCCACCTTCATGACCAGTTGTCAGAGGCGGATGTTCCAGGCCTTGGAATCTGTCTTTATGCCTAAGGAGATCAGTTTCATGAACTTGACAATATTACGAGAGTGTTTTTTTATGCTTTGATGTCTTCAGTCACTTTATGTCACAGATGACTTTAAAAGGACTTCATCACTCACCATGCAATGTCCTCATTATCACCGTGGCATCCTGGACATTTCATGATAAGGCGTGCTAAAAATCTGAGATGCAATAGTTTGCAAGTTTCTTAATTTTCGGATGGCTCATTCATGGGCGCCATTTCAGCACCTTAAGCCTGTAGGCTTTACACATGTTACATTTAATTTGCAAGATATTGAGGCAGTATGGCACTGCATGTCTTAAAAAAGGAGAAAAAGAAAATATGTGGAGGGATTTTATCATTATTCTGGCTATGAATTATCCACTGAAAACTGTATGATTAGGAATGACTGACCCCCGAATTCAGAATGACTATCATCTCTAACTCATAAACATACATCTTACATGACATTGACTAAGGCATCATTTGCCAGGATTAATATATAAAAGGAGTGATTTTGTTAATCTTGACTAGCAAATTGTGTTATTTAAAGCAATCTGTGTAATAACTTAGCACACCCTATTTTCTTGTATTTGTGTTTGAAGCAAAATATGGTGTTCCAGGGGTAATTTATTCTACACAATGTCATATGGCAAAGATCAAAAATATTTTCTGTGTGATTTTTTGTCATATATATATCTTTATTATTTATGTTCATCGTTATACATTCCTGGTGCTCTTTGCAAAATTATCATAAAAAGTGAGGTTTGATAAATATGCCGGTGTACTTATTTGAAAATCAAAACTGAACTAAAGCAATTGGTAAATATAGTTCTAAAGTTGGCTTCTCTAATTAATGATGGATTTCAGGCAGTGTTTAAAATAATCAGACTCTATATGAGGCCAAAGGAAGCTCAGATCTAAAACCCAATGACTTTCGGTCTTTCTATCTCCATATCAACAGAACAACCTAGTGATCAGACACGAGTTCTGTACCACAAAGCAAAAAGCAAAATTGCACCACAGCACATATCAAGCACCAGCATCAATAACTTAATAATCTGTCTAGTGGGAAATCTCCTGGAACAGATGGTGTTACATCAGAGCACCTGAAAAATGGCAAATCACACAGACTATGTGAACTTTTAGCTTATCTGTACAGTGTCTCACTATCAAAAAACTTCCTACTGTGTTTAATACAGGAAATATTATCGCCCATACCTAAAAAGTCTTCCTTGAATCCCAATATCACAAAACATCATAGACCTTTTACTTTAAGCTCTAAACATACTAAGCTTGTGGACTTAAGAGGTACTAGCGTGGTTTGCAGTCTGTTGACCGATGTAATAAGTTACTATAAATCTCAACAAAGTCCTCTTTTTTTTTACAATTCTTTTGTCTGTGCAGATGATATTACTGTAACGAGCTCTTCAATAGTTTCACTCCAAACATTTTTAGACCTTTGTGTAAAATACAGCAAAAGATGAAGATTTAATTTTAACAAAGACAAATAAAAAACTAGACTCCACTCTGTTCCAAGGAACCGATAGAAATGATTCACCATACCGTAGCGTAGTCATTTTTGTAGATGAGTAGAATAGATGAGAGATGAGATAGAGAGAGAGATAGTTGTGTACCTTGTTACTAATACCAGAATATCTGTATAGCCTCATCAGAGGCTTTACTTCAAAATTTGGTGTATGCGACCTCCGGTTGAGGTCAAGATCATCTGTGACACTGACCTTTAACCAGAGGTCATCTGAAATGGCCACTAACAATTTATAAACTACTCTAACTTATAAACTAGATTTAGTGAATATACGGTCATCCGATTTTGAGCAATAGTGCATACCCCATTTGGGGGTAATTACCCCATTTATGGGTGGTTACTATGCTGAGGTACCTGAGATGTCATGGAGATGCATCTAAACCTCTTAGAAAACAGTCTTGAGGGATTTTTGTGTACAAAAGTTGTCAAAATTGCTAGTTTTTCACATTTGAACTTGAATTTTGACCTTAACTCGCATCAAGGTCAAATATTCCAAAATAAGCTAAAAGCCCTCTGTTACATCATATCATGACACTTTGCTAGAAACTCATTGATTAAAATTAAGGGAGATAGAGCCATTTTAAATTCGTAACTTTGAGGTCAACTGTGACCTTGACCTTTGACCCAAGGTCATTCATATTGATGTGTTACCTTTACCTATCCAAGTGCTATATATGATCTAAAGATGGTCCAATTTGGGCCACCCAGTCAAAAGTTATTAAGCGTTAAAGTTTTTGGAGCAAATAGCAAAATCTAAAACACCACATATCTCAGTAACCTTTCACCTGATCGCCAACAGAAGTTCGGCTGCACTGGATTGGACATAACACAACATAAATTTATGATGTTTGTTTCCCACCATATGCGGTTCTTGAGATTCCGGATCCCAATTGACTTTTAGGGGGGTGTGTGGATCACCCCTTGCCACTTGACTGAGTAATGAAATGACCTCTCAGATTGAAAGACCTTATAGCACAAGCAAACATAATACAATATCAGAGCTGTATCTTTGCCTGTTTTTGAGATATTTCAATAGAAAGTTTTGTGAAAATCGACTTAAAATGACTTGTGACCTTGAGAAATAGGTCAAGGTCATTTTGGTTCTACAGAATTGTAGTACTAACTAAGGTCCACCTACCCACAAAATTTCGTCGCGGTACTATCAAAATTTGGTGGCGAAGAATAATAATAATAATAATTTTAACAAAAACAATATGATTCACCATAGTGATGGTGAATCATAATAATGTTAACAAAAACAATATGATTCACCAAAGTGATGGTGAATCATAATTATGATTATAGGTAAATGTCCATTTATTAATGAACCAAAATGGTCCATGAATGTCTTTGTACTCCAGAATGTTAACGCACTGGAAATACTTGGTAATGTATATAATCTGAAGTGTACCAGTCAAGGCCATGTTAAACATTGTATAAATAAGCGTAGGCGATGTTTAAGCTCATTTGTATAATCATATATGTTAGCTTACTCTTACATATGGTTTAGACTGCCTATAAATTTAACTCAAAATGAGATTGCTAAATTAGAGACTGCTCAAGGCAAACTAATCAGAGTTTAGTCCTGAGCAAAATGACACATAATACTCAGTCATTACAAGCAAGCAATGGGTGTCAAAAAAGTCTCCGATGTGATTGATGAAAGTTGTGTTTCTTTGTACTATAGAATAGGTCGAGTTGCCAGGCCTTGTCGGAGCTTACTATTGTATCATTAATCTCGATATGTACTTAATGGGGAGACTATACAAATTACTCTATTATCAGAGATAATCTCACGAGGACATTCAGCCCTATTTGATTTGTTAAGCCCATCTAACCTTGGTACAACTACGACTTGCAATGTGATGGACATGTAGACTCTTTGCACCATCTGTTGTACCATGATAACTTCATCAAGCCATATTCTATATGAGAAACACTTATTAGTCAATTTCCTCACTACAGCTCTGTGATGCTTTTACTAGTCATAGTCTCATGCCAATCAGAACGATTTCTTCACATTAGTTCCTAGAGTCTGATTGTAATTATCCCTGGATAATTATCCTTATTTGTATTATTTAAAAAAAATTAATGTTTTACGTTGGATCTGTCTTTGGGAGGCAGTCATCTGAAACGATAAAATTTTTATGCAATGAATGCTGACTGATTTGGTGTTAATTTGTAAATCATGTAAAATTTTAAAAGATTTTCAAAAAGAGAAATGTCAAACAGTGCTTGTTAATTATCAAAATTATTGATTGGTTTTGTAACAAGAGCAGTTTCCGTTTTCGCAAAATGACAGAATGTTTCTAATCCCCCACCAGATCAGTGAATTTAACTCTATTTGAAAGGATGATGAATTATGCCAGAAGTTTGAATTAGAATTCATCTAGCTCCTAGATAATTCATAAGAAATTAAGCTGAGACAAACAGTTTAGAAAGGGTTTAGAAGGGGTTTATCATACCTAAAATAACTTATCATTTCCATGATCACATAATCATTTGCTGAGGTCTCTCTGGAACCCAGGTGGGCACTCGCTAGCGTTACCCTCCGGTTTCTTAGAGTGCTATCCTGATCTGCCCATACATAATATGTACATTTGTGAATTTTTTTTTATAATATATCAATATGTTTGTTGAATAATATTAATTGTTTATGAAACATGTATTGTGTAGGAAATAAAGTGTCTTGAGTCTAGAAATATTATTCTGTTTCATGCGCCAGTGTACCTTGTATGCTTCTTAGGTGTGAAATAGGAAAATATAATTAGAAAAATGCCTGAATATGATGTATTAATTTAAATGAAATTAAAGTTTGTAATATTTCGCTGAATTCGTATTATGTTGAATTAGGTCTATGCAAGTAAGCCTATATTATGTGCTGTAAATATTAGGGCTCCATTACAGGAATAGAAATAAAACTGAACCTGTATGGAATGGCACCTATGCTCCACATTGGGCTAACGAATATTGCATTGCTATCTTGTGTAGTCAATAAAATAGACAAATAAAACACTGTATGAAGATTTAGTATGCAGTAATGTGCAAGGTCACCTTCAAATTAATCTCTCAGCAAGGGTAAATGGTTGTCTTATGCATAGTGCATACAACTCAACCCAACATAACAAATACAGAAGCCTCTTCATTTTTACTTAATGTCTTAACCCCACTTGGCAGATAGGACATGAATTCTGTGAACCCAGATAGCATTCCAAATCGTGCCAGCGTCGTTTCTACATCTTTTTGACTTCGCCGACATCGCACTTTAGAATGCTATCTGGGAATTATTTTAAGCTAATAATTACTTACACACTTACTTATTTTATTCACCGACTGACGGACTGACTTACTGACATCCTTCCTTCCTTCCTTCTCTCCTTACTTACTTACTTACTTACTTAATACTTACTTACTTTCTTTCTTTCTTTCTTCCTTACTTACTTCATTACTTACTTACTTACTTTCATTCTTTCTTTCTTACTTTCATTCTTTCTTTCTTTCTTACTTACTTACTTACTTTCATTCTTTCTTTCTTTCGTTCTTTCTTTCTTTCTTTCTTCTTTGTGTTTGTTGAATTGACCTTTTTCCAAGTTTGAGACCAAACCCACATACGTGTTTCTTGTTAGTTTCTCTGTAGCATCGTCTTTCCTTTTTTCTGGGTGTCCGTCTTGTTAGACATCTTGCCTCAAGACATGCAATTACTGTGTCTACAACAACAGAAATTTTGGCATTAGAATTTCCTGGAATGCTGGTTCAACCAACTTTCACAGGTGAAAACTTCTACAGGTGGTTGGCGTTTGTTTGTGGTGTTTGTGCCACTAACTTATGTAAAATACATTCAAATTGACTGTATTCCGACCTGTTAAGCTGATTATATCGAATTAGATCGATTTTATTTTCATAAAAAAGATGGTGGTACTTTAAAAAAATTGCCCGAAATCACCATGTAATGTGACTCCTTATTATATAACTCTTCCATATACACAATACAGATGCTTATGACTGGTTAGAATGTTAAACATAATACTTACTCTGACCAAAAATAAATAAAGTCATATAACTACAACAGGTAGCCAGGCCCTGTCAGGGTGACCTTGCATAAGTGATACTGCCACATAAATTACTCTCAATATGCATTGTGTAGTCCAGCAAACCCAAATGTGCAAAATGTGACAAAAGCATGAAACTTGCCAAAAGGGTTTTTTTTTAGACCATAATCAATTTGGTATCAAATAGCAACATGTAGGTCAGTTGTCAATTGAGGTATTCTCATAATAGAAGAACAGAAGTCAGTGGTCCATCTTTCAACAACTTGACTGTAACATAATTTAACTGTATACTACCCACACGAACAACTGTCAAACACAGTCAGGCCACAGCAGTGGTTGAAACCTTTCTGTTGTAAGCTACAATTATCCAAGCTAAAGTTATACTACACACTGTATTGACCATTTGACCACTCTAAAATACCAAAAACAAGAAAAAAAGAAACAACAACCAAGAAGCAAGAAAAACAGTAAATAACAAATCGAGATTATGATATGTCCATAAAATATTGAGTAAAATATTTAGAAAAGAAATCTTACAAAAAAATTGAGCATACACAAAATAAAATTAAATCAAACTCCTATAGGTGAATATATAACACTTTAAGATGTCTCTGGTCAGCACCTGGACAGATTTCTGCAAATGTTAATCTTTTACCAAAAATTATTAAACACTAGTTAACTATTTTAAATTCCATTGTAGTTACAAACTCATGAAGAACGCATATAAGTCACCCATATTAAGTTATTGACCACAAAATACAATGATAATCCAGTGTTCATTACTTTATGAACAAGCACTTGTCTGTATCTTTAAATCTTATTCATTATTTATAATAGTCAAAGTGGTGAATTAATTAAACAATAAATGCGTAGCCATTACTAGACAGTGGCTGCCCCTGTTAATATTCACACAACAGAAGAGGTCGCCATCCATAAGGTCTGGGCTCATTTCTGTATCTTAAATTTTTGGCCTTTTTTTTTATGAAAATTAAAAGGCAATGTGAGATGCATATTTGGAAATGTCTTAATTTTGGGAGCAAAGTGTCGTTTGCCAGATATTTCCTCTTGTGTAGTCTACTTCATTTCCTGTGCAGGAACTTGTCAATATTCTTTGGAAGATGAGATATATAAAGGAAGCCATGATCTCTATACTGATCTCTCTATGTCATTAGCTGTCTCTTTGGGACTAATTGCCTTTGTTCTACAGAGCTCTGCACACTGGATATAGTTGGTCAGATAAGTATAAGGCATTTGATATACTTCCAGATTTATGATGCATAAAATGATATCCAGGGACAAGGGTCTCAAGAACACTTTCATTCAACCAAATTGACATATGATATTAAAATAAAGACACTGAAGACAAATTGGCTATAACAGAGATATAACAGAATGATGCTTTGTTAAAGAAATGTAATAAATAAACATTTTATTTATTACAAATCTTTAAAAAAGTATTATATTTCTTTAGAAAATGTCAATAACATGCCATACATCACATATCTATACAGATATAGTGCAAAGTTGCTGGACTCCCTCAAAAATACACTGAACATTTTCTTTCCTCATATTTATTTGTTTTTTTACATGTTTTTTACATGGATCAAAGTCTTATAAGACTTCAGAATATTTGTTAAGGCATACACTGTAAAAAATGTCCAGACCTTTAGTTTTTATGGCATCTTGCTGGCAAATGTGTGCACAGTATCTTGCTGCAAAAATTAAAGATGAAAGTTGGTCTACTGTATAAGAGGAAGAACGGATGTTTACCATAAAATTACAACAGATGCATTTAGTAGGTTTTTTTGATTGATTACTGTGAAAATCTTAAAAAGGGCATTTTACCATTAAGTGAGCCCTTATAATGAGCCAATGTTGGGTTCAACATTTGGTTAATATGAACCAAAGTAGAAGCATTATGTTTATTAAATTGAATTTCCATTGAATTTTATATTTACGCCAGGCTTTCAAAATGTCTTACATTCAAATTGTGCAAATAGATGAAACAGTAACAATATTATAGCTTTGTGAATTACATCCAAATTGGTAATCTGTGTGGTTGTTGTACAAAAAGTTATGACTGTAACATTTAAGTTGTCATATTGAACACCTGAACAATTTCAAGCTATGATGTCCAAAAAAGCAGTTGTAATTAATGCTCTTGGCATATTTCTAAACCACGTCCTCTAAAGAGATTTTTATTTTTATTTTCCCCTGGGCAATGAACCGAACATTCACTTCCTTATGCATATTGACTTTTGGCTCAACCCTTCTGGTATTGTTATCTAATAATTAGACTTTATTATTGTGGAAATAATGTTTTGTATGTTTGACATATCAATCAATGATGATAATATCTTTGTGAATAAAATTATAAATATTAAAAAAATCGGATATATATATATTGTTTAGCTTCCCTCACTCTTGGCATTGACATCTACATATTATACTTCACATTGTACACTCCAGACCCACTCACCCCCCCCCCCCCCCCCTCAGCTTGCCGGGAATTCTGGGTGTAGTCGACGAAAACTTCAACGCCCCTAGTGGATGATAATTATAATGAAAAAATATCTCCATAATTGTCAATTTGACAGTTTAAGTATAATTTCCATGTGATTTCAGTGTCCTAGGTAATGTGCGAATGGAGCATATATATTACTACCAATTTACAAACAAAAGCTGATCAGTCTTATGTCCTATGACGTCATAATCGGCCAGTATGATGTCATTTGATTGCTGGCTGTTGTTCTCTGTTCCTGACATCATTAGCTCACTTAACAAACCTCCCAGCATGCCTAGCGAGTCCTCGTTACGAGAGTGCATAATCTGTATAATCTGTGATACTAGTACTGCACTAACAAATATTGTATTGCCAACAACCACAAGTAATATGAGAAACCACTTCTCTACAACTGTTAGTGATTGGATTTTAAAGTGATTTTGTGTCAAACTGTGATGAATTGGCGTGACTTCAGGTTTAAGTGAAACAAAGAGGTTGGTCTGGTTGTCACATGGTGTAAGGTCCAGTTGTCACGTGCTGAATGGTAATTCTGATGTTGTCTGTGTAGGAATGCAAGGCATATTTATGTCGTACAAGACTGTTTATAATTAGTTTGTAGGTCATTACCCAGACTAAGTCATGCTGGCAAACTTCTTATTAATACTGAGCTGTTGTGAGACTTAAATTTGCAAATCATATAAAGGCTCTGAAATCTAGTGCCATCTGGAGGATGCTGTAAGAAGCATAATTGTGCAATGTACATGCATGGCTCACATGGCTCATCAGCCTGGAGTCTTTTCAATCTCCCAGCAGACTGCAAATTGACTGATTACTCGCCATGCAAAGTCCCCATCATCACCTCAGCATGTTGGGATCATGCAAAGAACTAATTCCATGGCACCAATATAATACCAACAGTAGAACAGTGACATCCTCAGATATCTTTATTGAATTAGTTTTTTAATGAATGAATACACAAATGAATGATTGCTTTTGTTTATATATTTGCCCAAATATTCTGTGAGGATTTGATGACTTTTAAAGGTAACATTATAACTTACCTTAATAAACATTGAACCTTGTGTTTCAGATATTCTCTGATACAATGTAGGGTGAATATTATTATGACAAAACCCACCTTTAAACCACTCACTACCATGCTGCAATGTTGTCATTAACCACACTGTGCCAGTGATTATTTCAGTAGCAAGGGCCTTCTGTACTTGCGATGTGACTGTGAGAATTACTTGAAGTTTAGACTGATATAATCACACCATGCAAGTTCCCATCTACGTTTGAATTTATTATGGTTTTTTCTCAACTAATTCATTGTTGACAGTTTTCCTGTTGGACCAAACGGCAAAATTAAAAGGCAATGAAACGAACATTCCCTTCCTTATGCATTTGAATTCTGTACAGCTACTCTACAGAGATTTGGAAATCCTTTGAGGTGACATTGCATTATCTCTCATGGAAACTTCAATTTAATGCTATTATTATTAGTTATCACATTTATATAGCGCTACATGTATTTTAAATAAAAACAATCTAGTTGGCTGTTGTAAAGATAAAAATATATAAGATATTAAAATACAGACGAAATGAAGTTTTAAATAATTGAAATAAATACTGTAAAAACAGGATTAAACAAAAAATTTAAAACAGTGACAAAGATATAGTTTATCAATTAAAAGCATTTTTTTAATAAGTGTCTTCAGAGGGCTTCAAGGCCAATTTGTTTAACTGGTTTACCAATTAAAAATAGTTCTTTAATCAAGGATATTGTTCTGGTATTATTGTAAGCTTTATTGTTTTAAAGTCCATGCTCTCCATCTGCCACTCATAGAGATGATTGTCTGTTTCAGACCAATGTTTTTTTCACTGGTGTCCATCCAAAATTGTGTTTAAAATCAACCAAGATATTGTTTTTCCTCAGACATTGAATGTGTAAGCTAACCAACATCATTGTTTAATGTTTACAGTCATTGTCCAAGGACAAACAATATCTTAGCTGATTTTAATCAACATTTTGGAAGGACACCAGTGAAACAAACATTTTTCGGAAAAATCAACAATTAATATTGTAGCAATGACAAATCTCACATGAGTATTTAATTGTACTGGCATCAGCCGCCAGTTGATGTAAAGATGAATACATTATGTTATTGTGTTGTATATCTAAGCTGTGTATGGTCAGTAAACTCTTGTAAGTTTCCTATTCATTGCAACTGCAATCTAGACCTAGTGCAATGTATGATAAGATTCAGAAGTCCCGATGCAACATTATTATCGTTGTAATCATTATTTAGAATAGTCCTTAAATTTTTTAATTTTCATCCGTGGCATCATGAGGGTTTTGCAGCCACTGATTGGTCAATTCTGTAAACTGTGATGCACAGCAGAAGGTGTGACATCATGACCACACCAAGCAAAGACAGTAGGACTGGGATGTAATGTCACCATTTACTATGTATTTAAGCACAAAAAGCCAAAAGATTCTTTCTTTTGCACTTGTTTTGGGCCACCTGAAGCACTGTTACTGATCAGAAACAGCAAACATTAATGGATTTAGTCAAATAAACTGTTAACTGCTAAACTGTTTTGATTAAGTTACAATGCTGTCTTGTTTGGGGTGAGTATTGTTTTGTTTCATTAGGAAATTAAGCATGAAATTTATGCAAACACAGGAAAAAACTGTGACATCTTTCCCTCTAATCAAGAGAAAATTGAAGAGTGATTCTACATAATTATGGCAATGATAATAACAAAAGAGCCTGAGCCTCACACTTAGCAGTAATAGTCTTTTGTGTTTTTACTGATTGTGACACCACAGCTGGTTGTGCTCAGGGACTGTTCTTTTGATGGCACTTAAGTGTTTTTTTTTTCTCTTTCTGACAAGCCATCGTAATTGCCCTATTATGGTTAACGAGGTCAGAGAATCAAGAACAAAGCCAACAATATATATGGTGGTGCCAAATTGGTTTCTTTCTTACATACGGTGCCCTGGAAAACACTTTTGCCAATTGCTGAGATAAAAGGATTACTGACTTAACACATATATATATATATTTATATATACTTTATTTGACAGCTTCATGTCATTCATGACATATGTGTCACAATGTAAACAGAAAATACAAAGTAAGTAACAATGAAAGCATAAGAGAAAAGTATTAAATAAAATGAGGTTCCAGCTACAATAACGATTTGTTATAATCTCGATTTTGCTAAAATTTAGTTAGAAATTGAGTCAAGTCAATTGTCCATATTTGGCAACGACTTGTAACATACACTTGTAGCATTTTGTTGACCTTGTTAGGTTGTCTGCTTTCTTAGCACTTGTACAGTACTGGATACTTATCTGTCAACTAGCAGCATTAATTGCGCTGACCTAGTCATTGTCCAATGAGTTTCAGCATGTATCAAGGACAGTTACAATACAATACCAACATAATAATGTACAGTTTTCATTTTAAAGTTCAAATCTTATAATATCTGTATATATATATATCTAACAGTATCCATAACCAAATGATCTAACACATAGGTCATAAGAAAATTAATGAGATCGTATATACAAATATGTAAGACTACACAAGATCAAAGATATGATATACGAATGCTTATAATGCAGTCCCAATTTGTGATGTTTCAAATGTCGTTCTAATTCCTGCAAAGGGCAAAGAATTTGCAAATATATGTTGTTTTTCTTTTCTTCGTGTCTGATTGAATGGTTGACATATGATGTAAATAAGGCACCATTTAATAAGGTCAGCCGCTAAAAATCAAAAAAACAAAAAGGTTATTTTGACAAAATTCTTTTCGCATCTTCATGATCATCGCAAAGACAGCAGATGCTATTAATTTGCTGTAATTCCAGCTCAGCTTACCAGATCAGAATGGTCTAATTACATGACTCTCTATGGCCCAATTAACCACCTGTATTTCTGTGGCTGCTGTAATTGAATGTTCAGAAAATGAATGGCATGATCATTCTAACTGGGGAGGATTTCTCATTGTCATCCACCCACACTTCTTTTGTTCTTAATTTCATTAAAATTGTTCCATTACAAGGGATCCTGCCTGATATGTCAGCTATTAAGCGGTAAGCCAAAGTATAGAAATTCGATGCATACTAATTAAGATTTTTAACCCTCAGCGATTGAAGTTCAAAAAAGTGTTTTTGTTATCATCAATGTCTGTCTGACGGGACACTTTCGTTTCCGGAGCAACTCTAATAGTAATGCACTTACTCAAATGAAATTGTGCACAGTAATACTCTATATGGCCTAGTGGTGCCTTTTGATAGTCACATTGACACATGTTGGCTATGTTTTACAAAATGTGGAAAAAATAGAAAAAGATTTTTGTTTCGTTTCCGGAGCAGAACTCTCACACTACTGCACCTACATGCTTAAAATTTTGTCATAATATGTCTAAAATAGTGAAGTGGTGCCTTTTGGGGGTCTCATGGCAGTAAATACTATATAATTTTCAAAACTTATGGCAAAATAGGGAAAATTTCTACTTTTTTAAACCTCCATACAAAAGACAATATTTGCCCTAAATGAATGAAATTGTATCAGTAAC
This sequence comes from Alitta virens, assembly GCA_932294295.1. Classification (NCBI taxonomy): domain Eukaryota; kingdom Metazoa; phylum Annelida; class Polychaeta; order Phyllodocida; family Nereididae; genus Alitta; species Alitta virens. The sequence continues at coordinate 67,629,835 of OW028575.1, read as the reverse complement.
ATATCTAAATTATAGTATTATCACTTTTCAAACTTTATTTTGATATTCATTTCTTGCTGATTACATAACAATGGAAAATTGGAAAAAAATGTGAAAAATTGTGTTTCCAGAGCAGAAATCTTGCATTAATGCACTTACCCCAACACCTATTTATATATTATTACTCTATATAGTTTAGCTGTGCAATTTGATAGTCACATCAACATATCTCAGCTGTGTTCTAAAATATTTTGAGTAAAAAAAACCAAAAAAACATAAACATTTCTTTTTCCAGAGCAGGACTCAGACACTACTGCACCTACATGCATACAATACTCAATAAAAATATGTCTAAAATAGTGTAGAGATATATTTTTGGGGCTTCATGACCATTAATGACAGATAATTCTATATAATAAGGAAAATATGAAAATTTTGTACTCTTTCAAACCCTCATATCAATGACTAAACATTGTGATGCTTCCTTCATATTCCTTAGCATCCCATAATTAGCAATGTCAGCCGTAAATGTTGTAAAATTCTTCTGCATGCAATTACTAAATATTTGATCATAGAATTGCCCATTCAACAGTTTTTGTTTATAATTAGCAATTTAATAATAATTAGTTGCATAATGATCTATATTACATTCACTCAACTCCAATAATTTAAATGCCATAGATTTAATGCAAATCAACAACCCAACAATTCAGTAATAACTGTGGAAGGGAATATGACAATTAATAATATACATAGTTCCTTCAGTTGCCAGCTAAATGTAAACAGCGAGCAAAATATATTTTGACTGATAAAGACATTAAAACGGGTGTATTGAGTATCATTCCATACAAAATAAACTTTTAAGATTTGTATTTATTTGTATTTCTTTGTGTATAAAAGTGTTACTTTTCCTAGTTGTTCATACTAAAATGCTAATGATGAATCATGATCCAATGCGATGATGACTCTGCTTAGCACTGTGTGCTGTCACCATTCTTTGCTAGTTTACCTAGTCAACAAAATGATTAGTTAAACTATGTAGCCGATGGATTCAGTATAGACTTAAGAAATCTTCTCTTAAAAATACAAGTGAAATGGATTCATATTTTTTTTGTTTAAGCAATTTTTCGGAATTGCCTGCTTGTTAGAACAAGAATTGTGTAAACTCAGCACATGAACATCTAACTATCCTTTTAGTTTCATTGTTAGGCCTTTAATACCATAAGTCAGCCTGTAGACTAGTAGATAAATTGATTTAACATGAGATTTCTGTCTGGTTGGGCATTCGCATTGTGTTCACCATTGTGTATTCAGACTTCGAAAGTAAATTGTGATTTATGCTGAATTGAGCATCTTAGGATGTGCAGGTACGGTCACTCAACCTAGTAAACAGTACATTGTTTACATACAATATGAATGTGCATTAGCACCACGGGCCTTCTCCATTTTCCAGCAAAATTGTGCTTCATATTTGTTTCGTCTGCCACCGTAGACATAGGAAAAAAATTGTGCATGGGAAATGTATTGGTAAATGGCATAATGTGCCACCTGCGTTTTACATGAGTTGGATAAACGCAATGAAACTGCACGTGGCGCATTTGGCCGTGTAATAGATAAAAACAATTTATAGTACCTTTCTTAGAAATTATTTTTGCCCACCAATACTGGTATTTAAGGAATGTTTTGGTAATACCAGGTGCTGAATAAATGAAATATTAATACACTTTTAAAGAGCCATCCTTGGTGGAAATTCTTTTTGAAGGTAAAAGTGTCTCTAGACTGATGCCAGAGGGCCTTTTATTCGTTAGATGGCACAGGAAATTGTTCAGTGAAATCCAAATTACAATATTCTCAGGACTTATTATTATTAACTGGTGCAGAAATACAGGATGTAAAGCCCTAAATCCACCAGGGATTTACTGTTGTTTCATGGCTAACATTATAGATAGTCTAAATGTGACAATTATACATTTACAGTATCGTCTTAATGTGTGGGGGACTTTTCAAATGCAATGATAATAAGATCAACCAGATAAGTGTAATTATGACAAGATGATAATTTGAGTTTTTATTATCTGATGGATGTAGCCCAGTTCTCCCTCCACCATGGCCCTGTTCTCCTAACCGGAGGATGAACTGAGCTACTTATTTTTCCGAAAACAATTTTCTCTTTGGAAACCCATACACACTTTAAGGCTTGGGTGTGCCTACATGTTACCCGCATACGTGTACTCCATGGGTGGAGTTGTTTACCTGTCCCAGCATGGACTGACATACATGGCACCGTCACTTGTTTGTGAATGAAACCCAAACTGAGAGTAAATTGATCATTGCGCCTGTGTGGGCCAGAAATTAAACTCAACTTCCAGTTCTTCAGTATTGAGACTATGACAACATTACTTCAGGAAACTGGTCCTTAACCAATAACTGAAACCTCAGTATATCCAATTCTTGGTCTATTTGCAGTGGCAGAGATGAATGTAGACTTTGTAGACCAGAATTATCTATCTCAATTTTCCTTATTTTACAGCTCTATATTTTTAGGCGTCTATGGGATTTAGAGACAATTCAATCTATAAAAGACTGCTGAGAGACATATAACAATCCATTATGGAGGGGATGAAGAACATGAAACAAATATAAGAAGGAAAGATGGAATTAATATGTCTCAAACAACATTAGCAATGTCCATATTCCTGTGAATAGGGATTCTAGGCTTACTGGCAAAGAAGGTGGCTCGGAATTGTCCCTTTTGTCGATTAATATGATTTATTGTCAATATCCTGAAACCCTCAGATTTCCTCTCCTATTGTCATTGATAGCTTAAGAGCCATTCAGTTGATCATATGTTTTTTGCTGTCATCTAAACACAGGAAATGTACATACTTTGCCTCATGGATTGTACTGAGAGGATACCCATTACCCAACAGGGCCATTGAACTAAACAGTTTAGTTATATGATGTCATTTGATGCATAGAAGTCTATGGCACAGCGACAAAGAAATATATCAATAGAATCGAAATACTCCAACATAAAGCCATTAAAGCATTGTTCAACTTGGAACCTCTAACATCATCAAGACTTCTTTCAGAACATTATAAACTATTAAGCATTAAAGATCTGTACTCACTCAAGATAGCAAACTTTGTCCACAGACAACAAAATAATTCCCTGCCCAGTATTTTCTCTACATATTTTCGTAAAGTAGCTAATGAAAACTATCCAAACACCAGAAGCAGAAACAAGTTACTTGTCCCTAAGTCTAAAACTGAAAATGAAATGAAGATGGTAAAACATGCTGGTGCAAAGATCTGGAACAAACTGACTGATGAGTTGGGTGGTAATTTAGAAAACATGAATTCAAATTTATTTGTCAAAAAAGCCAAACTGTATTATCTCACAAAATATACAGGTATATAGGGGATTATATGGCGTGTATTTGTGTTATTATGTTGTAGACTTCTATTTGAGAATAATGATGCTTTTCATACATCTCTTTACTGTATAATGTGTAACTAGTTTTTTTTTAAAAATTTCCTGTGTAACAATACTGCATTTGCATTGTAACTGTTCTTGTGGCGCCAGTTATATAAGCCTTGGCTTCGCTGGTAGCCCTGCATACTTTTGCTAAATAAAGATCCATCCATCCATTTGACAACAAAGAGAACCCTAGGGTCTTTGCAATGCATACCTTATATTGGTACAAATTGTTACAATGTCCGAAAATGATTCTTAAGCATCACCAGAATTTAGTCAACCAACGAAAAAGCATGTTATTAAATGTTTTCAATAATTGCATTTTATATTGTATGGTGGTGTGCTTTTTTGCCACTGTTCTGAAGCTTAGTCCACCTTTATGCCTAGTTGCCAGAGGCAGACGTAATGATGAGGTGGTATGTTACACATTTAACTCATGGGTGGGGTCTTTCACTTGCCCCAGCCTTGTCAGCCTAGCGGATGTTCCAGGCCTTGGAATCTGTCATTATGCCTAAAGAGATCAGTTTCGTGAACTTGACAATATTACTAGTGTTTTTTTATGCTTTGATGTCTTCAGTCACCAAGATGACTTTAAAAGGACTTCATCACTCACCATGCAATGTCCTCATTATCACCGTGGCATCCTGGACATTTCATGATAAGGCGTGCTAAAAATCTGAGATGCAATAGTTTGCAAGTTTCTTAATTTTCGGATGGCTCATTCATGGGCGCAATTTTAGCACCTTAAGCCTGCAGACTTTACACATGTTACATTTAATTTGCAAGATATTGAGGCAGTATGGCACTGCATGTCTTAAAAAAGGAGAAAAAGAAAATATGTGGAGGGATTTTATCATTATTCTGGCTATGAATTATCCACTGAAAACTGTATGATTAGGAATGACTGACCCCCGAATTCAGAATGACTATCATCTCTAACTCATAAACATACCTCTTACATAACATTGACTAAGGCATGATTTGCCAATATTAATATAAAAGGAGTGATTTTGTCAATCTTGACTAGCAAATTGTGTCATTTAAAGCAATCTGTGTAATAACTTGGCACACCCTATTTTCTTGTATTTGTGTTTTAAGCAAAATATGGTGTTCCAGATTTGAATTGTCCAAAAGGCTATTAGAGGTAAGTTATTCTAAACAATGTCATATGGCAAATATAACAATATTTTCTGTGTTTTTTTTGTCATATCTTTATTATTTATGTTCATCGTTATACATTCCTGGTGCTCTTTGCAAAATTATTATCAAAACTAAGGTTTGACAAATATGCAGGTGTACTTATTTGAAAATCAAAACTGAACTTAAGTAATTGGTATATATAGTGCTAAAGTTGGCCTCCCTAACTAATGATTGATTTCAGGCAGTGTTTAAAATAATCAGAATCTATAGGAGGACAAAAGTAAGCTCAGATCTAAAGCCCAATGACTTTCGGTCTTTCTATCACAATATCAACAGAACAACCTGGTGATCAGACACGAGTTCTGTACCCCCAAGCAGAAAGCAAAAATAAAATTGCACCACAGCACATATCAAGCACCTGCATCAATAACTTAATAATCTGTCTAGTGGGAAATCTCCTGGAATAGATGGTGTTACATCAGAGCACCTGAAAAATGGCAAATCACACAGACTCTGTGACCTTTTAGCTAATCTGTATAGTGTCTCACTATCAAGAAACTGTTCCTACTGTGTTTAATACAGGAAATATTATCAACATACTTAAAAAGTCTGCGTTGAATCCCAATATCACAAAACATCATAGACCTTTTACTTTAAGCTCTATACATACTAAGCTTGTGGAGTTAAGAGGTACTAGCATACTTTGCAGTCTGCTGACTGATGTAATAAGTTACTATAAATCTCAACAAAGTCCTCTTTTTTTTACAATTCTTTTGTCTGTGCAGATGATATTACTGTAATGAGCTTCTCAATAGTTGGACTCCAACAAATACTAGATCTTTGTGTAAATAACAGCAAAAGACGGAGATTTAATTTTAACAAAGATAAAGTGTCCATTTATTGTCCATTTATTAATGAACCAAAATGGTCCATGAATGTCCTTGTACTCCAGAATGTAAATGCACTGGAAATACTTGGTAATGTATATAATCGGAAGTGTACCAGTCGAGGCCATGTTAAACATTGTATAAATAAGCGTAGGCGATGTTCAAGCTTTTTGGTATAATCATATATTTTAGCCTACTCTTACATATGGTTTGGACTGCCTATAAATTTAACTCAAAATGAGATTGCTAAATTAGAGACTGCTCAAGGCAAACTAATCAGAGTTTAGTCCTGAGCAAAATGACACATAATACTCAGTCATTACAAGCAATGGGTGTCAAAAAGTCTCCGATGTGATTGATGAAAGTTGTGTTTCTTTGTACTATTGAATAGGTCGAGTTGCCAGGCCTTGTCGGAGCTTACTATTGTATCATTTATCTAGATAAGTACCTAAAGAGGGGACTATACAAGGTGCTCTATTATCAGAGATAATCTCACGAGGACATTCAGCCCTATTTGATTTGTTAAGCCCATCTAACCTTGGTACAACTACGACTTGCAATGTGATGGACATGTAGACTCTTTGCACCATCTGTTGTACCATGATAACTTCATCAAGCCATATTCTGAGAAACACTTATTAGTCAATTTCCTCACTACAGCTCTGTGATGCTTTTACTAGTCATAGTCTCATGCCAATCAGAACGATTTCTTCACATTAGTTCCTAGAGTCTGATTGTAATTATCCCTGGATAACTATCCTTATTTTTATTATTAAAAAAAATTACTGTTTTACGTTGGATCTGTCTTTGGGAGGCAGTTATCTGAAACGATTAAATTTTTATGCAATGGATGCTGACTGATTTGGTGTTAATTGGTAAATCAGGTAAAATTTTGAAAGATTTTCAAAAAGGGAAATGTCAAACAGTGCTTTTTAATTATCAAAATTATTGATTGGTTTCGTAACAAGAGCAGTTTCCGTTTTCACAAAATGACAGAATGTTTCTGATCCCCCACCAGATCAGTGAATTTAACTCTATTTGAAAGGATGATGAATTATGCTAGAAGTTTGGATTAGAATCCACCCACAGGCCCCTTCCAGCAGAGCTGGCATATCTAGACATAGTATTTATATGCCAGCTCTGCTGGAAGGGGCCTGTGATCCACCTAGGTCCTAGATAATTAATAAGAATTAAGTGGAGAATAGGTTATACATGCATTTTGTAAAACAAACTGTGGAAATTAAAATTTTGCTTCATGTGCCAGTGTACCTTGTATGCATCTAAGGTGTGAAATATGAAAATGTAATTAGAAAAATGCCTGAATATGATGTATTAATTTAAATGAAATTAAAGTTTGTAATATTTCGCTGAATTCGTATTATGTTGAATTAGGTCTATACAAGTAAGCCTATATTATGTGCTGTAAATATTAGTGCTTCATTACGGGAATAGCAATAAAACTGAACCTGTATGGAATGGCACCTATGCTCCACATTGGGCTAACGAATATTGCATTGCTATCTTGTGTAGTCAATAAAATAGACAAATAAAACACTGTATGAAGATTAAGTATGCAGTAATGTGCAAGGTCACCTTCAAATTAATCTCTCAGCAAGGGTAAATGGTTGTCTTATGCATAGTGCATACAACTCAACCCAACATAACAAATACAGAAGCCTCTTCATTATTTTTACTTAATGTCCTAACCCCACTTGGCAGATAGGACATGAATTCTGTAAACCCAGATAGCATTCCAAATCGTGCCAGCATCGTTTCTACATCGTTTTGACTTTGCCGACATCGCACTTTAGAATGCTATCTGGGAATTATTTTAAGCTAATAATTACTTACACACTTACTTATTTTATTCACAGACTGACATCCTTCCTTCCTTCCTTCTTTCCATACTTACTTACTTAATACTAACTTACTTTCTTTCTTTCTTTTTACTTACTTACTTACTTACTTACTTACTAACTTACTTACTTACTTACTTACTTACTCACTTACTTACTTACTTTCTTTCTTTCTTTCTTTCTTCTTTGTGTTTGTTGAATTGACCTTTTTCCAAGTTTGAGACCAAACCCACATACGTGTTTCTTGTTAGTTTCTCTGTAGCATCTCGTTAGACATCTTGCCTCAAGACATGCAATTACTGTGTCTGCAACAACAGAAATTTTGGCATTAGAATTTCCAGGAATGCTGGTTCAACCAACTTTCACAGGTGAAAACTTCTACAGGTGGTTGACGCTTGTTTGTAGTGTTGGTGCCACTTATTTACCTGAAATACATTCAAATTGACTGTATTCCGACCTGTTAAGCTGATTATATCAAATTAGATCGATTTTTATTTTCATAACAAAGATGGTGGTACTTTAATAAAATTGCCCGAAATCACCATGTAATGTGACTCCTTATTATATAACTCTTCCATATACACAATACAGATGCTAATGACTGGTTAGAATGTTAAACATAATACTTACTCTGACCAAAAAATTACAAGTAGTCGTATAACTACAACAGGTAGTCAGGCCCTGTCAGGGTGACCTTGCATGAGTGATACTGCCACATAAATTACTCTCAATATGCATTGTGTAGTCCAGCAAACCCAAATTTAATTTGTAACCTAAGAAATGTGCAAAATGTGACAAAAGCATGAAACTTGCCAAGAGGGGTTTTTTTTAGACCATAATCAATTTGGCATCAAATAGCAACATGTAGGTCATTTGTCAATTGAGGTATTCTCATAATAGAAGAACAGAAGTCAGTGGTCCATCTTTCAACAACTTGACTGTAACATTATATAACTGTATACTAACCACACGAACAACAGTCAAACACAGTCAGGCCACAGCAGTGGTTGAAACCTTTCTGTTGTAAGCTACAATTATTCAAGCTTAGGTTATACTACACACTGTATTGACCATTTGACCACTCTAAAATTCCAAAAACAAGAAAAAAAGAAACAACAACCAAGAAGCAAGAAAAACGGTAAATAACAAATCGAGATTATGATATGTCCATAAAATATTGAGTAAAATATTTAGAAAAGAAACCTTACACAAAAATTGAGCATACACAAAATAAAATTAAATCAAACTCCTATAGGTGAATATATAACACTTTAAGATGTCTCTGGTCAGCACCTGGACAGATTGCTGCAAATGTTAATCTTTACCAAAAATTATTAAACACTAGTTAACTATTTTAAATTCCATTGTAGTTACAAACTCATGAAGAACGCATATAAGTCACCCATATTAAGTTATTGACCACAAAATACAATGATAATCCAGTGTTCATTACTTTATGAACAAGCACTTGTCTGTATCTTTAAATCTTATTCATTATTTATAATAGTCAAAGTGGTGAATTAATTAAACAATAAATGCGTAGCCATTAATCGACAGTGGCGGCCCCTGTTAATATTCACACCACAAAGGGTCGCCACCCATAAGGTCTGGGCTCATTTCTGTATCTTAACTTTTTGGCCTTTTTTTTTTTTTTATGAATGTGAGATGCATATTTGGAAATGTCTTAATTTTGGGAGAAAAGTGTCGTTTGCCAGATATTTCCTCTTGTGTAGTCTACTTCGTTTCCTGTGCAGGAACTTGTCAATATTCTTTGGAAGATGAGATATATAAAGGAAGCCATGATTTTATCTCAGGATCTCTATACTGATCTCTCTATGTCATTAGCTGTTTCTTTGGGACTAATTGCCTTTGTTCTACAGAGCTCTGCACACTGGATATAGTTGGTCAGATAAGTATAAGGCATTTGATATACTTCCAGATATATAATGCATAAAATGATATCCAGGGACATGGGTCTCAAGAACACTTTCATTCAACCAAATTGACATATGATAGTAAAATAAAGACACTGAAGACAAATTGGCAATAATGGAGATATAACAGATGATTTGTTAAAGAAATGTAATAAACAATTTATTTATTTATTACATATCTTTAAAAAAGTATTATATTTCTTTAGAAAATTTCAATAACATGCCATACATCACATATCTATACAGATAAAGTGCAATTTTGCTGGACTCCCTCAAAAATACACTGAACATTTTCTTTCCTCATATTTGTTTTTTGTTTTTTTACATGTTTTTTTTACATGGATCAAAGTCTAATAAGACTTCAGAATATTTGTTAAGGCATACACTGTAAAAAATGTCCAGACCTTTAGTTTTTATGGCATCTTGCTGGTTAATTTTTGCACAGTATCTTGCTGCAAAAATTAAAGACGGAAGTTGGTCTACAGTAAAAGAGGAAAAACGGATGTTTACCATAAAATTATGGCATATGCATCTATTAAGTTTTTGTGATTGCTTACCATGAAAATCTTAATAGGGCATTTTACCGTAAAATGAGCCCTTCTAATGAGCCAATGTTGGGTTCAACATTTGGTTAATATGAACCAAAGAAGAAGCATTATGTTTATTGAATTGAATTTCTATTGAATTTTATATTTACGCCAGGCTTTCAAAATGTCTTACATTCAAATTGTGCAAATAGATGACACAGTTACAATAAATAAATATCTTTGTCTTTGTCTTGTGAATTACATCCAAATTGGTAATCTGTGTGGTTGTAGTATAAAAAGTTATGATACAATAGCTTGTGAATCTTATCCAAATGCTTTTAGTTGAATAATTTCATTGTCTACATTACTGTAAGATAAGATAAGATAACATTTTATTTAAAGTCGGTGGTGACATAAAAACAATACAACACATGCTGAAAGCTTTTCGCCAACAGAAAATATAAAAAGCCTCTACATAGCCCACTCAGGTGCTGATGAGGCGTTAAACAATAACACACACAGAAAATATAACAAAACAAGGTGATATATTGTAGTTAAATACCATTAAAACTTATTACAAGGAATTTCATTTACAGGGAATACACAGTTGCCACATTGACAGGTACTAAGGATATTGCTTCTTCTTAATGAGTCTTTAAATTGCAAGAAATCTTCTAAGTTCTTTAAGTCATGGGGTAACATGTTCCACACCAGAGGACCTTGATAAGCAATTGATTTCATTCCATACTGAACTGTGTTGTATACTGGTTTCATTAATTAAGTTATCTCTCATATTATATGGAGTGACTTGTTTTGGGAAGAAGGAGTTATCTACTGGTGGTGACATCTCATGAAGTACTTTATAAACAAATTCGGCTAGGTTAATCTTGCGTGTTACATAAAGCACTCTTTTATCAGTCTTTGTAAGGTGATTATTGTATGAGTTTATATATATATAGATTTTTATTGACAGCTAAATATCAAATTGATACATGTGTCAGCATGACAAGATAATAAATGGCAAAAAATGAAAAGATAATAGAAATACATGGATCAACAGTTAAAATAATTAAATAAGTAGAACTATATTATGACTAATACTAATCAACACTACATAGTCTGTCTAAGAAATTCTAAAGCACCCGGAACTAAACAAATAATAGTAATAAATTTAAATACTGTTTAAAAAAGCACCAACAAACAGTTTTAGCACAACAATTCAGGTTCAATAACAATACTAAACACTAAGCATAAGATATATAGATATATATATATATACATGATGTACTCTTGGCTGTTATATAGTCATTGCAAACAAGTCTTATTGCTCTTTCATTCAATTTTTCAAGGTTCTTGTCTTGCCCTACTACTACATATCAGTGCATATACTATCACAATAGGTCATTGTTACGTAATAGGGACCCCCCCTAAACTCATAATATCAGCCGTCTCTGGTCTCCAGTGGGCCCTCCAAATAGCCCGGGGGCACTATAATTAAAAAACGATTAAGACCCTTTGATCTTTATGATATCACCTACAAAGCCTAGCACAGGGGTTGTAAGCCCTCGGGGCACTATAATTAAAGGTCATCATGTCAATGAGGGTGGTGCTCACCATGGGAAAAAATTTGGTGTGGGTATGGGAAAAAATTGGTGTCAGTTTTTAGTCTCATTACATAATGAATGTTCAATTTTAGTTATAGTCAATCAATATTCTGATTATGCATAATGAGTGTTCAATTTACTTCATGGCAGGTACATTTATGATATGCTTTTAGACTGTATCAGTGCATACTTAATTACAATAGGGGATGCATTCCAATAACAAAAATATGTATGTCAACATATCGTAATGTTACATAATGGAAGTACAATTTACTAAGTGTCAACTTATAATAGCCTGATTTCTTTATGCTTCATATGACATAATAATATACAATGTACATCCTGGTACTTAGCTCTAAGAGGGTGTTTCAACCGACTTTTATACATCTCTTTACCTCTCATGTCTTTAATTCTCACTCTACATACCATCCATGAAATAAAAATATTTTCAATTAAGTACAAAATCGTGTCATATATGTTAAACAACCTAGCATGATCTTCTTCAGTTCTCATCATACCTTCACCATGGAAGGATCTACTTCTTTATTCTCTCCACTTAACATAGTCAACAAATCAAACTTGTCAATACTTACTGCAGTAGGTAAAGAAGAACAAGAACAAGTGAGAGAAAGAAATGGAAAATTTGGACTCACCCGATATGTTGATACCGGATGATGACCATTCACTAGATAATGATGCAGATAATGAAACACAGCAATGGAAATTTTTTGGACAAGTCGTTCCTAAAACTGAAGTGATTTTCTTCTGTCAAGTCATTATTCTATACATCGTTATAATCGCCTGTATAATTAACCTGTCTCTTCGCAATGGAGACAGTAATTTATATACAGCTCTTTTGTCCAGCAGTCTCGGAATAATTCTGCCTTCCCCAAGTCTATCACGTCGGAAATTGGGCAGTCAGCTGGAACAGGGGTTACGTAATTGACCCTCCCTCCACTATAAAAGTTATAGTATCAGCAGCCCTTAAGCCTAGTCTCATTAAGAGAACACCAGCATAACAGAATACTACCGCTTGAATCGAATTGTTAATCTTACTTAACATGCCTACAAATGTTGTTTGCCCTGCCCAGCTGGATTTCAAAGTCAACTCAAGGACATCCATCTCAGGATACCTTACTCCTACTATTGAGAGCAATTACATCTCTGTTACCCAGACCAAGCACAATGGAACTGAAACTTCGCACAAATTCGAGCTCAATGCACTGAAGAATCTACAGGCCTATCTACCAAGCATTACAGAAAGAAACATGGCCTATGAGGAGTTTAGTGTAAAGCTAAGTGCTCTTCAACATGTCAAATTTAATAGAATGACAGTGCAAACAGGAAAGTGTCTGTCACCATTGAAAGTTACGGAGATGCACCTATACCCCGGCATCATATAAGACCACCCTCAACAGTACATTTGGGTAGCTGTTTTTGTATGTACTGTTAGCCAAGTTGATCACGTCGCCCCAAATCAGAGACTATATTTGGATCAGAGCCTACACCTCGATTACAGGGATTTTACATCATTCACAACTGGCTTAGATGATATTATTTCAGCCCTCTCCAAACCTGTACCCATGACCTCCGAATGGTCATATATACATACATATATAGCTAATTAATTCCGTGTTTATACATTGTGTTGAACCTCATATTGTCTACTAGTAAATAAATAGTTATCATTTGTATAATGTTTACCAAAATAAAAGAAGTCGTTGTAAACTGTACTTCTTTGTTTTTATTTTTATGTAAATTACAGTCAACTTGGTCAATTACAGACCGGCATTGAATCCTTCTTTACAGGGAATCACTTTAAACAATATGGGCCTGTTGTATTCAACTGAGACTCATTGTCTATTGTCCGTGAAGCAAATGTTATTTTAAGGGTAAAACCCTTAATTGGAGGGTGATCTCAACCCCTATATCACTTAAATCAAAAGACTTAATGCATTACAATTGACCATACATACATCAGTTAAAGCAATTAAAAATGTCAAAAATAAGCAAATCACAGGGCCTAAATAAAAGAAAGTTAACTCTGACCCGAAATTATACTATAAGTTTCCACAAGCACCAAATATACCAAATAAATTCAAGAAATATTCGCATACTAAGCAAATCATTTCACGAATAATAAGACTGAATGTCTTACTATAATCAGCTTTCTAAAACATTACATAACAACAACTGATCCTAAACACTCATAATGAGGCAATTGTAACTAATATGTAATTACTCCACACATACACCCGTTAAATAATAATATAAAAAATAAATTTAATATTCAAAATGTTGAATATTTACGCAGGTTACAAAGCTCAGTTCTTTAAGTCCTCCATCTACATCCACTTTCCATTGATATCAACTTACTAACATAAATGCTTCATTAAACATTACAGTTATATAAAACCTATATACTACATTCAACCTCAAATATAGCTAAATCAAACCACACAGCTATACCGGAAATCAGTTATGATGAAACAATACATCCTACACATTAAAATATACATATCAATAAAGTAAACACCTGAGACATGTTGATAAAATAAGATACATATAGTAGGCATAGTATTCATCACTCAAGTTTAAATGAAGTCCATCCAAGAAACTTGACATGAATAAAAAGTTCAACAAACATGGCAAAACATAACTAAAACCAATTACAATAATAATAATAATAAACAGTCAGTCACTTCTTAGGGTCAATTTCTACGTCTGAGTCTGTCGATCCCAGGGATAATATTGTTTTCATCAAGACCATGTAAAAGTCTAGGAATACGAGCACGGGGGGCTACGTTAGGGACAACAGCTTGGGCATGAATGGGGACATCTTGTGCGGCCAGAGCTAGCTGTGCGAGAAAGAACCCTACTCTTCTTGGAGCCATGTTTTCCTGTATTTCTTCATGTCTCAGCTGTATTCTCCCTACGAAATTGTCAACTAGTGTGAGAAAGTACACAACTTGAAGAAAGTACTCTCCTATGTTCACCTGACTCTGGAAAACAACATCAAATAATAAAACTTTAAACCAGTCTCATTTCATTGTCCAGGTCCCTGAGCCCCCTCCAGTTACAGTTACAGCATTTCGCACACAAATGACATGGGATCAGGCATATGCTCAGCAAAACTTTGCAGCAATAAATAGCAAACATCGCATTGTCATCTGATCTTGTTCTCAAATTTAAACGTTCATGTAGGTTAACAAGACTCACAAGAATACAAAGTATAAGTATGAGAAATCCAAGTCCTCCAGAAACCAGTCCGGTTATCACCCAGGGTGACAGTGAGGTCCTGACTATTTCCACTTTTTTTGGTTCAGTTGTCCACGTGTTTGTAGCTCTACCTCCTTCTGTTTGAGTTGAAGGGATAGTCTTTGTGAACAGAGTAGTCAGCATCCTAGTCTCGATACTTTGGGGAAGACACTCAATCCAGGGAAACGCTTTGTTAACATCAAGGCAGTTTTCATATGACGTCCCGAACAAGGTCACAGATTCAAAACCGTATGTCACATCTAAGGATGAAATTTCAAAGTTCTGTGCAGCCTGAATAGTTAGAAACCTGCCCGATCTCACCCTAGTAGGGAAATGTGGGGCCATCGAAATGACCTGACAGGTAACAGCTCCTTCAAAAGTGCACATACACTGGCCGTCATCACCACAGATCCAGGCATTTGTCATGACAAACATAGTCAACAAACAAAATAAATAAAGGAGATCCATGTTTTCATTTAATGTATAAGTTCCAGTCCTTTCAAAATCTCAATTAAACACCTCCTTCCTTTTCAAATTCTCGAAGTAAACTGACCATTTACTGACCATTCAATTGCAACTACAGTGGAACACTACAATTAAGACCATCCAACATAAAGGCAATATTCAATGTAGGACCATTTTACTTCAACATCCGCTTGATTATAGGGCTAGTATTGACAGTTTTCGTGCATGAAAGACACTGTAATTGACCAACTTCTCTAGCCCATTACCACTGGTCTTATCATAAAAGACTTCTCTGTGTTACATAGATCGTTAGGCCATAGTTAAATGAATCTAGGGGGGTTTTACATGGGAAAATGTTAGTATCAGTGCTTTTTTGCAAATCAGTGGAACCCGTCCAAAGCAATTAAACCCTGTCAGTGAGCCTTTTGTTTCCTACCATGTAATTACGGAAAGTTCAGGTAACCGGGTCAGAGATCTAGTACAGTACTGTATTGTAGACAAAAAGTCATAGTGAGCAGTAATATAGCTCCATTGATCCCGTCAAAGCAATTAAACCCCATGAGCTAGTATTTATTTCCCTCCATGGAATTAAGGAAAGTACAGGGAGATTGGTCAGAGATCAGAGATCTAGTACAGTAGTGAATTGTCTACATCAATCGATAGTGACTGGTATCATGGTAGACTACCCCTGAACAATAGTTTATCTGTTAAAATCTCAATAAAAGCTAAGCAAGATCATAGTCATCGTCATCCAGCTTTCAACTCTCCTTAGAGTGTCATCTGCAGTGCTCAGCTATCAGTAGCTAACAAGGTGAGTTACATTATTCTTACATTACTCTCAGTATATTATTTTGTATGTCACTTTTGATAGAAATAACTATACATATGATGTCAGTGCTAGTTACATCTATATTTTTATTTTTGGTTCTCGTAATTTTATGATATTGTTATTTGTCATTCCTTATATTAAATGACTGTAATTTCATTTGTAATATAAATTTACTTGTCTACCAAATAACGGCAAGAGTGTTGAAACGAAATTATGGTTTTCTAAATGGTAAACGCCATTAAATTATATCCTTTAGCTAATGTTCCTTTTATATACATCAATTTAGTTTATATCAGTACACATAATAGAATCAGCTGTCGCCATCTAGTGAGAATAGTGACCTTCATTCTTAAAGTTATACTCGTATTGTATTGATTACAATGACTCTCGTCCGTACCATAAACTTGTATCACCTGGTGTCATATACAACTAAATCTAAGATTCATTATTTTAAAAAGATAGAAAATAAATAAAAAAGAATAATAAGTCAAAAAATGTTTTTCTTTTTAATCATATATTTTTATTCTGTCAAACTACTTTTTTTCACATATACAATGAGTAATAGACTACATATGCTATGTTATTTAAAATAAATCATGACAATCTGGTAAATACAATGTAATTTTTAAATATTTTTATTATTTTTTGTTTTTGTTAGAGTATACATTATACTGTATAACAATTAAACGATTATAATAAAATACATGATACGTACAAATAGACTTATTAACAATAGCATTTATGTCACCTAATTTATCAAATAAAAAGTTACATCATCTAATTCTATAGCTAACTCAATTTTAACATTCAGAATTAGTACTGTAAAGTCAGTAGAATAATGTCAAACAGTGGCTTTCTATATCATGGGTGTTCTTCAAAATGTCAAATACTTCAACTGTTTCAAGTCCTCTGGTTCTGCGTAGTATGCATAAGCTAAACAGTAGTAACCTCCCAGCGCTGAGGTCAGAATGTGACTTAACATTAATATGTCCATGATAGCTAATAAATGTCATTATGTCACAGTATACATGTCTGTATAAATAAACTTATTAACAATAGTATTCATTTAACTTAATTATCAAATAAAAAAAACAACAACATTTTTTGTAATTCTACTGTTAACTAAATTTTTAACATTTGACACTAGTAATGTAAAGTCAGTTGAATAGTGCCAAGCAGTGGCTTTCTATATCATAAGTGTTCTTCAAAATGTCAATTACTTCAATCGTTTCAAGTCCTCTTGCTCTGTAGTATGCATAAACTAAACAGTAGTAACCGCACAGCGTTGAGGACAGAATATGACTGTTAACATTAATGTATCCATGATGGTTAATAAATTTCATTATGTCTCCGTTCCAGGTTCCGTCTTGTCCTAAAGAATCGAACAGCTCTACCACTTCACCATGAATAACAACAATGAGCAGCCAATGCCCCTTTCTCAGGCCACCGAGAGCCCCAGGAGTACCGAGAGGTGAGTCATATTTCTTTCTAGCCATAGTGTTGACAATGTAACATCTCTTCCTGTAGTCAGGCCGCACATAAGTCAATGCTTCTGATGGTATCACAGCCATGATGTAGGAACTTGTCTTCAGGTCATTCCACAGCAATTCGTAGATCTCAGCGGTGTTCATGCTAAGTAAATATTCCTGGCATAATCCACCTCGTATAAGGAAGGGTAACTGACTCTAACTAGCATCACCACTGATTCAGGTAGAGGTTTGGCAAATCTCAGCTCTATTCTCGCATTTCCATCCCTGTTGGCAGGATAGTATTTGTCATAATTTTGTGGTGCAAGGTCAACCACAAAGAGACTGTAGCCTTCAGGGTATTCCGAGAGTGTAATCCTCCTCTTGTCACTTGTACCAGTCTTTCCTCTGTAGAGGTCTCCGTAACACTGTTGATAGTTACCAGAGTTAAAGTCAAAAGTAAGGGGCCCCTAGGGGTGGGATTTCCGCTCAGGCTCACATTGATATAATTGATGTGGTAATGTTTGAAATTGAAGGGGTTGCTCCTAATATCGCCTGTCATAGCATCCCCAGCGACGAAGGCTATAACCATCTTTTGAGGGATTTTACCGTTGAAGGCGTCTTCGACATAAAAGGAAGATGTACCCTTGGCTAAGGAGAATTTACGTAGCTCCTCCTTTATATAGAAATATCTCGCTCTCGAGAGTTCCTTCTCCATGACCTCTTGGTGTCCTACAAGTATGGGGTTGCTGGGTAAGACTTGTTTCACGATAAGAGATATATCTTGAATTTCAAGAATATAATCGGTAGTTGAACTGTTGGCTGTCATGAGACTGAAATTGTGACTAGTGGGAGTCAAACAAATGTCGAGCGTAATCCCATTTATCAGACATTTCTTCACTTTGAAAACATCTAAGTCTAGTTTAGCCATCAATTCAACAGTCCGACTACCCTCCATTCTTCTGGATCTCTCAACGAAGCCTACATTTGAAGCAAATCTTATGGTAGCCTCGTTCATACTACCAGCTGTGTCTTTGACAAACATGCTGCATTCGAGGTCCGAATCATTTCCTCCATTGTCATCTAGGAGAGTGTTTATCATTGATCTGTATGCATAACCAGTCTGACCTCCTAGCACTACAACATCATTTAGTCTTACTTCTACCGAATCCCATAGTGAGTGAGCTAGATTGTTGACAGGGCCTACACTCCATGTACCTTCATCAGAGTTTTGCTTGTCTGTACCGGTACTAGTACTTGTACTGGTATCCGAGTTGGCAGCAGAGCCGGTAGCCGAGCTGGCAGTCTTACTACCTGTCCCTCCTGTGTCACCGGTGCCACTTGTACCGTCCGCAGAGCTGGTACTACCTACGGTTTTGCTATTAGTAGAGGAACTGACCAACAGACTTTCCGGTTGTTTAGGGAGAGTTGTACCATCCGCTCTGGTTATCCTCACTAGTGTCCTGACATATACATCTCTAAGATCAACATAGCTAGGACCAGCACCTGGTAGTCTGAATTTGACATTGCCCTCCGAAGAAAATTGATTTACAGGCTTGTGAGTGATGTACTTGATTTCTGTTACACCAGAATTCGTTACAGGTATTTTAAAAATGTCAAGGCTGTTGTCGTACCCTAAATCAGAGGAAGCCAAAACCCTTTCGCTGGTGGCCATATTACTTGCTGAGTATGTCTTTGGTTACAATCCTTCTCTTAGGTGTCTTGTTCTTGTTCCTGTTTCCTTTGACAGAAGTTACAGGTGCCTTCCTCTTCTTACCTCGATGATCCTTCTTAGAGCTCGAAGTTGAAACTGACCGAGGCTTGTACACGGGTGTCTTTTTATCAATTTCAGCTTGCGCCATGTTGGTATACTGTTCTACTGGCGAAACCACATTTAGTGGTAAGTCAGCTGATGCCGTCTTAGTTCCTCCATCTCCTTTGCTATGCTTTATTAACACTAGTCTAGACTGATCATCCCAGGTCGAAGGTTTCCCTACAGTGTCTCTGAAATGTTTCACCCAGGCATCCGGTTTTAAGGTCGCCAGGGACTTGTATCTTTCATCCATTTCAACTCGAATGTACACTTTGTAGCTTGCCCCCTGCTGTTCTCCTTCAATTCTTCCAAGATTTCTCCTTCAGTACAACTGATCTCTACAGTCAACTGGCTCAAGCTCTGTACCCTGAGAGGCACGTAGTGTACTGGTGAGAACCTGGTAAAGTTATTCCTTTTTATTTCTCCGAGACTAAGAGAGGCTATGATGGGTTTGTATATGCCACCCAATGGGGAGGTCTCACAACCCTGACAACACACGTATAGAGCATCCCATTTATTCCCCTTCTTGATAGACGGTAAGACAATTTCCTTCAGTCCTAGGTACCAACGGCCTCTTCTTTGAGTGTCCAGGTTATAGTGTTCTGGTAATGTACAGGTGAAGAGGACTGGTGTATTGCTGGGGTTCCAGGTCAGGGATTGATCACTCTGCAGACAAATCAACATTTTCTTCTATTTCTTCTTCTTCTGCTTCTTCCGCTTCTTCCGCTTCTTCCTCTTCTTCCTCTTCTTCCTCTTCTTCCTCATCAGTTTTTTTACTTCTTTGATTTCTTTTTGTTATCCAGATCCTTGATAGATGATGTAGTGATCCACTCGTTGTACTTGTCAGGCCAGGACTGATATTTTACTAGACTCTCCCTGACACCCTCTCGTACTCTGTTTTTCAGAACCTTTTCTATTTTGAAAAGGGCCTGGGGGTCGTATCTAGTAGAAGTTAATTCACTGGCGTAGAAGTGACCGTCTACATTCTCCCCTCCATAGTCCTTGAGGTAATAAACGGAGACACCATCAATAATCTTTCTAGCTCTCACCGTGAAGACCTCACCGGTGAACTGTTCGTCATAAGCTCGATGAAATGGTTTTCTGGCAAAGTAGGCCGCTCTCACAGTCTCACCTATAGAGTATTTGTAGGGATACGATTTTTTCCTCTTTTTCCTTCTAGTCAACCTCAGAGCTCTTTCCAGTGTCTTTCTGTAGTGTCGGGAATTGATCACGTACTGGTAATCCCATACATCTCGCTCATTTCCACGAGTCACTGAGACAGGAGCTATGCCTATGCTCGAATGCAGTGTGTTATTGTAAGAGTGTACAATGTCTTGAAGACTGTCAATGTAGCTATAACTATTGTTATTCTGGAAGAATTGGAAAAGTCTTTTCTTGATGTTTTTGATCAGAATTTCTGCATAGTTAGCCTTTGTCTCCGTCGAACCGTAGTAATGTTTTATCCCCCTTTCTTTGAATAAAGCCTGTACTAGAGAGTTTGAGAACTCCGTTCCTCTGTCACTCCTTATAAACCGGGGTATGTTCATTGACCTATCCAAAATACTTCTAAACGCCTCTGTCACATCCTTTCCTCCTTTAGTTTTGATAGCTTCCGCATAGCAATACCTCGAAAATACATCGACCGTTATGAGGATGTACGCATTACCCTCATTAACCGTGATGAATCTCTTACCAGTGAGTACTAGTAAATCCGTGTCCCACAAGTGACTCATACCGGGGGCAATGACTCTTCTGTACAACGGTTGACGTTGTTTGGCCGTCTTATGTAGAGTCAGAATGTCCTGTCCTCTGGCCCAGTCCTTTATCCTAGCTAGTGTAATGTTGTATCTCCCCTCTTTCTTTATTACTGAGTGTAGTTTGGCAGCACTGGTAAAACTGCCCGGTGATCTAGGGCTATAAAAACGTCTGTTCAAGTAAGCATCGATATCCTTAGGCAACACCATTGTTACCTTTTCTCCCTCTCAGAAATCCTTTAGTTAGACTTTTATCCAGGATTTCTTTTTTGCCCAAGTTGAAGTCTTCCCAAGTTTCTTATTAAGGCTGGCCTTGACATTTGACCCCTTTACTTTAGAATTTGTTGTATTTGCATTTGCATTTGCATTTGCATATGTATTTGTAACTATCTTCTCTCTTAGCTTCTTATTTTTCTCCTTCTCCTTCACCTTCTCCTTCTCCTTCTCCTTCTCCTTACGGATGTATCTGCCCCCTGCACCTCCACCTCCTCTTCCTCCTCTTCCTCCTCTTACTCCTCTTCCTCCTCTTCCTGCTCTCTTCGCAAACTTCTTTTTATTTGCCCCTAATTGAGACCGCTTTACATCGGCTTTTTCTTCTTCTTCCTCTTCTTCGTCTTCTTCGTCTTCTTCGTCTTCTTCGTCTTCTTCTTCTTCACTCCTCTCGTTCTTCAGATAGTGGAGCACCCTTCTCAGTCTCGAGTTAGAAATGAGTCTCAAGGGTACTTCGCACTCTAATAATAAGGAATAAAATTCTCTGTGTTTCGGGGGAATAGGGTAAAGCTGAGATTGAGTATGCGTCAGTAAATCTATGTAACCTTCCTCTTCGTCTTCCTCATTTATCAACCAGTAAGGAAGGACCTGATAGTAAATTGCGGTCACGTTACTCTTCTGAGCCTCTTCCACGAGTATCGATTTAGCTCTTTCCAAGACACTACCGATCCCACTCTTCCTCGTACTACTCATCTTATTTGTACTCCCACTCGAACTCGAACTCGAACTCGAACTCGTTTTATCTTTAGTCGAAGAAGAAGAAGAAGAAGTGTAAGAAGTGGAAGAAGGAGAGACTCTTTTCTTTTCAGGGAGATGGTCTCCGGACCCCCTGACCGATTCATCCGCCCCGGTGCTTATTTTTTTAACCGAGGAAGATTCTCCCGATCCTCTCGGTATATGAGCGGTAGGAGGGTGATCGCCTACGCGATCACCCTCATCCCGCAACTTTTTATTTTCCATCATGTTGAGATACTTCTCCTCGGGTACCACGAAGACTTTTTTGTTAAATTTCATCACAGAGGTCATTCTCTTAGTCTTCTTCTTCTTCTTCTTCTTAATATTATCCTTCCTCTTCTTCCTCTTCTTCTTCTTCTTCCTCTTCCTCTTCTTCTTCTTCCTCTTCTTCTTCCTCTTCTTCAACTTCTATATTTCCTCGAGAACGATGAGGAGAATGGGGAGGAGGAGGACGCTTTACACCCAGTGCTTTATCGATGAAAGGGGTACAATGAGTGAGGAAATTCAGTACTGTCCTGTAGTGTTTAACGAGGCCTTCCTTGGCTGGTTCAGGGTCCTCTATAAAAGATAGCTTCCTTAGAATTGCCCTGCTTTTCACTAAAGTGTGACGAACCTCCTCCGATATCTCAAGGTTACCCTGAAGGGTGTTAACTATGAGTTCTATGATGCATAGAGCCTGTTCGTTTTTCGCCTTGTCCAATAGACTTTTAGCCAGGGTGGGTGACACTTTACCCGAGTTGACCACTAGCTCTATAAAAGCCTTACAGTTCCTGAGACGAGTAGACATGTTACTTTCTAGTGTACAGCACCAGAGAGTCTTCCGGTAAAATATTCGTACTCAGGCGTATGTCTTCATCACCCGAACCCGTAAGATTGTTAACGACTAGGTACCCTCTCGGACGACGAGTAGCGTCTTCATAAGCCTCCAACAGTCTCTTAGGAGTGCTCGGGAACATCTGACGAGAAAGGTGGTGTATCTGCTGCAAGTCTCTGCAGGTCTTCATTAATATTAAGTAACTAGTGTTCAAGCTGATAGTACGGGAATACTTTGATTGATGGTAAATGTTTTGGGTAATCATTATGACAGAAATACGTCGATGGTGTACATCTCGTGTGAATAGGGCACACATTTCGGCAGATTTACATATCTCATCCATGAGATCATCTATGACCAAGAGGCTGTGGTCTTCCTCTTCTTCCGAACCTAAGTTCTCAATCATTTCTTTGGTAGGTAGTCCCTCGTGAAATGCGATATTATTCAGTTCCGTTTCCAAGCGATTGAAAACCTTCTGATACACTCCGTAAGCGTAGATTATGTTCTTGGGAGGTACTGTATACATTTTTGAAGCGTTTCTTAGTATGTCGAGAGTTAGAACGGTCTTCCCTGCCATGGACGGTCCGATGACCATAGTTGAAGAGGGGCTCTCGAATTTGAATATACCTGATACGTCCGAAAAATCATAACTCATATCGATTTCCTTTTCTTAATTATTATTATTTTTTTCCTCCTTTCAGAATGGCAGATGATCTCATACACGAGCTAAGGCTTCTCAAGCAGCTGTGTTCTTCTCAGAGGGGAGAGGGTGAGGGAGAAGGAGAAGGAGAGAACTCTTCAAATGGTTTCACGTTCGATGATACTGAAGATACCGGAGATACTGAGGATACACCAACTGATGTTGTACGTGAGTCTGTAGCTGTACCTGTCCCCGTAATGGAAGCACAGGCTACAACACTGGCTACGACACCTGTAACGGCACCTGCCACTACACCCGCTACGACACCCGCTACCACTCCGGCTACGAGACCTGCAACGGCACCTGTCACGGCACCTGACATGTCACCTGTTATGGTACCTGACACAGCTCAGACATCGAATGTACTGAATACTCTTCCTACTCTGCCTACTCTGCCTACTCTGCCTACTCTGTCTACTCTGACTACTCCGCCTACTCGGCCTACTCGACCTACTCTGCATACTCTACCTACTCTGCATACTCGACCTACTCTGCCTACTCTGCCTCGTCCTCTTCCTACATCAGCTTCTTATGGGAGTGAACCATTCGAAGAAAATCAACCGATGGACGTTGATGATGAGGAACTAGTTTCTTCTGAGTTAGCTCTTAGTAAGGTAGGGATATTTAAGAATTTAAGTATAAAAAAGTTTGTTTCTTCGTTTTATTTTTTCTCTCAACCTCACTATCAAGACACCCATCGGTAATTACGTTTTATTGCTTACTTTAGAAAGTCCACCAACAATTAGCCTTTCACGCTAAAAAGCTCATCGAACTCAGTAGAGTAGCCAGAGCATTGTCGGCTAAAAGGAAGAGAGAGGACGGAGGACTTGACATAGATGCTGAAGCTAAACGTCTTCTCCTGAATATGTAAGTAACAATTAAGGGTTCTTCTATTCTATCTCTTTAATATCACTATGTCACTTTACCCAGCTCAAGTAAAAAAGTATAAATAACACTACTTTTTTTCTCAATACCAGCGGTGTAGTAAATACACAGGACGATGAAAATGAAAGAGTGGTTGGTGGTGAAGAAATTGAAGAAGAGGATAATGATAATGATAAAGAAGTAGGCATCGAGTCTAGGGACCCTGAGGTCATTGAGGTCTTTGATGTCTCGAGGTGAGTCGTTTCTTTCATTCTATAGTCTGATACTTACATTGCTATATATAATTTTTTTTCATTCTCCTACACCTATGATATAAAAGACTTAACTATATTTTCTAATTTTTGTTTTTCTTCCACTAGTGAGGTCACGAGAGACAGTATTGAGCAAGGGGTAGATCCCACTCCAGGCCCTTCAGCAGGTCCCTCTACACCTGCAGGTCCCTCTACAGGTCCCTCTGCAGGTCCCTTAGGTCTCCAAATGGATGAACCGATAGCGGGTCCTTCGGGTTTACAAGCAGCCTCGGAAGTTATTGAACCTGTAGCAGGTCCTTCTGGAATAAACAAACCCTCAGGATCCTCGGTGACTGATTTCCTCAACAAGTTACCTCAACTGGATTATCGGTAGGTAATTTTTGCCAATGTATACGTTTACATCCTTTTTTTTTAATTACATAACGATTCAGAGTTTAACGGATTAAAAAAGAGTGTTAATATATATAAATATATATATATATATATATTTTTTTTAATTTCTTTTAAGAGAGGCAATGGATATCATGGGCCAGTTGTCAGGAGGGGAATTGAAAGAGGTCTCGTCTCAGGAGTTCGCAATTGATGCTGACTTTGGAAAACTGGTATCACTTATTTACCGTAATAGTTGTATAGGGGATGGAGGAGACAGTGACGTAAGTGACAGCATGAGTACTCCTCCCCAGTCACCCTCAGGACCCGCTAGCCCTCTACCATTCCTACAGGAGGATCAGGAGGATCAGGTTCAACAGATTCAACGGGAGGTAGACAATGTTGATGACATGTTTGGTGATGATAATTTAGACAATATGGACTTCGAGGATGGCATGCTTTTCGAAGGTCCTAATTACGCTGTGAACTTTAATAGAAACATTGAGGTTGTCCATAATGATTTAGAATTTGATGAAGGTGTTGTTAGGGAGAGTCTCTATAGAGTGCATTTTGACCAGTCATGGGAAAATAGAACTCTTACTAGTATTTTCACTGACTTGACAGAATTGTTAGAAGGTATAATCGAAAGACTTAGGACTAGCTACGACGAGGCAGACTTAGTTAGATTTTTTATTACAAATTCGGCTTTCTATAGTCCCCAGGGTATAGGGTTAATGCCTCTGAGGGATCTGACCCTTGAGCAGGTGCTGGCCCACCTGGAGGAAATCCTTCAATCTGACCAGGACCTATTCTTGGATGAACCCCTCGAAATTCATGTGGCTGTTATCCGTAATCCTAGGGGTGCCGGTCGTAGGACCGGTATGGATGGTCTCTTCACTGATGACGACCGCCTAAAGAATTCTCGAGGGGTGACCAAGATTACTAATAAGGACAACCTGTGTCTAGCTAGATCAGTGGTGGTTGCTCTTGCAAAACTTGAACTTCAAAAGATAGATAGGGAGAAGAACCCTGAAGAGTGGAGGCATGCTCAATCTCGTCTTACTCAGCTACAGAACACACAGAGGAATGTCCAGACACGAGAAGCCAGACAGTTACACCTGAATGCTGGCTTCAGGCTTAATTATACCCCTTCTTTTACGGACATTCCATCTTTTGAACGTGTTACTAATGCCCGAATCATTGTGTTCAGGCATGGGAAAGTAGACAAACCTGTGTATGTAGGTAATGACGAGAGACAGCGAACCCTGTATCTATTATATGTAAAACACCCTCTCAGGAATGAAACTGGTCACTTCCATCCTGTCATGAGCCTTGAAATGGTCTTAGGGTCCTCAGGTTTTTGTCATAAGTGTCTTACATGCTATGACAAGAGCAAGGGTCACAAGGGCTGTGGACAGTGCATTGCCTGCAGGGGTGATGATTGTGTGATTGTTGATGGAGAAGAAATGAGTTGCTTAAAGTGCAAAAGGGATCTGAAATCTAGTGCATGCTATGATCGTCATGTACGAAATCGTGTGTGCTCCAGTTCGCATCGATGCCCTCACTGTAAAGTGTTTTATAGACCAGGTGTTCAACACCGTTGTGGTTTCAGGGTATGCGATGTATGTAGCCAACAGGTCTCTGGCGTTCACTTTTGTTACGTGAGGCAGAAACAGCCAAAAGCTATCTCATCAAAATACATGGTGGCTGATTTTGAGGCCGATCCTACGGGGACGCAACACATACCAAATTTAGCCGTGGTACATTGGCAGTGCAAACACTGTGAGAGTGTCAGCTATCGTGACAACCCTCATTGCGCTCACTGCGGTACGGCTTGTGCCAGCTGTCGCTCAAAAGTAGGCAAGCATCGACGGGGAGACGATCTCCGTATGGTGTGTATGTCTGGTAGAGAGTGCGGGAGGAGGGGCTCGGATTTCTTCGGAGATGAAGCTGCAGCAGACTTTTGCGACTTCATATTCTCAAAGGAATTCGAAGGCTACACCCTCCTGTTTCACAACGGGCAAGCTTACGATTGTTACTTTATCGTGAAATACATCTTCGAGACTGTAACAAAGATGCCCAATGTGATATACAGGGGGAGCAAGATTGTCAGCATTGACACAGGGAAGTTTAGGGTCATCGACACACTGAACTTCCTCACCTTCCCACTGGCACAGATGCCCAGTATTTTCGGCTTAAAGGACGTACGTAAGGGGTATTTCCCAGTGTTCTTTAACCAGAAGAACATGTGGGACTTTGTCGGACCCATGCCTCATCCCTACTGTTATAGGGTTAATTCAATGAAACCTCGAGCTCGTGAAGAGTTCCTTCAGTGGTATAAGGAGCAGAAGGGTAAGCAGTTCAATTTCCGTAAGGAAATTTTGGCATATTGTGAGGATGACGTAAATATTCTTCACGAAAGCTGTAATGAGTTTAGGAACTGGTTACTGTCGATAACGTCACGTGAAGATGTAGTGGATGTTGCGGAGGGGGGTGAGAGAGTAACGAGGAGGGTGGGCATAGACCCCTTTCAGTATAATACCCTTGCAAGCGTGTGCATGATCACCTACAGGTACCTTTTCCTTGCTGAGAAGTACGATGTGGAGTTGGTCGACGGTCGTACCGTCACTGGCTATCTAAAGAATGACCAAATGAGGCTAGTAGATGGAGAGGGAGGGGAGATTAATCCTGCCTCTGTCGAAATCAAAAACCGAAATTTTGTGTCAACACCTATAGCCCGTATGCCCGCTTGCGGATTCGGAGGGTTAGACACCCATAGTAGATCCTCTATCCTCTGGATGGAGCACGAGGCTCGCCGTTTGAATGTCACCATTCAACATGCTAGAAATGGAGGAGAGCATCGTGTTCGTACCAAATCGGGAAAAGGATGGCTTAAGCTAGATGGCTACCATAGGAACCCCCAGACAGGAAAAGAAACAGCGTGGGAGTTCCTTGGTTGTGTGTATCACGGCTGTCGCCAGTGCTATGGAGATGTCACTGAGGAGGTGAAAGTGAAGCACCCTCACACAGGAGAGAGCCTTGACTCGTTGTATAACCAAACTATGAGCCGTCTGAGATGGTTGAGGGAGGAGCTTAAGCTTGAAGTGAGAGTGATCTGGGAGTGCGAGTTCAAAAACCGACTCCGCGAAGAACATGAGCTACAGATCCTCTCCGAAGAGTTAGACTTGCTCCCTCGTCTCAATCCTCGCCAGAGTTTTTATGGCGGACGTACCAACGCGGCGAAGCTCTATCATGAGTCAAAGAATGGAAAAAAGATAGGGTACGCAGACATTTGCTCTCTTTACCCTATGGTCCTTAAAAATGATGTCTTTCCGGTAGGCATACCCCAGGTCATATGCAACCCTGAAAGCACCGACATAAGCCAATATTTTGGAATGGTACAGGCTCGTGTTAGACCCCCAAGAGGTCTGTATCATCCGTGTCTACCTGTCAGGTGCAACGGGAAACTCCTGTTCCCTCTTTGTGGGAAGTGCGCCAGAGATAGCTCACAGGTTAAGTGTAGGTGCTCGAATGAGGAGAGAGACCTGGTGGGTACCTGGACCACTATAGACTTAGAAGATGCGTTGAATGTGGGTTATGAGGTCATCCGAGTGTATGAGGTTTACCACTTTGAGGAACAAGCTAAATATGACAGAGAAGTAGAGGGTTCAGGTTTGTTCACTGAATACGTCGACATGTTCCTCAAGGGTAAACAGGAGGCTTCGGGTTGGCCCTCAGCAGATATGAGTACAGCTGAGAAGGATGAATACGTGACTGAGTATGAGAAGGTGGAAGGTGTTGTACTAGATAAGGAGGCAATTAAATATAATTCGGGGAAGAGGGCTACTAATAAACTTTTATTGAATAGTTTCTGGGGTAAGTTTGGGGAGTCCAACAATCATAGAGTACACAAATTAGTGGGTAGTGGGGTTGACCTTTTTAAAATATTATTGAATCCATCATTAAAACCTAGGGATGTCAATGTTATTGCCCGTGACCGCTGTCTGGTACAGTATGACAATGCGGATGGGTTTTTACCCGAAATGTCACATGTCAATGTGTTTATTGCCGCATTCACCACTTCTAATGCCAGACGGCGGTTGTATAAGGTGCTACTCGGTCTAGGGAGACGTGTCATCTATTTTGATACGGACTCCGTAGTCTACGAATACGATGACCATGTGACCGAGTACTCGCCCGATATGGGGGATCATCTTGGTCAATGGACGGATGAGTTAAAGGAGGGGGAGCACATTACTAAATTTGTAAGTAGTGGCCCCAAATCCTACGCTTACATAACAAACATGGGTAGGCAGGTGGTCAAACTGAAAGGCTTCACTTTGAACCATGAGAATGCTCTGAAGCTGGACTTCCGGAGTATTACCTCATTGGTTCTCTTTTGGGCTGACCCTGACACCCATCCCTTACCCGATGACCAAGATCCCTTCATATGCGCCCGATACACTAAAATTGCTAGGGATAAAGCCAAATTCCACCTCTTTAATAGAGAGGAAATAAAAAGGTACAGGGTAACCTACAGTAAGAGGCAGTTAATCCCTGAGAGTTTTGATACCTTGCCTTACGGCTATTAATCATTGACATCCCCCTTCTTGTATTATTATTATTATTATTATTATTATTTCCCCCTTGCTAGTTAACTTATGATCCTTTTATATGACACCGACTGTTTTTTTTTGTTTTGTTTTTTACATTACTCTAACATTCAATCATAGTGACTGTTTTCAAAATACTCTTTCTCCTCTGTTTTTATCTAGTCAGGACTACATGTATTATAAACGGTGATATTTATTTAGTAATAGCTTTTGGTGATAACCCTTATGTGATGTAATATAGCATAGCAAAAATGTGTGCGTGTGATATAAACAGTTATATTGATATTTATCTAGTGATAGCTTATTGTGATAACCCTTGTATAATGTGATATAGCTAATGTAAGTGTGATATATTGTAAAACCTCTCATGTGATATAAATAGTGATATTGATATTTATCTAGTAATAGCTTCTTGTGATAACCCAAGTGTAATGTGATATAGAGAATGTGAGTACGATATACTGTAAAACTTGTGATAGTTAGAGATGTAAGCATTTTCTAGTAATTCGTGTATTACACGGTATAAGTGATATATATATATATATATATATATATATATATATATTTTTTTTTTTTTTCTTTCTTGTGATATAAATGATGTATTAACAATGTATAATAAAAGTTGTGTTAAATTATGTAATATAGTTTTTACCCATTTTCTAGTGAATCCTAATGTAAAAGGTTATATCTGTTGTGATATCTTAATGTGATAGGTTGTATCCTGTGTGATATCTTATTTAAATTTTTTCTGATGATACGCATGTTGTATTGTTCTCATGAAGTGTTGATTGACTAAACTTAGGGGATATAGTTTAATTTGTGAAAATCTTTGTTTACTAAATCTTTTATCCCTACATTTGTATAAACTTTTAACTCTTTTCATTGAATCTACATTGTCTTAAATTCACTTTGATATATATCCTTGTTTACTACTAATTAACAATAAATACTTTTAACTGGTAATTATAATTCACTTATGTCTCAGTGGTTTTCATTTCCTATAAATATGTAGATGTTATTAAAAAAACTCTATTCGATAAAAAGAAAGGCAACAAAAACATTCAATTTGAAATGAGGTCGTTCCTCTTTTATTTTTCTTGTTTACATTTTCAAAGAGTTTTCATACTCTCAGTTATCACTTGGTAGCTACCATTAAGTAGCCGAGCGAAAGGTAGACAAGAGGGTGAGACTTTATGTCTCTTGAGAGTCTCTTTCACTAGCTCCATCCCTTGAGTGTAAAAGAAAATGTCAATCAGTTCGTTGACCATGTATACATTGCGATACTTGAGCTGAATAAGTGCCTGTTTCACGACTTGACGTATGAAGCTCTTTTCCATGTTATGGATGGCTGTATCAACCTCTCGGTAACTCGGAGGGGTAATACGGATGTCGATTGACATAACGAGGAGCTCCATTTGCAGGGTACGATAAACCATGTGTTCTATGAGTTCCAATTTGCTAGAGCGGTTGATGTGCACTGTTTCGTATTCGTAGAACGATTAGATACTGAAGCTAGCGGGGGCGGTTTGCATCTGCTCACTGTGCTTGTTGATGTAATCTTCTTCCGCATCTTTTTTACATCTGAGTAAGTCGATGAAGATCTTGTCACAGCGTTCTCCTGTGTCCTTGGCCTTCCATCTGAAACCTTGGATGAGAGTGCTCTCTTGTTCATCAGGTTTTTCGACCTTAGATCTCACGACTTCGATAAGTTCTGCCACGTTGATCTTTAGTTTTTCAAACTCGGAAACTGATAAGTTGATGGTTTTGGCATGGTTTATCTCGGTGTCATTGGTCAGGTTCTCGTGTTCTGTAGTAGGATGTAGAATGCTGACATAATAGAGGGTTTCCTGTCCTTCCCTCTTAAAATGACTGATAAGTATGTGCTGTTTCTTGTTAAGCATTAGTTGATATACGGCATGGTTCTTGATGGCTTCATGGATGTTCTCGATGTTTTCGCAGAATTTCTCAAAGGCCCTCTTGGAGAGATGTGTACTACGCCAAGAGTTCCTGGAGGTGGCCAACCGTGAGAAAGTGAAGTAACCGGCCTTCCATTTATCTCCAGGATGAGCGATGACCTTGGTCCTCTCTCCCAGGATACAGGTCATGTTCACGACTTGAGAATTCCTTGAAGGTTTAAGCTGAGCTGAAGTCATGATAGCGGATGCGCGTGCGTGTACAAGTAGGTGTGTCGATACGAGAGACCTTAGAGATGTCAGAAATGTTCGAGGTCCTTCTACTTCGGAAGTATAGGTAGTAGTGACGTACTAATTGGGATCTTGTGTAGGCGTAACAGCGCTGTACTACTGATGCATGAAGGAGCTACCCCTGGTGGAGGGCTAGGCCTGATTTACTGAAGCATGAAGGACTTGAGCCTTGAACATGTTCAGACTTGTAGCTGAACGGTTCATCAATTCTCTATGACAATGGAGTATTGTCCTAACCAGTGTCTGACCATTAAGGACAGGAATACAATAGACTATTGTTCATACACTGTCCTGTAGGTGCTATATGGGTTGGTTATCAGTTATATTCACTTAATTACCCCCCATACAGAGTAGCTGTCAGAGTTGATTGAATAATGACCTTTAATTATAGTGCCCTGGGGGCTTACAGCCCATATACAGGCCCTTGTCGGCGATATCATAAAGATCAAAGGGTCTTAATCGTTTTTTAATTATAGTGCCCCCGGGCTATTTGGAGGGCCCACTGGAGTCCAGAGACGGCTGATATTATGAGTTTAGGGGGGGGGTCCCTATTACGTAACAATGACCTATTGTGATAGTATATGCACTGATATGTAGTCCTACTGCAAAGGAGTTTGCTTTTTTACTGATCAGTGACACATGGTTATTAAAGTTTAACTTGTTGTCAAATTTGATTCCTAGTTGTTTGACAGTTTCTTCTGATTTGATTACATGACTACCAATTTCAAAGTCAATATATTTTCTCGGCTAATGCAAATTGCCTGAAATTTTGAGGGGTTAGCTTTCATAAAATTCTCATTAAACCATCTAATTGCTTGTTGAGCAGCTTGTTCTAATGTGCTTTTGATAACTGATGGGTCGCTATATGAGAAGGACAAAGTGTTATCATCAGCATGATTGTAGACATGACAGATACTTTGCAAATCATACAAGAAGTCATTAATAAAAATATTGAACAGAAGGGACCCATTAGAGACCCTTGGGGAACACCAGTTTTTAGGTTTAGCCATTCACTTATTATGTTTCCTAATTTGACAGTTTGCTTTCTGTTTCTTAAGTAATTCAGTACAAGTTCACATGATTCAATAGATAAACCATAGGCATTTAACTTAGCTATTAAAAGTCCATGAGGTAAGCAGTCAAAAGCTTTGGACAAATCGATTGGTTATTATCAATAGCTTGTCTCCAATTTTCAACACATTTGACTAAGACATTACTGCAACTATAGGATTTTGAGTAAGCTGACAGATCTGTGGATAGGGAAGAGGAAATGAAACTGAGCAGTTGATCGCACAGGATTCCTTCAAATATTTTAGAAGTTGAGGTTAATACTATATATGTTTGCGTGATGTATGGACAGTTAATGTTGCATTGCTCTCTGTGAAATGCTCTCTCTGAAACACGGGGTAGCTTGCTAGTGACCCAGGTAGGGTCTTAGCCACCCTCCTGGTCTGTTGTGATCATGTTTTTAGTGGGTTGTCTATATTATTATGTTTCATATAATTATTTATATCTGTCACATATCAGACAAATAAACTGTCTTGAGTCTTGACTGCAGTAAATTTTATGGTATCATACTAATGATGATTTGCTGTATCATATGCTGTATGGTAGAGTTTGGTCTGTTTTATGGCAATCTAGTGAATAAATCACAGTAGACTGCCATTTTCTTTACCTCAGCTGTAATATTGATAGTGTTAGATGATATAATATAATCTATGCCATAGGATAGATTTATGGTATCTTATCGTAAAAATTTTACGGTAGCGTGCTGTATACCAATTTTACAGTAATATTAAGATTATGAATTATCAATCATACAAAGTATACATGAACCACAATGGGCATTCATTAAATACAGAACAGTAATGTAAAGACCTTTTGAATTCATTGAACTGTGTTAGCAGTTTAACATTTACAGGAAGAGCATTCCAAAGAGAAGCACCTTGATGTAACGGAGATAAGAATTCAATCTTTTCACACTTTCCAGTTGAGATTTCATGGATCTAATTTAAGACCTTCAGGTGGAATGAATCAAATTAAATTAACAAAAGTAACACATGAAAAATGAATAAAAATTATAAATAGGTGCATATATCGTTGAGGCTTCTTAAAAATTGATATGGAAATCGTTGCCAGATCTAGATCTATATAGTCAGGGAATTTCAGCCCATGGATGTACACATTCCGTTGCTTATTAACATTAGAAGGCTGAAATTCTAGAGATTTTGGCCTAATGCGTCATAATTCTTGAAGCTGGGAGATAAGGCCATACATTTGCTTGTTTCCATGGTAACCAAGGCCTTTGTGATGATGCTGAATGACGTCATAATACTATTGATACAGGCCTACTAGCAAAAAAGGTTACCACTCCCTATTATATACTTCACATTGTACACGCCATTATTGTCAATGTGACAGCTAAAATATCATTTCCACATGATTTCAGTGTCCTAGGTAATGTGCAAATTGAGCAAATTACTACCAATTTACAAACAAAAGCTGATCAGTATGAAGTCATAATCGGCCAGTATGATGTCATTTGATTGCTGGCTGTTGTTCTCTGGTCCTGACATCATTAGCTCACTTAACAAACCTCCCAGCATGCCTAGCGAGTCCTCATTACGAGAGTGCATAATCTGAATAATCTGTGCTCCCCCAGCATGCCTAGCGAGTCCTCATTACGAGAGTGCATAATCTGTATAATCTGTGCTATTATAGTACTGCACAAAATATTGTAGTGCCAACAAACAAACTGTAAATTTTTCAAGACCTTGTCAAAAGCTAGGAAGTTTGCTTAGAGAACCACAAATGATATGAGAAACCACTTCTTTGCAGCTATTAGTGAAATGATTTTTAAATGATTTAGTGTCAAACTGTGATGAATTGGCATGTCTGTTTTATGTAGCTTATTATTAAGATTAAACTCCATTTGCTAAAGTCGCTTATTCGTGTCTCGGAATTGAAAATTTATCATTATGAAAGGTTTTATTTAATCAGCATTATTTTAATGCCATTTTTCTTTACAAAGTAGGGGAGACTGGGGCTGGTTGTCACATGGGTTAGTTGTCACATTTGTATGTCTCCTCTCTAGAGGGGCCATTAGAGGTCTTGCTCATCCCACCCTTTTTTGTTGGTCTTACTTAATACTTTAGAATCATTAATTTGTTCAACAGGGATTATTTCCACACGTGGTAGCCAGTTTTCAGATTTTCATGAAAGTTAATTCATGAAAGTAAATTTTGGAGAATGTAATGATTTTGTAGTTAAAGGTGCTGTGTCACAGGTACAGATGACCTAAGTAACTTGTGTTAAGTGATACAGTGGTTTCATAGAGTGATACAGCTGCAAATGCTGTGACTTCAGATTAATGGTAAAAGTGAAACAAAGAGGTGGGGCTGGTTGTCACATGGTGTAAGGTCCAGTTGTCACATGCTGAATTGTGATTCTGATGCTGTCTGTGTAGGAACGCAAGGCATATTTATGTCGTACAAGACTGTTTATAATTAGTTTGTAGGTCATTACCCATGCTGGCAAACTTCTTTTTATACCTGGGCCTAGGCCTTTATCAAGTATCATAGTATGTTCTATGATAGTCCAGGTATATCATCACCGTATATGTGAACACACGCATTGAGAGTGAAAATTTATAGGTCAACGCAGCAGCAGTGTAGGCAGGGAGGGGATCGCTCGGTTTCACAAAATAAGTAAATTCTGTCATTTGGGGGTACAGTTGTAAATTACACACCATTAGAACCGTAATACAAACGCACAACTTACAAACCAAATTTCACGAAGATCCGACCAGTAGAAGCCGAGAAAAGTGTGATTATAGTACAAATTCAAGCCTGTCAAAATGCATGATTTTTTGATGTCGTTCAAATCGTCCACGGGATCGTCTAAAACGCAGTATTATATATACTTTAAAAGGCTGCTGCTCCCCTAATATTCGTCCGATTGTCGTCAAATAAAGACGGAATTGTTCAGGAAAATGTGTAGAATTTATATTTATACAATAGATAAATACATTTTTTAAATTTTGAGTAAAGAATGGAGTATACAAGGTCTCAATGAGGCAGTAGCCATCATACTGTATTAAAGTGTTTACATTGTAGGCCTAGTGCTGCTGGCATTCTACACACAACGCCAGGTATCTTTCCTTTTTTTGAAAAGAATATTCTTGTTTATACTGCGCTGTTGTGAGACTTAAGAGTTGCAAATCATATAAAGGCTCTGAAATCTAGTGCCATCTGGAGGATGCTGTGAGAAGCATAATTGTGCAATGTACATGCATGGCTCACATGGCTCATCAGCCTGGAGTCTTTTCAATCTCCCAGCAGACTGCAAATTGACTGATTAACCGCCATGCAAAGTCCCCATCATCACCTTAGCATGTTGGGATCATGCAAAGAACTTATTCCATGGCACCAATATAATACCAACAGCAGAACAGTGACATCCTCAGATATCTTGATTTAATAAGTTTTTTAATGAATGAATACACGAATGAATGATTGCTTTTGTTTATATATTTGCCCAAATATTCTGTGAGGATTTGATGACTTTTAAAGGTAACATTATTACTTACCTTAATAAACATTGAACCTTGTGTTTCTGATATTCTCTGATACAATGGAGGGTGAATAAATTATGGCGAAACCCGCCTTAAAACCACTCACTACCATGCTGCAATGTTGTCATTAACCACACTGTGCCAGTGGTGATTTCAGTAGCAAGGGCCTTCTGTACTTGCGATGTGACTGTGAGAATTACTTGAAGTTTAGACTGATATAATCACACCATGCAAGTTCCCATCTACGTTTGAATTTATTATGGTTTTTTCTCAACTAATTCATTGTTGACAGTTTTCCTGTTGGACCAAACGGCAAAATTAAAAGGCAATGAACCGAACATTCCGTTCCTTATGCATTTGAACTCTGTACAACTACTCTACAGAGGTTTGGAAATCCTTTGAGGTGACATTGCATTATCTCTTATGGAAACTTCAATTTGATGCTATTATTATTATTTATCACCTTTATATAGTGCTACATGTATTTTAAATAAAAACAATCCAGTTGGCTGTTGTAAAGATAAAAATATATAAGATATTTAAAATACAGATGAAAGGAAGTTTTAAATAATTGAAATAAATATTGTAAAAAAAGGATAAAACAAAAAATTTAAAACAGTGATATAGATATAGTTTATCAATTAAAATAATTTTTTTGATAAGTGTCTTCGGAGGGTTTCAAGGCCAATTCTTTTAACTGGTTTACCAATTAAAAATAGTTCTTTAACCAAGGATATTGTTCTAAAACACTGATAATTCTCATTGAATGGTAATTGTAAGCTTTATATTTTTGCAGTCCATTACTCTAGGTATGATGTACCACATGAAGCTCTCCATCTGCCACTCTTACAAATGATTGTCTGTTTCAGACAAATGTTTTTTTCACTGGTGTCCATCCAAATTTTTTTTTTTTAAATCAACCCATTTATTATTTTTCCTCAGACATTGAATGTGTAAGCTAACCAACATCAGTTTAGTATATACAATCAATAATGTCAATCATTATCTAAGGACTAACAATATCTTGGCTGATTTTAAACAAAATATTGGAAGGACACCAGTGAAACAAACATTTTTCTGAAAAGTCAACAATTAATATTGTAGCAATGACAAATCTCATAAGTATTTAATTGTACTGGCATCAGCCGCCAGTTGATGTAAAGATGAATACATTATGTTATTGTGTTGTATATCTAAGCTGTGTATGTTCAGTAAACTCTTGTAAGTTTCCTATTCATTGCAACTGCAATCTAGACCTTGTGCAATGTATGATAAGATTCAGAAGTCATTATTATCGTTGTAATCATTATTTAGAAATAGTCTTTGAAAATTTTATTTTTCATCCGTGGCATCATGAGGGTTTTGCAGCCACTGATTGGTCAATTCTGTAAACTGTGATGCACAGCAGAAGGTGTGACATCATGACCACACCAAGCAAAGACAGTAGGACTGGGATGTAATGTCACCATTTACTATGTATTTAAACACATTATTTTTCATCCGTGGCATCATGAGGGTTTTGCAGCCACTGATTGGTCAATTCTGTAAACTGTGATGCACAGCAGAAGGTGTGACATCATGACCACACCAAGCAAAGACAGTAGGACTGGGATGTGATGTCACCATTTACTATGTATTTAAACACAAAAAGCCAAATGATTCTTTCTTTTGCACTTGTTTTGGGCCACCTGAAGCACTGTTACTGATCAGAAACAGCAAACATTAATGGATTTAGTCAGATAAACGGTTAACTGCTAACTGTTTTGATTAAGTCTTAATTATGTCTTACAATGCTGTCTTGTTTGGTTCGAGTATTGTTTTGCTTCATTAGGAAATGAAACATGAAATTTATGCAAACACAGGGAAAAATTGTGACATCATGCCTTAGAATCAAGAGAAAATTGAAGAGTGATTCTACTTAATTATTGCAATGATAATAACAAAAGAGGATATGCCTGAGCCTCACACTTAGCAGTAATAGTCTTTTGTGTTTTACTGATTGTGACACCACAGCTGGTTTGTGCTCAGGTACTGTTATTTTGATGGCACTTTAGTGTTGTTTTTTTACTTTCTGACAAGCCATCATAATTGCCCTATTATGGTTGACGAGGTCAGAGAATCACGACCAATGCAAATTTCTGCTGAATGCACCGCCAGTAGTACACGCAAACAATATATGGTGGTGCCAAATTGGCTTCTTTCTTACGTACGGTGCCCTGGAAAACGTCGATTTTGTAAAAAATTAATTAGAAATTGAGTCAAGACAATTGTCCATATTTGGCAACGACTTGTAACAGACACTTGCAGCATTTTGTTGACCTTGTTAAGTTGTCTGGTTTGTACAGTACTGGGGACTTATCTGTCAACTAGCTGCATTAATTGCGCTGACCTAGTCATTGTCCAATGAGTTTCAGCATGTATCAAGGACAGTTACAATACCATACCAACATAATAATGTCCAGTTTTGATTCTAAAGTTCAATCTTATCATATCTATATATACATCTAACAGCATTATCCATAGCCAAATGATCTAACACATAGGTAATGAGAACATAAATGCTAACGTATATACACGTATGTAAGACTACACGAGATCAAAGATATGATATACGAATGCTTATAATGCAGTCAAAAATTGTGATGTTTCAAATGTCGTTCTAATTCCTGCAAAGGGCAAAGAATTTGCATATAAATGTTTCCTTTTTTTCTTCGTCTTATTGAATGGTTGACATATGATGTAAATAAGGCAACATTTGACAAGAAACTTAAGGTCAGCCACTAAGAAAAAACTTATTTTGACATAATTCTTTTGGCATCATCTTCTTGATCATTGCAAAGACAGCAGATGCTATCAATTTGCTGTAATTCCAGCTCAGCTTACCAGATCAGAATGGACTAATTACATGACTCTATGGCCCAATTAACCACCTGTAATTCTGTGGCTGCTGTAATTGAATATTCAGAAAATGAATGGCGTGATCGTTCTTACTGGGGAGGTTTTCTCATTGTCATCCACCCACACTTCTTTTCTTCTTTATTTCATTGAAATTGTTCTATTAGAAGGGATCAGCTACAAGAAGTAATATGGAAGTTCCCTGGCTGAGTTGTAAATTAAACTATGAGTTAAAAGTTAAGTCGTTATTGAGTGACATGTCATCAATTCCAACAGAGCTTTGCCGGTGCAAACGTATAACAAAAACACAAAAAATATGAACAACTTAGTATTACAATATATAGTCAATTTCATACTTAGCAAAAAAATACTTATTTCCAGAATTCAAAACACAGTCATCAGTCACTTGCATGTCAGAGATGACACAACATTACATTTCCATTAACACCGCATTGTTAGTAGAATTTTTAATTTATTTGTTACTGTTTACTTGATAAAATCACATTCACATGTACATACACATTACACAGCACACACAATTTATGTACATAAGTAAGACACACAAATGCCACAAAAAAAGGCCTTTAATTAGCATTTGAGAATAATAATTTTGCAATATCTCAATGCATTGTGCAGCAATTAAAGAATTCGTGCATCTGGAATACATCTTCTTGTCCACGATATAGCAAGTCTTTTCAGTATTTATTGAGGAGCATCAAATTGCAGTTTCCATATGCATCTGCCCATGAGTCTCTTGTTGCTCAAACAAATAGGCCAAGCCATTAGGTTTCAGAGCACAATGAAGATGGCAATAAAAAAAATGCATGGCAGTTAAAATCTACAAAAAGAAAAGAACAGTCACTTTTCATTCTGTATGGCTCAACAAATCGGGATGGTATTCTACACAACTTGATTTGTGACATTCTTAGAGGACTGATACTGAATGTCAAAACAATTTTAAAAGTTTTCAGACAGCACCTTGTTTGCATATACTAACATTTCATAATGCTGAATTGTTTTACAACAATTCCCTGTTTACTGGTTGTCAATTTTGAAAGTTTTGCCAACTTTCTAGTGTGCTAAGTTGAAGTTTAAGCACAGTACACATATATATGACTCATAAAATTGATGCACTGCAATATCTATCAAATGCAATACTCATCAAGAATATCAGTAACTCTGAGCAATGTATTATTCACTATCCATTACATACATCTTATATAACTTGATTGGATCTCTTTGAACCATTCAGGTTGGCACCTCGATAGCGGCAAAAAATTGCTTTAGAGGTGTCATCCTGCACCATGTAAATTACTATTTCATGGAGAAATAAAAAGTTTTGAGTCTTGAATAAAAAAAAAGCCAAAGCATTTTCCAATATCTTTTTCCTAATTTTTCATTGATGTTAATAATTTTCATTTTAAAAATGTTTTCTGACCTATAACAACACTTTTCTATCATTATGAAATAATTTGTTTAAAGGGCTCAAAACCGTGCAAGGGTGGTAACATTGGGGATGAAGGCTCTAACCCTTGTGGCCAACAAAGGGCTCCTGTTATGACTACCAAGCTTTCCCATACCTTGGACTGACATGAAATATCTTACACCCAGATAGCATTCCATATCGTACATGTCTATGTATGTCTGAAGTTTCACTATTCTTGCAATTGCTGGGAAGCGCTTAGTATTATATGCTTATGTGTCACAAAGGGACGCAGGTTGGGCTCTTAGCTCCCATTAAGGCATGCACGCAAACATCGTCAACCTATTCATGCTCACTCTGCCGCGTAACAAGCCCACACAAAGCTTAAGAAAACTTTTTCAGTTCTGATGATATTTCACTGTGCTTATGCACAGGCAGTCGCACACAAACAGTATTCTTATTTGAATTTATTTTTATTTTATAAATCACCTTCTTGATACATGGTGTATTCACGAGTAGCTTATTGTAGACGAGTGAATGGAATAACCGAAGCATGAGATTAGATAAATTATATCTGTTCACATTTTCTAGGCTTGAATCCTTTTATAGATAACAGTGGTGATTTAGATCACCAGGTTCCCTGATCGGTGGGTGGGGGTGATTAGGGCTATACGTCCTGTATTTCTGCACCAGTTGGGCTAATTAGGACAGGCAGGGACCCCGGCAATGAGATGATGGATGAAACAGCCATCCAACTTTGGCTCGACCATGAATTGAACCCGGGAACCAGTGGTTGGAAGCCCAGTGCACCACCACTGAGCTAGGCCTCCACCCCAAGGTTCCCTGACTAAACACTCTTCTAACAATAACAGGAAAACATCGCCATTATCATTGGTACACACAGAAATATCAGTATAGACAATTTATTGAGAATATACACTTTTTCAAAAACTTACACCTTGAATTATATATCCTAAGTACTATGTACTGGGACAATATAATTTAAGTCATACGAATTGTCTTTCCCATATTACTCATTATAATGAGGCAAACACCGTGCGTTTATCTGTGGTACAATTGGCCATGTAGTAACCTAACATTAGGACCAATAATTGTCTACTAACACAGAAGTTTCCAGTACCCTTCACGATCACAAATGATAGTTACATCACCATTATCATCGGTACCACACAGAAATATAATCAGTAACCAATTAATTGAGAAC
This sequence comes from Alitta virens, assembly GCA_932294295.1. Classification (NCBI taxonomy): domain Eukaryota; kingdom Metazoa; phylum Annelida; class Polychaeta; order Phyllodocida; family Nereididae; genus Alitta; species Alitta virens. The sequence continues at coordinate 67,587,888 of OW028575.1, read as the reverse complement.
ATATACTTTCCAAAAACTATAGTCCCTTCTGTGATAAATTACTAATAATATGGGAAAGACATTGTGTAAGATTTAAATTATATCGTCCCAAGAACTAGTACTGTAACTGTTAACTTTTCTGTTGAATTTGAATGTATTCATGTGTGCGACAAATATTTCATGTTTGACATAATACTGTCAATAAAATTATATATAGTATATTGTTTTTTCCTTTACAGAACGGCACAGTTCTGAGCCATTTAAAATCCAAGCATGTTTTTTTTTTTTTTTTTTTTTTTTTGTGCAACTTGAAAAGATTCTGTGATCCTTTGCACTTGATAGTATTTTCCATCATGTCCTTGGAAGTCTTTGGCCTCCTCGTGGCAAGGGTGGTAAACAAAGTATACATTTCTGCTATTGTAAAGCTGTATCAGTACTTTCTGGGGGCACTGTAACTGTTAATTTAGTTTTGGTCATTGGATTTAACTGGTGCATTTTTACCTATTTGATTTCCAAGAGAGTTACATACATTTTGCTTTGAAAAGAACAATGACTTCACAGACAATGATATTTTGCCATCCATAAAGCAAATCTGTTCACCATGGAGAAAAAACAGCGATCTGCTCATAACACCAGACCTAATTTGAGTCTATCGCGGATGTCCTGCCATCAAAATGGTTCTGACAACTAATTCCTTTCATACAGGATATCTGGGATGCAGGGATGTTTGTGATATGGTTAGGACTTTGTATAAAGGGACCCTACGATCTGAGCTCCCCATGCAAGCTTTATGAGTTGACCACTACCCAGATATCAGGCCACAATTGCCACAAAGGACTTGCATTAGACGACGCTGGCCCAGCGTTGAGCCTATAAGTGGCATTTTAAGTGACCAACTGGAGTGGGTTTTGTGGTCATTGTGTTGTTAGTTCAGGTAATATACACCCCAACAGCAAAGGAAATAAAACATCTGAAGCATATGTGCATTTGATAGAACAAGTCTTGGTTGTCATCACTTAAATGCGGATCCTGAGGTGACAGAAGACCCAGTAAAACAATCTCACCCAGGTGCTGCTGCCTGTGCCTCAAAATAGGTAAAGTAAGGACAAACTAGCTTGACGTATTTATTAAAATAATAAAATGCAATGTATCCCAGATATAGCATGCCTGAGAGTCGACATCGGACCAAATTTGGCCGACTTTGGCCGACCTTGACCGACCTTGGCCGACACTGCCGACATGAAGCAGATGTATGTTCTATGGGGAAGCCGTCATACTCCTGTTGTCATAGCTCCTGTTGTCATAGCTCCTGTTGTTTACTTCGCAGGTGTAGTTAAGTCCACCTGATAATTAAGGCCATTTAAACTCCGTCCTATATCTAATTATGTAATTAGGCAAAATGAGTCCTCTAGACAAATAACATAGGCCTAAATGCATTCAAAATGGTCAAATAAATGGTTCCCTAGAAATACTGTAGTTACAGTTATCATTTATTTGACAATCAAGCGACACTTCGCCATCAGAGTTTGAACCGAGGGTGGTCTTATTGGAGATGTTCCTCTTTATGTTACAGAAGAATTTTCTGAATAAAGAAATTGATAGCATGTCCATTGATATCCATTGTTTTATTATTGCCCATTGAATAAGTAATATGAACTCTTAAATTTGAAAAAAAAGTGATACTCTTTGTTAAAGGATTCGACACTTGTTCAGATAACACTATAGAGGCTAGTAACTTAATATGCAAGTATTAAGATAGGTTGAGTCAAGCGGTGAATTTATTGGCTTAGTATTAACATTGCCAATAGTTATTGATTCTTAAACTTCTATTATCTAATGTACCAAAGCCGCACTCATTGAACCGGGCTTAGGCTGTTCTAAAGCCCATTTCTATTTTTGGGCTTTTCTATATTTAGCAGAGCTGTTTGTTGTCCAAAACACCTCTCCACCCACTTTCCTTTTCTTCAAGAAACTTTTCCTAAATTCAAAATTCAATTGGTATCTAGCGGTTATAAATTATATCATTACCCGTTATTATTATTATACAATTATGCTGGTCCTGCGTGGCCTACATTTTTCAATTACATACGTATATTTACTAAGATTTCTTACATGTATATATATATATTTGGATTTCTTATAGTTCTTCATTTGTGTACAAACAATCACTTTACTAGTACGAGAATATTCTCAGTAAGTGATCTATAATAAAAATTTTATTAATTGTATAAATTTCACAGTAACTGCCATTTAAGTCTATGAGCCATTTATATAAGGCCAGTCTGGTCGGTCCAGAGCAGTTCTTTACGTTTGTCATGTCTTGTCTTGTCCTGTGTGTGATTGTGCTTGTTTGTCTGTCTTATGTGTTGCCAATAAAAAAGGCACTGCAGCCAACTTCACTTTCGGTTTCTGGTTATTTATGCAGAGGACTCAACATTCATTATTATTGCTGATTTTAATCATTCTATACTAAATTTTGTCAACGAATTATAAGATATAAAGGCGCTGTCATCCATAATCAATTTTCAGATATTGTTCCACAACACCTATCAATTAATGCCATGAAACACCATGTTAAAAAATACCTCCTGTACAATAAATTGTTTAGAAACAACTTAAAATTATGTATATTATTTACTATTGGATTAATTATGTACTTAGCCGTTAATTAGTTTTCAATTATCCAAACCATTCATGAATATTGTATAATATAATTGTATATAGTTTACCAAACATGCACGTATGTGCATCTGGTTGGAATTATTTGAATGTTTAATATCATGTGATCTATATAATACTATGTATATTGTTTAAATCCAATAAATGAACTCAACTCAACTGTCTTTGTTTTTCACCTAAATTATTATTTCTACGCATTTTTATCTTTTATCATTGCAAATAAATCGATGTACATTACATATAAACTATGTAATTATGCGCTATAAAAATCACAATAATGAATGTATGAATGAATGAATGATACCCAATGTGATAAACAATAACATCTAGAGAATGGCAACAGTCACTTGTGAGAACGACTGTCATGATCTCTTTCAATGTAACACACAATTTTAATTACCTTGCCGTGAATATTCACACCCTTATTAGACGGGGCCTTTGAACTTATCTTTCAGCTCTTTCTACAATGTTGTGCCTTGGCTTCTAATATTGCACGCAAAATGCGAATTGGGAAGCCACAGTTTGAAATATATACATGTTTATCTTGAAACAAAATTTGAGTATGCAGGCTATTCGATAGAACTAAATTATCTGGCGGCCTTATTGAGAAGATACACAACTTTTGCAGCAAAACAGAAAAAGTTTTATCATATCGTTCAAAATATGGAAAGCAAACTTTGTTATATGTATATTTATTTTTGGGCAAAATTTCCAGGAAAAGAGATCGGGAGCGCCATTAGCATGCTTTCTTCACAATAACATGATGCCAGGATTGCCAATTAGGAATTGTAGAAGAAATTCAATATATTGAAATAAACATTCTCAAATTTGTCATTCAGATATAAGATAATCTAATCTCATAGGGAAAGGGAAAGACATTTACGTTGACAGAATTAGAATTAGATGTGCCTGTTGAAATGAGAGACTCAGAAGTAGGTCAATCCACCTGTGTCAACAATATTTGTGTCATCGCCTTGTTTACAAGCTAAAGACTGGGAATTGTGAGTTTCTGAAGGTGTCTGCATTGCCATAACATGTCCCAGATGAGTGGTCCTCTTCCACTAATTTGGCCGGATTCATAATCGTCCATCAATGTCCACCAGTTCGTGTGATAGAATCGTGAGGTTTTAGGTGTTGCCATGGTGTTAAGGTGAATTCTTATGGAATTACCTTCGTCTGATATTTTTAAATATTTTTTCATATTTTAGAAGGGTAGCCAGAGCAGCTGAAGCTGTTTTGCATCCGGGACCTTAGAACTATAGAAAAACATTTTCTATGGAATTCACTTGCAGAAATTGGCAAGTATAGATCCGTTGCATGTTTTCTTGTTCTTTTATCGTTAATTTCAATATCTAAAACTATATTATTGTTAAATACTTATGGGCCAGTCCATGAATACATGATTATGGTATTTTCTCCTTCACATTCAATGCAATAGGCCTATATCAAAATAGGCTGAAATCTCCATTACCGATTTGCTTAGCAAAAGTTTTATTATATTTCATTTTAAAATTAACATGGATTCTGAAACGGACACAGATGCATGTTTATAATGAATACCTTATGATGCAGAAAGTCCCTGATGATTTCAAAGCATTGAGTAAAATCCTATCTTCATTATGCAATGTGCATCACAACAAAGTAGGCCTAATGGAATGTCTTAAAATGAAATACTTATGTAAAATTATTAATCATTTTTGAAGAGCTTACAATGATATATTGAAACATGAGATTTTTTGATAGAGAAATTGCATGAAAGGCGAATGAATTATGAACCCTTTTTCTAGGGATCTGCATCAAAATTATGTTCCTTTATTTTTCAGTAGAAAAACTAAGCGGTTTTTCTTACATTGAAAAATGGCTCTGGTCCCATAAAACAGCCTATAAGCCTCTGTATTATATATAAACTGATTCGCCACTACCATTTGATTACTGTGAATGACCTTTGACCTTTATTATGGTGGTTACACTCTCATGCCACCTGTAGTTGTTGCTTTGTGATTATAGAGTTCTGTTTCCAAAGATCAAAACGCAACATTTGGTAAAATTTGCCTGTACCTGTAATTTAGGAGCAAATGTGCATAAAGATAACGCCATTGGTGCATCGTGCTTCTTGTGATCTTCCAGCCAGTGTTTAAGGTCAACAAGGTTCACCTTTCTCAATGCCAACTTTCAAGGAGGGGAAAAAAACGCACAAAAAAAAGCAGACTCGATGTTGTCGCCAGGTTGTCTCAGCACCCTGTTGTTACTTTTGACATCAGTCTCATACAAAAGAAAAGAAAAAAAAGAATACGGTTTCTTTTCTAATTAAATCACGTTAACACACATATACATGGCATAGGATGTGCCTTCCAGACGTAAACAGATGCCTTACACAAGGGACAAAAGATATACCTCCTTGTGATTTATCCAAGCCTTGTGTAGCTATAGAGTGGCCATGGGGTACAAAAATACCCAATCACTTGGAGAGCATTTTTTGTCCTGCATGCCATCACCTTATGATTCATCAACTGTGTTTTGTGTTATGGGAAACACCTTCTATAAATAGTGTAGTATAATTAATTTTATGATAAAACATGGAAAAATTGACATCAGTGTAAGTTACTTTCCACAGAGAAAGGAAGTTCCAAAAACATGATTTTGATTAGATGATTTTGATCTTGTGTCTTTTGACCCAACTGTACAAGTTCTGGCATAGTAGCGTATGGAAGTTAAAAAGCCAATAAAGAAAGGAATACTGATGTATAATATGGGAGACGGCGAAAAGATGGAAAATGATGGAATATTTTGAGTTTTCAGGGACCTGAAACTTTATGACTATATTTTTGGCCTTTATATTGCTAGAAAAGCAATGTGCTAACACCCAGCTGTACATTGCCCATATTTCTGAATCTCATTACCACCTTGGACACTGCACCCTGAGGTACACCCAGTCTTCTGCTTATGTCTTATGCACTGATCTCAATAACGTTCTTCACTGCCAGATATTCTATGGGAAGCTGCACAATTTGTTACATTTCAAGGAGAAGATGAGAAAGAGACTCTATTACACTATTTTTGTTGTAGTTAAATTAAATGTAATTGCTCTTTTTTTTCTAATTTTAATTAAATGTTATGACTTCATATTTTTCTATTCATGCACTATTTTTTTCTTAGACCTTTTTATACAAAGTGTATAAAAAAAACATATATATATATATATATGTCACTTTGCCTTCATCCTGTTTGCCACATACCAATAATTGCAAGTTGATCTGCTATGTTCTTTTCCCAGACTGATGAAAGGGTCACTTTTAACATTGATTTAATGATTAAAAAAATGCTGCAATTTGTATTAGCTTGTTTATCCCCTGACTAACAAGTATAGACATAATTTAAGTAAACCCAAGTGACTTACTGTTTGTTAGGTTACCTTTTTAACCCTGTAACAAACAATGAATACAAAATTTCATCAGTCTGAACATCAGACCCTCGATCTCACGTGCACCTATCTGTCTCTCCTGCGTAGAGGCCTAATCCAGGATCTTGCATTAATAGAGTCTTTTCACTGAGCAGCCCTGAGTTCAGCAAGACATAAGTCCTTCCTCTCCTCTTATTACTCATTTTGCTTTTCAGACCTAGAAGATAATCACTGACTTATTCAATAAATATAACTTTCTCACAAAAGTAATAAAATCAACTGAATGATAAGGTGTCAAATATACATGAAAATGCACTAAAAATACTGCTGCTAGGATGCACTTTGCTTTAGCTAATCATAGCCAAGGGCAGGAACTTTTTCAGCCAATAAAAATTGCAGTTTTCTATCATAGCCACCTGTGAACATCCACTATTCAAAGATAATTTTGGAAAATATTTAAAATATTCCATCATTTTGACCAAGAGTCTTTAGTTCGAAGTAGTTTAAAGCAGCTTTGTAGGCTGTTAAATTATTTCCTTTCAAAGAAAACCACGCAGTGCTAAGTACTTGCACCAATGCCAACCGAGCTCTCCTATATGCCACAGTAGTGACTAAAAATGCTGTCTGTTAATGTGTAGCCTACAATAATTGTCCAGGCATATCCACTCATTTCCTAAATATAATTGTCCTTTCTATAGATGGCTAGGTCATGATATTCAGTACATATGTATAGGTACCACATGTGTGTCGTTAAAATATCGTAATTTTATGCAATAGAACTATTATTTGCGTTATTTTATATTTCAAAAATACTTTCTGATACAGACAGCAGATAAAGTTGCACGTTCCATCATAAAAATAGAATATATCTATCTTATCTGTGCCTCTACAGTAAAAAAAATTCTTTTTGTATGTTACTTGCCCAATTCCATCCTTAACTAGTAGTAGTATTGGCCTAATGTAGTATGAAGTCACTGCTGTTCAGCTCGCACCAACACTGTCTAGCAATTAACAACGAACACCTTGCTGTAACATGTGGGAGACTAATACAAGCAAAAGTTTAATTAAACAACAGCCTTTTGCTTGTCATTCTGCCTGGCTGTCTATAATGGACTTTTTACCGTGGAATTCGACCACACTGCATTTTCTATGGGCCTTATACAACCTGTTAACTCACTAGAGGGCGTGCAGACAGAAACTAATGACACAGGATTGCTGGAGATGGTGCCATCCGAAGCTTCAATGTCAGTCACGACACTGTCCAGACATGCAACTCACTTGTTGTTGTAGTCTGGTGCCTTGGCTTACCCCCTGACCTCAGTGACCTGTCCGTGAGCATCTTGTCACACGGACCCTTCTCTGACTGAGGTCCTAGCTATTTCGATGGCATCCGCACCAAGTAAAGTGGTAGGTAGCTGGGGAGTAGTGCAGCATCTCATCTAATCTCATCCTATCTCTCATTTCATTTCAGAAATCTCTCTCCCTATCCCATTTCTGAAAATCTAATCTCATTTAATTTCATCTCATTATATATCTCTCTCCTTATCTTATCTCATCTCTGAAAATTTCATCTTATCATATCTCCCTTTATCTCTCACAATCTCTCCTCTCATCTTATCTCTACCCATATCTCATCTCATCTCAGTGGGGTGCCAGTTTCTCTTGCCTTATCTTGTCTCGTCTTACCTTTTGTGGCACACATTTTAGCATTACACATTTCATGTTATTTGCCCAAAATGAATATCTCATGCTAGATGGGAATAATCCACTGCAAAGACTGATCTGCCGTGAAACAAACACATCTCAGTTTAATCAAGAGAACACAGTATCCGCCAACGGTGACAAGCAGTTATTTGATAACCAAAGCTTTAAAAGTGTCATGCGCTTTTTGTCAAGTTGCCAAGATGGAAACTGGAACTGTTTAGTTTTTCCCAACAGGTGAATACTGGTAATTACAGCAGTATGTAGTTCATTCCATTTTTTCGAGCGAGTTTTGAAAGTGTGACTGTTTTTATAAAAAGTGCCTGCGAATACTGAGAGATTTGAAAGAATATATTGACATTTCATCACGGCAACGGATTGTCACAGGAACTGATGTTGAAAAACAAGATGGTAAACAATTATTATGAAACTATGGCGAGATTCAAAAATGTTTATTTCAGTCACCGATCATCTCTTCTATTGAGCTTCACCATCAGACTTCATCTTAACTCCGCAGTTCTTTTCATCTTTTCGTTAATCTAGAGGCCTTCCAGAAAAAAGTAATTAAACTCTCGACGCCAGGATAGCAAAACATGAATTCTTATCATTGCTTGTGATATAAAATGCCACGTGAAAGTTTGATTAACTCCGAATATGGCATATCTATAATTAAGGTTTTTTTTCTCATTAAAACTGACAAGTTATAGAAATCCAGTTATTATAAAAGTGCACTTTAAGTACCCCCATGATTCACCACACACCCATTTTTCATCCCACAGAAAAGAATTTACAAAGCAAAGTAAGCTACATTTAGTTCCATATAATATGGTTGACTCTAGACAGCTGTAGCAACCTATTCCTGGCTGTATCTATAACTGGTTAAAGCCAGCTGCATCTGTCTACTCCTAGTTTATAGTCAGCTTACACCTACCAACATTAACTGGCGCCCTCTGTTAACGAACATGTACATATGCGGAAGCCTGACTCCACAGTGCACAAAGTGAAATAAAATATGAGTCTTGGTAATGCAAGAAATTTATCTCATATATATCTTAGCATTGAATAAACAAAACACAGAGGTAGGTGTGGACATCTCTGCCATTTATTAGACACATAATAACCGACACATGACAATGCTCTTGTGGAACTAACAAACTCCTATAGTGCCTGGCAGAAAAGTTGTTACACTGGCAAACAATGCAACATTTTTGTGTCTTTCAAAGTGCTACTAGTAGGTTCAAGCAGTGAAAGACCATTGAGTATCACCAGCCAACCTTGACTATTTATAAAACATAGTAATCAACATTTTAGATTATCCCTTTGAGTAAAAACTCTTGACTCGTTGAGCAAATTGAACAGCAAAATATGCTAGGCACTCTAAGAATGCCAACAGAAAATAAATCTTGGTTTGGCAGTTAGATGAAACTTCTTTCAAAGAACTAGATGAACATCTTAGAGTATCATGTTGCCAAATTAAACACAAATGTATAATAATATAATATAATATAATAATAAATCTTTATTGACCATATTGATAAAGATATACACAAAAAGAAGAATGATATCAAACTCTTAATATCAGAAACCCAACATTATGAAACTCTTCACAGTGGAGATGATTTAAAGTGTGTGCGTGTGTGATTAGGGCTTTACGTCCTATATTTCTGCACCAGTTGGGCTAATAAGGACAGGCAGGGACCCCGGCAATGAGACGAAGGATGAAACAGCCATCCAACTTAGGCTCAACCAGGAATTGAACCCGGCACTCAGCGGTTGAAAGCCAAGCGCTACCTCCGAGCTAGGCCCCCGCCCTTGAGATGATTTAAAAGGTTCTAACATACAAGCATACACACTGGAAGTAGAGCAGAATATTGCTATTATTGGATGAGAGATGAACGAGCCAGTGCCCAGGAAAACAAAGTGTAGTTTTGTCAATTATTAACTGAATTTAACTAACAAATTATACATAAATATGTATGTGCATTATGTATGTGCTTTGAGTATAGCCAGCTATGTTATGTTTAGTGGCAGGTAGCATCGTACAGTAGAAATTGTCCAGCTTTGTCTACTGTAATTTATAAACATAGACGTATACTTTTTTGTTTCCCTGGAATTTATATTTGTATTTAAACTAACTGTGGTCTGATTATAAAGCGAATAAAAAAATTAAAAAAAAACATTTTGCCACATTTGTCAAATTTGTCAAAACATTTTGAACATAAAAAACAAAATTCTTGATTGAATAACCAAATTTTGTCCGAACATTTTAATAAACAAATGCAAGGCATTCGTTTATTATTCTAAATTGGTCTGGCAATGAACATCTGTTTTAATTCTGAAATTAGTGTCCTGCTGATTCCTTAATTCCACCCAATGATGTGTTCAAGCCGATGACGATAAAAATGACAAAGCTTGTTATTCGCTCAAAGTGCTTCAAAATTGCGTCATCAGAGCATCTTGAGAGCACCATCAGAAATCGCTGCCAACTGATCCTGGGTGGAATTGAGCATCACTCAGCTATCAGTAGCATGACCATGATGCTGAAAAAATGCTGGACTTGCATTAAATTTTAAATAAAAACCGTCTCCATGAGAGAGGGCTGGCTCCACTCGGCAAAATTGCTGATTACACCGGCAGGATTTACAGTATGCGGAATATCATAATCAATATCTTTACTTGAAATGGGAAGAGACCAAAAGCACACAAGCAAAGCAAAAATTGAGATTCACTTAAATTGAAATAAAATTAGGGAATACTTTATAAGCTATTCACATGTGTGCTAGGTATGGTGTAGGCCTACAGTTAGTTTTATAAAAAACGGTCGACTCTAGACGGCTGTAGCGGCCTATACCTGACTGTGGTCTAAACATGCTAAAGCCAGCTGCTTCTGTCCACTTCTATGACTTATAGTCGGCTTACATTTATCACCAGAAAAGGGTAACATTGGCAAATATTTTTGAGTAGCCAGCTATGACAGCTTTGGCTAGGTTTAATTTGTCCGGTCGTTTTTAATGAAATTAACTGTAGCTACAAATGTAGACAGGCATTATCAGAATATTTTACCTGCTCTCAAAAAAAAAAAAGAAGAAGAAAAGCCCACTTTCTCACATATATAGAAACTGTAAATGTTCTTTCTTTTTTTTTCAAGCTTTTGCAAAGATTGGGCTGCTTGACCCTTTTAGAGTTACTCCGCCTACTGTTGGCATGGCTTTATTAAGACTTCTAAGGAAACATATGTACGTGGGTAGGGTGTAAGTAGTACTATGTAATCAAAGTGGTGGTCCCAGGAAAAACACTCTTAGATCCCGTCTTGTAAACTTGCTTTTTCTCATCTTTTTCTCACCTTATTCATCACATCTCATCTCATGGGGTGACATACTGTATGATAGATTTAATATCTTTCACAGCATTCTACTGAATAAATTATGGTTGACTACTTTACCTCAGCTGTAAATCCTTATGATATTATGCCTTAGTAATTTTGTCGTACAAGTGTGTTGTATACCAAATCAACATTATTTTACTGTAAAAACCACAGTTAGATTGCAAGAAAACTACAGAAACCCATTCAAGTGTGTGGGCATCAACATGTACATCTTTGTTTTGTATTAGGATCAGTTTGGTGCCTGGTTGCTATGAAGTATTGGCATCAGCCACGTACATACCAGCTGACTTGGTTATATCCCAACGCCAATATAACTAACTTATACTCCATTAGGCATATTTACTCATTTATGTGATTGCTTGTTTTGTTTTAATGCCTTTATTACCCATAGCAGTTTAGTTTACATTCGGGAGGGAGTTAACTGACATTTTTGTTAGTATATCCCGCAAAAGAATAATAGAAAAGATCACATGGTGGAGTATGATAATTTTTATCACTTTTTTGCATTTTGTTGTATTTTTATCTCTCTTATAAAGTCCATTTCAAAATTACATTTTTAAAAACTTGTGAATAGAATTTACAGAGGCTCAATAACTTGCTTGATTTGTCTAACTTTTGGTCGAGAAGATTTTCAATGTGGGTGCAAAACTAGTGACAGTCTATCTTATTGGATGTCTTGTACACATAAAAACACTATGGATTGCCAGGAAGATTTCTCAGTTCTTTCCGCTGTAGTATGTCTCCTAAATGGGGCAATTTCGCTTGATGAATAAGGGAAGCCCTATACTTTGACACCCAACTATTATGTTGTCTCTGGCTGGCATCTTGAAGAATCAATTTCAGTAGATCATTACAAGACTACATGGCCAATTGTGCTACGTGCGTTTTTTGGAAAACGTAGTTTTTGCCTCATTATAATTAGCTAAAAACCATGCGTTTTCCATGCGTTTATCCTTCTCATGAAAAACGCACGTGGTTCATTTGGCCATTTAGGATAAGTAGGTCTTGTACCAAGGATTGGGCTTAAAGTTTAGATATTATTGGGGTATAGGGCCTATCGAATATGAGAAGAAGACACGTTACCTGATTAATTATTTGAACAAAAATGAGGAGCTCTTCCTTTCTAATCGTTCGCTCTCATTTCTTCACCCACCCACTCATCCCTATTATAAGGATTATTATAAGAATTGATCGTTTCTTCTAGTATCAATGTATAAATTTGAATATCAATTACGAGTTTTTGTCTCTGATTTAATTACAGAACTGTGATTCTATTAACTAAATGGTTCAATGATAATATAGGCAGTACCCGTGCCATAAGTTTGTATTATTAATCATAGTTGTAAGATGTTTTGCAGTGAAATAGACTTGTGTTCCAATTATGTTTGCATGTTGTGATATAACAAGGGGCTGCCACAAGAGCAAGAGTATTAAATTAATATGCGTAAATTTCCACACATTTCAATTCTAAAGAATGACTTTAGGTCAGTTTGGAGTCTTTGCACTGACTTGAATCCAACACCTACACAATCTAATGTCAAGAGTGATTGAAGTGACTATATAAATTGGCGCTGCCTAGTACGCGGTAACTATATAATCAAAGCATTGTCATATCATCATTACGTAGCCCCCTGTTAGCTGGTCATATAAAACTTGAAAAGGCTAAATGAAACAGCTGATGACCGGACCAGTGGTGCCCACAGTGGAGTGGGGCTCCTTTTTTCCCCTCAGAGCCTGAAGTATCAATCATAAAGTCTTACTGCAAAACATCTTACTATAGTTTAACATCCTGAGTATATTATGTAAATTATTGAATTGTATATATTATTTGTAAGAAGGGAGAATGCCGTCTTTAATAAATGTGGTCAAGTGGCTCATGGTGCCACGACCATGGGGCACCTTTAGTCAACCTAAAAAAACACCTGGAATTTGCTAAAAGAGGCTTTAATTTGCTTCAATAGTAGCACAAACTTAGATTTCCAAAGGCTTGATTATGAACCATTAAAGCCCACTCAGGGAATAAGATGTTGAGAGATAATCACATCTATCTTATTCAAACCAGGAATAACAACATGTTTTTGAAATCAAGACAATAACAGTATAATACTATATAATATTATATTAAATGGTACCTTTATTTCTAGTGTGAGTCTTGTGTAATGTCACATACCCCAATACGATAAACAAAGCCTCTGTGGACAAGAGCTGGTCACACTTGAGTGAATTCACTCTCCTGGGGCCTTTGCCTCTTTTGGTTCAAGTTTTACATGATAAATTAACCCCTTGATTATTTCCACAGCAATAAGTTGGTCCAAACATTTTTGCGTTTTATTTGTGGTTGAGTGTAGTTTTCCAATACTTCCAAATTAGCTACAACTCCAGATTTTTTCGTGGGATTATATGTGCACGTAGTCTTACAGCCTTCCTACCTATTTGAAACTATTCTATACTGACAAATAATGTGTGCACACACTATTGCTAATCTTGGCATGCTGTTATTTTCGTCACAACTATCATTTTCATGCGGTGAATCGGCAACTTCAAATTCCTAAAAATTCTTAATGTCATCACTGAGTGACTTAGTCATCGTTGATAAAACCTAATAACTCATTTTCAATGTGAAATTGTGATAGTTGGTATTGATGTGTGTACTGTCCCGACAATATTTATTCAACCTGATGCAAAAATACAAGGACAAATAGGATTTTCATGGGCATCAGTATTTTTAGTGCATTTTAATGTATATTTGACATCTTATCGTTCAGTTTATTTCTGTTATTTCCCTGAGAAAATAATATTAATTGAATCAGTTATTTATGATCTTTGTGTCTGAAAAGCAAAATGAGTAATGGACGATTTGTGCTGTATCTATGGTAACAAATGAGATAAGGAAACACTCAATTATATAAGAATTGATTACGTAATTAATAACAATTACTAAAGTGACGAATGCAACGTTCACTTCTGTCCTCGTCTGAATCAAAGGATGCAGTTGATCTATTGTGCATTTGAGAGGTAATATATATCATCTTTATTCATACTCTTGGTATACTAATACAATACTAATACAATACTAATACAATACATGGTTTAAGTAGTTAAAAGGCTACGATAAAACGGAGCTTCTGGTGGCCTACGACAGGCGGTGCTAGTGGTACCAGTGACGGTGGCCACTAGGTGGTGCTTTTAGATACGTATGGACGGCGTACCTCGAATGGGTGCCCGAAGGCCTAACCGACATGCTCAGCATGACAGATGAGTAGGTTGAACGCCAGGGGCTATAGTTTGATTACTGTTGAGCCTGTTAAACGCCAGGGACTACAGGTGATTATTATAGAGGACATGATATGTGTACCAAGGCTTGGGATTATCCTGTTGATTATTGAGCTATCTGACACTTATTGTACTAGTTTAAACTTTCCAAAGCCAACGACAGGCGGAGCTAGTAGTTGTGTGTGAACGCCAAGAGCTATAGCTTGATTACTATGAAGACATTAGACTTGTGCTTTGAACGTTGTTTTATACATCTTATAGTGCCACTATGCTAATCTTAGCATACTGTTTTTTTTTTTTCACAATCATCATTTTCATGTGGTGTTTCGGCAATTTCAACTGCTGCTTTTTAAAATTTGTTAATGTCATCACTGAATGACTTAGTCATCGTCGATAAAACCTAATTACTCATTTTCAATGTGAAATTGTGATAGTTGGTATTGATGTGTGTACTGTCCAGACAATGTTTATTCACCTGATGCAAAATACAAGGACAAATTGCAGGACTGCTGCCAGGCTACATCTAGAGTGCCTGAAAGACAGCGATCCCTTCCTGATCTGATAATTAACAGCCCTGAAACGTGCATTTATATATCCACAAATATTCTGCTGTCCCTATGTGGGAAACCTTGTCTTCGATTTGGCAATCTGCTAAAAACTATGAGACAATTCGGTGGTGAAATTGATACATCAAAACAGCATGTCACCAAATGGTGTCATACGCAGGAATAGCACTTTCCTTGCAAATAGATGAAACTGCCGAGAAGACTCATTGAAATTCGCAACTGACGCTAAAATATAGTTTTAGTCAAAGTGAAATTCAATGATTAATTTTCTCAATATGTACATTTTGGCCCTATAATACATACTTTGTCAATTTCATGAATTCCAAATTGTACATTCTGTGTACGAGATAAATAATAGTATATATTATATTTATATACAAAAAAATAAGCATACTTACAACAACAGAGTAGCTTTATAAAAAGAATTCAAGATGTAAGGAATATTTACCAAGTACACTGCAAGGAAATAATGACGGATTATCAACCTTCCAAAAGAAATGGAACTCTCAAAAGTGCATGAAGAACGAGGTAATTTATTTTGAAAAAAATAATAAAAAATTAAAAAAGTTAAGTTAATTGCTGCATCCAAAATGCTTTTCCAGACCATGGACGATTTGTGCTGTATCTATGGTAACAAATGAGATAAGGAAACACTCAATTATATAAGAATTGATTATGTAATTAATAACAATTACTGAAATGCCGAATGCTGGGTTCACTTCTGTCCTTGTCTGAATCAAAGGATGCAGTTGATCTATTGTGTATTTGAGAGGTAATATATATATCATCTTTATTCATACTCTTGGTATACTAATACAATACTAATACAATACTAATACAATACTAATACAATACTAATACAATACTAATACAATACATGGTTTACACTATAGTAATAAAAGTGCAAAAATTAATTGAGACACGTGTCCTCAATAATTGATTTGACTTCATTGGAAGTAAAGTCTAACTCTGCAAGTCCATCTCTCACCATTGACATTTCATGTACAGTGTGTGCTGCATGTAAATTAACAAGTGTTTTGCAGTCACATGTACATACTGTCCGAACACACTTTGTAACATCTTTGCATTTTGGAGTAAGAATCTCAGTTAAATGAATACCCATGAAATTGATTAAATGCTGTAGCCCTAAGCACAATCTAGGCCTCCCAGAAAACGCTTTGGACATGCAGAAAAACGTTTCCTGTTCTAGTTTTCTCATATACCGGTCTGAAGATACAGTAGACATAAGTCTGACGCCTCTTTGTTTTTCATATTCAGCATTCTCTAGTCCAAAATGCATTGAGGAGTCAGTCATACATGTGCAGTGTTAAACTGATCCTGTTTATATGCCTTCGATCTTTTGAACTACAACAAACTACTGTGGAATAGTTGCTCCAGTGCCTGATCAGTCATAAAGTGAGCGCACACTTTCAATTGCATTGTTTATGCATAAGCTGCAAACTTCAGTGCAGGAGAAGACATTTAGACTCAAATGATGGATTATATGTTAATACTGAACTGCGACATGAATTGTGCATGTCCTGCCACAGGAATTGCTCAGTCCATGATGCAAATGTTTACAGACAATCTGATCTTAGAGCTCCTTGCAATGTTTTTAGCTCCTACCAAGATGTGACCTCTCATAAATGCTTCAGGAAACACTTATTTTTCTCTAGGGCCTGAAATTTCTGTAAGGGAAGTTTGACATCATATCAATTAGTTTTTTGTTCAGCATCATTGGTAGCAGAGGCAGATCCAGAAATGTGTGTATATGTACGGGGGGGTGGGGTTGATTGCTACTGGGTCTGAAGCTTATAGTTAGCTTAAATTTCCAGCTGCCAGAGGGAGTCATAGATAGACAGATTATAGATGAGGAAAGTGCAGCCTTCTAAGGCAAGTTCTTGCCACTATTGAGGGTTGATGATGAGGTGAGAGAAGAGGAATCCACCCATGTTACACATTTACCCCATGGGTGGGGTCTTTTGATTGCCTCAGCATAGACACCTAGTTCAAGGCACTTCTAATTTAACGTCTCATGCGATCGACATCCAGCTGGGGTGTAGTTCTTGAAGATTCTTTCGATCTCAACCAGTAATCAGTTACCCGGGAATTGCTTCATCGAATCACATGATTTTGTAATAGGAGTGCATTATTTTAGTTTGTTTAATCTTTTCTTTTTTTTAATTTTCTCGAGAGTTGATCACATTATTATCTCATTATCTTAGAGAGTCCACACATGTTACACATTTACCCCATAAGTGGTTTCTTTCTGGCCTCAGCATAGACAACCGAGTACAAGGGACTTAACGTCTCATCCGATCAGCTGCAAAATCATTCCCACTGTTTATCCCTAGTCACCACTCACCAGTGCTGCCATCATGCCACTTCATCTGGGAAATAATTGCCCAAAAGAGTCACTCCTTGGCGAGAGAGAAAAACCATATCTTGTAATTCATCATACATTTGACACTATTTTGTATTTTAAATGGGCATTATTGACATGATATCAGAGATGGTAAGTGATTCTTCCCATAAGTTTTAAAAGTATAAAAGTTGAATGGAGCAAGATTATCTTTATTTACTTTCTCACAATTGTATTTGCTGACAATTAGCAATGGCATGGTCGTAGCATTTGGTGCCCAGTGTTATATTTACTCATGACAAATCATGGTGAAGGAGTGAAATATCTGCAGGAATTGTAAGCCATTGGAAACGTGGTCTGCCTTTTGTAGTGAGTGAAGTTGAAATGGCACTAAGAAACCTTGCTGGTCTAAAAAAAGTGGTTGCAACGCTTTCGCGCCGTTCAGCAGGCAAATCTTTTGAGGAATCACCACATCTGATTGGCTGAGCGGCCATTAAATTAATATTTTTTTTTATTCCGTGCCTTGACCTCTTTCATAACAGGTCATTATACAAAAAAGAAATTTTGTTTAACACAGTTGTGGAAATAGTCAAATAACGGATGCAATTTCAGGTAAGGTTTTCTTAGTGAATTGTGTATAGAATTTAGATCATATCATCTCTTGCTATCTAGGGCACTAGCTCAGCTTCTTTAATTCAATAATTCAAATAAAAAATGTTAACTGATTATGACTGAATGTTCGCTCAAATATATTTTTGCGTAATTAATAATAATGGTCGTTTACCACAGCACAATGTCCGGATGTTGAAATTGGAGAATTTCGCTATAGCGTACCAGAAAAGTGCATTAGGGGTACCGTTCCAAAATAAGGCAACATTTTTACATTAAAAAAAAAGAGTTGTTTTCAAGTACGACCAGATTGTCAAATACTGGTAAAATTTCAATTTCATATTTTTATTCTACAGCCACAAACACCTTGTAAAATTTCACTTAAAGTGGCTCAAGGTGCCCCTTTCTCCCCTACTGGTTTTCTCAAATGTACATATAGATTTACTATACTCCATGTTGTGTAATATGTGTTCAGGAATTGTAAATTATAGACGGGATTTTTATCTTATTTCAATCTTTTATTTTAAAATGTAATTTGAAGTTGAATTAGGGATTCCTACTGTCAACTGATTATTCATCAAATAGACAGTTTCATTCTGATGATTCTAATAATTTAAGGCTTCATTTTAATGCTACCTCTGCCATGTTTGAAGTTGTAATAACCATCATTCGATATCAGTTGCATAATAATGCTCATTACAATGTCTAGATAGATGCTTCTGCGGGATTCAAGAGGATGAAACATGGAAGTGGTTTATTCAGTCAGTTGTTGTTTCAAAGCAGGATGTTAACATCAGGTGAAACTCACAGGCTTCAATAATTACATTGTTTGATAAAAAGTATTCTCTGTTTACTGGTTGGTAGACAGTATTAGGCACATGGGCATTGTATTTGATCTTTATCACTAATAATTAGTTATCTGTCATGTGCACTATGGCATCACTGTTATCTTGGAACGTAAGCGAATAAACAACTCAAATTTAGAACTTCCTTATTTAAATCATATTATCTTATTGTTGTAAAGACTATCTTGAATAACACATTATTCTCTTGAAAAAAAAAATCTAAATTCTTACCTTGGTCTGGGTTAGGGGAGAGGGTCTGTCTACAAGTCGACTGCTCACGCCATCTATAGTGATTTTATTTACTGGTGCAGCGCTCGAGCGTCTACAGATTCTCATTGAGAGCAACTCACCAAATGTCCCGCACTACTAACCCAGCCACTTTTGACCTATGGTCCTCGATTCAAAAATGCTCAAAATCATTCAAGGAATACAAATCCGACAATATAATGATATCGCAATGTTTTTAGCAAAGCAATGAACACGGCAAACAGCTAACTTTTTTGTTCGGTCACCAATAAATTTGAATGTGCATAGCGATAACGTAAAGTAAGGACATTTCAGTTACCAGGGACCCCGAAGATAGGGTCCCGAGCAGAGACAGGTGAGGGTTGTAATTAAGTGTTCTCAATCTCTCCATTTATATATATATTATTTTTGGGCATGTTGTTCACGTAATCACTCCATGGTTTGCTGGAGTAGACAGAAAGACAGCTAGACAGCTAGACAGCTAGACAGACAGACAGACAGACAGTTTTTTTAAAAGCCAAATCACATTTACAACATGTTTTAAAAACATAACTATATATGAATGTTGGTGGCTAGGGAGACCCTCACTTAAGTCAGCTATCATGAGGGCCCCCCTTTACAGATCTTCAATGGCATAATTAAATAACTTATCTAACTCAATATTTAGATTAAAAAGAAAAAATTGTAGAGATCGAGAGAGAGATCGAGAGAGAGAGAGAGATCGAGAGAGAGAGATCGAGAGAGAGAGATCGAGAGAGAGAGAGATCGAGAGAGAGAGAGATCGAGAGAGAGAGAGATCGAGAGAGAGAGATCGAGAGAGAGAGATCGAGAGAGAGAGATCGAGAGAGAGAGAGATCGAGAGAGAGAGAGATCGAGAGAGAGAGATCGAGAGAGAGAGATAGAGAGAGAGAGATCGAGAGAGAGAGATCAGAGAGAGAGATCGAGAGAGAGAGATCGAGAGATCGAGAGAGGAGAGAGAGAGATCGAGAGAGAGAGATCGAGAGAGAGAGAGATCGAGAGAGAGAGAGAGAGAGAGAGAAAGAGAGAGAGAGAGATCGAGAGAGAGAGAGAAAGAGAGAGAGAGAGAGAGAGAAAGAGAGAAAGAGATCGAGAGAGAGAGAGAGAGAGAGAGAGAGAGAGAGAGAAAGAGATCGAGAGAGAGAAAGAGATCGAGAGAGAGAGAGAGAGAGAGAGAGAGAGAGAGAGAGAGAGAGAGAGAGAGAGAGAGAGAGAGAGAGATCACGAGAGAGAGAGAGAGAGAGAGAGAGAGAGAGAGAGAGAGAGAGAGAGAGAGAGAGAGAGAGAGAGAGAGAGAAAGAGAGAGAGAGAGATCGAGAGAGAGAGAGAGAAGAAAGAAAGAGAGAGAGAAAGAGAGAGAGAGAGAAAGAGAGAGAAGAGAGAGAGGAGAGAGAGAGAGAGAGAGAGAGAGAGAGAGAGAGAGAGAGAGAGAGGAGAGAGAGAGAGAGGGAGAAAGA